>CM060900.1:356363631-357816131 GCA_030762935.1 Hymenopus coronatus
CGGCAGTAATGGTAGTAGTAATAGTAGTAGTAGTAATAGTAGGAGTAGTAGTAATAGTAGTAGTGGTACCGGTAGTAGTGGTAGTAGTGGTACCGTTAGTAGTGGTAGTAGTGGTACCGGCAGTAGTGGTAGTAGTAGTAATAATAGTAGGAGTAGTAGTAATAGTAGTAGTGCTGGTAGTAGTAGTGCTGGTAGTGGTAGTGCTGGTAGTAGTAGTGCTGGTAGTAGTAGTGCTGGTAGTGGTAGTGCTGGTAGTAGTAGTGCTGGTAGTAGTAGTGCTGGTAGTGGTAATGCTGGTGGTAGTAGTAGTGCTGGTAGTAGTGCTGATAGTAGTAGTGCTGGTAGTAGTAGTGCTGGTAGTAGTAGTGCTGGTAGTAGTGCTGATAGTAGTAGTGCTGGTAGTAGTAGTGCTGGTAGTAGTAGTGCTGGTAGTGGTAGTGCTGGTAGTAGTAGTGCTGGTAGTAGTAGTGCTGGTAGTAGTAGTGATGAAGTAGTAGTAGTGCTGGTAGTAGTAGTGCTGGTAGTGGTAGTGCTGATAGTAGGAGTAGTAGTAGTAGTGCTAGTAGTAGTGCTGGTAGTAGTGCTGATAGTAGTAGTGATGAAGTAGTAGTAGTGCTGGTAGTAGTAGTGCTGGTAGTGGTAGTGCTGATAGTAGGAGTAGTAGTAGTGCTGGTAGTAGTAGTGCTGGTAGTAGTGCTGATAGTAGTACTGCTGGTGGTAGTAGTGATGAAGTAGTAGTAGTGCTGGTAGTAGTAGTGATGAAGTAGTAGTAGTGCTGGTAGTAGTAGTGCTGGTAGTAGTAGTGCTGGTAGTAGTAGTGATGAAGTAGTAGTAGTGCTGGTAGTAGTAGTGCTGGTAGTAGTAGTGCTGGTAGTAGTAGTGATGAAGTAGTAGTAGTAGTGCTGGTAGTGGTAGTGCTGGTAGTAGTAGTGCTGATAGTACTAGTGCTGGTAGTAGTAGTGATGAAGTAGTAGTAGTGCTGGTAGTAGTAGTGCTGGTAGTGGTAGTGCTGATAGTAGGAGTAGTAGTAGTGCTAGTAGTAGTGCTGGTAGTGGTAGTGGTATTAGTAGTAGTGGTAGTAGTAATAGTAATAGTAGTAGAGGTAGTAGTAGTAGTAGTAGTAGTAGGAGGAGGAGGAGGAGGAGTAGTAGTAATAGTAGCAGCAGCAGCAGTAGCAGCAGCAAGCAGCAGTAGTAGTAGTAGTAGTAGTAGTAGTAGTAGTGGTAGTAGTAGTAGTAGTAGTAGTAGTAGTAGTAGTAGGAGTAGTAGTAGTAGTAGTAGTAGTAGTAGTGGTAGTAGTAGTAGGAGAAGTAGTAGTAGTAGTAGTAGGAGGAGGAGGTGGAGGAGGAGGAGTAGTAGTAGTAGTGGTGGTAGTAGTAGTAGTAGTAGTAGTAGTAGTAGTAGTAGTAGTGGTAGTAGTAGTAGTAGTAGTAGTAGTAATGGTGGTAGTAGTAGTGGTAGTAGTGGTAGTAGTAGTAGTAGTAGTAGTAGTAGTGGTGGTAGTAGTAGCAGTAGTAGTAGTAGTAGTAGTAGTAGTAGTAGTAGTAGTAGGAGTAGTAGTAGTAGTAGGAGGAGGAGGAGGAGGAGTAGTAGTAGTAGTAGGAGGAGGAGTAGTAGGAGGAGGAGTAGTAGTAATAGTAGTAGTAGTAGTAGTAGGAGGAGGAGGAGGAGGAGGAGGAGGAGGAGGAGGAGGAAGAGGAGGAGTAGTAGCAGCAGCAGCAGTAGCAGCAGTAGTAGTAGTAGTAGGAGGAGGAGGAGGAGGAGTAGTAGTAGTAATAATAGCAGCAGGAGCAGCAGTAGTAGTAGCAGCAGCAGAAGCAGCAGCAGCAGCAGCAATAATGTAATTATACCGACATCCCTAAATCCTATAATAAGCGAATAGGAAGGTATTTAACATTTCTGTTTCCAAAAACCTAAAAGAGAAGGCAAATAACTAAAACATAATCATAAAAAGAAACAAGAAGCATTGCAACAAAGATGGCTTAAATTTGATTCTCAATTAAAGGTTAGTTTTTTATTGTTTTTTCTCCGACGACCGGTCGTCCTAACATCCATTTAGTATTACCGGCTTATATTCGATATTAACATATAACATACTGGTATTTTAGTGACCAGCCGGACTAAAAGGAATTGCAGATTGAACTACCTGTTTAAGTTAGAAACAGAAACAATTGCTAACTACTCTCTGTCCACCAGCTCAATGTTCCAGGCGGGAATGCATTCACGCGGTCTTTCAATTAACAGTTCTAGCAACACCAGGATATTTGGCATGATCCTCTACTTCTTAGTGCCAAGGCTGCTGTGTATTAGATTAAAGTATTGGCTAAATTATCAGAAAACGAAAAGTTAAAGTTTATTCAGGTTGATACACCATATTTAGCTAATAAACGTTATACAATCATTTCAAACAAGTGGGATAACTAGCTCCTCAACTAGACTAACTCTCACTTGAGGAGAGTAACGAATGTGAACCGCTGCTGTCATCTCCCAGCAAACTGACAGTATCTTCTTTGACGCTTAGCACTACATTGCCCCTCCACTTTTAATTATGTTCTCATCTGCTTCACATGTTTGCAAAATCTATAACGGCCTTTTTCAGCCACAACCACTAAATCACATATTTATGAGGGCAAAAGGAAGACCAAGTGGTTCAAATGAAATAAAACACATATACTAAACTCCTCTTTTCGTTTCTTTATTTTAATGACTTGTAAGTTTTGATTTATGCATTGAACTGTCTCACTGGGCCACTTACTTTTGAAACCATTGTGCCATAGCAGATATTACTTAACTTGTATAACGGGTTTTGTTCATCTTTAAAGTGTAATGCAAACGATTATCCAAGTCTACCACACAAGAAAGAATAAGCTAGGTGCTATGTTATCTCCAATCTACTTTTCAAAGTTTACACACTTCAAATGTCGATTTTGAACACCTTTACCTATAAACCAGAAAATATATTTCCAGAATCTCGTTTGTGCTACTAAAAATATATTATTAAAAATATGTTTACATTATGGTTGGTAGAAATGTTGAATTCTTGCTTACTAAACCACCATTTGCCCAATGTTTACATTATTGCGCTATGTATTTTTTAAACTATCATGACTAAAAGAGATGTATCAGCAAGAGTTGGTAAATATAGCGCAAAGAAGATCAATGTTGTTATTACAGTGCATCTGAAAAGTTTAACATGGGTTTTATCTTTGTTAATAGAAACCTCTCAGATAACGCATTGATTATTCCGGAAAGACGTTTCCAACGGAAAGGCGATTATTCCGACGTTTTGCAGTGCACCAATAAGCACGACACTTCAGCCAATGAATGCGTAGAAAATACAAAAGACAGAAACACGTCAACTCTGTGTGGAGTGAAAGCAGCGTTACAATGTCGTCGCTGTTTTCCCTCTCATTTTTGAGAAAACCCGTTTTTTTTTCAAAAAAAGTCCGTGTAAAGGTTAGAGAATCGTGTTGCTTCCTTCAAATATACTAAACTGAAATACCAAGTTTGGCGTTTAATGGGCTTTTTGTTTATGAGTTATGCTGTCCACAGACAGACATAAAGACACACACACGGATGGACGTTTACAAAACCTTACTCTTCTGTTTGTATCTTGTTAATATCAACTTCTATTACAAATTTACCTACACAAGCAGGGTACAGAAGGGTAAAGCGATAGTATTCGCCTTCCTCGCTCTCGCTGTCATTTTTATTCACTTGTATCACAAACGAAACATTGTCACTGAAGAGAAAGTACTCTCTATTTTATGGCATTGTCGTGTGAAACACCCCGCAGTTGAAATCTTCGCTCTTATTGCATGGTGTGCTGAACACATCTTTCCCACACTGGAATTTACATTCGGTACACATTCTCTCAACAGTTAACTCATGGGGGTAATTTTGATCTTTCGCCGGGAATGATAACTAGTATTATCTAACACAATAACACTCTTAGGAGGAGGATTTTTTAAAAGTATGTTCTTGAACCAAGCTTCAAATATTGCCGCTATTTAAAAATCTGGCTATCGCCTCAGAACATGCATCTCCGGTGAAATCTTTGTCTCAAATTTTTTGATGGACTACAACACCTTCTGTACCTCATTTGTACATTGTATATTGTACAGAAAGTAAAAACAACAACTTATGGCATTCATATGACTCTACTCAGTCTTCTAGGATATATTTACAGCGTAATGTAAGCAGAAAATTTGGTTAGATATTTATTATTAATACGTGTAGTTCTCTCGTGGCACTTAATAGGAATCTTGCTAAAGTTATGACTCACTTGGTACACTGAGAAATAAATGTCCATGCGTGTTATGCGAGTTTACTTGGAGAAAACATGACAACGTTGCTTGCTATGTCACAGGGTGCCTGCAATCTTATCACAGCCTTTGAAGCCGACGATAGTAATAGCACGATAGTAATGCTAGGCACCAGCAACAGCATAACGCTGACAACATGGATATTCATTAACTTTCGGATAAGATTAGCGTGGAGTATCTCGCCTCCCCTCCACTACTCGAAGACGTAGAGATAGTGAATAGAATGTAGTAATCACAGTATTTGGGAGACAAAAAAGTGACACAAATTAAAATATATAGATCTTATACACAGATTTGAAAATGAACAGCACGAATTTAAATCTTTCCAACGAAAAAGAAAACAACCAAGGAATAGACGTTGTTGTGAGAAATAATAACGTTTTTCATGGAGTGCTATTGGATATATTGAGCGGAGGAAAATTACAAAAAAACGAATAAGGCTCAGTTCTTTGGGCAGATTGGTGCATCTGTCTGGTCCGATTTAGGGAAGTTGTCCGCTGTTATAACACCTACCTGACGTACGGTGAGTTCCCCTCTGCAAGTGTAATCTCTCTTTCTCTCTGTTGCTCTCACTCAGGGAATGGTAGATCTCAATTAACCTGCAAGGGCATTCAAGGAGTTAACCAAAATCAAACTTCCTTTTTTGGACTCTTCATTTATTCCTTCCAAGTATTTACTAAATCTGCAGTCAGGCACAGAACGGAGTCACATATTTTAGAGAAATCGTGGTTTTTCTTCTGCGTTGCGGTCTACCACATCCGCCTTACATCGCGATATACTTCAAACTTGTGTAAGTCGCACCTAGGCTGTAAACTTCCGCGTGCCTGACCAGTCGAAATTGTTTTCCGGAGTGTTCTCTGCACTTTTCTGCAGGATCAGGCATATTGCAAACAACATCCCCACTTCTAAATTTTAAGTTGTATTTCCAGTGTTTCAACCTCAACCAACCTCACATTATTTCCCCAATATTTCATATAGTTAGATTTTATTGGTTCGACCATTTCTCATCATTTCTCCATGCTAACTCCTCTTTCTCGGAATTTCCAGAAAAACCTAACGGTGCACCCTTACTATACACATTTGTTCTGGAATGCATTAAGCCATTTCTTACGGCTGGATACATTTTTAAGCATTCGTGATTTAAATTTCCGTCAACTTCTGACGTAGTTTTCTATTCGTTTACCAAGTGTTGTTTGTCTTTGAACTAGCACCTGCCCTTCATATGTACGTTTTAGCAGCAAAATATCTCAAGTATCCTCTCGTCCGTTACAGTCTTTTTATTCTAACATATTTACAAATCACTTATTTCCCTGTATATTCAATCTCTACACATCACATTTATAATTATCTTTATTTAATTTCATATTTCTTTATGTCATTACTTTAATCTTCCGGGTTCTATAAGTCGAGCTCATTAGATGTGCGTGGAGGCAATAAATGTCTTTTGTGACTCAAAAAGTGTATACAAATAAAGTCTTATATCGACTGCTGGAAATAATTCACTCGAAGTTTATAATTATAGTTCACGGCTGCACACAACCCATGGCTCGAGCACCATCGCGCGCTAATGTTCCAGTTGATCACAATTCAGTATAACTAACAACAATGCTACGCTGCGTTTCTTATTCCTTTTATAGCTAGAAAATAACGCCATAGAACTTGATGGAAGGTTGTGGAAGCCAAGCTTAGAGAAGAATTGCGTTTCCAAAGGTGCCAGTTGCTGTGTTGCCTGTGTTGTTACACATTCCAAGTTCTCCAACCGCCATGACTTGCATACAAAGGCGAATGTGAGAATCAGTGCAGAAGACGACAACGTCACACAGCCTCCTCCGCAGGGCTGGTTGGAACTCCGGAGCACCACTTCCTTTTCACCTGGGCGTAAGACGGTCCTGCCGTTATTGACCGTGGCATCGTGGCTCCTGACGGCATCCAGTCCTAATATCACCTATCCAGCCACTCTTGCGACGAACATCCACACACTTATGGCGCTCGGTCCCTGGGTCAATTCCAGCAAGATCACCTTCTCCACTGACAAGGCTTCTCTCGATGCCATCTTTATCTCATAGGACCGAATCGGTTTTATTATTGGCAAATCCTCTGCCACTCTGGTCGGATTATGGCAACGGCTGTGCCGATGTCCACTAGTATCCTGCATAGCTTCCCTTGTATCTATCTGTCCGCGTTGGGTCTGTCTTCCATTCCTCTATATAAGGCACACAGCGTAAAGGAGGAGACGGCGATGATAAATCAGGTGTGCCCCTCGCGAGGTCGGGTTTTATTCGTGTCCCGCCTGCTAGTCGAACAGATTGAAGACAAAGTTTCACTAGGCGGCAGCATTCCCAACATACGCTTTCTGACGCTCGTCGTCTCAGTTGTGTACAGTCATTCACCATGTGCCCGAGTCGGCAACATCCCTAGCACACACCAATTGAAGGTTGTTGTCGTCGTCCTTGATCAACTTTCTACGTAGCACCGAATACTCCTGATCTTCTCGTCCGCCGTCTGGTGCCTCCTGAGGCTCGCGCTTTCCTGTCTATGCACAGGCACCGCTCGGACGACGTCTTGGTGTGAACAGTTCTGTGCTAGCTGTCCCGGTTTGCCACACCCCCAACACAAACCACTGAAAGATCTTCGCCGGCGTCCCTGGGTGAAGTCTCTGACCCCAATATAGTACCGAAAACTACAAATCCTCGAGGTGGACGCAGAAGTTGTCTTGGATGCCTCCATTCCGAGTGCTGCCTTTAACGACTTGTGGATCACCTTAAAGTCGCTGAGCTTCAGGCTCTGTCATATATCGGCGTTACGCACCCCGTCTGCGAAGGAGTGGGTAGCCTGCTGGAACGGAGGGTATTTGACAGTGTCAGTATTTCAGATGTGCGAGCTTCGTGACCTAGTTAATGGAGAGTTTATAGTAAAGCTCAGGCTTATGCCAGCATTACTTTATGAGGAGACGAATCGACTGCTGAAACTGGTGCAACATTACCTCTTGCTGAATGAAATATGATCTATTCAGAATGACCATCAGGCACCCAGCAATATAAATCACTTTTACTGAGCATTGAACTATCATTTGGTTAGCATGTAAATTACTGATTGCCCCTAGTAAACTTGCTTGAGCGCCATACATTACAGAATTGATAAACTGTAAAATATTGAGTGAATATGATAATATTTTTCACGATCGGAATACCAGAGGTGTTCTAAATTGGACCCGGATGGTCAGAATAGCTATAGTGGACACTTAAGTAGATATATTTCTGTTTATATAAAAAGGATAAAAGAAATAAGAGAATAATGATGAAACAGATAGTGTTACAACAAATATGTATGCTGTACCGTTGTACAGTGAAGCGAAGGTGGAAAATCTCTTTTGTATGATTGCGGTTACGGCAACTGAGATGTACCGAGTGCATTATTAATTGCAGATAGCACCAGTTGCGTTCCTCCCCACCCGGCAGAACAGCAACTAAGCAAGTCTTTTGAAAGTGCGGTCAGATCATGTGAATCAATTTAACCACATGTTACCTAGAGATACAAGTACATATTTTCAAGATGTAAGTTTATAGTGTATGTAATCGTATCATTTTTATATATTTATCTAATATTCACCTAGGTAAAGTTTCACTGCCATTTTAAAATGCAGTTCATGCGTTTAACATGTCATTGAGAGGGGGGGGGGGATTCTATAACAGAAAACTTTCTGATTTGGTGGAAGTATGTATGAATTTTGAAGAAATTCTCACCTCGTGCGTGTTAGTCACGTTACATTGAGATTAGATTGTTTTCTTCGACCTACGCCTAGCAGGGGAAAATATGTGGTACAGAGGATGTCACATGGGATAAAGAGAAGAGACTGAGCGTGGATCCATGCTCTGGACTTTATGTCTACAATGGTGCGGTAAACGTTTCTGGAACAATGTTGTGACAGAAGTGATGATATAGCAAGAAAATAAATGTGAAATAAAGCGGGTCAGTATTGTCGTCATTCCTTGAGGGACATCGCGGAATCGTAGTAATCCGTACCAGAAAACACTGAGACTATTCCAATAAAATTCCCTTTCATGTCCACATCAATATTTATCATCTGTGATAACCGCAAACTGATCTGCATGTCCTGATTAGGACGACACCACCTCAGTGTGAACGCAGCCAAATGCATCAGCCAGACCGAATCTCAGTCTGTCGTGGGTAAGAATTTGAATGCAATTCTGTATTAAAATGATAACCACGGTAACTAATGAATGTACTAGAATATGCAATCAATTAGACCAATTAATTGCATTTATCATTTAAGTTAAGCAGTTTAACACGTTAGTACGGCGCTGTCCGACACACTGGTGAAATTTTAAGTTCAAAATGGGGGCAAATACTTTTCACCCTGGCACTACCCCAGTACATTGACATCATTACATATTCAAAATGATGGAAGAAGTTTACAAAATACCGCTGTATCATATCTTAAAGCGCATCGCAGAATTTACAATAATAAAGAGCTGAAGTGTGCTGAGTTGATCCCTTCGATGCTCCGTAAATATTATTAGCGAACTGGTCAACATGGTTTAAAATTAATATTATGGTTATTTCTAAAGTGCTTGATGCCTGCTTTAACTATTATGGCACCGTAGGCGATGTTTTAGTTATGAATTGTTAACAATGTTGCATAACGATCAGATGTAATAGACGGTTCAGAATGCATACTACCATCACCCCATGTTACGATAGGTTCTGAGCAAAACCCTGGTAGCTTGATACCTCTGCATGTTAACAAACTTGATTCATTTACACTTCGCCTAATTGTATGGTTAAAACTATTGTTTACACATACCTAAAGCGTGCACATGAGCCAAACTCGTAAAAATATAGAACTAAGGAAACCGTTTCGTTTACAATACGTGAAAAGCTTCTAGAAATATCCTTAATCACTGAACAACCAAACAACAATTATTATAGTTGAATATTATTTTAATAGTGTATAAATCTGCATGAGAGTATACATACAGTTAACATGAGAATAAGTTCATATGCAATTCTGCGTGAACACGAGGAATAATAATGTGTTAGAAATTAGATAATTACATTGCATTTGAGTAACATAGTTTAACTAACTGGAAATCAGTCGGACATACGTAAATGAATTGCGCGTAAACTATCGAGTGAGTCAAAACACTATAAACCGGCTACTCGGTGTTTTGCCTGTCTGCGTCTTCGGCGCGCGTTTCCGTCTGCTGCTATCATAGAAAGGCGCAGATGATAGCATACATCATTTTTAAAATTACTTGTAAAGGCTTTACTTCCCAAGTTTATGAAAAGAGATGCTGAAACTGGCCACCGTCGTAATCCATACGTTTATGGCACCACTTTTTATATCTATCACTCGCACCTTGAGAAATCCAGGCATTTTCTTGGTGGATATTTGTTTTAATTCTTCCAGGGTATGTGGGTTTGTCTTATACGCTATGTCTTAAGTTTCCCCAGATATATAAATCGCAGATAGTTTTGTCGGGGGACCAGCGGATGCACAAATCTCTACTAATAACTCTGTCCTGAAACACACTTTCAATTTTTTCATCGAAAGACAGGACATGTGAGCTATTGCAGAGCCTTGTTGAAAAAAAGACAAAATGACGCTCCCTGTTTCTTAATTCTCAAAAAAAAAAAAAAAAAAAAAAAATGGAAGGTCAAAATTTTATTACGTATGTACAGCAACAACAAATGACTCGAGAAAACGGTCGTGTAACTCTTTCTCCGCTAATGGCACACCATACACCAATTTTTTAGTCATGAAAATATGCTTCATATACAATATTAGATTTTATAGGGTTCCGAATAACGACAAATTGGTGTACATATCTATGAGAGTGGAACCAAGCCTCATCCGTGAAAAATATTAAATGTGGGTCTATTTCGTCATTGTATACACTATTGAGTGTCCACTCAAAAAACGTGTGCTGAATTACAGAATCACCGGATTGAAGAGCATGTTCCACGGTTATTTCATATGGTTTTAACTTCAGCAGTTTAGTGCCTCTTCGCACACAGCCATAGAAATACCTATCTGTTGGGAAATACGGCTAAGCCATTTTTGGGAGGAATTCTACAAATGATGACCCATGTCTCTAATGTTTCTTTGGCTTTCAGATTTCTTAGCCTGATTACTTCCAGTGGCTTGAAATGTATTGTAAAGTTCATGGATTGTTATACGGCCTGAAACTTTTACACCTGGTAATCTTGCCGTAAGCCGTACATTCACTTGCGGGTTCACTGAGTTAACACATACAAATCATAAATAAATACATGCTGTGCATTAGAAAACATGCTGAGCCATAATACACTTTGTGACTAAGTACAGGACAAAATAATAAATCATTCGTAATAGCTGAAATACACCATATCACTGTCAACTCAATACTGTACTTCCAGAGCAGAGCAAAACTGCGTCAGAACGTGATCGTGTTTACAGCAGTAGTGCGGAAACATGTGTCCACACGCCCAGTTGAAAAACAGCGCGCAGCCGGTTCGAAGGTTTTTGACTCGTTCGATACTCCACTGTCGGAGAAATTATGCTGTGAATATAGTGATTTTACGAGTTACTGCCTAGTAGCACGAATCCAAGTAGAGCCTACCTGTACGACTAGTTGATAGGATATATAAACTCGCTTTAATGCAAATCACTTCATAAATTCATAAATTGTATAATAGGTTAGGTTAGGCAAGCCTAATTTCTCCATTGTGCTTCTGGGGTTTATAGCCATCTCTCTTGCATAAAAAGTTCCATATGTTATTACTTCATTTCAGAGATTCGTTGGCGTTTGTGAATGGAGTTTCGAATGATATGTGGATTGTCTATTTAGATCATAAAGCTTCGAGAGTTCAAGTATGAGCAATTTTGGAGGAACTCTGTAAGCAATTTATACTGAACTTCATTTTATATATTTATAACAGAAAGAAAATTTTATTGTGTGTTGTGTATATGGCTTTTAAGGAATAGAACAATTGTCCGACTTGTGGAATTAGTAATAATAATGCGCTATAGGATAATAAGATGTAACTCCCACTGGTAGGATAGTGTAACAATTTGACCCGCGTAATTCTGCATGTGATTAAACACTTCTGAGTGATATTAGTAGCTTTAGGAGACGACCCTGCATGTAGATAAGTATTGCAAAATGCTGTTCTGGTTTCAACAGAACATAACTGTGTAGACAATGAAAGTATCTGGATGTGTTGAAAGCAATGATTGACTTGGTGAATTAAAGTACTTGCCTAGAAGTAGCCATGTGGGTAATTCCATTGTTCAGGAACTGAAACATTCTAGTGTAATGGTGTCAATAAAAATTAAAAATCTATGAAGTGTGTCATATAATATTTCTGTAACATTTCTTTATTAATATATGTGTTGTTCATTTTCCCTACATTCTCCCTAATTATTTTAGAAATAATACCGAGGGAAATCTGTGACAAATAACAATACAATTGATTCATAATATTCCACCTTAAGAATTGACTGTGTACATTACAATGCAACAATACAACTTTTGTGGTTATACTGCAACATACAAGTCAGAAAGTACCTTATAGTTAAAGATTTCTATGACCACTTATCATAAAGATGAGAGCTGCTCCATAAATAGATTACCACAATAATGAGGTCTTCATGGGGTCAGTGAATACAATACATTACTATGATAAGAAGCTATATTTCAGCTAATGCTAGTTGCATTGAAATTAAAAATCGCACGTATACCATTTACATAACGGAGCTATTATTTGCAATGTAATAAGAAACCATATTTCAGTCAATGCTAGTTGCATTGGAATGAAGTTTTCATGTATATAACTTACGTAAAGGAGGAATTCGTTTTGTGTCATATGCAGAGGTAGTTTAAGGAATAGTAGATTCCCTGAAAAACATGCAGAATAGAATAAAACCTCTGTAAACCCCTAACATGTCCTGGCAGCCAATTTAAGAAATACAGTAAAAGCTTTCCGAGAAGCCAACACAAGCTACGTAAAGGGACAACCTGTGTATAGTTTTCCTAGTATGTTGACGCTAATTAGAATATTGCATACGTGCAAAACGCTACATTACAGGAAGTTTCTACAAATACTAACGCTTGCCACGACTGTAGTAACCGTTTTGATACGAGGGGACGTGAAACCAGCTGTGGACAGTTCTTAAATTGCAAACATTTCAGTGGTGTTTGCTCTTCTCAGTATCACCGAGATGCACGACGAGGTATGTGAAGTAAGCAGTTTAGAAGCAAGACAGAACCTACCAGACACAAAATATTATGAAGCATTAACCAAATTGCAGCGCGAAAGAGATTGCGACTGCTTCTGAAGGGCAACTGCAATCCTATTTCATTGGCTCCAATTTATCGGAAGACTTGAACTTGCAGGAGCAGAAACAATGAAAACCACAAGCAGGCCAGAAAGAGCTCTCCATCCATATAGTTGTAAAAATTGATGTATTTGACGTCACCGGTGTCTGAGTACTTGTAAATACAAGACTGATAAATGCCTGCCTTCCAGGATGCATTCTAAATATTGTACTTTATCTTAAAGAGATTTGAAATGGGACTTTATTAACAAAATAGTAATCACCTTAGGAATATATGCCCCTATTGAATAGCTCAAATATACTTCCCTCAGAGGCAATAAAAACAAAAAAACACAATTTATTCAACAACAAAAAACAAAACAAAAACATACATTTCATCTGTTGCATGTCATTCTATAATAACAGCATTAAACCGTTCTCCTTCAGCTCTGTAGTGGTGCACCCAGGCTTACATTATGGTGAAATATTATTCTTTAATAATGATGATTGGGTTTGCGCCGTACTGTTTGATTGTAAGGAACGTGGCTGTTCAGTCAAATCCCTTTATCAATGTTTTCCTTGTGGTTCTTGGTGTTTCGTGGTGTAGTTTAATTAAGTGTCTTGGCAGCTGTTGGCATGTTGGACTCCCTTTGAATCTTTCGTCGTTACTTGGGCTATGTGTCTAATGGCGTTACAGTCTTCATGTCATTTGGCGCCCTGTTCGTATTGGAGTATCTATACGCTGATTGTGCTCTTGACTGTTGTTCTGAATTGTTGACAGATGATCTGAATTTCGTTTAAGTAAGTTGGTTTGCTTTGGTCTGTAATAATAGAAAGGCAAAACTGATTATTTATTGAGTAAAATGACATGAGTGAATATCTACATGAACAGATTGAAAAGGAAAATAGAATAAAAGCAGCAAGCCGTCTACCTTCGGATGACTTTAGAAATGTGTTGAGCGCTGCAGATAACGCTTTGGCACTGGCTAGTCCTTAGATTGCCACTCCAGTGATCACTGAGTTCAGTGCTGTAAACAGGAATCGGTGGGAGTTAATCCTGATTTTCAAATCACCTGAAAATGTGCAAATAATAGATATAAGTGCATTTGGTTCACTTAAAGAACATATTAGGTTGTTATAAAATGAAATATAATAATAATGTGAGTCGAATGGCATGGGTTATTGGGGTGAGTTAATGTATGTGAACTGTTTAAGCCTCTTAAAATGAATATGAAATGCTAGCTAAAATGAGTCAGAAGACCTAAATTGAGCGTTTGGTACATTAAACCTTCTTATACCTGGAATGTGTAATGTTGGTCCATGGGTGCTGAATGCTTATTGAATCATATTTGAGGTGTGATCGTTTGTTTATTAAATGCACTTATAGAGGGGTGTGGATTGTTGTTGAAGCATGTCTATACGGTGAACGTGTGTTTGTATGTGAAACGCTCTTATACTGGGTGTGAAACTCTTAATGAGACAGTTTTGTAAGCCCTATTGATGCTTGGGAATATTAGGTGTTTTAAGAAAGGTGATATGGAATACCTGACGAACAGTATATTCTCAAGATGTCGCTGTTCTGTTAGTACACTTAGATATCAGTATCTGTGTGAAACTGTTAATATCATTTTAAATGTTAATATACAACGAAATAGAAATAAAGATCTACTCTGGATTGATTGAAATGCTGATTACATTGTTGAACAATACTGGAGATTAAATGTTTTGTAATTGTTTGGCTGGTATAGCTCTAATAAATGTGTTTTGTGCTCATATCCTTTTGTTTTTTTATACCTTTAAGAAAATAGAGACGACTTATAAATATGTAGCGAAAGAAGTGGCGAATATCCACATCTCCTACTTTCAGTAGGAATAGTAGTGACAGAAATTCTGCAACATCTCGTCATAAAATGGGATTGGAATGCATGAAATCTATACAATTCATATTTATTTTTAAGGGTGTGTTGCATCGTATACCTATAGTACCTGTAAGGTAGACTTCTCCAGTCTGAAATTTGATTTAAAATCATTCACAGTGGATGAAAAACTAAGTTTGCTGTTATCCTGGATGTGTAGAGCTGAGTTCTATGTAACTCTCTCTCTCTCTCTCTCTCTCTCTCTCTCTCTCTCTCTCTCTCTCTCTCTCTTCATCTCTCACCCTCTATCTTGCAAACTCTGATATGCTTTGATATGGTTATTTTACTGAAGTGTCAAATTCTTTGCGTATTCACAATAGTTCTATAAAAATTTCATATTTAAAATTGTTTTGGGTAGCTCGAATCTACTTCGTTTAAATGTATTTTTTTTTTTTTTTTTTTGTAGCTTAACGTCCTTTAACCTGGTTGGTCATATCGGACGATGAATAAAATTGGTGAAATGATAATAAATTATCTCGGGGTCTATAGAGCTTAAAGTTACTCGACATTCGTATTCTCAGGATAAGGAAAAACCCCGAGAAAAACCTTGTCCGGGGTAACTCACCATAGGCGAGATTCGAACTCACGACCTGTTGAATGTTAGGCAGACACTCTACCACCACACTAACCAGGCGGCCAAGTGTGTTTTGTTGTGAGCTTAAGAAACGAGCAAATTGCCTTTTTTCATTACATAGTTTCTTAGGATTTCTTTCCATAGGGCACAAAGAATCCGAGAAATTTAACATCGATTAATGATGCAGTTTATTTAAGAGTTGTATTTTGGCAATTGAAATTTAAAATTTGACTATCAAAACTTTACTGACCCTAGTAAGCATCTTAAAAGGTTTTCTTCTTCACTTCCCCAACCAACTGAGAATTTCAGCTTTCTAATTTATAAAATGTAGGAGTTAGCAATACTTTTATGCGGTGACAATTTTTACCTACGTCCCCCCTTAGTTCAAGAAATGGTTGATGAGCATAATAATAATAATAATAATAATAATAATAATAATAATAATAATAATAATAACAATAATGATAATAATGATAACAATAACAACAATAATGATGATGATGATGATGATAATAATAATAATAATAATAATACTAATAATAATGCATGTAAATTAAATGATACCAGAGAATATGTTCCAGTGTTCTGATTTTCCGCAGATATCAGTATATGTTAGTGAACGTTTCATTGCAAGCCAGAATAGCATTGGGCTTTATGAAAATATAAAAACGTTTGAAATTTAAATTAAGTAAATAATGTTCAACATTATTTTCGTGTTAGTTAAAATTCTTGGCTTCAATGGATTCTCTAGGAAATCTTAGTGTAATAGAATGTATTTTACTGTGGTGGAAAGCTATAAAGGGTAGTGGTGTTCAAGATGAAATGATTATTAATAACAAAGGGAATAAAAAAAATGAAAATATGATGGTTTCATCATATTCTTGATGTGAAAATTGTACTAAAAGTATCCTTGGACTTCGTGTAGAGCTTCCTGCTTTGGCGGTCACAGGGTGACGAACCTTGCCCTCCCGAATGTGAGTCACACAGGTGACAGTAGCGCCATCTCACTCGGTGTCGCTTTCGTTAAAGTATCACAATGGAGATTATGTTAAGTTGCCAGACTATACTGATTTGAGTGTCCAACTTAGGATACTTAAGCTACATATGTACGTTGATTCTTTTTCTCATTATTTTCATTTTTTTTTATTTTTGGTATTGCATAACAGTACATACCTCCTAGTTTTCAAAAATGCATATTTTATATTACATTACCTACCAAAAGTGGATTTATGTAAGGGCTTTGTACCACCCTGCAAAGCTACTCTGAGTATATTGTTGATATTTTATTCCACCATTTCTCTGAAATGAAATGTTCAAAATCTTCATGGTTTTAAATCATAAAATAGACCTATATCTTATCCATATATCATTTTGAAGCTAATTAGGCAGGAAATTATGTGACCCCCAAAGTAGGTACGAAAAATTCCATTACCATTTTTAACCAAATGTCAATTGGTAAAAAGTTTATTTTGAATTTAAAATTAGCAACCTGTTAAACAGTTGGTGTATATGAAATATTTGAAATTCACATTATTGTAGGAACATATTAAGAAAAACATATTGCTGATTAGATATGTGATAAATTAATACATTTATAGACGCTATAGCGTTTTTAAAGTATATGTAAAATTTTTATTTCAGAATCTTTTACGGTTTAAAATTATATTAATGTTTGATAATTTATAACCTTTTAGTTTACCTTGCCAAAAACAACAAACATTTTTGAAAAATTTAGACTAAAGATATAGATTTTTTATCCCAAAATGTATATACACTTTAAAAATTAATGTAAACGCTGATTTTTTCTATGTTTTCAAATCTGCCGCCAAATTATAAATCCGGTTATGTATCGAGTTGTTTGACGTCACAGAACTGAATTAAATCAAATCGTTCCCAGCCCTATCTCAGAGGTATTCCTAGAAAATTGAAAATATAAGTTTCATTTGACATAAAATATCTTGAACATATGGTATATATATAATCATTAAAGCCATTTTAGAGAAACAAAATGTTTTTGAAAAACATGCTCCATGTAGGAAATAGCTTTGGGTGGGAAAGGTTATTGAAAATCTTCGTGTGACAACTTTGGAAAATGTTTAAAGTTTCAATTTTAATATTTAACCGTCTTTCCGCCATTGAGTAATGCTGTTCATAGACATACGGACAGACGTGCGTGCACACACACAAACACACACACAAAACACACTGACATTTTTCTAAAAATTCTTTTTATTTTATTCAGGGGACTTCAAAATACATATTTCCGGAAAGTTCAATATGGCATTCTTGGGTGAAATACCATGCTGCCCCTACTTACCATGCATAGTGAGAAAGTAAAATTGCACTACATGCACACGCAAGCGCGCACGCAAGTACAAACACGTTACATGTGTGGTGCAAAGAAAGTCCGATAGGAGCGAGGCAATAGCGTATTCTCCGTCCGATGGCTTATAAATAAAGAGGCCTAATGAGTGGCGGTTGGACCACTCACCTCTTGTATAGGCGGACCGTGTTCGATCACAGAGGTCCGGATCCTCAGCCACTCATTCCACCAAGTGCTCCATATCATATTTCTTGTCATCCACTTCACTGCCATTTTATGTCATCCATATCCTCACTTTCATACCGGCATTGGACTGATCACCCATTCTGTCTTCTTTCTGACCCAGAGTCTCTGTCTGCAATTTTACAAAAGTCTGCCCCAGACATCTGGTTTGTAAGTCCCGGGGGAATGTAGCTCCCACATAGCAGGAAAGTAATCCAAAAAAGAGAGTCTAATGTGTGCCTGCGTGAGTTTCCCTTTATTCTTCGTAGAAGAAATATTTTTAATATTTATTTCCTGGTTATAATGCCCATAGCTGTCATCCATTGATTGATATCACAAAACTATTTGTTATAAAAGAAGAAAAGTGAACAAAATTATTGCGGATTCCGTATAAAACAGAAATCCGTACGCTACAAGCCTTATAAAAATACTTATTTCTGCTTTTTGGAAAATTTCTCAATAACTTTTCTGCCCACTTTTGACAAACATTTGTTTAGTAAAATAGAAATGAGAATGAAAGCACATTAACCATAGCTGCTTCTCAAACCTTCACTACAGCATGCTTTATTAATATTTCCAAGTGAACTTCTTTTGAAACAAAGTGTGGACCTCTGCTTATGTTGATGGAATATTTGCTGAATATCATGCTATGTGAATTAGGCCATAAGCACATTATTGGATTGTTATATAATGTATCTGTTGTATTTTGTTGACCTAGCGTCAGCACCGTAAAATTAGAAATTTGGTGACGTCTCTACCAGAACAGTTGAAATAGAAGCAGCCACAAAATTGAGTGTAAAGTTTGTCATTGTATCAGAAATCAGGCAACGCTGCTTTCCACGCTGTCTACTCTCCATTAAAACATACACGAAGAATGTCATGTTCCAGGAAAGAGCACAACCAGCGTCAAAAGATAATTATCGCTCATTCACTTCTCCTGGGTTTGCCTTCTGACACCACCTTTTTATAATCTTAATGTGGTCAATTTGCAAGAACCAGTTAGCAAAGTTTTCCTTTACCTCCTGAACGTCCACCCCTCACGAAGAGGGGATAATAAATGGTTTTTCTTTTCTATCAGTCACAAGTGATTGATCACGTTAGATAGAGGGAAAACGTGCTTGATCTTTGGTAGGTACATACACATACACAACCGCTAGACAGGTCTGGGCCGGGAGTGATGAATCGTGCAGGACCGGGTCATTAATATGTGTCAGTTTGAGTATTGAACCTGCCATTCAGTCCGTTGCTGGGTCTCTTAGTAGCAGTGGCCTATTCAATAAGCTATCCGGCAGCAGAATACTTCTAGAAAGGAAAACAATACTTGTTTACTGTAAATTTATAACATTTATTTTCTTTGTCAGTGGCTTCGCTCACTCTGTATTCTTTACGTGCCACGTCGTGTCCTTCAACCGACATTGCTGGTAGAGGAAACGTGGCAACCCCCCCCCAACCATTCTTCTAACAGTACTCTAACTTCACAATGTAACCACATCATTATCTTAGGGAGCGAGATGGCTACCAGGTAATGTGTGAGACTCCATCCGGTAAGTCCCGGGTTCGATTCCCGTTGGGCCTCCCATTTTGACAATAGGTTGTTTCGTCTCTTTCCCAGGTCAGTAGATGAATTCTGGGGTTGTCTCCCATCTACCACGACCTTCCTGTGTCTCTCATTTACACAGTTTTTTTAGACATTAACTTGCTGATTTTAATTATAAACTTTAGTTTGTAGTTAGTTAACTACTTGGAAAAATTAAATAAGATAAAAATTAGTACTATTATTTTTTGAATTAAATTTAAAATTTTAATATTTTGGCCCGGCATAGTTATCTATAGTCACCATCAGAAGCGAAGGCGGTGCTTGACATTATGCGCGCAGGTACGGGAAGATATGAGAAGTGCTACGTTGTAATACTTTTTCAAAAGTTGGAGGAAGGAGGGAGGTCTTCGCAAGCACGTGGCAGTTAGCGCGAACCCTTGCTGCTATAATGTCACTACTTTCCATTATTAATTTTCTTCCGTCTCGGCATTTTCTGTAACAAAATCCCATTTTCCCCAAAATGCTCAGCATGGAAGATTCACTGCTCCCAAAGCCCGTGTCTTGTTTCATTTCAATCACAAGCTTTTGCGCCGTAGGAAACTTTCCATTCTCGCATACAGAAAAAACGTTTCGATGCAGCAAATTCTTGTCGATATCGTCAAGCTCATACGCTGGTTTGTTCCTTTTATGCAGTTTCCCAGGAGGATTAAATTTAACACTTTCTTCTGCATTAATACAAGCTTTTGTTTTACTTACAATTCTTTCTGCGGTGAGCATACCCATCTAACTAGCGTCAACTATTTTCCTGCAACAATCGGCAACACTGCTTAGAGTGCTCCCCGCTTCTTCCATCTTCTCCTGGAAGTATTTGTAATGTTACTTTTTACCATTTCTCTGGATTGACTGTGAAGAACACAAATTGTTTATCTTCTGTGTTGTGTTTCTTTTTTCCTTCCTTCAGCCATTGTTAGAACTATTAGCGAACTGTTTACTAACTTACTATTACACAATGGATTTGATTTATTGTTCGGAAATATTAAATATCATAGTTAAACTGGAGGCAGGTTTTCTCAACAGAAACTGAAACAGACTGCGCCTGATTGGCCAGAAACCACGTGAATATGTCGTATCTACTGCGCACCCGCCTTCATTCTAGATGCCGGGGTGGATAGTCGAATTTTATTTAGGTATCTATTTATTTTATTTATTCTTCCATCCTTTCTTTTCACCAATTCCACCTCCTTTGTTTCAGTGTTGTAAGACCAGGCGACGGTGGTTGGTATTTTGCGGCAGGACGGTAGAATTGGCAATTTGGAAAGCTTCCTATCTGGCACTTTGCAGAACTACTTCCTTATCCGGAGTGTTTCATCTAGACCGGGGATCCGAAATTGCGCATGATTAAAGTAGGGCTAGCCGGCGTCAGAATGCCATGGAGCGCGTCCCTGATACCGCCCGCACATCACCATTCAGATATGGTCGCTCTTCAGGTTTCCCCTTCATCTGTTGCTTCCTGGGGTCATGTTGGAAGCACAAAGGGCCTACTATTGGTCTATGTGCGGTATTGTACCCCAGTTATTGGAGGTCGTCCCCTTCTGACTGTTCCTAACTACCAACAGTTTGGCTGTGTAACTTCTTTGGGGCCAATTTAACATTTGTTTAAATCTGAAACATTATATACATACAAAATAGCAAATAAAACCGAAAATCTAATTTGTTTTTCATACTCAAAACGTTTCTCACTATGCAATGCTTTACTAATTTGTTTCTTAATTTGTATGATGCCTCTGAAATTTACGTTAAAGGAAATGTTCATATAGCTTTTTGGAACAACAGCTTCAAGAGTTTTACAGAGCACTAAGGGTAAATATTTTTCTCTAGTAATTGGGGTGAATATAACATTATGGTATGGCATTGATTTTTAAATTTTTAAACTTATTTACCGCACAACTTGAATTTATTATGTAAATATTTTTAAAATGCATCACATAGTTCATTCTTATTAAAACAATGAATTTTGAAAATAAAAAGTAATATTTAAATAGCCAAGCAATCAAGAATTTTGATACATGGCAAACATAATAATATATCTGTGTATAATAACTGCTGCGGATTTCAATAAAGTATCCTACATAATGTGGATTTTCCAAATTTCATTGATGCACCATCTTAACAAAACTTTCTCTTGGAAATATCATCGATTCGGTTTTCAAACCCAAAAGTTCATATCTTTTCTTGCCCAGTATTTCACATTTATTTTGTAGATTATTTGAGACGCCGTTTCATACTCTCTGTTACATAGCCTGCATATTATGTTATCTCTATTCCCATTGTACGTAGGTGTTTGCGTAAAATACAATGTACTGTTAGTAGCTCAGGTGATTAGATTTATTTCAGATCTATTGAGGTTAAAATTGGATAAGAAATTTATATTTTTCATAACGTTTCTTCATATCCCCATCGCATTTGGTTGTTATGACCAATCCATTCAGCAATGTTTATTTGAACAATTTTTAAGCGTATACCAAAAAAATTGGTTAAGGTTCAATAAAAGTTTCAGCAGCTCCCATTTTTTTGCCAAAAATTCCCTTATGTCAAGGCACCCACACAAGATTAAACCTTCATAGGTTTTGCCAATTGCTTAAGGTTTAGTAATTGCTCCTTCTACACTAGCCGTGTGTAGGACAGAAGGACTGAACCAGACTGAAAAGTTCAACACCATAGTCGATATTTCAACTACGGATCTCCAGGTCTACGTCCAGTTGCTCTAACCGCTGAGCTACCATGGCAACATGCCGACATATCATTCATTTCCCCAACTGACTCGATATTTAATTTAGTAGTGTGCCGTCATTCCTTGTTGGTAAGCACATTTATTTGGGTTAAATAGCGACTCTGTTAGTGAGGTTTCCCAGATGTATTTGTCATTAAATTTATCCATCAGTTTTTATATAAATGATGGGAAACTAATTGGTCTAAACGATTTTGCCTCACTGTGAATATGACCAAGTTTGCGTACAAAGACAATTCTTACTGAACTTCAAGATGTTGGTGCATTTGGGAATACTAGACAGGCTCCAAACAGACTGCATAGGAATCGTATGACGTTTTTCTCCCGTTTCTACATTTGCGTTGGGAAAACAGTGTTTGGACCATGTGATTTATATGAATCTAATGAACCTATAGCTCAAATATCCTTGATGTTACTCTACAATCTTCCTCAGATGCTTTCCTACCAAGATCCGAGGTTTGTTGGAAATGGACTTCGGAATGGAGTCTAGGAATCCACTGACTCTGGGAAGTATTCTTGTATAAGCAATTGAGCTGTTCGTTTCTCATTTTCAGTGTAAGTTGCACCAGGTAGCGCCTTGTCAGAGATAATATCTGTGTCCTGACATAGCCTCTTCTAAGAGTTTCCTTTGGCTTTCCTCATAATTTTACATACATGGTGTTGAGTTGTCTATGTTATGTACACTCAACAGTTTCTGTTGGTTTTTTGGGCTTTATTAAACAATGTTATTTTTTTCATAGCTTTCTCGTCTATGCGGAAACAAGTGTTTTTGTGGACAGTTATCATGGTGGTAGCCTTTTGAAGCTATTCTGAATCTGCCTCGATATCAAGTGTATTTCTAATTGTAAATTTTATTGAGATTGTATGGCCCTTAAGTCTCTTTGCATCTTGCTATAAATTGGTAAGCCCTGGATTGTGATCCATCACTGATGCCTTTTCAACTGAACTGATTTCCATCATAATATATCTATGCTCAGAGATGATGATGGTTGGTGTTTAAGGGCGTTCAACAACTCTTTCAGGCCGCGCCGTAGCCGAGTGGTTAGACCATTCGCCTCTCACCTAGACGGCCCGGGTTCAAAACCAAGCGACCGCATGTGAGATTTGTGGTGGACAAAGCGGCTCAGGGGCGATGCCAAAGCAGTAAAAGCGGGCGTTAAGCACCACAAAAAAAATCTTTCATTATATCCCTTATGACCTTAGAGAGACGGTTCATCAGATAATTCACTTCTCGACCATACTGCTTATTTCTGGTGACTCAAACTTATGAAAATAACTTATATTCCTCTCTTTGTTACAAAGGTGGGTTCCTTCCTCTCTGTTTAATACTACTATATTCCTTAATATTGCCAATTGTACTAATAACTCACTTCTTTGGTTTATATTGGCACTTCCCCACGCTCTATCACCACCAATTTGCAGGTTAGACAGCCCCACGAAATGCTCCTATTCATTTAGTTATTCCAAGGATTGGGGAATCGTTACGACAGATAATCAGAGGCAAGTACAGCCTCAATCGTGACTAAAGCTGTATGATGTTTTAATATTATCGCTGTTAAATATGTAATAACTATCTGTTCATGGTAAAAAGAAACAAATATACACGTACTTGCTTTTCTACAGTGTATATTATAGATTATCCTGTCTCTCTTTTCTCTTTTCCCGGTTCTCTTTCCTTTACGAGTTGGTATTCCAGTATCAGGCCTATATCTATCTACATCTAGCTCCTTGTGTTGCTAAGAGTTTCTGCAAAGTTAGCTCTTCTGTGTTGAATATCTATTTATATGGCCTTCAGTTTCTGCAGGTTTCTCCTTTGTCCCGAATAGTCTGAACGTTATTTCACTAACTCCAATATAGTGCTTGAAACATACTTTTAGTGGCTTCAGTTAGTGGCTTTCATCAATAGACAAGGCTAGAGTAGCTCCTGTTGCCTCAGTTTGCTATTGATGATGTCTATTTTTTCTGTCTTCATCCTAGAGTTCTAAGTTTTTAGGAATTTATTTGATTCTGTGTTCTCAGTTGGCTTGTATTACTGCTGAAGATCAGAAGCGCACGATGAAGAGTCTTGATTAACTGAATCTCCCTGGATCTCCATTTTGGTTTTACTACCCACATTTTGGGGTTTCCTCATTATCAGTTAGGTCCGACGGGTATAGGGAAATACGAAGCCCATACTAATACATTACCGTAAAGTAATACATTGCAGGTTTTCTTCCGATTACCTACAGCGATCTTTAGCGGCACCATATTTATCATTTGCTGCCGTGCCGGTCCTAATATCATGCATTTCCATCTTGACCGGTTAAACCATTGTTCCTACAAGTGAATACTCATACTAGAAGGTCCATTAAAGTCTTTCTACCTGGAAGTCGTTTTTGAGGGTTTAGCTTCTCAGACACACTCGAGATTGAACTTTTTACAGTAAAACACTTCTTAGCTTGGCAATTCGTTTGCAGCCTCTCTGGCAAGAGTAGCCCCACCAATACTAAGCACCCTCATCAAACCTGCAGGGCCTTTATCACACAAGAGCTCTACACCTGAATCAAAGTCATGCGATAACTAGGAGGGGCTATAACTAATAATACAGGAAACATTTTTTTACCTATTACTGAGTGCGATATCTCAGAAATGGAATGTTTGAAAGCTGCCGAATCTCGTGGATATAACAGATGTTTAATTCTGATGTACTGTCTCGTGGATGACCATGAGTTCTAGCCCAGCCTCAGACAAGAGTGTATTTGCGTGCAAAATACACAAAAGAATAGGAAAACGGTAACACAGAAGAGAGAGCGAGGCGGAGAAATAGAGGGGAGAACATAACGTGTAATGAGCGCATGATCATAGAGTGCTCTTAAAACAAGCAATATTTAAATTACATACATACATGCATGCATACATGCATACATACATACACACATACATATATGCATACATATATATACACACATACATACATTAATACATACATACACACATACATACATACATACATACATACATACATACATACATACATACATACATACACACACACACACACACATACATACATACATACATACATACATACATACATACATACATACATACATACATACATACATACATACATACATACATACATACATACATACATACATACATACATACATACATACATACATACATACATACATACATACATGCACACCTAATTTCATTCATAATAAGCATTTACCTATGCTAGGATATTTTAGTAACTGTTCCTAAGAAATTGCAAGGGTAGATACACCACTTCCAGATTTGGTGTTTGCTTTTTAAATATAAGCATCTTTCAGATAAAATCGGATAAATTTAAACTTAGTAATATGTACAATGGAACTGGGTTTTATACTAATAACTTAAAATCTTCATGATTTCGAAAATATCCTAAGTGAACTGCAGTGTAAACGAAATTTTGAATTTAATTTACTCAGAATCTATAGTAGCAACGATGTTTCACTGGTTTTGCGATCATTATATCGTTTACCTAGACATGCTTATTTAGATTAGTTAATGAATTAGATTATGAAACCTGAAATCTGCAAGATAGCTTATGATATAGCATGAAGAACACCCTACCACATCTTCATTGCCAATGTAGGTGTCTATTGCTTTATGACGTATACAGGGTACCAACATTTTGAGATATCTGATTGTGAATTAATTCATTTTCTGCAACACTTAATGAGATTTTAGCGAATATCTTTCTGGGTAATAGTTCAACTCTGTTTGTCAGTGCTCCTACACAGCCTATAGCTTTGTGCTTTTCTCCCATTGCGCTTTTATTCTTTCTTTATTTACTTGTAAAATTGGTTGAAACTAAGTGCTAGGCTTTAGCATTAAATATAATTTACACGCGGGCGCGGAAGCGCAGTGTCCACATTTTAGCAGTGGCGGCTGTTATATAAGAACACACGAACATAAGTGAATACCTTAACCTTTGACACCCTGTGAGTTTATTGGATATTTTTCGTTGAATGCTATTGAACGTAACCTGTATGCAGTAATTTAAATCTACAATGTTTAAATTTGCCGCACTACTCCTTCAAACTGGATGCACTGCGATATCAAAATCGTAGACATCTTGACTTGTGCACAGGTATTGTGCACTTGTGCGCATGCACGGTAAATATGATGTAATTACATTATGGGCCGAATACGTAAATATGGATTGTACACTCCAATGTTCGATGACGAAGCTTCTTTTTCCGCATCTATCAGTACAGTTTTACAATAATGACAGCAGCAGGTGGTAGCTCAATGCATTGAAGTCAAGGTCGCCAGATGGCAGAAATGTTAAAGCTTCTTACCCTTGTACTTCTTAATATAGTGCGTTAATCCTGCCATCTTGCGGCTTTGGCAGAAGTAGCCAAGGTGCATAAGCTTGAAACCTTCTGCTTCCAACTATGCATAAACTGAAATGCAATTTAAATTACACATTCTTTCGTTCTTACCTTGCACGCTGTACATATGTATGGAACAAACATCCACAAAACTACCTTTCTTTCGTTAGACCAACGTTATCATCATTGTTGTCATCGTCCGATGCTGGGATTGGCTGCAGTTGTATCAATTTTTTCATAATTATAACTATTATAAAAGTACATATACAACGTTTGATAACGCGAAATGAGAAAAAATGTTGAAAACACTTAAAGAATTGGGTATCAATTATAGATAAATGAGAATTATTTGGAATTGATATAAGACTAAAAGCTATTATACATCTGGTAATAGATAGGAAATAGACCATATAAAGAAGGAATGGTGTAAGAAAAGGATGTGCATTATCACCAATACTCTTCAGTGTATACATACTAAGGTCACTAAATGAAGCTATTGAAGAAATAAGACATAGGATAAAAAACAAATTTAAAATTCACATGTTCTGTGCTAATGCAATGGATATGTATTTAAGTCGGGGGTATATGTGCGAGTGCATGTTTGACAGAATGAGTGTGTTAGGGGTATGAGTGTGTGTGTGTTAGAGTGAGTGTATGTATGTGTTCGTATGTTTCAATCTGTGGATGTAGGTGTTTGACTGCACGAATTGATTGCGTATATGAGTGTATGTGCTTATGGTTATGAGTGTTTGTATGTCAGTGCGTGTATATAAGTCTCAGGGACATGCGTCTTTGGTTGAATGTGTGGGTGTGGTTCCGTGTATGAGTATGAAGTACTCGCATTCAGAAGGTCGTGGGTTCGATTCCCTCGGCCGTCCTTCATGACGTATGGGTTTTGTTCGGGATTTCTCCATGCCGCCAGAGGGGAATGCTGAGAAGATGCATGGCATCCCGCAAATTTCCTGTCACTCCATTTCACCTCACTTCTCATTTCATTCCACTGTTCGTCTGGTTAGTCTGATTCGGGGTTGTAAGTGTCAGCGAGTCTCGGCATTTCATGGCAGGGGAAAATAATGTACTCTGGTCAACTTCGTCATCCGGCGGGGTGGTCTCTGGTCCCTGACCTTCCACACACTCAAACGGAGGGTAGCCGGTTGCATTAGCCACCGCTGGAGAAATTCAATCTGGAAATGGCACAGATTCTGCCCTCTGCCCTGCCTTGTCACCAAGGGTCTTTGTTTCCTCTCGCCTCATCCTTACGGGGCATAAGTAAAAAGATCCTGCAGGGCGAGGTGTCGAATGCCCTCTGCGACTAATGCTAATAAATGTATCATTATGAGTGTGGGTTATTCTGTATGTGAGTGTGTGTGTGTGTGTCAATATTATTTACATATATTATTAAACTCTTCATACTATTTTCCTCTTTTGGACTCCAGTCAATAGGCCAGTTTTTACCATTTCTACTTTTCTTACTCTTTCGTTCGTATTTCAGTTTAACACGGACAAATTTAATATCCTCCAGCATTTGCACACCAGCTCCACAAATGCACAATGCATTTTCTGCAATTTTAAATTATTTATAGCGTGTTTTGGTGCTGCCACGTCCAGTCAGCATTGCTGTTAAATTTAGACAAAGTGAAAACCTGAGTTTAAATGCCTCCTTAATGCTTGAGAAGATGATCCTGCTTGAGTCCTGTCATTTGATGTTTACCATGCGATGATCTATTTGTCTGCACTCAAGCTCGCTAGTTGGGCCTTAACCGCACTGATAGGGAACTTTTTGTAACATGGCTACAGATGGGAATCACTTGCTGCCTGCTTTGCCACACGATCCTCCACTTCATTGCCTTACTTACCGACGTGAGCCTTCACCCATCTGAATTACACTGTCCACTTGTCCTCCTCTTTGGATCGTAGCCTCCTTCTAATTTCTTTTATTAGAAACAGGCGGTTTCTGCTGTTCTTTACTAAATCCGAGGTAATTTTGCTATCCGAGAAAATAGCATTCTTGTTAGAATAGTGTTTATACTAAGCTTCTTTTTTAAAATTTATGGCGCTTTCTGGAGAAAAAAAAAACTCCTGGACCTACCCTCTCCCCGCTCTTCCTGCCGTCAATGTATATCTAAAGGATGTAGCCAACTTCTTATTAAACTTCTCTAGGGAGTTTGAAGTCGGTTGGATGTGACCAGTTTCTACATGGTGTGGGAGCATCTAGTTCTGCGTTTTCATTCTGTTTTCATTTTTAATGTTTAGTATAGTTCAACGATCTCTTCTATCTTGATTGTTATTGGACTCAGTCAGTACACACTAGGCTTCCCTAGATGTGATTCTGAAGGTTTTGGCTTTTCTGACGTTTATTAGTCGTTTTACCCCATTCTGTTTGATTTTATTGTACGTTCTGAATAAAGTTTGAATCTAGACCGACGATCCATACGAATTTAAATGCAGAGAGCTCCTTTGTATATGGTTTTTAAGGCTTCATGTCTCCAGCTGGACTTAATACTTCTCAAAAGGCAGTGAGTTATTTTTGTGCACCTTTCAGGAGTGTATTCTATGTATGGATTAAAATAGAATTTTGAACCTATCACAATTATACTCTTGATTTCCCTTCTTTGATATTATCATTATTTTGGATTTTTTCATTAAGTGTCATTTCATTGTTCCTTGCAGAGTTTGTTCTCTTTTGCATTTCTATGTTGGCAAAGTTTTCAATTTCGTTTTTGCTTTTACCTTCTACAGTCATGCTCATAATAAGTTAACTTGCATTGACAATTACTTTATTGCGTTGGCTGAATGGCAGACCGAGGAATGAATTATAAAGTGTGTTCCAGAAGATGGGTCCACAGAAAAAGCTTGTGTATATCCTTTTGTTACTTCAGTCTCTATGGTAATATTTTTGGTTAACAAGGTGACCTTTCTATCACTAAAATAGCTTCAAGAGAGATTATATAAATGCGTTGGGCAGTTCCGGGAAACCAAGCAGCGTCAAAGGCTCCTTTTACATCCAAATTAATAAAAACAAAGGCTTCCCTTGTAGGTTCTGCTATAAAAATTCTTTACAGCCATAGCAGAAACATTGGTGTGCTTCTGGGGCATAAATCCAATCTGATTTTGCTTCGTGAAATTATTTTAATAAAAGTGATGTGCTATCCCGTTGTTTCACAATTTCTCCAAAACCTTGCGTTCAATAAACTATAGGGCAACATTTGGAAACTTCTCTTCTCTTTTCCTCCTCTGGTTTCACAATTGACTTTTGCATGTTTCCATCATTTTGGAAACCGTTGCTCTTTAAAACATCCATTATATAGTTTGTCATGAGCTTAGGACGCTCTTTGAATATACTTAAAACCATTTTGCTGGTTATGCCATCCTCTTCATGAGTGTTGGTGTGGTCAAAGCTTTCTAAGGTCATTAAGATTTCATCTTCCATGAAAGGTTTCTCATCTTCTGTGTCTAGAGGCTTGGTTGATTCTCTTCTTGATTTTAGATAGAACTCGTTTTCAGTCTTGATCAGCTGGTGTGAAGTGGTTTAGCATTAATTGTACAGTGATCCATATGTAGATGCTCCAAATAATTTGTTCCCGGTGGATGAAACGAACATTTTTTTTCTGAATTTTCCCTAAGAGCATTTATACACAATATTTTAAGGATTGGCTGATGAAGTCAAGTCACAGTACTCCTTCCATTATTTTACCTCGAGTGTTCGAATTGCTGCGTTATATAGTTTCTTTTCTTAAACCTATTGAAATTTTCGTATTTCCTTCAGTCTTTTTGGTATCTTTGTCTATAAGTGTTCATTCTCTCCCTCGTGATGGTTAATTCTACAGTCCTCTGTCTAATGTATGTATGTATTTATTTCTCTGCAAGCGGGTATCACCCGGTGGCAGAGTTATATATGTAAATAATGTTTTTGTCTGTACTCTAAAGGCTCTAAACGACGTTTCATACGATTCTTCACAGGCTCCAAGAAGCTTTTCTAACATATTTTCAATTATCATTTCTTCAGAATCTAAGATACTTATTTCCTAATTTAAGATATTCAAATCTGACTGGTATTGGTCTCTGTTAAACTGCTACACCATCCGCTTGTCAAGTAAGAGATCGTAATTTTCATGAGTTATACATCTTGTGTCCGGGGTGCACTCAGCCTCATGAGGTCTCTGGGGGGGGGCAATTGAGGAGCTACTTGATGGAGAAGTAGCGGCTCCAGGTCATGAGGACTGCATTAACCGGACGGCGTGGGGTTTCGTGGCGCTGACCACATCTCACCTTCCAATACTGCACCCTATCCATGACGTCTGTCATGGACCGAGATGGGGGACGCAGCGGCCGGGCGGTAGGCCAAGGTTACTTCTGAGCTGTCGTGCCATGGAGTTTATATATCTTGTGCCATGGAATTTAAAAGCTTCCCCTCGAAATATTTCTACCCCTATCTCATAGGTTAAGCATCTATGTTCTGAGCAACTCTCATTTCCATTGATTTTCAAACCCTTTGGTCTAGGAACTATACGATCGTTTATAATTGTGAGGTCAACGTTGCTGGAGCCGATATTGTTTTGAAAGTTGTCGGATCACCCCTCTTATTTAATATATGCAATTGTTTTCTTGCTATAAACCCTTCTGACATGTTACCTCTGGGTTTGGGAAGCATATCTTGCCATGATTTTGAACGGGTATTAATGTCCATTTGAAGTACTATTCTTTGTCTTAAGGAAAAACGCAAGATGTTGTAGAGTTTAGTCAGGTCCTGTTGTAATTCTCCTTACATGTCAAAATACATGATAGCTATTAAGCGTTTGGGATTTTGTCAGATACTTTCCATGGCGGGTGTGACTTCATCAGACAAGTGATTTATCAATAAGGCGCCGATTTTATTATTTGCGAAGATCATGGCCACTCGATGTTTGCTATTTGCGCCAGTGAATACTTTATGCTTAAGTTGAATTCCTAGAATGTTGTTTTGTATTAAATACGGCTCTTGCAAGATCACAATGTCTATGCATTTCTCTTCTATTGCCTGAATAGGGTTTTGTTCCAGGTTTTGAATGTTTTAAATTAACCTGAATTCATTTAATATCTTCATCGTCAGTCTTTGTTCTAGTTATTGCCCTGTTAGTAATCAGTGTTCATTATATACTTCTTTAACACTATTTAAAGGCTGTGACAGTTTTATTTAAAGACGAATGATGTTCTGAAATCGTCCAGGAAGTGTTATGTTGGTTATAAATGACATAACTAATACACCTGTATTTATCTACCTCGATTCTACTTTCATTCAGTTTGTGCGACCCTGTGCATAAGGGACATGTTTCTTCGCCTTTACGCATTGTTGCTTTGGTTCCAAATGTGTTGCATTTGAAACAGCGTAATGGTACTAAATTATCAGCTGCGGTGCACAGATGTCAGCCAACTGTTATTTTACTTTGCAGCAATATTTTTCTAGCCCCTGAAGATACTTCAACAAAAAAACAGGTTATTGATTTTATATTTCTTACGAATAATACATTCTGGCTTTATATAATTTTCTTAAAGATTTTGAGGTTTGATGATTCTCGCTGCCTTTTCCATTGGGATATTTCCTGGGAAGTTGTATATCACCATAGCTGGGTTTCTAAATTTTGAAGTTTTTGTTTCCATATGTTCCCCTGCATATCCCAATTATTCGGTTTTAATTAAGCCGAGTCTATCTTTATTATCATTTTACAGTAGTAATCTACCGATTTTAATTTCGTTTAGGGTGGAAATAGCTACGTACACCTCCGTAGGATTGGTACTTCACTTTAATGTCTTTTAATCGTCTGAGGATTCTCCTCCGAGATTGATTTAAGAAACAGTTTGAATTTCCGCGGTTGGTGTCACTCCGTGTTCCGCAGCACATCTGAGAAAACATTTCGCGATACTCCAAAAGACTGTGCTTCGCTACTTGTTACACAGCTGTTACTTGGAACGCTGACGGTAGATGTCTCCACCGGACGCTTTCTACTCTCATATTTCTCCAGCTGCAGAGCTATTGGGATAGAGCCTTTTTCTACAACACTCCCTTCCAAATCACTAATGTTCCTGTTTTGCAGTATATTACTTTTAAGAGCTACGAGTAATTTTTAAAGGATACTTACCGCCTACAAAAATCCTCCTTGGGTGTTTTCTGCAGTCGCATTCACTAATTTACCAAGAGCCTGTTCGGCTGCAACTTTTTGTACCTCCGCCATTTTCCTCCGTGTCTCGTGCGCGCGCGCGTGTGTGTGTATGGTTATGACGGCGTTTGTGTTTGACTGAATGCGTGGTTCCGCTTGCACTCTTAGTATGTGTATATGTGTGTTTGTGTGTCCGCGGAATGTGTGTACTTGGCCGGAAGCGAGGGTCTACTAGCAGTATTAGTGTGTATATGTAAGTCCGTTGTACGTATGTATTTGACAGACATTGTGGGTGTAGTTGTGGCGTTAGTGTGAAAGTCTGCTGGATGTGTTTATTTGACTGAAAGTAGGGGTGTGCTTATTGTGGTAGTGTGTATGGTTATGCGCATGTATTTGACTGAATGTGTATGTCTGTTTGCGGTATTAGAATGTATGGTAAGGGAATGTTTGGCGGTAATTTTGGGTCTGCATGTGGTGTTAATTTGTATAGTTATGAAACAGAGGGAGAGGGGGGAGTGTAATTTAATTCAAAGTGTGGATCTACTTGCGGTATTAGTGTGTATGGTTATGTGTGTATGTTTGTGAGTAGTTGAATGAAGGTGCAGGTCTGTTTGCGGTGTTTATGGTTATGTGAATGTGTGTGCGCGTATGTGTTTGACTGAAAGTGTGGGTCTACTTAGGGTGGTATTGCGCATGGTTATGAGTGTGTTTGCGTGTCTATATGATTGAAACGGGTCTGCTGACAGTGTTAGTGTGTATGGTTATTAGTGCGTGGAAGAGAGGGATGTGCGTATGTGACTGAAAGTGTGAGTCCGCGATGTTAGTGTCTTTGGTAGTGAGTGAGTGAGTGTGTGTGTGTGTGTGTGTGTGTGTGTGTAACTGAGTTTGAAAGCGCGGGTCTGCTTGCGGCGATAGTGTGTATGCTAATGAGTATCTGTGTGTGCGTGTGAATGTGTTTGAAAGCGTGGGTCTGCTGACACTGTTAGTGTGTATGGTTAGCAGTGTGTGCTCGATCGGGATGTGTGTACTTGACTAAAAGTGTGGATCTGCGGTGTTAGTGTCTTTGGTTAAGGGAGAATAATTATGTGTGATTGTGTTTGAAAAAGTGAATCTGCTTGCCGTGTTACTATGTATCGTTATGAGTGAGTGCATGTGTGTGTTTGATTGAGTTTTGAATGTGTGTGCTTGTGTGTGTGAGAGAGAGAGAGAGAGAGAGAGAGAGAGATATGTTTGTATTTGAATGTTAGTACGTGCCTGAGTGTGTATGCTTATGAGTGTGTGAGTGTGTATGTGCTTATGTAGTAATATCATGTAAAACAGGATGTGTGTGTGTGTGTGTGTGTGTGTGTGTGCGGTTCATTTTTGTGGAATGTGTGTAGGTACTACCGAACTTCGATCCCTAGAGAACTATAATATATGAGCTTTAAGTTGCTCCTTGGTTATTATAAAAAGAAGTAAATACTATGACTTTCTACACCTTCCCTGTTTTATGGCAAATCTAGTACGGTAGAAGCACCATCTTCTACATCTTCCTTTATTTGCAAGGGTTGCAGCACCGCCGATGATTTCTTACTCTCATTTCACTGCAGGTAATTAGGAAACAAAATATAGTTTTAAAATTACTGACCTTCTAAAGGAAAGAATCCCAAAATGTATTCCATGGCCATGTTAGACAAGGACGGTAGAACAGTGTCAATTTAACCTCGTGGACAATAGGCGGGCTGTGTTTGTTAGACGTTACCCCTTGTTTACTTACTTACTCACTCATTCACTCACTCACTTTTTCTCTCACTCCTTTCTACCATAACACTTCTACTCACAGGTAGAAGTTCTGTACGGCTTTCGGGGGGTATAGGTAATGAACTTCATAGGCTGCCATGCATATTTTTGGTGCTTGACACATTTTATTTTTCCTTGTAAGGAAATAAATACAACTTATTGGACTATCCACATACAGTGGCTGTCCCAGAAGTACCCGACCTGACGTATAGATAGCGGTTGTTGTTCCAAAAGACCACAATGGTAAAAAGTACCAACCTTCATTCTCGGTTCGTGTGCCGACCCGAGTGGACGTTAAGAAGTGATGTTCTCATATTTACTTATCGTGTGCATTTTCGCTTTGCGATTTTTCGTTAAAATTACTGACTTCAATGTGATTTGTTTCTTTTGTTCTTCAGAGTTATTTTGTTCTTTAGTGTTGTGTGTTTATCAGCTGTTTGTTACCCTACCTTGTGGTCACGGAACCACGGTGCAATGCGACCATGGATGATTGTGATACACTACGTATTTCACCATCAGGTTCTAATACATAACCATTAAAGCCACCGATACGCACATATTTACGCACCATGCTAGTGACGCATCAGTCACATAGTATTTCTACTGATAGATTGTCGCAACGCCGTAACCTTGCAATGGATACGCACGATGTTGACGCCGACCTTGATGAAGCTGACCCTGACGTAAAGCGTGCTCGCTCTTCATCTAGGGACGACTACATTGCTGCTAGTTGGCAACAACCTAAGCGCTCCATTCAACCATCAGCACCTGTGCATTCTACTTTCTCTTTATCTACACAAAACCAGTACTCCAGTCTTCCTATGGACGAATCATTGCCATCTGTTTCAGCACAGCCTGCGGCTTCTGAAACATCGGCTCCATGACTGTCCGAACCCCCACCCATTTTTGTCGCTCCCAACAATGACAACATAATTTCTTCTCTCATGTCTACCCATTCTTCGAGGTTCAACATTCCTCTCCGTGCAAGCTACACGAAAAATGGTCTCAAACTTCTTGTGGATACTTTTTCAGATTTCACTATTGTCAAACATTTTCTCGAGAATGAAAAAATTTCAGTTTTACACTTTCACTCCGAACACGAACCCTGTTTTTTTTTATATTCACTTAAAGGCCTACTTCCTGACACTCCTTTAGACGACATCAAACACGAGCTGTAAATTCAAAATATCGAACTCCTGCACATACGTCAACTATATAGAAACAGCGTGGATCCGACAACCAAGGTCAAACAGTCACTCCCGCTACCCATATGGATACGTACCATGCAAAAGTGCGAAAACAACTTGAAAATAAAAGTCTTTTAAATACCTGCTTCATTTGAAAGTCAGTGTTGAAGATTATATTCGACGTGGATGTTCTGCGCAGTGCTACCTCAGTCAACGTTTTGGTCACACGTCACATAATGGTGCACTCCAACCACGCTGCTACAAATGTGCCGGACATCATGCAACAGCAGACTACCGCAAATATCTTGAGCTTCCTGATACCTGTGTGAGCTGCCAGGGTGCTCATACTGCGAGCTATAAACAGTGTCCAGGACTTCTTTCCTACGTCACGGCAGTTTCCAACTCTTCCCAGCGTCACCAATCTACTACTAAAACACCTGTCTGTCCTCTCACATCCGCCAATTTTCCTGCCCTCAAGTCCCAAGCTACCACTTCTGCTCCTGCTTCTCCACTAGCTGATGCCCACGCTTTGGAGTTTTCGTCTCTTCAAGACTTCGTTACTTTCCTGAAAGCCATCAATTATGTTACTTTGCGGGATACCTTCATCAAGATCCAGCAGGCTCCTGACATTCTTACTAAAGGCATCCTACTACTGGAAAGTCTTTGTTCTCTATTTAGCATCCACAATGGCGAGTAACCTTTTCAATCGTCCATTACGTCTTCTGACTTGGAATGCTCGTGGCCTTCCAAATAAGCTATAAGAGTTTCAAGCGTTTCTTCACACCGAAGCCATTGCCATTGCCTTAGTGTAAGAAACACATTCCCGTCAGATTGGCAGCATACCTTATTATACCTCCTATCGTCATTCTCATTCCACTCAGCCCATTGGCGGGACCTACATTTATATTAAATCCTATATTCCTCATGTTTGTGTTCCAACTCCAGCTACGCTGAAGTCCGTCTATTATACTGCTGTGAAACTCCTTGATACGAGGTGCGGAGACCACCATTGGGTCCGTTTATCGTCCGCCTGCGTCTAAGCTTGTCTGTTTTCTCCACGACCTGGATGTTGTAACTCATTCAGGAAAATTTCTGCCTGGTGGTGATTTCAACGCCAAACGCAAGGAATGTCATGCTCGAACGAGCAATCCCGCTTGGACGACCTTACTTTATCACTCCGAACGCTGTCATTATGATATTATTTCTCCGGATATAACCACCCACGTGCATTCGGATGGTTCCGAGGGCATATTCGATATTTTTATTTCAGGCCTGCAGTCAATTTCCTGCTCCGTATATACCATTCCTGATTTATCATCTGACCACCTTCCTGCCCTGATGGTTCTAAATGCTTCCTCTCCTCGTGTGCACCCGCCAATGTTTCCTGTTATGACTACTGACTGGTCTGCATACAAAGAGTACCTTACTGCCTCTTTGCCGATACACCACAGACTGAACTCGACTCCGCTGTATCCACTTTTACGAACACCTTCCAAGAGGCATACAACAGTTGCAGCTCCGTTCAGCGGTGCGCCTAAACAGTTCAATCTGCAGATTTCTCCGACCGGTTCAGACTTGTGCAAGCCACACGCCGTACTCGCCTTCTTTGGTAGCGTAGTAGGGACCCCAGTCACAAGATGGAGTATAAGACACTCGGCCATTTTGAAGCGACACACCCGCACATGCCAGGAGCGTGTTTTTATCATCAAAATTCAGGATGCCGCAAAGAAAAGAAATCCATGGCTCCTTCGCCCATCACGTCTGCCCCCTAAGATTTCGGCTCTCAGTACTGCACATGGTACCGTCTATACTCCAGCAGATATCTCTGACACTCTGGCTACTCATTATGCTGAACAATTTCAGCCTCGCCCTTCCAATCCTCGTTATTTTACTTCCAATCAAAGTATTGTGACTGCTGTATGTTTTTCTTTCTCGCCCTCCTGTACAGCCATGTTCATTCACAACCCTCACTGAATTGTGTCAACTAATACATGGGATGTCTACCATAAAATCTCCTGGGCCTGACCGCCTTGTTGTTGAGCAACTTAAATCTCTGCCACAGAAAGGAACCACTTGTTTGTTGCATTTATTCAACTCCTGTATTTAACGTGCGTACTTCCCAGCGCAATGGAAAATTGCCACGTTTATTCCTACCCATAAATCCGGAAAATCTCAACACGTTTCCTCTTCCTATCGTCCTATTAGTCTTCTGTCTACACTAGGAAACTCTACGAGAAACTCATTCTGAAGCGCCTATATCCACATCTGCATCCTCACATTCCACATCACCAGTTTGCTTCTACTAAGCAGAAATCAGCAGAATTTCAAGTTGCTAGGGTCACAGACTATATCCGAAAGGTTAAGACCGACAATAACAAGGCAACGCTTATTTTCTTGGACGTTTCCAGGGCTTTTGATTCAGTTTGGCATGACAGCCTTATTTATAAGTTGCTTCAGTGCAACATACCTGATGCACTTATCCATCGGCTCGCATCATATCTCCGATCCAGGAAATTTTCTGTTCGCATATTAGGTCACTCTTCACCCCTCCGGGATATTCACGAGGGAGTGCCACAGGGGTCTGTTTTGGCCCCTTTTCTTTATAACTTTATACATCCGATATGCCCCTTCTTACTAAAATTCAGTTGGCAACTTATGCAGATAACACTGTCATTCTCCATTCTCACTCCTCTGCTGTTCATTTGGATCGTGAATTACAAGGCTATCTTAGCCGTTTCAATAGTTTTCTGGAGGCCTGGAGGATTCGTGTAAGATCTGATAAATGCCAAATTCTTCGCTTCTATCATGCACATCCAGTTGTATACACGTTACATGGCCAAGCTCTTCCCGTCTCATACAGTACTAAATATTTGGGTGTTCATATTGATCCCCGGCTAAGTTGGTATCGCCATATTCAACATGTTCGTAAGAAAACTCATCAGACATTTGGAGCACTTCGTTTGCTGTTCACTTCCGAATCTCTCTCTCTCTCTCTCTCTCTCTCTCTCTCTCTCTCTCTCTCTCTCTACGGGTCTAACTCGTACTCTGTACTGCTGTAATCCTGCAACAACTGTTATATGCTGCTCCAGCGTGGAGTGATGTTTCCCACATAGGTTTACAATCGCTTGCCCAGTAAACACATGTTTTTTTTTTATACTGATGACACATGCTTATCAACACGGCTAAAATGACCATACTGTTCTGGCCATTAGCGATATAAAATTCCTTCCTGCTGTTCTTCATCAACTGGATGACCAATGGAGAAAACGCTTGACTCGCATTTCTGACAACTCATCTTAATTTTCGAATCAGTAAGCCAAAGCGGCGACGGCATCGCTTTTAAACAACCCTAGACTTTCTCATTTTCAGTTTTCTTATTCAGATATTCATCTGTAACGTTGTTCATGTTTTTTTAGATCACTCATAGTTCCATATAAAGGTCCGTAAGGAGCCTGGAAATGGATGACTTTCACCCTGCTGTCTTTATGTCGTCGTAAGTACCAACCTTAGAAAGCTTAAGTTTGAAGTTTGACGATTTTACTGTGTTTAGCATTTGTTTGGCAGCCATCATTAATGAATGCTCTCAGCGAATTTGTAAGCATGGATAAAGCTGGTCATCGTTATTTGGTACAATACCTTCATTTGAAAGATCTTAGTTCAACTAATATTAAAGCTGAGATAGATTATACTTTGGGGGAGTCTGCTCCTTCGTTTACAGCAATGAATATTGGGTGGCAGGGATTAAGCGCGGCCGTAAGAGCCGCCTAGATGAACATTGCAGTGGTCGACCAAAGAGGCTACCAGTACAGAAATTATAAAGAAAGTCCACAAAATAGTATTGGATGACCGTCGACTGAAAGTGCGCGAGCTAGCAGACATTGTAGGTATTTCAAAAAGTTCTGTACATCGCATAGTGACTGAAAATTTGGATATGAGAAAGTAGTGTGCGTTTGCTCCCAATAGAACAAAAACAGCATCCTGAGGATGTTTCAGTCGAGTGTTTGGCTATGTTTCGCTGCAATAAATCTGAGTTTTGGCGTCAATTCATAACAATGGATGAAACCTGGGCCCATCACTTCACAACTGAACAGTCAAAACAGTGGATTGGAAGGGGATAATCGGTCCAAAGAAGGCAAAGACGATTCCATCTACAGGCAAGTTCATGGCGTCGGTTTTCTGGGATACTTTTCATTGATTATCTCAAAAAAGGAAATGCGATCAATGGCGAATATTATGCGAACTTATTACAGCGTTTGAGTAATGAAATCAAACAAAATCGGCTGCATTTACCGAAAAAGAAAGTTTTGTTTCATCAAGACAATGCACCAGTTCACACGTCTATTATCGTCAAGGCCAAAATCGATAAGTTAAAGTTCGAATTCCTTCCTCATTCACTTTATTTGCCAGATTTAGCCCCCTCTCATTATTTTCTGTTTCTAAACTTGAAGAAATAGATTGGTGGTAGAAGATTACCCAACAATGAGTTGGTGGAGTCTGCAGTTGATGGCTATTTGTAGACCTCGATAGTTCTCACTATAAAGAGGCTATCGGAGCTATTGAGCATCGCTGGGAAAACTGTATCTAATTGAAAGGAAACTATGTAGAGAAATAAAGATTTTTTTTCCAAATTTTTGTGCTTTCTTTGTTGGGTCGGGTACTTCTGGGACGGCCCTCGTATATGTACACATTTCACTACCAGATATGTATTTTGTACAAACACGTATAAATTAATGAAACTACAATTATGAAAAAAATAGCCCCCAATTATAAACCCTGAAATAATGACGGTGCATATTATGAAGTCGTTATAACACCTAAAGACATAAAAATTTGTCGTCGTTGTTCTCTCTCGATATACTTAACTAGTGCGACTTGCATCTATTGTTTCTTAGTTCGGCCACCCTCGGCTTCACTGAGTGTTGTTGCAATGTTCGCGTCTCCAGAGTGACGACAGACATTATATAGACGAGTATGTGAGTCCACCATACTTGGTGCAGGATCTCTTTAAGTAGGCACGTACCTGTTATAAGTTTATCATTATGTGCTTCGGCTTTGCTGTAGTGGATTCGGTAGTAGCCTTCATCTAGGGGTGGTGACAAGAAAAATACACAGGTCGTTCTACTGTATAAGCAATAAATAAAAGAAACAGGATCCATGTTCACTCTCGTAATTCTTTTCTACTGTTGTACACCAAGTACTCTTAGCGAAGTCACCTCGACAAAACAGATATTATTGACAGTTAATTATAAGCATATTGAAGTTCTGAGAAACCTTAATCACACAAGTTAAATAACAAAGAGTCCACTGTTTTTCACGGTTACATTTCGCACGGTCTGGCAGTAAATACATGTTCCGTACTTAAAGTCTCTGTCAGGATTTCATTACGACGAGTGGCGCACATTTCGCCTCTGAAGGACAGAAAGTACTGTGTCGATTCTGATTTCGTCGCAGCTTAAATAAGCAAGAAAGATGCTTTCCTTAATGCTTATTGGCTGACACTTGGCACTAAAAGTTACACCCTACGTCATGAGATCACGGATTCTATTGTACTGATACCATATCATAAACTATTGCAAAGAAAGATATACTCTTCACAGAATTTTTGGTACTTTTCCCGAGTTCACACTTATATATCTGATGCACGCAAGTAACATAAAGAAATTCTGTAAGTTCTCTAGGTGTTCACATACAATAGGGGTTGCCTGTTGTGAAAGTCTACTGCGTAAATCTCTGTTCTACCTTAGCACAAGCTAACATTACAAGTTAAGATATAAATAGGAATTAATACAGCATATTACTGATATAAAGCATGTAATTAATCTAAACACGGCATTTTAAACTGTCTAGAAATACTTGACAACAAGATAATTGCTTTTATTACGTAACGACGTCAAAAATTATCGTCTCAAATGAATTGAAAATGCCTTCCTTGCATAATATCTTATCCGAAGGAAAGTAGAGTAGAGACGTTAGCTCCAAATGGGGACAAGTTACAAATTAAGTATTACCATAAAGTTATAAATTAATAAAAAATGTCGTTACCTTTGTTTGGGTAATCGTCATCCTTATTTAACAAGAAATTCCCGTCATTTGTTGTTCGAGGGCTGATCAACGAAGACTGAGACTGATTTTTTTCACAGATGTTTATTACTCCAATTCAATGTTTACATAATCTTTTTCAAAGTAGTCCCCTCCAACTTCAATGCACTTTTTATAGCGTCTCTGCCAGTTCTTGAACACGTGCTTGTGACCATTCTTTGTCAGATCCTTGAGAATCACCTCACTTTTTTTGAGCACTGCTTCAGAGTTCTCAAATCGAATACCTCTAAGCTTTGCCTTTAGTGATGGGAATAAAAAAAAAGTCACAGGGTGCAAGATCTGGGCTATAAGGTGGATGTGGTACACAGGTAATGTTGAATGGAGGCACAAACTGCATGACTTGATTTGCGACATGCATTGTCATGATGAAGTCGCCACCCAGGCGGAGAAAGCTCTGGTCGTTTCTTTGCAATGTGCTTCCTCAGTGTAGCCAATACTGACGTGTAGTATGCTGCTGTAACAGTAGTGTGAGGGGGAACTGCATGCTGGTAAATCATTCCATTACAGTAAAAAAAATGCGATCACCATCACTTTCCCTGCAGAATGGAACAACTTTTGCCTTTTTTTAGTGTTGGAGGACCTGGCGATTCCCACACTGCGCTGGCTTGTTTTCCTTCAGGATCATAATGATGCAGCCATGACACATCACCGGTGATAATCGATTTAAATAATGCATCCTCTCCATCAGCAGAGAGACGCAGCACCTCACGGCTTGTCTCCTTTCGAACAGTCTTTTGTTCAGGAGTCAACAGATGTGGCACCCAACAAGCACAAACTCGGGTCATATGGAGATAGTCGTGCATAATTGTAAACACACTGCCATATGAAATTCTCAACACTTCACTGAGGTTACGTAATGTTATACGCCGATCCTCTCGGACAATCACAGCAGCTGTGTTGATGTTGCCTTCAATCACAGCAGAAAACGAAACACCAGGCCCACCTTGCTTAACACTGACAAGTCGGCCTTCTTTGAAGTCCTTGAACCACCTAAGCACTGTTGCACGAGGTAGTGCATCTTCACTGTACGCTTGCTTCAGCTTTTCATAAGTTTCGGAGGCTGCATGGTTTAAACGAAAAATGAATTTGATTGCGCTGTACTGCTCCTCTTGCGTTATCTCCATTGTCTGGTATGCGAAATGCACGTAGGGTCTACAAAACAGAGCATTACTACCAAACTACCGTTTCGAGAGTGCTGTCACCTACCGACATTATACATAAAAATCCGCTCTTTTCAAATATTTATGTTACAGATACGAAACTATCGTGGAAGCTACAGGAAAAAATCAGGCTCAGTCTTTGTTAAGCAGCCCTCGTATTTTGTAAATTAGAGTTTACCTTGAATGAGCTACATCGCTTGCAATAGATCAATCCAGGCAACAAATATCGCGTCCAACATGCAGATGGTCATCTTACTGATCACATTTGATTTCCACGAAAAGAAAAAGTTTTGAGAAATTATAAAGAGGAGGTAAATGATAAAATAAATAAGCGGTTTTTTTGTAGTCTTCAGACCAAAAATGTATGTGCTCCTCATTGATGGAAGGTTGAGAGGATATTTTATACCTACCAAAAAGAAATAACTAATAATAATAATAATAATTAAACGATAATTAATGAAAAACCATCATTCAAATTAATATAAAGCGGTTAATTTTGTAATACAAACAATGTAAACTACCATTAGAAGGCCAGTATAACACTGAATGTCTGTTTTAATTTTGAGCTACATTGAGGAATAAATAGCGACGTAATTTATCTCTATGTACAGGCAAAATTTAATTTTCTCGATGAGTGTAAATCTCACATATTTGGCCGAACGATAGAGCGGCACCTTCTCATTCAACCACACTTATGGTCCATTGGAGCAGGCTTCCTAACGCCACCTTTGAGCCAACGAGAATATAATATTTAAGTTTAAACAAAAATGTCCGCCAATTGTAGTCAAGCATCAATTTTTCTAGCTGGCGAGATTAGCGTGGGTTGCAGCTAATATAAATACAGTTCTTGATCAAGTTCGGGCACTGGTTCGTCATAATAAGCACAAACACGCTCCTAGTCAATTTTGCGCCGTTAAGAATGAGATACTCTATTATATTAAAGTCAGGCACGAATATTTGTAACTATAAATAAGCCAAACGTTAAAATATAGTAAGATTCGTGTTAAATTAATCATCGCTTCAAACCAGTCAATTTTGAGTTATCCCAAGTTCCAATGTACATGCAGATAGCTAGCCGGAGGACGAGGCTAGCTACGCGATTCGACCTTGAGATCGCCTAATCCTGAATCTCCACGAAAGAGTTGTTCACCACTAACCATCCCCCATACGTGTCACCTCAAGGTTAAGGGGACGATTCCTAGTTGCTACAAACTGTTATATACACGTGGATGTCTGTGTGGATTTTCTGAGGGCTAATGAAATGATAACAACTCCAATGAACGTGATCCCAACTCATCCGGTTATTGTTTTCACAGCGAATCTAATAAAATTCCGATAACACGTTTTGACGACAAGAGAAGGGTTACGGATAAGGGGGTACTTACATGTTTTATAAACATTACAGCGTTGTGAAACATTAACTCGAGAATGTGGTACATACGCTGATATGTTGAATCTATCAGTGACGTAATTGCTGCAAAATGGATTTTTAATTGTCTCCTACTGTCACTCCTCTTCCTCCCCTTCTGTGACCCACACAAACAAGGCTCCATGATTAATAAATAGGGAATGAATATAGAAAGGTGGAAACAATGCCACTAGGAATATCTTCCATGGCCGGACTTAAATCCAGATAAGTAAGAGAGTCACCTGTAAGGGTACCTATAATCCTACAATATGCTTTTATACCTCACGACGATGGCGCAAATTATGAGAAGTCGTCTGTCACAATCCGGGTACCTTGTTAGTAGGATAATATAGTTTACAAATAGCACGTTGGTTAAACTAAAGGAGACATTCTATAATTAATAAAATACTTAAACCATTTCCTGTAGATATTACCACCTGCTAACCTAACATCTGTGACATTTGCGCTAAACTCCATGCTGCGAATTTTTATGATTGAACGTACCTTCTACCGTTTCTAGTTGGCATAGAAAATACAGATAGGAGATTTATCCCAGCTAGTGTTAGTCTAAATCTGTAATATACAACGATATTTTGCTGTAAACGTAAAACCTTTGGGAGTTTATAAGCGAAAACGTGCATACTTACGTGTAAAGCTAAAATACTTGAAATGATTTTCACACTGAGTGTTAATATAGACACGTTAATTACATTAGCAGTTGGTTAGCTGAGGCTAACGGAAAACGCCACCTAGACATACTTACCCTCTTAAATCATCTTTGTAAGGCAGCACTGCAAAAGAAAACGTGTAATACTTCTGAGTACACTATCTAGCATTCCCGCTTAGCACTGCATGTACACGTAAGGCATCCAGTGTAGGTTAGGTCATGTTTGCCCAAGTTAGGTTAACTGCATCTCACATTAGTCAAGTCTTATTCATAATGCATGTTAATAATGGTAGGTTAATGACATCAGAAAGACAGATGAAGTTAGTCACATGATAATAGAAATCCACTTTCATAATCTCTGAAAGATGGTACCATACACCCATGACCAGATTTTACGTTTTGCTAAGCATTTTAATACTCCGGCACAATCTAGCATGCTTGCGTATGACACATGATCACCCTGCGTATTAGATTGGCTTTATCTGAACTCACAAATGAACACAATCTTACCCTCTCTTACGGCTACCTCCTTTTATACTTATCTCCGCCCCATCCCACCTCTCCCAGGTTTCTCTCCTTATATCACACAATCATGGATCAATACACTATTATTCTTTACAATCTTAAACACCATCTTACATAGCCCCAGTAACACGATTCTACAGACTGTCTGTGGTGTTCAGTAGTGACTAAACCTCCTAACGTCTCTAACCTGTCTATGATACACACTCAAGACCCAGCTCATATATAATATTACATATATTTGGACTCGCATTTCGACACTGTCTTATATTCAGCCATGATATTCTAATCCGCCACTTCTTCTCACATCTCTAAGCTCTCTCTCCTCAGTTTAAAGCATTATGGACTACCCATCTATATCCGATATAGGGTATGGATTTCTTACATCATCAGTTGCGAACCCAAATGACAATCACCTCGAATGATTCCCAATATAGCTATCTCTTCTCTCACATCCCCAAATTGCGCATGTCGGTCATCCTTCCAAAAATGTGTTTGGTCTAGTCGCCCTTATCTTCTGAAACTCTGTGCAGAAATGAGAGGTTTGCATTGGCTAGGCATAAACGGTTTTACCTTCATATCAGTAGCTAAGGAGAGCGGCACGTGCTGTGGTGTCATATACTCGTAGCTACTGACATGTGGGATCCAACCAGGCCTGTCGAATCTTTTCTAGTCGTGTTATCTGCTCCTGAACGTTCGTATGCTTTTCAACACACTAGGAAATTGAGGATGATTCCTAACAGGCAGAATGCTGGGGAAACAGCTGACACACCCAAGAATAGGTTACAAATAATTAAGGCAATTCAAAAAGGTGCAATTTGATTTCAAGTGCAAATGTTTTAATTCCATTTAATGCTTATTTAATGTAATTTATGGAAACACTATAGTTTTGTAAAGTGTATATTTATTTTAGTTACTTTGCTCACCCCTCCCTAAGTAGCCAAAAAAGCTTCAATAGTAATACTTGCTAGTAGGTCTAAAGAAAGTGCAAGTTTAAGCCTGACGACTAATGCAATATTCAGTTGTAATACATTTATTTCCTCAGTGGCAGATATATTTAAAAAAAACTGGTAATGACGATACAAGTATGCTTATGAGTAATATACTTATGTTGGCTTTCATTAAGATTTCAAGGAAAACGTATATCACATGTTCCTTGATATAGCAATGATATTTCATACACTAATTTACTGGAAGAACGTGTATACCATATACGCAAGACATTGCTACCGCAGCGCTTGGATCATCTAGGAAGGTCGGGTGCAAACCTGGTTTAATAGCATATTGACCAGAACTTGCCGACCCGTTACCCTACCAGACCCAGCCGATGTAGAATAGTGACGGCAATAATCATACACAGAGCTTTTGAAGTTGAAATGCAACATTAGTATGATTATCAAATGATCCTTGTTTATTTGTACTGACCTTAAATTCCGTTTTAACGAAGTTTTTATTATTCTGAATTGTGGAGTACATCAGCTTTAACAAATAATGTCATACGTTTTTGATAGGAATCATTGTGCGGTAAAATCAGTGCCCGGAGAATGAAAGCACAATTTGTCAAGTCAAATGTGTATGCACTATAAGCACACTTTTCCTTAAGCATTTGCTGTTTGTTTCCACCTAATGAGAAGAGAAACATAGTAAATGATGATAACAATTAGTGCCAAATACTACTATAGTAATACGACACGGAAGAAGGGGATTCGACAATAAATATTATCTGGCTATTGTGCCTATGCCCTAGGTAGGAGATGGCGTCCCCGGAAGCAATGATGTAAGAGGATAAAGGGGCTGTTCTAATTTCGACAACCAGCCGAAGTCGAGGGATGAAGAGAGTCACTATAGACATCCTTTTTCCTTGTCACGCTGCACCGAGCACCATCGCCTACACTTCCAATTGGGAAAGAAACCAACGGGATGAAGGATGAATGAAATAACAATCGAAACGAAATGGAGGGACAGAACTTTCGGGAGCTGGAATAAATCTGCCCTGCCTTCGCCTTGTGATCCAGAAACCTCCGAAAAACCCATGGGAATCGAACACACGACCTCCTGAATGAAGGCCACAGTCGAAACCACAAGAGCCATCCCACTGGGTAGTAAAAGTGTAATTGATAGCAGATACAATGACATGAGGTATATCTCAGTTAAAATGGACTGAAAATTGTCAATATCAGTATTTAGGAGTAAAAAATTAGCAGTTTCCATTAAATCACTTATATGCATTTCCGTATGTAAAGTTTCGACATTTGTCTAACCAGAAAATTCTACTTAGCCGCATCAGTATCACGCGGTCTGGCTTAGAAAACGTAAATCCCGAAAGGCAAACATGAGTCAGTAAAACGATGGATGAGTCAGAAATAACTTGCGAAAATAAATTATGTTATATTTTGATTCATGTAAACAGCCCTAAGTACAACTATGAACGACTCTACCTTGTAGAGGAAGGAGCGGTTGAAATATTAAGCATTACCTGAAGCACTGAAATGCACAGCAACCCAAATATTCATATTAACTAAGCCTTTCTGCTAATGTGGAAATGAAAACAAAGCATAAGTGTACTGTGGGCAAGAGCGTATTATTTCGTTATATTTGGCAACTCCAATAATTATTTTGGTTCTTAAATAATTGTATACAGTTTTATTATTATTATTATTATTAATATTATTAATTTTATTATTATGATTATTATTATCACACTGTTATGGCTATAATGAAAAGGGTGGTTAATTACATGTACCATTGTTTTTAGCCGGCCAAGGAGGTCTTAAGCTGTTAGCTTCTAGTCATCTACACACAAATCATGTGCCAATAGGAAGTACATAAACAAAATCGGTCAAGGGTCACTGACAGCGGGTAAACATAATCTAGTGAACTGTCTGCAAACGCCAACAGACTGTTCAAGGGATCGGAGTTAATTTGCTATCTGGCGTCCCTGTCTAAAGTCCAACAACAGTTAAACTTTATTCCCCTTCGACCTAGCTTTAATGCTTAGAAATTCCTATGCCTGATTATTAGCCCTATTAGCATTACCATTACGATTAACGGCAATCAACTAATAGGAGCATACATAGCTCCTTGGCAGGATTAGGTTCCATCCATCATGTGGTGTGATACAATTAAGCAACTGTGTTAAGTGAATAATTATGAAATACGGGAAGTAGAGTGGTGGCGCTTGGAGAGAGCTGAACACCATCATTGGGTGGCAACCATCGTTCCTATATAATACATCTATAATATAGGTCACTTTTTCTGCTCCCTAATCCTGCTTTTCAGCCAAGACCATTCCCTATCCCCCCTTCCACAAAGTCTGGCAGTATAAATGAGACCGTAAATGTGTGCGCGTAAACTTAAACATAATAACCCAAATATACTCGTACAAACAATAAATGAGTGAAGACCATTGTCACGATTAATAATTAATTGTTCCAAAAGCAAAAGCTGCCAATGTGACCCAGATGTTAAAGGCAGCAAATAAATGTCGAGGAGGAGCTTTCCCATTATAACAGTCTAAGTAAGTAGTACACAGTTAAAGACTACGTAGTATAAATGTAATAAAATTGAAGCTCAAATTAAACGACGTTTACCGATTAAAACAATTAATATTCATATTTAGTTCCCTACAAATGAAAAGTAACTTATTTCAGAAATTGATTGAAAATCATCCATCACCAGCAGGATGACTTGCGTTTGATCACCATGCGATTCCTTGTTTTCCTTTACTACATGTACATTTTACATCTATAACTGACCTACATTTACACATCATTTCTAAAAATCTAACGTTCACATTTTCTATTTAAGAATGTAGTATAGTCTAATGAGAATATCCTCTATGGTTGTACTTTGGTCCTTTCAAATCTTCTAGATTGAAATAATCTTTATTATTAACGTTAGGAGCGTTCTTAAGGAGCATTTAAGACATTCCAAATTTATTCCCCATTTTTAAAAATTTAACTGCCATTACTATATTACATCTGCTAGTTTCATCCCAAAGTATGGAAATCATTTGTATTATCATTAAATTTATAAGGATTGTTTTAAGAAGTATTTAATATATGAACGGTTAAAATGGCTAGAAAATTTCACCAAGGAAGCAAGAGGCCTAAACCAGTATATGTTTAAAGCAGAATATACTGGAGGAAGGCTAGGGTGGGCGAATGGGTTTCAAATCTAACTTACAGAGTTTTACAGCTAGGAACTTTTTTTTTTTTTACACATGCTATATGACATGGATAAGCCCATTGAAGTTTCAGCTGTGTAAGCTTTACTAGTATTAGTTATTAATGTTTCTGTGTCCAAAAAGCGTATGTTTTGAAAATCTATCTCCTCGTGCAATTTGAATGCAATGCGACCGAAAATGCTGCTCAATGTTCTAGAAATTGTTATTAATAAAAAATAAGTATCTTATTTTATAACTATTTTCTGTGCATATAAAAAACTGTTTGATGTACTGATGGCAAATTGTTTGCGGTTTTTGCCCCCACATCACGTACTTTATTTTTGTTTCATAAACCATAAAATACATAAAAAAATCCAATTCTTAGTTTATTGATCATAGTGACTTAAGTGCAATTTTCAGCATCTTTGCATAAAGTTGTAAGGGAAGATCATCTTTGTTTCCAGCAAATTGGTAAACAAAAATAAAATTGGAAGAAATTAAGTTTAAAGTTTACATGCAACGGGCATTTAAAGCGTATGCTTCTAAAAGTATGTATTTTATGGGATATAAACTTCGTAGGGTCGCAAAACTTCTGAAATAAAATAACAATATTGGTAGACTTAGATTTTGTAACTCAAAAAATGATTTTTGACCAAAGATTACTTATTGACACCAATTTTCCTCTTTAAATTGAGGCTAATACTCCTAGGTGTCAGCATCTCAAGCGCACGTTCACGTAAGGATATTTTTATGAAATTCTTACATTTTAGACGTTTTTGTGTTACTATCCACGCTTCCTCTTTTAATTTCCCAAAGTGTTAAAATTAAGAATGTTTGAAAAATGGTAGCTACAGTTTTATTCACATTAATTTCAACTAAATGAAAAACCACGTGTTACTACCTGCTACATGGTAGTGAATTGATCCACAAAATTGTTGCAGTGATTATTATTAACAAGTGGCAATTACACATTTGAAAATCCTTTAAAAAGAGAATATAAGCAATAGTGAAAAGAAACGCGATGGTTGCATGTATCCCATAGGCCACAAAAATGAATATAGAAGAATATCTCTGTGTATCTGATAACAATAAACGGTGTGGTACAGTGGGAAATGCAACCTAGAATGTGGTGTGCATCATATTGTTTAAAATATGCTGTACTGAATGTCACATTTATAATTAAAAAAAAAAAAACAGAAAAAAATAAAAGCAGATCGAATTCACTATGCTGAATTTTCAGACCATCGACCATCGCAGCAGTAACGCGAGTGGCTCACATTTGAATAATACCCGGTTCAAACCCCAGTAAAAAATTAAATGGAGTTTTATTTATGGGCGCTCTTTAGCTGTTGTGATTCTCGGCGTCTCATTCTATATGGGCGTGAGAGGGCGCTTAGTTATATTCAGCGGCCTCTGTATCAAGCTTGAGGTCCTTTACATGCCGTAAATCTACTAGACGTGACAAATGATTTTGCTTCCGTTCCGATGGAAGCCATGGTGAGAATTTTTGCGCCCCTCTTCCAATATTGAATACGTGGCCTTTGGTACCAGAGGCTAGCATGTTATCCCTAGACAACGGAGGACGACTCAAACCCCAGCGATAGCTAACCGATTCGAAGCTTTTTCGAGGTTTTCCTCGGTCGCTAGGCGAATTCTGGTCAGATAATTTGACCCGCGAATTTTCCTATCACGGATTTCACCTCTGCATTTAATATCCCTTTTCTTCACCATACCAAGCAATGGGCTGACAACCCACCCCGTATGTGCTTTCATCCAAAGCTTGCTTGCTCTTTGACAGTCCACTGACCCAAGGCATTGGCGCGTAAGTCCTTCTGAGAGAAGCGTAATATATATTGAAGAAGAAGAAGAAAATGTTCAGACCAATCGAGTTCCAGTAAATATCAGCTACCAAAAACGGGACTGAATATAGTATGCACATTTCCTTGCCTCTTCATAAAAACAGGCAGATATTAGTTATTAACAATTTTTTGCTTTGATTTGGTAAAGACAATGTGTCTTTACAACTTCAGTAGAGGCGAAGTTGTTCGTGAATTTATTTGAATAAATCTGAGAGGTTTTTAGAATTAATTTCGATGCTATCAAGTTTAAGCTTGCGAGGAGGGCCACTAGTGTAGTGGCATTAATTATGTACACTGTTTAGTTAACCTTACTTTCAAATTTGAACATTATGTTTAGCTCTCATTCAGTGTCATTCTTACTCGATAAATAACCAATATTTGTTGCCAAATTACACTTTTGAACCTTTTATGATAAACAGGACCTCATTTGGTCCTTTATGTGTTTATTCTTACGCTTTTGGACCACGAGTGTATTTGACCCATCACTTCATTTGTCCTCACTGAGGATGTTACATAAAAGGCGTTAAGCTATCAGTAAAGAAGCAAATATTTATCTTCTGAATAGTGTACCATAACTGTTTCCTTTCATGTAAAGAATGTTAGTTCTTTAAAATAATGATCATCAAAATTTGTCTTGGAGTTTATGAATTATGATTTCTGTATTTTTCTCCGTATAAAGCACAAATATCCAATATTTTCATTCTTTGCCCTTGCTTAACCTTATAATCAATTTTAATAGAATTCTCATTGCTGATTCTGTTGATAGCTATCTACAATTATGTAACAGTTCCATTATTCCTCCTGCTCTAAAAGCTTTCTTCGTCATCCAAAACAACCTTGCTAACACAAATTGATGTCCTCTCTTTAATATAGGAATGACTTGAGTTGTATAGTTAACTTTCTTTGTTAATCAATGCATAATTACTGTCTGTGCTGTAATAAATCCATCATTCTTCTCGCTTTCGTGCCCTCCCTTCCTCCCTCCCTCTCTCTCACTCTCTCTCTCCCTCTCTCTCTCTCTGTGATTATTCAGGGAATTTTACTTCTTTATGCTGATATAGTTCGATGTTTAATCTTTGTTTCGGTTATCGCTTTATTATTAATTGATAGTCTCGAAATCGGAGAAACCTAATATCGCACATTTTTTTGTGCATGCCACTATCATTTGTATCTCTTACGGCTAAACTTATACCTTAGTGTGAATTTGCAATTATATGCACTTGCTTACTTGTTTTGGCATCAAGTTCACCAGTAGCTTCAAAGATTTTGTATTCTCGATAGTTATCAGAGGACTGTGAAATATTGATCGAAACGAGGAGAAAATCCTGAAATGAAGTGTGGAAACGGATACACAGCACATTGAGGAAATATGATAAATATTTACGTTACAAGTCTATGTGCATTAAAGGGCAAAAGAGCACGTCAGCACAGTATTCCTACTGGAAGATGAAAAATCTCAAATGTGGTTAAAATGATTGAGATAGCTGCGCGTCTTAAAGGTTTTGGCACAGTGGTTTTCTATTATTGGTAAAACTAGCCTGAAGCGTCAAGAACCATGATGTGTATGTAATTTACTCACACGCTGGATAATATGGGCTGTCTTTCTTCAGACTCGCAGTTTACGATGTTAAAGACTAGGGGAAAAGTGGGAGGGCGAAAGATTGACAGAAGAGTTCACAGGATGACAGGCCCCCTTAGGACTGCGACCCTGGGATTATCTCCAGCTGGTTGACTTGTCCCTGTCAATTAGACTCGGTGTCAGCTGGCTTGAAGTAGAAGGGGGTGACAGGAATCTTGCGGCGCTGTCACTACTGTAGACAGCTTTGATGTCGGCTCGTGTTACCTGGTGACAGGGCCGGGCCTCGTGAGGAAGCTGTCATAGAAGAGGATGGGGTGATAAGTCACCAAACTTTGTGAAATGCAAGTTGAAGGTTTCTGGCACAATCACGTCTTTTCCATCCCTCTTTGTTTTCTTCATATGCTTCTAGCATGCTCTCTGTTGACGTGATGATTAGCTATTTGTATACGGGGCTCTGATAAACCATTTACCATATGTTAATGTGCGTATCTAAAAGCAAAAGTTTCTAGGTGGACATTTTCATACTTTCACCAACTTATTTGACCTTAAATGTATAAACATACACAGCATTAGTGTATGCTGCGTATACCACTTTTATTTTCTTGGCATTTATCATTATTCATCTATGAAGATCTATTTTGTGGTGCAAAATATTAAACGTCTATATTACAAGGCTACAGTATAAAGCAGGTTTTTCTTTTAGTCCGGACTTTATTCTTGCATTTAATATCGACGTTCACGTTTATTAAGTGCAACATCCATGCATACTTAAAAACAAATTGATAAAGACCACCTCCATGGCCGAGTGGTCAGCGTTAGAGTGAATGTGCGTGTGTTTAACGATATAAAAGCGATAAACCTAACGTTCTAAGCCTACAGTAATACGAGTTGTTTCATAAGTCAAAGCCCCCGATATGACCATTGAAGTTAAAGGGGGCTATACAAATGAAACAATAAAAAAATTGATAAAGGTAATGACAAAACAATGATGAAGTGGCACAAGAACAACAAACAATAATAATAGTACAAACTTCTGTTTTTAAATATTCAATACTCCTTTGATACCTAGAGACAAACATTGCCGGACAAAGCGCTAGTATCAACGTCCCACCTCTTGCAAACTAGCGAAACTGCAGAGCGTATATTTTCAAGAGACCAAGAACTATATTTGATCTCTTGTCAAACATTAAATGATCTATTTCATGCAATTGAAGCAGCTGATTATGCATATCACATCAGTTACCGACATCATACTTTAGAAAAATGAATATTAATAAATTATAACACCTCTTAACTGAATCGTTATTGTTCAATTTTGCTGGTTTGTCAGAGGAGGAACACAATATAATAGTCATGGACTGGGTTATATGATTGTACATATACAACATGGATAGAATGAGTTCTGCTTCCATAGTTTACTTCAATATGTGTTTAGGCGTTTCATCACACAAAAAGTCTAAGCTGTGCTAGTTGTAAAAGAAGTTAATGTCAAAAAGAGCCTAATAATCCTGGGAATTTCATATTTTACGAGCGCTGATTGAAATTTTCTGTCACAGACATCAAACTGAAAATTCAACCTATGTAGGCTTTACACTCTTGGCATCATAGAGAAATATCCAAATACGGACTTTGTTAGGTTTCGCGGTCATACTTGGCTTAGAACTTCTTTTGACACATAGGTACTTTAGAGTAAAATAAAACAAAGGGAACACAATCAATGACAATTTAACGGTGAATCCATAAAAAGTCCTCGTAACACATTAAAAACATACGTGCTTCGCGACTCAGTATAACCAGGTCCTATGACCGTGAATATTATTACTAAAGAGAACTCACATTTTATTTGACATTAAGAGTGTAACAGAATCGCGCGTTTTGATAATGGTTAGTATTCATACAAGAGTGCTATGCGCGCACGTTTTGAGTGTTCGGCTGTCTTCATTCGGTAGGTTTCGTACAACTTCGGAAGCTGAGCAGAGCAATAAAGTTGAGCCAAGACTTACGCTATACACCCTAATGAGTAGTGACTTCAATGCTAAGGTTTCGTTCTAGCTGTAGATCCCACAGAAATTTTCTTTGGTTTACAGCACAACGAAAGACAGGCGGACGGGCTATCTCATCTTCCCCCGGCCCTCGCTAACCCTAAAGCCAGCGCACAAAAAAGGTGCACGCATAGCAATATGTGTTTTATGCCCATGTAATTTGCACAGTGTGCTCATTTTCAATATGAGTCGTAAGATAAAGCTAAGAGCCCATATTTCCCGCGGATATTATAGAGAAGCAGGGAAGAACACAAAATCCTTAGAAGTATTCCATTTAAATGATTAAGACATAAAATTATTTCTGCTGTTCGTATTTTGTTTTAAAGCTACGCAGAGATAGGTTGAGCAGTTCACGACTACCGGTTTTACAGAGAACCAAATGTAAATAAGGTAATGAATCCTATGTAATTCTGAATTTTTAAAATTATTCCAGGAAAGGAAAGCTTCGCATTGGAACAAATTAATCAACTACCAAAATGTGCACCTGTAAGAACATCACAGTAAACAGCAGAATAACATTGGACGAACAGAACACGATCATTTTCAAATGGAAGCGAGAGTAAAGTGTAATTTATGATTACGAACATATTTATTGTATTGCATAATATTGGTTGCTTTTCTCGAATTTATAAATATTAATGTTAAAATTTCAGAAGCTGTATGAGTGAATACAGGACAACAAGCAGCTCGGAATTTGGTGTTGCTTGTGTATAAGATCGATGTTGGAAGCAACTAAGAAGTTTCATGCAGACTGACTCCTTGGTCGAGTGGTCATCGAGTTGACATTTTCGCCCAAGAGTCCCGGGTTCGGCTTGGGAGGGAATTTTTCTTTAATCAGAATTATTTCCTATCCCCCATAAGAGTATGGAAGTATGAATGTGAGGGTGAATGTGCGTGTGTTGCATGACATAAAAATTATTAAACTAACATCCTTAACTTATAGTTAATATGATTTGTTCCACAATTAAAGTGAAAGGGGGCTATACAAAGAAAACAATAAAATAATAAAAAGTTGCGTGAAAAAGAATTTGTGATAATATTGCACTTACCTCGCATATCCCCGAAAATTACGAAAGATAACTTTGAAGAAGGTGATAGAAATCTCCAGATGCTATTAAGCCTCACAGTCAGCATCTTCATATCCGTTAGGAGGTATTATAAGAACATCTTCAAATAAATAATCATACTCTTGTGCTTCTGGATATTCTTTTATCCCCAATGCAATCAAAATATTAGGATAAACTACTTCCCTAGTTCATTCTTACTGCAGCATAAGTTGGCAACAATATCAGTTATAAAGCGTTATAATGCACAGAATATCATAGCATTCAGGGAGGCAACCGATCAGGATGGCTCAGCTGGTTTCGTCTGCGAACTGCATTCGCGAGGTCGCGGTTCGATCCTCATGGCCAACTTGTCTTACCCATCGGTTTTTCTTCGGGTGTTTCTCCGGATCGCCAGGCGAATGCTGGGTAGATTTCTTTAATCGCCCGAAATTCCTGTCTCTCTATGTCGTTTCCATTGCCGTTTCATTCATCCTTTATCCCGTTGGTTTCTTTCAGGGTTGGAAGTTTCGAAGATGCTTCTCGGTGCGGCGTGGTAGGAAAAATGGCTGCTGAGATGCGGATCGTCCCTGGGGTTCCGATATGGGGCGTGGTCCCCGGTCGGCCTGTGTAAATATCGGGGTGCTTCATTCTGGGAACTGAAGGGACCCTGTCATTGCTGAACCGTCGCTCCTGTGTGTCCTCTCAACTCATCCCTCCATCCCGTAGGTGAAATAATCAACTAGGTTCGGTGCCGAGTCCCTTCCGTCCGAATCCTATTCCTGTTCAGCGATGCATAAAAAACATTGTAATTTTTCTCATATTTTAATTTACATTTTTTTTTTTTTTCCAGATTTGTCGGTACACCAAGTATTGCTAATTCTGGAAAAATATCCATCACCTATAGTGCCGCATGAAGCAACCACCGGCGTTAAGTTCTACTAAAATAAATAAAAAAGGTAAATAAGGTAGTCCTTTAGTTAACAGTTTTTGCATGGTAGATTATCATGGGTTTTGTTATGTATATAATTCATTAAATCTCCTGCTTGCGGTCCTAATGCTGAAAATGTGTTGAACTGTACCGTTTATAAATTCTGGTATAAAAATTCTGAAATATTTAAAATACTGAAATAGCCACTACTTAAAAAAAAGCATTTAGACTTAGTGAAAATTTGACGGTTGAAGTGAAAATCTGAAAGCTAAAATTAAGGCCCTCAGACTTTGATATTTATAATATATTTCATATTAGTGATTCTGTTTGTTTAAACTTTTTAACAAGTGGACAGAATCACAAATGCAGAATTTGCCTATGTGAGTTCATAGAAATTTCATAAACAGAAACCGGAAAGATAACCGTCTGTTAAGAAAGATAACTTTAAAGGACACTGACCACAGTCGCTTAAAAAGATCAAAAATATGTGCATAATAAAATGTATGTAATAATTTATATTTTGCAAAGTATGTATCCAATTTGAATGAAATTTGATATTCACATTAATAATACTCGCATCAATAATTTCGAAAAGATTCGGGAGGTGCTCGAAAAAATAAGATGCTCACTGCAGAAACGTATTGCCTCCAAGTGCAAAGACAACATTCAAATATCTTCTTTACTGGGTAAAAATATATAGAGCAATTGTGCAATTGTAAAATGAATATTAAGTAGTAGTGCAATCCATTGCTTGGGCAAATCCATTAGTGAAATTTGAGACAAATTTGATTGAAAATTCAACTAAAACTTTTATTTCACTTAGTTGTGTACCTCCTAGGAAGATACTTTAAAGGAAGTCACTAAAGGCTTGTAGTTACATATTTCCAATTTTATCGCAAACAACCTGCTTGCGGGTCCATGTTAAACCGGTGCTGTTTTGCTTCCTTCTTCACGTACTGTTAAAGGTATCAGCTTACGCAATCATTTAGGATACGTCCTCTGTGTATACCTATATAAAATAGTGGAGATAACAAGTGCAAATATTTTTATCAGCGCTTGAGAACGATGTGATGATCCAGTATTTGCAGCTTTTGAGTTATTTTCTAAAGTTATGTTCATCAAGATGCTTTCTCAGACTTTCGGTGATTGTGTACGTAATAGATCACACGAATGACTCTCCTCTGCCTTCTAATTTCATTGCCCGATTTTAGGTAGTATGATGTGAGGTAACCATACGTTTTTGTTTTCATACAATATTATCTGATTAGGATTCACAATATATTCAGGGTTCAACTGAAACGTATTGAAAACAATGACATTATTATACTTTATTTAAATTTGGTTTTATTAAACAAATACACACATAACTCAAACCAAAATGTAAGCATTTGCACTTCCGACTTTTAAACTACTAACTAAATCACCCTCATTGCCCTTAAAAAAGTGAAAAATTAAAATTAAGCCTCAACAATTAAGACAACCTTTAAATCGGGAATTAAGAGCATTTGTGTCACAGAACCTTTGCTGCACTGCAGTTAACGTTCGTCTGTCGGGAAGATGACGATTAGAAATCGTGGATGATGCAATCTCTCACAGGTTTAGCAGATTTCCCTGTTGTGGCGTAAATTAAGTGAATGATAATTCAGCATATGTAAAGTCATTCGTTGTGTAAAGCAAAGTTTGCGACTGAAAATATACCTATATCCCAAGCTAGCGTGTTCTGAATTAAGTAGACTCAAAAGAAAACAAAATAATAATAATAATAATAATAATAATAATAATAATAATAATAATAATAATAGTAATAATAATAATACCAAGCTAACCTGCTTTCAGCCAACCTAAGCTAAGCTAATGCACGCTAGCTTACCCAAATGTAACCTAACTTCACACAGTCTAAGGTTTCCTAAGCCAGCCTGATATAGTCTAGGCTAAAGTAACCTGCGTTCTTATGATTTATCCTAGCCTAGCATATCAACCCTATTTCACTTTAAAAAAAATCTAACTTAACCTGCTTGACACCAACTTACATTACCTAATTTACTCCTTGATCAAAGAAATAATGGCAGTGAGCTTTACACTGTTTTTAAAATAGTCCAATTTTTGCTCCTTGTGTCTTATTTTTACATTTGTCTAAAATATTCTGGTAACGCTAGTAATTTATTCAAATATTCTTGTATGCTTACATTCTTGTACAATATTCATGAGGGCTCAGATAGATCTGAGTGTGACTTGAATTAAATATGAGTAAGAATCTTACTGAGGAGAATTGTGTCGTGTCGAACTAAAATAATTCAACACACTCCAGGAGTTTAGTTTTTGTTTTATTGAGCTTTATGTGGGATTAATTGCGACTTGAATTGTTCGTAATTTTATTAAGCTCATTTTGGATGCTTTCGATTATTTCATATGTTTTGTGGTCTTATATGGCACATTCGTGTTTTCAGTTTATACAGGTTTATTGATAGGGTCTCTTCTCTTTTATCTCTGTTTGAGACCAGTACTAAGAAATTATAATTAGTGGTAGAATTATCACCTTTTTAACAATGTTTGTCTTTCTTCATTGTGCTCATTATGTGTGAGAGATAATTGGGTAAAATTCAGCTTTCTCCAGTTAAGTTTACAAAGAAAATCGTTACCACAGACGTATGTTGCATTTCTTGTGCAATGCAAATAAGGCTTTCATTTCCATAACCAAATGTAAATATGCTATGATCTGTAATCACTCTGTTGTCATTATGCGATACGCGATTTTACTAACTTCTACTGACGAAATTATGGTATGTTGAGATGGAATCAAGACAATTGCCTTTTTTTTTCTTTTTTTTATGATTTCATTAGCACTAATCACCTGCTGTGCCACAAGTTGTAAAAGTGGGCGTTAAACACTACAAAAAAATTAGCGCTATGAAAATTTACATAGCTTTTAAATGTGATGTACCCGCTAGCATCAGTACTATATTACAGCGTTGCCAAAAACCAGTTTACCATGCATTAATAAAGTTCCTCAATGACTGCAATTTCAATATATAGCCTCACTCACTGCATTAATTTCCTTCTCTTTCCTGATGGCTAAATAGTTTAAACATGAAGGCCAATAATTAAAAAAAGAATGATGTAATGCTTAATGTAATATTAAGTAATATTAAGTAATATAACTAATTTTAATATTTTCATCAAACTCACATCAATATCGAGATCATATATATTTTGGTCTGAGGTCGATAAAGTGTTGAATGGTTTTGCTACTCATATTTAAATTTTCTCCATAAGGTTTTGTTTTATGCAACATGACAGATATGATTCTAGAAGAATCAAAGATATATAGGTGGTCTAAAGATACATTTTATAGCGGTATGTACCTCTGGTTGACATTCTAAAAAAATAATTTCAAGAATGAACAATGAAGTATCCATACATATAAGCTGGAGGTATCCAACTGTTCAATACGGTGTATACCTGCTCAAAGAAATAGAGGGACAATGTTTTGTTCAATTTTATTCTTTGTAGTGGTAATTACTGCGACCATACAATAAGCTTATTGAATAAATAACCTTAACTTAGCAATAAAACAAATCACATTTAGTTCTTATGACATATTGGATGCTGTACACAGAAAATAAGCAGAGTGTAGAAAACAAGAATGGACGCTCCTCCATCCGCTGAATTGCAAAACAACAATAATTGTATGATCCCCACAGCATGTAATCGTATGACTGCTGCATATCTTTGAGGCATGCTTCTGATCAACCTTCAGACATTTGTTTGTGTCCTGTTCTTGGGTAAGGACATTTGCAATCTCTTGGTGGGTCTAGGAGCTAAAGGTCGATTCCGGACATTACATTATAGCATATCCTCCAATTTCTCAATGGGATTGAGGTCTGCACTCATAGAAGACCGGTTGATTGTCTTTATCTGGAGATTCCGTAAGTCTGCCATAGTGGCAACAGTTAAATGTACTCTAGCCTTGTCTTGCTACATTACAAACCAGGGCCCCATTCTAACTGCAACAGGCAAAACATGTTCCAGTACAATATCAGCATTGTTTCTGGCAGCATTTGGTCGCTCTCTGACTACCACAAGTTCAGTTACACCATAGGCACTGATAAAACCCCACATCGTTACTGATCCAGCGCCAAATCTGTCAATTCCTTGGAGCGCAATTTCATCACCACGACGTCGATACATACGCTGATGTCCATCACACTATGAAAGAGAAAGCGAGATTCATATATGAGCAGAACTTTGTGCCATTGAGGAAGTTTTAGTTTCTATGTTGCTGAGCAAACTTCATTGATCTGCCTTGTGATGACATTGCAATCGAGGGATGCTGACTACCTTCTTAACATGGCCTTCTAGTAGAGGTACCACTTTCAATAGATATTTTGCAGACTCTTCCAACAAAAATAAAGCCACCCGAAACTCAGCAACTGCGCAAACCGTCAAATCTTTCTATAAAAGCGACACCACTCAAATAATTCAGCTTCGCCTAAGTGCCTCATTTTGTAAAGAGGTTGTACAAAGATGTAATCTTCCGTAAACGGCACCAAATGTTGCTTCAACAACGGCATGAATTATCACGCTCTGTGTATTATCTATTTCAGATTTTAACATAATATTGTATATTTTCATATTGCCAGGGGACTATTGCTATAAAACTGCCATGGTAGCTTTCGTAACTTAACTAAGCATATCTGAAGGTGTGAACCTTCATCTCAAACCGGAGTGTGCGCAGCAGTAAGGTTAGGACCATATATGGTTCCGTCAATGAATATTCATTTTGCAATAAGTTCTCCAGAGTCTTGCTGCTATTTTATATTTCATTATTTTTCTACTGTTCAAATTTCTAGATTAGTGGTTGGCTAATTTAAGTTCACGAATCGGCCTAGAGTTGCGACGTAAACTCCTTGTACACGGCAACACATTTTGCATTCCACGAGTAATCCCGGTTTACACCCTCTTGGTAAATGGTACAAGTGTGCCATTAAATAAATTTGAGATATATGGTATGCTTTATAATACTACTGAGCTTTTTGAAAACAAATATTATACGGTGTTATGTAACTTAGCATAAGGAATACAACCAATGGACAGTTAAGTGTTACAATCAGGTGCCAATGTGCTACACCACGTAAGTATAATAACACAGATTATTTTTTTCAGTTTTAAAAAGAATAAATATAAATGTATTGTAATCGAAATTTAATGCACTTCTGTTGACACTTAGAACTTTCTCTTCAATCTTGCACGCACTCTAGCTTTCACTTCCGCAATCTGGACTCCCGGCTCTGAGCTGTGCACATGATACAATCTGAAGGAAGAAATACGCATGCGTTAGGCGCACTTTTCACCCCCTGCAATACCCGAAATCCTCCACAAATTGTTCCCTTCTGTGCTGCACCGAAGAGAGCCAGAGTCACTCTGACCAACCCTTGCATTTTATACCAAAATTTCACACTATTATAATATTGCTTCTAATTTAAATTACATTTTTTATTCAAAGCATACAGAAGTTTGTGAGTCGTGTATACTTCTCTTTAATTTAATTCTCGTACACCGGTTAATGTATGTAGGTTTATTATTGGTTTAAAATAATGAATCGGCTATTTTTCATCTATCGTGTTTACAACAATGAACAGTTCAGTTCACGTGTACACAACATTTTTAAACTGTGTTAGTTCATGTGTGGACATTTTCGTAGTATCTGTTATTGTGATAATTAGTGTTGCTTAGTGCAGTCTTCCTTTCTGAGGTGAGTGGAGACATCACACTATAAACATGAATTCTGTTGACAGAAAACACCATTTTCATCTAAAGGTTTGGAAGAGAAAGTGCAAATTAATCAGTTAGGCAGGCCAGTTCCGATTATTAATCTAAGCGGGAGTAAAGAATACACAAGGCACTTCAACAAAAGAGTTTATGATGAATGCAGCTGGATACGTGCTTGTGATGCTAGAAACTCTCTTTTTTTTATTTTTGCTTTCCTTGTCTTCTCTTTGGGAATAATGATGCATTTAGTAAGACAAGTGTTAAAGATTTTGGTCATCTCAACGCATTAATAAGAGCTCATAACGAAAATAAAAAACATATCAACAATGTTTTAGACCTTCCGATGAGTGGCAGCGTTAGTATAACTACAAAATTAAGCAGGGCTTATCAGGTTAGCATTGTTAAGCACAATCACATACTAGGCACAATAATTGACTGCATAAAGTTTTGCGGCGCATTCGAACTCGCACTCAGAGGGAATCGAGAATCAGAAGAGTGGGATAATCCTAGTGTATTTTCAGGACTTATTTTGTTAGTACCGTTGACACGGCTGTAAAAGAGCACATGGACTCCAGTAACGTTTTCAAAGGGACTTCGAAAACAATTCAAAATGGGCTCTTAGACTATATACTCGAAGTCTGCCGCGAAGAAATTGTAGCATAAATAAAAAGAGCAGATTAGGTAGTGGTAATGTCGGATGAGGCAACAGATGTGTCAGAACATACACAGTTGGTGTAAGTGTTCAGGTATGAAATTGACGGATGCCCACAAGCACGATTCTGGGGATTTTTTTTAATCCCGCAGGACAAAATGCCGATTTAATTGCTGACTGTATAATGAAAGAGCTGGGTTCTGTACTGAATGACAAGCATAAATTGATTGCTCAGACGAACGCCGGAGCAGCTGCTATGAGCGGAGAGAGAGGCGGCGTCCAAGCTAAAATAAGGCAACAATACTCTCATGCTATGTGCATTGTTACGCGCACCAGCTAAATTTAGTAATGGAACGTGCTGCGTCGCAAAATCGAGCAGATAGAATATTTTTAGCACTATTTCAGCATTTCCGGCCTATTTCAGTAGATCCCCACAAAGAGTTGCTGCTCTCGAAGCAATTGTTGCTAAAAGAATTCCTGGTGGTTCACCAACTGGATGGAATTCTAAATCTCGAACTGGGAATGTCATTTACGAACACAAAGACGCGCTTGTTGAATGCTTTTTGGAGTTAGAAGAAACTCTTCATCAAGTACCGGAGTTCAAGGTGCTCCTGGATTTAGGTCAATTCAGTGGTAGAACACAGCACTCTAGCATTCGCCTAACCAACCAGGGAAAAATACAAATACAAGTAATAACAGGTTAGATTGGTGTCCACCAGGAATCCACCCCAAGATCCCGAAAGTGAGTCTCACACGTTGCCATCTCGTCTGTTTGTAATATTAATATTGTTATAGGCTCGCTATCACTGATTATAAACAAGTAATAAATGTAATTAATTATAACATAAACCAAGACTTCTTAAACACCATTAAATTCACTTTAGATCTTGGGAGAAGAATGTGGTAATATCCTTTTCACACTGATTTCGAGGGGCTCAGTCGTGGAAACACTCTTTATCGGTTCTTCGATCTCTTTGCTACCGTAAGAGATTTAATCCTACAACAGGTAGATTTCTTTGGAAGCTATTTCCTATCATTGAGAAATATAAGAATTTAAGTAAATAATTACCTCTCTTATATAGGCGAGTACATACTGCCCACTTTTCCTGTCGTCCTACTGCCTAATCAGTTACTTACTTCCATGCATACATACCTTACATTAGCTACCTACCTACCTTCCTACTTGCCTGTCTAGCTGCCTAATTACATTCTTGCCTACCTTTTTCACAGTATTCGGTTTTACTTATTCTTGCAAAGAGCCTTCTCCTTCATGAAATACTTAACATAAGAGAACAGGTCCCATTTATGTAAAGAGAACTGGTTCAAGTATAGTTATTACTGCTGGATATTGCACCTGATTTCCAACATAGAACAAATCTCAGTAGAACTGCACACCTTTGTTTTATTTGACCATACAGAAATATCTCTATGAGGAGATTTATAATTGTTTTGTTAATTCTTTTGTTTTGAAACTTGCAGTCCTCGTAACCGTATTCTCCATTTCGCTACATTGTATAGACTCACGTGTTAATACATTTAGTAATGTTGTTATAGTTTATGCTTGTAATATTTTAACAATGACGTATAACTTCAAAATGTAATGTGAATGCATAGTTCAATTTAGGTATATGAAACAGATATGTTGTTTATTCTACGTTTTCAAGTAGGTATGTGCTCTACAACTGCCAGTCCGCTATTGGTCCCACTGGATAGGTTGACACCATCTTAAAGTGATGGTTTTCAATTGGAATGCAGAGCAGTCTCGTTTTCTTGATTTGGCATGACGCTGGATCAGTTCTGTATATTTCCCATGGTTTCTCTAAACATGACATTGTTAAATAACTTTTACACACCGTTTTCAAAAGCATTCCTTGTCTGTTGTCGAAGTTTCTTCTGAAATACAGCATGAGGTTTTAGCCATTGCGAGTGACGAACTTTTAGAAGTACATGAGTTTTTGCTTGTCGTAGTTCATATGAGTCAGCTTATTTTAAATCTATGTAAATAGACTGCGTACTTTTTCGAACTGCAAACTGTGTAAACAGTTTCTTTGAAGATACCTTCTTAGGCATCATACAACGCGCTGGGAAAGGGGAATTATTATTGAGATTGTAATCCTCTGTAAAACATTACATTCCAACATCTAAAATCCCAGTAAATCATCTCGTTTAGCGTTTCTATACAAATACTATCTAGAGAACACACTCCAATCAGCTACAATGTATATGGAACGCTGCATAGCCTATCCATATTGCTTATTTGCATCTTCTTAAGTGATAAACCGAGAAAGTTTCTGAGGATCGAACTGCTCAATGTAGATGTTATTAAATTAGTTATACCGTTGGGAAGCTTGACCGTCCGCCCTGTATTCGAGAAATGAGAACGAAAAGCAAATCATAATCCAATAATATCTCAAGCTCAGTTCCAGTGAGCCCCATGCTGCGTATCTAAATCTCACCTAGACGACCGCATGTAAGATTTGTGGTGGACAAAGCGGCGCAGGGATGGGTTTTCTCCGGTTTCCCCCGCCATCACATTCCATCGGGACTTCATCTTCATGTATCATCAGTGTCATCGCCTGTGGTGGTTTACCAGTAAAAGCGGGATTAAACACTACCGGGGAAAAAAAGATATCTAAAATATGTAAACTATTCTACGTGATCAACTTTTGATTTTCCAGTGTTTTGTCCCTGAGTGTTTAAAACATTTCTACAAGAAACAAACACCTGGTGAAGTTAAGTAGAGTCGTATCCATCTGAATTTTTCATGCCAAGTTGTTTTCCTACGTTTGTTAAAATATTCATAGTTATCAGTAATATATGCTTCATTTGATTAATTATGAAATGCTTCTCCTAGAGGTAGGCGTGTCTCGCTCAAAGCATCCCATGAAGGAACATAATGATCCGGGAATACTCCCTTATTCGTCATCAAATTCAACTTATCTTCTCCCAAGGACCTCAGTGTTTTAGCTTATGAAAGTATTTTTACTGATTTATTTAGGCTTGTAGTGAGAAAATGAATTGTTAGAAAAAAAACTTAGGCTTAATATTCTCTTCGTTGAAAATGAGGTTTAGATCACTTCCGAGTTCGACATGATATCTACTCTCCCTCTCCTCTCTCTCTCTCGCTCTCTCTTTCTCAATTGTGAAACTTTGCTGATTAATTATAAAATGTACATCATAACCGCTAAGGTTATGCAATAAAACTGGAATGTAATCTATAGTTTTGCATGCTACATTACACTTGTTATATAGGCTTCCTCGGAATTCAACAACTACATGATCATGATGTCTTACTTTCCAGTTATGCTCCGTAAATTCTTTACAATACAAGAATTTCAGTGAAAATTATTGCAACTCTACCTGCCTTCCTTTCTTTCTTCTCTCCTTCCATCCATCTTACTTTCTCTCTTTTAGTTTCTCTCTCTCTTTCTTTCGTAAGCTTTGAAGGGATTTATATGCCGTTTAACTCTTTGTTCCTTAGCAAAATCTTAACTTACATAAACGTGTGGTTCTATTAAAACACCAGTTTCTAACGTAAACAGCAAAGCTCCACATGAATGTTTTTCATATGAACACTGATTAACTCCTATTCGGATTGCATGTACAGTAATGGAATGGAGTGAGAATCCACTCAAAAATCGGCATATAAAGGAGTTTCAGCATCTTCAGCAATATAATTGTGCCTAGAAAATACTGTACGGGTCTCTAATTTTTCAGTGCCACTTCTAAAAAGTTGATTGTCAAAATTACTGAAGCAACAGCGCGCGCGTATGTATAATAATTACGCTGGTAATTAAACTCTTCATTGACTATAATTAGAAGAAATCGTTCATGTTTCGTATGTAGTCCAAAAATATTAACAAATACGCATTTCTTCCTCCCGCCTTTTTGTGTTTCCGCTAAGGCCGCAGGAAATGAAACAATAAAACAGTGTTTATTTTCACGGTCTTTAAATTTGCTGTTTAGCAGGAATTTTATTAAGATAGCTTACATGAAGCAGTTCTCCTAATTGAAATGATTAGGATGTATTCATGCCTACTCAGCTCCCACAGCTGAAGGTAGTTGAGTATACCTACTTCCGCAAAGGTTCGGGCCAATTAATTTGCACACACCTTCACGCCATTGAACATTTTACCTAATGTTGAGGAATAAATCACAATACTTAAAGTTGGATAGCGGTCCGCAGAGTCTCATGGCGTCTCCTGTCCTACCTTAGCAGAAAACGTTACCCAGTTTTACTACAGTTGTAGACAGGACAGTTAGGCTCATAGGTACTTATTTTAATTAGAAGTTCTGCGTCCCCAGAGTCCACAAAATACTTTAAAATGCTTATATAATCTCGTCTACGGTTGTTGTTTTGTGAAGAAAAAATACATTTTAGGTACTAATCCCATAAAGCTGCCAGTGTGGGCCTCACATCACAGTATAGCGTCATATCTGCTGAAGAACTTCCACCAAAGGACACGAAAGACAAAAGAGACGCAATCAAGGTGAAGATAACGTGGTCTCGCATAGCGACATCATTAGTTCTACGAAAGATACCGTCCATATTCAGAAACGGGTTAAAGACGGATTTTAGACTACAGCATGACAAACTGACCTGACTGCTGCTTGAAGGTTCGAAGGAAATGTAACGAAAGATGAACATTTTATGTTGGTTGCTGTCGGTGCGGAGACGTCGTCTATTGTATTTTAGTACCTTGGAGCCCTCAGTATACGACATATATTGGACGGCTTTTGTTCGTATAACAGAGGCATCCAATTGCGAGAGGTGGGCTCTAAGTTGGTCTGTAATATCTTCCAGGTCTCGCAGAGCACCGTTTACAATTTCCAGGTGTTGGGTAGTGGCATATGAAATGGTGTATAGATGATGTGTTATGTTGAATTCAGTTTGGAGTAAGACAGCCCTACAGAGCCGTTAGTTTCAGGAACTCACAATGAAGGTCCTGGAGGAGGTCGCGTAGGCACTAGATTTACTGGAAATCTGTACTGTAGATGGTGTTTACGGGCGCATCACACCAACAGATCTCCGTTCCGTGGCCTTCGGTAAAAGCGTCATTGAGTGCCTTCTTGCGTGGATGCAGAGGCAGAGCGCTTGGTCATTGAAGTGAGACGTCCCTTCACATGTTACACAGTATCGTCGGGGTATCGGCAGAGATCATGCTGATAGCAAGCTGAGGTGATGAAAGTGCCGTCACAGTAGTGGCACCTTAGCGGCGCTGCACATATTGCCTCGGTCTGCCGTAGGCACAATATCGGCGTTTCGGCGGCATGAAGGCAGACGATTCTGTCCGCTGGCCTCAATGCGAAGCAGCCTCCTTAAGAAAGAAACGCTGGACGCCTAAGCAGCTTCCAGATTCACGTGACTCGCTAGGTACATGTGTACCGGCGTTGGTTCCCGGGCAGAGAGGACTCGACTGGCCTTCATTACTGAAGGTCACTGCTGCTGCGGAACTGCAGACTCGAATTTTGTCTGCCCACTGGCACACCGACGATGACGACGCTGACGTGGTGCTGAGGTGGGGGCTGGACCGAGTGCGAAAGTGGCCGGTCTCCGTGGCCACGCTCGCTTTGGTGCTTCGTGGCGCACGGGATCGTGGGTTTGAGTGCCGCCTTGGGCATGGGAGTTTGTGAATGTATATGTGTATTGTAAGCGAAAAGCAAACGGTAAACAAATTGGTCTACAAAGGAAATGTAGGGAAACTGAAAAAAAGGAAAAGAAAGGGGAAAAAAAGTGAGGTTGCGAGCTGCTGCGGTGAGGTGTTCGGCTGATGCGGTAACGGCTCTTCCTCTGCAGAAAGAGAAGAAGCGGTGGCTGGCCTTTCCTTGGTAGTCCTTCTCCAAGAACGATCAATGTTGATGCTAGTAAGTCTAAAAGAGAAGCCAAATAATTAAAAAATCTTGATCTACAAGCTTTTTAGTAGAGGGTAAAAATCCAGTTAGGAACGACAGAGAAGGAACTTCTGAAAGTGTGGGAGTCGCCATGTACATGGGCATGCTGAATAAATATATCTCCACTTACATAACTGTCTAAGCGCACACAGCTGACGTTGCCAATTTCATTATATACGATTGCCGGGCTTGTAGACTGTGGTGCCCAGAGGTTTCCTTCACCAAAGTTTCGGCGAAATCTGCTTCCGGCACCTTCAGGGTGCAAAAAGGTAGGAGTGCAGCATCGGAGTCCAGACAAGACGTACGACAGTCAGTCTTAGGTAGGTAGGTAGGTAGGTAGGTAGGTAGGTAAGTGGGTGGGTGGGTAGTTAAGGAAGTGGGTGGTTGGGTGGGTAGTTAGGTAGGTAGGTAAGTGGGTGGGTGGGTAGTTAGTTAGGTAGGTGGGTAGTTAGGTAGGTAAGTGGGTGGGTGGGTAGTTAGTTAGGTAGGTAGGTAAGTGGGTGGGTGGGTAGTTAGGGAAGTGGGTGGTTGGGTGGGCAGTTAGTTAGGTAGGTAAGTGGGTGGGTAGTTAGGGAAGTGGGTGGTTGGGTGGGTAGTTATTTAGGTAGGTAAGTGGGTGGGTGGATAGTTAGTTAGGTAGGTAAGTAAGTGGGTGGGTAGTTAGGGAAGTGGGTGGTTGGGTGGGTAGTTAGCTAGGTAGGTAGGTAAGTGGGTGGGTAGTTAGGGAAGTGGGTGGTTGGGTGGGTAGTTAGCTAGGTAGGTAGGTAAGTGGGTGGGTGGGTAGTTAGGGAAGTGGGTGGTTGGGTGGGTAGTTAGCTAGGTAGGTAGGTAAGTGGGTGGGTAGTTAGGTAGGTAGGTAAGCGGGTGGGTGGGTAGTTAGGGAAGTGGGTGGTTGGGTGGGTAGTTAGGGAAGTGGGTGGTAGGGTGGGTAGTTAGTTAGGTAGGTAGGTAAGTGGGTGGGTGGGTAGTTAGGGAAGTGGGTGGTTGGGTGGGCAGTTAGTTAGGTAGGTAGGTAAGTGGGTGGGTAGTTAGTTAGGTAGATAGGTAAGTGGGTGGGTGGGTAGTTAGTTAGGTAGGTGGGTAAGTGGGTGGGTAGTTAGGGAAGTGGGTGGTAGGGTGGGTAGTTAGGTAGGTAGGTAAGTGGGTGGGTGGGTAGTTAGGGAAGTGGGTGGTTGGGTGGGTAGTTAGTTAGGTAGGTAGGTAAGTGGTTGGGTGGGTAGTTAGGGAAGTGGGTGGTTGGGTGGGTAGTTAGGTAGGTAGGTAAGTGGGTGTGTGGGTAGTTAGGGAAGTGGGTGGGTGGGTAGTTAGGGAAGTGGGTGGTAGGGTGGGTAGTTAGTTAGGTAGGTAGGTTGGTAGGTAGGTAGGTAGGTAGGTAGTTTCGTTCGTTAGAGACATTTACGCCAATGCACCGATTTCGACCAAACTTTTCACAGATAAGCTTTGGCAAAAGGCAAAAATTACTGTTTAACTTAGAATCCGAAATTCCGTCCCATTTCAAAGGATTAATTATTTTGTTTCCTGTAATGCCTAAAAAAGCTCGTAAGACCATCTAAATATTTCTGAATAATTGTGGTAATAGCCCCAACACTGCCCAGAGGAGAAGCTCAACATAAGTTGCGCCAAATGTCGGCAAAACATGAGCTACAAAACAATACGCTCAATACTTGAAGCAGCCACCATTATACAAAGGGATTCAGTATAATTGCATTTATTACAAAATGTCTATGGCGCTCAAATATTAGTAAAATGGAACAATAAACACGTCGATTTTAACATCTACAAATTCTGTGATCATACTCCGATGTTCGGACACTCACCTGTCGTAATTTGTAGTTTCTAACTTATTGCAAACCAGCGGGTTTCTTTGTCTAAAGGAAGTTTGTGATGTTTTACAAGCAGAAAAATAAATCGGATGGCATAGCATAAAAATGAAAAAGGATATGGATAACAGAATCGCATCAAAGCAGACGAATTAACTTTTATATGATATTTTTTTTTCTTTCCTGCGTTTTTTTTTAGTAGTTTTATGTCAATTAGAATAAATAAGGATATATTGACGTTACTTAAACTGGTATTATTTCTTCCAAACTGAGAAATTCCTTGTAAATATCGACGAGTCACCCCAAATGTGCCAACATGAGTCAGAGCTGTATTCACAAGAAACCATAATTTTGATATTTGTGGATGTTCAAACACGTTTTTGCATACCGTTTTCTCAGTTTCTTTTCTTTCCTGCTAGTGCCCTGAGCTTTAATTACCTATTTGTTTGAGAATGTTATTTAACAATTTCCAAACGCGTCTAAAGAAACGCACGGCTTTTGGAGAAGGTTAAATATGGCAAGGATAAACCGTCAAAATAGGGGCAAGGCCAGGTGTTTCAGCTAGTGAAGACATAACATACTTAATAGAAATGTATTTCAACGAACATTGCATAGTGCTTGGAAATAACGAAAATGGCAAAGCTGCTAGATGCAAACAGTTGCTTCACTTTCAAGTAATCTAAAACTGTATCGTGCTCTGTTTAATAAACCATTAATTACATTATTGCGGCCTCCGTTATTCTCAACACTGAATTTCTGTGCCCTTTAATATCGTTCTTATACAACTAAATGCTTTACTGTTGTGTGTAATGTATTAAATTAATTTGCTTTTGATACACTAAGTTCTGCTCTCACATAAAATTTTATTTGTGTCGCATTACTGCATAATTAATTATAAAAGAATGTAATTACTCCGAGTTCACTAAAACTTTCTAAAATAATTATTTATAATGTTTCTTGTGCCTGCAACATTTTAATTTCCTTCTTATCGTGCGAGACTTTCTAACATGAAGAAGATATTATGCTTCCTTACATATATCCATTGTAAACAAATGTAAACATGAAGGGTGCATGGACGAAGTAAATTTTTTAACATGCTAATATTACGTATTAGAAATTTATGGAGAGATACATATGAATGTGAGTATTTAAAGGGAAATAATAGTCAGTTTGGGAGGAATAATAGTCAGTTTGGGAGGAATAATTTGACAGTCCAGATAGACGTATTCCCTGTTTTATTTTCAGCATTCGCAATTAATATGTTATATGTCATTCACTTATAAAATGTCAATGGTATTGAAGCGTTCGTAAGACCACGGGAAATATTACAGCGGTATGTGATATAACATGATCATACAATTTTCTGCTATAAAAGAGGGGTTTTATCAGAAAGAGGTTCCATTAATTTGTCGAGGTTTATATTTGGCACATGCTATATAAATAACGCTGTTCCATTGAAGAGAAAAATAGCAGGCGTTATATGGGTTTCGATCCAAATTCCATCACATTTGTTGCTCGGTGGTAAGAGCTATCGTTCAGCTTTTCTAAGCGCGGTCGGTTACTGTTGTTGATTAAGCTTACGTTTGTGAGCAAAGCACTCAACACGAATAGTTTTTTACTTTTGGCCCACAGCTTAATCCAAACACAATAGACATTTTGTACAGGTGTACTGAAGTTAAGTTGGGAATATTTGCCTGTTGGTTTAAAATGAATGCTGAAATATTGCTGTTTAAAATTGCGAGGTAACTGTATAACTGTCATTTTCCCTGAACAGCAGGAGAACCATTTGACATATTTCATTCAGAAACCATTTATTAAAGAACGCCTGAGAATTAGGTATTACCTCGCTCGGTCAAACACAGTTTGTTTTTTTCCTTTTGTGAAAGATAGTACCGTAACACAACATCTGGGGTTTCCAGATGAACGACAGATATGCCCGAATAATTATTGTTAGCTACACTATTTTTATATTTCCTGTTTACAATAAATAATAGTATCTTAAATTAACCAAGTTGTTAAACCTAAGCATTTCTTCTCCGAATTTAAAGCAATTTACTCTGTAGCCTTATTCCTTAAACAAAGCAGAATCGCCTCCTACCTTCCACCTCACCATCTAATGAAGACAGATGGTTAAGTAATTCCAGACATGTTTAAGCCGTGATTATGATAAACTTAACGTAACGCGAAGTAACGTGAAAGTCAAACGTGAAAGTCCAACCCTAAATGGAGTTATTTAGGGATGAGTTATGGTGACTTAACTTAATGCGACGTAACTTAACAGTTTATCAGTGTCAAACTTTTCTTTTCTATTACGCTAAGTAACGTCTCATGGTAATTAGAGCCGATTGACGTGAAGCATTAGCATAAACACTACCAATCAAGAGGATTTCCTGTAATTTTAAGTTAAAGTGTGTCTAAATAGGTCTTCAGTTTTGCAAAATTTCTTAAATCCGTCACGTTAAGTAAAGTTTATTATAATTCGGCTTTACGGTATGAATAGTAAATGAGCTAATACTGAAGCCTTGCTAGAGCGGGATATTGTTGTCGTACTCAGCTATGCCTGCTAAATTTGAGAAGACTAAAGGGAAAAATCTCGAAATTGCGAGCTTATACTACACGTAGATCAAAAGTAGTTTGTAGACCTTGTTAGTGACTAAACAGAAAAGCATTTTAATACAGAATATAACAAATTTTAATTTCTATTAATGAATAATACCAGTGGCATAGTTCGCTTTCGTATTATAAAAAGCAGACGGACCCTAGGTTAGAACGAGAATAGCTATATTGGTGATCCACCGATGCCTTGTATGAGCATGAGGTAGAAGTCGAGATGAAACAACGGTGGAATGGATGAAATAAATTGTGATTAAGAAGCACCTGGTGGAATGAATGGTGGGGAACTGAGAAAGCCCGCCCAGAAGCTGCCTTATCTACTATAAATCCCACACACGTTCCAATGGATTGAACCTGGGCCGCCTTGGTGAGCTGCGAGCGATGTAATGACCTCTCCTCGCTCTCTTCCTCTCCCGATATAGACACACATTTAAATCACCCATGTTGAATGGGAATATGGGTTACAACAAGGAGGGAGTCTGAATATTAATTAAATTGTTGGAATTTCGTCCATAGTTACACAGAAATTACTTGAACTTTTGCATTGTGAGGCAAGGCCACTAAGCCTTCGAAATGTGACCGGTGTCGCTGGCCTTACACATAAACAAACGTTTTCCTGCTGACCCAGTTTCACATTATCGATTAGCGACAAGTTTACTCATACGTCTGGCTACAAAGACAGACAGCATAGCAGGCACTGATCTAGTTCACAATAAGATTGACAACAATTTCCACGATCAGCTGGAATGTTTGTTAGTCAGAGAATATTTTGACACCTATCCATAGATTTTCAGCATCGTGGCATTTGATTAATGCAGGTTAATTCACCTGCAGCATAACAAGATGGGATATACTCAAAATGACCACTATTGGCCCACGCGCTTTGCAAATTCTTATCCTAATCGGACGTACCAATTAAAGCGATGCATTGGTGAAAATTGGAAAATCCACAATATATAACATATCCTGAAATGTATATCAGTTGTTATACACAGAAACAGTGACATTTTAAAACGTTTTAAAAGTCGTAACTTGCATGGTTATTTAAATAAAACTCGTTCACTATAAATTCATTGTTCTTATCATAGTATTTCATATGAGGCATTTTTTAAAATATTCACATAAACATTCAAGTTTTGATGTAAATGAGTTTACAAACAGATTCATCGGTTTTTTTATTTTAATTTCTAATTATTGTAGAACAAGTATTACATTTTTTACTCTCCAAAATACATGAAATTCAAAGTTTGATCATTTATTTCTCAAAAATAAGAAATTATTTCTTAAATGGCATTGCCCATTTTGAGAGCCAATACAAACATTTTGAAACAAATTAGTAAACGATTGCATCGTACGGATCATTTTGCACTTGGAAAAACGTAGAAGAATATTTGCCAAAAAATAAAGTTTTAAGTTGGGCATGTCTATTAATAAGCATATGTCTGCCCATTTATAGCTTCGGTTAATGGATAGCTCAAATGTGTCAAGTGGAATATATACTACCTACCTACCTACCTACCTACCTACCTACCCATCCATCCATCCATCCATCCATTCGTCCATCCGTTAATCCGTCCCTCCATTCTTCCGTCCGTCCGTCCGTCCGTCCATCCATCCATCCATCCATACATCTATCTGTCTGTCTATGTATCTGTCTGTCTGTTTATCTATCTATCTGTCTGTCTGTCTATGTATCTGTCTGTCTGTTTATCCATCTGTCTGTCTGTCTATGTATCTGTCTGTCTGTTTATCCATCTCTCTGTCTGTCCGTCTTTCTATTTGCCTGTCCGTCCCTCCCTCCATCCATCCATCCATGCATCTGTCTAATGTTTAAAGTTCAAAATTTGTATTATATTATTACGAAATGACGCTTTTAATTTTTCAAATTTTTTGATCAAATTTCAAAAATGCAATCGCTTAGAACAGGCGTCCCCAACACACCGCACGCTCGGGCAGCAGTAAGAGCCCTCAAGCCCTCACTGTCCGGCTGCGGGCATGAAATGAATGTGCTACAGTGGCGGAACTACGATTGTGTAAATTAACTTACACTTTCACTGTCAAGTACATAATAATGATAGCAGTATTTTATACACTTTAATACTGATAACTAATATAATACAAAATAAAATCTAATTGGCAGGAAATTCAATAAACGAAATACAAACACTCGTATAAAACCAATAAACTAAATAAATAATGTGATATGGTATAAACATTCCTTCTTGTGGTACTATGCAATTCAATGAAGTAAACAATACAAATAAATGTCTCTATGAAAACTAACCTTTCTTAGCCAACCGACAAACGCCGTGATTTTTGCAGTTGTCTGTTTTCAACCAGCTGTTCAATATGTGGGACTATTGTTTGCGAACTACCCAATCGCAAACATGCTTTCAAGCGTTCATCACTTAATTGCCTTCTGTGACGTGACTTTGTACACTTCATTAAGGGAAACAGTGATTCGCAAACATAGGTTGTCCCGAACATGCACAAAATTCTTCCTGCTAGATTGTGGAGTTTAGGAAATCTTTCGCGTCTTACAGAGGTGTAGAAGTGGTTTATGCTTTTTCTATTTTGATATTTATCTTTTAACTCGATATCATTTTGAATATCTATTATTTCCAACTGCAGTTCAACAGGACTATCAAGGATATCCACTGAAAATGGTGTTGCAAATAACTTAAATTGTTTCTCAAGAGGTATAATGTCCTGGAATCTACGTTCGAATTCTTCGCGCAATTGTCGCAATATGGTTATATATTCATTAAAGTCCAAGGTTTCCACACACTGAATCACTGAGGTTAGGGTCGGAAAATGTTCCGTCACCGCATTGCTAAACTGGTGCTCCCAAAGACGTAGCTTTTGTTTAAATGCCTCTGTGGTACAAAACAAGTCAGTGAAAATGCGCTCTCTACCCTGAAGTGTGGTATTCAGTTCATTAACATAACAGGTTAAATTTACAAGGAAAGCCAAATTATTTACCTACAGCTGATCTTGGAGTTCTGGAATAGGTTTAATATGTACATCCATAAAGAAAGCAACTTCATTCCTGAGAGCGAAAAAACGTTGCAGAACGTTTCCTCGACTTAACCACCTTACATCCGTGTGGTAAAGCAAATCCCCATACTCACTGTCAATATCAACAAGTAGTGCCCGGAACTCTCAGTGATTAAGCTCTTTAGATCTGATGAAGTTAATGTTCGCACAACTTCCATTACATTGCTCAGACGAATGATTTTTAGCACAAAGTTTTCTTGTTGTAAAATGCAATGCACCGGTAAAAGTTCCATTTGTGTGTTTAATTTTTTCCTTCTAAGTTGTACCAATGCAACTGCTCCCTGTTTCTTTCCACACATAGCCGGTGCTCCGTCAGTAGCTAACAACACCATTTTATGCCATGGAAGTTCAAACTGTTCCATCGTTCCCTCGGCTCCAGTAGTAGTATGCTTCATCGGCACAATATCTAACAACTCTTCCCTTATTTCAAGATCTTTATTTACGCCTCTAATGTATTTGACAAGTTGTGCAGTGTGGGTTATATCATTGCTCTCATCTATTGCAAGAGAAAACGCAATGAATGTTGTAGTTATCTCAGACAACTGACTCTGAATGTCGTATGCAAGGTCCTCCGCACGACGTGCTATCGTGGAGGCGGATAAACTGACTGATAATCGTGTATATACTCTGGGCTCAATTCTTCAGCTGCATCAATTAAATATTGTTTTACCACCTCACCTTCACTGAAGGATCGCATGTTCCTGGCAATACGTGATGCTATTTTGTAACTCACTCTAACAAAACTAGCACGAGTATTTACATCTTCCTTGTTCATTTTACGTTTCAGATCTGCAACAACTCACGTGCGTTCAGTGTCTTTGTATTTATCATAATCGTGTGTGTGACATAGCGAGTAATGCCGTTGCAAATTATATTTAGTAATTTTGTTTAGAAGTTTGTAACACACTAAACATTTTGCTGCGTCATTTTCTTCCATAAACAGAATGCTTTCTTTGCATTCTGCTTGAAACATCACAGGTGTGAACGACCGTCTTCCCATCGCGGATGTACCAGCCATCGTAAGTGGGACATCACAGTACTAAAATGTAGCGTTACACCGCCACTGCTCGGATATACTGGAACTGTGTAGATGCGCGGCCCGCAATGAGTGCAACGTTCAGCCCCGCGAGCCCTCAAGCGACCTTGACTCGACTTGGGGATGCCTGGTTTAGAAGATCCTCAGCGATTTATATATATTGCTCGTATATAGCTTTTGCAGCGAATTTGGAGCAACTTTTGTTCTGAGCATATTTGGTGGCCTGGGAGCCTAGAAGTATCAACAAATTGACTTTCTCGAAAAGGAAATTTTTGGTGATATTCTTGTTTTCCACACTCCAAACTGCTCGTATATAGCTTTTGCAGCGAATTTGGAGCAACTTTTGTTCTGGGCATATTTGTTCGCCAGAGGCCTAAAATCATCGAAAAATCGACTTTCTCGAAAAAATAATTTGAAGGACATAAACTCTGCTGTTTAGGTCGCCCTAAAACTTAAAGTCCACCTTTAGAGTTCTGACTGAAGATCAGAAAGGATAGAGAATGAGCCTGGCCAACAAACTGCATAATCTATCACCAGGCAAGAGAAAATACATTAGGGTAATGTTACTATACACTAGTGTCGTGCAAATCACTCTCTGTGATCGGTTCATGCTTGTCGAATGTGACCACTACCGAAATTTGCTTCTTAGAGAAGAGGCAAACTATATGCATTCGACTTTGCCCCTTGTTTACCGAATGAGCTGTCTCTTCCTTTTTTTTTTTTTTTTTTTTTTTTTTTTTTTTTTTTTTTTGTTGTGTTTTTGTGTATGTGCTTTTTTCTATACGATACCTCACAGGTAAAACTTCTGTGCGCCTTTTGCAGAAATGGGTAACGAAGCTATATTTTGGTTCCTAACGAATTTATTGTTGCTATGTATGGAAAATAAACTCAAATTATTATGTCCTCATATGTGCATAAGCTGTACATTTCACTACTGGCCTACCAAAGATGTACACAAACGCACACCACATAAATTAATAAAACTATGTTTATAGAGAATAACCGCTGGTTAGGAACCTTGAAATGATGATGGTTATAACTGTTCAGTCGTTATGACACATAAACATAAATAAGGAGCTCAAAATTGATAAAAAGGTGGTCCTTGCACAGAATCATATACAAAAGGATATAACTAGAACAGAGATGCTACTTCCAAATGGGAACGAAATAAAAATTAACTTTTGATTTTCATAATATGACAAATTAATAAAAATTGATGTTGACTTGATCTGGGTTTAACTACTCCACCATCCTTAGATACCAGCAAATTTTCGAACTTTGCTACATTTTGTAAACAGTGATTTACTCTTTGAATTAATAACATCGATAAATCAAACAAGGCCCTCCATTCCAGGCCTCAAATATCGCTTCGAACATGTACCTTCGAACGAATTTGACTGCGGTCGGGCGTTTTAGATTACTCTTTCCACACATACGTTTTGATTATTGCATATGCAGCAAGACTTACCTTATGTCTTGGTTTTCCGCTTTGTATTTTAACGTTCTCTTTTTCTCCCCCCCCCTACATTTATGTTGTTTTTCTATTCGTTTTACCGTTTTCTCTTTACTTAAAAATACACGCACGTTTACAAACACAAAAACATCCATGCCCGAGAGAAACTCGAAAACGCGACCCCCTGCGCCGCGAGGTACCGAGCAGTTCGAACACTGCGTGGCGAGTACAACTCGCAAACTCGTCGGGCACAAGCCATCGCCAGACAGGGGCAAAAATTGTATGAGAGGGCGTTATGCGCAGTACAGGAGCATCCAGTATACCAGAGCTGTGTTACGGGCCTGGCGTGTGTGCGTGTGTGTACGTTACGGAGGCGTATTCCACACTGGGACCGAGGGCTTATTGTACGTCAGACACCTGGAGGAAGGATGAGATGACTAATTTCAGGGGGTGGCCGAACATCTGGATAGGGAGGGGGCCGTCGTGTGGTGCTCCTAAGAGTGCACAAGCAGTTCGTCTCAACGCGGGGAGCGCCAGGAGCCCGCCACTCATGTCCGAATAAACCACGATGAGTCCGTAGAAAACCACTCGCGCCATCCCGCCGCCGAGAGCTGTATTTTCATAGCGCGGTCACCCCTACAAAATGCCGCTTCTGCCGCAGGCCAGATTACAGATTCTAGTTCAGTTTCAGACTAAGGTTCTTTCCTGAGCCTTTCCTATTGTTTACGGGGACAATGTGGCTACGTGACAGGCGAACGACAGGTTTCGAAAGTTCGCCGAGGTTAGATGTATATAAATGAACTGGATCGAAATAAAGGGTAAAAATGGACTTTCTGAAAGTCGGTTCTTCTTTCCAATGCGAAATGCACAGTCTTCCGTTCATTCTGTCTGCTTGTGCATGGGCAGCCATGTTGGTCAATCGACCAATGGGAGAGTCAAATCTAAAACTGAACTAGAATCTGCAATGTCACCTACCGTTGACACTGACAACCCTGAAAGAGGCCGGTTGGGATGAAATGAAGGGACACGAGGTTCGGGGGAGTGAAGAATCCTCTCCAGCATTCGCCTGGTGACCCCAGGAAAACCCCAAAGAACCCATGGATCAGAGAGATCGACAGTAAAATAAATAAATATAATCTGCAACACTCCATCCCGGAACTTGTTTCCTATACCGGGACTATGTCTTACAGATTTTAACTTTATTAAAGCTTCACGAGACATAAACATTATAATTTTATATATATATATATATATATATATATATATATATATATATATATATATATAAAGCATTTTAAATATATATATTTAAAATGATTAAATAAAAAATGTATTAGAAAAAAATATTAAAATGTATAAACATTTTAACACCAATAAATATTAACTAAAAATAAACATTTTATACTGCTTTCCAGCAACCCTAATTATCTACCTTTTTATCCCTAAGAAAAAGTAAAATAAAAGAGGAAAAAAAAACTAAATTAAATTAAATAACAAAATTAAATTAAACTATAGGTAGCCAGTAATACTGCTAGTACCCGGCAGTAACTATTAAAATTAAGTATTAAATATATATTTCCAAAATTTACTGTGTTGTGTATGGTAATTAATTAAACTTATCTATAGTAAAACAAAGCAATATCTAAGTTCTATAATTTGGTGACATTATTTTGAACACAAGCATTAAAACTCTCAATTTAAATTCGTCAAAAATTCCTAAATTTAAATTATATAGAGAGTTCGACACTTGGAACCGACCCACGAGCTCCCAAATGCCAGTCCCAGATGAAACGCTTGAGCCACCTGGCTCAGTACATGTGAGTCACAAACTGCGAGTCGCCAAGACAGACATGGAAGACAGGCCTGGAGAAAAATCAAGACGTATTGGAATTCATTGCTGAAGTTAAAAATCTGATGCGTTTCATTCACATGACTTTTTCTATCTGTTCCGCAAATAAACTATTCTTACAAAAGTATGTACTATCTACGTCACGCTAAGTGAGATTAACATTACCAGAAATGGTATTTTTACTTAGTTTCTTATAGTAGAAAGCAAATAAGGGAATACAGTATGTTAAAGCGATGGTCAAATATTTTAAATAGTTATTAAAATAGTTTAATACATTCATCAATTAAATAAAGAATTCGAATAGACGGTAAAGCAATAAAAATTACGGTCACTATGTCATGCGGTTAAAACTCCCTTCTCATAAAAGACCAAGATGAACAATGTCATGTGTTCCATACACTGGTGTTAAAAATCATTTTGAAGTCCCCTGTGACACACAGTGCAAAATATATAAATGCGGCTCTGGATATGGGTGAGATTCTGCCCTTTCTAGGCTTACCGTTCCTTTGAAGACCAAACCCAGGACAAATACTTCTTTTCTTTTCTTTAAACCCAGGATATCCTGGACACTCGCTGCAGGATATTAATTTTCCACTAGCTACTACATTCTGTATTTTCCAGAAATATTTAATTACGTGCTTTATAGTTTTGCAACGTATTATTTATTCTTATATGACCAAAAAGATTTTCTAGTATCAAGTTGTGGATATTTCATAAAAAATAATAAAAAACGCTCTATTAAACATTAAATGGAAGCACATAATCACTTATTCTTGATTGCATAATTAATACAAGGAGCAATATAACATTTTATAACACCATAATCTGTAGTTTTGAAGAGAAAAAAAAAAACAGTATGTACAGTTTTCTTAAGTTTGTTTTAGGTCTTTAGCATCTCCCCTACTCGTGTGATTAAAGTGTAAGCACCGCTCACGATCGTTACAGTCCCTACATGTTTTCAAAAACTTGTATTCGTTTTGGAGTTTTTCATTTAATGTACATCCCTCCTGGCGATGTCACAAACACAAGAAGTTTCGAAGGAGTATATCACTAACATGTTCTTCCTCCAACAAAACACAAAGCCCCAACTACTCAATTTCACCCACAGCTGCTGAATGTTCATCATGCTTTCACACAAGCAATACTACCCACATACGGGTCCGCGAAATACAAAAATGGAACACAGCCGTCTCTTGTCTAAACAAAGCAAACGCGAGCAATATTTGCCGCAATTTGCTTCTACCTCATTTCTTTTCGCCAAAGGCAAATACAATCTTTAAAATTTATCGTGTTTGTAATAATCCGTTTTATCTTCGAACTCCGGAAATGTTTCAATCCCGGACTTCACGCTGGACAGCACTCTCCGGTCAAATCACTGACGGATGGTAAGCCTGCCCTATCCCACAACTATAAAAATAGAGCGGCTGACTTAGCTGACAAAGTCAGAGGTGTACTCATGCCAAGAGTTAAACTTGCCATGCTCGAAGAGGGAGTTTGTTTACAAAGCGACATGTGGATGAAAGCAAACTACACTACGGTCACTGCGTCGATAAGTGATCATCATTTGAAAATATAAAACAGGATCTAATTCAGTGGACCGTTTTCCGACGAAGAGTAAAGTGCAGCTAATATTTTGAAAGAAATAGTGGAGCAATTTGTGGATTTGGGAATGCCCTTTGAACTTCTAAAAACTACACCCTTTGTTTCAGATAGGGACTCGAATATTGCTGGAGCCCTTACAGACTTTACCTGACTATTCTGTGCTTGTCATTGTTTCAAAACATCTCTGAAACACAATTTTAAGTAGGATTTTCTCTGTGTAGACTCTGGCCTAGAGTGTGTTACACAACTGATGATGTAAATCACTGATGGCATATTTTAAAAGGGTGGGGTTTAACTAAGAGGTTGTCAAAGTTCTTCAAACAAGAAGTGGAGATACGTCGGGATAATTTAGCTGCGAAGACCATCCAGAAAGTAACGAACGATTTGGCTTAACTGAATAATAACAAAAGATATCAATACAAAACTTTATTTACAAAGGTGCAATATGTTATTCTATTTCTCCACGTACTCGCCATTGCTATTAAGATATTAATTGTCACGTGGTACTGATATTTCAATGCAGATGTATTACTCTTCCACCGCTAAAGATCTGAGCCAACATGTCACTGCCACTTTGAGGTCTTCTTCCGTTGAGAAACTTTTTCCACCCAAAAAGTATGTACCTTGCCCAAAGTGAAACAACGGTTTTTCTGAATTATTTTATCTAAACTAGCTTTCAGCTCCTCCATAACGGTTGATGAACTTCCACTCTGGTGTTTGTCGTGCACACTGGTTCTATCTTGATTACTCTAAGTTGTGCATCAATTCCTTACTAAAGGCTCGTTCATTGCATTATTACCACACAATTGCGTTATTTACCTAAAACATTCAATTTTCCGAAAATGTTGTGCATTAAAAAAAAGAAACAGAAAAGAATAGTTCTTTGGTGTTAGAAAGGTATAATAAACAAACTGAAAAACAATAAATGTCTTGACGGAATGAAGATTAAATAGAGAAATAGGGCAACGTACTATAGTTTTGTAAATAAACTTCTGTATTGGAATCTTTCGTTATTATTTAGTTATGCCAAATCGTTCGTTACTTTTTATATGGCCCTCGTATATTACCTTCAATGCTGGAAGCTATGGATAAGGTCAAGTAGGTACTTCCAAACGTACTTCACAGAATTGAGAAAATAAATAGGGCTGCTCAGGAAGAGCTAATAAATTTCTTATATCTTTTCAAAGAAGCTACTGATGATCTTGACACAGACCAAAAGGCAACGCTCCACCTCTGAAGCTACAAAACCGTACACCTTCTAAGCCCTCTGGCTTCACACAGCACTGCTCTAGTAGCCCTCTAAAGTTGAGGACATCCCTTCTATTCAAGCGTGGATGACAAAGTTGAAATGCGCGTTTTCTACAAGATAGTCACTTTTCTTTGTTCTCTAGATGGACATCTTATGACCTTGACCCCAGAAGACATTGATGCTCCATACGCTATATATATATATATATATATATAAACGAGTTTATTGAACACTGCACATTTAAAAATACTTATTAGCCTCCTTGTTTGGTCATATTTTAGGAGTATTTGTTTCCGAATTCCACTGGTTTAGTTGAAACGGGTCCTGGGCCTACTAAACCTTACATACAATTAACATTTAAAAAATAAGCCACAAATCCTAGGTCACATTAGAGAAGTTTTTCTCTAGGTATTAGTTGTGTATGTCACTTCCTGCAGATGAAGATACTTCGCTTTAGAGAGAGATATCTGAGGTTGGTGGAAGAAGCGCGAATCTGCATTACCTATTCTTGAGAAAATTATTAGAGAGGTTTAAACATTCCAGCATCCAGCTCATACATTCAGTACGGCTTGTTTAATACCCACCGACCATCGAAGTTGGTTAGCCCCCAGTATTATCGATGATATGCTGCTCGATCACACCAACAGAGATTTTAAGCAAGTCACTATGAGAACTAAAATTGCATGCAAAACTAGTGTGGAATTTTTTCTATTAGAGTGTTTATTTTCTTTGTTCGTTCCGTTCTTGCGATTTTTTCTTTGTCATATTCCTTTAAACATAACATCTACTGTATTTATCTCTAAAATAGACCGTATAAATAGAATTAACTCCAGCTGGACATGAAAGACCTTAAAGGCCCTTTTATTTGGCTATGAGTACATAATTCATATAACTGCATATCTGACATACATAGAACGTCGTACGTGAATCATTTATGTAGACAAATATTAGGTTAATTTCTGTTAACATAAACCATTAATTATTGCGTTTGAATTAGTACGTAAAAATCACTAATTATTTTATATAATTAATGCAGAACATAAAGTAGTTTTCATTTTTACAAATATGTTTCTGCTATAAGTAAAATTCCAAAATGGATTTAATTTTTAGTTCTTAACTACTGACAATAAACAATTTATTTCATACTGCAAAACTCTGGAATCAGATAAAGTATTAATCGGCTCAGCGAAAATTTAAGGATGTTTAATTTGAAAATAAAATAGCAGAATGGTATACATTAATAGCAAATAATTCTAGTTCTTTAGTCCTAATTCCTTCTACCATTCAATTGTCCACGCAATCCAATATCACAAGAACGCAGAAATTCAGTCAAGGTTGCCTGGCGAGTCTCCGCATACCCACCACTCCAGATCTAAATGAGTGCACATTTTCCAAACGCGGGTCAGCACGAGTCGGGTGAACAGGCTTTGCGAAGAGCCATCAGTGTGAGCAATGAGCAGGCTCTGTCAGCACGTATCTGATCTGAGAAGTTCTCCTACACTCGTCCCGCGGATGTATGGGCTTTTAGGATGGACCGATATCTTGGTTACGCTTTGCGGCTTAAGACCCAAAACATTGAGCTACCTATAAGAGCGCGCCAAAAAGTTACAAGTATCGGAGACTACTGCTAATTTGTAGTTCTGTCGCACCGAACCACTAGTTTCAAATGCCCAATTCAAAGATTTCAGGGTTTTATACTCAGGACGTTGTCAGAGTTACCACGTGGTATACCATCGTGAAACATGGAAATGGCGTTTTATTTATGGACGCTCTTTAACTTCTGGTTCTCAGCGTCCCATTCTAAATTGGGCGTGAAAGACCGCTTAATTTTGCTCAGAGGCCTCTCTACCAGGCTTGAGGTTCTTTTACGTGCGGTAAATCTAGGACACGGGACCCACGGCTTTACTTCCCTTCCGAAGGAAGCCATGCTAAGGATTTTTGCGCCGGGTTTGAACCCGCGACCTTGGGTATATGAAGCTAGCATGGTAACCATTACACCACGGAGGGCGTGGAAGAACCGTATACTCTTCCTCATCTCCAAAGAGACGTAACCCAAGTTCGAGTCAAATTAGCTAGCAGAAACCTTCTATGAATTCTGCCTGTCAGAGGAAGTAGAAGCATGTTATTTTTACAAGTCAGAAAGGCTTGAGAGCCTGTTGAACAGTACGACGTTTCTCCCCGGTCCACGTACCCGGTGGCTAAACTGCTGTGTATTTCACGTGTGCAGATAGTGAGAGTGCAGATTTTAGTTTTAGACTAAGGCTCCTTCTTGAGCCTTTCCTATTGGTTACGGAGACAGTATGGCTACGCGACAGGTGAACGACAGGTTTCGAGATTTCGTTGAGGTTAGGCTACGTTAGGTTAGGTTAGGTGTATGTAAATGAACTGGATCGAAATAAGGGGTAAAAGTGGACTTTTTGAAAGTCGGTTCTGCTTTCCAATATGAAATGCACAACCTTCCGTTCGTTCTGTCTGCTTGCACATGGTCAGCCATGTTGGTCAATCGACCGATGTTAGAGTCAAATCCAAAACTGAACTAGACTCTGCAATATCGTGCGCAGATATTCCTTGGTGCTTTAAATGAGTTGCAGAACTCAACGGGACTATTTCAAGTTAAACCCGGCAATGGAGAACTGGCGGGACTGATCTCCGTTTTACCCTTCGCAATGAGCGCGACCCACTCACCTCTTCCCCGATAAGCGAGTCGGGGAAAGAGAAAGTCATTCTCGCCAGTTCTCCACTGTTGTGTTTTAACTTGAAATATCCTCTGAGTTCTGCGACTGTTTTAACGCACGGAGGAGTATCTGCAGTCGTCAAATAGTTCTGGGGCAGTTGGAATGTTACTTACTTTCTCTAGTACACATGTACATTGCACATAGTAGACAGAGAAGGCATAGTATTCCACCAAGATATTCAATACCGCGATTTCACCGGAAACACATATTTTGCGGCCCCCTGAATTAAAAAAAAATATTTATTTTAGAAAAGAGTCCATCTGTGCATATGCACGTGCCTGAAAAACGAAAAGATGGTTAAATACCAACTTGGTACTTAAGTTCAATGTTTTCCAAGGATGCAATACGAAGATTTTCAGGAAAATCTCCCATCCTAAATTTCTTGGGAATAACCCCGGAGGTCTTCTTTATTCTTAACGACTTTTGCATAACTGGTAAACCGTAAGAGATAAACAAAGACACACAAAAAATGTAAATTTCACTAAAACATTCAATTTATGTTATATACAGTTTTTGTTGCTTTTTAGACATATTCTTGTTATTTGTTTTATTTTTAACTACTTAAACTTTTATCAAACGGAAAGTCATCTTTGGTTTCATATTTCTTTTGTTTTACTCCAGATCATACAAAGAAAACCCAATTTAATTTGTTTCACATAGCGACCACCTCTTAATAGATTTGACTATCGCTTTAGCCTAGTTTATTTTCCTATTTCCCTTCTAGTTATAAGGAAATAAGTAATGATACAAGTTCGGCTAATGTTTTTCATTTGGACTCGCATGAAGTAGATAGAAGAATACGACGCTTTTGTAATAGTAGTTTTTACAGAGTAGGTAGAGAAAGTAATGTGAATGGAACACATCAGATTTTTTGTCAGCTTTTGCAATTCACCTATGCGTAAAAAAGGCCTTGTGCCTCATTAAGATATCGATACCTCAGTTCTAAGCGTCGCAACTCAAAACCAAAAATTTATAGGAGTAAGAACCAAAATATTATTTTTAAACGGAATGTTCCCGGCCGCAGATTATTGATACCTAATTCTTACTTTGGGGTTTCTGTGTATGTCTAGACCTCTCTCAATACATTAGATATTGATATTCAGAACTTGGTTACTTCGGATTTAAAATTATTTAGTTGTAGCAGTTTTGCTTCGAATCAGTGCTTTGGCAATTACTTATTACCACTAAATTTAGCAATAGTAGTTTATATCATTCGCTTCAGTGTAATTCGATAATTATTCTTTGCAGAAACTATATTATTATTATTGTTATTATTATTGTTATTATTATTATTATTATTATTATTATTATTATTATTATTATTATTATTATTATTACTATTATTAATTGTGTGAATTGTATTATAATATGCACAGACATTTTTAAATTTTCAAAAAGTAAATCACATAATTTTATTAAACATCTGCGAAGCTTAATGTTTCGTTAGCAAATAAATCGTTGAATGAATCATTAACAATTTTAGTGCAAATGTGTTCTGAAAATGCAGTATAAATAAAAAGCAGTTAAAGTAAACGATGTATCACAATATAATCAAAATGTCTATACATCATTAAGAGTAAAATTCAACCTGAAGTACTTCTTCAGGATTATTGTTTAAATTATTACAGAAGTCACAGTAGACAGTCGGTATTATATAGTCATGTCAGAATGATATCAGGTCAGCTTTCTTGTGAGCGTCAATCTGTGGTGATACAGAGTATGCTAGCACAAACGCAATAGTTGTATTTCCTCGCTGTTTGGACCTTACTTTAGCTCTCTTGTACGCATCTTCTACAGTTACTGTTTTGTACAGAAAAATATATGGCTCATGTTTAGTCCGAACTGCATTCTGTTTCATCCACATTCTAGTTTCGCCCTAAGTTTTCTAAGAGATTTTTGAAATCCTATACTTATTTAATTTCCATCGCAATTACGGAATAGCGTTTGCTATTCTGATGAAGGCAACTCACTGATGGGATAGACAATGTACCTGCTTCCATTTCCCTTCAACGTTCTTTCTTTTTCTGTTGAAATCGCAACGTGCATATAGTAATTTTCATTCTACAAATGCCCAACTAAAAATAGTTTACTTTAATGGTATCAATATCTTTTATTGCATACAAGAACAAATGTTATTTTTATGCTGAAAACAGTTGCCTTCATCTGTTTTCGGAATAAAAATGATATGTGAGAAACTAAAATTAACTTTCCCTAAACATTTCAGAAGATATCGGGCAATATCGCTACCTTAGTTCCTGCAAGATCAAAGTCTGAAATTATAGCAGATTTGGAACTGGTCACGGACGGGGGTCTCAGGACGTAGACCCCAAGAAGGGAGGGATGAGGCAAGAGGTCCGGAAGAAGACGGGCTCGAGCAAGCATGGAGTCTAACTCTGATACAGCTGGAACGCTTCCGACCCCGCCCTAGGCGCTGCTCGACGAGCCCCCAAACCCCTGCCGGTCCCCATGGCCGCGCTCGCCAAAGCGTCTCGCTTCAGTGTTTGGCAGCGCAGGGGATCGTGGGTTCGAGTCCCGCCGTGGGCATGGGTGTTATATGTTTGTGTATGTGTGTGTAAAAAGTAAAACAGAAATTCAGTAATCATACAGTAATTAAAGTAAACAAATTAGGTAAATAAAAAGTAGGGTATACTGCGCCGGAGTCCCGATCAGACTCCGGAACTGTATTTAAAAAAAAAAAAAAAAAAAAAAAAAGACCCTTGGCGAGCCATGAAACCTGAAGACGGGTCCCTGCCGATAGTTCTCAACGTCGACGCTACAGTCAAAGACAATAAAAATAGTCCTGGCTCTTGAGATTTTTCTGAAAATGTGAATGCTTTACGGGGACTCGGGTCTTAAGACGATTTTCATTGGTGCCATTTTGGTACAACGTACTACGTGAGTAAGAAAAGGCAAAACACATTGGGCAATCCATCCCTTTATCCCTCAGTCCGCTCAACGATTCACCAGAAAGTATAAGCGGTGTGTTAATTTTGTTCACCACGTGCGTGCATTACCTTGGCATTAGAACTTCAGTATGAAGCGCAGAGAAAATATTAGCCTCATTTTGTATCCCCCGGTGTGAGAGGTGGACTATTGTCCAACCAGAAAGTTTAGGGATCACCAGTTCGTAACTCAGAAGTTCATTGTCGCAAATTACGTTTCATGTCCAAACTCTTCCTTTCGATAACATGGCCTGTCTAATATACATTTAAGAGCATAGCAAACAGGTGAAATACATGGACGGGGTCAGCATAAGGAGTATTCATTATAATTATTTCCAGGCGTATTTTAATGTCTTTGAGAGTACAATGCGCAGATCACCATCCAGCCACAAACAGCCGAACACCGTCGTCCGTCTTTCAACTCTGAAAGAGATGATTAGGAAATGATAGGAACAGGAAATGGTGGATAGGGAAATTCGGGGGATAAAATGAAGTACCCAGCATCCACATGGCGACTCAAGGTAACTCCAGAAAAAAAAACAAAAAACATATGTGTCAGGTATGCCAACCACGCGAATGAACCCCCGAACTCCATAATGCTTTAAACAGACAAAACCACCTGGGCCATCCTATTCGGCAATCATAACAGAATGGCTTGAATTTGTAGTAAACAGGCGATGCATTACTGCATGGAATCTTAAACAGTGATTGTAGGTCAAATGCATTTACCTTACTTTTTCTGTCAGTTACTTTACATTCCTGAATGTTCGTTTTCTAATATATGCCTTTCGTATTCTTTCTGATTCTATACTTTTTTCTTTTGAAGTTATTTGAAACTTGAATAAGGAATATAAGTTAAAACAAAAATTAAAAACATGTACATAAAGTTGTATTTTGTGGGGCACTTTGCTTCAACAATACACATCCCTTTGTATATTTTTGTACATTATACTGACTTCTAAGTGACCTTCTAGATATTCTTTCTTGCTTCTGGCCCTGCAGTAATGCGATTCCACTCTGAGGAAAAAACTATGTTAGCTTTATTGTTGTTCTCTGGTATTTCTGGATAGTTGCTATGTTTTACTAGAAATAAGATGTTCACATAAAACTATATTTCATGCAACACACCACACCAGAATAACACTGAAGAATAAATTACAATCGGTGCTGCTTATAACCAATGAGTGATTACTGACAGCAATATAATGGTTAAGGGATTAATACTTTAACTAGATAATATGGTTTTACTAATTCTATTCCCACACTTTCACTAGTTTCTATTTCAAAACTGTAACAACTCAAACTCAAACAGTTACATCTTAGGGTGAATACATAATTGCTATTATCTACTCAAAATGACACAGTATTGCACGGTAAATGTTGCCAAGGTTTTATCAATGTCAAACTGAAATTTCCCAAATAAAATGTGAATAGATAAAGTTTAAAGAATTTACCGCTATATAGGCTGTTAGGGGTGTAGGTCCAGATATATTAGTTGCTACATTTTCAGAAATAAGTTTACTTATTAAGAGTAGTGTGTTTTCAGGTTCGTAGGTAGCTCCAAGAAGGCGTGGCACACACAAAGCCATACGTGTAGGCCTCGCGGTAACGAATGTTGTTTCGGAACTGAGTTCGAATGCTTTCTGCAAGGCCAATGATATCATACGCCTAGGCCAGTAAGTCACGCTTTGAGGTGTGAAAACAGGAAACAAAGCATTTGTCTATACTGACGGGCGTTGTTCATTTTGCGGCGCAATTAACATCATACAAGAAAACATCGGGTGGTAGATTATGTGATTGGTTTGTGGAAAAACTGTTAGACGAGGAGAAAAAGGAACTAACATACCAAAGTGAATACTCATTAAGGTACCACTTACAAAAATATCTGCAACCATAGCGGTTTCTAACAGGTAAAAATAAGATTTTTGAGTTGTAACCCTTTAGCACTGAGGCGGTAGTTCTCAAGAAGTCTGGCACATTGATGTATCAGCCAATTGGAAAACTTCCCTCTTGGTTGAAAGCAGTTTGGAGATAAGGCACTATACGCGCTGTACGTGGTATGGACACAGAAACTGTTGTTGGAAGGTCCGATGCAATATCGAGCACTCACCGAAGGTTGTTAACTGGCCATAGGGAAACCGCTGACACTTAATGTGACAGGATCTTGAGCCCAACCTCCTCACAAGCCACTAGTTGAAACACAGTCCTTCCTGAACCCTGCAGGGAACCGAAACTAACTCTAGCAAACCACTGAACAGTTTTAGGCTTTCGGCACAACCTTTAAACTGTTGGTATAGTGCAACTTTGCATTTAGTGTAGGAAAAGAAAGAGGAAATTGGAGCTGGTAGCGGGTGCTGCACAAAAACCGTGTGGATTGGAACCGATGTTGAACACGAACCCCAGTGCTGTACAGGACAATACAGCCACTTCTTGCTTAACGAGCAAAAAGATTTGCCAATGGATACAAATATGATAAGCAAAACATTCTGGCCTTCATTAGGTCGAGATTTTTCTCGGTGTAATCTAAAAGCAATGCTATGAAAAATGTAACTCTAAGCTTTCGTAGGTATTTTCCTCACTCTATCAGCAAAAATGTAAGAGAAGTAGTAATATTGAACCATTCAGATTGCAGCTGAAGAATAAATACAATAAATATGTATGTATGTGTCGTATATATGTATTTTACGGTATTTAAATAACTCCGTAAATGATACATTTATGATAGAAATTATAGTTTCAGATTTCATTGCTTAATTAAACTGATGATATTGTAATTTCTAATTATTTTAGAAGAAGAAACGTTACACAGCTGCTAAAAATGTCTCATTTCATTGCACTATCAAAATTCCAAGCTCGGTTCGGCTCAAATATAAACTTCTCACTCATAAGGATATGCATCAGCCTTAACAGTTGCATAAACATTTATTGCCTCAGTTAATATTCCTCTAGATCTTTCCTCAATGACTTCTCTCTGTGACATACCTGCTGCATTTATTTATTTTGTTTTGCACACACCCCGCATTTTATAGCATTTAACAATATGCTTATAATTATAAGTTATTCTTTTTTCTTATAATACAGTATAAACATCTTATAATACTCTGCCTAATGGGAAGTGATACCTATATTTCAATATTTACAGATGTCTGTTGCATTAATAAAATCACTGGCAATAAAACTTGTGTATACATATACACGGATATATAATTGAAATTCAGATATATAAGTTAATCTTAAATCATGTTGTTTGTTAATGATGTTGTAAATTGTCAGGATCATATCAGTGCGCCAGAATTTTGTCCCATAAGAATTCTTTAACATATCTACTGTCGATCTAGATTGGATTTTAACCCACAACCTTGAGTTCAGAAGGCCAGAGTCTAACCGACTGAGTTATCCAGACCGAATTTGTATGACCTAAACTTACTGTATCTGAAATATATTTTATACAATATGTATTCTTATTGAAATTATCTGCTTTAGTTTCTCATAGGCAATGGCATGAATAAAATTTGAAACCCCTTTTATATAATTTATTATCGTTAGCTAATAGTAAGTATCCACAGTCCTCTATTTCGAAATACTTGAGGTTTTAGTTCCTTACATGTTTTCAATATGTTGTCATTCGTTATCTCTAACTCTTTTCAAATGATTAGTATACTCGGGTTTTCACTAAACAATACTTTTAATATAGGTATATTTCTATTAGCTTCAGTGACCCTTCTTCCGTTTAATGTTTCAAGTTCTGGAGTCACTCTCAAACTGTGACATTGTTTCATTAGGCACACTTGTTTCCGAAAAGGCCAAATTAATGAGCCTAGCTCAAGTTTGTATCGCGAAATGCTGGAACATGCTTCAGTACTTTAATACCACAGAAGTCCAAAATAAAATTACAAACTTTCCCATTTATAAATACAATAAACTTAGTTCCAATCTGAAGCATGTTGGTTTTCCCACTTAGCTGTCCTTATCAATTCCTATGAAATCTCTGCGGAGAGTTGCGTCTGAGCTTTTCTAGTATCTTTATTTGTTTACAACATTTCACCAAGTACTGAAATAATATAAGCATATTAAGAAGTCTTGTTATACCTCCCCACACAAGTGTAAGAAGAGAATCACCCAGTACAATAGGGAAGTTGCAGCTTACGCCTATGGTTGCATAAATGCGAGAGTGTGTTTTGGAGAAGGCGGTACAGAGACAGGCCTTGTTGGTTAGCTGGCCCCCATAATTATGTGCGAAGCGAGTTTACAGAGACAGACGGAAAGGGGAGTGGGGACAAGCAGGGATTTGTAGCCGGAGATGGGCGTCATCCATCAGCCGCTGTCCTCCTCGCTGGCCCTAGTCGGTGCCGGGCCGTCAGTTCGTGGTTTAACAAGCGGCGGAAACCACAGATAAATCTTCATTACAGCTTTGCCGTGCCGCACAGCACAGCGCGTTTAGTCTGTTCCTTCGTGAATAGGTCGCTATATGGATCTTAATCATTATGATTATGTTGTAGCAATGTAGTTACAAAGTGCATCCTAGATTCTGCAAAATTGTTCAGATGTTTTTAGACAGTGAATGATTACATGCTGCACTGCAATTATGCTATGAACGCAAATATTACGTATTCAAAACCTGATAATCCTACGTTCAAGGTCATACGTCCTTTATTTACACCTCACTTATTTCAAGGGACACTGGGAGTGAAATTTCAAATGTTTATATTTTCGTATAGATTTTGCTCAAGCTTTTATTGTGGTTACATTGTTTTTATGTTAATACGAATTCCAACTGTCATTCAAATTGGATAAATACCATGGAAGGTATAACTTATTTCATAAATTTTATTTTGTAAATATATCGCACAATCAAAATATTCAACGCACCTCAAAATGTGAGAAAATTGGTTGCAGTTTTTTTGAATTGGAGGCTCTAGCCAAGGACATAATATTTAAGGGGTAATATTACAATTATTATTTTGATTATTGAATTATAGCAAATTTTTTAAAAACGTTAGAAATGTTATTCTGCAAAATAAGTTATTTTTATAAAAATTCTTTTGAAAAATTACTATCAGTATTAGAATAATTTTGTCAGCTGTAACATTACAACAGATACCTTTCCACGGTCTGGGATTTTTTGTTTTATTAAAACAACTGCGACGCATGGAACATTTTGAAAGTGTAAAAATGTAGTTTTGAGAAAAACACAGTTTTTAAAATAGTGTGTCAGAAAACTATTATATGGTAGGATCTTTAAATGCTATAGAACCCGAAGTAAGTGGGGATAGCTAAATGTTGATTCTCTATGAATACCTTAAGGTTCCAACAACCATTGGCTACATAAAAAAATCTTCGATATTTAGACCGATTGCAGCCAAAGTTTCACTCCCAGTGGCCCTGAAATTATAAGTGCAATCTTAGTAAATTTTGACCGCCAAAGTGGTAGAACAGATATTCCTTCTTCTTGTTTTTTTCTCAGGAGAATGAAAGAAGTAAATTTCTGCGAATTTATTGTTTTCCAAAAACACATAAATCCGAAAAATTGCACTTTATGCCATGAGTTTTGCAACGGTATTTATTAGGAACGGTAGTCCTAATTAGTTGTGAGTTGTCTTGTAGGAAAAGGTATTGGCCCATAAGCTTAAAGACTTTTAGAGGTTATTTTGGGAAAAAAGCGTTCCCTGTTATATTTATTTATTTTTCTTGCAATACTCAGGTGTGTTGTGGTAAACTGTGCTCTACTATGTGTCTGTTACAGTCCCCAATCCTTGCCTCAGTAAAGCTGATGACCAAGAGGTTCATATTGCTGAAGTGACTCTAAAGCATTTCCTCCTTTGACTAAATTTAACTCCAGTGAATGTAATCCTAAGGGTATCTGTTGTGTACAGCTACGCCCTGGAAAGTGTAAGGGGGACAAAGAATCACAATGTGAAGGGTTCACAAAACACCATGTATTTATATTGGTATTCTCATAGAATATTAGGCTTTGAGGATGTGAGTCACGATTCTCTACCTTTGTTGTTGTGCTCCAAATATCTTATTTTTCAGTACCATCTATCTCTCTTCCTTTGACCTTTGTTGGACATGTTGTACGAACTTGGAATATATCTTGAAATAGTTATGCTCGGAATATCCTAACTGGAATATGAACTAGGCGACGAGTTGTATGACACAGTTGTATTCCTTAGAACCACCTTCACCAACAACGATGGTCTCTTTTAACTCTGGCTGAAGGCCAAACATTGTAATGGTTTCCGAGGTCTGCACCCCCGGTTAAAGCATTACGAAGTCGAAGCTAGCGAAGCAAAGAGAAAGATGGTATCGCAACAATAATGCATTTTGATATGCAGAACAATGAATATGAACTATAACCCTGTCGCATGACAGCTTGCGGTTAAGTTGGTACATGTGTAAAATAAAAAAGGCAAAAAATTATACCCGTTAGTCTTCCCGAAGCAACCACAAGGTAGCATTCCGGCAAGCCGGTTACAAAGTGGAAACGGAACTGGAAGCGTTTGTGCTGCCAAATCTGACTATTTCTAACCGCGTGGTTCAGTTTGTGGTCTCCAAACGTAATCGAGTTGTTCTTATTCGTCATTACTTATATTTGTTGTTATTGTCGATAGCGTTGTTGGTGTTTATATATATTTAATTACCTGTTGATAATTCATACTATTTACACAAGATTTGAAGCGCGACAATGCTAAAAATTACCCGATCACCGAATGATGTTCCGAGAAGTGAAAATCCTTTGCGTAAATGTGTGCCATTTAATAGCCATTCTTTGAAATTACTAAGAAAGACGTGGGATTTCTTTGAACGGGGTAAGTGCGTGAAAGTTAATGGACATCCCTTTATTCCTGCTGATAAATAGAACCGTGTAGCGAACTGAGTAGCTCTTGGACTAAGCACGAGAACTGTTGGATAGGTAGAGTCGGATTGTTATATCTGGGATTTGACACACGGATTTCCCGGTCTCTAGCCGGTTACTGCACCACTGAGCTACCATGGCAACATGCCGGCAGAACATTAAATTGCTCAACTGACACGTGTTTAAAAGTAAACCACAAGGTGATCTCAAATTATTTTGAGATGACATACCTAAATGATTACTTACAATCTCGTAAGTACTTTAAGTTCCGGGCTTCATAGTTAGCCAACCATTTAGTCATATAGTTTTAATTTAATTTTTAGTACGAAGTATGCTGCCATTATATCTCAGTGGTAGACACCCCGGCTATAGACCGGTAGATCCCTGGTTCAAATCCCAGCTATGGTCTTGAATTTTTCAGTCTGATTCTACCTATACAACTCCTGTCGTACACACGGCTTGTGAGAACAAATAATTAAATTAACACGAGAGCTGTTATTAACAGGAGAGTGAAATATGATGGAATTGAGCCTTTAAACCGATGAACGAAAATACTTAGTTATACCGTCTAATATCTATTTTATTTCTGTCATTGTAACAAACAAGACTTAGTTTGCATTCATTTGTTCTATATTGAGGAAAGTACGTAATTTATTCTGCACAAGTTGGAATCGATTATGCATGTGCTATTTTAAATTAATAATGCATGATGATGATGATGATGATGATGATGATGATGATGATGATGATAATAGTACTAATACATTAATAATTATAATACTACTACTACTACTACTACTACTACTACTACTAATAATAATAATAATAATAATAACAACAACAACATCAAACTAGTTCTTATTTATCGGCACTGCTATTATTATGTACACTGCTTATATGCGACTTTAGGCACGAGACGGACTCGCTGGTGTAGTTTACTAGCAACTCTGGCAACGTCGCAACCACAATATAGCGAACATTACGTAAAGCTACCCGAACTGTCAAGTGCAAAGATTCAGCGGGGGGTTTAGTGATGAATTTTTTGTCAGTACGAGACCCCACAGAAAGCAACCAAAATGGATCAGAGAACGAAGCAATTTTATTTTAAATTATTTGATGATGTGGATTTTGTGACGTGGCTTCGTCTCGCAATCTGTACTCTGTGTTTTGGAAAACCTTAGAGCAGAATTAAACATTTCCATCGCAAGAGGATTCTGCATCGTAGGATATAATGTGTTCCTTTTGCCACACCTAAATTATGTTCTACTGCTTCATCATGCACTGCCACTCCTGGAGCAACTCCGGTGCCTTTATGCACCATAAAATATGTGTGTATGTGTCCTATTGTTGTGTTCTTCTTGGCATATTTTGTAGTACAATAACACATAATCGAAAATTTCAGTTTCGAGCTGTTCCCTTCACTTCCAGAGCCTACATATTTACATCATTGTTTTAATGAAACAATCTGTCTGAGAGTTGTAATTTTTCAGAAGAAGAAACCCTTCAACTGCATTATAAATGTTTTATTTGCGATAAGGTGAAATTCCTAATCTAAATTTAGCGTTTTACTCATACGTGCGGTTTGCAGCTTAATAGCAGAATACCTTTGCCTGTGTTCAAATCAAACATAGCTTTGATTTTCATTATGCACAACAAAAGGCTCCAACCGGAAGTAATGGACATAATTTCTCGCGTGTTATGTATGAGAAATTGATGGCTCGTTTAATATATATAAACCAGAGCTTAAATTTCTTTAACTTGTTTTGCAACCTCATGGTGATAAATGCTTATGAGTTCGTCAATAATGGATGTAACAGTGACAGTGACAATGACTAGGAAACCAAGGAACACTTAGCACTCAACCTAAAGCAAGTGATTAATGCTTACCGCCCCTGGAGGAACGGATAAGATGAAAGAATCAAGGAGGTGGCAAGATGCGCAGAGGCCCCAAGTGATTCCAAACTTGATGATCCGGACATATCGGTGAACTACTCAGAGAAGGCTTCCTTCTGGCGGAACCGGGGTGAACTTGACCCATCGGAGGCGGCTCAGAGAAGACTACCATCTGTGTGGGCTGAGAACAACTTTTAACATTCACCATCGCTTTGCCACCGACTAACACTGCATAGCTCCGAAGCCCAGGTGGGGAAACAAAATGACAGATAAAGGAGAGGAGATTCTTCGTACAAGAGAAACCACCCTAGCATTCACTTACCAAATAGGGAAACCAAGAAAAATCCATGGTCAGACTTGCCAGCACCAGGAATCGAAACCAGGACCTCCGGAATACGGGTCTTCCTCCGTTACTGCGGAGTTATCTCGCTCAGTAACGATAAATACATATACCTATATTTATGAAAACTTAAATAACAGGAAAAACTATTGCTCTTGGTGAAACCAGCCCATAAATAGCTATTATACTGTTAGCAGATCTAAAACTAGTGTTGACACTATTACAAGTCATTCATTGCTATCTTGATACACTATCACGGCTGGATTGAAGGTTAAATTTGTTGAAACTTGTGTGGCAACTTGAATTACTTTTACTATCAACTGTTCCTAAACTGACATCATTTATTTCAATAACCGTTTGCAATACTTTAAACAAGTAATAATAAATGCTCCGAGGAGTATTCGGATACGAAACTATATACCTGAAAGTAAATTATACAGAATATTAGCATATGGTGGTAAATAGCAAACACATACTCTGTGAATTCTGATTATAGGTAGAGGCAAGAGGTTTTGTTTTTAACTATAAACGAGAAAGTTTTTAAATAACAAAGTACCAATGTTATAATTGTTTGTGAAAGAAATGTAAATCCGTGATATGACCAGGTTAAAGCTATTTAATAATAAATTTAAAAAAATATAAAGTAGTCTTAAGAAACACATTTTGTATGCATTTAACATAATGTTGAAATTATGTAAACGTTAATTTTTGCGAGTTTTTGAGAATCTTTCATATTTTTGAAAATAAAATCCTTTTTAGTGATAAGTCATAAATATCTTCTTTTTTATTTTGCGGAGAAGAAGTGTGTTTATTTCTAGTTACAAAAATGAAACTTTAATTTAACTTTGGGTCTTTATAGTATGAAGCTAGAAGCTGTGAAACAATGTTTAGAATGTCAAAGAAAAGAAGTTAGCAGTTAACTAAAATAAGGTACTAAGTAAGAAAAGCCTTGCTTCTGAAAATTGCAACTTGGTAACACAACCAATAATACAATTTCAATGTAAAGAAAGGCCTATAGCTCTCCTTAGTTTATCGCGAATTAACTAGCTGATAGCCAAATGTGAGATAGTAGAGAGCGTTTACTTTTGAAGCAGAGTAAGTGCACTTGCAGAACACATGGATCCTAGTGCTAGAGATGCAGTACAGGACAATTTATGACTTTGCTGTAGCTTCTGTTTTAACAAACCAAACTGGTGATATAATAATAAAACTTTACATAATTTGCTTGAGCTTTCAAGGCTAGTTATTAAATACAAGTACCTATAGGTGATTTAAATAATACAATGGCAGCATTTAACCAACGAAATGCAATTAAAAGTAATTTATGAGTTGCTTCTTTGTTACAAAAAAAAACAAACTTTGTGTCATTCTTGAACTTCTAATCCACGGTGGACACGGTAACAAATTAGATGTAGTAAAAGCGCTTTCAATTTCCAATTCGGTCATATTATTAATTCTAACCGAAAATTACCACGAAAAATTGCAAAATTATGTAAAATATTTAAAAAAAAAAAACAAAAAAACACCACCAATAAAACTTATTAATGCGGACTTTTAAAATAATTTTCAACACAAAACTTTGCCTCTTGTAATAGGGTAAGAATATAGGAATGAATGACATCACCTTTTTATGCTAAGCTGAATATCATACTGCTATTTATTTTATAATTCAGTTTGCGGTATATTTCGTTTTCGATCCCAAAATATCCAACGCACTTAATCTGGCTTCTGTTGTTGAATTCCTGAAAAACTGTGGTTTTCTTGTTCTTCTCAGGATTATACAATTCTGTACCTGGAGTTATACCCGCATGAAAATATGAAAAGCTCTTTCCTTGATGATACCCTTGATTTTCTCTACTATGGCATCGGACAACATAATTTAGTCTAACAATGGGCTAGCTTCTCTATAGGGGTTTATTCTGAGTTCGTACAAACGCTCCTAAGGCACATCCCTTACCCAAAAACAAACAAACAAACAAACAAATATTAAGCGCTTACCGTCGGCTATAGGACATAATTATTAAACAGAAGTATTTGTTGGTTACTTATACGTGCCTTTATGTTAACAGTTTTGTAGCTTAAACATTATACTCGTAAGTTTCAAAGGTTACATTATTAATGACCTTCATTAGGCTGGGTAGGAAAACCTTAATCCTTTGTCTTCTCGCGCACTCCACGACTCACCTTCCCTTTACACACCGAAGGCAGAGAATTGCTTTGCCTATCGGTAAATTTGTTTCCTATGCTTACTCAGTTTTCTGTATTCATCAAGTGCTCCTTCATTTACGGCGTAAGGATTTTCCCTTGTTTTTCTCAGTCCAATTACCTTGTAAATGCAGGGGAAATACTCGAAGTTTGGGCGTGGAGCGTTTCCTTCCCAAAATTCCTTTTCCAGTTAATGTTTCATGCATCATCAGCTACCAACGCCAGTGGTAAGAATGGGTGCTAAACACTATCAAAACACACGTTGTCTTGGCTTAAGCTAGAAAGGTAAATATGACCAAAAAATCCGATTTCGTAGCCGAGATTTGATCAATGGGTCTTTGACTTAGGACTAGGATTATCTCGGATAGGGCCTTTAGACACTGGGGTACAGCACCGCACATAGCCGATGGTGGCTCTTTGCCACACGTGACTATGAAAGGGGGGATGAAGACAGAGACCTGAACGGTGATCAAATCCGGACGACGACATGCGCCAACGTGGACGGGGCAGTGGATGTTTCCAGATGGAACGCACCCGACATCGCTCGACGTACTCCCTCAAACCCCTGATCCCTAAGAGGCTCTGCAAAGGAACGTCCTACCCGAAGGATTGCCGGTCCCCACGGCCGCGCTCGCCAAGGCGTCCCGCTTTGGTGCTTCGCAGCGCTGGGGACCGTGGGTTCGAGTCCCGCCTTGGGCATGGGTGTTATATGTTTGTGTTTACGTGTGTGTTGTAACACTAAAAAAACAGCAATCCAGTAATAATACAGAAAAACAAGGTAAAACAAAAAAAACAAAAAAAAAAAAAAAAAAGGTAAATTAAAGTAGGGTATACAAAAAAAAAAAAAAAAAGGATTCAGGAGGCAGGTCCTAACCGGAGGCTCCCGCAACAACGCCAGTAAGAAATTTTAATAGAGCGCTCGACCACCACCCAGCCGCAACTCGCCCAACACCTTCGCCTGGTCGTTCAACTCTAAAACAGGTGGCAAAGAAATAGATAACGGGTACAGGAAACGATGCACAGGAAAGTCGTGGTAGATGAACCAACCCGGCATTCGCCTGCCGATGCAGGGAAACCCCCCCCCAAAAAAAAACAATCAAAGCGTGCTTTTGTCGGGGAGCGAACCCGTGACATGCCGAATGCAGGCCACAGACGTTACCGCCCGAACGTTCCCACTCGGTGATTTTGGGCTTACCGTGCCGCTGCTGTAAGCAAATGAGCTAAAGTTCAACGTGCCGTCGCGACATTAAGTTACTTAAAAAATCATGCTAATCCCGGTAAACAAGTTCCTTTCTTGACAACATTCTCCAGTTGCTACTTATAATCTCGGAAGTACCTTTACATGATGGGCTTTATACAGAACTCAATGGATTAGATCAGTGGCATGTTAAGCCAAAGCTGTTGTTTTCAACTTGAAGTATCCGAGATCGAACCTAGAAAATGGCGGGTCAAAGCACTGGAACATCAGAAGTTGGATATCTTTTGCCTGCAGGCCGGCGTTTCGAATGCGGATCTGAGCGTTCTGATTAACGTCCTGCAGATACAAAAGCGAAATAGATGTCATTGGTGTTGATGTAGTGATTAAAACACAAGTTCATTTGGTACCATGCACCAGAAATACTCACGTCATATGCACAGTCCTATTCATATGCTAGCAATGTTAGGTGTTCCAAAATATTTGCAACTCATTTGAGGGTTCTTCAAGTTGAAGACACCTTAATTTGGAGCAAAGATTTCTTATACTATGCAGATGATACTGGAAAACTTTTGAGCTGTTTACATTATGAATATAGTGATAGTTTCCTTATAAGATGAACTGTGCACTAAACTGTACCCAATAAAGTTTCAAAACATTTAAGTTGATTCACAACTAATTGAAAGTAAGCTACTCGTATTAATCAGTACAAACATTACTATGAAAATGTTTAATTCTTGCGTTTCTTTGTTTTGTTTGCTTACTTGTTTTTTCTTCTTATAATACTTCGTGATTTTATTAATTTGTTAGTTTCTTAGAAAACATATCTCTGAAAAAAGCCTTCAAATCTAACAGATAAAAATCATATCAGGTTAATAATTAAATTCAAAATCATGTGATCTGGCCATAAAATTCTGGCATACAGAGGAATAAATGAAATAGGGGTGCCATGAAACTGCGTTCCACTAACCCAAAGGAAGGAATACTAACAAATATTTCTCGATTCATGAAAATTGATTACTTTGCTATTAATATATATTATGCAGCAGGCTAAAAACTGAGCTATAGCTAACCATTAACTTCAATATTAGAATCGGTCCATATATTGAAATCGACAAATGCAACGTTGCATTTCAATCGACAAGGTGAGTGATAGTTGGCCATAATCAGCACTATCAGAATCAGATGTTGAAAGAAGTAGAAGTGAGGGATGTTTACAATCTGCTTTAAGTTGTCATGGTAGACCATCAACAGCACGACTATAGTCAGTCCAGATGTTGTAAACAACAGATGTCATGAATATTGCATCGACTACATCAGTCACGGTTGGCCATCATCAGCACTATCAGTGTCAGGTGCTGAAACAAACAGATGTCAGGAATCTTTAGAAATGACTGTAAGGGTAGTCATCGTTAGCCATCAACAGCACTATCAGAGTCCATCCAGATTTGAAACCAATAGATGTCACGGATATTTGCATCAACTACAACTTTAGTCGCGTTTGGCCATCATTAGCACAATCAGAGTCAGCCAAGATGTTTGAGCCAACATATGCCAACAATCCTGAAATCGATTAAAAGTTTTGTCGCGGCTGGTCGTGGACGTATGCAGTGATTTGATATCCGGGGAGTTAAAACAGAAAAAGCTAAAACATACGAAGGGTCATACTCCATGGTCACTTTTAAAGATACGTCCGTATATTAGCTGTATCATTAAAGGAGGTGTATTGAGTAAATAAAAACGCCATGGATCAGTATGACCAACAACCAACATTTTTAAGAATTTGTGGGAGTAACCGGCAAACAGGAGTACATAGGATTTGAACCTCCAGCCACGATTCATACCCAGTGAGCTGTGTAGACTATTAATAGACCCTCTGGCTTCCCTTAACTACAAAAGGTGCTAGTAACCATTTATAATACTATAGCACTAACTACTAAAACGATAGTGCTAATTACGTCTACGGATATTAAAACGAGTGGAGCCAGCCACTTAATCAATGTTGCCTATTATCATTTGGTGTGGTAATTTTCTAAATGAATAGATTAAATTCACTTTCCCCCCAATATTTATCACTAGTTTAATGTATACAGTATTTTATTTGCTTATGTGTTACCAGGCCCAATGTGGTATGCTCATTATTTAAATATAAATGTGTTACAAAAGCAAAAATGAGACTCCAGTGCTTTACGGTTTTGAATATCAACCACCTCAGTCTTCACCCTACGCATGCCCTAGCGGTTGGTCATCATTAGCACCATCACCCACGTATCTCTGCAGTCTACTACAAGTAGAATCACGGTTTATCATGATCACTACCGTCAGAGTTACCCCATACGCCACAGTTCTTTACAGTCGATTACATTTTTTTAATACAATTCCGGAGTCTTGACAGGACTACGGCCTGTATTCCTGTTTCTTTTCCCTCTTCTTCTCCTTAGGTTCCTACACTTACTTTGTTGACCTAATTATTTACCGTTTGATTTTTACTTACACATACACAGACATATTTTACAACACACAAACACCGAGGGGAGCCGGTCCCCATGGCCACGCTCGATAAAGCGTCTCGCTTTGGTGCTTCGTGGCGCTGGGGATCGTGGGTTCGAGTCCCGCCTTGGGCATGGGTGTTATATGTTTGTGTATATGTGAATGTTGTAAAAGTAAGAAAACAGTAATAATACGGCAAAACAAGGTAAAAAGACAAAAAAAAAAAAAAAAAAGGTAAATAAAAGTAGGATATTCAGTGCCGGAGTCCTGATCAGACTCCGGTACTATTTTAAAAAAAAAAGGGGGGGGGCCAGCCCACATAATGTAATGTACGGTAGGTACTCTTGTCGAATTCGGCAAGTAAAGTTTCCTGCCCTTCATGTAGAACTAGGCCTTAAAAAGACTTCGTTAAGAGCTTATAAAAACTCGAGAAGCATTTCTGCATCTATATCAGAAGTTTTCACGTCTCAAGGAAGCCAAAATGAAGGAGAAGGCCCACAGATAACTAAAATGTTTTAACATGAAAATGTCAATAATATTCGCACAGATGAGAAGATAGCCTAAATGTCTTTGTTCATGTGTACAGTAACTTTCTTTAGAATAAGAAGACAGAAAACTACTCGTATAAAGTTCTAGTGGAAAATCGTCAGCAGTGCTGTGAGAGGCGAGTGTAATATGTCTTTGAACATGGACAACTCACACTTTGACTTATTCTACGAGAACTTTGGTGCTGTAAGTGATGAACCAACAAATTTCGGAGATGGAAGATAGATACCAGGGAAAGTGGCGTGCGCCTATGTTAGCCGATTATTGCTGGACACTTGTCAGAGAATAACCAGCAATAAAGGGCAGACGTAGCGATTGCGACTTCAATGACCTTCCTCCAGGGCAGAATAACTTGCATTATCTTTTAACGGAAATTCTAAAAAATTGAAATAACTGAAAAATTAGAGCTAAATCTAGATTCTCATTATCATTTTCGTGTTCAGCGCCGTCGAAAATATACAGTTCTCATCCATCTTGCAGCAAAAAAGTTAACTTTCTGTTGGCTGGTGTTTTAAATTATTGATGTACTCCATGCCACTGGATCACGTAATATAATGAATGACGATGAATATGCGGCATGTAGGAAAAGCTTTTCATATAATAGTTCTGACTTGCATGGATTTTAATCGTTTATGAGACTGGGCAGCCTTTTTTGGTAGAATTTTTTTTAACACTGGATACCGGCGGATTTAGCTAGTAACATAGAGTTAGAGATAATTGTTAACGTACGCGTGATTACCAGTTATTGTTTTTTGGTTTACCAGTAAATAAAGTAGGTATAATTTGTTGTGAATGTAGAGGAAGAGAGAGCAAAGAAGAAAACTAAAATAAAATAAAAACAACAAATATATGGTTATACACATTTTTATAAATATATGTATACATATAAATAGATAATTATAAATACGTAATAAAGAATAAATATTATTTGATAAACGCTGTAAATAATAATAATAATAATAATAATAATAATAATGACACATAAAAAGTAAATATGCTTAGAAATGAATTTATTTATAAAATAAAAAACATACATAATAAATAATAATGTAAATAAAGTATGACAAAACATTTTAAAAATATATAAAAGTAGAAATAAATGTATTATATAATATGCTGTCAGATAAAATTATTGTTAAAATATATTAAAATGGGAAATTTTAGACAATTAATTTTTAAATAATTTAATGTAGGATAATTATAGTAATCTTAAGAATTGTAAAACTTTTAAAATAGCATAAGAAGATACCGTAGGTATTGAATTTTTGTTTACTTTTATATTTTGAATAATTGTTTTTGAACTATATGCTTATTATATTTAATTGTATAATTTTAATTTTATTTTGATTAGTAGTTTTGGATTATTATCTGTGAAATCTTGGTTTAACAATTGTAGATAAAATTGAATATAAATGGTAGGATTTGAGATATTAGTCCTGGTATGAGATATTGCGAGCCTGGATATAGCATACAGATTTGATTTTATTTTTTGTCACTGGCTCATGTAATGGGTTGAATAGTGTTAGTAAGATATGAAACACATGGGATATGTTGCTTCGTACCATATACCAGTTACGTGTTTTTAAATGGTTTATGCGAGTGCATACTTGTGATTTAAGTAATGAACTGAATAGTGACAGATGTGAGATATATGTCATATTCTGAGTAGGTTGTTTTAAATGGTTTAAGAGACTGCATACGCGTTGTACCTAATAAACCTCTGGGAGGAAGGGATGAGGCGAGAAATGAGGAAAAGCTGCCATATGCGATGGTGCAGACGCAGCGTAGGAAGTACTGTAATGTTTCCAGATTAGATTCCCTAGACCATCCTCTCGAAGTCTCCCTGTCCTGAAGGACAGGTTTGGGCAAAGGTTCCGTGTCAGAGAAGAAATAATTATCTTCTCAAAGGACATCCACCGGAAACGCCCCACGCCATCATCCACTCTGCCTGTTCCTGACTCTAAAATGATCAAAGGATACGAAAGAATAGGTAATAACAGATACAGAAATGGTCTGCTTTGATATTATCCACCCCATGATTCGCCTACTGATAGAGAATACTCAAGAGATAACTCATTAAGCTTTAGAATGAACATCGCCTCTTTCACAGATGGAAGTTAAGCTTTGAAATAAATTACATGTCCAGGAAAATTTAAAGGATTTCGAGGAAAATCGCTGCAGTATGATTATAGTGCTTTGAAATGGTTTTTTGATGCGGGAAACATGTTTGTCCATATACTTCATATATCCATGCGCCATATATACTTACGCGCGTGTGCGCTCACAAACATACACACATGTCTGCCCTTGGACAGAAGACAAGGAGTCATATCTAGCTGAGTTTAGACTAACACAGCACTACACTTATCCGTGGAATAGTTAATAAGCCGCTGAGCATAATTATTATAGGAGTTATTGTTTTACAATCCCCTCTCTCTTTCTGTCTCTCTCATTATAGGAACTGGTGTTGTTTTACAATTCCCCTCTGTCTCTTGTTTCTAGTTATTTTCTCTTTGTCTTAATGGTGAAAAGCACATATAAAACACAGAAATTAAGCCGCTTTACTGGAGAGTTGCAATTACTTGGAATATTACTACACTACCTTTATTTGCATTACAAAGGTGCCGTAAAATACTTTGGAGCCTACCTTATGAATATGTAAGGCTTATGAACATTTTTAGATCGCTCCTAAAATAATATTTTAAGAGCAAGATAAAATATAAGCCACCTGACAAACTTTAAACATACCATGTTTACGACACAATTTCTGTAGAGTAGATGACCACTTTGCGCGATATATTCTACTGGCTAAATGTGTCTGCTTATATTTTTCATTTGTATGTTTGTATTTTTACGTTACATAGTCGACTTTCTTCCCCATATGTAGGACTGACAACCCTCTAGGACTTACAAACGGGTGCCTAGGGATCAGAAGCCTGGCACGTAACCACAGAATGAAGAACCTGGTACGAGTTGTCTGCCCGCAGCCAGACATAAACGAGAGCAAGTGGATGATATGAAATGAAAGCGAAATGGATGATAGGAAAGGTAATGATGGAGCAATTGGTGGAATAAGTGGCAGCGGAAATCGGAGAAAACCTGCCCAGTTTCGTCCACCACAAATCCCACATGCGGGCGTTTGGGATTGAATTCGGGCCACCTAGGTGGGAGGAGAGCGGTCTAACGACTGTGCTACGGCGGCACCTTATTTGTCTAAGACACGCAAATATAATTGTTTAACAGTATTTTTAAAAAATTACGTGTCTGTCAATATAAAAATGTTGCACATAATTAAAATGGGCTGTACCTAAGCAATCATATCCGCATGATCAATAAGTTTTCATGAATAATAAGAAACTTACGAAATTCTATCTGAAAAGTGGAATTTGTAAACCTTTGTTTCAGAAATTATTATTTAAGCATTTGCTGCAGATTGGTCAGAAATGAAGTGAAAATTTAAATTGAGTTTTATTTATGGACACTCTTTAACTACAGTGGTTCTGAGTATCCCATTCTATATTGGGCGTGAAAGACCAATTAATTGTATACGGAGGCCTCTTAAGCGTTTCTTTTACGTGCCGTAAATATACCACTCGGGACCAACAAGTTTACTTCCCTTCCGAAGGAAGCCATGCTAAGGATTTTTACGCCCGAAAAAATCCATCGTCCTCCGCCGGGTTTGAATCCGCGACGTTGGGTATATGAAGCTAGCATAGCAGCGATTACACCACGGAGGGCTACAGACTGGTCACAAATCTCTTATTGCCATAAACGTGAAACCGTCACTATACAGAAATTTATGGTTACTGTTTCAAATATTAAGAGAAAAGATTGTCTTTAAAGTTATTCTAAATAGGAACCTACATACAATAAATACCCCATGACGTCTTAAATTTCTCATGTATATAAAGCTCTGTTACGTAGAATGTCAAAGCAACTATTAAAGGTCGTAACGAAGAGATAACTACTAGTTTTAAAAAAAATCTTAAAATCCAGGCTATAAGCATACCATCAATCCATTTTCCTATGTTGCCCAAGAACTACAAAATCCTGTCACATTAAGGCCGCTATTTTAATTGCTTTCTGAAGCCCCTTGGACATATAGTACCAATAACTCAGCACATCTAATTAGAGATATTGCTAAGCATCTACTGCCAGACAACCAAAATTAAAATAAATATATATACACTACCACTATGACAAAGCAGTTAAGCATTATGTGACGGTATTCCTCAGTACATCTATTTTAAGCATACCGTTTAAAAATGGGTTTAAATATTGATATTACAAATAAATAAAAAGTTAAAGCATCTGTAAAACTGAACGAAGTGAGCATGCTCGTGCTTTTCTGCCTTTCTGAGCAACATGCAAAATTTGCAATTCTATGTGAACACAAAGTGTCTGGCTAGATAGACATTTTGATTCAAGTTGCTTATATAAACTCGTACGCAACTTTGAATAATCCCGGGAAGCTAACCTTCAGAGTATTAATGTCAGCAACATAATTACAAATCACAGCATCTACTCACTAACAAATCCAGATCCACAGAAGCAATGCCTACAGTAGGTATATGAAGGTTCTTAAAGCTTCGGTAGCACCAAACATAATAAACTCTCGAAATAATCTTTGCGTCCCTAAGAATGTTCATAGAGAACGGAGATAAAGTGAATTTGTTACTAGATATCAGCTTCCCCAAAAATGGAATGTAGGGTTGAACTCTATTCGGAACACACATCCGCAAAATTCTGGGTTAAGAATCACAAAGGTGTGTCTCTAATGCAGAACGGCATGACGTTCTCAAAATTTTCGCCAAGTTTCAAATATTCCCTTCGTGCTGGGCCATAGTGTTGTGCGGTGTTGAACCTGAGATGGGGAACCAAAACAGGAAAACGTGAGCTTTGCTGCATATACAACCATCAGAAGTATGGGTGGAACGTGGAACCTAAAATACCCGGGCGCGGTCAAATTCGTTCGAATGGGCAAGACTGAAACGTTATTTGCTGACTAGAAGGAGGGCCAGGCTTGATTTATTGACATTTCAAAGATGTGGTTCATTCAAACCTGAATAAATTGAATACTTTATAGACGTGTTTGCCCTTTATTATGGCTGTGTAATCGACCACAATGCATTGAATTATGTATCAGTTTGCCATTGCTTACTTGAGGATTGAACTAACAGAGTAGCTTATGAACAATTTGTCCGTTTTTATCAGGCAAAAATGGTGCAACTTATCCCCAACTATTTAAGTTTGTTCTTGCTCTAATTTTGGACGTTAACGGACTAACTTATGGACGCGTTTGCCGCTATTTTTTTGGCTGTGAAATTGGTAAAAAATTAATAAACCATCCACATGTTTTGCCGTTGTTTACTTGCTGTGAAATTGGACATCAATAAACTAACTTATGAAGTGTTTTACCATACTATTTGTAATTTTTCTAAAGTTTGCGATACAAAAGAATATCCATTCCTTTGTCAGTAAGAGATATATGAGAAACACTAGTCCTCTGAAGGTGCTTACGAATGTTCGCTTTGATAAGATTTATCTTGAAACAATTACCACATTTTCACGATAAACTGAATGTCTTGAACCTATATTGAACATTACTGTACAAAGAGGCTCCTTTATTTCCTCTTATGATTAATATGAAAGCCTTACTATCGTATAAAAAGTTTGCTATTCTTGAAAAACCACTTTTTTCGTTACAATAAATTTATTATTTGTACCTGGGCATTCACAATAACAACGACAAATAAGCACAATATACTCCATTGGTGCCCGAGATCGCAATAACAAAACGTCAAACATGCTCATCATCTACATCATTTATGCCTGAATACACACAAAGAAGGAAACGGCAAAAATTTCCATAGGGTTACTCAATTTGTACCTAATTCTACAGCAAGACAATAAGCCCAATTCATCAGAAAACAACGAAAACATATAACGTATTCCATTATTGACCCTATAACAACCAGAAAACCAAGGCAAACAAATGTATAGGATACTCCATTTAGCCCAATATCGCAACAACAAAAAAACAAAAAAAAAAACGGCAAATTTATGTTCAAGTTACTTCATCAATGTCCGACTTCACAGCCGGAAAAAACTGATATATCTCCCATAAGGTATTGATTTCTTCACGATATCGCAGCGAGAAAATAAGGCATTTTTATACCTTACTTCACTTTTGCCCATAACCTCAGCAAAAAAAAAAAAAAAACGACGGCAAACATGCCCATAATTTACTCCGTTAGCAACAGAGTTACAACCAGAAAAGAATATTTAACATTATCACTGATTTACTCTATTTTTTCCGCTATCACAACTACAAAATAATGTCTAACATGTCCGTAAGTTACTCCATTAGTGCAAAATATCTCAGCTAGGAAACAGTGACAACCATGCCCGTACGTTATTTGTTAGTGTCCGACATCTCAGCCTGAAAACAACGACTATCGCGTCTATATGAGTCCGATTTAACATCCAGAAAACAATGGTAAGCATGTCCATAAGTTACTAGATGTGTAAATGATTTCACGTTAAGTAGACAATGGTAAACATAGGGAATTAAATCTTTCTTCCACACCAGTCGTGGTAGGCCAGCAGATCTCCTTGAGGTTTACCGAAAAAAGATGCGAGTGATTTGAAGACTTGAGTGCCGTATCCGCATGTTGCCAAGTAACTCAATGGTTAGAGCAGCTGGACGGAGACCAGGAGATCTGTGGCTCAGAACCCGGCTATGACATTGCATTTTTCTCTCTGACTCTACCTCTCCAACTCCTGTGCTACACACGTCTGGTGTGGAAGAAACTATTTACATTGATTAACCTAATAGTTTATTAAACTATAAAGCCTGGGACTTACAAATTTGTAAGTATCCATTGAGGTAAGCCATATCAAAGCAATTTGGGATCTTGTAAATATTCCAAATTGAGTCTTATTTTTGGACCCTCCTGAACTGCTGCGGTTCTTAGCTTCCTATTCTATATCGAACTTGAAATTTTGCTCAGAAACCTCTCTAGTAGGCTTTAGGTCGTTAACGTGCCGTAAATTTATGACACGGGACCAACGGCTTTTCTTCCCTTACGAAGCAAGCCATGCAAAGGATTTATATACCCAAAAAAATACGTCGCCCTCCGCCGGGTTTTGAACCCGTGATCTTGTGAATTAGAAGCTAGTACGTACCCCTAGACCACGGAGGACGACGAGTTCTCTTCGAGAATTACCGGGATAAAAAGACGGGAGTAAGTTGGAGAATTTACTGTCGTGCCGGCATGCTACCATAGTAGCTTAGAGGTTAGAGCAACGGGCGGAAACCAGAGGATGTGGGGTTCAAATCCCGGCTATGGCATTAATATTTTCATTGTGACTGTACCTCTCCAATGGTAAATATACATATAACTTACTCCATTAAAGCCGATTTCACAGTGAAGAAAAGAATGTGCTGTATATCACAGCCAGAAAACAAAGAAAATATGATGCATTAGTTACTGAATTTATGCCCAATATCGCAGCCAGAAAACTACGGTTAACATATCCATAAGTTAAACAAATAGGAGCTTATTTAGGGTTTTCAGAATTATTCGAATTTGTCACCAGTCGTTTGCCCGACGTCATACTGGTAGCGGGTTTATTCTTGCGAACGATGAGTAGAAGGGCTGGATGTCAACAGGTTCAAAGTCACTTTAGTGAAATTGGACTTGTATTGTACCTTTCCAATATTTAAATTTGGAGCATTCGCTTGCCTCTCGTAAACTCGCAACTACAGCATTTATGCTGATAGGTAACGTATTCTTCCAGTTCGGAAGAAGCACTCAACCATGCGAATTCTGTAATCGTTGGTCACTTCCATCTCGAATGAAAATAACGCAAGACTGTCGTGGTGACAAACGTTCTGCACCGCCCAGTACAGTATTTTCCAGTACATGATAGCCCTGCCGCACTCTTCTTCACTTTAAAGTTTGCGGTTTGAGGGTTGCGGTAGGAAGGCAGCTCTCGCTGTTGCCAAGTCTTCCACTTACTTGTCCGTTAACTAAGGCGCGATTCTCGAATTGCAAGCAGTGTCTCCAGGAAACAGATTTTAATACGATGCTTCTCACCCCTAGTACAGGTTCGTCTATTGTTTTTATAATGGTTATTGTCCAGTGGTAGGGGGAGCGGTCCTGTTTGAGGGCCATCATGTCTTGGAGAAAACTGCACATCAATCTGTTTACCAAGTCGGCAATGTATGCAGTCCAAGTTTCAATCCCGCACCTCCCGTTTGCGACAAGGGGCTCGCTGAACTAATAATGATTTCATGCATTTAAACCCACTGGCGCTACAGGCCGAACAACTCTGAAGACCCAGTATTTTAGTCAGAAAACTAGGTTTATTTGTCCATACATTACTTCATTTGTTAAAGATTTGAAAATTTTAAGCTTTCTGGTATTGGTTATTAATGATGACTTCACGGTATATCAACCAGTTAAATTAGATTCGTAAAAATCCAAGCTTTTGACCATCTTAGCTCTGTCGACTTTGCCCGATGTCATAGCCAGAGAAAAATGCCACCGTGCGCAGTTATCCCATGTAGGGATTCCCGATTTCACGGAAAGATATAAGAAAATCACTATAAGCTAAGTCATTAATGCCCAATTTCATAGGAAGTTAGTAAAAACCAAAATGTTCAAAGTAACTTAATTTTTACTAGATATCACAACCATAAAAAAACAACTAATATGTTCATAAGTTGCTCCATTAGTGCCCAATATCACAACAGGAAAACAGAGACAAGCATATATGTATATATGCTTCCAAATTTGCTGCGAATTTTAGAGAAAGAACACAACCGCAAAATGTATATAAAGTATGTCTTTAGTGACCAATTTCACAGAAAATAAACCACGTCAAACAAACCCATTAGTTACTACATTAGAAATCGGTTTCAGAAAGAAAGTAACGGTTCATATTGTAGTTTATTGGTCCCCGATTTCACAACTAATAAACAGCAGCAAAACTTTATATATATGCCTATGCCAGTGATCAATCTCATGGCCAAAAAACAATGCTAAACATGTCCATGAGTTACTCTATTAGAGCCTGATATCACAGCAAGAAAACAAATTTATGTGTAATAGAAAAGTTATGTCCGATTTCACAGAAAGCTACGAGAAAAAAATAGGCTACTCCATTAGTGCAAGCTTTGACACAAAGAAAGCACCGGCAAATCTGTGATTATTTGTAATCCATCTTTTTCTTTCTCAGTTTACACTCCTTCTATCTAGGAGTTACACACCCCATAACTTACAAGCCAATCCTGGACTCAGACGTCTGTTGAGGAGCAGAAGCTCTGGATTAGAGAAAGTCAGGATGGGTGATCAACCCGATGCCTGGTAAGAAAGTGAGGAAGTGTATGATGTGAAAGACGGTGAAATGGATGACCGGAAAGATGATTATGCAGCAATTGGTGGAACGAATGACGGGGGAAATCGGAGGACCCAGAGAAACTCACACAGACACTGCTTCATTAGGGTTGCCATATCTAGCTGGGACCTCGTCGGGACTATGATATGGGGGTTTAGAAATGGCGCAAAAAGTTTATTTAATACCATTAACTTTTATTTAGAACACAATTAAATGGAACTTGTTGCGGCAGAGTAGTTGGAAAATGTCACCTTTCACAGCAAGTAATTTTCCTTTTGCATATTTAAAAAAACTCTATACAAGTTAGCTTGTAGTTAAACTGATACTGTAAGATTGACTACCCAATCCCTGGCAAAGGTTGATTTCTTTCATCAGTTAACTAGCCCAACATTAACGAAAATAGCCTTTCCACAGTGGTGCTGTGTGTGGAGCTGCATTTACATGTTGCGCTAATAGACTGCGTTACATCATTACTTGAACTAAGCTTTTAACAGTATTTTACAAAATCGGGACAAAATTGGGCCTTGTCAGGATGTCGGGACAAGAAGGTGCATAATGGTTACGGACCCCATATATCGGTACGAATGACAACCCTACGCTTCATACACCACCAATTCCACATGCGGTTCCCTGGAATCGAACCCAGACTGCCTAGGTGACCAGCGAGCGGTGTAACCGCGTCTATACAATTCATAGCCAAAAACAAACGGCACAGGTGTCCATAAGGTATAATTAGTGCCTGACATTACAAACAGAAAACAGACTAAGTATTTTCAAAGTTGCTCCATTTATGCCTAGTATTAGAGCTAGAAAACAGCAGCTAAGATATCCACAAGTTACTCCATTAGTGCCCGATATCACAACCAAAAAATAGCAGGTACGAGTAACTTGCTCACAAGTTATTCCATTGTCGCCAATATCACAGCCAGAAAACAGCAGCTGACATGTCCACAAATTATTGCATTATTACCAATATCACAGCCAGGAAACAGCGACTAACATTTCCACAAGTAACTCCATTAGTGCCCAATAGCATTACCAGAAAATAACAACTAACATGTCCACAAGTTACTCTGTTATTACCAACATCACAGCCAGAAAACAACAACATCAGTTTTAACTGCACTAGCACCGTTAATGAATCTAGTAATATTCCCATTCACAGCATAATTTACTTTCCACATATATACTACCCGCAAATCGGTGCTTGTATACTATACAATAGCAAATTAGCTTTATCTTTCAAGATTATCAACTTAAACATATGCCTTCATGGCACTGTTACAGCTTCATACATTTTACATGCTCAATTTATATACACTAAAGTAAACATTAGTTTGTGCGCATACATACTTAAAGTAAAGCCTTTCTTACTACACTCTACATATATGGTTATTAACTGACATTCACCTTTATAATAACCACTGACATTTCCTGTCTGCGATAAACATAATTAAAATTGTAAGAATATTACATTTACTAACGCACTGAAAATGTATAACTAGGCTGACATTTCTGCAACAATTTACATTCACTCCTTTTCAATGCCCGTTTTTATTTTAAGAGTTTACTGTTAATATTTACATTTTAAAACTTTATTTTCTACTCCTCAAATCTGCCACCGTTCTTAGTATTCCCTGGGGTTTCTGTGAAAATATGTTTCTCGCTACTTTTCATTCTGTTCCCTGTTGAACGGTTTCATCAATTGCTTATGAGCTCTCCCTATGGGTTTGTTTGTGTAAGGATCAGCAACTTCAAACGTATCTGTCGAGAACACATGTATCGAAATTAAAAGAAAAATAGTTTCAGAAACATTATCGAAAACAGATTTCAGGATTTCATGTGTTGTGTGCCAGGTATAGGAGGAAGCTGTAGGGACCCTGTCATTGCTGCGCCATCGCTCCTGGTTCCAACCGCACTGTGTACCTTCTCACTTCATACCTCGCTCCCGGAAGTATAATAACCACCTAGGCTCGATGCCGAGCCATCTCCGTCCGCAACTTATTTCTAGAAAAGAATAATAGAAGCTGATCACTGGAAGAAAACATGAAAATTCACAATTGTTGATTCTTGAGTTGTTTAGTATAAAACTTGATCGTCAATATCGATACATGATATTTGCTAAATCGAAGAAATTTAAACGCAAAGCGAGAACTATATTTTCGTTTTCTTAGTACTTGTTCTGAAGATTTCACACTACACCTGTGCAGTTTACATTGATGATGAAGATGTATAGGTATTTCTTAGGACACAAGAAACAACTACGACTTACCAAAGGCGCCATTGTGATTGTTTGTCATTGTCTTCCACAGAATGGGAAAATATATTTTCTTGAGCTAAGAAGTCCTGTAACCAAAAAATTCCTCGCTACGGCCATTTTTGGTAGGGCTTAACGCCCGCTTTTCCTACTTGGGGCACCGCAGGCGATGACACTGGTGATAGATGGAATGAAGATAGATCACCGATGGAATGCCTTGGCGGAGGAACCGGAAAACCCAGAGAAAATCCGCCCTGTCCCGCTTTGAACACCAAAAATCTCACATGCGGTCGCTTGGGATCGAACCCGGGTCGTTTAAGAGAGAGGCGAGTGGGCTAAGTACTCGGCCACGGCGCGGCCTCGCCACAGCCAGGAATAGAACTTTAGTCCCATTGTATGCCAACTGGAAGTGCTGATTACCATGTCCGGGTTATATAGATTTAGAAAATTGGGAGTTATAAAACGTTTAGGTTAAATTTTCGAATAAACACTGTTTTCAATCTGTATTGAAACATTTTAATGTTAACGGTGGTTGAACAGACATTTAGGCTAGTTTCAACGTTTTAGCTATTTTATTTAGTTTCAAAATACAGAATTAATAATTATAATGATAATATTATTAAAATGTAATAATGATGAGGATAATAATAAAATTAAGAAGAAGAAGAAGAATTCACGCAGGTCAATATAATCCTCACCGTAAAATCCCCCTAATACTAAAGGATTTTCCATACATCTTTCTGAATTAATAATCATAACTCAGTCCTTTATTTGTACTTTTAGAAGATAATATACATTATTTTTACCATCTGTGTAACATAGTGCAAAACTTGAGTACTGATAAGAGCAAAGGAAGTGGTAAACAGCAATTAATAATGCTCCACCTCCTTACAGAGGGACATGGAGTAGTGATTAAGGCAGCAAAGTTAAATCTCATTTGTTCTCTTGACAGTGCCAGCGAAAATTAATGATGATAGTGTGTAGGGATGGATCGGCGTTACAGACATAATGAATCAGAAACGACAGGAAATTGGCTCAATTTTTCATTAGTATGGGCGAATGATGAGTCAAGGGTGACAAGAACGTCCCGTCATTAGTAACCCTAGCGCCTCCCATTGTACTTATGCAGTCCTTGCGAATATAATAAAAGTGTTATATCGAAGGGGTAGTCCCCAGCCACGCCTTATTGGACTCCGCCCACAATTGCTTGTAGCGTTCTAGACGCAAATTTCTGGGGGTTGTTAACAATTTAGCTAAGCAATTTTTTTATATTTATTTTAAACCTACATAACGACCGTAACATTATTAACTAGATAGTAAGCATTTGAAATAACATTTATTGAAATATAATCTCCAAAAGTTACAAATCAATGTACCATCTAAGACATACAGACAAAACTGGCCGAGGTTGATAACACACGGACTTGTGAAATTCTGCACTTTAGATCCTAACCCTAGGTCTTAAACGTTTCCTTCCTAATTTCCTTTAGTAATTATATAGTTTGATCTATTATCAGCGTCCACCATCTGTGGTGTCGTAGGAGTAAGAACTGGTACTTCCAAAAAATCTGATCTGTTCCATTCACATGCCTTTCTCTAGCAGTTCCGTAAACAAACCATTCTTACAAGAGATTATTATTTTATTTACATCATGCTGGTTGAGATAAACTTTAGCACAATTGGTCTTATTACTTGCTTCTTTGTAAGTAAAACGGTAATAAGGAAATGCATTAAGCTAAAGCGATAGTCATATCCTTTAAAGGCCGGTCACTATGTGCAACAAATAAAATTCCGTTCTCTTTGCTTGCCAGGAATAAACAAAAGGGATACAAAAAGAAAGATGACTTCCTGTTTGAGAAAAGTTTAATTAGCTTAGAATTGAAACAAATAACACGAAATATCTCTATACAGTTAACTTTACAAAAAATGTATATGACTTAAATTGTGTGTTTTAAAAAGATCTACTGTTTTGTTTAGTATTTGTCTATGTCTTACGGTTAACCAGTTATACAAAAATTATACAAAAGTCAGAAAGAAGAGTTCTTCAGAGGCTATTCCCAGAAAATTTAGAAAATACTTTTTGTCATAAAAATGTCTGAAATATATTATATTTTAATCAAAATCGTTAGAGCCATTTTTGAAAAAACCAAAATGCCCAAAAAGTGTTAACGTAAAGGATAGTTTGTGATGGGGGATTTTCCTGAAAGTCTTTGTGTCACATCTTTGGAAGATGCTGACGTTAAATACTAAGTTTGCTATTTAACCGACTATTCGTTTTTGTCCAGACATACACACACAAACTCTTTTTTTGGATTCTGAAGACCCTAAAACATGTATTCCTGGCGAAATCTCGGTATCAAATTTTCGGTGCAATACAATATCTTCTCCATCTACTATGTACATTGTATATGCGTGCTAGAGAAAGTAAAAAGTATCAAAACCTAGCGTACTTCATGATTAAAACCATTTTTTTCACAAACTATTGTTGGTTATTAGTAGTTACATTTTACATTACTACATTGCTTGGGTATATACTACAGCTATTGATATTCCGCTAATTATTTAACTTATTACTTTATAACCAATTTCTCTCAAATCGTTCAATATGCGCTAAATTACACCCTAAGAGCGCTTTGAGATGTCACTGTAGGTAAAACGCTAGTCTCTCCCTGAAAAATACTTAAGTCTACAATATTATAAACTGTATGCATTTGTCAAAACACCAATTTCGAAGGAAAAATGATCAAAGCGTAATATGGATGCATTTTTCTCAGAATTTCAAAACTCCTACCATTCAGATGAATTTCTGAAGGTAAATCGCCTTTGCGGCTTTCTATCAAGCACGCTCTGATTTTATATTTCTTTTCGCTTGGTTTTGGGTTTTTTTTTTCAAGGTCTTCATGAAACAAACGTCAAATTTCTGTTAAGGCCGTAGGTAACAGAACAACCTATAGTTTCTATATGTAACCACTTCACTAGGAGCAATTTACTGTCCTTCAAAAAGTAGATTGTAAAATATGGCTTTCAATATATAAATAACCAAAAAACTACCTCAAATCCATTCAGATAACTTTCTCTTTCTGTTCCAAATACAAACTATTCTTACAAAAGAATATTATTTTTTATCTACATAATGATAATCAAGATAACATTAAATCTTATTATTTCATTGTAAGTAGGAGAGAAACAAGGGAATACATTATGCTAAAGTGATAGTCAACACTCTTAAAAGTCGGTCGCTATGCGAAACAATTGAGGTTCAGTTCGCTTTGCATGGTCCCGTTTAAGAAATGTTAACATGGACGATTTCAAAAGCGGTCAACTCTACAGAAAAACCTACATGACATAAATTATATGTTTTAACGAGATCTACATTTTTATATTATTTTTTTTTCTATCTCTTGCGGCTTAACCGTTATGCAAAATTCTGCAAAACTCATTTAGAATATAGAGGACTTCACAGCCGATTCCCAGAAAATTCAAAATATACATTTTATTTGTAAGGCAAATATCTTTAATATACGGTAGTTTAGTCAAAATCGATATAGATGTTTTTGAGAAATATAATATTTTCAAAAATGATTCCATGTAAAGGGTGGTTTGTGATGAGGGGATTTTTTTTAATATTCGTGTCGCATCTTGAAGATACTATACATAAATGCCAAGTTTGATGTCTTTGTTTTTGAGCTATGCTGTCCATAGATACACACATGGACCATTTTCTAAAAATATTATGTGTTTTATTCACATAACTTTCTCTAGCTGTTCCATATACAGCTTATTCTTACGAGAAAAGATTATTCTTTTATCTGCATCATGCTAATCGAGATAGACATTAGCAAAATTAGTCTTATTACTTACTTCCTTGTAAGTAGAAGAGAAATAAGTGACTACATTAAGTTAAAGCATTATCCAAATCTTTTAAAAGCTGCTCGCTAGTGAAACAATTGAGCTTCGGTTCGCCTTGCATAGTCCTGTTTGAGAAAAGTGAGGCAGTTTAAAATTGAAACCAATAACCAGGAACATTTCTAAAACTATAAAACCGTATATGACATACATTATGTCTTTTAATGAGATTTATATTTTTGTATAGTAAGTTTTAGTCTAACCCTTACGGTTTAACCGTATTACAAAATGTTGCAAAGCTCATCCAGAATAAAGAGATCTTCAGAGCCTATACCCAGAACATTAAAAAAACACACTTTATTTATGATATAAATAAGATGAATAACCAGCATCTTTTTTTCATTTTAATCAAAATCGTTAGAGCCATTTTTGAGGAAAACAAAAATTTCAATTTTTTTTTCCATTTATAGGGTAGTCTGTGCTGGGGATATTTTATTGAAAATCTTCGTGTCACATCCTTGGAAGATAGCAAACATAAATGCCAAATTTGATATTTAACAGCCTTTTCGTTTTTGAGCTATGCTGTCCATAGACACATACGCACATGCGGACCTTTTTCTAAAAAGTCCTTTCTCTGACACAGGGAACCACAAAACATATATTTCCGGCGTAAATATCTCGACATCAAATTTTTGGATGTAATACAATAGCTTTTCTAGGTATTAGTTACATTTTATGTACATGCACGCGTTTGAAATTTAACGGCCTTTTCATTTTTGAAATATGCTGTCCACAGACACACACGCACACACATTCGCTCGAACCTTTTTCTATTTTTTTTCGGAAACAGGGAACCTCAAAACATATATTTCCGGCATATATATCTTGACATCGAATGTTTGGGTGGAATACAATATCTTCTTCTCTAGCTACTATCTATATTGTATGTACTGGTATTTTCGTTTTTGAGCTATGCTGTTTACAGACACTTACACACATGCGCGCGCGGACGTTTTTAAAAATGCTCTTTTCGAACACAGGGAACCTCAAAACATGTATTTCCAGTATGTATATCTCTACATCGAATTTTTGGGTGGTAAACAATATCTTCTAGCTATTATGTACATTGTATGTAAGTAGGTACGTGCACGCGTTTGGTATTTAACGCTCTTATCGTTTTGGGGCTAATGTGTCTAAGACACACACGCGCGCCGACTTTTTTCTAAAAATGTGTTCTCGGACACAGGGAACCTCTAAACATAAACATATACCTATATGTACCGGAAATATATGTTTTCAGGTTTCCTGTGTATATATATATATATATATATATATCAACATCGAATTTTTTGGTGGAATACAATACCTTCTTTAGCTATATGTGCACTGTGTAAATAAGCGCTCGTTTAGTATTTAATCGTCTTTTCATTGTTGAGCTATGCTGTCCATACACGCGCGTATGGACCTTTTTCTAATTTTTTTTTTTGAACACAGAGAACCTCAAAACATATATTTCTGACATGTATATCTGGACATCGAATTTTTTAGAGGAATAAAATACCTTTAATAGCTACTACATTGTTATTCTGCTATTATTCATTGGCATATGCAAAATACACAAAGGATCGCAAAGCGCAGTCGACAACCTTAGCCAATAGGGCATTAAATTGATTTGTGGAATATTTTACTGTTTAAACAGTACCAATGGAGTAGCTGCAGGACGTGAAATGAAAATGAAATTATGTATTATTTATGGATGCTCATTTACTATGGAACTTAGCGTCCCATTCCATACTGGGCGTGAGAGCCTAGTAATTTTGCTCAGATGCCTCTATCAGTCTTGAGGTTATTTCACGTTCCTTGAATCTACGACAGGGCACCGCCAGCTTTATTTCCCTTCCAAGGAATCCGTACTAAGGATTTTAACGTGAATAATTATTACGTTCTACTTCTAAGCCGGAAACGTCATTAAGGTTTTTGGACATTTACTAATATTTGTTTTTTTATATTAAATCTTAAAATATTTACTGACATTAGCTGCATCGGCTGGAAGGAGTATGGATGACATCGTTCAACGCAGAACAAATTTCGACGATTACGAGAGTTATTTGATAGGTCTACAGATTGCTACAGTGTTTCTGAAACAGTTTAGTGGTCAAAGTCAACGTGCTTTTATAGAAACAGTAATTATACAACTATATAAAGATTATTCAAGAATCATAAGAAACATAACTTGTTGCTACAGTACAAACGAATGTAGGCGCGAAACATGGCAAATAATCGTGTGGTTGTTACTTACTTGGTAAGGAGGGATATAAATCCAACAGAAATGCTCACCGATATGACAAAGAGACTAGAACAGACCTTGGCAGCTTGAGCACGTCGATGCACAAACGTTGCCACCACTTTCTTACCCATTCGACTGTGCCTCCTTAGCTATGTACATGTCGAATAACAGCAAACAGCGGGTAATCAGCTCCGTTTCATTGGCAGAAATTATCACAATGGAAAAACATATGCAACTATTTTGTAACCCAATGTGATAAAGACCCCATTGCAGATACAACTAGAACTAATTACATTACAGTGCAGTACTTATTTTAAAGTAGGGAAACACAGCTTGCAATTTTACCAAATATTGCTAGCCGATACATATCACAAATTGATAAATTTTCCAGACCTTATTGTTGTAATGTTTGGTTCTACACATACAGGTTAGCATTTTTTTTTCTAATTTGAACTATGCTAAGAGCAATTTATGCTACAGTTTGAATGATGATACTCTTCTATCAATACTGTTTCTCTCTGTATCTAAAATTAAGCCTGGTACTGATAAATTAGTGTCTAGGAAAGGACGTCAGCGATTTATTATACGTCCGTAAAAGGTTTACACTGCCTCATTTGAGAAAGAAACACTGCAATATACCTACGTACATTTTGGTGCTCGGCCACTAGCGAATTGATTCCGTCACTGTTGTACTTTGCATGGTGAATAACAGTATTGACAACACCTCCAAGTGGAATAAGGAGACCTCACATTTCCCCTCCGTTTACCAGCTCCCCATGGTTGCTCTAGAGATTCCACCCATTATTTTCAACAATTACCAAGAAGAGCTAGTGTACAAATGCGGCTGTGGATGTCTGGAAGAGAACGCATGCAGCCGAAAACTGAAATAAGCCACGACAACACACATATTAACAAAGTATACGGTGGGGCTATATTGGATCGGCGAATGAACATGTCAGACATTTCTTAAAATAGGCATTTCAGAAAACTATATGATTATATTATAAGAAAAGAATTGGACATGAAAGAATTATTTTAAGGATGGGTGCCGTGACTACTGGCCCTAGATTAATGGGGAATCAGTGTGCAATGTTGGCTGATTTTCAGGGAGATCTCATTGACTCATAAAGTCAATGAGATTTATAACAAAGATGAAACATTTCTTTAGTACTACTCGCAACTAAACAAAATAGCAGTCTAGACAATGGGAACACCAAGGTCCTCACCCACAAAAGCAGGGAAACTGAAATGCCGGGAAGATATGACGTCGGATTTCTGGGATACCATTAGTATGCTGTTAATTGATTATTTACCCCCTGGGAAATCTATCACCAAAACGTACTGTGCTAAACTTCTGGACCATTTTATGACCAAAATACGGCAAAAGAGGCCGGATTTAGCCTAATAAAATCATCTTCCATCAAGGTAATGCTCGTTCTCACACAATACTGTATTGTTGCAATGGCGAAAATCAAAGAATTGGGGTATGATCAGCTGCCACGTCAAAATTATAACCCTGATGTAGCTCGGACACCAGACTTCTATCTGACCACTAAATTAAGAAATTTCCATGGTGGAAAGAAGTATTTGTCTGGTTAATAACACAAAGGCACTTGAAATATATTTTGCAGACCTGTTTGGATTTCTATGACGGGATAATAGCCATTGAGTATCGCTGGACCTATGGATCTAGTGTACCGATGTCAAGGGAGACTGAGTTTATAGAAAATAAACGTAATTTAAAAAAATAGCCGCATTATTTGATGCTTGCTTCAGACAAAGTTTAAAAATGTCCATGTAAATTGAAGAGCTTTGAACAAATACCTGTCCTTTTATCTTTTATAAAACTGCGCAAAACATTGAAATGTAGCTAAGTTAAGCAACAGACCACTTTTCCTTGTTAGTGGCTGGGAAAATTGTACTTGAAAGGTAAAGCAGGCCGAGAGTTTCGAAGATATTACTGTGTTTAAGGAACTTTTAGTGGTGTTTAACTCCAAAGACAGATTTTCGTAAACTTTCAGCGAAATTCTTAGTGTTCAATGAAAGGAACTGAAAACAAACATAGTAATAATGATAATAATAATCCCATGCCGCTGTTGCCCGCGTGGCGCCTAATCCTACCAACCCGACTGCCCACGTAGGAACGGCAGAGGTGGACGATCATTCAATCGATACGGAGAGGTGATGCTGTCAGTATCACGCTTCCCCCAGCCGGAAATTTGGCTTTCATGATCAGGATTGCTACCTATCGTAGCTCCTGCGACCGAACCCGGGAGCATTCCGTGGCCAGGAACCAGAGCTCTGCGCTCTAGCCCACTGCGAAACGGCGCAGAAGCTGAATATGAAACACGCTTGTTTAAATTTGATTTAAACAATAAAATAAAGTATTTATCTTAAAAGAGATTTCTGGGACAATGGAACTATGCAAGCATAGGTATTTGCTTAATAGATGATCATTATTAAATATACCATTCTATTTTTTGTAAGAGAAAGATGACTTTCAGAAGCGCAGTAATTTGTAGTCAAATTAGGTGCTTTGTTATATTTCTGTAAGTTGTGGTTTTGTCTATACTTATTGATACAATCTGTAATATCACATGCACTTTTGTGCGGAGGTCGCTTTTTTGTTTTCTATTTGGTACGAGAGGAGCACTTTATACCATCTAAGAAATGAATAAATACAACCTAATTAATTTTAGAGCTAAATTAATTTGTGTAACTGAATACATATACCCATTATTAAACACATTTTAAATAACAAAGTAAAACTACTTGAGTTTTTTCATTACCTTAAAATGAGCGGCGGCGTCGCAGCATAAGCAGAATACTAGCAGAACACTATAAAGAATGTCGTTACATAGGCTTACATAGGTATTCGATTGAAGGTCGGTCAATGGCAGGGACGGAAATGTGGGAAAGACCACAATCCGACCTCGGCGTTCAGGCAAGGATGATTCCACTGTAGTACTCCCATTTCCCTTCCTCAGGATGGTAAAGATGAAATGACACACATCCAGTCCTACCAGCGGGGAGAAAATCTCCACGCTGATACCGGGAAGCGAACCTGGGTTCCCCGCTCCAGAGGCAGAAGTGCTCGAATGAATTAATGAATAAATAAATAAATATATATAATCTGTTTTTATTTAACTTATCTCTTCCAAGCGCATGTGCGGTAGCTTCCTGGACCGCCTCAAACTTTTTAGTAGAATGTATTTACAGTATTCGTTTATGCGTTCCTTTGATTCAAAACCCGCTGCGGGAGTGGCTGCTACGTCACTGTGTTTCGTCATGTTTATTAATCATAATGTTGCTACTCCTGACAGGCCATTAATAATGAACATGTGTACGTAACGGCTCAAGCACATAATCTTTCCAAGGCCACGACATTAACCTGCTTATCAAATTATTTGATATGACACGTAATTTAAATACAAATTAATGACTGCTTTGATGGACGCAACAGCAGAGTATGTTAATGCATGCTAGAATGTATTCTATTATATGGATCATAAGAACCCAAAGCAATTGCTAAACTTTACGCTATCATTTGTAAACATGTTGCTTTTTCTTGTCTTTTTTGTATCGCCTATTAAGTCTAGTGGAATTAATAAAAGTTTTTGGTCATTCAGGTATGCACATACATCAACATTAATGTTAAAACAATTAGTAGTTATACCCTAAACTTACTTGAAACATAATATGGTCATATGTGCAGATTTTCTGTTTGTTTCAAGGAAGTCAGTTGTCTTTTGAGATGTTCAATGGGTTCCTAATCAGCAATTACTAGGGATCGGAAGTTGCGGGGCTAAAAATATTGACAAATTTCCTATATAATTACCTCAACATTATGAGAACATGACATAAAATAATTTTAAAATTACCTGTCAGATGATTTTAAATTTATGAAAATATAATATGAAGATGCTAAAAATGACTTGTTGAAAACTATAGATATCCTTTATTCAGCATTGCAGTAAAGAATCAATCATAGTGTCTCGAACTTGAAGAATCGACCATTGACCTGAAGAACATTTCCGTGTGTACAGCTGAAATTGGAAGTGCCTCCTAGCAAGAGTCTTCCAAGAGCATATCAAAGTCGACATTTTCACCTAATAGAACTTTATCGATTTTGCACTTTGTTAATCCACGTTCTTATACAGCATAATTTTAATTGCCTTTCTTTATCTATTTTGAACAATTTTTCCTGTACAATATCCCAAATGCTGTTCCACACTTTGTACTTTCTCGAGAACTGAATGCATCTCTCATCCGATTTTTACATTCTCTTGCACGTATGTATAATTATATAGTAGTAGTAGAGGAGCTGTATTCCACCCAAAAATTACATACTGATATTTCACCGGAAATACATGTTTTAAGGGCCCCTTAATCCAAAAAGTAGCAGTTTTATAAAAGGGTAAGCGAGTGCCTGTGTGTGTATGTGGGCAGTGTAACTCAAAAACGAAAATTCGATTAAATATTAAACTTGGTATTTAAGCTTTGCATCTTTCAAGGATGCGGCACGAACATTTTCAGAAAAATCCTCTCACCCCAAACTACCCCTAATGTGGACACAATTTCGAAAATTTTGTTTTTCTTAAAAATGGTTCCAATGGTATTGATTAAATACCATATATTAAAGCTATTTAGATCACAATAAAAGTGAACATCTTGAATTTTCTGGGAATAGCCTCTGAAGACCTCTTTTTTCTGGAAACTTTTGTTTAGCTGGTAAATCGTAAGAAATAGACGAAAATTTCCCAGACAAAAACAATGTAGATCACGTCAAAACACAATTTATGTCATATGATTTATATAAAGCTAACCGTTTACGATATATTCTTTGTTATTGGTTTCAATGTTGAGACATTTAAACTTTCTCAAATGGAAAGTCATCTTTCGTTTCTGCTCCCTTTTTCTATCCCTAAACTTTGCAAAGAAAACTGAATTTCGTTGTTTCACATAGCGATTAGGTTTTAAAGAATTTGACTATGACTATAGACTAGTGTACTCTCTTATTCCCTTTACTTATAAAGAACTCACCACTTAAGACCATTTCTGCCAATGTTTATCTTGATTAGCATTACGTAGATAGAAGAATAAGCTTTTGTAGAAGTAGTTTGTTACAGAAAAGGCAGAGAAAGTTTTGTGAATGTATTTAGATAGAATGTATTTAAATAGATTTTCCTAGTCATACTATCGGTGTTTTCAGGATAGATAAGTTACTACTGATAATTCATGCCAAACATTTGAAGTTAGAAGCAACAAGTAAGTCCTGACAATTCCTATTACTGCAACAATTGTAGTATCAAAAACGCCAATCGTTGGTTTGACAGCATCGAAATTGTCAAAATAATTAAACAGAACTAAAGTCACAATGATGCAGCTAAAAACATGCGCCAAATTATGTCACCTCGTAGTTGGGAATGTTGCTATTCTGCAATGCTGAAAAGGTATATCTTGACGGTGATAGAGAAAAAATGCACAAAAAAATGCACTCATCTAGAAGATGAGCAATAGATAATAAAATGCCGCAAAATTCAAAACCTGTAAAATAAAATTAACCCATTTTGTTTATTTTGAGGCGAAATGAATTTATATCTCATCCGAAATGCTCTATAGTCTCAAAATTAAACAAATAAAATAAAAAAAAAATTAACAACCTCCGAACCCTTCTTAATAGGCAGTGGCATTGCATCAATATATGTATCCTATGTACAGCAAAAGGAAACGCTATTTTCGAGTTATTGAACTTTTCTGTACTAAAACGTTTTTCTGTAAATCAACTTTTAAACCGCCAATACAGCAGTATAGCAGAGCTGTCAATTCCAATTTTAGGCAAAAGTTTGAATCTTCCTTAAAATTTGAATGGAAAATTATCCAAAATTACTACAGTAATAGAAATAAAAAAGGAAAAAGAAAACTAAATATTGAAGAAGCTAAATACAAAGGGGTAGTCACAGTCGTTATGCTGGAAGATTTCTGCTGATTTGGAGGGTACAGTAGAAGACCTGCTGGCTGTGGAGGGCCTCGTAACCTGGGACCAGCCTAGGAAATTTGCTCTCGGCTGGGATGCTTATTTGTATCTGTGAGGAGGACGTTAATTACACACTAATAAATGTATTAAAAGGTATGCTTCTCAAACATATAAGTCTATTAAGTTTCCACAGAATATATAATCAAGTTGCAATATACACTAAACTGGTTTATTTTGTTTTTTGAATTAAGTAAGATGTTCCGTCATGCTAGAGGTATGTGCAAATAGTAACCGAACTGTAAACTCGAACTTTCAGTCTCATAAATCACACTATAATTAACAACCTAGAGCATCTAGAGCATGTGTGCCATGCGAGAGGCTCCGGGATCGATTCCCGAGGGAACTTTTCTGTAGCCAAGATTACTCCCTGTCCGTCCTTGCGTCTGAAAAAACGAACCAGAATGTAAATTGGTGACTGGTCTAAGGCATAAAATCCTAAGAAATAAAAAAACAATGACAACTGTACAACACATGTAGTACCATTGCCTTAGGGAATATATTGCAAAGGTAAAAGCGCGGCAATATGATCACTACAGTTAAGGGTGGGGTATAAATAGATCAGTTAAAATTCATGGGATCAGACCTATAACTTCTGTATGTAATTGATAGTGCTATAAGCATGAAAAGTTTTGATGCCAAAGGTCAAAACAGATATTTAGAAATCACGAGTTTATTTTATTCGGTTTATTTGTGAAATTAAGACGAAATTCAAGCTTGTGACCTGCTTGCACCTATTTAAAAGTAAAACCTCACTATTTCTTGCCGTTTCAGAAAACCTACGAGAAGAGTACAACATTAGATCCGTAACTCAAGCCTCAGCAATACATTCAATTCTCGTCTTACTCAACAAAATTTGATTGGTATACTTGTAAGCAAATGTTGGCAATGGCGTCAAAGTAAGTGAGCTGTCACTACCAGTTAAAATACTTATTCTAATCTTAAAGACAATACTTTTTTTTTTCTTAATGAAAACCGCCTCCCTCAATGCCGTTAAGCCACTGATTTATTTTTTTCCTCTCTGAGCCTAAATGCATTTTCCATTAATTGTTACACTGAAAATCATACAGGACTATACCACTCAGATTAAATAAAAGATTTCTATAAGACTTTAAATTTGGAATGTAGGTTGAGTCATTGACGAGTTATCCATGAAGTAATTGCTACCATTTCATATTCTTAAAGAGCGATTTTTATAAAAGCCTTCTTTTAGCCATAAAGTTGATCATTTGTTGATTAAATAATAAAGTAGAAGGTAAAGGTTTATAGTACGGAGGGACCTACGCAATCAGGGCAGAGCACCACACGTAGGCCGACCAGCACATTGTGCTTCTACCGTGAACTGGGAGGGAAGGAGGGAGAGATAAGGTGAGAGAGCCGAAGGGCGATCACATCCGGGTGACACGCGCGCAAGCAGGTAAGGGGTCATTTACGTTTCGAGTATGAACCTTAACTCACAGAGTTCCCTTAAGATGAGCCCGCCCAGGATAAACCGAGAAATCCAGGAAGAAATCCCCACAACGTGCACCTTTACCGCCCATCCGTAAAACGCCGACCACCGTCGCCTAGTCCTACAACCCTGAATCAGATGAGCAGTGAAATTATGGAGATGGGAAATGAGAGAGAGAGCAAAGTCGTTGTGAAAGAAAAACCACCTACCAACTTGAGGAAACCACGAAAAACCAATGATCAGAGTCGCTGGTTTCCGGGATTCGGCAAACTTCACATGTTAGTGACGAGCCATCTCGTTAGATAAATAATAAAGGTAATATACTATACAAATATTATTGAGAGTGAGAGAGTGAATATGTGTGAGAATGCGTATGTCTGTGTGTCTGCCTCTCACCTAGACGGCCCGGGTTTGATCCCAAGCGACCGCATGTGAGATTTGTGGTGGACAAAGCGGTGCTGGGGCGGGTTTTCTCCGGGTTCTCCGGTTTCCCCCGCCATCGCATTCCACCGGTGCTCCATCTTCATTCATGTATCATCAGTGTCACCGCCTGCGGTGCCATAAGTAGTTAAAGCGGGCGTTAAAGACTACAAAAAAAAAAAAAAAATGTGTGTCTGTTTGTGTAAATGTGAGTGTGGTGAGTATGTGTGCATATGTGTGTGTGAGTAGGAGTGAGTGGGTGTATGAATGAGTGTGTATAGATGTATGCGTGTAAATGAGTATGTGAAGGATATGTGTGTGAGTGGGAGTGAGTGTGTATATTGTGAGAAGGAATGAGCGTGCGCGCGCGTGTGTGTGTGTGCGCGCGCAAAAGCGTTCTGTTCGAGCCGAAATCCTTGTGTCAGCCCGCCCCTAGACTGCGAATAAGTCATACATATTATACCACCCGTACCGGGCCATACTGTCTGAATTTGTCATAAGGTTATTTGACGCGTATATTATTATTATTATTATTATTATTATTATTATTATTATTATTATTCAATGAAGAGCTGCTACCTGCTGTGCAATGGGACCAGTGTACGATTTCCGGTAATAGTGTGAGATCTGTTTGTTGCTGGGAAGCCTTTTAAGGAATGCACTCAATCCTTTGGGAGTAATTGCGGACACACATTCCAGCAAAATATGCAACTGAGGTCCTTCAATTAGCATATATAAATCAGCAAAATGTTGCATCTGCCACAGCATTAAAATACTTATCTGTCCTTGCTTTCCGCGCAGTTGGTCGCGCAGTGCTCTCTATATGTGATTCGCAGGTGCATGGAGCAAATTTTCTCTTATTGCTCTACTCAAAAGACAACCAGTTAGAGGCCCCTTGTATAATTCGTGAAAGAAATTCAAGTCCAATAAAAATGATAGTGAGGTAATATTGCAAGTGTAAAAATCTTAACTTTTGATAGATTTGTCCAGAATTTTTCAGTTCTGTCGATGCACTATAAACTTGACTTTTAACGTTCTGTGCTACTGAACTTATATTGAGAAAAAGCAAAAAAAAAAAAAAAAAAAGATTCAAACGATCTTCATCACATCTTATACGGTTGTTTCATTTATGTCCTGTTTTTTGTTTCTTTTCATAGCAAACTACACACCCTGTAGTACATATCTATACTATGCATTCACTATGCTGTGTAAGGTATGGATTAGAATAACATTAATCACCTCTTTTTACTTCTACTATCTATGACAATGACAAAGACCAATTGACGGGGGGAACACTTAGCACCTCAATTCCAGCGGATCTTTTGTGCTTACACCCCCGGAAGGAATGGATGAGGTGAGGGTACCGCACGAGACGAATAGACTTCGGGCCACACAAGAAGACAGAGACGTATAGAATTTCCTGGCTTGAGCAATCGGCCAAGAATACGTCGCTCTATGACGTCTCTCTAGCGGGACTGGGGAACATGACACAACAGTGAAGGTTCGACAGACTTACACTGCGGGGTCGAGAATATATTCTAAAATGTAAACCTCTTAGCCATCCGACCGTCACCGAAAGAATGAATGAAATGAGAATCGCGTTAGAATGCATCACCCCGACATTTATTTGACGACCAGAGGAAAACCACAAAAAACCCCATGGCCAGTCTGAGCGGTCCACTCGGTTGAACCGGGTACCTCCCAAAAGTGAATCGCAGACTTTACCGCCCGGTTGCAGTACTTAGTAGGGAAAGTACGTATATTATTCAATCAAAAAGTTCGATGTCAAGATTTCACCGGAAACACTTATTTTCAAGCACCCAGAACCAAAAAGTAATTCTCAGACAAAAGTTCAAGTATGTGTTTGTCTGTGTGTCTGGGAACAGCAAAAGGCTAAAACGAAAAACCCCATACGTGTCCCAGCGCTCTAACTTCAAGCCCTGAAGATCACTTTAGGTGTTCACGTTTCTTCCTTTCATAGACTATTTACATAACCAGTTTAAGCACTGGTGTTAAAACCACAAGGGTTTCTAAAAACTTACACATTTTGCTGCCGATAAACATAATGCGAGCTTTACATAAAACCTACAAACTACTGTTGATGCTGTAGTAAAGCAGTGGCCTAATGATGTTGATGTACCACCAGAGATTTTGATCAATTAACTGAAGATTTTGAGAAAAAGTTTACTTAACTAGAAAGATTTCAACTTACTACACACGTACTTTATTACATATTTAAATGAATGTAATGAAAATGTTTCCCTGCATTCATAGACGCATAAATCTTTCTCAAAATTTACGATAACTATAGTAATACCAGAAGTTGCGTTCTGAACACTGCAGGATTTGAAGACTTACTTGAGGAGCTCAGCGGGAGTAGCCAGTTTATATGGAATGGCTTTGATATAGCTATATTCAAAGAACTTCAAATACAAATGAAGAAATTACTGAATGACATTTTAAGAAGACTCGTCTCATTCCTTCGGAATTGTCATTTTGTCATTGTTTGTGTACTGAAGTCGTTACAGGGTGTTGAATATACAATTTTACTCCTCATGCATACATTTTTCCAACCCTTGAACCCCTCCCCACGCCGAAAAGTCCTGCGAAACACACCATCTGTCATTTAAAACTAGGTATAAATTTACAGTTCAGTTAAAATAAACAATTTAAACTTCGCAAACACAGTTATAATACATTGAAACAGATGAGTAATTTAAAGTTCTACCATCACTAAATAGAGAGACGTAAAGCCTGATCATTAAAACAAGATGGCAGCCCGTTATGGATATTGGATTCTGAAAGAGGTAAACTTGGTAGTCTAGTCAGATATATTTAGTAAGAACCGTATCTTCTTTGAAGGAAAACGTAATTCAAAAACCTAAACCACAAAATATATACAATCATTGTGAACACAGCTGTATTATTATTATTATTATTATTATTATTATTATTATTATTATTATTATTATTATTATTATTATTATTATTATTATTATTATTATTATTATTATTATTATTATTATTATTATTATTATTATTATTATTATTATTATTATTATTAATAGATAACAACATTCACTGCTAATATTTCTACTTAAGGCACATGCATTAATAAAATAAATAACTGCTGACAGTATTACAATTGAAATACTGGAATGAAAAAAGCAAAACGTTCGACTTTTTGGAATTTTTAAACCAATAAGACCATTTTGTTTTTTAAATAATGTTAATATACGTAAAAGGTAGTTCTTCAGGTTAACTCTGTTAAAATGTTCTGTGAATGTTCCAGTTAAAGAGAAATATTCTAGAGTTCTCCATGTTTCTCTGCATATAAATTTGGAATTACTTCGGAAGAGTAAAGTCTAACAAGTGAAATTCAGGGTGTTGGGGGGGGGGGGAGAACTTATACTCTAATTAAATAATTGGTATAAATAAATTATATAGCAATAACACTCATACCATCCTATCGTTGTCAGGATATTAGTTTGTGTCATGCTATTTAAATGGAAAGTGGTACTATTATCTCGTTCTAGAATAAAAGGAGATGTCCCAAAGAAAGCTCCCCCTCAAAGTAAAGAGAAAATGAAGCACGGTATAAATCTGAAAATATGGGAAAAAAAATAATAAACACCTGCTTTGAAACAGAAATGGGAATGTATTAATACTAATAATTGTGGAGATAACAGATATACTTCGGCATGTTGCAGGTAGATGCAGCTGGGAACATTCAGACAATATTCTTATTGCTATTACGTGCATATAAAATGCAGAGGAACTTTAGTGAATATTATTTGTTAGTGGTTGGAATGGAGAAATTAACAGCAAAAATGAAACTTCTATAAATATTCACTTTCAAGCAAATGGAAAAGTTAAAATAATATTCTGCCTCTTTCTTGATTTTAGAGTTTTAACTGTAATTGAGTTCTTTTTAAAATATTACACTATCTTATTAAAGCTGCATGACACAAAAAGAAAATACTGAAGTACCAAATAGCAATGTTTAACAAATAAATAGATATAAAAAAGGTGAAAAGCATTCTATAAAATAAAAACTATTTCCAAAAAGCAGTAGTAGTCATGTTTTTATTTATAAGCACCTCTAATTTTCTAAACGTATCTCATTTTCTGATAGATAATTGAATCTCAAACTTTTGTTGGCAGTCTCTGCCTAATACTAAATGGTTCTATTAAGCGGTTTTCATTATTTTATCCCTTTACCACAAAGAATGCACTTGCAGGCTTGATGATAGGATTTCTAAAAATGCTGATAATGTTGCTAAAAATGATCACTAACCTTAAAATTTAATTAATAGCTATTTAAAACATACTATAGCCTGATTGCAATTCGACTAATAAAAGCACAGAAAGTGATGGCTTCACACTTACATATAGATACATTATGAACTTTAATATTCGCAAGCATCTGCATAAACTGTAACGTACAAACATGAGCAATTGGGCAGTAACTAGGTTATATTTCTATGCACATTCACACTGTAATATATAAATCAAATATTAGTAACTTATTCGTAACCCATAAACAATGCACATGTTATGTATTTGCACGTATTGCAACTTGTTATCTAAATTACAAACTGTTTTGGAAGCTGGAAATCAACATAACAAGGTTTTGAAAGAAAATAGCACATGGTCTGAAACGGTTCTCCATTGCTTTTGATTGGTATTGTAACATGATTCTCCTGCATAAATTAAACACAGAGGGCTAGAGTTACAATTTCGAATATAGTTTAGCGTAAAGTGGTATTTAGGGCATAATGTTTCCTTACCGCTTCAAATATAACTAAGTGATTTCCACTTACCTTCTTTGTTGCTCCAGGGTGATACAAATAATATAAAACACTTCCAGAAGAAGAAAAATACCCGCTTTTGAACGCTAGACATTATTCTGAAAGAATTCCTTCTGGAATAATTGATTAGAAAATATTTGCCAATGTAGTTTATTAATATGAATTAAAATATGGTGCAGTAATAGAAAATTAAAACGTTGAAGCATGAGAAACCCAGATCGATATAAGGAATGCTAAAACACTTCTACAACAAGTAATATAGCTGCTGTTGGACGCTAGACGTCATCCTAGAAGGATACTTCCTTAAAAATCTGATCTGTTCCATTCACAACGCACAAGAATAAAGCAGTTGTCAAATCTGTTACATGCTTGTCATTATGTGGTTGAAATCCAGTTCTCTTTGCATGGCTAGGAGTAAACCAAACGAGATATGAAACGAATTACAACTTCCCGTTTGAGAAAGGGTAACCCCACGAATGAAGTGTTTATGACATAAATCGTGTTTTTACGAGATATTCATTCTCTTGCGGTTTACCAGTAATGCAAATGCCATCCAGAATGACGAGTTCTTCAGAGGTTATTCGCAGAAAATTCAAGCTACACATCACATTGTCATGAAAATATCCTAAGCATAGGGTATTTTAACTAAATGTCAGAATCATTTTGAGAACATCAACATTTCGGGTAAAAGTTCAATTTCTCTCCTACTCAGAAGAAACTAATATAGCTGATATTTATCACGATGTAGATAAAAGTATAATATTTCCTAACAATAGTTTGTAGAGAAAGTCATGTGAATGGAACACATCAGATTTTTTCAGAGACATCAGGATCAGGCAGCCTCCCAGAGTGGTAATAGCAACCGAGGACTCGCCAGAAGAATTCAAAGATGAAGGATATTCTCATGATTAGACTAATAATAATAATAATAATAATAATAATAATAATAATAATATTAATGCATTTGGTGACTAAAAAGCCTTAACTTCCATGCCGTTCATATGTAACTGCAATAAAATGTTGTTTTAGGCAATTCCACTAATTAGGCACTTGCGTCTCATTCCAAGGCCATGGGTTCAAACCTGGCCCAGGCCGATGGTTTTTAAATGTGCTTAAAGGCGACAGCCCAATTTCAGAAGATTTACTGGCATGTAAAAGAACTCCAGCAGTTAACTTTCGGCAAACTGGCAGCGCTGATATGATCCTGGTAATTGACAGCGTCGTTAACAACGAAATAATTATTTTAATTAAATCAATATTTTGTATATTTATTTGGGCATTCCATTTTCATAAAACCGGATAAGCCCTTAGAGCCTGCTGTAGCATATTTTACACACCATGTTTTCTTAAGTTTTTTTTTTTTTTTTTTTTTGGCCGCGCCGTGGCCGAGTGGTTAGACCACTCGCCTCTCACCTAGACGGCCCGGGTTTGATCCTAAGCGACCGCATGTGAGGTTTGTGGTGGACAAAGCGGCGCTGGGGTGGGTTTTCTCCGGTTCTCCGGTTTCCCCCGCCATCGCATTCCACCGGTGCGCCATCTTCATTCATGTATCATCAGTGTCACCGCCTGTGGTGCCATAAGTAGTTAAAGGGGGCGTTAAACACTACCAAAAAAAGTTAAGGTATTTTGAATGTTTAATGGCTTTGGTTGTTTTAACTTTATATTGTATAACATTTAACAACAAAGTACATATTTTCAGCTATTTTACATAATAAATATATTAAACATTTGCTATAAAATTGTAATTTTAACAATATAAAGCAAAATGTATGCAACTGCAGTTATATGTGGCTGCGTCATTATCCCAACGTGCCAATACACCGATTGCTTTTCTTGGGCACTGCCCGCCCTTTCTCACACGCACATTTGAGTCCAGTCGCTGGGATTCGAAGTTGCGAAGTTGGCTTTGTGCGAATGGCCAGTCCATTACTTTCGCCTTAATGCCCTTAGTCATTCGAGCCACTTTGTTTGCTACGATGCACCTGTAAAACAGATATGCAAGTTGTTTTAGATATAAAAAGAACGACATAAGTAGCAAATTAGTTCCGGCATTAAGAGATTAATCATTTTTGCTACTGTTGAGGTCAAATATTCTATGTTGAAGTGCAGAGACATCAATAGTTATACTGTACATAAAGGGAATGAAAGCTGAGAGCTTTGAGAAAGGTCGAACGATATTACTTAATTCGCCTCTCCGAAGCAAACTTCAGCAACAAACATGATTGGCTCAACGTTAGAGTGCACATGCTTATCATAGTGGGCAGTGTATTCGGAGAATCGCTCAAAAATTAAAATCCTGGATAATAATTAGATATTAGAAACTATAGCACGGCGGATAAAACGTTCTTAAGACTACGCCACGCCGAAATAAAAGAGTATGCGATTCAGGCCCTTTAATTAGAAGGATTAGGATTAGGAAACGGCTGGAGGGGACTCCACATCGAAACAATGCAGGTTATTATATCCCACGAGGGTGCGTCCCGGGAAGAATGGATGAGGTGAGAGGATACGCCGGGCGGCCGGAACCAGGAGTGACGGCACAATAACGTCAGGATCCCTACAGTTTCCAGATTGAGCATATTTTTCCATGCCACGCCGCACGGTACATCATTGCCGACACTTCCAACCTTGATAGAATCCCACGGAATGAAGAAACTGGCAGTGGAAGCGACAGGAAATTTGGGGATTAAGAACACAACACAGGATATACTTGGCAACCCAGTGAATCCCCCGAAAATTCCCACGGATCAAGTAGGATGACCACGGGGATCGAACCCGTGACCTCCGGAATGCGGGCTACAGACGAAGTTGCCCGAGCTATCCCGTTCGGTTAATTAGTGGGAAAAAATTATGCTAGTTTTTGTTGGTGTTTTTTTTTCTTTCTATCCTTTCATGCATGTATTTATTTCTTTTTGGTTGCTTTGCTTTGTTCCTGTTTGTTCCTTCTGAGCTCAGACACCCTAGGTCGTTATTAACAAAAATGATTTATGTTTAAGAACTATTGTTATAGGCAAAAAATAGGGGACTACAGATCTGAAACTCGTTATGTAATGAATGCCATATATTCATCTTATGGTATGTTTATAGCACATGGTTTCCTGTTTGTCTTAATTCTTAGATTTCTATTTATTCATTTGGAAATGTGTGTCGCCCTCCGTGGTGTAATGGTTACCATGCTGACTTCATATACCCAAGGTCGCGGGCTCAAACCCGGCGGAGGACGATGGATGGCTTCCTTCGGAAGGGAAGTAAAGCCGTTGGTCCCGTGTCGTAGATTTACGGCACGTAAAAGAACCTCAAGCCTGATTGAGAGGCCTCTGAGCAAAATTAAGCGGTCTTTCACGCCCAATTTAGAATTGGACGCTGAAAACCACAGCAGTTAAAGAGCGTCCATAAATAACACGACATTTACATTTACATTTGGAAATGTGTAAAGCCACGAAAACATCTACAACGACATAAAAGCTCATAGGAAGCTAAAAATTCAAGAAAGCTGGTTCAAAATAAAAGTATTACTGCAACTTGTTTTAGATATTCTGACGAAGAGACTGCATGAAAGGTTGATCTGTAACAGACCCCATCTTCGATACAAAGAAGAATGGTGCTGCAATTTGCGGCAAAAACCGCATATCATATTCCTTCATTAGTACATGAATAAGCATATAGAAAATTCGAAGTTACCTATAGGCCACCTACTTGATTATGAAAAGAGTATTAAACCTATTTCTTTTATCCAGCATACCTAGTGACTTACTGTGCTTAACAGTAGTGAGACTAATTAGTTCTACAACTATAACCGCTGCATTTAATCTACTTTTTTAATTTTACAAATTTGATTCTGTGCACCCCAAAAGAAAAAAATATTTAGTCACGGCATTGCATATTGGTAATATTAATGAGAGTTTGTCTTCAATTTAATTCAAGTAAATATCTGAAATTTTAAACATATGAATGTGTTCGTGCTACGCATTCCCTTACTGTGTGTTTTGAAGCACCTTATAGGTTTTCCATAAAGCGACAGCTTTTCTCGCGCTGGATGACAATGGATGGCAATACCATTATGACCATTTACAATAATCGAAACTCTTCCATTCTAAACTACACCTCAACTCGGCTAGCCACTTACTACAATGCGCCCATCTAGCCACAATGTTTCCTTTTGCCTGGCGTGCCTGGAAATCGCTTCCATGCTTTGGCTATTTCATTCGCGGGGATGGGTCGACCAGTTAGTGGTACCCTGTCCTCCTGTGCTATGGACAGGGGAGGGCGAGATAGAACACGGCTGGTTCTATGGCACAGGAGGGTAGTAACGTGATGTATAGCCAACGCACATTGCACTAGATGGAACGCAATATGTCCGTTCGAGAAAGGCAATAACCATTAGGTTTCGAGAGGGGAAAACGGCCCCATTTCAAATGACAAGACCGGCGAATATCGGGAAATTTATATTGTTAGCGGTAGCAGAGGAGGTGGGAGGTGGGAAGGAGCATGGCAGGGAGGAAAAGGGAGGGAGGTTACGATCGGGTCACTCTGGTTGTCGTCTGGGTATGAAGCGCTCTGGAGAAAAGGGCTTTGATGGCCAGTTAGCGAAGCGCAGAATGGAGAACAAAATGACGTTCTGTGATATGCGGCGACCAGAACACGCCGTGAATGTCACAAACTAAAATAAATGGTCCAACATCAACAAATCACGTCATTATTTACAGCACTTGAAAACGAAATATGTATGAATGGTCATTTCTTTTGGTTTCATCGCTTAATGCTGGTATGAATTTTAAAACTCGAGATTATATAGGGTGTGGCATAATCATCAAGGAAGGATATCTTCTAGGTTTTATAACGGATATTCATCTTGAAACTGAAATATAACGTGTATTTTGAGTAGCACGTTATACTAAAATATAGTGGTTCAAACCCGTGATTTGGTTAACTACAATTGCAGCTCGCGGGCTAAACTATAGGCGAAGCCCTTCTCACAAAAAATTACATGCAGCATACCTATTTGTTATATATTAAGTTAACTCTTCTGTCCTTTCTGCTGGCGTATTTCTCAGTTATGTCGTCCTGGAAAGGCCACAAGGTCGACCAAGCAGTTTCCTGTCTTTAATAATTATCGCATAGCTACTCGTGTCCACTGTACCACGAACATATAAAATGATTTTTGCAACATTTTGCACCTTTTTGTTCCACTTTTTTTTGCCGACAGTTAAGGATGAGTTTGGCATTTTCGTTAATAGCATATTACTTTTGGCGCAATTAGTCCACCACGAAAATGCTATGTGTAATATATTACACACACTATATTATTTCGCGGATTCATTTTTCCACTAACTTTAACTGAAGAAAATAGAAGCTGGAAATAAAAAGTTACAGAGAACTAACTTTTGTAAAATAAAGGAACACAACGGGCAACTAGGCCATTCAAATGCACTATCACTTTACGCAAACAATATGTTTAGACTATTCATGTAATTGTTGATTTTTTAGGATGCCAGGAACATCCCTAGGGAAGGGGGTGACCTTCCAAGGTTGTCTTTCTCTCGTGAGGCTAATAAATTGACGGGTTAGCCTCTTCAAGAGACAGTCTGTTGTGCGTTAAAATATTGTACTGTTAGCTGTACCGTAGCCTCAAACCAGGTCTTTTAGGTGACACATGGAACCATAAGTTTTATTTTGTTGTTATGGCAACCAGGCATAAACATACAGCTACATATTCATTGACAAAGTATAGCTGCAAACCTACAGAGCTTTGGCCATCGCCTCCATTACTTTTTATTGCCCTTCAAGGCCAGCAGGCAAGTAGCACCCACCGCTTTATTCTTTCCTCACAGATATGTCCCCAACGGTGTTGGTTTACTTGAGCGTACAATAAATTAAACAGCTATATTCAGATGTAGTACTACTAAAAAGAATGAACTGCAGCTCTACTAGCTTCATTTAAATAGAAAGTTAATACAAGGGGATCGTCAGATTTCGGCATCACTCCACTCTACATTATTTTCTATATCCTCTGAGGTGAAATTTTGTGTGTTCCATTATTCATGATTCGGCAAACGAGGCATTCTCTGCGCCTGCCTTAACCCTCTGTTGCCTGTCGGTACCTATAAGTTCTGCTTGTTTTAAGCGTATCTATACAAATACGGTTGTACTCTAGGATTAATGTCATGTTATATTAACCTTCAACCACAAACGACAAGAAATCAAGACTATTTTATATCGTAAAAATGTATACAATTTTGCCCTAAAATTTCAGTGATTTTTCTAAATAAATAAAAGAGTAAAACCGACATCCCTACAGCCAATTGTAACCCTATTAGCTTCCAAGCATTACACTGATTATTTTACTTGGGCTCTTCCCGTCCTTTACCACAGTCACTGGGATTTGAACTTGCAACATTTGGTTGTGAATGGATGGACAGTCCATTACCTATCACCTAACACTCATGGCCATTTTAACCACTTTTTTGGTGGTGCCTTTGGCAGGATTACGAAAACTGGTTTAGAAGAATTTAAACTTTTAATTGGGAAGAAAAAGATTAATAAAGGATCTACATTTATTTTATTTTCTATTTGTTCTATTATTTTATATAGTAATTTTATAGTTTTATTTCCATATATTTTTACAATAACTCCAGTTTTAAACTTGAATTAAAGGAAAAATGGCCTATGTAGTATACTAGTGCAGCCAACTAAGGGTTAAACCTTAACGCCAATGGAATTTTCTACCTGTGCTAGCAGTGTTTTGAAACTAAGACGCTCGGTTGAATCAGCAACTAAGGATTTTTCTTTCTTTTTTTTTTCCCTACTATTTTTGTTTTTTTAATTAATTTATTTATTTAATGTTGCTTAGGCTTGCTCATAGTCCATTGAAGACTCATCTAACTATAGATAGACAAAAGCGTTTTAAGGAGCATATACTATAAGGGATTCAAAGCCACCCCCAAAATATGAATCCCCTATACTGAGACCTGTAAAGTTCCTTTGGCTATATATTTGTGTGTGTATATGTGTGTGTGTGTGTGTGTGTGTGTGTGTGTGTGTGTGTGTTTTACATGTACGTATGTATTTTTGTAATTTGGCAAAAAATTGTGAAAAGTATTTTTCCCCATTTTTAAGTTATATGAATTCTAAACTTTAACAAAATAATAGTGTTTTCCCCACTTGGCACACTTTAACTGTCAATTAACTGAAATTATAAATAGGCATGCGCGTGTTTATTTACGCACTTCCAATGTTAAACCTTATTTTCTCGAAAACGTTTTCCAATAACTTTTTACAGTCAAAATACTCCACATTGCGCAATTTTTGGCTGATTTGTTTTAAACTTTTTTATACTCCTTCTCAAAGGCACATTAAATAAAATGGTTATTACTTCTTCAAAATAATGCTCCAGTTTTTATAAATAAATTGTGACGTTTTGACAAATCAATAACTTTAGAGAGTGCGAGAAGCAATCATTTTTCAAGAATAATTACAGTTAAAATAAACAAATATAATATAACAGATCCATTTGTAAACTCATTTGCTATTGTATTAAATTTGTTATATGAATATCTTTATAAAAAGCATCATGTGGCTCGTTATTATTATAACAATGAATTCACACAGTAAAAAAATATATTAATAGCCGTGCAAGGTAGAATTACTTTGCATAGCAAAAATATCAATATAATATAGGTGTATATATGTATATATATATATATAATTGGTATAAATTTGAATAACACAGCTTGCATGCTATTATTTTTTTAATTTTCTGAGATCTATCATCTAAACAAACTTCCAAAAGCTCCCATGAACAAATGGATTAAGTACCAGTTAAATTTGGGTTTAAGTTCGAAGGAGCTGTAAACATAACAGCGTTGCAAGGGAGGGCCCCCTTATATTTAGGGAACTAATTGCAATTTTTCACTATAGTATATTGCTTATTAATAATAGTAAACAATATACCCTGTAGATGTTAAAAATAATATTTTTAAAAAATTAGGGGTTCTCAAAACATGTACATGTTTTCCGTGAAATCTCTACGTCGAATTTTTGGGTGGAAAAAAAAAAAAAAAAAAAAAAAAAAAAAAAAAAAAAAAAAAAAAAAAAAAAACGTGCCGATATGAGGAACCGTGTATCAAGTTGGTTATGCTTCAGTATAGAAGCTCCTCGGACAGTCATAGCTTCACCTGGTTCTAGCTATACAGCGATACAGCGTTTCTTCGTGATAGTGGATTTGCCCGAGAGGCTAGGTTCTAAGACAGTTTTAGATTCTTTGTGAAATCTTAATCAATTTAGTTTTATTGATTGTTCTTCCGTAAGCCGGAAAAGTAGAATCAGAATGAAAAAGTATTTAGTCGGCAATGACATATGTTATAGTAAGAGAAGTTGAGAATGCCTTGCGTTTTACCTGTAAAATTCTAGTCACGTACAAGACTTCCTAACCAGCCAGCATCAATTTCGTAGCTCAGATAGAAGAACAGCGGCCAGGGAAACTGAGTATTCGTGATTCCGGTCCTGTTTATAACAGGGACCCATTTATTCCCAGTCTCGGAATCGGGCTGCGGCTATCGGCTTGAGAGGTTGTCTGTTCACTGTGTGCTGAGCGTAACTGGCCAGTGTTAGGGAACGTGAAATAGATTGAATTTTTTTATTTGTTTGTTTTTGAGTCTATTGTACTACAAGGCAAGAATTTCTAATGATGGAAGCAATACGACGGCAAAATACTTTGCACATTTCATTTCGAGGAGCTGAGCGTCGTCCCAGTGCCATGGAAGTGCATGACTGGATTCACGACTACATGAAAATTTCACCGGATCTGGTAGATACTGCAGTTTCATTCACGAGAAAAATTAAATTTTATAAAATCTATACTGTAAAATATTATGAAATATATTTACAGAAATTTCCAGGGGATGCAGAATTCAGTTTTGAGAACGGTGAAATGATAGCTGTAAATAGTGGCCCAGCTGACTGCCGTATTGTAAATGTCAGGATTTTCAGTTTAGTGCCTGAGATCACTGACACGTTTCTGGAACAGAAACTTTCGCAGTATGGGAAAATATTAGAGGTTCGAGAATAATAATGGAACGCAGGTTATAAGTATTCCATCAAGTCTGGGAATGGAATTAAGAAAGGAAACTCCATCTACAGTAGTGGTAGGCGGGTTTCCTGTTGGTGTAACATATCTAGGGCAACCGCAAACTTGCTATGTGTGAGGGAAATCTTCTCATTTTCGCTCACAATTTCCATACAAAAGGTCGTACTGACAGTCTCTGTCTTGCGTAGGTCTGTTTTACTTAGCGATGTAGTGAGAGGACAAGTTAGCGCCTGGGCGGCAGAGGAATCTAAACAAACAGTACATGCGTCAAATGGGCCCGCTACCGGAGCTGGTGTTATAGAGCCTGTTTGTAAGTTACAGCTACATAGGAAGTTTACCCACCACCAGCTATATGAGTGACGATACGTCTACGGCGGTACAGGAGACATCCGTATCTGCACCGTTAGCGCGGAGCACTCACACAGAGGTAGCAGAAATGGGTGTCTCATCTCCTACACGGACTTCCGTAAATTTGATGCCCACTAGTGGCGACAAGAGCATGACTGGCAATTGCAGTTCACCAGACTCAGTAATGACTGAACACCAGCAATGGAGTGAGATGGATTCTGATGAGAAAACGCCCGCTGTCTGTTAGCGAGGAGGAGGACACCGAAGAAACGGAGTCTGACATCGCATGGAAGACTGAGAGACCTTCGACACCGGAGGCACATGTCCTTTCGGTCTGGAAGCCTGCCTAAAAAGTTTCCAAGGGTTTCATGAAAACATGTTCATGCCGTTGAAAACGACTAGCTACACCTTGGACTGTGGCCACTATACCTGCTCAGTTTTACTTGACCTGTTTTTTATGGTTGTCTTACGTAACTTTGCAACTGTCACATCAACTAATACGCTGTACTGCCAAACAGGCTCTCTTACGTGATTTTGTGCGGACTCATGACTTAGTATTTGGCATTGGATCACCTGGTAACCGGTCTACGCTTTGTGATGTTTGGGATAATATGTACGCTACGTCTGTGAAATTTACTTACTGTCGATCGAACTGTGCCTCAAGGATAGATCGTTTCTATCTAAGCGCTCAGTTCAACTCTCTAATCCACGCTATGAGTGTTTTACCTGTGGCCTTTACTGATCACCATGCTCTCAAACTGCAATTAATTAATGAGAATCGTATTCCAATATATAGCAGAGGTTATTGGAAATTAAACGAAGCTTTATTATATTGCACAATTATTGCCGTTATGGCAAAGTCTTCAGGGTAAAGCTCGACACTTCCCGCTCACGTTGGTGGAGATATGGCGGCGTATCTTTAAGCCTGGTATTATTAACTTCTTCAAGAAGAAAGGTCGTGAGAGAGCCATTGAATGATGTCACACCTTAAACATTTACCAGAAAATATTAATGGGTATTCTGTCTAGACAACAGAGTGGTCAGGACGTATCCCATCGCCCTCAAGCTGTGAAGCGGAAGCTAGTGGGTATACAGAAACATATTTTGACGGGAACTATGACACCTTCGCGAACTCATCATTCCGTTATTGCACAGGAGAAAAACTTCTTTGTTTCAAACAATTAAAGAAAAATGTGAAGGCAGTGGTCGTTACATCCATGCTCTTCTGACACCGGAGGGAGCCAAGGTCACCTCTGTGCCTCAAATCCTACAGACTGTCCACATGTCTTATTGCCGCATGTTTGACAACACTGACCTACGCAATTACGCCACGGAGGAGCTCTTACAATATATTGACACCGGAATAACTGTGGAGGAACAGCATTCCGTGAAGCGGACGTATTCTGCAACGGAGGTACTGCACATCATTAATTCCGCTAGCACCCATTCCTTTCCGGAGAAGACGGTCTGACATATTCATTCTACAAGACCTTTTGTAGTATAATCAAAGAAGAAGTTGTAGAGTTGGTGAATGAGATCCTTATTGGATCGACCTGTTGCCCTGGATTAGCATATGGCATCATCATCTTAATCCCAAAGGAAAGCAATCCCATGAATGTCTGTGACTATGGACCTATAACGCTTTTAAACACTGACTTCAAAGTTGTGATGAAAGTACTTGTATCCAGATTAAGGCATATTCTCTCTACAATCTGAGACCGTTAATTAGACTCGTCGTAATAATGACAATCATTCTATTAATTATCTAGATGTATATAGGTAAAGAAAGTTAACATTTATTAAATTGTATACATAGGAACAGAGGGGTGAGAAGTTGCTTCTTTTGTGTAAGTCACGTACGAATTTCTTATACAGGGGCAGTCCAGTTTAAAACCCACGAGGGGGCTTCTGCTTTATACTCGTAGTATCACGTGGTTATTATGACGTATTCTGGGAGATTCGCAATGGTTTTTGGGTCACGATGGTGTCATTTTGGCGAACTTTCTAACCAATCAGGAAGAAGCCACCATGACACCGGTTTTAGTATAAAAGAAGTAGGGTTCGACACATCGAGGTCGTTTTTGCTAAGAACTTGCCCGTGAGAGGCAACGACGTTTGTCCCTCTGTCCGCGAAGTAAAATTGTTATGAGAAGAAACTGTTAGTGAATTAAAGTAACGTCGCTCACCTATTTAATAGTCGGCTCGTGATTATTTGAGAGTGAATTGTGCCATGTACTTAACGTAGAAACAGTATAATTGAGAGTACGTGTGAGTGAGTGGTAAGAGTACCAGTCAGCAGAATAACAGTGTGCAGCAAGGTGCTTATTTTGGAATCTCCTTATAGAATAAATAACAGTAAAAGTTCACAAGTGTTTTCTTCACAATTAAAAGACCACTCCTCCCACTTTCCAAATCCACGCCAGAGAGAGTCAATGATCGTGCAAGACTGAGCCGTGGCAACCCATCCAAGAAGAGCTTCAGTACCAGGTACGTGAGTGTAGTGGAGTTGATTTGAAGTGACACTTAGGTACGCCGCACATAAGCACCCACGTTGAGGCGTAAAAACTCAAAAACGTAAAATTCCTATTACATATGACTGTCCGACGTGCGGTGTAAACTACAAACCACCACCATATAAAGTCTCGTTCCATATAACCTCACAACACGGGGTAATAACCTAATAAAAATCCCGTAAAAAATCCTAACCTCCGGACAAACGTATGGCATCCTGGGCAGGACCATAATTGACAACATTCTGGTACTCCGAGATATGCTTCTACGTTATGAATGGAATCCGTCGGATGCTGCTGCATTGCTCAGCCTAGATCTTCATAAAGCCTTTGATATAGTTGGCCATGCCTATATGTTTAAAGTGTTTCAGCAATTCAGATTTCCACCGCTGATCTTATCTGCAATTGGATCCTCTACAGCGAGATGACTTCGAAGGTTCAAATCAATGGATAATTCAGTAAGCCTATAAAGATAAATAAGTCTGTACGCCAGCGTTGCCTACGTTCGATGGTTCTCTTCTCCGTTAGTTTAGAGCCTTTCATTCGCTGCCTTCAGGCTAAGCTGACAGAACTATCGCCCAGCTCGATTATTTTGTGCCAGGGCCTATGTGATGACGTTACGCTACATCCGTATTCGTGAGGATTTACCCTTGGTACATATCGCCATCAAACATTATGGGGCAGCTTCTAATGCCCAAATGAACACCGCAAAGTCGCAACTGCCCCCTCTAGGTTCGTGGCCGACTGATTGCAACGTTCTCGATGTCCCGATACAGGATAGTGTAAAGAGTCCCGGCATCGCCTTCTCTAAACCCTTTACATCGATGGTTGCTCGCAACTGGGATCACAAAATAAATTTTATTCGGCTGAATACCATTGTACATTTTGGTTGGAACTTGAGCCTTCTACAGAAAGTGTAGCACATCAATCAGGTTGTTCTGACAAAATAATGGTACCTGACACCGGTGCTACCCATGCCTAAAAAATGGTCTCCCAAGTTGAGCGACTTGGATACTATCTATGGAGAGGACAACCATTTCGTGTTGCAAACCCAGTTGTGGCGCAAACATAACGAAGGAGGCTTAGGTATAATTGCAGTGGGACCTAAGTGCTCCTTGTAAAATCTATTACATTTGCCACTAGAGGATATGGAGAGGATCAAGAAATAGCATTTTGGGAACATTTCAAGAATTTACTTGGAACTCAAGTTTGGGCTGTTCCTCCGGGTTTTAGGAGAGCACTCCATGATTTAGATGGAACTTATGTCAATACACTACCTCAGCAACCTAAAGGACTAACATCTGAGCTCTACAAGTTTTTCTTGCAGAAGCTGTTTACACCGATTTATGTAGTGGATCGGATGCCCAACAGACCCTGGTGTTAGGTATGGCAGGACACCCAATTGGGAAATATCTTTGCGAATTGGAGTAATAATAATTCCATGGCACGACAACTCACAAGGTACCTTCACCTACCGCCCAACCGCTGCGTCCCCCATCAGTATTGGAGGGTGAGATGTGGTCAGCGACTCCAACCCCCCCCGGCCGGTTAATATGGTCCTCATGACCTGGAGCCGCTACTTCGCCATCAAGCAGCTACTCAAATGGCTCTCCAGGGACCTCTTGAGGCTGAGTGCACCGCGGACCAGTCTCCCAGTGGGGAAAGAATCCCCACGCCGGTAACGGGAATCGAACCCAGGTCTCCCACTTGGTAAGCAGATACGCTTCTATCACGCTAAGGAAACGACCTACGGATTGGAGCACATGTGCATATTTGGTCTTCAATGATTTCGTGGCCACAGAGGATAAAAATGTCCGATTCCGCATTGTGATGACCCCAAAATGCAACATTTGCTGTGCGAGGGATACTCTACGTCATCGTTTTGTTACCTGTACAACAGTATGACAGATATGGCACTGGGTTGTTTCGCAACTACACCGTCTTGCTCCTTCGCAAAATTCAAACGATTATGCCTGCACATTACTAGAACTTGTGACTCGAAGCACCACACACCGCTTTGCAAAGAATTTCACCATTATTATGCTGTGTGAAGCGCACCCCAGCATCGAAGATTTGCGTTGTTAACTTAGAGCAGCAAGAGAAGATCTGCAAAAACATAAGCGTCTCTCACTGCAGTCGGTAACGGCACCTGATTTGCCTCTATAGCCTTTACATCTCCACATTTGTTCACCATGTTACTGCAGACGTTTATTTGAGAAAAAAAACAAAAAAACATAAATATATAGCAAGAAATAAAAAAAATCAGTCCCTATCGACCTACCTTCCTTAATTGTATATTCATCTTCCTTTTCTTAAAATAAAATTTAAAAACAATAAAATAAAATAAATAAAAAGTGTGTATAAAAATGGTTTGGAATTTATGGTAAAAAAAAAAAAGTCTATCTTTTCAAACTTACTTCCGAATTTTAATAAATGTTTACTATCGGAGTTTTGAAAGAAAATGGATGCAAAGAAGCTCACAGACCCTTTTTATGTTATGCGAAACTGCGATGTTTCAAAACTGTTTCTTCGAGTTGTTTTATTTCTGTAGAACTCGGTTCATCACCATGATTCTCTACTTTTGTTTGTAATATCAAACTTTGTCTAATAACCTCGTTCGTGGTATTTATTTCACCAGTTTGATCCTGTTCAGGAAATACGCCATATAACAGCCATATACTTTGCTTAATAAGGGCAATAATTTTCGGTTAGTTGTCCATATCCTTTATTCCTTTAAAATGCCTTATGTAGTAAACATAGCGATGTTTGCAAGGGAATTTCCTGCAACCATTCCATTTTCTTTTGTTCCTGACCCGAAAACGACCTCCGTTCAATAGTTAAGGTTTGAGTGCTAGCGTCTAGTGAGTGTCTTCCAGCCACTAAGCTAAAATACTTCCGCTTCCCACCCCTTTCGCAATCACTTTGTTTAACCCTATAACTGATTACGGGATTCTGCCAACATTCAACAAAGGAAATTACTATAGGGAACCAAACAGCCGGTGTGATTTTTTTTATTTGTTTGATTTTTTACTCTCGACTGTACCTGGTAGAGAAAGTAAACTTATTATCTCACCGAAATTTAACCCAATGATTGTTGTGAGAGGAGCTGAAGTCGTCTATGTGAACTACAAAGTCTACGGTTTTATTCGCCGACCTCTCTGCTACAATAACAAGATCGCTGAGACGATTACCTCCCATTTTATTTCTCTGGTGCATCTTCATCCGCCCCATGGTGGGCTAATCAACTGCCACAAAGTGCGTCTAATGGTAGAGTGAATGACTGTAGAAGTTCACCTTGTTACATATAGTACTACTAGGGTGTCCATTCGCCAACGGCGTGACAGGAAACTAAGTAACCTACGTAAAATCTGATGGGCTGCATTTACACGACTTTCTGCATCCTACCGTTTGTTTTTATACAACCTCAACCAAATATTCCCATCCTTTCTAACTGCTTCATGTTAATGGGGATAAACGTTTGGACAAATTGTTGCGTGATTCAATTTGCTATAGCTAAAAGGGGTATACAACAAAACCTAAGCCATATCGAATGCTTAAAAGCGGATTGCTGTTTGTTGGTCTTTCCATGACATCACAATAAACAATTGAATGGTAAGTGCACTTCTAAAGGTGATGCATTGAAAGGTTCAAATCAATAGTAACAGATATCTCGGAAATGGCTCTAGTCACAGGAAAGTTATTTAAAATAAATTGAGTATTTTAAGTGTTTTAAAGAGATCCAGATGTTCTATGAAAACGATTTTATCTACCTATTATAGGTTAAGGGTTATACAAAACTATACAAAACTCGTTATGAAAGTATATGTCTTTACAGGCTTCCCCAGAAAATTTAGGACATTTTTACTTATGTAAATGTCTTAAAATGCCGAATTTCAATCAAATTCGCCGAGTCAGCTTTGAGGAAATAAAAGAGCGAAACATTTTCTAAGTAAAGTGTAGTTTGATCAATGAAATCTCTCGAAAAGCATCGTCTCGCATCGCTGTAAGTTTCTGAACTTAAATACCAAGTTTGCTAACTTTACGTTATGCTCTTTACAGACACACACACATACATGCGCGCGCGGACACATGGAATTTTTTACCAAATTATTGTTTTATTCATGGGCCTCAAAACATGTATTTCTGATGAAATCAAAGCATCCCATTTTAGTACAATATAACGCTTTCTATAGATATATGCTTGGTACGTGATAAAGAAAGTAAATGTGTTCTTTCGAATACGCAATTAATACGTAAATGGTCACAGCTATTGCTACAGTTAAAAAATCGTAAAATACGAAATGAAATTTATCAAAAATCTAAGAGGACAAGAAATTTGTCGTAGAAAACTTCCACTCATCCTCATACCTTTGGTCTTATTTCAATTTTTTTCTAAAATAATAGGACAGAATATATAATGTTCTTTTTCTGTGGTGATAATTTCACAGACGTGTTATTATCAAACTCATTACATTGCTATATCATTACACTATCCTGTAAAATATAAGCTTTTCTTCGTCGCTTAAAGCCTAAAAGACTATGTTATATAGTTTTGATGCGCTAAATTGAATGGTTATTTCCATTTTTCTCTGTCACTTAAGGTGCTTTTTGTGTAACAAAGTGGGTTATAAAATTAATACGGAATGCAAAATTTCCCAGTAATAAATAAAAGAAATGCCCACAAATCTGTAAAAGTAAGTATGACGTTACATTTCCCTTGTCCGAATACCTCCTCTCAGTCTCCTTGATTAGTTGATAAAGTTGTTCACTTTATTCGTCATTGAGAGATCCCAAATTATCAATAAAGTAGTATAGATGAGTATACAAGAAGTGAAGCTATAAACTTATATTACATTCGATAGCTCGCAGCTTTTCTAACATAAACATTTTTAAATAAATTTTTGTTTGTATATAGCTGGGAGCTGAATAAGTGCAAATATTTGTATTAGCGTTTGAAGACGATGTGATGATCCATTATTTGCAGTTTTTTCGCTATTTTCTAAAGTTATTTGCATGAGGAAAATTTCACGATGTTTTTAGGATGGTTTGTATTCCCTATCTCAGACGATCGTTCCGCCTGCTGTGCCATAAGTAGTTAAAGCGGGCGTTAAACACTACCCCAAAAAAAATAAGACCATCGTTTGTTAACGTAACAGACCACACTATTTACCCGCCTCTGCCCTCTTGCCTACCCGACTATAGATGGAGTGATGTATGTAACTACAGCTGAGATACATCTCAAGGACATACAAAACACACTTGACACTGACAGTTTTGCTTCATTTATAATAATGCTATTAATAGGCGGACAAATTGAGATGCTATTATGTTTTATACGCATTATTCTCTACTAAATGTCATATTATTTGCACTTATTCACCTCTGATCCATTTTTAGTAGGTATCCAATGATCATAAAAGCCGGGAAATTGTAGCAGGGCAATGTTATTAAGACTAAGGGTGGCTAACATAAACAGTGAAATATTGTTAAAGAGTTGAAAGGGAGAACAACAATTTCGTGCAGAAATGTTATTTCTTTTTAAAAATGTTGTGCTATTGATGCAAAATTCACAGGTGTTTCTATGTCCAGTGTTTGTACTGTAGGAATAAGAAGGCCCTATCACTGCAAAGTTTGCATTTCTAAGACAAGTTATCGAGTTCGGAGTGTGCAGGATAGAGAATATGAAAACCCATTTTAATTCACCAATAAGCTGTAAAGAACATTAATTAGTTTGTAATAATGGACCGGCTACATTATAAATATCTTCCATCTTGTTAGAAATAAGTCGAATTTAAAACAAAGAAATTCTTCCAAGAAATTGGTTTCGAAATTTTAGATAGAAGAGTACAAAACTTGTTAAAGTGACATTGGTTTGTTGTGACGGAGTAACCAAGTAAAATATTTCAAGTAACTGGGACAAAAAGGTGTCTATTAAATGAAAAATGGGAAGCGCAATGTTTAAAATGTGGTTAACAAATCTCTAACTTTCCAAAAATATACTCAAGTTAGGAACTGGACTGAAAGCCCAAACAGGAAGGGAAAAGATGAACTTCATTGTACTTCATTCTGGAAGCGAGCATACCCATATGTTTTATAGAAAGTGATCGCCGAGGAAATCTTAGCATTTGCCTGCAAGTTAACTACATTCAAAATTAAGACTGCAGAACAACGACGCCAAGTTCGCTGACAAGCAGTAGAAACCAATTCAATGTTGCCTGCAAACACTAAAAGATTGTCGAGGGTTGGAGAGGTGGTTTGTTATCTCCAAACTCTCTGTCCGTAGTTCAGTGATATTCCAACCACAATTCATTCCCTTCTAGCTTAAATGCTTAGAATTATCTATGCCTTGCGATGACTAAGTTTCTCAATCACGGAAATTAGCATGTTTGCTTGAAGACGACGTAATTGAGAAATGAATTGATGTCAAGTCTGGAAATGAGTCGGACAGCGTCATTGTAACAACAAATGCTCCTATTGCACTACCAAGGCAAAATATCCCCGAATGATCTCTGAGAAAAGATCACATAATGGCTTGAATCTAGCCAAAAATGAAGATTTAAGTAAGAATTACTTGATCACCTTTCACATCATGCACACAGATTTCAATGTTACAGGCGTAGCTGAGAATGTCGCATTATGTTATCAGTTCACAATCGTGGTTGCCTTGTGCGAGAGGTTTAGTTTGGCACCTGTGGCCGATCTTTGCTATTGCGACAGTGTCCTATGCGGCCGTTCTCACTTTTGCCTTGATATGTGAGGCGGCGAGGCTGGAGACCTTAGGATGCGGTAAACTCAGAAGACGACATGCTGGTAACCGGAAGTCTTGAAATGTGAGACAACGACGCATCTGCCACACGCCAGAATCGTCTATTTTTCCACAAGTTTCCAAAAACTTCTGTCATGTCATTCACAACTATATAAGGAAGAACTGCAAGTCAATTTGGTGAGTCGGGTGTCAGTCTTCGACTAGAGTTTTAGCGCACAGTATCTGAGAGCAGTGGAGTGAGAAAGCCGTCAACTGTCTGCGCGTCGAAGCGTCGAGAGAATTCTTTGTAGCATTTTGAAACCAATTTGTGAGTCAATCAAGATATTTGTTACAATATACACTAATTTCGATGGACCCTAAATGCAGGAAAGTACATGTCCAAACTACCAGCGGATGTTGGAACAATTCTATTGGTATATCAGTCCCATCGAGTGGCCCTAAAATCAGACAGAACGTTGTCGGTTAAAGTACCGAAGCATTCAGAGGGCTTATAACTGACAAGCTGCGCCAGCGTACTTTTCATGATAAGAAGGACCAGGAAGTGTAAGAAGAACTGCAGAACATTCTTGTGGATTTAGTTGCAAAATGCATTAAAGATTCGAAGGATTTATCTGGTTTATCAATGGAAATCGACGTTTCAAGCCTCGATACTATTACCTAATCGTTATGCAATTAATTAATAAAATGAAATTGGGTTTTGCGAATAGCACAAATCCCTAGATACGCGGTCTATGTATCCTTATATGTTACCATAACAAAAGATTAATTTTCTTTGAGGGCATCTTAAATACTCCCTGTAGTCTGAATGTGAACTGAACCTTAACCCATAGCCTTGCCTGTAATTAAAATCCCACATATTCGAATTGAAAATGATAATTAAACCAACTCAACAGTTTCTGAAAGTGAGAGTGAAATGGTAAGAGTGAAAAATCGCTAAATATTATAACAAATATCTTTATTAAAAGTGTTTACAAATGAAGTTTTAAATTCACTGCTGCAAATCATTCACTCGAAGTTTCGATGCGTAGGCAGTTGACGGCTGCACGGCATCCATGGCTCGCGCACCACTGCGCGCTAACACTCCAGTCACTCACTACTCAGTACAATTCACAGCACACCCATACTTGCAATTCTTGCTCCTTTTATAGGTAGAAAATGACGTCACAAAACTTTCTGGAAAATTGTGGAAGCTTCTAGACGAATCTCGAGTGCACCGGTTTGTGTCGCGTTCTGAAGTCTCTTGTACTAACGCGCCGCACTTCCTGTGTTGTTACGCATTCCAAGGTCTCTAACTCCGCCGAATCGCATATTAACGTGAACTTGAGAGCGGTCTTATATGGCACTGTCACAATATATAATTATTTTGAAGTCAAACTAATGTGTTAGTTTTCTCCAAAACTCTCAAAATATGTCGTATATTCTGAATGAAGTTGATTTCATTTTGTCACGTTTCTTTCGAAGCGTACACATATATAAATATTCCTTTGATGCTCCTTTAGTAAGAATGTGCATTTATATGCAAACCTTCAGTCTAATCAACTCCAGTTGAAATGGCAATGACTAAAAGTTCTCTGAATTACTCCTTCTCTCTATATATACTAGAATTATAAGGTAGTAAGGTGAAACGTTAATACTAATACTATAATAATTCCGTTATTTCTAGAACGTGAAGCTAAGGAAAGCTCAATTCAGTAGGTTTATTAATCAAAGCAGAAGTACCGAACAAGCGTGCTATATATTCCAATCTTAGCGAATCTAGGTGTCCATATTACACAGGAATAACAATGCTGCAGTGGCCTGACTACTCAGATGTGCTGTGCGACCCAGAAAACTAATCCGTGGGCTTTTTCATTAGGCCGGTGTCTATTTTATATACCTACGCCCTAGCTCGTGTAAGGATGGAAGTGGATACATCACTTACGTGTGTCAACTCCAAGGGGGATGACTACCGAAGACCTCAGTGGGGGCGACAGCAACCTAGCATGCCGTCTACTACCCTCCGGGTTAGTGCCGGAGGACATCGAGGTGGCTCACAAACACGCCCAGGGGTACCAAAGCTCTCATGGATTTCGGGACCACAGCCGCTCTAAGTCCAACCCAATTCGAACAGCTCCTTTCCGCGAGGGGCTCGGTGTTCGGCCCGGCTACTTCTAGAAACCTGCAATGTGCAGAATGCATCTCATTTGGTTACTATCCGCAATCATTAGAGCTAAACCCCGCGTCGCGCTGGGTTGTGATCCAGGAATGACACATTGGCGTTCGCATAAAATGAAAACGTAATGAATATAAATCTAGAAACAAATGGTGGATCTATCCATAAGTAAACTGATGGGCTAGTATCGCTTCAAGAAGAGCTTAAACAAACTGGATGTTTACATCCATAATACAGATCTTTAATTTTGGCATAAAGTAAAGAAGCTACATTTTACACATCAGATACTGCGCCAGGAGGCTCACGCGACTGAATCCTCTGACTCCAGTGCTTTCCGGGGGTTTTCTCGGGTCAGCAGGCAAATGGTGGGGAGGTTTCTTCATTTCTTCGAATTTCTAATACCTTTAATTCATCTCCATTTCATTCCAACCGGTCTCTTTCAGGGTTATGAGTGTTAGTGGCGCCCCTCCGTGGTGGAGGATGAATTTATGAAATACATTCCTCGACGGCGGGGTGGCACAGAGGTCGCCAGCAGAACTTAGGAATTTCACTCAGGCCCAGGTGCGGACTCCTAGCGCTCTGTGTGTTAAAGTGAACAACTGCTTGGACTATGTCAGGGACCACCAGGAGGTTATATCCCCGCGATAGATTTCGGCCACCCGTCGGACACTCATATGATCCTTTCCTCCAGGGGTATGACGCAGAATAAGCCTATGGTGGCTGCAGTGTGGAACTCCCTCCGGAATGCGCCAGCCAGCCTAAGATACAATATCTACTAAAGAGGCCTACAATTATACTAAAATATTGAATATGTTACCAAGCTATCGAGATTATATTCGATTTCTAGCAGCCATAGAGTTAAACGCACTGCACTACCTATAATATTTGAGGTTTGACGATTATTCATTAACACTTGTGCAGCAAGAGTGTCGGCCATCTGGCAAATCCCCCCCTCCCATGTAATTTATATAATTTGGGTTTTGGTTTATTTTAAATGGGCTTTTTTAAGAGTGTCACTTTTACTACTATGGCACCACAGGCGATAACACTGATGCTACATGAAATAAGATGGAGCACCGGTGGAATGTGACGGCGGTGAAAACCGGAGAAAACCCGTCCCTGCACCGCTTTGTCCACTATAAATCCCACATGCGGTCGCTTGGGATCGAACCCAGGCCGGCTTTATGAGAGGCGAATGGCCTAACCACTCGGCCTCGTCGCGGCCTTTAAAAGGGCTGAAACTGTGTATAAAAACTTTCGCCGTGGGATATAAACAATTGAAATTAAGTAAATAAAGGTATATCTCAAACCGAGATCCAGAATAGTTATGCATTAACTTGCGTACTTATGGCCTACATTGCCAGTAACTATGGTCATTTCTTCGGTGCACTGGAGAAACCTTTTCATCCAAATAAACGTGGCATTAGAAATCATGAGTACAGACAACATATCAAACTGCTAATTGGTAGATCATAGGTACTATTTAACTCCTGGCTAATTGAGAGTCAATTACAAGAAATAGAAAACAAATAAGGCAATAAAACCTCTAGCACCGGTTTTATATTTTGAGACACATGGCAAGCCTCTTCGTCCAATTTTCATATATTTTATTTTTAATCTCCATTCAGTGTTTGTTTTTCCAGCAATGCTTAATCATTCTTCCAGATTTGGGACAAGAATGAATGCAGACAATGCAAACAGAAAGAAAGGAAGAGAAGGAAAGAAAAGAAATGATTTCGAGTTCATATACACGGAACATTAAAACTGTATTAATTCGGAAACATGAATGTAAGTGATATACTGCACAAGCCGATTCAAAAGGGTGGTCAGGAGTTTAACTCTGAAAATCAAAAATTAAAAGTAGCAGGTTCCGGTATATTGCTCATCAAGTTGAAAATTGTCTAAATAATGATATTTCATATCCCTTAATAAAGGCACCAATAGAACAAGGGAACTAACGTCCATAATCGATCTAGTCTTAGAGCCGGGCTTGATGTAAACAAAACTATCTCTATCTTTGAGTCCAGTTTCGTGTTCGTTATCAGCTCTGAGGAATGAACATAAATATGCCTCGTGGACACATGTAAATTGGTTATGATGCAATAGTAGTGTCTATCATTCGTATATTCCTGCTACTACTACTACTACTACTAATAATAATAATAATAATAATAATAATAGTAATAATAATATATATTATTATATATTATTATTGTTATTAGTATTGTTATTTAAATAAAATCTGAGTTGAAATAAAATACAATATCTCTTAGAAGAAGGCAACGAGGGATCAACTTTATCTAACATTTGCGTGAGTTATTAAAGAAAACGCACACACTTTCCTACGAGTACCACATTTGGTTAAGTCTGGTTCTTCCATTCCTTGGTGTTCTCAATGGTCCCATTTCATTCAGTTTTTATACACATGCAGCCCTGCACACGGAAACCCCGGAATAATCTGCAGTTAGTTTTAAAACTGATTTACGACAGTTGGATTAGTTTGTTGAAACATTCAACCCAATTCGTTTATCGGCACTTTTAACGACTTACCTTTGCAACGCTTCACTATTTCACCTATTGTCACTACCCAAGCTAGCAGCTCTTTAGAAGCAGTTATGCTTATTGTCGCACTGACTACTCATCATTACCGCATCAATACAGAAGAGTGGTGAACCACTCAGAATGAAAAAGAAGCTACAACTTTATTTAGTTTTACTGTTTTATAGCTATGTTTTATATTACGTAAAAGTTTTGAACCGTGATCGAATATTTCTTGAAAACACGAAAAAATTGCGCATGTTTAAGATACTACAATATAGATACTGGTGTGCCTTAGTTTCCAGCTGTTTGATTGCATCATGTGTTTATATCAAGCTGTGTTCTAAGAGCGATGAAATTCTAGTGTGGGGTTTGTTATTTAATTTTTGTTATATGGTTGGTGGTATCGTTACAATAACAGAGAAGGATCACATGATAGAGCAGCAACTATTTTGCCTCAGGGATATGTCACGTGGCACTTCAAATGAACAAGAGAACATCATTTGACAGAGTAGCAACTACTTCGCCACTGCTATATGGTAGCAGATGTCTCTACTGTACAGAGGACAATAATCTGATGACGCATAAATCGCCTATTTCTTCTCTGCTGTGGTGCGGGTGGTATCTCTCTGTATAGGAGAAGAACCTTTAACAGACGAACAGTTGCTTTACTTCCGTTTACTGCGGGTAGTGTATCAGCTGTACACTCAAAGACATTAAACATACGCCTGGAAATACTTATCGTAAGATGGGGGGACTTTTCGCTGACCCCGCCCAAATCTCTTTACTGTTTGTTATACTCTTAAAAGCGTATTAGAAGGCCACGTTACCGAAGGTCACGAAGCGCAACTTACGATAAATGAAGTTCTGAGTTGCTAACTGGTGATCCTTAAACTTTCTAGTTGGACAATAATCCGCCCCTCTCACCGGATGATACAAAATTAAGTTTGTCTTTTCTCTGCGCTTCACACTGCTTTACTGTTCTGAAGGAGCATTGAGCGGAGTGTGCGATGAAGGGGTGGATTGTCCAATTGGTTCTGTCTTTTCTTACCTGCGTGCGAGGTATGTTGAACCAGAATGGCACCAATGAAAATCGTCTTAAGACCCGAGTCCCCTTCAAAGGTTCACATTTTTAGCAAAATCACAGCGCCAGGCGTATTTTTACTGCCTTTAACTGCATAAAACCACAAGCCCCGGATGCAGCAGCAAGTCCACCAACTTTGCTTTGGCGGGTGGTATTCAAAAGGTACAATAGAACAACGGCGAATATGGTAAATTATATAGTACTTTATCTCTGACATATGGCAGCTGGTATCTCAATAAGAAAAAAAATAGTTGTACAAAGAAGCATTTCTTAGAGTGAAGATTCCATATTGTACATATATGGACGTCCATCTTGAGACTGCTTCACTTAACTTTTGATATGAGTTGCCAGGACGCACTTCGATAATTAATCATTGTCATCATGTTTCAGCAGGTTTGCTATAGCAGCAAGTACGCCAACTTTCCTAAATGGCAGGAGATGTGTGTGTGTGTGTGTGTGTGGGTGTGTGTGTGTGTGTGTGTGTGTAGACTATGCTGCGTTGTTTCCTCCTTCTAGCTAGTTTATTTGTGCATGCCATATCTCTTCTCGCCTGTTAATACAATCGTTACTAAATAAAGCAAATAATTTCCTTGTGCAGTTGGCGGCACCGGCTTTGAATTCCAAACAACAGCAGCGGTTATTCCGAAACATGATCATTCTCTGGCGAATGCTTAATGGATTCTTTTGCTGTCTTAATTTCTCCTTTTATTTAAAACTATGATCGTCAGTGTTAAACCATACTGTAGGTATATTTTGCGGTCCAAGCCTTCACTAGATAATAGAACTTAGGATACACTGAACTACAGCGAGATAGATATCCAATCAAAGAATTAGAAAAAGTATGTCCTTTTAGGCACTTATCTGCTAATTATGTACCTCAGGTTAGTTTACCTATAGTAGGTAAGAGGAAATATTATATTCTACCTAAAAATTCGATCCCGAGATTTCACTGAAGATACATATCTTGAGATATCCAGAATAAAGGAAATCGTAATAGGCCCGTGTATATGTTTGTGTGTAAAAACTATCGGATAAGTTATTTCATCTTAACCTAGTATTTTTTATTAAACCACCAAAATGCAATTCGCTCCTCCCTTAATGTGGTGGAATCTCTTCGCTTTTGCCAACTGGTATCACTGGTCTATAATCTCAAACTCTTTTTCCTTCACAAAAACAAAAATAACTGAATCTAGAAGTAATTTTAATGCCGAATTGAAATGTTCTTTCAGATATTTCCATCAGGTAGGACTTTCGTGTGATATTCGTTTTAAATTTTATTATATTTATAACTTTGTAGCTAAAAGTGATTGATCTACTACTCAGTGTATCTCATCTAGAAAGTGGTAGATTATTTTGTTAGCATGCCTCTGGGATATCTCTTTTCTTCGCCCAAAGGCAATCGGCCAGCTTACTTGGACACAATTTCCCTTTGTAACTCTTTAGCATTGTAGAACCCTGCTGATGAAAATACTTGCCGTGCTCTTCGCTAACTTCACCGACGTTTTTTGTGAAGAAGCCTAAATGAGAGTCCAAGAAATGAATTTTGAGAGACTTATTGCTTTGTATGGATTCACAAGATCAGCAGCTATTTTACGGTAGTTTTTCATTTTATAATTTCCAAGAAAATGGCAACAGATGTTTTTGAATGGCAGCCATGCTGGTTTTCCAAATAAATTTAACAGTACTTCAAAATGTTCAACATCATTAATGGTCTGATTTTTAGCTCTTCAAAAGCTCCTCCTCGTGGTTTTACATCACTTCTTTTAGTAAATTTTAATTGCAAGTACAGAAATGCATCAAAGCTTTTATCCATTACTTTCGCAAAATGTTTCGTTACTCCCAGTTTAATATGCAACTGAGGTAAATATACTTTTAGGACTCACTAATGGGCATATGAAATATTGTTATGTCTAGGGATAGGGGCTTCACATTCAGAGCACAATTTTCTAATGTAATGAAACTTCTTATCTCTGCTGTTCCAAAGACACAAGAAATATCAAAATGTTTTGTACTAAAGTTTCAAACAAACCAATAAAGTCACGAGCTTCAAATCTTTACGGATATTCTACTTATATTCTGGTTGAGTTTTTCATATTTGAGTTTTTCTAAGACAAATTTCATATTGTCATACTCTTACTCTTTCAAATCAGTAACATGCACAACAGTTGTTAATGAAAATGTATTGCCAGTATGTGAAAGTACAGCTGTCAGGCCAACTTTTGAAGTGTATGAACAATCGTAATTCATTTGGCTGGTGTGGGTGCCCAGAGTTGCCATTGCAGAATAGATATTATCACAGAATACTATACTTTTTTCTTTAGAAAAGTAGTTTTGAAAATACAGTGATGGGTGCGATAACACGTTCTTGGAAGTGGCGTCAAATTTTGCCTCTGAGATTTGATGTTACTGCACCACAAAGATAACAAAATTATATGGATGATTCACATACTTACTTGGCATTAAGAAAATAAACAAAATACTATGTTACACTATAAACAGTACACTTGTAGAGAGAAAGGATGCATTTTAATGTCCGACTGCCACGCTGTTCAGTCAATATTGACTACCTTTACCATACACTCGTAAAAAGTCCAAGCATGTCAAAGCCTGAATAAGATTGCACAGTCTTGTCTCTTCATACTTCATCATAACGCACCATTCCATTTATTTAATTATAGCTTCAAAAATTTGCTAGATAAAAGTTGAATTTCTCCCTATTTGTAACAATAATGCTAAAACCAATTTTACAGAAGTAACTAACTGAAGACAGAAAATATACCTGATGGAAAAATTCTAATTGCAGATGTGAATTCAGGATGGAAAAAAAATAGAAACAGCATTCACTTTTCTTGTGAAGAAAACCGTGTAGGCCAGTCAATTACTAAACTCCTTCGTTGTGTTCTGCTATCTTCTGTACTATCTTACATAATTACTTTCTCCACCACGTATGTACAATGTACATAGTACGTGAAGAAGATATTGTAATCCACCCAAAAACTCGATACTGGAATTTCAGCGGAGCTATGTGCTTTGAAGACCCCTGAATAAAAAGGATTAGAAAAATGGCCGAGTGTGATTGTGGTCAGCCTAACTGAAAAAGAAAATTTGGTTGAATACCAAACTTAGTATTTAAGTTCAGTTGCGACACGAAGATTTTCAGGAAAACCCCCCTCACCAAAATACTCCTTACAAAGAAGGTTTATCGAAACCTTCGATTTTCTAAAAATATGGTTCTATCCATTTTGATTAAATACCGTGTATTAAATATGTTTACACGGAACTTAAAATGTATGTCCTGAATTTCTTTGGAATAGCCCCTGAAGTCCTCTTCATTCTGAACGACTTTTACACTACTAGTAAACCGTAAGAGATAGACAAAACCATACTACATAAAAAATGTAGTTCTCGTTAAAACACTTATGCTATGTCATATACAGTTTTTTGTTAGTTTTGTTTGTTTGTTTTTTGTGTGTGTAGAGCTAACTATCTCCGATATGTTACCTGTTATTGTTTTCAATTTTAAATACTTAAACTTCTCTCAATCGGCTAGTTTTCATCCGTTCCATATCTATTTTGTTTTAATTTTGAACCATGGTAAAGAGAACATACCAAATTTCAAGAGCGACGGCTATTATTTTGGCCTGCTGCGTTTCCGTATTGCCCTTCTACTTATCGGGAACTAAATAATAAGACCATGTCTAGCAATGTTTATCTTGATTGGCATGATGTACATAAAAGAATAATTATTTGTAGGAATAGTTTGCAGAACAGATAGAAAAAAGCATGTGAATGGAACGCATCAGATTTTTTCATTCAGGAAAGAGTGGCACATTATCAGAAAGTGCGTGTGTCCACTTCAAAGCGTTCAGAGAAGTGAAAATATTAATATGACTGCTTGTAAATTAGACATAAACTCACAGCAAAAGCCCTCATTCTTTAAATATTCGCTTCTTTCTTAATAATTCTCTTTTAATAAAATAAACATGAATATTTAATCCCAGTACGTAGATACCAAGTATACTCAACTTGCTGTTTATTAAACACCGGTGTCACTTTATACATCATGTTTGTATAAGTAAATTTAAACCTAATGAAGCAATATCTAAAAGTAATAAATTAAAGAAAATGAGTAACTACATAAATATATAAGGAGCATAGTACATAACGTGTAGATTATAAAATAATTACAAGTTCACTACTCTGTATTAATTTAAACATCTATATAACTGGGAACCAGCCACCTGATAAATGCTAACCAATTATATCCTACAATCTACATTCAATATTATCTCTAAATTTATATTTAGTGTTGGTAACCAGTAGTCCTTATTCTGGGACCAAACATGCATATTTTAATAGTATTTTAACAATTTTAATAGTAAACTTCATAATTGTATCAGCAACTATTATTTATCATTTAATATTAAGGTGTTTTCCATACTTATTACTCATTACATTTAATTTGTTTTTCCCCCTATATTTTATATTCCTGTTTTTTCTACAATGTGTACATTCCTTGTTTAATTGTAATTAGCCATAGATATTATTTGTATAGATTACTTTAATTGACTCATAATTTATATACCTATAAAAATAATTTATCATTTTCTACAGAAATTGTTTTTGTCTAACTAATCTTACCTTTCTCTACGAGTTTATATGTCCGTACCTATAGCGCAGCTGTAGATCATCTGCCTCTGGTTCAGAGGACCCGGGTTCAAGTTCAGGTACCACAATGTATCCAGGTGGGGATGTGTTCTTTTATTATCACCATTCTACGGAAGGGAAATGGCAACACCACCGCGATAGCATTCATTGACTGAACGCTGAGGTCGAGCTGGAGTCTCTCCTACCTGGTCGCCTTATAATTAGAAGAATTCTATTATTTGAGTCCTCGTAAATGCAACTAATGTTTATAAATAAACATATTAAATGTTTAGGTCTGCATGAGACAATGGATCAGGAATAATTAGTAAAATACTTTCGATAAATAGGTGTTCATAACTCCTGACTTGACAAAATGTACATTACATCCTTGATTTAAATAACATAATTGAGTTAAAGTTAGTTCATGGTTTTATAAAGTTCACAATATATTTATATATGAAGTTTACATTACCTCATAGATTCAAAGGAAGTTGACGCATCATGCAATCAAGTGGTAAACTTGTGGTGGCTTAAAGCGGCAACAGTCCTGAAGGTTCTGTTAGAATGCATCAAGATGGTGGACCGAGCATGTCCAATGTGACAGTATTATTTCGGACCAGCATATATTGCATCACGTCATGAAGGGGCAGGTGGAACAAGTTTAGCCAACAGTAAATTCAGGAAACTTCTAGTCAAATGGTGGATTCCCAACGTAAAGGAAGCAATTGGACGCTGGTTGCTGTGGAAGGTGTTCGAGGTTGCATTACCAAGTACAAGGCTCTACATCTAAGCATTTACACTTCTCTACCTCTATCTGTGGAAGCTGAGAATGCTGGAGTAGATATGCATGGCTATCATGACGAGATATCTTTATTTATGCTACTCTAGAAAAGTACGTGGACAACAAACCATAGCGTATTAGCAAATATAAAAACGTATAAGATAAGTACGACTTCTCGCTTCCAAAAATATTAGCACATATATCAATGTTTGAGAAACTCAGTAATATGGCTATAAAAGTGGTTGGACTGGACGAGAGGCATGAAATGTTCCCCATAAAGATGTTCAATGATGTTTCCCATCGTGATCTTCATCTACTGAGTGATGGTAGTGACTGTGGTCACTAAGCATTTTTAAACAACTTCGACAACTTTAATCAGCATTAGGAAACAAAATATAAAGGACGAGTGTACACCTATAAACGGTACTTGACATTAAAGGATATGTTGAAATGAATATGAAGGTTAGAATACACTGGCTGAATGCATAGTCATGCGATCAGGGAACTCAAACACGATGCTTTATAATTATAATAAAACGTTCCTGTACCCTTCTAGGTTAAGGTTGGTTAGATACATACATATTATATTTAAATAACAATATAAAGCGTCATTCAAACAACGCGCTGATTTTGATATATAAAATTGTGAACTTATTTTTTTCAAAACTCATTAACAAAATACATAAACACATTCCCATTGCAGGTACTGAAAATGGTGTCGGACATATGACCTACTCTATTGTGCTGGTGTGCAACAACTCTGTCCGTGAAATTTCCTGTGACTATCTGACAAATTTTCACATGGATTTTGCCGACAACTCGTCGAATTTTCTGTTTTAAAACGCGGATAATTCGGAGTTTATTCACATACATCAATGATTTCAGAATACCGCTCATAAACTAGTCAACAAAATTTTGCCTGTTTTCGTGATCATACACTTTCAGCTGCTGCGTTAACTAGATTTTGTAAGAGTGGTAATAGAGATCATACCGAAGAATTCTCCGTATGGAAGAACATCCTATCCAATTTCTGGGACCAGCGAAGAACCGATTTCATTGGACTAACAGCCACATTGTCACAAACCACCGCAATATTTTGTTCACATCGGCCAGATCAGGACTTGCAATGTTGACCGTTGAACCCGTTTCATTGAACTGTTTCATCCGACTGTGCTTTGTTCATTCATTCAGTGCTTCATTGGCCCTATAATCGCGCGAAGTTGCCTGACACTTTCTGCATAACTTTCTCTGACCTTATAAAATGTTTTCACAATTAGCACACGTTGAGCAATAGTAAACTGTTCCATGGCTAGACACAGAATGAAGAAATACGATAAATTCCACTGGGGCAGTAACCGAAATGATTATGGATATAACAACGGTGCAAAATAATGTGGACAAGCATCAAACAAAAATTTGCCAAGCGGTTCAGGACGGGATGTTTTTTGAATGGTGCTTTATAGGCATCACGTATTAACACCGAAAAATGTACGCTCTGCATCTAACCTTAGTTATTATATAATTCAGTGACATTATAAGTGAATATTCATAAAAAATTGAAAGGTTTCCGTCCTAGGAGAACCATGGCTATGTGAAATATACCTTTACTTGCACAAATGTGAAAGATATAGCCTACAAAGGGAATGAAAATTAGTATAGTCCATACAGTAAAAAAGTATAAATATAGACCATTGAAAGATAAATTTATACAGAACATCTTACGACTAGTTAGGTCTTTAGTCATACACCTTGGCTTACATTTCTGCGAACATTTTTTCTTACATGAATGTGGTTGCGTTTGCCTTGAGTTGTTTGGTTATGATGATAACGTTGATGATTATGATGTGTGTTCTGTCATTTCCTTTATTCATTGTATCCTTCAGGAGTCCAGATTTTTCGGATTGGTGTAGCGAGATTCTGATTATTTGTGGTAATTGTATTTTCTATCCGTCTATTTGGGTGTGTCTGAATCTCACAGCGATGCTTGATAGGTAATGCTGCAATCGCCATGTCATATGTTACCTGTTTTTTCTGCCTTCTGCGGAAATTAGTGAATCTATATGATTGTTCTTTTCTGATATCTTATTCTGAGTTCATGAGGTATGTGATGGTAATTAGTTTGCTTTGTACTGCAATAATAGGGAAAAAATTATAGCCAACAACTCGCTTGTTTTCAAATGTCCTTTGAGGTCTAGGGATAACATGCTAGCCTCTGGTTCCCAAAGCTGCATATTCAAACCTGGCGGAGGGCGATGGGTTAGTTCTGGGCGTAAAAATCCTTAGCATGGCTCCCTTCTTGGGAAGTAAGGCTGTTGGTCCCGTGTCGTATGTTTACGGCACGTAAAACAATCTCAAGCCCAATAAAGAAACCTGTGAGAAAAATTAAGTGTTTTTTCACCCCTAACTTAGAGTGGGAAGCTGGAACTACAGCGGTTAAAGAGGGTCCATAAATATAACTTAATTCAATTCTATATGTCTGAGGGATTGCTTACGCGAGCGTGCATGCTTACTCAGTGTGTGTGTGTGTGTGTGTGTGTGTGTGTGTGTATGTGTGGATTTGAGTATGTACGCGGGTGCGTATCCAGTATGAGCCGTGTGTGTAGAGATAGTGTGTCTTTATAGCTGGGTATGTACGTAAGCGTGTATTCGCATTAGAGGCGTGTGAGTGTAAAAATGCAGTGTATGTGTGTGTGTGGGGGGGGGTTTGAGTATGTATGAGTGTGTATCTAGTATGAACCGTGTGTGTACAGAAAGTGTATGTGCGTCTACATATGTGAGCGAATGTGTAAGCGGGTAAGCATGCACATGTGAGCCGTATGTGTAAATATATTGTGTATGTGTGTGTGTCTATTCACAACAGCGTGTATATAAGTGAGCATGCAAGGATTTTGTGTGTGTGTGTGTGTGTGTGTGTAAAGATGGTTTGTTCTTGAGCCTGTTAATGTGCTTGTACCTATGTATGAGAGTGTGCATCTACACGTGAATCATACGTCTATCATTGAAAATCCACAAAAGTGGCAATGCTTGTGAGCATGAATGAATATGATTGTGCATTCACGTTTGAGCTGTGGGTCTTTTTTATAATAGTAATTAACGCCCGCTTTTACTACAGACAGCACCACAGGCGATAACACTGATGATACATGGAATGAAAATGGAGCACCAGTGGAATGCAATAGCGGGGTAAAGCAGAGAACCCAGAGAAAAACTTCCCCTGCGCCTCTTTGTTCACTCACAATCCCATACGCGGTTTCCCGGGATCGGACCCAGAGAGGCGAGAGGTCTAACCACTCGGCCAAGTGCTCCATTAGGGCGTCTTTATATTGTGCATATTCACGGATGTCAGCGTATTTAAGGATGCACATGTTACTCTTTGCCTACCGCCCAAGGTTCCCCGTGAGCTGTCGTTACATGTTACTCTTCTGCGTTTCGATGACTGTGCGTGTTTGTCTATGTATGTGAGCGTATGTATTTTTTGTGTACATGCATATAGGACGCTCATATATGTATGTATATACACACATATATATGTGAGATAGAGAGAGAGAGAGACGGGGAAAGGGAGAAGAGATAGAGAGACAGACAGAGAGGATGCTTGCGTGCACATTATGTTATCAACGCACGCCATACAATTCCTTCCTTTCCAGCAGGCGACAGCGGCCCGTGTGTTTTCCTTTAACGGTCGTAATTTATAATAAATGATGTATTAGGTGAGAGTAGCGCCTGAAGGCAAGGTCGTCGTGAGGGCTGAGTGATATATTATAGTAGATGTCATGTGGCATACTTTAGTACATCTTTACCACGTACCCCCACTGAGCTCTTGTCTGAACCTCCTTTTAGTCCCATCTTTCATTCTGTTTCTACAGTAGTAATATAACAGCATTGTGCAGCCTCCTTTCTCTCTTGACTCCCTTCTTGTCATGAAGTCCGTAAATTATTTTTGGCTTACAAAGCGGCAGACCCTATACATTATGGGATTATTATAACTTGATACTGCTATGCAGTATAATTTCCAGTCATTATTTTCCAATGGCGTGTATCCTGTCCCAGTCAGTCCGTTAAGAATTGAATGAAAGCTAGTTAATACAGATTACTGTATTTAAGTTCGGGTAAAGCAAAATTATAGACTTGTTTACAAGGAAACAAATACCATGTTGGAATGTACTGAGAGCAGCGTGATTAAATTTTTGTTTCAGTTTTATCTGCTCATCTTAAAACAGGCTACTATGGCCGAATATGGTGAAGATTTAAGCCAATCTGTGAAATTTGACCGAAACTTATGAACAATTAAATTAATTAATTTAATTAATTTATTCATATTTAATATGAATTCCAAACTTTACATATGTCGTTTTTTTCTCACATTTTGCACTTTAACTATCATTTAGCTGAAGCCATAATGGGTAGGCACGTGCTTATTAATAGGCACTTCCAACTTTATATTTTATTTTATCGCAAACAGTTTTCCAACACTTCTCCATACTGAAAATGTACCACACGATGCAATTTTTCACCAATTTGTTTCAAAAATATTAAACGGACACTCAAAAGTATATTAAAGAAAATGATCATATACATTTTCGAAATAATACTACAATTTGGATAAATAAATTATTAAATTTTGAGAGTACGAAAATTAATAATTTTCTGCACCTATTAAGGCTAATATAAAAAATATAATGCAACACGTCTGTTTACGAATTTATTTTCTGTAAATCTAGATTTTTCGCGTGAGTAGTTATAAAAATGCATCACGTGATTCAGTTTTATTTGAAAAGTTAAATTAGACAATAAACATTCTTATTTAAATAAGCATGTATGTTAGAATCTTAATACATGACAAAAATATCACTACTGTTGTGTATGTAATCTTGTATAAATATAATAAGTTACCTACCATATTGTAAACTTTTCAAATTTGCAGATGCATCAACTTAATGGTGTTTACTTGCTGCGTTATCAAAAAAAAAAAAAAAAAAAAAAAAAAAAAAAGAAAACGGGACTGACACAAACCGAGCGGAATGGCTCAGGTAGTTTCGTCTGTGGCTCGCATTGGGGAGGTCGCGGGTGCGATACTTATGACTGGTAAACCTTACCCATGTGTCTTTTGGGGATATGCTGGGTAAGTTCCTTCCTTGCCCAAATTTCCTGTCGCTCCATGTCACTTCCATTGTCAGTTTCTTCATTCCGTTGGTTTATATCAGGGTTGGAAGTGTTCACGATGTTGCTCGGTGCCGCGTGGCAGGGAAAAATGATACTCATTTTGACTCTCTCCATCCTCCGGCTTCGGCTGGTTGCCCTGATGAGAACCGCCCCTTGTGGGGCTTTTGGACCCTCTGAGAGACGGGGTCCCCGCTCTGCCTGTACGAAGCCGGGATGCTTCAATCTGGAAACTATAGGTATCCTGACATCGCTGGACCGTCTCTCCTAGTGTATGCTCTCACTTCATCCCTTCCTCCCGGGGGTATAAGTATGAGGGGTGTTCAAATGTCCTTAGAAAATCCAAGAACTGTCATCGTAGTATAAATTTTGCATTTAGTAAGTTTCATCTCTTACTGCATGGCAGTTAAGGTTTCAATTATATCCATCACTTGGTTTCATTATCATAGGTAATTGAATAATCAAACTTATGTTTAATTATTTTTTTAAGACTATAGCAACTATGGTATAAAACAAGTTTCGTTTGGTGATTAAACACTTTTATTTAAAAGCCTTGACCGATATAGATTAAAGCCGAGTTGGATGAGGTTCAGAGTACCTCTGCTCCAGTGTTTGCAGCAGTTTACAATCGGGTAAATGGGTTAAAACGGGCTGTATATCCACAAATGATGAACATCGTTTAGGAAGTCCAGTAGAAATAACTTCCTCCGAAATGATTGACAAACCCACGATATAGTTAGGACAGATCAAACGAATCAGTTTGTGAAATAGTTAAGTCCACAGGCATATCACAGATTACAGTGTTTTCAGTTTTGCACCAAATATTACGTGTGGCAGAGATCTGTGCAAGATGGGTATTGCGTTTACTCTCACGGGAGAATAAACGCAATCGTGTGATCGACTCGGAGGCTGATTTGGCAGTTTTCCATCGCAATTCTGACGAATTCGTCAATACATACATGACTGCGAACGAAACATGGATACACTGCTACACTCCAGAGACAAAAGTATAGTGGAAACACTGGATTTTTAAATGCGAACCCGCTCCTAAGAAGGCAAAGGTGTTGAAATTAGCCGAGAAGGTTATGGCCCCGGTATTTTGGTATGGCGTGGACTCATCTACATCGATTACTTACAGAAAGGAAGAACTATAACTGGAGAGTATTGCGTATCCTTATTGCACCAGTTAGCGAAGAAGTCAAGAAAAAACGCCCTCATCTGGTAAAATAGATTCTCTTCCATCAAGACAATGCCTGCGCAGTTTCGATGGCGAAAACTGTAGAAGTTTTGAATTACTATAGCATCCACCTTTTCACCAGACTTAAACTTTAGTGGTCTTTTTTCCCCCCTAAAATTCAAAAAGTGAACCGGCGGTAAACAATTCACGTCTAACAGAAGTCATCTAACAAACATATGCCTATTTTGAAGATTTTCTGAAACTTTCGGATGGCTTAAAATAGTTGGAGGAACGCTGGGGAAAAAGTATCGAGCTAAAAGCAGACTATATTGAAAAATAAAGCGAATTAAAAACTGATAAAAATAATTTACTTTTTTATTTTTTTCCAGGGACTTATTGAATGTCTCTCGTGCAATCGCTTCGGATCGGTGACGAGTGTCCTCCGTCTGTATTCTAAAGCTATCACAGTGATTTGGGAAAAGGCCAACCGGCTCCATTCTCACAGAAGATCTTGGTGGAAAAGCATTAATGAGAGTAGTGATTACTGAAAATTTATGTTATGCAACAATGTGTAATTATGTAGAAATATAAAAAAAGAGACATAAAGCTATTCAGCTCGTAAATTCTGAAATGTGTACGAGAAGTTACTCAACAGAAGCTAGAAGAGCTATGGTAGTATAATATTATATTGATTAATCTGCGATGTTGATTAACCTATAAGAGAATCTACGTACGGAGGAGAAAACACTAATTTTTTAAATCTGTTGGGAAATCTTGATTATAAAAAAATATATGACCCCAACACTAGAAGGTGTGGTGGTAGAGTAGGCTTACAGTATCCTGAGTAACTTGGAATGTAGGAAACTTTACGGTTTCATTATTAGGAGAGGACTGAAAGATAGAAAGAAAGGAGAGTTTACTAACCACAAGAGTATGTTGAGTAATATAGACTATAGAAATTATGTGGTTCCTTCATTAGAAGGAGAGAAAGAGAGAGAGCGAGAGAGTTTAGTGAGTGTAAAGGTAAGTTGTGTCACATTCACCATAGCAAATATGTGGTTCCACCATTAGAAAAATAAGGGGGGAATTAAGTAAGCGAAACAACAAGTTGTGTAACATGGATTTTAGGAAACTATGTAGTTCCACCATTAGAAAGAGAGAGAGAGAGTTTGGTAAGTGTATGCTGTGTCACATGGACTATAGCAACTATATGGTTTCACCATTAGAAAAATAAGGGGAGAGTTTAGTAAGTGTAACAGCAGGTTGAGTAACATGGAATATAGGAAACTATGTGGTTCCACCATTAGAAGGAGAAGGGAAGGGTCTAGTAAGTGTAACAGCAGGTTGACCAACATAAACTATAGGAAACTATGTGGTTCCACCATTAGAAGGAGAAGGGAAGGGTCTAGTAAGTGTAACAGCAGGTTGACCAACATAAACTATAGGAAACTATGTGGTTCCACCATTAGAAGGAGAAGGGAAGGGTCTAGTAAGTGTAACAGCAGGTTGACCAACATAAACTATAGGAAACTATGTGGTTTCACCATTAGAAGGAGAAGGGAAGGGTCTAGTAAGTGTAACAGCAGGTTGACCAACATAAACTATAGGAAACTATGTGGTTCCACCATAAGAAGGAGAAGGGAAGGGTCTAGTAACTTTAACAGCAGGTTGACCAACATAAACTATAGGAAACAATGTGGTTCCACCATAAGAAGGAGAAGGGGAGGGTCTAGTAAGTGTAACAGCAGGTTGACCAACATAAACTATAGGAAACTATGTGGTTCCACCATAAGAAGGAGAAGGGAAGGGTCTAGTAAGTGTAACAGCAGGTTGACCAACATAAACTATAGGAAACTATGTGGTTCCACCATAAGAAGGAGAAGGGGAGGGTTTAGTAAGTGTAACAGCAGGTTGACTAACATGGACTATAGCAATTATGTGTCTACACCATTAGAAGGAGTGGGGAGAGTTAGTGTGATAGCAGGTTGACTAACATAGACTATAGCAATTATGTGGCTACGCTATTAGAAGGAGAGGGGGAGAGTTTAGTTAGTGTAATAGCAGGTTGACTAACACGGACTATGGTAACTATGTGGCTACACCATTAGAAGGAGAGGGGGAGAGTTTAGTTGGTGTAATAGCAGGTTGACTAACATGGACTATAGTAACTATGTGGCTACACCATTAGAAGGAGAGGGGGAGAGTTTAGTTAGTGTAATAGCAGGTTGACTAACATGGACTATAGCAACTATGTGGCTACATCATTAGAAGGAGAGGGGGAGAGTTTAGTTAGTGTAATAGCAGGTTGACTAACATGGACTAGAGCAACTATGTGGCTACACCATTAGAAGGAGAGGGGAGAGTTAGTGTGATAGCAGGTTGACTAACATGGACTATAGCAACTATGTGGCTACACCATTAGGAGGAGAGGGGAGAGTTTAGTTAGTGTGATAGTAGGTTGACTAACATGGACTATAGCAACTATGTGGCTACACCATTAGAAGGAGAGGGGAGAGCTTAGTGGAATAGCAGGTTGACTAACATGGACTATAGTAGCTGTGTGGCTACACCATTAGAAGGAGAGGGGGAGAGTTTAGTTAGTGTAATAGCAGGTTGACTAACATGGACTATAGCAACTGTGTGGCTACACCATTAGAAGGAGAGGGGAGAGCTTAGTGGAATATCAGGTTGACTAACATGGACTATAGCAACTGTGTGGCTACACCATTAGAAGGAGAGGGGAGAGCTTAGTGGAATAGCAGGTTGACTAACATGGACTATAGTAGCTGTGTGGCTACACCATTAGAAGGAGAGGGGGAGAGTTTAGTTAGTGTAATAGCAGGTTGACTAACATGGACTATAGCAACTGTGTGGCTACACCATTAGAAGGAGAGGGGAGAGCTTAGTGGAATAGCAGGTTGACTAACATGGACTATAGCAACTGTGTGGCTACACCATTAGAAGGAGAGGGGAGAGCTTAGTGGAATAGCAGGTTGACTAACATGGACTATAGTAGCTGTGTGGCTACACCATTAGAAGGAGAGGGGGAGAGTTTAGTTAGTGTAATAGCAGGTTGACTAACATGGACTATAGCACTTATGTGGTTCCACAATTAGAAGGAGAGTGGGAGAGTTTAGTAGGTGTAAGAGCAGGTGGACTAACATGCACTATAGGAAAATATTTAGTTCTACCTTTAGAAGTAGAGAGGAGAGTTTAGTATGTGCAACAGCAGGTTGACTAACATGGACTATAGCAACTATGTGGTTACACCATTAGAAGAAGAGGGGAGAGTTTAGTTAGTGTAATAGCAAGTTGACTAACATGTACTATAGCAATTATGTGGCTATGCCATTAGAAGGAGAGGGGGAGAGTTTACTAGTGTAATAGCTGGTTGACTAACATGGACTAAAGCAATTATGTGGCTACGCCATTAGATGGAGAGGGGGAGAGTTTGTTTAGTGTAAAAGCAGGTTGACTAACATGGACTATAGCAACTAAGTGGCTCCATCATTAGAAGGATAAGGGAGTAGTTAGTTGGTGTAACAGTATGTTGAGTAACATGATGTATGGCAACTATTCATTAGAAGGAGAAGCGAGATTTTGCTAGGTATAGCAGTATGTTACGGCTACATAATATCAGGATAATATGCATATGTTTTATTATAAATGAATAAGATATATCGAATTGTTGTCATAATAGAAAAGTGGTTATATGTATATGACACTAACACTTCTGCTGTTGCTATCCGAAGTGCCGTGCCAGAAAGTCTTACTCTGCCAAACAACAAATCCATGAACTGAACCACATTTGCGTTTACAGCCAATTATGCATCATTACCTGCGCACTCTCAACATCATTCAGCAATAACCGATTTCTCTAAAACAGATAGGGCGAGCGCTGGTCACATCCTAGACGGGAGTGCTGAGTGATGTAGCGTAACTACTCTCTATCGGAGCAGTGGCATAATGCCATTCTTAGTTTTGAAATGCTTTTAAATGTATTAAATAATAGGACATATATTAAAGGCAAAACAAAATATATTATTCAATAATATTCATACCAATTTTTTTTAAACTCAAAATATCCCACACTTTTCATCAAATTGAAGAAATAAAATAATATCGTTTATATGTTTGCAGAAACCTGAACAAACAATACCAATACTTAAGGGTTTTACATGAAATAAATATCATCTTGTTTCAAGTGACGTTGTTGGATTACTAATTGAAGCCAGGGTTACTACACGAAGCTTCATTGTATCACTTTGCAGAATATATAAATTAAACAATTCATTAATTAAATCAATGACTATCGTGTTATTATTGTCGCCTATAATGAAAAAGCATTTTATGTTACCTGAACTAATTTATTCTTTAAACAATTCTGGGTCTCTTAAATGACAATAATTTCCATTAAGTGAATATATACCCATAATTAAGTGTCGTATATGCTATTAATATGTAGTGCCACATAAGTATCCAACTACTCGTAACTTATTCTCATTACAACCACGTCAAGTTATAAAACAAAGGTCCCAAGAAACTTGTATTCCAAATTAATTTGGTCATATAAATATATGTATTCAGCTTGATATTTATATTACTTACGATTGATTTTTTTATTGTTTCATTTACATGGCCCCCTTTAATATCCAAAGTCATATCGGGGGCTTTGCACTTAAAACAACTTGTAGGTTCTTTTACGTTTGGTTTAAATAATTTTATTTTCCTCAAACACACACACACATTCACTCTCTCATACACACTTTCAGACTCTTTGGGGAATAGGGAATAATTCTGGTTAAAGAAAAATTTCCCGCCCGAGCCGGGAATCGAACCTGGAACCTCCGTCTGAGAAGTCAGCGAGCTGACCACTCGAACACGGAGGCAGTCACACTTGTACTGTTTCAATTGTGTTTTTAGGTTCTGTATTGTTTAGCGTGCCTTGTTTTTGGCAGCCTCCAGTTTGGAGAAGCAGAATTTGGTAATTAATAATAATAATAATAATAATAATAATAATAATAATAATAATAATAATAATAATAATAATAATATGTAGGTATATATGCATGCACCAGAAGGCCTAGGTGTCCCCGTATTTGACATTTGCAGATATCCCTTAGTGCGTTGAAGGAGTTGCAGAGCTCAACGGAGCTATTTCAAGTTAAATCCGGTCCGTGGGGAATCAGCGTGAGCGACCTACATTTTACCTCTCTCAATGAGTGGAACCCGCTCACCGTCTCCGCTAATAAGCAAGAGCTTTAAATCGAAGTTTGCTCACGCTAGTTACCCACTAACCAGTTTTAGCTTTAAATAGTCGCGTTAGGTTCTGCAGCTCTTTTAACACACAAAAGAATATGAGCAAATGTCAAACACGCGGCAGTTAGGACACATAGTACTCACGTTTGCAATAAAAGAAATTGTATATATGTACCTATATGTTTACACTGTCCATTAGGCGGACAGAGCGGCACAGGGGCGGGTTTTCTCTGGGTTCTCCGGTTTCCTCCACCATCACATTCCACCGGTTCTCCATCTTCATTCCATGTATCATCAATGTCATCGCCTGCGATGCCTTATGTAGTAAAATCGGGCGTTAAACACTATCAATAACAAAATAAGACCATTGCAGCATATTTGTATGTTACAAAATATTAATCAGCCCAGTCTTCCCTGATTTTCCAATCAATTATCGTGGAACGCATCTCGTAATTTTTCACAGCTGTGTTCCGCCACTAAGTGTTACAATATACCCGGCCGTCTGTGCCTGTGAGGCTAACGCTTCCGTTAATTTTCTGTTTCAGAGTGATATTTATTTATACTTTTGATCAATTTCCTGGGGTGATATTTTTTGCCAGGAGCAATTTCTCTCTCCCCTTTCTTTCTTTCTTTCTTTCTTTCTTAGTCTCCTTCTTTCGTTCTATTCTTGAGACAATGCTATTCTGCAAAACGAAATTGTAATTTCTGAAACGAGTGTTCGCAGTTTCCTGTTGCTCTACGACTCCAAAAGCCTCTAGAATTGCCTAAAGTAATCGGTTCACATGGTGAGGCAACGAATGCTTATTGAGCTGTATGTGGGCAAGTGCTTCCTTCTATATATTTCATCCGTTCAGATATTTATTGGAAGAGGGGTTGTTAAAGGGGTGCTTATTTAATTGTTTTAGAATCTGTCGTAATTAAATCCACTGCCGCTAAGTTTATTGAAGAGCCTTCCATATACCTAACCTATGTTTTATATATTGCACTTTCTTTTCAGACCAAACTTCAAATCCCTGGATAACTTCTGAGAATAACACAACTGAGTATGAAGTTCCTGAACGTAATAGCTTGAAGTCTGTCCTTGTAATATCAGAATGGTTGTTATGCCCCTCGATATAGCAATTCGCTGTTTCTTTATTTCCCTAGCGTGCTGTTCCCTTCACATTCGGTTTTTACCAGCAAATTGAGAGACGCGCTCCCCTAGTGGTTGTCGAATGCTTAACCAATACTCGCCAGAAAAACCTATGTACTTCCGCAGAATTATCGTTACAAACTTAAACCCCAAGTTTATGTCAGTTTTAAGGGCCTTCACAATAAGTATGTGCACTGAAGAAAATCTTTTGCCCTGCTTTTCCTATAATTAAGCTTAAAAATATTGTTTCAGAATAACATACATAAAATACTTCTACTATAATTTTCCCACACAATTTACGAATTTTGAGTTTAATATTTATCTAAAACGGCGATATAGTAAAAGAGTATGTCCGTGTAAGCATTACTAATCTGAAGCCAATTTTAAAACCGGTTTATACTACTTAAACTTTTAGTTTCGCTATAATAAATAACTTATTTTAAAATACACAGATATTTGAAACTGTTTATAAAAATACAGTTATTGTTTTAAGCTTCAGGGGGGAAAATATTTTATGAACACCTAAAAATGTCCGAAATCACAGTTACCATTAAGAATTATATGATATATGTTTATTTAGTGCTGAACAATTTAGGCCAGAAATTTGTATTTAAATCATAACATGAATACATGTATGCATGTCTATGTGTATGCGTTTAAACTACTAATACAAATTCATATATAGACGGAATGGAAAATTATTGCCGACTCAGAAGAGCAACATTTTTTGCAGCCAGAAACGTATTTAGCTTCAACTGAGAAAATTCTCTAAAAAGGAACCACACAAGAAAGATGTCTCTGTTAAGAGTCGAGCCTGGCACCACCGCTGATACATAACCTGTATTGTAAATAAAATTCCTATCTAACAAAACAATAACATTGGAACCAAAATTTCTAATTACAAGAGTCAGTATTGAAGTGATGCCATAAGCTAATAGAGAGCATTGTTATACCTGGTTGACAGTAAAGAGCATTTATCAGCACCTGAGATACAACTTCTCTAAACTGCTGATAGTTAAGGGGAAGGATATGAGACTACGGTCTAGTGTCTAGAAATGTTTCTTCAGGCGTTGTTAAGTGGACAGTCAACTGAAATTCCGAGCTTTTGGGCAATATTTGTGATTTTCTGTTTTATTAATAAAAACGTCTTGTTTCTTCTCTATTTAAAAGTGATATAACGGTTTACTCTGCGCCCTTTTAAATGTCTCATTGGCCACCTAAATATTGAAGTGCAAGGCATTTCTAGTGATGCGGCATCCTTATTTTCTTCGTTTCTCAAAACTATACTTTTTCTTCCTATAAAAGCTCTCTTGCGGAGCCATTTTGACCAGATTCTTATTTATTTAGAATACAAGTTCCTTGGGACTTTTGTTTTATAACTTGGTGTGGTTTTGATGGGAATTAGTTACAAGTAGTTGAGCACTTTGTCGTACTATTTTTGTTTGTGGCCACCACGTTGGGGTGCCAATAAGTGGTAGTTTCTTTTGGTGTCGTCAATGCTCGGATGCCAAGATGTCGTGGTATTGTTGGGGTGTCAGTATGACGCTGTCAGGTGAGCCTACCTGAAGTTGGTCACGGATTAATACTAGTGAATGTCTCTACATCAAGTGTACATACCTTGCAGATTCCCTTGGTTGCACCGGCTAAGCTTCTTCTAGTAGACCGCGAGTCTCTTACTCAGGGGGGAAAGAATGACAAGGGTATGTAACACTGTTGGTAGACTCAAATAAGAGAGAAAGTTCACTTAATTCACTGTATACTTCCTTTATTTGTGAATTATTGTTCATTTGAGGCACTACCCCTACGAGCGACTGCCGACATAACTGATCGCGAACTCGATGAAGCCGTTTTCATTACGTGCTGATTCCACTTTTTCGGAGTTATTATAACTTTACATTAGTCGCTGTAGTCTGGAGTTTCTCGGTCCGTATAACATTCACGATAATGATTGCCCGTCAGATTAATTTGTAAAACACTGATTTTCTGCAATATACGGCGCGTGGTTTCCTACATGATGTGTCATACTTTATGAGCCTTGTGTGTTATGCGTTGTTTTCTGAACCCTGTTAGCTACACTGTGAATCTTACTAGCCTGATTTCTTGTACGCGCATCCGTTATAAACAAAAGGGTCCGAGTTTTGCCCTCCTTTTTGATTGGCTGAAAAAGAGCGCGTAAAGTGGCGTCATCATGTGACTATCGGGGCTTTTTCTTTATTTTACACCCACGTGACCTTGTTCTACAATGCGAAATTCCCTTTCTTCAGTTTCAAAGGGAAAGTACCTAGCTTCCTCTTAAGGTCCGTTACTTATGTCCCTAATGCATTAAAATGTGTGTTATTTTCAACTAAGTCCGTAGCCTTGACGAATACAAAAGGGATTTTTACCTTCCACGGTAATGCTTTCCACTGAGCATATATTTCTTATGTTAAATATTATAAACTAATGATTAGGCTAATAATACATTTGTCGTACTAAAATACTGTGGAAACTTATTAGTAGCACATACTTCAAAAATGCCTGAAGCTTTTGGCCTCATTGTACAGCAAAATCCACACCAAACTTTATTTGCATGTTTATTAAGAACACCCTTATCACATATTTTATATGAAGCATGAAAAATTTTCCACAAGGATTAGTTTGTATAAAACAATTAAATTCATAATTAAAAATGAGTAAAGTGGTACCATTTGGAATAGATGGTGAAATTTTGTATAGAGAGTACCATAAGAAAGATCAATACATATATAAAATTTAGAAAACTCCATCTTAAAAAATAAGAAACTTAGAATCTTCACTTGAATATCCCCTTAACAGACATCAGTGAACTGCCCACTAGTGCAAGGCAATATGAATATTAGCAAATATTAAAAGTGGTGCAGTACAATAACGTATGGCATAATGACAGATTAAAGTTGATTAGTGCTAAAAGTAGTTATTTAAATAAATAAAAGTGTCTGTCATTGGTTGTTTAAATAGATCGAGAACGTCTTGGCCTAAACTAGTCACAAAAACAAAGTTCCGCCGTTGTACTGAGAGTCGAGTGGCTTTATAAATGTACATTCATTAGAATATATCCGTAGTTCCCGTGTTAGCCATTAGTTATTGTAAATGTTTAGTTTATATTTTACTCAAAAGTAAAATACCGCACTATTGTTATTAGGAATGTCATACAGCACAGAATCTTAGAAGAAAACTCCTCCTCTCTACCAAAATAGACAGGTGTTGCAAGGTTAGGTGACAGAACCATAGATTAGCTATTTTACCACAAACTGCACACATTATTTAATGAGCCATCTTAACAAGTGCATAATGCCACTAACTTTTGACATTAAAACATCAAAACATATGCTTAAAACCTACAAAAATTCAGTACACCACAACACCTTTCTGAACCACATCAATGCAAATGCTGTGTCACGACGACCCTGTCCAGAGGATTGCAGCCACTGCATTCATGTTGAACAGAAAAAGTGCAACGCAGCTGCCCGTTCTATTACGGTGGCGCATGCAACTGGGTGTTTGCTCAGACCTGAGGAGGGAGCACCTGGCAAACGCTGACTTGGGGCCACTCCTGAGAGAAGTGGAGGCAGGGACAAGACCGACCTGAGAAGACATCGTACCCAGCGGCAGTATGTACAAGACCTGCTTGGCCCAATGAAATACTGTTCCTGATCAATGGTACAGCTGGCTGAGACCACGAGCACACTCTGAGAGGTGGTGCCGCCAATGCCATGTGTTTTTATAGTGTTTAACGCCCGCTTTTATTACTATGGCACCGCAGTCGGAATCTTATGCCGCAAGTCGCGGCCTGGGATCCGGGATTGTATGCATCAGTATAACGTGATAACACCTTTGGAATGCAGAGCCATAGATGTAACTGGGCTATTCCCCGTGTCAGGCAGGGCAACAAGTATCTCTTGGTCGCCTTGGATTATTTCTCCAAGTGACCTGAAGTGAAACCGGTACATCCTGAATACGAACCTCGTACGTTACCACGGAGCCATCTCACTCCGTTTGACTCACATACCTACTGTTTAAGGCATTTCTATTTATTCCTATTTAATACTTAGGGATTTATTATGTTTGCGGCCAGTACTACCGGACACTATAACAAAAACTAGTTTACAGTAGCCTGTGTTGCTAATGTGTTTGGTAAACACAGCCGTAATTTCGAGGATGCTTTACCTGGTCATGTCATCCATATTACCCCTATATATGACACCTCTCCCCTTAACAAATAAATTGTGGCTGTCGAATGACACGATCAAGCCTTAGAAGACGCCCATTCTTTGAAGGAAAATTTTACTTAGATGTTTTTCTGGAATAGCTCCAAAATCTTACAGGATACTGTAAACCAAGGCCCTTCCTAAATGTGGGACTTAGATTTAGAGATTCCTGAAATTCATGATATAGTCTTTGTTCTGAGATCGCTGCTTGGTAGGCACTGTGGGTCAAGCTATTGGTGCACAGTCTTACTAAACGGCTTTCTAAAATGTTTACTATTGTACTGTTATGGAGGATTGCTGCTAAGCGAATACCACAAACAACAATAGAAGTCTTCTTTCCTCTTCTCTTGTGTATGCGTGTGTTTAATTTTGCATTGATCGCCAAAAACTCCTAGACCAACATGAACGTGTATACCAGGGTACACTCCGTCAAAGGAACATTCGATAATAATTTCTGTAATTGAAGTTTATACCAGGAACATTGAATCTAACGATTGATCAAGTAGAGACATCGCAATATGATATCCCGGAACACTCTGTGTACGTCAACGTAACATCCCCAATTCCGTACAAACGCATCTTACGCCAGCTCAACACTTCCCCGGTCTTCGCTTTGATAGGGGCAATGGACATATATAGTGCACATATAAGAGCTTCCTTCGACACTTCCAACCCTGAAAGAAGCCAACGCGATAAAGGATGAATGAACTGACAATGGAATCGACATGGAAGGCCACGAAATTTGGAGGGTGAAGGAAAACTTCCCAGCATTCTCGTGACGACCAGGGGAAACCCCGAAAAAATACATAGGTCAGATATGCCAGCCACGGGAAGTGAACCCGGACCTCCCGAATGCGAGCCACAGACAAATCGCATGAGCCATCCTGCTCAGTCATCTCCAATTTTTGGATAATATCTCTGTGTATGGCTCTCTAAAAAAAAGAGGTGGAATTGGTAACTTAGATGTCATCTTAAAACATGTGGATACAAATTACAAGAAGGGCAGTGAGAGAGAGAGAGAGAGAGAGAGAGAGACAGACAGAGAGAGAGAAAGAGAGAGACAAGAGGAAACACAAATGTAAGAACCAGAGCAACAGTTGAAAAGCCATCTCTACTTCAGAAGCACCCAAGCGAACTTGGGTAGTAAAAATGTGTACCAAGATGATTATGAGAATACTTGAGCTATATGCCCCAGGCAGTATGAAATCGTAAAAACGGAAAGGCCTGGATACAGTGTTTACAGTGCAAAAAGAGATTTCATCAAAAATATCCAGGCTTGAGACTTACCGGAAGAGTTCGTGTACCACTCTTTCAAAAAACACTGAAATAAAATTGTTTTAAGACAAGCAAATCATTACTTATATTTTGTTAATAAGCTTGAAGTCGGTTTGTAACTACATATGTTGAATTTACAGCAAAATTTTAACTTTGATTTATAGTAAATATTTTAGTGGAAAAAAAAACCTCATATGTGTATCGTACAGAGATGATTGTAGTTGAGTTGTTCCAAAAATAAAGGCTTCAGTATGTTATTTCCTTTATGCTAGGAGGGTAAAACCTTAATACTGCGAAGTGACCCTAATTTGCCTTTCAAATGTTCCAATTACAAATGTTCCAATAGTAATGTTCCAGAGAGAATTCTTTGCCGCACCGTGGCCGAGTGATTAGACCACTCGCCTCTTACCAAAGTGGCCCAGGTTCGATCCCAGGCGACCGCATGTGGGATTTATGGAGGACAAAACTACGGAGAAGCGGGTTTTCTCCGGTTTCTCCGATTTCCCCCGCCTTCGCATTCCACCGGTGGACCATCTTAATTCCATGTATCATCATTGTCATCGCTTGCGGTCACCGTTGTCGAGTGGTTGGACAACACACCTCTCACATGTGCGGCCCGGTTTCAATCCCAAGCGACCACATGTGAGATTGGGTGGACAAAGCGGTGCAGATTCGGATTTTCTCCGGATTCTACGGTTTCTCCCTCCATCGCATTCCACCAGTGCTTCATCTTCATTCCATGTATCATCAATGTCATGGCCTACACTACCATTTGCAGTAAAATACTATAAAAAAATCACCTGCTGTGACTATGTAGTAAAGGCGGGCTTTAAACACTATCATAAAAAAGAGGAAATTCTTCAGTCCTACATATTTCCTATAAATATTTGGTAATTATATAGGTGTGAATTTATATCCCATGTTGAGACTTGAGTTAATAGAGCAACCTTATTTGTAGAATTACCCTGCAGTTATTGGTGTTTGGGGATTAAAATGCATTTAAATGAGCTTCCCTAGCTCCTGAAGATTTTAAATTACCTTGGCGTTAACCTTTATGAGAACAAGCTGCACAGATTAACGAAATAAGTTTTTTGCATATTAGCAGATTTTATTGTTTTAACCCATTAATAGACTAAGCAAATATGTGTTAAGATACGACAAGGTTAACGTAAGTAGCAAACAGCTTTATTTAAAAAATTCCAAAAGAGGATTCTGAATTTTTTGAAGGTGCATTTATTCTTAGTAGGTTGAATCAAAATGTTAATGTGTGTTTCATCTATGTTTCAGCAATTACACAGCCTGGACGTGCCAGAGGTTCATTTCACCTGAATGTCGTCGCTATTTTTATTACTATTATTATAAATTAGCATAACGTCCTTTCACCTGTTTGGTCACTTCCAACATGAATGAAATCAGTGAAATGGTGCTCAAATGAAATTGGCGTCTAGGAGCCTAAAGTTACTCGACATTTGTCTTCTCAGCATAAGAGAAGTGGATGTCGTCACCATTTTAATCATGAACGCAATACAGAGAATATGGCAAAACTCAGTAGTGAATAGTGTTTTGTTAATTGTAAGGGGTCATGCGAATTTAAATACCACGTGTGTAATTCTGGGAAGGGGAGAATGTATAATAATGCTCCATCAGACGGGATTATAAAAGTGTGAAAGTTCTTCATAAAAAGTTGAAATATCTCAGGAAGGGGGAAACTACAATAAAAGCTGCTGGTGCTAATAGCACTCGCGTAATCTCTTTATAAAAAGAGATGTGGATATTCCTGAACTGAGTGACCCCTTGACCATTAGGAGTCCAACTGGAGACATTGCGATTGAACACCGACAACTGGTGCAGAGGCTATTTAAAATGGCGGAGGTTTTGATTTCTGAGGTTCTTAAGCTGAGAAAAGATCAAGAATATCTCTTTTCAACCAATTCATCAGGGATGAAGGAAACCACGCCGAGAGAAAAAGACTCCTGCATATCGGAATAAGGTGTCAAAGACTAGACATTCTAACACCATGCAGCAGATTTCCTCACTCAGTATCGAGAATGCTGCGTCATGACTTCCCTGCTATGCAGAAAAGGTGGCCAGCGTAATAGCAACCGAGCGAGTCAACGAAAATTCTGATGACGACGGCTTTGTGCTAATTAAAGGGAAAAAGTATAAGGTCAGTACAAGCTACTCCAAACCAGATACAGAACCAGGTAATAAAACCAAAAGAACCCCCTTGTTTGGAGTACGAAATGAGCATGTCCTTAAGTTTGTCCGTCGCAGTCTAAGAGAAAGGTTATGTGTCTAGGTGACATCCGGAGGTACTGCCGATTGATTAAATCTCAGACAAATGTTGAAGGGTTAACTTTGACCATTCTTAAAACTCAGTTCCCAAGTTATTCATAATTTTAATGTATCCGTTGCTGAAAATCGTTTTAAAAAGATAAATAACATTAAAGTTGTTCTCAGGGAGTCTTAATAATGGTCGGCTTAACGAGAGCCAAATAATTATAGAAAATAAGGGCACTAAGGGGAATATGAAGACCCGTAAAGAAACTATTGTGAATACGCCTAGATAACATGTTTTACCATAAGATAAGAGCATTAAGGGCCCGACTGGGTAGTGTGATGGTAGCGTGTCTGCCTCCTATTCAACAGGTCGTGAGTTCAAATCTCGCTTAGGGTGAGTTACCCGGTTAAGGTTTTTTCGGGGTTTTTCCTTATCCTGAGAAGACAAGTGCCGAGTAACTTTAAGCTCCATGGACCCCGAGATCATTTGAGCAACTTTTCACCAATTTCATTCGGACGATATGACCTACCAGGTTAGAGACGTTAAGCTAAAAAAAAAAGAAAAAAAAAGAGCATTAAACTAAAAAATGAGTACAGCTCATAGCCATACAGTATGTGAGGATTTTGAAATCATTATATATATATATATTCGCGGAGACTTGACTGCATGATGGTGTTAAGAGTTCTGAGCTATTTAGTGATAAATGTGACGATTATATTGTTGCAGTAAAAAGTACTTATGTTCAGTTAAAATTGATTAAGACTGCTCTAAATTTGAAAGTTTGTGCATTAATGTAATACTCGAATATAAGGCATATTAGGCAGCAAAGCCTATGTTTCAAATAATTCATCTGTTGATTATTAAGAACGTATGTATGCATCTTTTATAAAGCAATATATTTAGTGTAAATATTATTATTGCACAAGATTTTAACCTTCCCCTGTTACTGCGTAAAGTGCATATTTACTTTGCCTGGAGTATATTATAACGAATTCTGTATAATTTCACAATCTTTCTTCTCTAAATAAGGCTAATAATTAACATGATAGAAATCATGATTTAATCCTAACACATGTTTCGAATTTTAGGGTAGAAAGGCATACTATACCACACTACTGGGGACGGTCACCATAATATCGCTATTGCTTATCATCAATATCAGCAAGAAAAGAGTAAGTAACTTGAGTTATACTAATCACTGGGTCACACGAGCAAAATGTAGTGTTATATATAGGAATTCCTTATTAGTGGAGTACGTTTAGTTGGATTTATTTGGTTATATCCCTTCGCAGCTGATTCTGCGTTACGTAACAAGTCTCAGCAGTAATGTAAAACAATTAAAGTGAAAACCTTAAAAATATTAAAGATTAATTGAAGCAGAATACACAAACACGTAGCTCTAAATAATAAATAAAATGAAATAGGCAAAAAAATATTATCTTTAAAGCAGCCAAAGCAGCTATAAAATCATGTTTTACAAGTTGCTGAGAGCATTTCAGATAAGAATATTTCTAATATTCTGGGTTTTTTTAAAGTATACTTGCCACAAAACGGATTTCTTATGCGCATTTTCTTAAGAAACTGAATGTTGAGGTTAGGCTCTTGCCCAGTAAGCTTAATAATAAATCAGACTTTCAGTGATACTTCCAGTTTATGTTTTCACAATAGAGGATTTTGAAAGCGCTTGAATATTCATCGCAATGTTAGCAAACCGATAAATAGATTCGTTATCGGCAAAAAGAAAGGAATATCAATGGATCGGAAAATCATAATTCCTGAAAAAAAAATTAAATGTGCTGGTCGAAGATGCATGTCCAACGTTTTAGACTCCCAGGATATTTTGACCATTTAGGTATGCTATGAAACAATTTTCTTATAAAGCTAAGAGTGTCTGCACTTCTAAGCTAGTATTTTACTTAGACAAGATGGATAGGTTTATGTTGTTTCTAAGTTGTGTTTTTTGTTTGCTTTTTGTTGTTTTTTAAGGCAATACAAGCTTTTGTAACTTCTTCAATGTCCCTTTCTACATAGGTTTGCATATTTGTCTATGAGCATCATACAGCTCATAAATTCTGCCATTCTGTTTATATTTAATTTTAAATAAAAAGAGATCAACATATACTCAGAAGTGAGTTTGTTTCACTCCATTCCTAACATGAAAAGAGAATGAACTTATTAAACTGAGCTAATACTAGTTTTATTCATACCAAGCAGCTTTACATACTCTTATAAAATGGATATACCTGAGTATGCTCTACTCTACTTGCATTACTTGAATATATTCTCAAAATTAACTAAGTACTTGATAGGTATTTATTTGAAAACCTGAAGCATAAACTATGTACTCATTTTAGTCTCATAATTAATTGTGTTTATGCATTTAAGAAAACTGATTTTCCTCTCTATAAAATGTATTGCGCAGAGCTAGATGGGAACTCCTTTTACATACGATGTAAATAATTTTATTAAACAGTGTACATATTTGATTCATCAATACCTATAAAGACATCTAGTAAATATAAGTACCCTTGATGGTTTGACAAGTATGTTGTAAAAAGGCTAGAACAGAAAGAACAGCATAGAAAATATATGTAATGTTATATTTAGACCGCGCATATTTTCAAGGAGAAAAAGCAAATCCAGTATTAACACCTCATATAAAGCATACATAAATAACTTATCATCAAATATAAATTCTGGCCCTAAGAGCTTCTGAAGCTTCATTAGAAATATAGTATAAAATCAGTAATTCTATAGCGACCCTTGGTACAAGTACACTAACATGTACGAAATCAATTGTTTTATGACTTTGCTCTATTTTTGAATCACTATATAAGCACAAAGAAGTTACCTATAACTTAAATGAAGAATAACTGCCGTTAAAACCTCATACACTGTCCGTAATAAGTATAATGAGAACTATGAAGACTTAAACGAAAAAAAAATCAAGTGGTCCGTCAAGTAGTTGCAAGGGTTGTGCGGTGAGGAAATATTGAAACGTTCCCTTGCGTTTTTTTTTTTTTTAATTTGATTATTACGAAACAAACAGTACACAATAAATGAAAACTGAATAAATTGTGTCCAAATTTGACTAACGAAATACTTTATCAAAATGAAAATTACAGAAAAATGTCCATTATTTCTGTTCAGCTACAGTTTTTGAGCAATTCTTATTCATTCGTATTTATACACATGTTAAAATCTTCGTATCTGTGAAACAGCATGGGTTTTTACCTAAAAGATCTGAATTATCCAATATGATGAATTTTACGCAGTTGATAATTCACTTAAACAGAAATACAACTTACACTAATTTTCTAAAGCTTTTGGTAGCTTTGGTCATAATATCCTGTTATCTAAATTAGCTAATTATGGTTTTTTCCATTCAATGTTAGAAGTAATTTCCTCGTACTTAATGAAAAGGAAGCAGTATATTATTTATGATCAACGTTTTCTATTATGTTTAACGCACTTTCCAGCTTGCCTCAGGGGTAGAAACTGGGCCACCATCTATTTTTTTATTGATATATTGTAAAATATTCGTAATGTATATTATTTTACATATTTATTGCTTAAACCCATTTAAACCTGCACACATGTTGAGAAAAAATAGTATATTAATAATGCATATGAATGTATTGTAAAAGTAGTTTATTTTAATATTAATGAAGACTATACTCACTAACCCAGGTTTTAAAATGAACGCAATACATTTACCTCATAAGCAGTCTCACGATGATCATGGAGTTCTAGCAAGCGAGAATAGTATATTTGTTGACCACAGAAAGCAAACCGCTAACCGTGTATTTAAAACCCTTGGTTTGGCTTAGAAATTTCAAAGACCTTAATATTTACCAAATCTTATTTTACCTATAATGTATTTTTGAGATCTACCTTGGAATATTTTTCACCTGCCTGGAGTCCTTACTTTCAAGTTTATCAAATTAGAATAGAGAAGGCCCAGAAGATATTTTTTAGATATTTGTAAAACATCAATATTGCAGCATTCTCCCCAGACGTACATTATAAGGATTTATTGACTAAATTCAAACTAATTAAATCAAGTACCATAACGGACTTTACAGAAGAATTTTACTACACAAATGAATAAAGAGTGTAGCGTATAAGCCAACATTCGTTCAATATTTGAATTTCTAAACAATACATTTGTTTTACGAGTACAACCACTACTTGTGCACTAAGTTGCAGATCATTTTGATTCTTTTCCCCAATCCTGCGAATTTTCAAGACAACTGCATAAAGCTGTTGCTCAAATTTGTTAAGTATTCGTAGGTAAGTTTGTGTTTCTGTGTATTTCTACACTTATTTGCGCTTGAGTGTTGTTATATATTTATGTATCTCTGCTTTTTGTAACAGATTAATAAATTGCGACATAAGTCCCGTTCAAAAAAAGTAAATAAATAAATGTATTAGTTTAGTTGTTATTGTATATTCCAAAAGATATTTAAAACAAAAACATTCATACTTTTAGCGAATCCGGGTTTATTGTCCAATACATGTTGTTGCAAAATAAATTAGTGTATGCATTTTTGAGCCTTGGAACAGTTTAAGTAATAATGCAAAGCGCTGCGGAAGTATCACAAAACAAGCAGAAACCGATTTCATGTAAATGTATGCTTGTACTAAGATGTTAAAAGTTTTTCATTTCCTTAGTGAAATAAATATTGAACCAACAATGAATGTTCAATATCAATGTCGATAAATGTCGCACTCTCACTATTTTACTTCCGGTCTTGCTTCGTTAAGGAGATACAGAAGCGTTTTTATAACAATTTTGTTCAAAAATGAAGATTTTTGGTGAAAAAGTATGCGCCACGCATTATATCAACATATGTAATTTTTCTTGGTTCTGTTTTAAGTTTATTTATATTTTAATTCAAACTAATTTCTATTGCTTCTTTATATGTTTGAGTGTCCATTAAGGCACATATTTGGAATGCTTCATTCTCTTACGGAGGATGTAACACATATTTTGGATGCCATTTTTGGGTTTTTTTTATCTTATTTTCCCATATTCATAAATTTTTCTCCCACAAAAATGCAAATAAAGTTTTGTAAAACATTTCTGAAGCACTGCCAAATGTGTGTAATAAACCGTACTGTTGAATTTGTTTATTTTGACCATAGATTAGTTTTGAAAATTAATTACCTAGTTTAACTATGGAGTTTATAGAGTTTTTCCTACATTGTGATATTAAATTATTATTTAAAAAACTACCCACGATATGAACATCTCAATCGGAAATTTTCTTTAAAAGGTAATAAGGAATGCCATTTCAAAATGATGCATATCTGTTGGAGAAGCTAGATTTTTATTTCAGCTAGTTGAATCGAATAAATTCATTAACATGTTTAGAATGAAAATACACATTTGAATGAAGCTTGGTGTGAATACTTCTTGTGTAACCAGTAATGTCGATAAAATATTACACTTCTTGCTTTAATACTTTAGAAAACACTTTTATCACTTCGGGTCCCCTAAATTATATTCATCGCTTCAAAGGATGTGCTACTCAATAGGACATTAACTTCAGAAAGGAATGTCTAACATTTTTCACCACATTCTTTTTAATGCTGAAGGCACTATACCTACCAGGCTTTTTTTTTTTCTGAAATTATAGTGTATCCGACTTTGTACATAACCACATTAGGCGACATTGAGCTATAGTCGTTTACACTTATAAGAATTTGCATTCACCTGACAATTCGACTATCTGTGCATTTTAAGGATGATTTAGCTAATACTCGTTCCCTACACTTCCATTGTACGCACTTCGTTCGACATTAAGCGTTATGCAGGATATGAGGTGAATAAGTGCAAATATTTGTGTCAGTGTTTGAGGACGATGCGATGATCCAGTATGTGCAGTTGTTTCGCTGTTTTCTAAAGTTATGTTCACAATGAAATTTTCATGATATTTTTAGGATGGCTATTACTTCCTGTCTCAGATTTTTTGTAGTGTTTAACGCCCGCTTTTACTACTTGTGGCACCGCAGGTGATTCTCTCAGAGGCTTGGTTGTTTATGTAACAGGTCACTTAGTTGACCCTCCACTTTGCCCTGCACGACTATATGTAGTGTGATTCATGTAAACACATCAGAGCATAGCTCAGGGCCGTTCAAAACACATTGATCTTCAAATTTATGCGTCAATTATGACAATACTATAAGTGCACAAAATGAGATACGCTTCTGTGTTACACACTTTTGTAAAATATTTGCAAATATTCTCCTTCCACTTCGTATACAGGAAATACTAAAGTGGCTATAATTGATTGTTCTATTTTTGGCACTATCGGTATATCTACAGGTAATTAATTAGTCTTACTCTGCAGTTCTTCATTAGATTTAACCCTTGGAATGTCAAGTTTTCCTTCATTTAACAGAAACTATACCCCTTTTCCCTTCAGTGTTGAGTATAAAGGTACACTGCAAAGCGTCATTCCTGTGTTTTATATCCCACTTTATTACCAAGACTCCCTAGGCGATAATATAGCATTGTTTACCATTTCTGTTTAAGCAAGTCTTCGAAACTGCATTAATACGTGTGTAATACAAAATAGTGGCCTCTGAACTATAAACAAGGGTCATGCCTTTTCAGCACCACTCTGTACACGAAGCATTCAGACAAGGAGTCAAAATGGTACGTCATTAATTCACGGGGGCCATAATAGTTTTGTTAACTGTCAGAGTTGAAAGGAAAGAAAATAAGAATTCAGAGATGTAGGTGATGGTGAAGAGAAGGGGGATACGACGTGATAGATGAAAAGATACGGATGAGGAACAAGAGTGCAAGGCATGTTTCAGTTACCAGCCACATGGCACGTCCAAGAGTGAATTTTTCCCCTTCCATCGCCCACGATAAATAGCATGGAGCTCCTCACCTCTCTCCCTCTCTCTTTCAACATCAACCCGGCATGGCTGGCTCGAGGATTTATGGCCTCTTTCAAGTTGTTTCTTTTGAGCAGGCTAGAGCTGGACGTTGGAGGGGCACACAGCAGGTAATTATATCTTCCTTTCCACCGTGAAATAAACCGCCTCATAACACGGAGCACTCGAGTAGGCCGTTCGTCACTGTCAGCCTTACCTTGACCTGCCCTGCATGCCTGACGGAATAAATACATACTACAGCCACATCACTACCATGTTTCACTGTTTTCATCGATCTTCATTTTATAACGCAGTCCTTTACGTTTGTTCCCTGTGTTAGCGTGTCAATTACTGCTGAGTTAACCCACCTTTGTCATCCTCTGTTTGTAATACAAAATGTAGTGAATATTTTCGGAATCTTAATAACAAAAACATTTTAAAACACTATAGATACAATAAACTGTATCGCAGGAGCTTAACCTCACAATACTGCATTTTGTGTTTTTCCGTTAACCGCATTTCCTTTTAGTACATATTTCCTATCAGCAATGGTGTTAACTCGCGTACTGATATTGTTGGGCTTCTATTCCATCTTTAATTTTAATCATTGGATTACACACACATTCATACTTCCAGACTCGAGAGAGGATAGGGAATATTCAGGGATAGAGAAGAATCCCTAACCTCCAGCCGGAAAACGAGCCCGTAACCGCTGGCCCAGCAGACAGGTGCACTGTTGACTGAGCTATGGGGCCAGTCAATGCTGAATTTGTTTTGTTACACATGCCGCTTTTAAACCGGCTTTCATATCACTTTCACAGGCACCACAGCCGAAGCGATTCGAATGACCATGATCGTCATAGCTCATGCTCATGCTTGTTGCTGCACTCTAACGGACACTCAGTTAAGCAATGCGTGTGAGGCACATTTTAGTGTATCAGTGGGTTTGTAACTGTACGGAAGAAGTCAGCTCATATTTATGGTGGAAAGTTATACAAGAAGCTGAATAAACTTCCGTGGTCACATCGAAATATCCTCCTGGCTTCAAGTTTTCCGTGTTAGGCATATTTAGTTCGGAGGAAAGCTTGAATACGGCTCTTAATAATCATGAAATCCAACACGGGCTTATTTTATAGGCGAAACACAAATGATCCTGACAGCACTGGTTAACCGGACCAGCAGAAACAATGAGAGAAGGACGGAAGAGGCGAAAACAGCGACATGAAAACTAGATAGTTGATGTAAATGAAATGGAATATAGTAATCTTAGAAATACTATATCAAATACATTTGAAAAGTATTATGTAAATTCTAGCTTTATCCTAGATTGTAGAGAAGTGTGTTGTGAAAGACTTCACAGTGTCTATCAACGAATGTTAACGTTTTCTCATTATAAAAATACATTCACAGAAAATTTTCTTGTCGTTATTACTGCATCGGGACATATATTTGTTTTATTCCCAAATGATGTATTGAAAAAGCGATAGAGCGATACATAACAGTTAATTCCATTGCTCTATCAGAAGAGCTGGTAATATATGACAGACGTTTCCCATTAATAAAATCTTGTATTGAGAATAAAAAAGCTGTAAATTCCTCCTTTAGCATTTAATCCTTAGTTTCCAATTAAAGAAGTTGATGGAACATAAGCATGTAGCATCGTTTAGATTTCATGACGGAGGAACTATTTAAAGCATGAAAGGTTTTAAATTAATTATTAAACAAGAAAGATAGTATGTATTTATTATTTCATATAGACAAAGTTAATGTCATTGATATTTCAGAACACTCACTCCTGTAATAATTAGACCGAAAGACTGGTTTGAATAGATAGAGAATACTTTTCAAGAAACAAATTTATCTTAATTGGTAAGTGTGAATAAAATATGCTACGTAAAATGATTGTGATACTGCACTCTCTCAAACTGTTGTTACAGGCTAACATACGTTTCCAACATACGAGTGGCGCTTACACATTAGGGGGAAATGCTACAAGTAGTGTGTAACGGTATTTATTGAATTATTGTACACTTAACTTAATGTTAAAAATAACATTTCTATAATTTGGGAATATGTTTCAGAATCTTGAACGACGTGCCTTGCATTTACACATTAGGAAGGCATGTTATGGCTAGGATGAAATGGCATTTATTGAGTTAATGTACACTTAACTTCATGTTCAGAATAAAGTTTATGTACTTTGGAAATATGTTACAGCATCTTGAAAGACCTGCTTTGCATTTGCATTCAGCTGAAACAACACTTCCATTGCAGCCAATCTGTTGCACTATGTTGCGATACAAGTGTGGGAAGTGTACTATTGTAGAATCGAGAAAAAAGTGACGAGATTCTGCTATACATTTAATACACGTGTATCGCATATTATTATTATTATTTTTTTTTGACGATGACTGTTAACATGAATTAAAATATAGCAACAAATTAATTAAATTATTGGTTGGATGTAATTACTTCTATGAGAAAGAAAAATTTAGTAGTCTCTGTTATGTTGCCTTTCACTGCTTTCATAAACAAGGTTTGTTTGCTGTGGAGACATTTTTATCCATTGAATCGTAATTAGAATCGATTTGACAATTTTGTTAGAGAAAGCTATGGTAGAAGAGAGAGAAACAGAAGAAGCCTGGAGAGTGGGATGCTCTACGTTAATTTCGTAACTATGGCGGCCTGGGTTTCATCCCAAGCGACCGCATGTGGTATTCGTGGTGGACGAAGCGGCACAGATGCGGGTTTTTTCCGTGTTTCCCCTGCCATCGCATTTCACCGGTGCTCCTTCTTCGTTCCATGTATCATCAGTGTCTCCGTCTGCAGTACCATAGTAGTAAGAGCGGGTGTTATACGCTATGAAAAAGGAGAAGTCTAGACTTCAAGAAAATGGATACTGTTCGTCCAATATAACATTCAATAATTGTACTTTCACATACAATATAGCAAAATAAATATTGCAACTATTTTAATTATCTCACTGTGTTTTTGAGCCCATATCTGTATTGTGATTTGTTTTGTTTCTATAGCAACCAGGTTGGACTGGGAAATGCGCTCAGTGGCGGCCGCTAAGACATGCTACATGTGGTGCCAAGATAATATTGTTATAACAAAGTTCTTCAAATATCTGTTTATTCTTGCAGTAGCATCGATCTATTGTGTACTTTTGTGAATAACCGGTAAATTTCATGAGTAAAAAACGGAAAAGGAAACGGTGCGTTTGTGTTCAAATTGTGAACAAAGGATCAGAGCAGGCCTATGTCTAAAAATTCCTGGAGAACGTGTTAACAAACGCTTGTGTACGATTCCGTGAAATCGAAAGAAATATACGGTTGAATCTGCTTTAAACGTAACACAGTTGTAAGTAATTCGCATTTATTTATACATTTTCGTAGGTCCCGGCAAAATGTAATTTAGAAACCTGTTAACAGAACTTTATTTATACCAAATACATTTATATGTAGTTCTCTGTTATACGTATTAAATTTCAGTGAAATAGAACTGAGTTTTACGTGATTATAATGAGCATACAGTATACACTATCTTAAAAGAAACTCGAGGGTATTTTCCTTATCTCTGTTGACAAAGATGCAAGCTGAGCGGGCGGCTTTTGGCCTCGGAAACAAAAGATAAAAATGTTCGGTATCTAGTGTTTATTGATAAACAGCTGTTTGTCTTTCAGTTCTCAGTTGCTTTTAATCAGCCATGGAGAACAGAAAAAGGAAATATACGCTAGACCAGAAAGTGGAATTCGTACGAGAGGTGGAGCTTAATCCACACAAAACCAAAACCGAAATTGCTTCAGACTTAGGAATTGCTTACTCCACGCTATGTACTGTCACCAGTAACAAAAATGGTATTTTGTATTGTTTTTAATACTGGCTGCCAAATGAACAAACTACAGTCGCCAGCAGTAAAGGAGATATGCTGAATATGGCACTTTTCACACGGTTCTAGCAGAAACAGGCTGCAGCTCTACCAATCAGTGGCGATATGCTGAAAGCAAAAGCGATAGATTTAGCCAAAATAATGAACTTCAAGGCTGATTTCAAGGATTCATCAGGATGCTTGCAAGGATTTAAAGATGTCATGGAATCACAGGAAAAACAATTTGCGGCGAGACGAATGCTGTGATTGACATCGCAGTTCAGCACTGGAAGAATGAGGTACTACCAGGAACCATAAGGGATTATCAACCTCAAAACATCTATAACTGGTGTGAGATTGGCCTATTCTACAACCTCCTTCCCAACAAGACATTAGCTGAAAAGGGTGACACATGCCATGGAAGAAAGAAAAGTAAAATTCACGCAACAGTTCTTCTTGCCACCAATGCAGACGGATCAGACAAACACTTGTGATAGGAAAATCCAAGAATCTGAGGTGTTTTAGGGGTGTGAAACAAAACCTACAGAACATAAATCCAATAAGAAGTCTTGGATGACTATGATTTTATTGGAACAGTGGTTAAAGAAACAATTGAACATTAAAATGAAAATGAGACAGAAGATCCTTCTTTTTATGGATTGATGTATAGCACATTCACCTCAAGTAATTTTGGAAAATGTTCCAGTGGAATTTTCCCCTCCTAACTGTACCAGTCGTCTACAGCCACTTATTTGGGCAGCATTGCAAATTAAAAAGTTCATTATAGAAAAATGTTGGTTCAACATTTAATAACACAATTGGGCTGCTCCAAGAGCCGGCAAAGAGCCTTGGATTCAACATGCAAGAAAAATGTGACTGGAGAAGAACAGCTAACCACTACTAGATTCATCCTTTACCCCAAATTTTCCTTCATTCCTCTCCCCGAAACCGCTGCGGTGACAGTCTGAGCCATCGGTCAAGGTTGTTTCCCGACCCTCATTTCACTCCTCTGACTTCATCCTGCGGTCAGATAAAATATCACCTTGAATCCGCGGGTGCAACCATGGGGTACCGCCTCTCCTTACTTCCTTCTAATACCGCTGGAGGGGTTTTTAAGGTGGATTTTCCCCTCCACTCGAAAAAAATAGAGGATTCGGAGCTTGATATTCGAGCTGTCAACATGGCTAAGAAGAGACAGCGTAGAGCCGCCGCTGCTACGGCAGCATCCGACACATCTTCCCCGGAGCCGCTGAGGAAGCAGCACCTCCGTCATCAACGGTCGTGGCAAGCTCCACTTCGCCGCCGGCCGCCACCGCAGGCTGTACTACAACCGCAGTTGAGGCCATCTCCAAAGACGCCGCCGACGAGCTCCACACCGCCGCCCCGGATCAGTGCCGTGGTACGGGGATCCAAGGGGACCTTTCCACCCGGCATCTGCTCACCGCCGCGCAGTCACAGTGGCCGTCTTGTTTGAGGGCCACCAGCATTATCTGCGACCGGGGACCAACGCCGTTGGTGCGAGTGCAGTTGCAGGACCAGGCTGACATTGAAGGTGCCTTGGCGTCAGGATTGCCCTTATTAGGGAGATTCCTGGTCGTCGAGGCTAGCAGACAAGAACGCCACCGGCCCTGCCGACGCTGCTGTGCCTTTGGACACATAGCCGACGTCTGCTACTCATCACCGCGGTGCCACTACTGTGGCACCAACACTACCACCGCCAAGTGCACTGGGCACGATCTTCGCCGTCACCGCCGGTTCTGTGGGTGGCGGCCGTCGGCGAAGCGGAGCTTGCCATGACCGGTGATGACGGAGGTGCTGCTTCCTCAGCGGCTGCCGGGGAAGAGATGCCGGATGCTGCCGTAGCAGCGGCGGCTCTGCGCTGTCTCTCCTTAGCCATGTTGACAGCTCGAAGATCAAGCTCCGAATCTTCCTATTTTTTTTTCGAGTGAAGGGGAAAATCCACCTTAAGGGCTGACCCGGGCAAGCCCGGAGTGTCGGGGGTCTCCCATGTGGGCATACCGACTAAAAAGGACCTCTATTAGAAGGAAGTAGGGAGAGGCGGTACCCCATGATTGCACCCGCGGATTCAAGGTGATATTTTATCTGACTGAGGATGCAGTCAGAGGAGTGAAATGAGGGTCGGGAAACAGCCTTGACCGATATCCCAGACTGTCACCGCGGCGGATTCACGGAGAGAAATGAAGGAAAATTTGGGGTAAAGAATGGATCTAGTAGTGGTTAGCTGTTCTTCTCCAGTCGCATTTGTCTTGCATGTTGAATCCAAGACTCTTTGCCGGCTCTTGGAGCAGCCCAGGTGTGTGATTCGCCCCTGGTGATGGAGCGCTCGGCGGAGAGGAGTTGCTGCGGTTGGAGGTCCTGTTGAAGCTGCGACTGGACACTGGCTATCCGATTGGACAGCTCAGTGGTGGTGGACTGTAGTGTGGAGATGGTGGCGGTGGTGGCAGCTTGAAGGTCCTGCAGCTTCTCGTTGAAGCCACTGCACAGCTCTTCAAGGGCAGCTAAATGAGCGCCGACGTGCAGGATCACCGCGTGGAGGTCCTGAATGTATGAGAGATGAGAGAGCCATGCGCTTCTGCATTTCTTCAGTTTGTAGCGTTGAGGTGCAGATCTGTGAGAGCTGATTTTCTGTAGACCATTTAGAAACATTGAGTTCTTCGTTTGGAAGTTTGAGCAACTCAGAATATTAAGCCTCAAATTTGCAGTAAATTAGTCTTGGCAAAGGATGTCTGAAACTTTAACGGTATTGGAGCAGCTTAGTAATGAGCCCTTAGAAGTAATTGAATATGTTCAATGCTAGTCACAGGTAGTCAAATGGATCCTGCTAATAAATTAAGTCAGGTCAATTTGGCCAAGAGTACGTTACCCAGTTCTTTTCAAAAGATTTTGGAGAAAATTACACATGTGCCTGTAAGAACACACAGGAAGTGTTAAACTTTCTGTTAATACTTCTCAAATTTCAGTCTCAAGCAATAGCTTATAGTTTAAAGCATCAAGCTATTTTGCAATTTTTTTCATCTGTATGTAGCAAAACCTGTTTTGGATATTTTGTTAAATTCTATAATTGATAAACAACACTGAGGAACAAGAAATAAACTTTTGTTGTATCAAAGTACTTTTTTTCTCTCTTAAATTGAAATATGATATTTGTTTTCTTCCTCACGCAAGGTTTCCGAGAGACAGCCATTTCTAATTTCAAACTTCGATATTTTCTACATTCTTAACTACAGAATATTCAAATATTATAGCTGACCTAAGAAATGGCAATTTTCTGCTATATTTCGCCTGTGGAGCATCTTGATTGATGAAGCCGCGCCGTGACCGAGTGGTTAGATCACTCGTCTCTCACCTACATGGCCCGGGTTGGATCCAAGGTGACCGCATGTGGGATTTGTGGAAGACAAATTGACGTAGGGCGTATTTTCTCCGGGTTCTCCGGTTTCCCCCACCATCGCAATGAACCGGTGTTTCATCTTCATTCAATGTATCATCAGTGATATCGCCTGCGGTGGAATTAGTAGTAAAAGCGGGCTTAAACACTACAAAAAATCTCTCTTGATGGTCCAACAATCGGCCAGCATATTAAGATTGCATTTGCCTTGATACCTGTATTCATAGCTGAAATCTCCTAATGAAAGTGTTAACCTGATTCATCGTTCACTGCACCAAGATTGTCCGGGAAGATATCTAGATGCGAGTGCAGATAATGTACCTTTAACCCATATTTTTATAAGCTGTTATAAGATCATTGACAACCTCACAGCAATTTTCCACCTTTCGATTTCCCAAAAAAAAAAAAAGGGGTAATTTTTTCTGAATGCTTGCCAATCTGCTTTCTCCAGTGGATCTAATAGTCCCTCAAACTTTTCATCATGCATTAGTGATCGTATTTGTGGACCCACAAACATTCGTTCTTTAATTTGTGCTTCACTAATTTTAAGAAACTTCTGTTGTAAGCACATGAAACATGTGTATTGTCCATGGCTTTGACAAAGGTCTTCAGTAATTCTGGTTTAACAGTTAACGGAGGTAGATATGTATTTTTAGGATTTCACAGTGCATCTTGTTTCACATTTTTCTGTCCAGAAATGAATGATTCGATTTTAGGGTTGCTTTTTTAATGCAATGATTACTACTATCTTATTGGCACAAGAAATAACAGTACTTTGTGTAACCTATCTGTAGAAAGAGAATCAAATCATCACAAATATTCCATTGCATATTGAAGCTTTTCCAATATAAATTTGAAGTTTTCATATGCTTCTTTCACACCAGCTGACTGAGCCACAAGTACTGATAGGAATTTATTGCTGTTATTGAAGCACTGCTTCTAAACTAAATTTAGAGGCATCAATGAACAAGCGACATTCTGCTGGATTATGCACTGAACCAAATGTCTCCATAAGGAAAGAAAAGTCGTTACAAAATAATAGGGTATTTTCCTCAGAAAAGTAGTCTTTAAATTCAGAGATTTGCATGGGCAATTCTTTACAGCGTGTAACTGGTCTTAATGCAGATTGCAAGTTAGGGTTACACCACTGTATATTTTGATTTTGATGTAATCCCTTTAATGTTTGTTAAAGAGAAACAACAGTAAGAGGAGTGACTTTTAGGTACCCTCGAAATCATCGGGATAGCAAATGGAGTGTGGCACACGCCATTCTTCCATGTAGTGAGAAACCTAGAACACGACAAATGACAGATGTGTGGGGCCCAGGACATTCTATGGGCCCGCACTTTACACCTAAAATAAAGTTAATAACACTTTTTCACTAATGGAGTAAGGTTTCGTCTTTGGGACTCGAGTGTCACATTACCACATATGTTGCAAAAGCTGTTAGGATGATATCAATAACCCTTATGCAGTTTGCAACCAACGATTTATTAAAACAAAGAAATTCCATACACACAAAGCACTCTCAATGACGTGTTTACTGGTTCACTGTTATCTCGCAACTGGCATTGTTCTGGTGAAATTGTGCAACACTAGATCACGTTTGTGCATGTCTGTAAATATCTGAACATGAACAACAGTAGCATTGATGCTATTTGAGTTAGCTCATTTGGTTTCATATTTATAATGCTCTAGGAGCATTAATTTTACAAAAAATAGACGAAATATGTTTATTTTAAAACAATTTAAATTAAAATTAAAAAAGAAAATGTGAGTGGTGGAGAAATTCCGAATACATGTGTAAAAACACTATAAAATGTTCATTGAGTACAACCATTTACACTCATGAGACAAACATCATGTTTACCGGCGTAATTGGTCAAATTTGTGAAAGGAAATTGTTGGACTTGATTATTTCCATTACATTACAATTTATTGCTGACATCAAATTATTTTAGGAAGTAAGGTGAAATAAAACATTTTTCAGAATTTGTGGACGATGTTAAAATGAGTAGCTAGGGCTTTGTGTCTGAACTGTACTGAAAGTGAAGTACCGCAGACTATAGCATCCAATTCTCGCCATGCAGAAATTCGTGCATTAGCATTGGAAAGAGTTTTGAAAACATTTCAACAGTTAATGAACTAGTAATTCAATTTGTGGTCTGTAATCTTGATGTGAAGTAGGTAATAATAAGCCTGTTTTGTTAAGCAACACGGAGAAAGATTATCAAGTATGATACTGTTGTTATAAAGTGAGACATGTCGGACAGAATTGTACTTTATGTGGAGCACTGCCTCAGCATTCAAAATATATATCAGAGAAATGAGCAAAGATGACCCCAACTAGAAGCCATTTGTGCCTCGATCATTTTACAAGAAAATCAGGTGCAAGCTGTTGCGAACTTTCCAATGCTATTACATATACATTCTTCGTCGGAATTCCTGCTTTAGCACTGATAGATTCTGGTAGTTCGGTATCTTTAATAAATGCTAGTTGAGCAAAGTGGTTGCATTGTGAGGTTAGACATACTGTTTTAAAATTATTCCAGCCGTAACTGAAAGTATGAATGTTTTGGGGACGGTACAATTACCTTGGAAATTCGGAAATGTAATATTTCATTTACTGGCTTAAGTTATATTGGAGACTAACTTAATTTGAGATTTGGGACTAGTTTTCGGTGTGTCGAGCAGATGTTTATGTTTTAAATTTAGACCTGAAACAGAAGTACAATTTGCTGTGTTAGGTCACATTGCCTCTCGGTCAAAGTGTGTGAAAGGCGATCCGTCAGGCTCGGACAGCAAATTGGTGGGATGGATTTCCAAAATTTAGGTCCCTCGGAAAGAAACATAAAGAACCACTTAGTGCAAGAATTTCCCGACGTACCTACAAAAAGATTGCACGGATCTAGTTATTTATGAAATCTAGCTCCAATACGGTTGCCACCATATCGTTCGCCCCCACCGTATTTGCAATTATTGGGAACAAAGATTAACCAGATGTTGGATCAGGAAATAACTAGATTTTCTAGTTGAGATTATTCTAGTCAAGTGTTTTGTGTCCCAAAAGTAAATGATGATGCTAGAATTGTTGTTGACTGTAGTCTCTTAAATAGTAAGATTAAAACTGACCAAATTTCGATCCCTCATTTTTCAATTAAATTATCACTGGGCCGCACCGTGGTCGAGTGGATAGACCACTCTCCTGTCACCTAGACAGGCCGTTCAATCCCAAGCGACCACATGTGAGATCTGTGGTGGACAAAGCGGCGCAGGGTGGGTTTTCTCCGGGTTTTCTCCGGGTTTTACGGTTTCCCCAGCCATCGTATTCCACCGATGCTCCATCTTCATTCATGTATCATCAGTGTCATCGCCTGCGGTGCCACAAGTAGTAAAAGTGGGCGTTAAACACTACCAACAATTATCACTGGCTTCCGAATGCAAAATATTTTACTAGTTTGGATTTAAATCGGGCATATTATCAGATTCCGCATGACGAACAGCCTAAGAAGTTCACTGCATTCACCACGGATTACAATGTATTTTATTTTAATCGTTTACCTTTTTAAACTATTGTTGAATATCGGGTTCTAACCCAATTGTTGAACAATTTATTCGGGGACATTGAACTGAAGTTCCTATAACATTATTTAGATGATCTCAATATTTGTTCGCGCATCTTTGAGGAACAATTAGTCATATTCAGGAAGTTGAAGAGTGCCACCCGCAGTGTACATTTTTGGGACATATAATTGATGGAAGTAATATTCAAATCGATCCCAGCAGAACCGAGGAGATTAGAGAATATCCGGTTCCTACTACTACGAAATTGATTGCCCGATTTCTAGGCATGGTTAGTCATAATTCATTCGGGAATATGCACGACATGCTGGTAGCTTAAACTTAAGAAGAGAATTAAATTCAGATGGGAGTCCAGAACAAAAGCAAGGGTTTCAAAGACTGAAAGCAGCATTAATTTCAGCACGCATGTTAGCGGCTTCGAGTTTCGTTGCCGTTTATTTTGAAAACCGATGCCTGTGAGTTTGCCGTTACATCAGTATTACTTCGGGCACATCGTGAGGCCGTGACTTCAGTGTCACGTCAGTGTCACGTATGCTTACCGAGCAAAAACGGAAGTATTCAACTTACGAGCAAGAGGTGTTAGCAGTATTGTATGATATGGAAAAACTCAGGTTCTATTTAGATCGCAATGAGTTTCTCGTTCAAACAGATAATCGGGATTTTCCTGGGTATTCGTCAAACCAAGGAAAAGTGGTCGGATAGCTAGATGGGCTTTGCGTATTTCTGCCTTTGAGTTTCAAGTGAGTCGTATTCGAGGTAATTTGAATTGCATAGCTGATGCTCTATCCCTTATGTACGATGAACAACCATATGATTCACCCTCGCCAGAATCCATCGCTAATACGTTTTATGCGAATATCTATTCGCTTATGCCGATTTGGATAAGCATCAGAGAGAAGATGAAATCTTATTTGTGGCCTAGAACAAGGCGTGGAAAGAAAACTGTATCTGCTGATAAACATATTTTGTGTTGTGCTGATCACTTCGAGTAAGTTAGAGTATTTGCTCAAGGATTTGATACTTCGCTCTTGTCATTGTAGTCCTTGTGATGGGTATAAAGGAGGTTATAGAACCCGTTGCAAAATTCGGGTCAGTTTACCAGGAAGGAGATGGATAGTGACATTCGATTAAAGGTTCAAGCCTGTCATTTGTGCCAATTGTCAAAGCCAGCACAGAAAACTTATTTGAGAATGTTGACATTGAATTTGGCGGTGAGGCCCATGCAGAAATTGTTCCTAGATTATTTTGGGGCGTTGCCTTGGAAATCGTTCGCTGTCAGTATGTATTGACTTTTCTTTCTAAATATGTGTGGTTATTACCCATGAAGGAGGCCAACGACTAAAGGGTTAAAAATTGTCATTTCTTGCCTTGGAGTTTCGCACACGGTAGTGAATGATAATTCTACATGTTTTATGTCAAGTTGTTCCGAGCATTTTGTTTAGGTGCGAGCATACATGTGACAACTATTGCCTATTATCCTAAACTCTCTCTCAGCGAACGAGTAAATAGAAATGTAAAAAACAATTAGTAGCTCACCATAATCACGATCGTTCAAAATGGGTCGGGACGCTTTTGCTATTTTTGCATTAAATGGCGCCCGACGTGAATCCCATGGCCAATGTCCATTTAATTTGATGTTGTCGTTCCCTAAATTTGTACATTGACCAATTTATGGAATTTAAAAGACATTCCTCCAGAGGAGATAGATTCTGGGAACATCAGATAAAATTGGGAGCAGGTCAGGATATATTTACATTTATCTCACCTTAGGAATTAAAGGTATTATAACCGGCATAAAAAACACATAAATTTAGTGTTGAAGATTCGGTCTTTAACGGGAATTGTCCACGTAGTATAGCTAGCGACAAATTTGCTAACAAGCTTGCCCCTCGATATCTGGGTCCATTCAAATCACTAAGTTTCACATTCCAGTTTCTGTCCAACTGAAGGTTTGGGGATAGCGAGAAATTATACAGAGCACATGTCTGACAGATCAGAACATTATCATTCTGCGTTTTAATATGTTTAGTGCGTGTGTGTATATATGTGTAGTAAGTGATTTATTTTAGAATTGTATAACTATTTGAGTGTGCTGAGGTCGCCCTCCGTGGTGTAATGGTTACCATGCTAACTTCATATACCCAAGGTCGCGGGTTCAAACCCGGCGGAGGACGATGGATTTTTTCGGGCGTAATAATCCTTAGCATGGCTTCCTTCGGAAGGGAAGTAAAGCTGTGGGTCACGTGTCGTAGATTTACGGCACGTAAAAGAACCTCAAGCCTGATAAGAGAGGCCTCTGAGCAAAATTAAGCGATCTTTCACGCCCAATATAGAATGGGACGCTGAGAACCAAAGCAGTTAAAGAGCGTCCATAAATAACAGGCCATTTCATTTCGAGTGTGCTGAGAAGCCTATTGTGAAATATTGGATATGAGGTTTTGCAATACTAGTGTGCTCAGTATTTATTATTGTTATTTATTTATTAGTTTTATTTATTTATTGTTTTTTGGAATTTCATTGGATAGGCCTTGGAAACTGGCTGCTTCTGTGCATGGGATCTTAACTTCACTTCTGTTATCCTCAGGAGCTTAAAATAAAGGGAAGGAGAAGCCTTTTATTTTCTTTTGGGATGTCTGTAACGGTATGTCCGTTACTCTAAGAGCTAGCCAGACTGTCTCCTCTTCTCTGTGCTGGGCTTTCTTTAGGTGCGCGCCTGTCGAGAGAGCTGTAGGAGTTCAGATAGGTGGCCTACAGGGTTTCCATTAGCGCTCGCCGCTACCTCGAACTCTTGGCTGCGTACCTCCTCCCAACTGACGGCTGGTAGTACCCCCGTGCTCACCTTTCGTCTCTCCTCTCGGGAATATACCGCCCTGCGCTTGGCGCAAAAAGGAAATGTCTTGCAGCAGATTATCACGTTAATGTTAGATTAGATGGGGGACTAAGTGGAGTTTGTATGTCAGCCTAAAATACTTATTGTACTGCTTCATTGGAATGTCTACTCTCATTGTCTTCCAAAAGCCGTTCCGTGAACAAATTTCAGTGTTTTGGCTCCAATATTAGGGTCCATTCTCAAAGTTTCCCTGTAATGGATAGGGGAATCTCTTCTTTTTCAGGCATGGGCAGTCAAACAGAATATGTGAGGCAGTGTCCTGTCCCTGTTGCATATTCGACATGTGGATTCGTCTTTGTGGAGGTTAATGTTGTTTAGATGTGTAGTTAAAGTGACTCCCAGTACTTCATCATCATCATCATCATCATCATCATCATCGTCATCATCATCATCATCATCATCATCATCATGGGCTGTTACTATCGGCTCGTGGCTGTTCTGTATTCTATCAGTGTCCTTCAGCTAATCTACGTTATGGGAACGTTGCGTTAATATAGAACTTCAACTGCACATTTTTCTTCATGGATCCAAGGCAGGCCCGGCTATGACTTTGCTCGGTGAGGTTATTGTGTAAGTTAAATAGTACTTCTTGTTCGACTTCTTTATGCATTTCTGACATTCATTATAAACTCTCTCAGTACACCTACAGTGAAAATACATATGTAAATCTTAAATGTATTTTAAGAAGCCGCAAGGCTAAGCTTCAGGCGGGACGGGAACGGAATATAAGAAGCAGGGTACTGTATTTATGCCCTGACTGTTGTCAGGATAAAGTGAGCTCTATTTTCAGGATAAAGTGAGCTCTGGTTCGTAAGGCCAAACATGCCCTCTACCAAGAGCTGTAAATCATTTATTTGTTGTCTTTCAACAATTTTATTCATTACAAGTAGAATATGGCATGATAAAAGTTTATTTGCTTATTTTGACAGGCGCTAATATCCTTGTATTTGAGCGCCCTAAAATTCCATCCATTATTATCATCATCATCATCATCATCATCTTAACATTTCATATCAGTTTAAAGCTTAACTACTGCATTATTCTTTTCAATTATTTTATTGTAATTGTTTCTGGAATACATTATTTATACTTGTAATGATCGCCGCAAATACATACATACGGAGTCTGCAAAATGCGCCTCGTAGCGGGCGTCCTCGAACTGCCTCTACAGAACGCAACAAGGAAAGAGTTGATGAGCTCATTACAGGAGATAGGCGTTTCACTGTGAATGAAATTGCTGCGAAACTTGGAATAGGACATAGTGCAGTGCAAGAAATGATCCACAGATTGGGTTATCGAAAGGTCTGTGCCCGTTGGGCCCCCGTTTATTGACTAAAGACCACAAACTTCAGAGAAGAACCATTGCACAAAACCTTCTTCAGAGATTTCATAATGAAGGTGATGAATTTTTGACGTGTATTGTGACTGGAGATGAGAGCTGGTTCCATCACTATGAGCCAGAAACGAAACGTCAGAGTATGGAATGACACCACTTGAACTCACCATCGAAGAAGAAAGCGAAGACAGTGCAGTCTGTAGGAAAAGTTATGGGAAGTGTCTTTTGGGATGCACAAGGTTGCATTCTGGTTGACTTTCTTGAACCTGGACAAACCATAAATTCTACCCGCTACATCAAGACACTTCTGAAGCTCCGTCGGGCTTTGCGTGATAAACGCCCTGGAAAAAGGATCATCCTTCAACAGGATAATGCGCGTCCGCATACTGCCCGTGCCACTATGGAGAAGATCAGGGCATTAGGGTGGGAAACTCTTCCACATCCTCCCTACAGTCCCGACTTGGCACCCTCCGACTACCATCTTTTCGGTTCTGTGAAGGAGCAGATGCGTGGCCAACGCTACGAGACGCTGGAGGATATTCGGAAAGCAGTGCGTCAGGGTCTGCGGGCAGCTGGAACGGAGTTCTATCACAAAGGCATTTTCAACCTTGTAGAACGGTGGGAAAAATGTGTGCAAAACAATGGAGACTATGTCGAAAAGTGAAAGAAAGTCTGTAGATTATGATGATGTATTTGGTTTGGCTTAAAAATAAATATTAAGATTGTAAAACTGTGTTGCTCATGACTTTCAGTATGCCCCTCGTACATACATACATACATACATACATACATACATACATACATACATACATACATACATACATACATACATACATACATACATACATACATACATACATACATACATACATACATACATACATACATACATACATACATACATACATACATACATACATACATACATACATACATACATACATACATACATACATACATACATACATACATACATACATACATACATACATACATACATACATACATACATACATACATACATACATACATACATACATACATACATACATACATACATACATACATACATACATACATACATACATACATACATACATACATACATACATACATACACATACATGATTTTGCAATTTATTAGAATTTGTCGGCATCTAACTTAAAAGTATGTTTTGCATTCCTCGTTTTAATTGTTTAATACAAGTACATTAAATTATGAAAGTAATCTGGTAATTTATTGCTAAGTTTTTCCCTCTGAAATTCAGATAGGGCTTTCTGGCACGCTTAGTTAAACCTTTAAACCTACTGGCGAAGTGAAAGTGAATTATAAAAAAAAAATATTGCTCCACAGTTTTAGGTAATCCAAAGCTGACTTACTTGAAGGGGAGTCTTTGCACTTCTTAGGACACTTCCACCATAAAACGCTCTGCAGATTTGGTTTCCAATTTCTCATTCTGAACTGCAATTGGCGCTTCACTTTCGAGCGCTTGCTTATTAAACCTCTAGTCTGATTGCCGTATTGAGAGATTTTTCTGCCATGAATAGGCTATCTTTGTCACCGAACTTATCTATGTTTAATCCGAATCAACTACCTTGAATTTAACTGATAAATTTGTAAACCAACCTGTGTGACCTATAGTAGAAATGCTACTTATCTGTTGCTTTCTAAACTGTCTACCACTATTTTTGCATTATAATATTCCGTATAAACTACTAAAATGATTATATATTAATAAAACCCTTGATTCTTATTCACCAACTAATTTTTCGCAAACATAGGTCAATAGAACTTCATATGAAACAAACCTCAGTTATGTGTTTACCACCAAAAAGCGCTTTATTGCACCTTTTGTCTGTTAACCTACCCAACACAGTCTTCTGGATAAGAAAAGTCCTTCTGTTTGCCTATCCGCTAATTTAAAAGGCAGCAATACGACTTATATGACGAGGTGAGAACGTTTTTTTGCGTGTCTCATGTGGCTGATTTGACGTACTTACTTGCGGGGCGGGTTGGTGTGCAATTTTAAAGTGAAAAGTGAATAATTTCTGTTTTTTTTTTTTTTTTAAGTGAAGTTTGGAATATAAATTTGTGATGGAGTTTAAATTTGTCAACAACGAATATGGCTGAAGATACGACATCGGTGAAACGTAGAGACGAGATCAAGAAGCAGAAAGATAGACAATTTGTTTGGGGCTCATATCCAAGAGTAGCAATATGTGGAAAACTCCAAAAAAATTCCTTCAAACTCAACCAGGATAATTTTAACACCTGGTAGAAGGAAATATCCATCGTCCTAATGTAAAACCCTCTTGCTCCCAGAAAGGTGTATACTACCTTTACATTAAAATATTTAATGCTCTCCCTAGTAATCTAAAGGGAAAATTTAGAAACTGCACAATGTTTGAAGGTTCTCTTAAAGAATATCTTTGTGATAAGTCGTTTTATTCTCTAGAAGAATATTTAATCAACAATCTGCCTGATTCTTTTCTAGTAATGCCAGCATTAATTAAAAGCTATAAAAGCCCTGTGAAGCGGTTTTATGTTAATTTTGCTGCATTTGGAGTGAACTAATAATATAATAAAATCACATGTACCCTAGTACTGCAACTCACACTATGTAAACTCAAGTGTGCAACCATTAAATAGGTAGCAATATAGAAAATGCACTTATATGTTTAATGTAATTATTTAATCTTTTTAAAACGTAGTCATAATGCTTATTACATTTTAGCGACTTTTACATACAGGTTAGGATATAAATATTAAGTGCCTTTAACTTTTCAAAGTACTCACATTTTAATCTAAAAATGTGTATTGTAATACGAAATTTTCACAGTCATTATACGCAAGTAAAAATATAACCACTAAGTGATATGACGCAGACTAAAAGCTAAGTGAAGTTTTCTATGCCTAGTAACTGTTAGATTAAATGGACTAGAAAATGAATCTTTTTGCATGTATTTTGGCACTGTATTTTGAAATATATCCATGATATAAGTACAGAGAGAGAGAGCAATAACTAACAGTTTAGAAAGGACATTGACAACGTTTGATTTACACATGTAATATTTTGAGAATGTAGAACTTAACAGTAAATCGGGACACCTTTGTATATAAGGATGTAAGCACTGGGTAGTGACACAAGCTGTAAAAGCCAAGTGATATAATGTTTAATACTTAATTTCAATCCTAAGCCACTTGAAAGTTTAAGTTCTATACTATTAATTGTAGTGCTAGAACTTTAAATGTTGTATACTTAGTGTAATTAATGTTGTATGTTTTGAAATGTTCTATATCCAAGGCCAGCTTGGCCATCATGAACCTACACGACCTGAGTAGTTGGCAGGCTGAGGGCAGCCCGATGTTGTGTTAGACGTGTTCCCTTTCTCGCTAGAATTTAACCACACACTGACGGAGTGAGGGGTTTGTAAGATGGCGGATGAAAATGTGGCTGGGAGTGAAGGGAGTTAGCAAGTGTGCTCCTCAATGGATGCTAGTCATGGTGCAACGGCCCATGTACACCGCAGGTGTAATTAGTTTACAAAGTATTTATTTTGGGGGTTGAAATTTTGAAGTCCAAGCAACTCTTGAAGGATTGTAAGGAGCTTAGCCGTAGCAGCAGTTGGAGGTGTTCCTTCGTTACCGGGGGTGCCGCAAACCATGTGGGGAAGCCGGTATTGTCTGAAGCGGCGGTTTCTGGGACTACAATCCCCAAGAGACCTTACGAGGGCCCTCCGATTAAATGGTAAGCCTTCGTTGAATTTTATGCCAGACGCCTAATCTCGTCCTCCAGGTAAGGCAGACCAGAGGATTCGTGCAGGAGTCTTGTAGGAAATCCTCGAGACACAGAATAGATGGACCGAAGGCATCTATTCTGTACCCGTTGCAGCATCAGCTAACTGGAATCTGCCGCCATGCCCCAGATCTCGCAGGCGTAAATTAGCATGAGGATTATGAAAGGCCTCAAAAGGCGCAACTTAAGGGGAACCGCCATCGTGGATTTCAGCATCGGGTACAAGGAGGCCGGAGCCCCAGTGCCCCGACACCTCAGTTCTCTGATGTGCTCCCCAAAAGTGACGTCCCTATCAAGCTTCACTCCCAAGTAGTGGGTATTCGTCCATTCAATTCTTCTTCTGAGGTGCATGAATGAAGGGAAGTTTGTGGGACAGCGGCGCTTGGTGAATAAGATAGCGCGACTTTTCTCCGGGTTGATGGACAACCGTCAACGCTTACACCACTCTTGAAGGAGGCGGAGGTGTCTCTGAATGGGGCTGAAGGCTCTGGGGTTTTGTTTGTACAGAATTACAGCACGTCATCAGCATATTGAGCTATGTTGTCGTACTGCTCTGTTGGAAGGTGGCCACGTAGACGCTGAAAAGCGTGGGGGATAGTACAGAGCCTTCGGGTACTCCGCCTCTTATTGGCCTTAGTGTAAATTTGTGTCCCGCAACTGAAACTACAAATGATCGGTGTTTTAGGTATTTGTGTAGAAGATGTATGATGTATGATGGGAGCTCCAGACGGATGAGTTTTAGGAGGAGACCCACATACCAGATCATAGAGAAGGCCTTCTTCACGTCCAGTGACACCGCTGCAGTGTAGACCCTTTCCTGAAAGCCCAGGGCAGCGGCCTTCAACACCCGCAGTAGTTGCTGGGGTGTAGAATGCGCAGGACAGAAACCAAATTAATGATCTGGGATGGCTTGAATGTCGCCCAAAAGAGGGGACAAGCAGTTTAGCAATAGCCTCTCGAAGACTTTCGAGAGAACTGATAGGAGACTGATGGAGCGGTAGTTTGAAGGGTGGAATGGATCTTTCCCCGGTTTCGAAACGCATATCACCCGGGCCTCCCTTCACTCGCGAGGAAAGTGGCACAAGGTGAGGCACATATGGAAGACCTTGGTCAGAAAGAGCACAGCCTTGATTGGAAGGTAGCGAAGCATGGCGGGGGTTAGCCCGTCAGGTCTCGCTGCCTTTTTGGGGTTGAGACGCGGAGTGCACCCTGGAGCTCGCTAGGTCGGATGACAAGAAGTGGGTCCGCCTCATCAGGGGGACGTCAAAGGTATCGACTCACCTCCCGACGAGTGCGGTCTAAAATGTCCTAGGTGTCATCTCGCGGCCTCATAGCCCTTTCGAGATAACGAACACATCAGCTTTGTCTTGAGGTTCATAAGCCAGGCCTTGGGTACCTTGTATTGGGGAGGTAATTTGACCTCCGCGATGTCGGAGAGTTTTAACAATCCTCCACACGTCGCCATCCTTGAGCCTCAAGCGGGCCATCGTCTCCTTCCACGTTCGCACCTTTGCTCGCGTAGGCGGTTCCGGACCTCTCGGCGTAAACGCCTTAAGAGTGCGCGATTATGGGGCGTGCGGTGACGCTGGTACAGTCTTCGGTCAGCCTAGGATCGGTGGATGAGAAGATGGAGTTCCAAAGAACCTACAGAATGCAATCTAATCTATATATACCAGCCACATTGAAATGTACTCGCGCAGCTGTAACCACATACGAAAGGACAAATAAAGTCACGCGACGACCTTTAAGCGTCCATCAGGCCGAAATAAAAGCGGAATACACTACTCCAAGTATTGGAGATTTTATTTGGCACAAACCCAATTTTGTTATTAATTTATTGTTTAAATATTGAACAAATTTCAATGGTACATCTTCTTAAGGAGTATATAAGTGAAGTAAACTGTTTAAAGGTACATCACAGGACATCTAGAATGATTTGTTGAGGTGCATGTTGGAAGTATGCCGCAAGAGGATAAAAAAGTAGGTGGAAAAATCGGATTATGTGCCGGTCATCGCAGACGAAACGACGGATGTGTCGTCTCTTTTACAAATGACAATTGTCTTCGCTATGTTTTACCCAATAAAAAACCCGTGAACGTTTCTGGATTTTGGTAAACTCCGCAGACTGGAGTGAGGCTGGTTTCTCACGATGTATTAAAGATGCTTTCTCTGTACTGATTAATGATAAAGACAAATTAATTTCACAGAGCAATAATGGCGCCAATGTAAAAAACTGGTGAGAAACTTGTTGTAAATACGCTGTTTAAGAGAGCTTCCATTTGCACACCATGTGCAATGTTGTGCTCATAAACTAAATCCAGTAATGGCACAAGCTACAGCTCAAGTGCGAAAGCTTTTACGCATAGTAATGAAATTCCTGCCTTTTTCTCCATTTCACAAAAAAAAAAAAAAAAAAAAATGAAGATTCTAGACGAGAATCCTTGTTAAGAGATTTTCTGGTACATCAAACATGCGATAGAGCTTTAAATTGTTATGGAAATTCTTTTCGAGCACAGAAAATCTTTGATAGCTCGTCTTGATCAGATAGAATAGCAAAGCAAGCAGTCTAACAGCATCCTTCATGCAAGAAGGCTGCGAGTTCAAATCCAACAGCCACTTTTTATTTATTTATTTTTTTTAATGTGTTCCATTTAATAACAGTGTCGTACCGCCAACTAAAAGTAAATAAAATAGATTTTGTTTCAGTCAATACATCAATCTCGTCTTTCGAACAAAGCATTGGAAGAAAACACCGCCAAGCTGGATTCAACTTCTGTGCCTTCAACATTTATGGGGAGGGGGGGAGTGGAAAACCGAAATGAGGAAAACAGTCACCAAATACGGTTATTTTGCAAGCCAAAAACACACAAAAGAGCATCAGGAACTGCAATAGGTGTTTCTCAGAATCGCCGTTGAAGAAAACCATTGACGTATAACCTTTAAAGATGTTGCTAGAGTTCGGAGTTATATAACATTCATATTCGTGAAGATTTTAATGCTGTAGTGTTGGTCTTCTGTTGAAATGCATTATTGACAAAAACTTAAAGCAGACATTCTATGAAAAACTTAAGGTGTAGAAGATTCGTGTGACAATACTCATGAGATAAAGTTAAGCTGAAAGTGCTTTAATGAGGGACAAACGATGGGAGTGGAGTGACTACTAATATATACAACAGACTCCCTTTTTCGGCACACCTTGGAGTTATGTAATCATACAAAAGAGCACTCGTCTGTGAAATCTGCATACCCCAAGCTAATAATGGAAATGGCAAAAGGCATCTGATTCATCCAATCCAAAATACTTTTGCAGTTAGTCTCACAATAGACACCGTATGTGGAGCGCACCTCTTGCTCCCCTTATTTGAGAATTTACCAAAATACAGAGTGTTTTTCACCTACGTATGCCAGAATTTATAAATTTGAGTGCAAAAAATAGATGTTTTAAAAATATTTCTTCATAATGTACAGAGTGTAAGTACATTTTGTTGCTTTTAAATTATATTTTCATGATCGTACTGGAAATATATTAAAATTATTAACTCTGCATCTGCAGTTATTCTCCCCTTTTCCTGATATTTGGAAAACGAATTTCCTTTTCACAGTTTACTTGAATATAGGGCTTCCTTATTTCCGATCTCTATGAAATGAAATTCAGTATTCTTTTCTCCATGTCAACAGTTACTTTTATATGCCACTAGGTGTCAGCTAAATACATTTTACTCTGGTATCCCTGCAAACAGAGCAACAACAACAACAAATAATAATGCACATGAGTAAAAACTATTATAACATTTGTGTTGAAGTGAACATATTATGTACGTAGAAGGTACAACTTAATTAAGAAGGGTGGTTTCATAGAAATTTGTTCACTAACAAAGAAGAGAAAAGGCAAACTTAACCATCTCCAATATAAAAAATTGGGGCAGATTGAAATTATGGGCAGAAGGTAATTTAATCTGTGGTGGAGTGATTATATTTGCTAAAAATGCTATAAAGTTCACCAGTATAAATGTTGCACCTATTGTGAGGGGCTCCCACAGTGAACATCCAAGGATTAGAAAACAATCACTGAAGCACTGAAAATGCTAAAATCATAATTTGTGGAGGTTTTATTGTAATGATGCTTAACGACAGTGAAATAACAACAAAGTATACACTTCCCTACATTTAACTTGGAATATGTGGTTCACTTTCCCACCAGAATTCGGTTAAACTTCCATAGATGTGAATCGTATGGAATCGTTACATGCACACATGCATCTGCGGTACTACTTTGTTGTAAAATGCAGGAAACTCAAGTTAACTTGTTCGGATGTGAAATCCGCTAGATTGCCGAGGTTTTGACTCCTTCGTGGGTCTTATTGGGGTTTCAGTTTCACAAATCCCTCTCCTACGCTTTGAGGCTTAGGGCCCTCCACCATGGGTTATGCTTTTTTACTTAGGGCTCTAAAAATTATAACAGTCTCATAACTAACAAAAATGAAACTTTAAGAGGTAATGCCAAGTGGTGTAACTAACACAAATAATTAAAAACTTCAATGCATTTATTATGTTCCGTTTTCTTTTGTTCCTCAGACATTACACTCATCACACGCATCCTACCGAAGGTATCATGAGAACGTTACTTCTGCTGTATTGCCAACATTGTTGGACCCTAAGCAGCAATGCGTAGTTGAGGGATCAAACTTTATTCAGTTCATAAACAAAGAAATGTATAATTAGGTACAACAATAATTGGACACCATTAGTAAACTATCAGACACAACATTTCTTGGGCTTTGAATAGATGAAAAGCTGGAGAAAACTTGTAAAAGGCATGCTACCGAAAGTTCTCTGCCTCCTTTACCTAAAGAAACTTTTAAAAATCTTTTAATCCAAATATCTTAAGAACAATATATTTTGCCTAATGTCACTTCCGTTTTTAATATAGCATAATCTTCTGAGGTAATTCAGCACACAGCAATTAAGTGTTTATACTACAAAAAAGGCATTTGCATTATTAGAAGCATTGAGCCCCATCATTCATACAGGCCCTTATTTAAAACCTAACAAATTCTTACTCTTTCTGGTGAATACTTATATTCTCTGTTGAGCTGTCTACAGTAACTTGGCAACAAACTGTGCACTGCATGATCACAATACAAGGTCATGTAGGTAATGTTCATAAATTAGTAAGTAGCTTAAAACTGCTCCAAAAAGGATGTTAACTATTGTTCAATAAAAATTTATAGTAACCTTCGGTGCTACCTAAAGCTATTAGGTAATTCTAATCGGCACAAAATCTCTATATACAGTAGAGGAATTTTTAATGTATTATATTACAAATAAATATACAATATACTGTGCAGACTGAATCTATTAATGATTTATAATTATTCAATATTGATTCTCTTACATAATGTATTTTGAGAAGTTCACTCTTGAAATTATGAAATTTTCATTTTCGGTTACATATTGCATGAATAGGGAAAGAAAAAAAATTAATCTTGGTGTTGAGTATGTTATAAAGAAGTGGTTTGTCATCAGGTTGCATTTATGTAGACGTTATACAGATCCAAGCCCCAGTGTATGTGTTGACTTCTGATGTAAATAAATACTGTGAAGCATACAGTCTGAAAAAGAGAAATGCAACACTACATTAAAAACTAGCTCTAGCACAGAAAGGCAAATGGAGAGCATGTGTGTTCCCAGTTGCATTTCTTATGGATGACTTTTCTTTAGATGTTTACCTGTCTGACCATCTGTGCTCGCTGTTAAGTCAACATGTATTTCATGTCACACACATACCGCTCATCTTTAGTTATCAGCTATGCTGCACATCTCATATGCGTATGATGTATATCTCTGAGTGTGGTAGTACCAAACAAGCAAACATGTCACTCGATTAAAGTTTGCTGACTTAGAGGTTTTCTGCCATCTATAAAACTTAAGTGTGCACATGTTAGCTATAAAGATACTGAGTGCACAAAAGTTGTAAAGTAGCAAGCAGTTTTAAATTAAGTTGCTATGAATTTTCTTTTAGGTATCTCCTCCAAAACACCTGATGCTGGTTCTTATGAGAGGAAGTTCAGGTGGCAATCGTGAACAAGGAGAGGCAGTAAATATCTGATGTTGCAGGGAGCCCAACATATCACCATTGAGGTAATTTGTTATGCGTTTGTTCAGTATTCCTCTATCATAATTATGGCAAGAAAATCTTACAGTAGTATGATCTAATCAATACACTGGCTCAAGTAGGAGCTGCAGTTGTGAGAATGTTCGGCAGATCCGAGCAGTAATATTGCATATAGTCAATACAGGTAATCTGCGATACTTGTTATTCTTTTTGACCTGTACTTACGTGTAGCCCAATGTTGAGGGCCATAAGCCACAAAGCGTAGCCAAGGGATGTTTTTAGAAGGAGAGGAGTAGAGGCCACAACTGAATGATGACAAAAGTGTAGCCGAGGGATCGGTCCATCTAAACCTCCAATCATCCATGTGACAAGCATGGGAAATATTCTTAAACACCTAGGTAATGAAGACTTTTCTTCTTTCAAAGCTGTAGTGAATAAAAAACTAGGTGATACTCAGTTAAAAATTTTGGAATCTGTGGGCTACATAAAAGAGACTTGGAGGTAAGCTTTGTCAATTATTAAAGGAAAATAAAAGTGAACTGGTTGAGAGGAGACAAAAAAAAAATAAATAAATAAATAAAACTAGGAGGAAAATTTAGTCTCAATCTAAATAAAGTTGATTCTTTTCAGCTATACTGTGCAAAAGGTATTAGAAAAATACAGGCAAGTTACAAGCCATGAGGGGTGCTGTGTGGGCAATTTGTTTTCACAAACTCGAATTGATGCACAATCTGTGCTGGCAAGAAAACTCTTAGGTATATGTATAACACAAACAAAGAGAACATAATCATGTAGGCACTCACTGCCAGAGTTCTTATAAATGGAATCAAGCCCATGTTCAGATATCTTGCACAATCTGATTTACTTCATGGAAAAATGCTGAATGTGAATGATAACCTTAATAATTTAATTTGAATCAGGTGCTGAAAGAGATTTTTGTGAATTTGATATTCTGAAAATTGATGTTTTTTTTATTCAGAAGTTATGGTTCGGTGAGGGAAATAATGGAGGAATTGATGTCTTGAAGAGAGTTTGTGCAAATTCAGGTGTGTTTGCTGTGAAAGAGTTTTACACCATCAATCACAATATCATCAACAAAACTGACAGAGCACTTAAATGTGGCAGAATGCTAATTGGATTAAGCTAACTGGAAAAGGTTAGTACATTCATTTCTATTTATAAGATTTGAGTGATACTTTATGTAGCAATTACAGGCAGCAATCGTTTTCACATACGGATCATGACAACATTTAGTTTGCAGCAACTATCCTTTTGTAGGAGTTGAATTCAGATGAAATTATTCTCAATCATAATAGATTTTCGGAAAACTTTGTATATGGGTTACAAATAGTATTCTGATACTATGTCCAAATACAGACTACATTTAAATATTAAGAGAAACCATCCCTTCATAGGGGTGAATTTAGACAAAATTAGTAACTTATTTCCTACTTATCAGATTTGAGTGGAACCTTTGGTAAAGCTATACGATGGTTCCACCACATATACGGACATGTGCGCGGCATGTACACACACACAAATGGTATTAAGACTTTATACCCCCACCGCTGAATCCTTGCACTTGGCAGATAGGTATTAAGTTGGTACATCCACAGAAAACAGATGAAAAGCTTTACCCATTTGACTTTCTGAACCAATCACAAAGAAGCATTCCGGTCAGACAACGGAAGCGTATCTAGATGCCACACCGTTGTAATATCTGGCTGTTTCCAACCACGTGCTGAGTTTGTGAACTCCTAACACGTGCGTTGAGCTGTTCAGTACAAGATACGTATTATTCTTTGTTATTTATATTTGTTGAGAGTATTTTGGTGTTTGTTTGTACGTGAGGGAGCATAACAAGACTTTGACAATTATAGAGATGGATAAACTTTTGCGGGAAGGTGTGGGGAGAGTGGACGCGGCTACATGGAAGAAGAAAGTGAATCATCTTCACAAAATGATACGAAAAGCACAGGAATTAGACGGAATCATCAGAACCACTAATGATGTCTTTGTGACAATGATGTTGATGACAATGACGATGATCCTTTCCAGAATGATGATAACGGAGACTGATGGAATTGAGCCATTAAAATTCTAAACTGCTGAAAATCATTTTGTTATACCTTTCTCTCATTATAACGAGATATTTTCCATTAATCTACTCTATATTGTCGTAAATAGCTAATGTATGCTACACGCGTTACAGTATCACTGTTATTTTATGTTAACATCAACAATAACAAATTATTTTCATTATTCATCAACATTCATTTACTATGTACACTATTTATATTCGTCGTTGCACACGATAGAGACATGTGTAATCAGCTGTTGTTGTTTACTAATTAGTCAAGTGCAAGGATTCAGCGGCAGGGATATACTGGCGATCCATACTTGAAAGTGTTGAGAACATTAAGTTGTCCAGATGTGAAAGTTACGATTGTCGAAATTTTGACTTCTTGGGATCATTGTAGCCCTCCACGTTGGGCTACACTTTACAGCTTAGGGCCATAAATGTTCGTAACAGACCAGTAACTAACTACACTGCAGCTCTAATAACAAAATAACAAAAGTGCTCATGTATAGATGTAATGCCAAGTGGTGGAACCATCATATACTAATAATGAACCTTTTACGGTAGTTACAAATAACATATTGCTATTAGGTACAGACCCTGACAAATTTATAGAGGCTGAATTCAGACACAATTAATAACTTGCTACCTATTTAACAGCTTGTCATAGAACATTTGTATAATGCACAATTTTATATAATGCATAGTTATAAAATGTTTTTTGTTTATGTTGCAGATGTTACCATAGATGGCACTGTCTCTATTTTTTTTAACCTTTCTGGATGTTTACACATTGTGTTATGCCTCCTCTGGTAGACTTCAAACCAACACACGTATACAATGTTTGATGATATTGAATCCTCTACATCCAAGCATGCATATTGTCAGGCAGCAACCTATGAAAACCAAATCTAGCAGAATTTCAAGTTGATGTCATTTACTAGGTATGAAGTTGGCACTAATATGCATGGCTCTTGCAATGAGTGAATAAGGCAAAAAATCAAATATATATGTACATATGGATAGTGAGTCACTTATTTCATTGCAGAATAAATGAGGGTCCGTTCATATAGTGATGAAAAATGGCTAATTCAGTTACCTTATAAATTGAAATAACTGTTAATCTCATGCAGTTTTATAATGTAAATTAACCGTAAAATCTGGATATGTTTCATAATATTTAATTTTATTTAACAAATACAAATTTCTGCTACTGAGTTACAGGTGATAGCCACATAGTCCGAAATTACTATTGAAGTGTTCAGTCATGCATTTCTGTAATAACAAATTAAGCTTAAAATCTGTAGGTTTCATGATATATTTAATATATACAAAGTTCTGTTACATGTGGCACTGTGCCACATACTCAAAATAATTACTAAACCTTAACTTCACAATTCTGATATACAGGGCCATTATTTTATATGGTAACCCACTCGCACGCTCCTTAACAATGCACAAGAGAGCCAAGAGTTTCTGGGAAAATTAAGCGGGTAGAGGCAGACTAAAATCCTTACTTTATAATAGATACTGGAAATGTTGACCTTCTGCTGTCAAACAAGCATCATATCTCTTAAAAATGTTGTCACTCACTTGCTGGAGCTCAGCTGTATGAATTGTTGTGATTTTGTGCACAATATTATCTCTAAGTTCCTCCACTGTGCAAGGATTGGAACGATACATTTTATCTTTTAAAGAACCCCATAAATAAAAATCACAACTTGTTAGGTCAGAATAACAAGTGGGGGGACAAATCAAAACTAGTAATTCTGTCATCAAACACCTCTCTTACTGTGTTTAACAATTCGGCAGCCATGTGTGCTGTTGCAGAATCTTTCTGGAACCAACCATATGATTTCTCTTCTTCTGTTAAGCAATCGAAAAAGGGTTTGAGAATTAGCCTCTGATATCACTCTGCATTTATTGTTTCATCAAAGAAAATAGGCCTATCATTCCTCTAGCACTTATCACATACCAAACTCCAATTTTCTGATCATAGTGAGGCATTTCATCCAATAGCACAGGTTTTTCTGAAGCTCATTATTGACTTGTAAATATTCACATGCCCATTTAAGTGAAACTAAGATTTGTCAGAGAAAAACAAAAGCTGTGGATCAATCAAACCTCTTTCTACAAATTGGAAAAACCAATTGCAATAATTCATATATTTCCAGAGTCAATTGCTTTTAATGCCCTTGCGCTCATGTGTAGCAATAAGGTTTTTGTTTCAACAGATGTGTAGTATTTCTAGCAGGAGATGGAGATACATCTATTTGCTGCACTAATTTGCTCAGCGATTTTCGAGACAAATGCTCCAAAGTGGCACTGATTTCATCCAGTTTATTTTCTGTTAACTTTGGCCTTCTTCCAGATTGTTTCTTGTCCAATACTGAACCTGAAGCTTCAAATTTATTGACGACTGCATGTATAGTTTTTCTTGCAGCTGGTACAGAGTTTGTAAACTTTTCAGCAAACTCCCTGCGCACATGGTGAACAGATTCATGCTTAAAGTAAACTTTACAAATAAACACATGTTCTTCCTCAGTTAAGAGATGCACCAAGTTTACTGCAGTGACAGAAGCACCTGTGTAACAGAACTTTGTATTATTTGTTAAATAAACATATTATGAAGCTTTCAGATTTTAAGGTTAATTTAATATAGGGTCATTATATTATATGGTAACCCATTTGTGGCCTTTCTCCCTTTGCTACTCCCGCGCCATATGTTGGGACTTCGGGCTGGCAATTCTCACTCATAGAATTTGGCTTTGAATAAGGCAAATGTGAATAAGAACTTGTGTTAATAAATCCAAATTACAGAGTTTTATCAAACATTCAGTGCAATGGTGTGGCTGGATGCTAACTGGTTTTGATTGAATGTGGAACATACATTTAGAATGGATTCGATCCTGCAACCCTTGGTTTGGTAGGTTGGCCACTCCTATCGTGCCTTAGACGTCATGACCATAAATCCAAATACTGAGGTTTGTATTATTTAATGTGGTTATCCATTGTTAAAATGAGTTGTTTAACAATCATGTACACAATATTATTTCATGCCCATATTGCTGAAGGGGTTAAATTAAGCTTAAAATCTGAATAATTCACAATGTGTGTGTAATAGATTGTGTAATTCATAATATGTGTGTAATAGATTGTGCTTATTTTTGAGTTAACAGTGTTATTCACTAATGGTATGCTTCACAATTACCAAAATAATCAAGCATAGCAATTTCTTCCTTCATAACATTGGTAAGATTTAGTGAGATTATGCGATGCCAGGACACTAAGGATGCAACATTACCGAATGTTTGATAAACTCTGTAATTTGGATCTGTTAACACAAGTTTGTCTTATTCAGAGCCAAATTTTTTGAGCCACTAATGAATTTATTTTCCCCAATTACCTCCATAAGTGAATAAGTAAGCAGTTTCTATTTTAAGATGTGATGACCAGTGACAGAGGATAAGGACCATTGGGCAAAGCTTGAAGTACCACATACTATACCACACCTTTTCTTAGGTGCTCAGCTCCCTAGTCTTCATTTGGTAGGTTTCACTCAATTTCGGAAGCAGAGCAACAACATTGAGACATGAAGCACACAATACACACAGTTAATTTTCATTTAGAGTTTAACTTCCTTTGGATAAAAATTAAAATTAATAAAAATTAAATTTTGTGGAGATAAGTCACTTGAACATTCAAAGCTTTCACTTTCCTTACAATAAATGCAGGAACATATTTTCGTAGGTTTTTGCCTACTTTATCAACTGCTGTCGACTGACTCGAGTATCCGGTAATGGTAATGGTATCCTTTGTTCTTAATGGGAATCTTCTCCCAGAACCCCACTCCTTAATATTAAGAGTTTGATATCTTTACTGATGTTATGGTTGGTTGTCCAAAAATGGTAAAGTAATAGCATTACTTGTTTCCAGAAAAATTATTTCATAGTAAGTGCATCTTGCCTAAATGGAACATTAGAAAATTGAAAGTGCTAATGAAAACCCCAGGGTCATACAATTTGAGGCCAAATTATAAAAAAAACATCCTTTTGCTGTGCTTTGCAACTTTGCACCTTCAAAACTAAAGTACAACAGTCTTCTGCAGTTGTGAATAACTGCGATAACTCAGAAATGCATCTGTACGGAATATCAGTAAAGTGTTCTGGCTTGCAACTGAAGGATTCTTTTGAAATGTAAAAATGGCCCATTGGAAAGGATGTGTGCCTTTGTTTAGAGCAGCTGCAACTTTATATGTCAAAATATTTAGGTAAGTTTATTCTCAGTTTAACCCTGATAGAAGGGGCCTAAGCCACAAAACATAGCCTACTATTGAAGGCTCTAAGCTGTAAAACGTAGCTGAGGGATTTTTTTTTTTATAATTAGAATAGCAAAGCAGTTTACGGCCAAAGACCACTCATTGTGCAGCAACAACAGGATGAAGCCAGGGGAATTGTGAATCTACACTTTAGAAACAAACTTTCTGGAAATATATCTGCTGATCTGCTTTACTTGTCCCACTTTTTCCCATGTACTTAAGTGTAGCCCAATTTAGAGGGCTCTAAGTCACAAGGCATACCAAGGATATTTATTTTAGAGAAGAGGAGTCAAGCACTTGTGGCCTGCCATATACTACACATGCAAGTTTTCATCATTGATTTGTGTGCTGCTCTTATACAAGCAGGAATTCCACTCATTAAAATAAATCATCCTGTTTTCAAAGGATTCCTTGAAAAATGCACAAAGATGTCAGTGCCCAATAAGAGTACCATAAGAAAAATCTACAAGACTAAATAATATAAATTTGCCTGAAAAATCAAAATGCAACTTTGTAATCATCATACAAAACATCTCAACACTTGCACCTTACAAATTGCACATTAATTCTAATTATGATACAAAAAGAAAATAATACAAATTACCACACAATTTTGTAGTCAAATATAGATAACTAACCTGAAAAATGAAAATCAGCTTCATACTTATTTATCAAACAAACCATTTCATAGCAATTGCTTCTTACATGAAAATGCCACATGCCACATAGTGTGAAAGTGATTTCGAAAAGAACACTAATTAATATGCAATTTTGAAGTGCAAATATGGAAAATTAGCATGAAAAATCAAAGGCACTTCATAATTGTTTTCCAGTCTTCAAATAAGACCTTCCTCATTGCTACAGTATTCCAAGATGGCTATGCTTAACAAATATTCCTTCGACTCTAACTACACTAGCGACTTGCAGTGGTAATATGGGGAATTAAGAGACATTAGCCACGCTCTTGGTGTAGTCTGCCAATCAGAAAGAGGAGTAGATCGAACTCCAAACATGTGTGTGTGTGTGTATGTGTGTACCTTACTGCTGTAGCCTGTCTATTTCCATATGAGGTATCCTGTATCCTTTGGCACCCCTGTTGCATCATACAGCATTCCATGCTAAGGTGATCCAATGCTTCATTAACACAGTAATTTCATGAAATGTTCATGAATTCTTCTGGGATTGTAAAGACTGTAAAAACCCTAAATCAAGCACATTATACTCGGAGCTGTTGGGCTGTAGCGGGGAAAAGATGTCCTTCTGAAGCTTGAATGTTTCCATTGCAGTGGTGTGATCTCCGACATTCTCGGCTCAGCAGCTGATGGATGAATACTCCAATCCTGATATTGCCTAGCTAATTATCTCAGGTTACTTTTGTAAGTGAGGCAAAATGTTAAACACTGCATTTCCCTTAATATTTGACATCATTCCTTCATGAACATACTTTAAAACTGTAATCAGCAGCTAGCTTTCTTCCTTGCAATATATTTACATTATTATTAATGTTCCCACCACTTCAACAAATTAATAATGAGCCTGATCTATTTGCACATCATTCACCTATCCCTTAAGCATGTGGGTGTGCCTTCGTCACTTCACATACGTTCTGATCACAATGAAGAATCAACACTAATAGAGAACAAGTCTGCGACATGCTCCCTTTTTTATACTGGCACTGGGTGATGCCAACCTTCATACCATAAAATAGAAACATCTTTGATTGGTCCCTTAACTGCATCACATTACATACTATGAAAATATTTTGTTCCAAGTTTCGTTAGTGCTGCTTCCTTATGATGTGTCTGGAAAAACCCAATGCTTCCATCTCTATATCCTGTATCTCTCTCCTTCTATTTTTAGTTACTTAGCCTAATTCTGTGCTCATTACGAAGTGGGGGCTAGTGGACTATTACCTGGAATTAAGCTAACTCGCCTCTTTCTTAATTACCTAGGTTACAATTTGGTTTTGTACATCTTTCTCCAGCTTAATATTCTCAATGGCTTAACGTTGCTTTCCTTAGTATTATTATATACAATTCTGCTTTTATATTGATTTATATACATGGGTATGGCTTGATATGGAATTCTATGTACATTTGTTATGTCCTCCTACAAGGTGGCTGTCACTTGAATGAAATGTTGTATCTGTCTTTCCTGGTTGCAGAGAGAATTGACAAATCATCAGACAGTGGGGTTGTGCATTAAATTGTTAATATTGCTTTCCTCTTCCAACTCTTCAAAAACTTTCCAAGTGTTGCTGGAATGAGATTTTTGATTAGCATTGCCCACATTCATTTTGTGTAATTGTTGTTCTGTGTTGTACAGTTGGGGTGTCACATGGTCTGTTCTTACTATTTCTCTTTTTATATCCACAGGATCAGTAAATGGCCAAATACCAATTTGAGCATTAAACCATTGGTGTCCGCTCACATCTTACTTGAGTAGTACAAGAGCTGCTATGAACACAGTCTTGGTATTGAAGCATTTACTTTGATATTGTCATAAAGAGGGCTCCTCATCCCAAAGAGAGGAGTATGTTGAGTTTTCATCAAATGGAAGCATTTCTCATCAATATGTATGTATTCATGTATATAGGCTTGAATTTCCCCTTATGTTTGTTACTGTTAAACATGGCTTTATGAGCATGAAACCCTCTTGAATGTTGTGCCCTCTTTCAAGTACCGAAACAGACATGTTTCCAAAACTCCAATAGCAGAAAACAAAGATCTAATTGTTCCACATTTATGAATAGGGATGTATGTGTGATTTTGTTCAGTTCAGCTGCATAATCTTTGTGCTTGCACCTGCTCTTCATGTTCAAGCTCCTAACATCAGCATTTAATATAACTTATTCATACTGTGTCAGATAATGCCAAATTCATAAAATAATTAAAGGTATTACCTGGATGATTGATGTTTGGAGGAATTTAGTAACAGTGACAGTCAAATTATATGTGGTATTAATTTGTGGAGTTGGTTTTTTAAAATCATTTCTTCTGAGGCACTCCAGGAGGATGTTACATATGGTGTCTGCACTTTGATCTGTAAGTTCTTCTAATTTTATAAATAATGTTTAGATGTCATTGTCCTCACTACCGTCATAGGTTTTGTCACCATCTTCATTTACATCTGTTAGAATACATGCACATATATAAATATTCGATGCACTTCTATTATTGATTGTAGTTGACTCATTGATTATAATACCCACCATTGATCTATCACTAATAATTTTTCGTATAATTCTAAGTTTCATTTCTTCACTAATATGCATTATAATCTCAGAACACGCAACATTGCTGTGCAAAATTCACCCCATATCATGGCTGTTGGTAACTTGATCTATTAAATGTGTACGGTCCACAATTAGTCTATCTCATTTTGCAATATAGCCATATTTTCAGTGTCAAAAAGGTTTTCCAAAGTTTGTTTTTTAACCACCAACAATATTTTTTCTGCTGTACAATGGGCATTACCTTTCTTGTGTTCAAATGTTTTCTTTCATAAGGAATTGCTGCTGACTTTCTGTGGTAGACCCATAAGGTTTTATGATACCCAAAATCCATTTTTGTGACAAAGACATGCCAGAGCTAGACTAAACTTTCAAGTCTTTTACTTTACAACAAGTTAAAGAGCCAAGAGTATTAGAAATGGCTAACCACTTGTATTTAAACACATTAGCTTAGTTTTGATTCCAACATGATGTGAAACTGTTTCACTCAACTAAATTTGACTCATTTTATAACCAATGTGTTATTAGCACTTTTTGATGTACTAGCGATGGCATCACTCAAAGTTTTACATGCCAAAAAGTCTTTCTGAATAACATCTGTATTTTGTTTTTTCGCATTACTGAGTTGGACAAAACATGGTATATTGACTGTTGACCACACTTCTTTGTAAGGAAAAATATAGGCATATGTACATACAATTATGAAGAGACTGGTCAAACACATACCTCTCACAAAACTAAAAGATTTCAGCTGGCCTCAGACTGTTTGAATTGCATCCAGATATTATGGTTACATTTGTCATTGTTGCTTAACCATTTGTTGCCTGTCAGTACCTATAAGTTCCACTTGTTTTAAGCGAACTATACAAATAGGATTGTACTCTAGGATTAGTTTAATGTTATACTAACCTTCAACCATAAACAACAAGTAATCAAGATTGTTTTATATTGTAAAGATGTATACAATTTTTGCCCTAAAATTGCAATGATTTTTTTTTAAATAAATAAAAGCGTAAAACCCACTTAGCTATAGTCAAATGTAACCCCATTGCTTCCAAGCATCACACCGATTATTTTACTTGGGCTCTCCCTGTCCGTTACCACAGTCACTGGGACTTGAACTTGCAACATTTAGCTTTGAATGGATGGCCAGTCCATTACCTATCACCTAACACTCGTGGCTATTTTAACCACTTTTTTGGTAGTGCCTTTGGCAGGATTAAGAAAACCAGTTTAGAAGAATTTAAACTTTTAATTGGGAAGAAAAAGATTAATATAGGATCCACATTTATTTTATATAATTTTATAGGTTTATTCCCATATATTTTTACTAGTACTCCAGTTTTAAACTTGAATTAAAGGAAAAATGGCATTTGTAGTATACTAATGCAGGCAACAAAGGGTTAATGCATTTACATTTTTAAATAAACTGAATACAAATAAGAAATAATTAGTAAACGAGACATTCTGTTTTAATTTTATCAAATTACTAATTATTAATTTAAAATAAGTCCTAAACATTTGCATTGGGTGTTAGCAAAGTTATCAGATTTCAGAAAGACAAGGACAGATATATGTCTGCATTCATGAGAGTAGAAAGGAAAAGGGGTTGTCTTGTCATGTTGGACAAACGAAGCTCTATTGAGATGTTAAAAAATAGTAATTGTTGAAACAAACAGCAATTTTTTCTCTTGAAGCTTAAACTTAAGTCCTGTAATGACAATTACATGATGAGCATTAAAGAAATAAGACAGAAATTAAAATTTTAATCAGTTTTATAAACTGTATGCCATACCGGCTCATTTCCGATCTTTCGAATGCATACCTGGTTCATATCAGTCCACTTTAAGCATTGTTGGAAACCAGAAGTTAGCAATGGACAATGTTTATGTTTTGTGACTTGTAATACACTGTGCACTGTGAACATCTGCCAGGATGAAGGATAGCTTCAATACCGTACACAATTTGCATCAGACCACTATTCAGATATGCTTGTGCAATAAATCAGAGTATTATTCCTATTCTGTACCATATTAAGGAATGGAAGTAATATCATATTTGGTTAAAAACCCTAACATCTTCTGTTGCATTTTTCCATTCAAGTCATTTTATCTTTGTACATGAAAACTTTGTCCATAACTTTAAAATTATGGCTGTAATGATTTTTAAATGAATTGCCTGTGTTTTCTGTTATCATCTTATCTTAAAAAGAAATTCTCTCTGGAGTTTTAATAAAATGTTGATTCAAATCACATCACTGCAAAATGCTTCACATCAGTGGGTATTCTGCTTGAAAGCACTGTATGCACAGCATGCTTAGATTTTTCTTTCAATTTTTAGGAAGTATAGGAAAATAGTTATAAATATTTATTACTGTAATTATAATAGTAATGTTATAGAACAAATGGATTCTAGTGACACAAATTCTGTCTTCCCAATAGCTGTAATGTCAATGCATTCATTAGTGTTGTGACGATTTTCACCCCTGTAGACCATTTTATGACTGTGTAGAATGGAAAGTGTTTGTTGACATTTCTCTTAAATGCTTGCAACTTTGTTAAAACATGTTACTGTATTGTCCATCATAGCACTTTACATGTATGCGTTAAATTCTTGTTGTTTGGTTTATGTTTTCTTTATCTTATTAATGTATTCGGCATTGAACACAAGATGATACAAAGTATTAAGCCTAAATATGAATGTGACAAAAAATGACAAGGAAAGCATTACTGAAGACCTGATTAAGAAACCATTCTGCTTTTTATCACTCAGAAAAACAATAAATCATTGGAAATGGTCAACCTTGCCCTTCTTTGACTAGTTTATCCAGTAAATGTAAGGATAAGAAACAGGAGTTTGTACAAGGAATTTTAAAACTTCACAATATGATAAAACCAGCTGATGAGTGGGTTGCGAAGTTGAACAGAAGGTGTATTATTACTGATATATGATGGACTTTGTGACGTGATGTGTTTTAACAATTGAAAATTAGTTGAGTCAATTTTGTAACACTACATCACTTTTTATTTCGGAAAACATGTTTCAGAAGCCATGTGATTCCATTGTCAATTCCTTTAGTCGACTGCTGGCATTGCTTGCTGTGGTGGTTGTCTCTGTACTCTGTGGAGGTTTGATGAACCTCTGTATCAGTAAGTCGCCTGGCGTGATTTTGAAATTGAAAGCGCGGTTCTTGTTTTTCCAAATATATATGTTTTCTCAAACTTTTAATTCCGTCTTCCTTGTGATGTTTTTGAGTATTTTTGGGCTTCTATTTATGGTGTGTCTCTCTTTCCAAAAGTGCCAAGCTACCACGTATTTGTCTTCTTGTTTCAGTTTAATATTTCTGTGGAGTTCTTTTGCTCTTGTTTTTATATTTCTTTCTGTTTGGCTGATCTAGATTTTTTCACAGTAATTGCAGCTGAACTGATATATTCCTGGTTTGTTTTCTTGTGGGATATCATCTTTTAATTTAGAATTTAAAATGTTTTTTATGGAGTAATTGTTTTTTGGGGCTAGAACAATATTATGTCATTTGAAGATCCTCTGGAATTTGTAGAAAGTTGCAGGGTGATATGTAAATTTCTTGTAGATCTTGTTTTCTTTCTGGTTTTGAGTGAGTGTGCTGACTTCTTTAATTCTGTTCCTATTTTTGGCCTTATTAGCTTTTTTGTACACCAGTTCTGCCTGGAATCCATTCTCTGTAGATATATCCAATATTTTAACAAGTCCACAGTGGTATTCTTTTTTGCCCATAGGTACATTTACCAATCTGTGTGTAAGGCTGTTGAGTAAGGCATGCTGATGGGGAATGGTATTGTAACTCTTTTGTTTTATATAGCTGTTGGCGTGGGTAGGTTTTCTGTAAATGCCAAATGTTAGGTGATTTTCATTTTTGATGATTTTTAGTCCAGGAATAGTAGTTGTCCATCACATTCCTTCTCCATTGTGAACTTTATGGATTTTTCTTGCAAATTTAGGAGTTTCAGTGCATCTTCTAGGTGTTTTTCTGGGACTATTGCAAAGATGTCATCTACATAGGGGCACCATACTTTGAACATCCAGGGGAATACCTTTTTAATCCTAGTTTCCAAATTGCCCATGAAGAGATCTGCTAATATTGGTGACAGTGGGCTGCCCTAAGCTAAACCAGACGTTTGTTTGTAATATTTCCCATTGAAGGTGAAAAAATGTTGATTTATGCAAAGATTTGTTAATGTATTCTTGGACTTCTGTTGTTTTCCTGGAACAAATATATGGACAAAACATGGTTTTAGTAATTTGAATGTATTATCAATTTCTTTTACAAGGCATGAAAAATCTCTTGCCCATATTAGAGCCAGTATACAACTTTCAACTTCTAGACAAACAAGAATAGGTCTGCAATTAAAGCAGCAAACAAAAATATCTGTTCAAGTTCTTAATCAGCCTGTGCAAAAAGAGACAAAGTTTAGAAAGATTGATAGATTGCATATGCTTTTTGGTTAAATAAAAGCTCCCATTTAGGGGCCATGGTGAGTCTGCTAAGTCCTTAAATAGGGGAAATTACATAAAATTATTAAACCCTCTCAATGAATATGGTGTTATCCCAAAAACCACCTAAATGAAAGCACAGTTTTTTTTAGGACATCGTTTACAGTTCATATCCTAATAAGTTGTATGTTGAAAGTGACTGTAAATGTTATCAAACAGGAAATAGCTGAATCTGATTTGGCTTCAAATTTTCTAGATGAGACAACAGATTCAATTAATAAGTCGCAATTGTCTATATGGCTGAGATATGTGAACACTACAGGGGAACCCCAAAAGAGATTTATTTTCGTTTTTCTGGTGTAACTGCAGAGGGATCAGTTGAAGCTTTACATCAGCATGTTATCAAAACATACCAAGGATTTTGATTTTGTATCAAAATTTGTTAGACAAACCTATGATGGGGCTGCAGTCATGTCAGGGCAAATAACTGTAATCAAACTTGGGCACAGGAGTTTATATCCATCAGCTACATTTACCCATAGTTACAGCCATATTTAAATTTAGAATTGGTCTTCTTGTGAAATCAAGGACTGTCGCATATTTTTTAAAGCATGGGTTATCCTCATTTTTTTCAACATTGTCCAAAAGAACTTCTGCCCTTAAACAGTTCATAGAGGAAAAAAAAATACCCAGAGCAGTTCCTACCTGGTGGACTTTCTGTTCAAGACTTGTAAACACAGTTTGAGAATGAGTTAATAATGTTTTCTGAACACATTATAGAGAACTGTAAATATTGGGATTCTTTGTATATATAACAGGCAATGGATGTATTAATTTTTTGTCATATGTCAAGAACATTTTATTGTGGAAGTTTTCTCAACAACATTTTGTGACTCAGACACGCTTTTCAATGAACTTCAAAAGAAAACCTTCAATATTATATACCGTAATAAAGAAATTTCAAGAACAACTTTTGTCGCAAAGAAATGATAAGTGTGGGAAAGGACTAACTTGCTCACAGGAAGCAGATGAACCTCTTGCAAAAGGTTATTTGTTGATAAAAATGGAAATAGGTGGTTATACTATGAAACTATAGATAATATATCAAATCAACTAGCTGAGTGATTTGGTACTATTACTAAGCTGGAATGAAGACAAATATTCCCGCTTACAAGTCTAATTTTGCTGACAGCCTATTTAAACTTAATACCAGTCCATATAATAAACTATTTGACTTTGTTAAGCTAAGAAATGAGCTGATTCCTCTTTTTCCTTCCCCTGAATTTGAAAATAAGCATATCCATGAACTAGCACCTTATATGAATGCCAATAATATTCATACAGTTTTGACTGAAACTTACAAATTAGGCATCTTTTAATTCCGTCCATATCAGCTACTACTGCATCTGTAGAGAGAACATTTTCAGCTTTAAGAAGAATATATAATTATGTCAGATCAACCGAGTTACAATAAAAATTGAGTTCCCTTGGGATATTATCCATTGAAAAAGAACTGCTTTTGAAACTAAAATTACTGCCCTCATTTTATAACACTGTCATAAAAGAATTTACTACTCAAAAGAGAAGAGCAAACACATTTAAATAAACTCTGATATGATGAAGTTCATACAAATTCTTTTGCATCGTATAGGTTGTACCATTTAAGTTGAGAGTGTGCAATATCTCCAAAACTAAACATTGTAGAAAGAAATATTTTGAAACTATATATATTCACATGCTCAGAGATCCAAATATGATGAATAATAAAGTCTGATAACAGCTTCATGTATCTTGAAAGGTGAACAAGATAATTGAACATTATTGAATATATTATCTGCACAGTTTGGTAACAGAGTAGGACTAGAGCTTAAGAACCAATATTTTGGTTTGGTTTGCAGCCAGGCTAATGTTTTGTTTTGGTTTGTGCTTGAAACCCAGTTTGCCACATGTCTGTGTTTATCCTCAGCTACTGTCGCTAACGAGGGGTGGATGGTTTTCTTTCAAGCTATCCAATCATATTCATGAGACCTGAACTAAAATCTGTGTAAGAGATTACTCAAAAGATTTAGTCTGATGATCGAGATAAAGCAAATTCAAATGTGAATTATGGATATACCTCATTCAGGTGCATCATGGATAATTAAATCAAAGGCACATCTTTGCTAAACAGAAAATATATTATGACCAATAACTGCAAGATCATTATGATATTTTCATTTATAGTAGATGCTCAAAATGTGCTATTGTATATATTAATTCCTTGTTGTATCAGTGCTTTAAAAAGTATTAAATGAGAGAACTTACAAAAATGTGCAACTTTTATCTTTTCAATATTTTTCTTCAGGCACCCATCACTGCGATAAAAATGAAACTATCTATAGCCAATATTTTCTTCACTAAAAAAACTCTTGGTTGCAAGTTACCTTTAGTGTGATCTTAGATGCAAATACTTGTAGCGTGCAAAGATCATAGTTTATTATCAGTTAAGTTCTTGGCATACCCCAGTCAGCCGATCGTTGAGTAGAAGGCAAACCTAAAATCAGTCATAATAACTTAAAACTTTATAATATTTTCCAAGTGCTTTCATTATAAAAATTTCGGTTCAATCTGCAACATCAATGTGACAATGGTCCCTTTTGAGTAGACCTACGATACACTTTGTTTTTCTTTTTTTTTTAACGACCTTTAATCTGGTTGGTCATGTCAGACAATGAATGAATTTGGTGAAATGATGCTCAAATGTTCTCGGGGTCCATGGAGCTTAAAGTTATTCGACATTCTTCTTCTCAGGATAAGGGAAAACCCCCAAAAAAAACCTTATCCGGGTAACTCACCCTAAATGAGATTCAAACTCACGACCGTTTGAATGTGAGGCAGACACGCTACTGCCAGGCGAGCTACACAAATTTTTGTTTTGTACCTAGGACTGATAGTCCCTTCTTCACATAAAACTAAGATAGAATAGCCTTTAGTGTTTGTTTCACTCCCCTAAAGCCCATTAATCATCTAAACACTGTTTCTTAAAAATCTGCCCTGCTAACATGCATTGCTTGTGGTTAATTTCCTGACTGATACCTTTGAATGGCCATACACAAACCCTGTTGAAGACAAGGTCAGATAATAAAAGCAGTATAAATGTTCTGTCATTACAGATACACATGGTTTCTTCATCCTGAGAGACAGGTTGTAAACAGATCCTTCTCCTATCTGTTTGTAGATCAGAAATTATAGCATTTCAGATCATTTACTCTGTTATATAATGGTTACATTTGATAATGCTATTATGAAAATGTAAATTTGACAATTCTCTTAGAATATATTACTATAAATGATCATGTTAAATAAGAAACTATTTTATGTAATACAACCAGCCTATTCCATAATAGCAAACCAATAAGAATTGCTTAGTACACATGACAGTTAAGCGTTACTGGCTAGGTTATATGGAACATACCTTAGTTACACCTTCATGCCTTCAACAATGTGTCACTATTATAAAACAATTGAATATTTGCTGTTGATCAGTGTAATAAATATACTACTTGGGTAGGTGGTGTCAGAAGTATGGAAAAAACAATTGATACAAATATAATACTGGTTAACCTCAGTCATATGTTTACATGGGGAGACAGCTAAAATAGAGTATAAACAAGAAATATAAAAGTTAATTTTCTTATGGAACTGAAACTGCTTTATCAAATTATTACTCAAATTTATTGTGTATTATTTAATATAAAAAGCTATATGTAATAACTGTAATAGACAATTTAGAGCACCTATATGCATATTAGGTCGTCTCCTTAGCACGGCTGCTTGCTAAGCAGGAGACCTGGGTTCGACTCCAGGTACTGGCGTGGGGAATTTTCCCTGGCTGGGAGATCTGGTCCGGGGTGCACTCAGCCTCATGAGGTCCCTGGGGTGCCAATTGAGGAGTTACTTGATTGAGAAGTAGCAGCTCCAGATCGAGAAGACCACATTAACCAGCCAGGAGGGACTCGAGGCGCATATCATGTCTCACCCTCCAGCACTGCACCCTATTCATGATGCCTTTGGGCCGAGATGGGGGATGCAGCAGCCAAGGTCCCTTGTGGACTGACGTGCTATGGAGTTACTTTAGTTATATGCATATTAAGTGTTACTGTTCTACTAGTTCTTATAGTACTGTTTTACAAGCTGTTTATATTGGTTATAAAAAAAAATTGTAATTTTTCTATTCTTCCACACAGTCATGAATTCATTCATATAGAGTCATGAAGTTTGAAACCCTGTGACAAATGACATCATTCTACTCCCCATTAGAAACGCAAATTAGCCAATTAACAGGGGAAGGGGACTGCAGATATCTAATGAGAGCCCATCAACTGAAAGCTGAGGATGAAGAGCATATTCCATGAAACATGCTTTTACAAAACTGACAAGTAAGTGGAGCTTAGAATGTTTTTAATAGTTAATGAATTCTTCAACATTTGGTATAAATCTACTTGTTTTGCATTGCCATTTTGGAATATTGTAACAACTTTTGCTACTTTCAACTTATTAGGAAGTACCCTTCCTAATCAACAAGAAGATCTGCATATACCTTTTACAGATTTAGGAATGCAATCCTTATGTTATTTAACATTCTTGTATTTCAATTTGAAAGGTTTTTTTTTCAGTTAATAATAGTGATATTCATATATCTTACTGATCTGAGAAAAGATTTTATAGTTTTTGATTAGTGGCATTTGGAAATGGCTATTGGAAATATTAAGATTTTTTCGCAAGATTTTCAACAGTATGGTTATTTTAACATGCTAATAGCCATAGACCACTACATATATGAAGAGCAAAAATGCCAAACGTTCCAATTGTCACTTTGTACATCTTTCAGGAGAAGCAAAAAACCATCTATATATGTTTGTATATAACACATTACACCTAAAATCAATGAGAGCAGTTTTGTACTACAAAATTATTTTGTATACAAATGTTATGCCAAAAATACAATGATGAAGGAGAAAAAGGGTAGTGATAATAAGAATGTTCTATGTGCCATATGGTGGAAAAGCCAGTTACAAGTGCCAATCAAATGTTGTTACACTTTATTTAAGGATTTTGAGAGAAATAATACAAACAAAATTATTATTAGTAACATGTAACATTTTCCTAACCACTATGTATTTATTAAGGAGAAAAGTACAAAAATATAATATTGTTTACAAAAATTACAATAGCAATGCAGTATTCATGTTTAATTACCTCAGAACTCTGAAAGGAGGACTGGTTGAGTTGTTTACCTCTTACTCTGGGGTTGAAATCAATGTCTCATAAATTTCTCTATGCTCTTCAGGAAGGATTGGCAACATGGTTGAGAGATCTTTCTTTTTCTCAACCAACAAACACAGTTGATCTTTCAGCTGAAGTAGAGCTTGCTTTATATCAACTGCTGATTTTCCTCTCTAACATTAACTACCTTCCTCTGTTCTAACGTTGAGTGAGTGGTTTTCATAGTTATTTGAGAGGGATGATGAGATTGTGACACTTTTAGCATTGTGCACTTTGAAATGTTACACTTGTTTAATGTTATCAGTGAATTGGCAACATTTGTCAAATCGAAGAAATTGCTTTCTTCCATTGGAACTACACGAAAAGAATTTCAAGCTTTAGCTGACTCTACCATTGTATGTAACAATGTTATTATTTACTGTAAAATTAACATCTAATAAAGTACAACCGCTCACCCAGCTCACAACACAACAGTCAAAAGTTGACTGGCATGCTGGCACTCGACATCACTGTTTGGAACTTAGACGTATGCTATCTGTTAACAAGTCATTGAACTACTTAATATGTGAATTGGCACTTGAAACATGAATAGGAGTATGCATCTGGGCACATGGAACGTTCTTGTGGAAAACAACCAAAAAAATTAAAAATGGCACTGAGAATGTTTGACATTTCCACTATTCATATAATTTTTTTTATTTAGTTGTACATGGTGAACATCGCTCTTGAGAATTCATGTAGTCATCATTGATGTTATCTGATTATGTGGACACATTTTCTTCTTTTAAAAATTGGAATATTGTGTAGTTTATTCGTTTACAATGATAAGGTGCAAATATTGCAGTGCCTGTGAGAGTACATTATTGTTTGTTTTGCTTGTCACACTTCGCTCTCAACTTTTTGTAATACAATAATCTGTGTATGAAGGTTTGTATTATTGCATTATACAAAGATTGTGCAGCTGTAAGCAATTCTAAAGCTGAAAGACAGGTGATTTATTTATAGACCCCTGGGCACTTGTGTTGTCTCACTTCAATGCATGGAAACCTTCAATGATACAACAGCTAGTGACATTGTTACTTCTGCAATAGTAAGCAAGCATCTGCCATGTGTGTTATTTGCTCTATAGTTTTTCCGTTTGAAACAAAGAATTGGTGTTCAACAGTAGTGTATATTGTGTTCTTTGAAGTAAGAATAACATGTAAAATACATTGATTCCTAAAGTACGTATGTTCTATAGTTATTATTTTTGGGGATAGTTTTGCAATTCTTCACTAACAGAAAATGCGAACAATAATGCAGTAGTGTGTTAGTTATTTCTTTTCTCTTTTCTTTATTTTTAGATTACATTCAGGTATATGGCATATAATAAATCACATTCAAAGGAATTGCACTAGAAGAAGAGCTGAATATTGTGACAATAACTTGGTCAAAGAAATTCATGATGATTATGATACAGTTGATATTATAGTTCTTCCTCCTGATCCAGACAATTTGTCTTATGAAGATGAAGCACCTGGTAGGTGAAGCTGCAGATATAGTAAATGTAAATGATGTTCCTGGCCCAGTTGAAGTACATTTCCTTGTCTCTGAAAAGAGTGACACACAGGAAACAACTGACTACAGGGTTGAAAAATTACCAAAGAAAAAAAAAACTTTACAACCAACCATCAAAATGTGAAAAAAGTATACCCAAATACACAAAAGTTCCAGAAAATGATAACGCTTCAAATGAAAAATGGGAAGAAATTTCAGAAGGTTTGAAGGATTGCATGCCACTTGAGATTGGGGAGAAAATTCAAAATTATATGTAATATTTGAATTTATTGTTAAAGAAACTGTGTCCTATGCAGCCTCCTGTAAAAATATGATTGGCTTATCTTTCGATCCTGATGAGCTCAGAGTTTCCTTAGGCATATTGCTACTTATATACCTATGTCTTCAGAGAGGCACTTCTGGGCAGAGGAGCAAGATTTGGTCTTAATCAATGTAAAAAGTGCTATGTATAAAAATCATTACCTAAAAGTGAAGATTTTTTTTAATAACACTGCATTTGCTAATGATCAGAAGCAAGATAAAGGATTCAAAGTGAGACCACGTATATCTATGCTAAATGCTTTCTTCCAGCAGTTTGGTATATTTTCAGAACAGTTTGCCATAAGCAAGATGATAGTAAAATATGGCCACAATACTTTTTGGGCGCGACGTAGCCGAGTGGTCAGACTATTCGCCTCTCACCTAGACGGCCCGCGTTCGATCCCAAGTGACCGCATGTGAAATTTGTGGTGGACAAAGTGGCGCAAGGGTGGGTATTCTCCGGGTTCTCCAGTTTCCCCCCACCATCTCATTCCACCGGGGCTCCATCTTCATGTATCATCAGTGTCATCGCCTGCGGTGCCAGAGCAGTAAAAGCAGACTTTAAACACTACCAAAAAAAAAAAAAACACAATACTTTCAGAAAGTTCATTCAAGGAAATCCTATCTGATTTAATTATAAGCTGTGAGCTCTACGTAGTTCTAATGGGAACTGCTACAAATTTTATTTATATTGTGATAAAGATACAATAGGAAATGAAGCCAATAACAGAAATTACTTACCTTTAGGCAGCACAGTGGTATTTAACATGTTGAAGTGCATTAATAATTCTCAGTCTCAATACATCTATTTTAATAATGTTTTTACAAGAGGAGATCTAATGCTCCAACTTCAAAATCTTGGTTTTTGGTCTATTGGAACTGTTAGAGAAAACAGTCTTCTCCAGAATGCAAAAGCATTACAAAAATCAACCCAGGGATCCTGTGATTATATATTTTGACAATCAAGGTGAAATATATTTTGTCTAATGCTATGATAATAGCTGTGTAACCATCGCATCAAACTTTGATGTAGTAGAACCAGTGACTTTTGTAAGCAGGTGGATCAGAGATACAATACAGAAGGCAAGTGTTCAACAGTGATAATCATAAAGCACTATGGTAAGAACATGGGTGGATTGAACCTTTTTAATTTTGTAATGGTGTTGCTCCACCTCCAACACACCTGGTGGCAGTCAGCTGAATGAGATCTACATTGCCTCCCCTACACTACAGCAATGGATGACATAGGCAGGTATGTTAAGTAAGGTGGCCAAAGCAACCTGATGCTAGTGGGTAACTGCTAAAAGAGTGTCTGCCTACAAGGGAGAAGGTAGACACAGTGGGGTTAGGTACTGGTCTTGACAAAGTTTAGATGACCAGGACCTGATGATGTTGGTTGATGATGTAAATGCATGTCAGGAACTGTGGAGTAGTACTTGCAATGCTAATTGAGGTGATAGTATAACATATCCTATGGCTCCAGTTAGAGTAAAAGCTATCTTTTCCTCAGCAGCGCAGATGTATAAGTATAAGTTTATTTCATCCAGTAAGACTTACATTAAGTATAAGGCACGTCAAAAATTATATGTACAAATAGTTAATAATAAAGGAATACAAAATACATTATTTGAATAAATATACAATTATAGATCATAGATGAATTACAAAAATTGATCAATTTAATATAAAAAATTTCTTGTAATGAGAGCCGGATTAAGCTTTCTTTTTAACTGCTGGTGGGACATCTTTCTTCCAGTTCGTTCATTCAGCCTAGCAGTTCTCAGACATGTAACAGGGCATATAAAAGCAATGTATTAGTTAATGAGTCAATAAATGATATAGATTACTCAGTTTACATCATTTCAAAACTTATCTCTGCCATGACTCTTAAATTCATCAATTGAATAGAACTGATTATTAAGTAGGAATTTATGGATTTCATTTTTGAATTGTGTTATAGAACCTTTGTTTTTCAAATATATAGGAAGATGATTATACAGTTTAATTCCAGTATGTTTAAATGACTTCTCAAATAGACTGGTTTTATGAAAGCTCATGTGCAGATTATTTTTAGTTCTAGTATTATATGTATGTACCTCAGCATTGGTTGATAAACATGTTATATTTTCCTTAACATGAACCAGTAGTTCTTTTATGTATAAACATGGTAATAATAGAATGTTTAATTTTTTAAAGTGCTCACGACAGCTTTCAGTTCCTGGTATCCCCATGATTATTCTAATGGCCTTTTTTTGCAATTTGAAAATTAATTTACTGTTAACTGAGTTCCCCCACAATACAATCCCATATGATACGTGTGAATGGAAATATGCAAAGTAGCAGGTTCTTAGTGTCTCTGTAGAAACTTTTTTCTTTAACTGATATAGGAGAAAATTTATTTTACTGAGTTTAGTGGCTAATTTTTCAATGTGGTTATCCCAGCTTAAGTTATTATCAATCCATAGGCCCAAGAACTTTGTTTGGGTGACATTTTCCAGGGACTTAGATCCTAATTTGATATTGAAGTTCACAGAGGTCTTCCATGTTTTGTGATGGAAGTTCATTGACACAGTTTTGTCTTCATTAACCACTAGTTTGTTAGTTTTAAACCAATTTAGAAGTTCCGTAGCAGTGACCGAGGTGCTTTCTTTGAGGTTCTCCTTGTAATTGCCCTTAATGAAAATACTAGTATCATCAGCAAAAAGGGTCATTGATACTTCATTATTTTTTATATATTGGGGTAAATCATTGATGTATAATAAAAATAAGAGGGGACCTAAAACCGAGCCTTGAGGAACTCCAGCTTGAAGTTTTCTTTTTTGAGATTGTTTTGTCATTAATGCCCTCCCACCAGGATCTATATAGTCATCTCTACTACTTGTTCTCTCTCGCTAAGGTACAATTTAAACCAGTTAAGTGCAACACCTCTAACTCCGCTTTTGTACAGTTTGCTTAGTAGTATTTTGTGGTCTACCATGTCAAAAGCTTTGGTAAGATCCAGGAATAGTCCCATCCCTAGCTCGCTTTTGTCTAGTACATCGTAAATGTTACTAACAAAATTACAGCCATATTAGTAGATTTGTTGCTTTGAAAGCCAAATTGACATACATTGATAATATTATACCTTTTTAGGAACTTTGTCAGCCTGTTGTACATAAGTTTTTCCAATATTTTTGAGAAGGCTGATAGTATTGCTATTGGTCTGTAATTGTTAGCTTCTTGTTGTTTGCCCTTTTTAAAGATGGGTTTAATTTTTGTCATTTTCAATTCTTGCGAAAATACTCCATTTTCTATGGAGTGGTTAGCTAGATAACATAGTGGTTTGATAAAATATTTGCTACAGCTTTTGATAATAAAGTTTGAACTTCCATCTATTCCCTCTGATTTTTTGTTTTTTAGAGTTTTGATCATGTTTAGTATTTCATTTTCATGTGTTTGGTTCAAGAAACAGTGAATGTGTGTTAATAGGCACATGTAAAGAGTTTCCCACTCCTTTTGTATTATTGTGTTTTTGTATATTTTCTGTAATTTTAATAAAGTGTTCGTTCAAGATATTCACTACTTATTCAGGTTATTTACATTAGTATTATTTTTCAGTAGCTCTATATTTTTAAAAGAGAAGAATTTGGAGTTGGTTTCTTCTTTGATTAGATCCCACGTTGCTTTTTGTTTGTTTACGGATTTATTGATTTTTTCGGAATTATCTAGATTTTTAGCCGCTTCAATTACTTGTTTGTATACTTTTCGTAATAAGTAATTAATGCTTGAGAAACATTTTTCTTTTTAATTTGTTCGCTTAGTAGTCTTAAGTCTGCCCCTGGATATTTTAATGCCTTTAGTTATCCAATTGGATGTTTGGTGTTTCCCCTTTACTTGCATCATAGGAAAAGCCATGTTATAGTAATGCTTAAAGGTATTTATGAATTTAAGGATTATATCTTCCACCGTTTTTTCTATGTATACATCTTCCCAAGTTTCTTTCTCTAGTACATATTTGAAATATTCTATATTAGATTGATTCAGCTGACGTACTTTTTTGAGGAAAGGGGTGCGGTCATCACAATTATTTGCCAGTCCTCAACTAAGTGTGATTGTCGGAGCATAAAGGTCAGATAGTCCAGTTTCGAATACGTTAATATCACTTGGGCCTAGATTTCAACTTACTGCTATTTGGTCAATTGCAGAACTTGAGCTGTTAGTCACTCTTGTAGGTACATCTATCATTGCTTTAAGACCATAGGTATTTAGCATAGTTATAAAAGCTAGTTTATTATTACTGTTTACTAGAAAGTCAATATCTATATCCCCCAATAATAAAATACTTTTGTTCTGTTTATATAGCTGATTTAGTATGTGGTCAAGTTTATTTATGAAAATGGTCATATCACCCAAAGGATTTCTGTAAATACATACAATAACCAGCTTGTTTTCCAGTTCAATCAAATTTGACTCGAAATGACCGTCTATATTTAGTTTTCAAAAGTTGAGATGGGCTTGGCTTGCCATGTTTCTTTAACTAATGTTACAGTTCCACCATTTTTCATTATTTTCCTAGTGTACCCATTAATAACTTTAAAGTTAGGTAGTTTCAGTTCTTCTAACTCATGTTCATCTAACCAATGTTCAGTTAAGCATAATACATCTATGTGTCTTATTTTATCCTGAAGAAGCACATCGAGATCTAATAGTTTGTTTCTAATACTTTGGATATTCTGGTGGAATACATTTAATGATTTTATTTTTTGAGCTAACTTATTTGTTTCTTTAGTATGAGTCCTACGTTTGGGGAATGTTTTATCTTCACTCCTAGTATGTTTTAGTGTATCTACTGGGTTTTGTTTTATATTTCCAGTTACTGGGGGAATTGCAATATGAAGCTTTTCATCGCTAACTCTGTTTAGTTTATTGGTTTGCTATGTACAATGACTCTGCCTAATAGACATGCAAATTTAGCAACACCTCTTCTATTTGGATGTAGACCATCTCTTCCCAAGTAACTATCATTAACTATGTATTACCATTAATAAAAATACAATCATTATCATTACATACCCATTTGAGAGAGTCATTAATTGCCTGGATGAATCTGAAGTCCTTGTCCCAGCGCTGAATAATGCCACTCACACACAGTTTGGCTCGAGGGAACAGCTGCTTTCCTGTTGATATTACTTTCTTCATTTCGTCCATAATTTCATCAGGGGTTCCCACAGTTTTAATGTTGTTGGTGCCAGCATGTATGATGACTACACCAGGATCGTCTGTGTTATCCACTAGTTTTTTTTTTTGCAAATGGCGGATTTGAGCACCAGGATAACAGTAAACTTTTTCGTCATCAGCAAGGAACTCAACTGTATGGCGCACCATCAAGTCCCCAATTATTATTGCAGAATTCCTTTCAAACATAATAAACGGTTCGGTGGGTTCATGTTCACTATCACTCATTGATAGCATGGTTTGCACACTTCTTTCAAGTGGATTTTCTTTATCGTCAATATCACTCAGAGCCTTGTAGCAGTTTTCAGTCGTAACTTCATGTGAGAGATTTGCAGATGCTCTTTCAAAAGAAGAATTTGTGTAGTCCCTTTTGCTCTTTCTTCTTTGTTTCTTCCAGTTCGTCTCTCCATTTTCTATGCTTTGCCGCCGGCCTTCCAACTGTGCATTATTAGCTTGTGTTGGTTTCTGGTTGGTCCTGGAACATAATATTACATAGACATTATAACAACAATACGTACATGTATTTACTGGATAGCTATGTACAGTATTAGTAGTTAAATATCTCTCTCTCTCTCTCTCTCTCTCTCTCTCTCTCTCTCTCTGTCTCTGTCTCTATCTCTCTCTATCTCTCTCACATGACATGTTTTCAGGATTGCACATCAGTGGCTGTAATTCAAAAGAACATGGACATGTGCTTTTATTTTCATTCAGAATGCCTCAGATGTATGCCTGCAGTCAATACAATATTTAAAAATATAGGACTTGTAGTTTTATTAAAAATTGTCTTTTCCCTGAAGGTGTGCATGCCACCAGTAACTTTTCTGTTGGTATCAAATCATATGTAGTTAGCTAGAGCTGTCTGCTCTAGATCTCAGGGAGCAGGGTGAAAGAAGTGCCTGAGGAGGCCCATGCTGGTATTATCGGAGGGCCCTGGATGTAAATAAGACCTTAGAAAGTGTTTGTTGCCAATTTTATTGGATGCATATATAAAGACACATGCAGAGATGGTGCCAGCAATAAAACATGCCAGGTCATAAACCCCTTTCATGCATTAGGGCTGAGTGCAATGGTATGAGGTAGCAGAAATAAGCAGTTTGGGAGAAAAATGAAATGGCATTTTATTTATGGACTCTCTTTAACTGCGTCCCATTCTATACTGGGCATGAAATACCACTTAATTTTGCTCAGAGACCTCTCTATCGGGCTTGAGGTTCTTTTACGTGCCGTAAATCTACGACATGGGACCCACGGCTTTACTTCCCTTCCGAAGGAAGCCATGCTAATGATTTTTACTCCCGAAAAAATCCATCATCCTCTGTCGGGTTTGAACCTTGGGTATATGAAGTTAACATGGTAACCATTACACCACGGAGGGCGACAGTTTGGGAGATAATACTACTTTGCCAGGAGGCACCTGAAACTGGTAAGTGACTGGATGAAGGCACACTATGACCGTTTGGCAAACAGTGTCTTGATTCGAAGGCATAGAGGACAATAAAAAAGCTGACAAACTTGTAAGACAAGGAGCAGTTTCACAATTTACTGGACCAGAGCCATTTCTAGGAACATCCTGGTGTTTAATTAGAGAAGCTATCAATAACTGATCGAAAAGAGAACATCATAAGATCTGGCATAAACAGGAAACAGACAAGGGAAACTATTTATCAAAAGACTAGGTAAGGAAAGAGCTGAGAGCCTGCTAAAATGTAGCAGAAATAAGCTGAGAACAATTACTGCTTTCTTCACAGGGGCATGCCCCTGTGAAAAAGCATCTTAACACAATTGGAGTGCTTCAGGGCAACTTAGACTGCAGATTATGCAGGAAGGAGACTGCCCAGTATATTCTGTGCTCCTGTGAGGCTTTGGCTCACAGGAGATACATAGCTTTTGGGAAAATGTTCATAGGACCAGAAGAAGTTTCATCCATACCTATTGCAAGGCTGCACTCCTTTTTAAGGGATGCAGGTGTAATGGGTTGGCTCTAAACAATAAGCCTCAGGCTGAAGTGGGCCCGGAGAAATGATGGGAATCTGTATCACAAATGAAGAATGTAGCAGTGTGTATAATTGTTACAATTCTCCTTCAAGTGTCAATATGTTAATTTCTTATGGACTCCCAAGAGTTCAAATGTTCTTAATACAAGGAGCTTGTTGAGGCAAAACAAATGTGTGTAGTAGCTGCTTCCAGTTTCATGGTCTCCTCCTGATTCGGAGAATTTGGCATGATGCTGGCTCCCACAAGCTAATGACTCTCTTCTGCATTGTCGTGAGGTTGAATAGTTGGACGCTTTCGTCTGGATAGCAGTTTCTTCTTTAGCATCAGGTGGGTATACCATTGTTTCTCTGTGATACCCAACACCAGAGCAACACCTAGAACAGCTATTAGTAATCCAACACTGGCCCACAGGTGCACTGGAGCCTCGTTGCGCAATTTGAAGCTCGGTCTCGAGAGCTTCTAGCTTCGTTAAGTTCAATGGGTGTCCACTTTTGGTAAACAAATTATGGTGCTCAGCTGATGACAACAGACTGCTGATGTCCGGTATGATGATGGCTTCTTCCAAGTTCAGTGGTGTTTCCCCAGTGATGGCCGATAGCAGCATCATCGTCTCTGAATGGTAGGGGCAGTCGATCATCAGTCAACAACCCCTGCCATGGAGAATCAATGACCTGAAACGTGTCTTGAGACCAGAATAGGTTTTAGTGAATCTTCAAAGAGCTTGATACTGAGTACACCCAGTAGTTTCGTTTTTTGACTTCACATGGTAACCATATAGGTGGAAAATTAGGTCTTAGGATAACTCGTTTGCAGAGGTTGTGGACATTGTCTTCTTGTCCAAAGAATAAGGATGAAATGCATGTAGAGGAATACAAAGCAAACTCAGCAGGACAAACGTGAGATGGTTCAGGTTGGTGTGAGTAGGGAATATCTTTGTCTGTCACTAGATACTGCCAGGTACAGTACTGTTGTATGAATAGTTATGTACTTTTCTACCTCCTCTAACATTGTTGGCAATTGTAACACCCTGTATAAGTCTAAAGTTCTATCAGACCCTCTTAAAGGAAACCCTGTTAAAAATTCTAATAGCAGCAGGCATAGAATATGCTATTATGTCACAAAGCTTATAGTATGTATGCATATCTGACAACTCAGCACCTGCTAAAAGTGAAGTCCCTAGTGGAAGTCTTAAGTCCCACAGTTTGTAAAATTTGAGATAAATTTCTAGACAGCACAATAGTTGCGCTTAATCTGCCAGTAGCAATTACGTCTAGCCCCTCCTGTATTTGTATTAGTTGCTGTCGTAAGTTAATCATGAACAAAGAAAGTTCACGTATCGCTGATGATACTTTAAATTGACATGTTAAAGTTAGCCATGTCATTTCCTACCCCTTGAGTGGTAACCTCCTGGACCTTTAAAACTAATTCTTCAGTTAAGCTTTTTATTCTTTGAGTATTTTGATTAGTTCACTCATCCAATTGCTTTATATAAAGCTTTTTATTCTTTGAGTATTTTGATTAGTTCACTCATCCAATTGCTTTATATAAGTAAACTGGTCTTCAGCGACATACACCAAGTTGGTGGTTGTAGTCACATACTTAGCAGTTTGTTTATGTACTTTATCTATTTCAGATCTATCAGGAGTACTGAATAATACCTTCAATAATGACCCACCAACATCAATTGCTCCATGCTTCCTCCTAACATCTTTTGAGCATAAGTACTGCTCTATGTTCCTCATTTCATTTTGTAATTATTCAAATACTTTTTTAAGTTTCTCAATTTTGCCCCATTCTACTGAACTCCCTGTATCACGTGATTTTACTATATCTAACTTCTCAAAGATTGATTTAATTTGTATAATGGTATTAGCATACAGTTGTACAGCCATGTCAATGCTGATTGTCCATCGACTGCCAGTAACCAAGATTGTTTCTTGATAAGCAAAAGTTATTCCTTTAGTCATTAGAGGTCCCTTGGGTGATACATCTAACGGATCTTGCACAAGAGTGAGATGCCAGAGCATAGCCTGAAAAGATCAGAAAATGAGGACATTAGATATGCCCATGCCTTTTTGAGTGGTATGCTATTACTCTTTCTGTATTTTCATTTTGCTCAATATAGCCTCTATTTCCCGAATTAGGTTTGTTATTGCCGCTGGTTACTGACTCTTTACACATAGGGCTGGTGAGTGGCCCTTCTTGGTCTCGAACTCGTGACAGCAAATTACATGGTAGCGTAGCAGGTCTCTCTACTTAATTTCTTTTCCTAATTCCCCTATGAGTCCAGGTGGGGTCTATACGTTCATGACGTCATGATTATCTTCATCATCGTATTCAATCAAACAAATTTTGTACATTAAATTCATCTCTCTCAGGAGCTGTAACTTCAGCATTTCTATCTATGAAAGGTGAGCTGGTTATCACTTCCAGCCATGCATCCGGCTCAATTTCACCTTACTGCCTCCCACTGGAATACTATTTCTTAAGTTTGTTTATGTGTACTAATGCGGTGTGGCCTAGTCCCAACTGCAGTTTATAATTTTGTGGGGTAAGTTTCTCTATAATTTTATATGGTCCACTGTATTTTGGAGCTAACTTTCTATTTGTTTTCTTTCCTATATATGGCTTGTCTAGATATACATAATCTCCTACTTCAAATTCTAAATCTGTTACTTTTCTATCATATTGCTGTTTTTGTTGAAATTTATTTTCCAAGTGATGATGATAAGTGGTATTATAAGCTTCACTTATTCTTTGTTTCATAACTTTGAGAAGATTTTCTTCAGTTCTACTGAGCTCAACTTAACTGGTCTTAAGTCTGACCCCAATCGTAGTTAATAATCCCATTTTTCTTGCGTAAGGCAAATAGAACAGACTGTAAGTTGTTACAGCATGTGGAGTGGATCGATATGCCATCAATGTGAACAGCATAATCTGGTACCAATCCTCTCTATACTCAGTTATAATCATGGACAGTGAATCATTTAAATGTCTGTGGTATCTTTCAATCGCAGAATTTGATTGAGGATGGAAAAGACTACTATTCACATATTTAATGTGAAACAATTTACAAATTTCAGCGAATAGCGCAGATTGAAAATTTGTCCCTTGGTCGGACAAGATTTTCTCAGGTGCTCCATACCTACAGTATACCTCTGTTACTAAGGCTCCTGCCACCGAATTGGGAGTCTGATCTGGTATAGCTATGGCTTCTGGGAACTTAGTGAAGTGCTCTACTGTTGTGAGAATATACCTATCCAACATTTGTGACATTTAACAGTCCTGTAATGTCAATAGGAATTACTTGAAATGGTCTAATCGTGGTTTCCGAAACACCTAATGGTGCTGTGGGCTTTCATTTTACTTTTCTCTTAGCACATGTTTCACATCTTTGAATATAACACTTGACATCTTCCTTTAATGAAGGCCAAAAATATCTCTTTTCTACTACTGCCTGCATTCTTTTTGTGCCTTGATGCGCACAGTAAGTTGTGTTATGATGCATTGAAATTATGGTATTTACCATAAATTTTGGAACTATGATTTTAGAATTTTGAGCACCCACAATATCTATAAAAACTTCATTATTTAACCCTTCATTGTGTTCCTGTATCAATTGTCGACAATATTCGTCTAATTCTTGTTGCCTTTTCAGATCACATCTTGAGAATAGAGGCAGAGCAGACACCGCCCCCCTCTCTCCTCCTTCTTCGTTACCTCAAGAGGTTCCAATATCACAAGATGAGCTACCAAGGACTTGTCCTGTGTCTCCAGTCAAAACACAGCATCAGGTACAATGTTTTACTTTCCTGGTCTGTGCTTAACAATAAAATCATACTTGCTTAAAGCTAACATCCATCTTTTCAGCCTTGTACTTAGTGGATGTTTGGTTGCAAGCAACCACGCGATCCGTATAAATAGTGAATTTATGTCTGAATAGGTAAATTCAAATTTTTTTCACGCCAAATACACTGCCAATAATTCTTTCTCTGCAGTTGTGTAATTTTGCTCTACGGATGTAAGCAATCTACTTAACGAACCCAATAGGCTTATCTAATTTGCCTGACTTAAAACAACTGATATTCCAAAATTTGATGCATCACATGCTAATATAAAGGGTTTTGAAAAATTAGGATGTGATAGCAATGTATGCATAGTAAGAGCATTCTTGAGGGTATTAAAAGCTTGCTCAGCATCTTCAGACCAAATAAATTTCTGATTTTCTTTGTTAACTGAGTTAATGGCTTACTAATAGCTGAGAATTCAGGAATAAATGCTCTTTAGTATCCGATAGCACCTAGAAACAAGTGTGTTTGCTTTACATTACTAGGTCACGCTAGTTTCTGAATAGCTTCTACCTTATAGGCATCTGGCTTTATGCCTTGTGTGCTAACAGTGTGACCAACATAAACGACTTCTCTTTTTGCAAAACAACATTTATCAAAGCCTGTCTTTAATTTAGCTTCCTGTAACTTTTCAAATACTTGCCGTAAATTTTCTGCATGCTCCTCAATAGTTTTGCCAATTACAAGTATATCATCCATGTACACTAAACACACTAGCCCTTTAAGATTTCCGAGTTCTAGATCTATGGCTTTTGACCATGTCATTAGTGCTGATACCATATATAAGGGAGTCAAACATACTGATATGCCCCTTCCGGTGATGTGAACATGGTTTTTGGCCTATCTGATTCCTTCACTTTAATCATGTGATAAGTGGAATCTATGTCAACAACAGAGAAATAGACATTACCTGACAACATAGATAAATTCTCCTTAATATCTGGCATAGGCCATGTTGGCTCTTTAGTAATAGAGTTTAAACGTCGAAAATCATGACCAGCCTGTACTTAACTACTCCGTTCACAGCTTTCTTTGGTACAAATAAACACGGACTCGCCCAGTATACCCTTGGTATACTCTATAATTTTTTTCTTTAACATTTCTTGAATCTGCCTTCGTAATTCATCTCTCAGTGCAAATGGCACCCTGTAGGGATTAAATTTGAACAGTTTAGCTTCCCCTGTATCTATCTCGTATTCAACTACCATCATACATGGTAATTCTCCCAATGGTTCGTCTAAGTACAATGGGATAAAATCGTATAAAACTTAAAACTGCTAACATAACGTCTCTTTCTCTTGGTGGTAGGTGCTTAACTTTGTCGTCTAACGTTATATAAATTTCATTTACCTCATTGGATCTTTTATAATCTGCATTTCCCCATCTTCCCTTTAGTTCAGGTTTTTTTACCCTTAACATATGTACATCACTTTTAGTACCTTTCTTTTTATTACACAAAATACAAGTTGTCTTCTCATACATAGAGTTTGGGTTCATGACTCCCACAATTCTGCTGATGGCCTGTATATTGGCCTTCAGGTGTGCAGGGCTTACCTCTCTCTCTTTTCCACTCAGATCCTCAATCTCACTTCAGTACCAGGTTCCCTTGCCACATCAATGGGCTGCTGCTATTTGCCTCCGTGCAAAATATCAGGTGCTGGCTAGTGACTCTCAAGCCCAGGGGAGACGAGCCTGCCGCCCTTTATGACCCCCCTGGCTTAACACCTTCTACCCCTCCTCCAGAGGTAGGATAACTGCCTGCTGAGTAAGGCACACTACCAAACTCCTTCAACAAGTCCGAATCAAGGTCATCCTGCCTCAATCTTCGGACTGCAGGCTCACTAATTTTAACCGGTTGACAATTTCTGTTCGTTTGGCAACCCTTAACTGTTTGAGGATCCTCATAAAAATCTCTGCACACTCTACACATGGCTACTTCAGTTTCCTTAAGGCTTGTAAATGGTGCACAATTATTTCTCATAAAATCGGCAAATTCTACAGCTCGCCCTGTTTTTGTTCCCTTTCCTATCAGTACAGTAGTTAGACCTATATTCAAAATTGTTATAGCGCAATACCTAGTGTCCTTACACATTTTATCATTACTTCTTTTCAGTCATGCTATCTCATTTTCATCATTTGCAGTAAACACTTTAGACACAACTGTAACCACATATATCTTACTAGACTCTATTTCTATAGGCACTACATACACTTCAAGGGGAGAAGTTCCTTTTGCAACTTGGTACAAAGGAGTGAGTTCTCCATCTGGGTGAAACTTCAACATTTTCAGTCATTACTACATTTGACTTTCATTCATCCTCATCATTTTGGTAAGCATTTCCAACACCATCTTGTCATTCTGTACCTATTTCATCACTTCATTAATGCTCAACCTTTGGTTTCCTACTCGTATTCTTACCATCATGCGACTGGGCGCTGTTTGCAGAGTGATCAGGTCCATGTGTAGCCCCAGTCCCTAATCTGGCTGCGATAGTAGTTTAACTGCACCATACTTTGTCTCTAACCTCCCATGATCTATATCTATAATTGCCTCGACATCCAAAAAATCCATACCTAATAAAAAAAAAACATACTTTTGATTTTCAGGGTCACTAGGCAAAACTCATGGATATTAGTTCGGGGACATCTCCCATTGTAAACCACACTTTTTAGGCACCTAGAATATTAAATTCCGCACCTGTAGCACTTATTCCATTAAACTTGGGTCTCTCCAGTTCTTGCGTATCTACTACCCCATAACTTATAGCAGAGAAACTTACCCCTGTATCTATTAACATGTAGGAAGGCATGTCATTTCCTACCCCTACTTGTAATAAAAGCTTCTCGAATTTCATTTTGTATGAGTAAACAGGAAGTAATTCTGACCAGAGACTGTTAAACTCCTGTTCTTCAACAGACCATTCCCATTTCCCTGGGGTTGTTGCCATGTACATTGTTTTGAAAAATGACCATGAATGTTACATTTAAAACATCTGGCATTATCTGCACCACTTGAGAAGGTAAACCTGCCTGTGATTAGGGGTTTCTGCCCGACATCTGTTTCATGTGAGTAACATTATTGCTCCCCTGACCTTGGCCTTGCCCTTGTCCTTGCAGTCGGTTAGGGTTCTACAAAGCTTTAGGCTTGCTTCTACAAACGCTGGTTATGTGCCCCTTCATATTGCACTGGTAACATATTTTATTGGAATGAAACATAAACATCTTTTTCTCATGAGAAGCACTATTTACATTTCCTCTGGCTTTTTTTTGGCATTTTCTACTGTTGTTGCAATCCTAATAGTTGATATAAAAGTATTGGCATCTGAAACCATACTTATTGTCCTATGACACCCCTTAAACCATTCATAAATGCTGCTAACAATCTCTTCTCTGCTTCCTCATTAATAGTTTTCTGAACCTCTGCATTATCTACTGTCCTGATTGTCTTGTGGCGTAGTTGCCCACACCGGTCAGCGAACACTTTTACACTTTCATCTGTTTTCTGGGTGGTATCTTATAACGCTGTATAATGATGATACTGAGGGGGTAATTTCTCTGTAAACTTGTCAATTAGGGCTTTCTTAAAATCATCCCATGTTTATGTTAGCACCCTGTAAATCAGCTCGACCTCTGAAAAATTTCAAAGCAGTTTCTGCCAATTTAGCACGAGCCATAATAAGTTGATCAACTTTTGCCCAATTTCCTATGACTGCCATTTGATCGATATTATTGATAAAAATCTTTTATAGGCCATCCCTTAGGATCTCCCGTATATTCTTTAATGACTTAGCAATGCTGTCATCTTTAATCTTAGCTGCCATGAGGCGAGCTAGTTTTTCTTATCTTTTCCTCGTTAGTCGCCATTTTGTGTGTGTTTTTCTTTTTTCAAAGTCTTAATTTCCCCAATTTATATACTTTGTTTAATTTTTCAGCCCTCCCAACCTCCACTTCGACGGAAAGAGTCACTCCTACTAGTCCTAGCACTACAGCACGCAAGGGACCACCAACTGAGGGCTGCTGCTCGGATTGCCACTGGCGGGATTGCCGGTGCTCGTATGAGGGCGATGGAGTATCCATCCCTGAGGTCCTGCCAAGGAAGAAGAACAGAATAGAAGAATAAAAACTAGAACATTTTAACGAATTCAGCTCCCCTTTTTGTTTTAGAAAGAAAAAGTAATACCTAAATTTAGGCACATTGGTGATCCCAAAATTTTATAAATTGCAAATGGGCAACACATACAATTCCTGAATAAACACCACCAGAAAACTTTGGCATTATTATTTCACTGATCTAGTAGTCACACTCCTAGCTCTAGGAAACATGGACACCCTTTTCCCTTCCAGAGTTCTTACTTTCTGCTCTAACAGCACTTCACCTGAAGTATAATCATATAGGTAGTCAGTTTTCAATTTCTAGCACTTCGTATTCATAGCCTGGATCAATATGCCTCTTCAGAATACGAGTCTCAACATCAAGCGTCACTGTTCCGTGCCCGTTATGGTGAGTATATATCTTATAAGATGGACAAAGAAATCCCTTAAGTTTACCTTTTATAGTTATTTCTATGTGAGAGTCAGTAATCAGCTGTGCAAACTTATTTCTGTGTCTTTCCAACTGAAAATATATTTGTTGAAAAGATTGTAATCAAAGTACAAGCGTACTCATCAGAGTGCCTTAATGCCAAAGCTCTCATAGTAGCTACCACATGTATGTAAATTATTGTGAATGTAACAGATTCTATTTTCCTTTCACATTTGAAAATATACCTAAACATTTCTCATAAAACACCTAGCTCAAATTTAATACTATTCCTAGGGTCGGAGAATTTCTTAGAAGTTCATTATAAAAGGATTCAGTACTGGCTTAACACATTAATAATTTAATCCATTTGGCAAAAAATAAATCCAAATTAAGCTGCCACCAATCTATTACGGTGTGTGCACCTGGAGGGAACTAGGTGGTTGAGAAATAATCACTGTTAATCCTAAAACTAAATTTATATTCTTCTCTGAATTTACAAAAAAAAAAAAAAAAAGGAACATGAAATATTTCTAGATACTTAAAATAAACTTTAAAACCTACTTGACTTAACTTATAATTTGAAATTCTAAGCTACTTGAAAAACGATATGCCCTTTTGAAAAAAAATTAACACTAAAATGTAACCTGGCAGAATGTCTAGGCAGAAATAAACCCTTTTACTCACTCATTAAGTTGGAGATAAAGATGACCTGCATCTTGGGTCAAACTGACTTGGAATGTATAGGAATATGTTCTCCTGTGAAATTATATAGTTTTAGGAAAATATCAGGTGATGGGAGACATAATTGCTCTGGGAAAGACTTCTGCATGATTGGCCTGGGCACTACACCCAGATGCTTCCACAAGTGATGCACTTCCACCCTCATCTTTGACACCAGTGAAGCGACAAGTGGGATTCAGTTGGAATTAAGCATTGAAAATGGGAATAAGTGTTCCGTATAGTTTCCTTAGCACTGGCCTTCAAAGCATTGTACTGCTCAAATAGATCCTGAGGTGATAAAATGTACATCACAGGCATACCAGCAATGAGAGAATGCAGGTTTGAACCAACTGATTTTGTTAATATATTTTGTTTATCAAAATAATTTCTCCATGTTGATGAACCCTCACTCTTTATGCTCACATTGTAGCAGTGACAATTTGTGTGTGGCATTTGAGCCCTAAATTCTGGAATGATGTGTAAAGAGTGTAGTTCTTGTAAACTAAAGCAATAGTCTTTAGTGTTTCATCACCCAGTACATCACTGCCTACTGCTTCAAATGTGTAACAAATATGTTCAATCTTTGCTGTTAGCTTGTGCACATATGTGTACAAATTACCTTCAAGAACCTGAATTAGATCTATAACTGATTTACAGTGTTCTAAAAGAAAGGATACTAATATTCACATCATTTTGTGTCAGATTTCTGAAATATGTGATAACACAGCCTTCTTACAATGATGAAGAAAATGTCTTAATATGTTGAACATGTTCCTTAAGGTATTCCATGAATTCCATCGAGTCAACAGGCATTGGAAACAGAATTCACTTTCTCTTATTATTTAAAGAATGATTAGGAAACTGTTTTATTTTCCTTGTGTTCATAATCAGTGTCTTTGACTGGGCAACACAGGCATTGAGCTCAGGAAGAAGACTGGACCACTTGCTGGCTACATTGTTCAATTGAATATGCACCACATAATTTAAAAACAGTATTCAGTAAATCCACACATGTACCCATGTATCATGCCGAGTCTAAAAGAACTGCCACAACTTTATCAAAGTCAATACCGCGAGACATAATGACACTTGATATGGCACAAGAGCATTCTCCTGCTGTTGCATTTTTCCAGGATTTTGACCCCACCCATATGTTTTGATGGTTTCAGTGCAAATAAGTGAACAAAGTAGAACTATAAAAATGCAATGCTCCTTGTGGTTTGTCCTTCACTGCCTCCTTTATAGCCTGTACAGATTCCTCTCCAAGTGCAGGAACATACTTGCTGCACAACATATTAGCATGAGGGAGATCCGCACCATCTAGAAACAAGTTTGTACATCCTTTGGACAGAGACAACTTCAGAAAAAGCAGACTTCGACCAAAATATGTTTATTTCCAATTCAGTACTACCCCTCTTTCACACTTTTCAAGGGAGCAAAGGAATGGTGGATTAACAGGGAAAGAGAAAAATCACAGGAAACTAATTAAATAGGTAAAGATGCTCTAGCAAAAAGGTATAAATATTCCATAAATGCACACTAATTTAAAGTAGTTTGTTTTTATTCTTAGTTCTTACCTCATCAATCAATGTAAATTAATTGCTGAATTAATACTTTTGCAATTCTGCTCACCCACTGGATAGCAGTTAAAAAAGCATGTAATATGCATGTTCATTCCTTTAATTCCCTGGTTGTCTTTGATAGTATGAGTTTAGAATTATCTAAGACACAATAAATGTTAAATTTTAATAACTAGTATAGTTACAATGTAAAGCATTTTATTTTATCTGAAAAGCACAAATTATGGCTTCCTACCAAAACAATTCAAAATAGTATTCTGTTTGCATCTTTTATTCCTTATATCCTCTCTCTTTTAAGGTCATAAAAGGTATTTAAATTATGTTTACCTCTGTTCTCTGGATGACAAATTCATGTGTAAAACATCTATGGCTGCATTTGCTTCAGCACGGCACCTTCTTTGCTGCAACTGGTGGCCCAGATGGAAAGTACTAATGCCAAACTACTTTCCATTATATTAAATTTGATGTCACATGGTAATAGAACTTACTGGTGTGAAGGCAGTAGCATAAAGTGATAAACTACTAATCGTAAGTCACTTCCATTACATTAAATGCAGAAGTTTTTTTATTTCACATTATGTCCCGTCATGTTAAATTCATTGTAATGCCAGCCTAAGCACCATTTCTGCACTGCATCAACTGACTATGATTAATGCTCTGAAGTTCCGAACAAGGTTTTTTACTATTTCTTCCAGTTTCTTCTATTTAGAATATTGCATATTTTCATTTTTATTTATTTAGTTGTAAATTTTTTGCTGCACCATGATGCCTAGATGTAGTGCCATCTCTGTTTTTGGCCGCTGAATACATGAATACAGAAATCAGCAACTCACTTGCGGTAATATGGATGCCCTGAAAATGCAACCCACATAACTGCTCAAATAGAAACTTGGTTTGAGGAAAATAAGCTGCTTATAAATGCAAACAAGTCAACAGGAATATTGTTTTGTCATAAAAGAAATAAAAATTCTGGGAAATTCATTATCAAATTACATAATACTCCTATCCCCTATGTGACAGAAGCAAAATTCCTGGGAATTTGGTTGCACCAGCATTTAGGCTGGGGTGTTCATATACAAAATTTACTTGTAAAACTGAATAAATTCTTTTTCTCACTAAAAATAATAAAGGATGAGCTAACTAGTAGCACTATAAGAACCCTATACTTTGCTTATGCAGAAAGTCTACTGAAGTATGGCATAATATTCTGGGGGGAAAGCAGAGATAGCCACTTGGGTTTTCAAAACTCAAAAAAGAATCATAAGATGTATCATGTCTGCAAAGAAGTACAATTCTTGCAGAAACTTTTCAAGTAATTAAAAATCTTAACCCTACCCAGTCTGTATATTTACTGTTTACTATACACACTAAACATAATTTTGGAAATTTCATTACAAATGACCAAATACATAGTCAAATACCAGAAGTAAAACTAACATAAGAACAATAGAGCACAGAACTACTCTTTATTCTAAGGGGGTTAGATATTCAGCAGCCACCCTATATAATAAATTGCCAACTAGCCTGAAAAATATGAACTCCATTCAGCACTTTAAACTAACTTTAAAGCAACTTTTACTAAGGGATAGCTTCTATAATGTGATTGAATTTATAGATACATTGTAGCTGTAAACCAGAAACTTTTATATAACTATATAAGTACTTATTACCACTGTTGTTATTGTTACTTGTATTAATTTTTTTATTTTATAGTTTAACGTCCTTTAACTTAGTTGGTCATATTGGACGATGAATGAAATTAGTGAAATGATGCTCAAATGATCTCAGGGTCCATGGAGCTTAAGTTACTCAACATTTGTCCTCTCAGGATAAGGGAAAACCCCGAAAAAAAACCTTATCCAGGTAACTCATCCTAAGCGGGATTCGAACTCATGATCTTTTTGTTGTTAATTATGACCTGTTATACTTATATATTATGACAATGTTCTGCTAAAGAACTGTACATATTTTTTTAGTATTGTAATATATCTATGTACTGACGTATCCCATGTTATGATATTGACCAATGGATGAATAAAGCTGCTGCTACTACTACTACTACTACTACTACTACTACTACTACTACTACTACTACTACTACTACAACAACATGCTTGATGAACACAATGCAGACACAGCATACCAGCAATAAATAACAAAGAAGAATTGATGAATCAAGCAACAGAAATTTTTGACAAATGGCTTCGGCTGTTTAATTTGAATAGAAGGAACAAATAGCCAAAAGAGAGACGAAACAAAGAAAAATGTAAATGAATTAGCAACAATGACTCCGAGAGCTGCAACAAAAGAAGCCTAAAAGCAGTACCTAACTAAAGCTAGGAAAGCTTCTACAACAAACTTGATAGCTTTATGACTTCACACCAATGTAGCTTCTAAAAGGATAAAATATTTTAAAAAAATAAAACTGCCTTGCTGCAACCAGGCTATGGTTGCTTATTTGGCCATTTCGTTATCATGTTGGTTGTTCAAAATGCTTTTGTTCATTGCAATGCCATTTTACTTTGATTCTTTTCCCCTTTCATGTGGGGTAAGGTGTGCAAATCATAACATTCCATAGTTGTAAAGTTGAGGATTTTAATATACTATGATCATAGAAATCTGAGGGGACTAACAAAAAGGTGTTGCAGACGTCAGTAATGTAAACACAAAGTAATACTTTAGTAAGTACAAAAACAAATATAATAGTAAGATTTCCTTCGAATTTACCTGAAATGTACTTGGTGAGAAAACTCATAAAATTTGCATTCTCCATTTTTTACAATTGAATATTTTTAGCAAGGAATACTTCTGTCACATCCTTTATTAATTCTTCTTTTTCTTGTTTATGTCGTTTGCATTTCCAGTAGTGTAGCATCTAACATTGTCTAGCACTTTGCTTGTTCTCTTTACAGGGACTCTGCTTTCTTTGCTCTGTAACTTTTTGTTGGAATGTGTTTCTTGCGGGTATCGACTCTATTCCAATCTATGATGGAGTTGCGGAATTAAATCATGCATATATTCTTTTCACGATTAAAAACCTAAAATACTTCTTGTTGAAACTCATCAATGCAACTCTCGATCATCACAACTTTGGACATTGTAGAAACAGAAATTGCAGCTATAGACTGTTTTTTCTGTCTCAATACCAAAGATATTCTCATTTAGCACCTTGTTCACTGTTCCATGCAAACAATACAACACCTTGCAACTAAACAACAAACTAACTTTGCACTCACTTAGTAATGCCGCAAGTGACAAACAGTTACTTTGAATTCCTTTGTTGAACTTTAAGAAACAGAAATGATAGCAATTATGACGTCAGAATATAGACACTTCTTTCTCCCAGATGGCACAGCAGTGGTGATCACTGCACATTATTACTTTTCAGGAAAGAGTAGATAAGTAGATTGATACAAAATTATGAACACTTCTTTATGAATTTTACTCAACCTTTTTGTAATTGTATTGCAAACGGTGGTAAATTTAATAGAAACATTTTGAATAACAAATAAATTCACGAAATAAGCCTGAAGTATCAAAAAATATCATGAACTTAAAACATTTACTTATCACAAAACAAACATATCTACCTTAACTTTGCATATATAATTATTTTTAAAAAAATTTGCAAAAAAAAAAAAAAAGGGACGCTATTAATATATTAACATATAAGCACAGTAAAATACAGTATACAAAACAAAAGTGTAGACAAGTAGCTTATTAATATATATATATATATTACACAATAATAAACAACTAGTGAGTAACTAGTTATGTATCCATTAGCAATAATGCATGTATTCCCCTGGTATTGTTCAGGGTTCATGGACAAACCCAACTATTAACATTGACATGCTCATATACAATTCATGCCAGCATTATAGACTATGCATAATAACCGGGATGGTATGCAAGACTCAACTAATACATGACAGCACAATAATACATTGTATTACATGTCCCAGGCCACCTATATATTCACAAATGAAAAGAGTGGCATTTGAAGGAAAGCTGGGAACATCCTCTAGCATTTATAAGAATTCAGTGTTCTTCCCAGAATATCCAATGTCTACATATATGACTGTTTGCAAGAAATATGCTATTACTTAGTAGTTGCAAGCATTTATAGGATAGTCCTAAAATATTATTTTATACTATTTATTTTCATATGAGAATATAAATGGATGCTTAGTCACATATATCCTCCTGCCTTTAACATATTTTGACTGGAAAAGTCTATGTGATGTATCAATCTTTGCTTGCAGAGTGATAGGTAAAATGACGACACTAAGGTGTTGTCTTCCATACTGGCTATAAAAGCATTCCAAGCAATTACTTCACATATTTTGCTTTTTGTGTGTCTTAGGATGACTCTACATTGGTCCAATTCAGGGTGAAGAGCACCATACTCGTCCTCACCATAATGTGTGGGTAACAGGGTTAGATTTCTGTCTAGATATTTCCAGGTCACCTTTAGTTCTCATCCAAGACAGGGCGAAAACAAGCCAAGTTAAATTATATCAGATTAATTCCATTTTCATAATAGGTAATGTCAGGGGCATTACAAAATCTAAGTTATTTTAATAGTATTTCCAAGTGTTGGTTTTAAGTTTAATTTTTCCAAGTGGTTTAAGAAATAACTTCATATATTTGGATAAGCTAGTAACAGTGATGTATAATTTTGGTCTCTGAAGATGAGAGCAAATAGTTCTCAAAACCAGTCAGACAACAAAAAATGTGACTATTGTGATCAAACCTTCACTTGAATTTAAGTAATTTCGTGGTTTAATTTTTTGTTATCAGCTTATGCTCCCTAGGTCTTACAAGCAGATGCGTAGGGAACAGAAGCCTATTGGGGAGCCAACAGCACAAAATTACAGAATGGAGGACCTGGAACAAGTGGTCAGCCTGCAGCCAGGCATGAGCTTAAGGAAGTGGTTCATATTTTAATTAAAAATTTTAATATAGCAATTTTTTTTAAAGAATGACATTTGAAGCATTTGAATAGTATTTTATCAGTATTCTTTCAAATTAGCAAGAAGGTTAAAAATAGTTAATTCAGATTGTGCATTTAAAATAGAAGTATAATTTTCAAAGTAATTTTAGGTTAGTATATAAATTTAGTTATATCAAGAGATAATTATTGATAATTGTTTAGGAACATCAAGTTCCCTCCAGGAGCATGTACAGCTATAGATTGGTGACAGCTTTTAGATTAATTTTTACCATTACAAATTACCAAATTAAATCCTTGTTGGTTTACAGCTTATTCCATTATTTAAAATGTCCAATAAATAATGAAACTCTTAAATAAAAACTATAATTTAGGTAGGTAGATGTTCTAAGATAAGCTAAGGTGTATTTTCAGGTATAGAGACAAAAATTGAGCCTGTTAAATTCATGATAATTTACATACAGCCACTACTACAAGTGCATTGACATTCCGATGAATATGCTTTTACTTTAATTATAAAGATTTTCAAGAAATATACTAAGCATGATATACTCTGTTGGGATGCATAGAAATACATTTGCGGGCCTAATTCCTGACTCTTAAATAGAAATAATGATAAAAGAGATTCCCTTGTCCTTCTATAAAATGAAATTTATACTGACCATAACAGGCAAAGGACGGTGACATTTGATGTTGAGACAGGCATCTTGAAGAGACACATTTACCCAGGCTGTGAATATGAGATCTTATAAATTGAGAGAACTGACTATCTGTATCCTTATACTTTGAATGAGGAGGTGCTAAAACAAAAAGCAGGAATGAGGGTATCCATGTTTCCTACAAATAGTTTCTGACAAAGGACTTGCATAGGTCAGCAAAATAAGAACACTGAGGTACTACTATCTATAAGGAATTAAGTAATAAGACAATTCTGGTAATGCTTATCTTGATTAGCATGAAGTAGAAAAGAATAATCTTCTGTAAGAAGTTTGTAGAACAGGTAGAGAAAACAGGTGAATGAAACATATGAGATTTTTTGGATTATATTGAGGCAGTTATAGATATAAGTCATGAGAAATTGGGAACAAAGTACAGCTCACTAAAGATAATATCATAGAAAGAGAGTACTATGAGAGTACTGATAGTGATAACCTTACAGACGAATACCAGTTGCATGATGGGAAGAGCACAAGTAGAAAATAGAGGAATGACAATGACGGCTTGGGCTTAGGAGAAGAAACCATCTAGGTAGTGCTGAATATGATTGGAAATGGAACATAGTGTTGGCCAGAAATTATATAATTTCACCCCAGACAAGTTGCAAAAGGAACTTTTCCCATCAAAGTGTATGTAGAGCCTACAATAAGTGATTTCAGTAAGTCTTATGTAGGTGGAGCAGTGTTCAGTGTTGATCAGTACAGTAGATGATGAATATGAGAAAGCATAAATGAGATCATGAGAAACTGTGTAAAGACAGGTACCCACTTCATCAACAATCAACACTCACCAGCCAACTTGAAAAATATGTAATGCAAAGCATGTTGAGTCACATGTGTAGTTGGAGTTCCTTTTAATATTCTGACTCCACTGGATAAACTACTGAGGCAAAACATGTTGCATTTGTTAACATCATAATCAAGTGGATTCAGATAATAAAGTGTCAACTTTGTGGTAGCAATGTGTGCTTTGAAAAAGACCTGCAAGATTAAAAGAAAAAAAATTGGCAGTCTTTACATTAACATGACTTTCTCTACCTTCTATCATTATAGTGCTTGTACAAACGATTCATATTAAAGCTTATTTTCCTATTTACTTCAATTTAATCCAAATAAACATTACAGAAATAGCTATATTAAACACTTTGTTATAAATACAAAGACAATAGAGATAGCCAAATGTCTAAGGACTGGATGCTGTAGACTGGCCTTAAAATTCCATTCTCTTTCCATGCATTTACAAGAAACAACTGAAAATTAAAAGATAAAGTATTGAACTATTCAAATCATTAATGGTGGAAATCTCAGAAACAGCATTTAATATTTTGAATAAATTCTGTGTTTTAAAGGCCTCTACTTTTTTTTTTTTTTTATTTTGCATAGTACATTTTTCTATCTCTTAACCTATCAGTTATACCTACAAGATTTTAAGAAATTCCTTTCAAAGGAAGGAAATGGTCTTCACAGGCTATTCCCAGAAAATTCAAGATATACATGTTATTTGTGTGTGTGCATGTGTGTGTGGTTTGCATGACAAATCTAAATGTGATAAAATCATTAAGTTCTATTGCCTTCCCTACTTTCATATCTTTCTGTAATGGCACACTCATTAAATTGAGGTTCAATATTTTCATCACACAAAATCCAGCATCCTAAAGGCAGGTCTGCACTGCCTCAACAATCAACATAACTTGTTGATTCAACATGATGAGCTCAACATGTCGGTGGTTAGCGGATGTCTCCACTGTTCAACAAGTCTTGTAAAATACATTGATTCAAGTTACCTTGGCTAAACAAAATTGTTTTCCACTTGCACCAGAAAACGTGTTGAGTGCGCTATGTATTTGACAAAGTTCGCGCTGACCCATGTAACATGTAGCTAACTGGCCCATGCTTATTATTTGTTTACTAGCATGGAAATGGAGTGGAGGAAGTAACCGACAATACAACTGTTAATGAGCTTCAATCAGTACCTGTCATGTGAACTATATCTCTAAGATACTATAGAAATAAAATAAAGATAATTTAGTGTTACTGTGAGTTTGCCCATTTTTTATATGTATGTGTGTGTGCATATGTTATGAGGGGGGAGGGAGAGAGAGAGAGAGAGAGAGAGAGAGAGACAGAGAGAGAGAGATTAGGCATAACCTCAGTTCAAGTAATATAAAAAATGACTGCTCTGAAAATCATGAGGTTAGGCGTAACCTCAGTTCAAGTAATATAAAAAATGGCTGCTCTGAAAATAATCTCTTGTTTTGCAACTGCTGGTGAAACTATTTTCCCAAAAATGTTTCAATTTTGATTAAAATACAAGTTGAGGAGGCAGAAAACAGGAACTGCTAGCAAAAAATGGATGTATAGGCTTCCATGACCTGTGTCTTGATGTGTCTTCTTAGCTTCCGGAGAAGGCCGCGTTATCTTGCATGGGATTGCCGACGTTTCGCTCATCTTGCCGTGAGCTTCTTCTGGGCTCTTGTGCAGTGTTTTTTTTTTTTTTTTTCTTTTCCGAGTGGAGGGGAAAAATCCACCTTATGGACTGACCCGGGCAAGCCCGGAGTGTCAGGCTCTCCCATGTGGGCATACCGACTAAAAAACCCCTCCACCAGTATTGGAAGAAAGGAGAGGCAGTACTGCATGATTGCACCCCTGGATTCAAGGTGATAATTTAACTGACTGCAGGGTGCAGTCAGAGGGGTGAAATGAGGACCGGGAGACAGACTTGACCAAGGCCCAGACTGCCACCGCGGAGTATTCAGGGAGAGGAATAAAGGAATTCGAGGGTGAAGGATGGAGTTAGTACTTGTTGACTCTGTTGAGCCAGTCGTCTCTTGGGACTTCTTCGAGCCTAAGACCTTGGCGTCTACTTTGGATGTTGAACCGTGAAGTTTGAGGTGCCGACTTCTCCAGTAGAGTTCACACATTCTCCTTGAGTCGGATGTCGGTGACTGCCGTTGCTATTGTTTGGCGAATATCTGGATGTGAAGTGGTGCTGCCCTGCTTCTGTCCTCCACGGACGTTAGCTTAGCCGTGAGCATCAAGACCTCCGCGTGGAGGTCCTGAATGGCCTCACTTAGGCCCTGGATTTCCTTCTGCAGGTTGACTGATGGTGTCTGTACAGTCTGCGGAGATGGCTGTATAGATGAAGGTGTCCGGGCTGGTTGAGGTGATGAGTGCCTACTCTTTGGGTAGCTGGGGCACTGGGCTTGCCCGGTGAAATGTCCCGTACCACCACAGGTGGCACAGAACCGGCGACGACGGCCGAGGTCGTGCCCAGTGCACTCTGAAGTGAATGCGTTGGCGCCACAGTAGTGGCACTTCGGCAGCGAAGAGCAGGCTTCTTGGCTGTGCCCGTAGGCACAGCAGCGGCGGCAGGACCGGTGTATTTCCTGTCTACTTGCCTCAACGTGCTGAAGTCGCCCTAATAAGGGCAACCCTGACGCCAAGGCAGCCTCCAGTTCTGATCGGTCCTGTAGCTCCACCCTAACTAGTGGTGTCGGGCCCCGGTCACAGATAATTCTAGTGGCCCTCGAACATGAAGGTCATCTAGATTGTGCAGCGGCGAGGAGGTGCCGGGTGGAGAGATCCCGAGGACCCTCTAACCACGGCACTGTACCGGGGCGACGGAGGCGTGGAGCTCAGCGGTGGCGGCGATGAAGTGTTGTTGGCAGCCGGGGAAGCAGCGGCGGTGGTGATGTTGGTGAGCGCGGCGAAGGTGCAGCGCTCACTGCCTTCACCGGCAGGTGGCGGAGATGCCGGCGAGCACTTCCTACCGGCGGATGCCGGAGAAGCGGTGGCTGCTGTAGAAGCCGCTGGTTTGCGTTGGTGTTTCCTCTTCACCATCTCGAAGCGAAATCCTCGCGGTGGTTGTTTTTTTTTAATTTCGAGTGGAGGGGAAAAATCCACCTTATGGACTGACCCGGGCAAGCCCGGAGTATCGGGGTCTCCCATGTGGGCATACCGACTAAAAAACCCCTCCACCGTTATTGGAAGGAAGTAAGGAGAGACGATACCGAATGATTGCACCCGCGGATTCAAGGTGATAATTTAACTGACTGCAGGGTGCAGTCAGAGGGGTGAAATGAGGACCGGGAGAAAGACTTGACCCAGACTGTCACCGCGGAATATTCAGGGAGAGGAGTAAAGGAATTTAAGGGTGAAGGATTGAGTTGGAGCTAGTGTTGGTTCTTCTCCATTGGTAACTGCCGTGCGCGAAGAATCCAAGACTCAGGTCCGGTTCTTGGAACAGCCCCGATGTGTGATTGGCCCCTTGAGTGGGGCCGCTCGGCGGAGTGGGGCTGCTGCGGCTGGAGGTCCTGCTGAGGCTGCGGCTGAACACTGGCTATCCGGCTTGACAGGTCAGCGGTGGTGGTGGCAGCTTGAAAGTCCTGTAGCTTTTCGTCGAAGCCACTGCACAGCTCACAAGGGCAGCTAAACGAGCGCCGACGTTCAGGATCTCCGCGTGGAGGTCCTGAATGGCGTCCCGTGTCGCTGCGTCTATCGAGGGTGCAGGTGGTGTGTCGATGATGATGGTCGACGGTGGTGTAGTCTGGGCAGGTGGTGTTGGTGGTCTGCTCCTGGGATAGAGAGGGCACTGGGCTTGCCCAGTGAAGTGTCCTGTGCCACGACAGGTGGCACAGAACCGGCGGCGACGGCGGAGATCGTGCCCAGTGCACTCGGCGGTGGTGGAGTTGGTACCACAGTAGTGGCACCGCGGCGGCGAGGAGCAGACGTCACCTGAGTGTCCGAAGTCACAGCAGCGTCGGCTAGCCTCGACGACCAGAAGTCGCCCCTGAAGCCAAGGCAGCTTCCAAGTCAGCCTGGTCCTGCATCTCCACACAACAAGCGGCGTTGGCCCCCGGTCGCAGTATATGCGGGTGGCCCTGAAGCAAGAAGGCCACCTCGACTGCACGGCGGTGAGCAGATGCCGGGTGGAAAGGTCCCGAGGGAACCCCCGTACCACGGCACTGAACCGCGGCGGCGGCGTGGAGCTGGGTGGCGTCTTCGGTGATGGTGGCAACTGCGGTGGCGGCCGGCGGCGAAGCAGGGCTTGCCGTGGCCGGTGGCGTCGGAGATGCTGCCTCCTCGGCGGCTGCCGGGGAAGAGGCGACGGTTGCTGCCTTAGCAGCGGCGGCTCTGCGGAGTCTCTTCTTAGCCATGTTCACAGCTCGAAGATCAAGTTGCGAATCTGCAGATGGCACCCCGTGTGCGGTGGTTCCTTATTTGCTCTCGCTTATATAGTGGCAGTGCGGTGGAGGTTGCCCCGCCCTCTCGCTTCTGGTTGGCTAGTTGCCTGCCAATTAGCATGGGTGCTGGTGCCGCTCTTTCCTGGTGGTGTTGGAGTTGCTTTAAGCTTTCTTTTTCCAGGTTTTTATTTCCTTTTTGTCTTATTTCTTGTTCTAGATTGTGGTTTGGATCTTCTTTTAGTAAATGCTGCCGTAGTGTGCCGTCAGTTTCTAGAGTGCCGCATGTCTCCGCCCCTTCCTCTCTTTGGCTGGAGGCCAGCCTATGGCTCTCCTTGTGAGCAGAGTTTTCCAGATGTTATGGAGATGTTTTCCGCCGTCCCTGTTGATGTTATTCTTTTCTTTGAAAATCTCTATGCTTTCACGGGTCATTCTGTGATGAAAATTGCTGCAGGTGGGTATAAGCTGTGTGCTGTCAAAGTCGATGTGGTGGCCGGTTGCTATTACGTGTTCACCTAGTGCGGATTTTTCGGGTTGGTTGAGTTTTAGACTGCGTATGTGTTCTTTTCTGCGCGTTATTATGGACCGTCCTGTTTAGCCAATGTAGACACTTCCACAGTCGCATCTAATTCTATATATGCCCGGGTTTAGGAGCGGGTTCCTGGTATCTTTGGCTGGTCGTAGAAACGATCTGAGCTTTCTTGAGTTGTAGCGAGTTCTGATGTCGTAGCTTTTAAGGACTTTGGAAATCCTGTCTGTGACGCCTCGGATGTATGGTACACTGATCTATTTTTTGTTGTTTTTTCTAGAGTCCTGATCATCGTCCTTTTGGGGGTTTCTTCGGTTGCTGTTCCTTTGTATTCCCCGTATTTCTTTGTGTGCGTAACCATTAGCCCTGAAAATGCTGTTCAGGTGTCTCATTTCCTCTGACGAGCTCTGGGTCGCATATGCGAATGGCGCGGAGGAATAGTGCGTTTATCATTCCTCGTTTTATGGCGGGTGGATGGTGAGAAGACGCATCTAAATATCTAGTGGTGTGAGTGGGTTTCGTGAAGACTGAGCAGTGTACAGTCTTGCTCGTTTCATCTCGTACCAAGACGTCTAATAATGGTAATATTCCGGTCTCTTCTATTTCCATTGTAAATTGTATGCTGGGATGGAGGCTGTTTAGATGTTGGAGAAAACCGCTTATGGTGTCTCTGCCGTGTGGCCATACTACAAAAGTATCATCCACGTATCTTAGCCAGAGTGCTGGTTTGAGATTGTATGTGACTATTGCCGTATTTTCAAAGACTTCCATGAATAGATTTGCGACAACAGGTGAGAGAGGACAGCCCATCGCTGCTCCCTCCTTCTGTTCGAATAGCTCTCCTCTGCAACTGAAGTAAGTGTTTGTTAGGCAGTGCTCCACTAGATCCAGCCAGTCTTCAGGAAACCCATTGCTGTCGAGTTTGTCTGCGATGATTCTTAGCAAGTCCTTGATTGGGATCTTGGTGAACAGCGATTGCACATCGAAGCTGATGAGAATGTGGTTTTGTTCAAGGGGGAATTTTCGTATTATTTGTACAAAGTGTGCAGAGTCTCCAACAAATCTGTTTGTTTTCCCCACCAGAGTCTGAAGTTTTTCAGCTAGGAATCTGGCTAGAGAATGTGTTGGCCAGCCAATGGCGCTCACTATTGGTCTCAGAGGTGTGTCTTCCTTGTGTATCTTTGGTAGCCCATAGATTGATGGTGTTCGGGAGTCGTGTGGGATCAATCCTTTCTGCTTTTCTTTTGGAATTGAGGAAGCCTGTATAATGAGCGTTGTGCGTCTTTCCACGGCAGAGGTGGGATTCTTCTGCATTCTGTTGTAGGCTGGGTCGTTTAGCAGAAGAGGTCTTGATGCTCACGGCTAAGCTAACGGCCTTGGAGGACAGGGTGCAGGAGCAGGACAGCACCACTTCACATCCAGATATCTACCAAGCAATGGCAACGGCAGTCACCGACATCCGACTCATCTTCAAGGAGGAGGTGAGAGCTCTACTGGAGAAGTCGGCACCTCAAACTTCATGGTTCAACATCCAAAGTAGACGCCAAGTGCTTAGGCCCGAAAACGCCCCAGGATACGACGACTGGCTCAACAGAGTCAACAAGTACTAACTCCATCCTTCACCCTCAAATTCCTTTATTCCTCTCCCCGAATACTCCGCGGTGGCAGTGTGGGCCTTGGTCAAGTCTGTCTCCCGGTCCTCATTTCACCCCTCTGACTGCACCCTTCAGTCAGTTAAATTATCACCTTGAATCCGCGGGTGCAATCATGCGGTACCGCCTCTCCTTCCTTCCTTCCAATACCGGTGGAGGGTTTTTTTAGTCGGTATGCCCACATGGGAGACCCCGACACTCCGGGCTTGCCCGGGTCAGTCCATAAGGTGGATTTTTTCCCTCCACTCGAAAAAAAAACACCGCACAAGAGCTCATAACAAGCTCATGGCAAGATGAGCGAAACGTCAGCATTCCCATGCAAGATAACGCGGCCTTCTCCGGAAGCTAAGAAGACACATCCTAGCAAAAAAGTTATAGAATATGCTAAATCAGATTGAGCAAGTCTATGTTTGTTCCCAAAATGGCAGTAAATTGGATGGTAAACTACAGATACTGTGTAGATTATAAATACCATAACTAAAGTACCAACATGGTCTATATCAGATATTAGAGAAGATTTGTGTATGTTGTCAGGTAGTGCTTATTTTTCTAACATTCTCACATAGACTGTTTAGCATGCAATTAAGGTAAAGGAATCAGATGACCAAAAGCATTGTACATCTCTGGAAAGATCATGCTAGTACATTCAACTATGGACTAGTTTCAGCTCCAATGAAGTGGTCGAAAGTGATAAATTTATTATTGTGAAACCATATAGGGACTAGTCTATTAAGTATGTATGGATGATATACTTGGCTGGGAGAACTATAGTTGAGCATATGGATAACTATTTTCAACTATTTGAGAAATTACAGAAAGCTAATTGAAAGCTGGTATTAGAAAAGTTTTTCTATATCTCGATTTTCAACTATTAGTAAACCATTAACTGAAAATCAGACATTTATTTGGACGGAGGTTATTGAAGAGCCATTTAGTATGCTTAAATTCACTCTCAAACATTGCATGCATATCCTAATTTTTGACAATCATTCATACTGGCATGCTGGAAAATGGTTTAGACAGGTGTAAGTTTGTTGCCTAGGGCAGGAGAATAAAATTATATGAAAAAAATGAAAAGGAATCACTAAGTGTATTATTCAGTGTAAAGAAATGAATTTTTTGGGCATAAATACACTATTGACACAGATCATAAAGCTCTCGCGTGATTGCTTACAACAACAACAACAACAACAAAATAATTAAGTGGCGACATGCATGTTAGCTGTAAGTGAGTATGATTTCAATGTTAATCATAGACCAGTTAAATCAAATGTATCTATGCTTTATCCCAACTGCAGACACAGGACTAGTCCTTGGTTGCTCTTTGTCTGGCAGTGGGGTATGCTCACTTACTCCTGCTTCTGCCGTCCTCAAAGTTTGGCCTGAAAAATCAAGACCTAAATTCATATTATCAACAATTAATTAAAGGGTTGGAGTTTTGCTGGATATAGAGAGTGTGCTGTATACAGAAGTAGTCAAAATTCCAATGCAGTATCAAAAATGATGGTACCATTATTTTAGAACATAATGACACAACTTACAGCATACACCAGGCTACAAAAAGAACTCGGGAAGTGCTGGAAGAAAGGTATTTTTGGCCTTCACTAAAAGAAGATGGCAGATGTTGCACACAAAATGTGAAACATGTGTTAGGCGAAAAACAACAAGTAAGCCTATAGTACCATCAGGTGTTATGGAAATTGGTACTAAATCATTCCAAGTCATTTCAATTGCTATTAAAAGACGATTCAATGCCACTAAATCTGGAAACAACATAGGTATCTTGTGACCCATTACCTGAGAGATCGAGATGTTGGGGTGCCACCTTCCTATCTTACCGTTCTTCAACATACACCACCGAGTAGACACCAGTCAGTGTACTATTTGGCAGGGAGCTGCGTCAGCCATGAGATCTCAGAACAGCCAGCAGTCAATTACACGGAGAATCTGGTAGACCAGCTTCACGACATGCACGAGATAACGAGTCGCGAGCAACCTGATGAAATCGTGTTCGACTCTAGGCGACCGCATGTGTGATAGACAAAGCGGCGCAGGGGCAGGTTTCCTCTGGTTTCCCCTCACCATTGCATTCCAACGGTATTCCATGTATCATCAGTGTCGTCGCCTGCGGTGCCATAGCAGTAAAAGCATGCGTTAAGCACTAAGAAAAACACCGAATGAGGACCCATTACGGCAGGACAACAAGCGAGGTCTCTAGCAGGGTAATTTGGTGTGGCTATATCCCCCCTACTCGGACCAAGAGAGGCTGCCCCAAACTTCAACAACCTCGGCAAGGGACGGTGTAGAACATGAATGAGGTCATCTATCGCATCCAGAGGCTGCCCCGAGGGAAGACGCTAGTAGTATATCTGGATCGGCTAGCCCGTTACAATGGTGCTGGCCGGGGCAACCTGCCCTGAGGAGGGAGGAGTGTGACCACACCCTCAAGCTTTAATCGCCGAATGTGTATGCAGCTTGCTTCGTAATTCACAGTTGATTGTTGGCATTCATTGTTACACTACTTTAGTGGACAGCTATGCCGGCGACCAGTTCTTTGGACATCGAATCTGTAACTGCTGTACCTGTCCGAGTGGACAACTGTGGGGTCGGCACATTATTTGAGATCGAGTCCACATTGCTATACCTGAGTGAGTTTGTGACAGTTTGCACGTGCGACCGTTTTTGAAAGTTTCTGGTCACGTTATCTAGAGATGTAAAAAGAGCAACGAAGCCCTGCCGAGCGTTCAGTTTCCACTTGGAATGCACCGCATTCAACAGTTGAGTGAGTTTCAACGGGAAACACGTAGCGAGTTTTTGTAGACGCCGCCGCCCGCAACCGTCAACGTCGTGGGAACTGTACGGCAGAACTAATATGAAAGCATTGAAGAACGAAATTTATTTGTGAGCAGGTTTTGGAAGCAATAAAAAGTTGTTTTTAAATAAAAAGAGCGCTTTTGTTGCAGTAGGAAAATCGTGCACACTGGCCCCTGCCTAATAATCCCAGAGACGCTGAAGTGGTGAAAGTGTAAAAGTACAAAGTAATTTTTGGGCACATAATGGAAATGGAGTTTTATTTATTGATGCTCTGTAAATACTGTGGTACTTAGCGTCCCCTTCTATATTGGTCGTGAAAGACCGCTTACTTTTACTCAGAGGCCTCTTTATCAGGCTTGAGGTTCTTTTAAGTGCCGACCAACGGCTTTACTTCCCTTCCATCGTCCTCCGCCGGGTTTAAACCTGCAACCTTGGGTAACCGCTACACCATAGAGGGCGACTTGTTGAGTAAAAGCAAACAATATAAGTAAAAGACGTCTCTTGTTAAACTAAAAGTATGCTGCACTTATTTGTAATAATGTGTATGCAAATAAAATATTGTATATAGATAAAATGTGTAAAATAACAATATAAAGTGGAATACCCGAAAACAAACATGAACAATAACAATGAAAGTTAAGTGTAAGCACGTATATGGAAGTGTGTAGTGTATGAACGATTGCAAATGGGTATAAAATATTGCAGTGAAATGTTATAGAAATTTATTGTAACTATCTAAATTTGGTGAAGGTAAAAATGAAATAAATGTAAATATGCAAACAGACCCCATAGAAAAGGGTACCGCAAACGGAGACGAAACGCAGAGAAACGATAAACATAAAACGGAAGAAAACGCTAGGCGAAGAAATTGTTATAAACCGCAATGCAGAACATGTACTCGCGTTACACAACAATATGGGCAAATGAGTCTTTCACGTGCTACAAATAAAAATAATAAAGAATTAATAAAGTAATTTAAATTCATGAAAGTGATTAAGAACTGATAATGATTATAAATTCAAATCCTCTGAGAATATCACTATAGAAGAGGAATGAACAACTGAAAACTTTCAACCAACAAACGAAACGTTCAGGAGGATATGTTGGAATTATTTCCTACAACTGGACGTACATCTTAGGAGCAGATTTTCCGTTCTACTCATTTAGCACTTGAAGTAAATAGAGAAATATGTTAGAAATAACGGCAATTTTGCACGTTTGGCCACATACAAGTGTAGCGAGTCAGAAGGAGAGAGCTTGCTGGATTCCTAGAGAAGTTGTCAATTCAAATTGACAGCGAACAAAGGTAAACGCCAATGGTTTCCATTAGTTTTAAGAGGAAAGCCCACAAGAAAGGGGTCGGCCCAAAATGCGTCCGAACCAACAACACTAAAATAGAAAAGTAAGCGAAACGTGTGTGTTTGGTAGTAGTCGGAAACCGGAAATTCCACTAAAACTTTAAAACTGCGCATTATTTTGCAACATTTCTGTTTCTGTCCTTCAGTGACGAAAACACTCCGAATTGTGAATCTGATACGGAAGGTCCGTGAAGGTCAGAGGTCCAGTTTGGACTTAAATGATTTTTTACTCTTCCGAAGTTGACCTCTAATAGTTTGTCCATCAACTAATCAGAATATTACGCGAGGTTTAGTATGTGTACTCTGTTCTGTCATCGGGCTGCAGGTTCGAGGAGTACAGCAAACAAACGACGAATTATGGGAAACACGGAATGTTATCATTCTTCGTTCTAGACCCAGATACCTAGCTTTCCTTACAGGAGACGCAGAGGAGATATACCACGCCTTGAAAAACTGAAGAAACAGAAGTCTTATGCTTTCCATGAACTGCAGAGAGAACTATTTGTATACTATGTAGGAGACTATGAGTGTCCATACATTTCCCTTACCACCGCGAAGTGCATTAATGCCAATAACGACCAGACTGTTGTAAGGTGGCCCGACACGTTTTTTAAATATCTCAATGATCTCGTATGGTTCAGTGAATCTAGGTGCTAACTTTGCCGTATAAATGTTATTTTAGTACTTAGGAGTGAAACATGCATATATCCCTCTGTTCCAAAGCGTATGGTGACATACTGCGCCTGACGTGGTCATGCGCACTCTATACATCTCGAAACGCCTGCTCTCATTTCTTAAGAATGCCCTCAAAATTAAACTGCTGTGCCTGAGATTTTATAAGGGAGTACTAGATACATAAATGAACATAACGTGAAATGGAGCAGTAGAATAAGCTTTATGGGGGCTGCATTAACAAGATGCCTCTTCAAGTTCGCTGTAACAAATGTGATAGGTTTTCGTTACAGATTAATTCTTATTCTGTTGGCGATACAATGCGATTGCATTGATATTAACTGAGTAAAGGAGTTGGGTGTTTTATTACACTAATGCCATACAATTGTCGTTACTTTTTTGCAGTTGTTTATGTTATGACTACTAATTTCCACCAAAGCTTTGAAAAATTGTATATGTTCATATACGAAGTATATGCACCAATGAAACAGAAATAATAGAGCAACTGTTCTACCGATTAGGAACCTAAAACACGAACATAATCTTGTGACAGGTATGTTACGTATTTCAAACCCAAAATGTTGTTTGTTTCCACTGCATTGAAGGAGTTATCTGTGATTGCTTTTCGTGCAGTTGGTCGTGCAGTCCACGGTAGTGCAGGAGTAGATTTGCAGGAATATTGAGCAAATTTCGTCTCTTTTCTTTACCCAACGGGAACAACTTGAAATTTAATGTCGGAAAGAGTGTATCCAAAATAGGGGAGTGAAATTTTCTTTCCTTGATAGTGTTTAACGCCCGCTTTTACTACTATGGCGCCGTAGAAGATGACACTGAAGAGACATGGAGTATCGGAGGAATGCGATGGTGGGGGAAACTGGAAAACCCGCTCCTACGCAGGTTTGTCTACCACAAATACCACATGCGGTCGCCTGGGATCGAATCACCACCAGGTTTGGTGAGAGGCGAGTGGTCTAACACTGGAGTGAAGTTGAGCCCGTGTTGCAATTTCGAAAGGAATCCCTGTAATTCGTAGAGCCTCCAAGGGGTTGCGCATTGCGAGAGGTGCTTACAAGCGCCAAACGAATTTAAAGATACGCATTATTAATATCTGATGTCCTGAAAACCCTAGCTTCCAGTAAATGGTGGTTCACTGTATGCAGGTTTGGCATCAAATCACTATAGCTACGGATCCGCTTGTTCAAGTGGCTGTGATCCACAACCGGGAAAAATCATTCTCATCCCTAGGCACAAGAACATTTAAACTACTCTAAGTACAATCCTAAGACCGATATTGCCCTTGGCCAGCATCTCATCCATTTTGGTCATTAAAGTCGCCAATTTTTGCGGAGCCAACCTCTATGGGAGGGGGCGCCGAACGAGTGTCGGGTCCGTAATCTCAATGGTATAGGTCGTCAAATTTTCAGTACCTAAATGTTCTGTGAAAACGCCGCTAGACTGCGAACAAAGTTATTCTATTTGTTTGGCCTTTTCAGAGCCTGACTGATGTCAGTGATCTGGAGTAGTTTTAAATCCGTAACCATTAACATTGGATGTGAGTGCTGCTAGCAGTAGCGATTTCAAAAGACATTCTTAAGGGTACAAAACCAGAGGAGCAAAGGCAAAACAAACTGTGTCGCTTGAATACCAGTAATATACCAACACCGGTCATAAATTCAGTACCCAATATAATATTACTAACAAGGGAACTGTGTGTGAGTGCACATCGAAAGCTAACCTGAAATGTCGTAGTCATGTAGACAAACCCAGTAGCTGGATACACACAAAGTATTAGCTGTTTAAATTAACCGGAAGTACGTGAAATTAAAACTCTAATATTCCACCTCTCAAATGTTGAGTAGCCATTGTCAGTTGCGGTGGTGGATCGACAATTGCCATGCCGTGTCGAGCCGTCGTGGTGGGGTAGCCCTTCTCGTCTCATGCCATGACGAGCCATCTTAACTATTCCCTCACTCCCCGCTACAGCCGCATAGTTTGTAGTATTAAGCGGAGTGAAAAATACTGTACATTCAAATTGTCTTAACCAGCCTGGAATTCAGCGAATGTACTGGTATGTGCAACAAATTATTTTCGAGAAAAAATATATTTATGAGAAGTGTAATAACTGAAGGGGAAGGTAACTAGCGGGCAGCTTAGTCCAGCTAATAGAGGAACATCTGTTGCGGAGGCGTGGGGGAGGCATTTGTGTTGAAATGCCATTAGAGGTTCAAAGTAAAGAATATAGTGAATGCAGTTCATGTTAAGAATTGGCTAACCAGCTCTCTGCAGATGAAACTTTGTCTGCTGTTGACCACCATATAAATATATCTCTACAAAATATATATCAAGACCACAGAAACGTCTGAAATATAGTGGGGATGCTGAATTCAAACGGAAAGTGTGGTGAAATGTTGGCTTAACAAAGGTGAGGAACATACATTCTTTTTCCATAGTGTAAAGGCATTTTTGGTTGTTTAAATTCGTAAGACACGTTTATTTGTGGAAAAATCAGGCAGGGATAGAAAAACTAAATCAACGAACTTTTATAAAGTACAATGTTAACAATTTTGTAATGTTGCCATTTAAGGGTCAGTTGGCTGCGTAACGTCAGGCAGCCAACCTTTACATCTGAAAGGTGGAATGCTCAGCGTAATGGAGCAAATATAGTTGGTATTGCGAAAAGGAGTGAAGGCAGCGTAGTCATACGGTAGTGTGGCAAGCATGAAATTTGCAATTGCCAGTATATGCCTTAGGAAGCGTAACCATAGCAAGGCGGGGAAACCCAGAAATATATATAGTGGGGCAGTGCATTCATAGGAAGGTGCGGGAATCGCTGAAATATGCAATTATATGCGTCAGGGGGTGCAAATATTGTTCTTCTGAATATCTCCTACTGTTCTCCACCTCTTTCATATTTTCTGCAATGACAAAACAGCCCTTTTTAAGGCTACCAATGACATAACTAAAGAGCAAGTAGATCTGGTTGGGCTGACAGTTATTCTTACAACTAATAATAATAATAATAATACTCATCATAATCATACTACCACCAATAATAATAATGATAATAGTAATAATAACAATAATAATATTAATAACAATAATATATAATAATAATTTTTATTTACTACTAATGCTCCTGTTTTCATTAGGAAGAAACAAAGCAATCAATACTTCTTATTTAACAGTAGCTTTGTGTATTAAATTTCTCCATTTAACCCACAATATTAGTTGATCAAACGTAATAAGCGCACCGCAATTGCAGTATGACATATATGGGGTTATCTTTATGTTTTGATGAAATCGCCTTTAGCTAGCCTATGTACCACATAACCTCAAATAATTAACATCTGCAATAAGTAGGATTAATGGTGTATGATAGATGGCGTCGTCTACTAAAATTACCACGCCCTTCGGCTACGTAATATACGCGCCATTTAGCATCATATAACCGTGCTACTACTGCCATTTTGCGGCTATTAACCGGTTGCATTCCTTTGGCACTATGTGCTCAGTTCTACAGCGGGTTTTCAATTTCTAGAGTTGGTATGGTTTTGCGGCATTGCGTGGCCAACTGACCCTTAAACGGCAACATTACCAAAAAATGTTCTCGCGAATTGTTTGAGCAAGAAAAAGAAAGCTTATGTAATGATCGGCGCAAAAACGTTTTCCTTATGAGTAATTTCGGTGCTTCAGATTTATGGACATCAAAAATCCCACTTCGAGTGAACCATCAATCGAAAATGATTAAGGCGGAATTAAAATTCCTATTGAATTGCTCAGCATGGGACGAGAAAGGGTGATACAGAGTGGTAGTGAAAGACTATTCCCCCTATTTAAAGCAGGAATTGCAAAATACTACAGCGATACATTGCGTATCATTATCTGTCACAAGGAAGTGAGGCACGCAAAAAGCGGCAAAAATTTTTGTTACTGCCCGAAGAATGTTACGAGACATAGCACAAGGAATAGCATTCAGCCGAACATATTCTGAAAATGAGTCCAATTAATCCATGTACAATTGTCCATTTCAATAGCGACTTCTGATGCCAGACCGCTCCAACGGGTGCATTTCGCTGGTTTCGCCTTTGTGCATATGCGACACACCTTTACGCGCGCCGGAATATCGCTGTTCATTCATAACCAGAAGAGCAGCCCTCGAGTTTGAAATGTTATCAGTAGTAGAAAGCTTTCACGGCCGGAGTCCGAATTATAATTAGGAGAATTTTCCGGGCTGAGAAGCCGTGGTCTGCTGGAATTTTCAGGTCCAGACGTTTCGTTCACGACTGCGGTGAACATCTTCAGTGGCGTGATCTAAGTCTTTTCGCTGAAGGTATGGTCGCAACTGATTCGTTTGCGGAAATAGCGGCAGTACTTATTCTCAGGCTGTTCTCACGCAATTGGTCCGGCTGGAGCTGTATGTGGGATGGTGGTGGAGGGAGGGAGTTAGCCAATCCGGTGCGATTGATTCCTGATTGGTTCGGGAGATCTCGTTGGGTTTGTGCCTGTTTGATGTTCTCAAGTAGCGGATGCCAGTTTTTGCTTAGTTTTTGAGTCTCTTCTTTCCTATTAAAGTTATGGGGATGTTTATAAATTTCTATTGCTTCACTCTGCAATCTACCATGGTAATAAGGCATACATGAGAGAACGGCTGTTTCATGATATTGAAGTATGTGTTCCCCTTCTGCCCAAAGTGCATGTTCAGCAACCGCGGACTTCTCGGGTTGGCCTAGACGACAGCATATCTTGTCTTCCGTAAGCCGGGTGTTGACGCTACGTTGCGTGGTACCTATGTATACCGCACCACGAGAGCAGGGGATCTGATAGACGCCAGCCGAAGTAAGCGGGTCCCTGGGGTCTTTGGCGGAGCGTAATAGTGCGTTTATTTGTCTGGTCGCCTTGAACACTGTTTTAATATTATGGCGCTTGAGTAGACATTCTTGAAATATGGCAGAAAGGCAGTGCCTTTGCTTTTGGGTAGTTCTTGTACTTGGCTGATGCGTTGTGGTTTGCGTGGACGTAGAGCTCTGCGGACTTCTTGTGTTGTATAATTATTTGCACATAAGGCGTAAATGACGTAACTCCTGTTGTAATGAATCCGGTTCATAGATGCGGGTGGCACGATCTGCAAGCGTCATTATCATTCCTCTTTTTTGTCGTGGATGATCTTTAGAATTTTTGTTTGGGAATCGGTCTGTATGAGTAGGTTTGCGTTATACTCTATGTCCATGAGTGCCGTCAGCTTTTCTGTTGACCAGGACATCTAAGAAGGGTAGCTGTCTCTGTTTCTCTTTTTCCATGGTGAACTGGATTCGTGGATTAATACTGTTAAGACGCTTACGAAAAACATTAAGTAATAACTCCCCATGACTCCAGATAACAAAGGTGACATCCACATAACGGTACCACACAGATGGTTTGTGAGAGACAGAATCCAGGGCTGCAGATTCGAAAGACTCCATAAAAAAGTTAGTGATAACCGGGCTCAGGAGGCTGCCCATAGCCATCCCATCCGTTTGTTCGTAGAAGGTTTGATCCCGTTCGAAATAAGTAGTTGTGAGAACTTGACGAAAGAGCACCAGTATATCCTTTGGAAACGGGTGTTGTAACTGCGTAATGGCCTCATTTACAGGAACCAAAGTAAAGAGAGAGACCACATTGAAACTGATGAGAATGTAATGATGCTGCAGTGAGATGGTCTAAATTTTCTGAATAAAATGTGTAGTGTCCTTTATGTATGAGTCAGTAAAGCCCGCATGAGGCTGTAGTAAGCCTGCTAGATACTTCGCGACGGTTTAGGTAGGGGAACCAATGCCACTGACAATGGGTCGTAGTGGTACCTCAGGTTTATGTATCTTAGGCAGACCGTAGAGCCTCGGAGGTTGAGCTTCAGATTTTACGATGCGTCGTTTGTTCTCAGGTGGTATAGATGAATTCTTTATCAGCTTGTTGGTTTTGCGTAAAATGCAGGCTGTAGGGTCACGTTGGAGTTGGCGATAAGTATCGGGCTTTAGAAGATCCCTGATCTTATTCTGGTAATCCCGCTGGTTTAATAGGACAGTCGCATTGCCCTTATCTGCTGAACATACAATGATATGTTTGTTGGCATTGAGGTCCTTCAGGGCAGTTCTCTCCTGGTACGTACGTAACATTGCAACCTGTAGATCTTATTATGAATTAGACTCAAAGCCCAAGCTCTGGGATGTAGATCATGTCAAGAATTACATTTATTCATACTTATTAATGCATTTATTTAAAATAATAACTCTAATAATGAATTTTCAGAGGTGTCAATTTTGCATACTTTTCAATTACATGTATGTTTCAAAAAGCCTACTCGTACACTTGCATTCTTAGAATATTCATGTTTATTATATTTACAATGTTACATCATTACCAGTGTTTTCTGATTGAATGAAATCCTCCTCTGTATAGAAGGTGTGAGTAGCAAGGTATATGTTTAATTCTGATCTAAACTGTTTCTTGTTCACTTGCAATTCTTCCATAGAAGAGGGAAGTGAGTTAAACAAAACTATTCCTTTGAAGTAAACCCCTTTTTGGAATAACTGCCAATTATTTGTCGGTCTATGTAAGTCTTGCCTATGCCTTGTCTCTTTGTTATAAATGTCTGTATTTTTTGTAAACTTTTCTGGGTTATATATTACAAATGACAATATGGCTGGAATATATTCACAGGCTAATGGTAAAATTCCAAACATTTTGAAAAGTGGTTTGCCGTGAATTGTTGGTCTTTCCCCTGTCAATGTTCGTATTACTTTTTTTTTTGTTGAAAATTGAACATTTTTTAGCATTTACTGAATTTCCCTATTGAATAGGTCATCAATGAATGAAGATATCCATAATAAGTTGTTTTTAGGATGCTCTTATTTCTATGCTGAATTAAGGATAGGATTGTAAAGCATGCAGAGCTCAGTTTGGGTAAGATATAATCAATGTGGTGTTTCCAATTCATGTTAAAACCAATCATAAGACCTAGGAATTTTGTATAACAGGCTTCTGCAATCTGGTTATTTTCATATTCTATTCTAAGATCTGTGATGTTTTTATGCTTTGTGCGAAACTTAAAGTAGTTACTTATCGAAAAGAAAGCAAAACGTTATAATAACACTTCAAATAATAACAATGCATATTCTGAATGGCCTGAAATAAAGCTTCTATTGTTGGTCCCTTATTATTTTTAGTGTATATAAATAATCTACCTGCAGTAGTAAACAACAACGTCTATCCAGTGCTTTTTGGCGATGACAAAAGTATTATAATTAAAGAACACAATGTCAGTCAGCTCCCAGATTCATCTAATAAAAACTTCAACACACTAAATAATTGGTTTGAAAGTTACAAAATTCACTAACTACATTAGGTTAGTAGATCTTGACATGATCTACATCCTTGAGTTTGGGAATTGAGACTAATCTCATAGTAGGATCCACAGATTGCAATCTTATGGATGGATGGGTGGATGGATGGACGGGCGGACGGACGGATGGTTGGATGTAAAAGGAAAACAGTTTGCTTTTATTTCAGCAATCTAAGCATAGCGGATAGATTGAAATAATGTGACGTCTGAGTTGTTTTGCATGTTCCTCTCCCTACATAGCGCTAGTATCGCATTGTGTTCTAGTTCGCCGGTTCCCCAACAACTGATTCCTGTGGCTGATTGTAAGTACCAAGATGTTAAAATAATGTTTTACAGCGTTTTAACCGTAAATAGTGCATCACAGTGTCATAATTTATCTGCGTATGCTGTCTCTAACAATGCAAGTTGTGCTGATATATTGACGTAAATAACTAAATTCAAATAAACGGATGTGCTTTTTGAAAGCAGCAATTTATGGATTCGTTTTACATTTTACTGCATTAAATGGTATTTTAAGTCACGTTAACGCTAGTTTTTACTTCTCAACACCATTTAATGAACAATCAAGATAAAAGTGTATTACAGTGGTGTAATTTTCTTGTGTATGTTATCTCCAGACATGCAGTTTGTGCTCATTTATTCGCGTAAATATCGAAAGCAATACATGGATTTTTTTTTTTTTTTTTTTTTGCTTTACATCATTTATTGGACAATCAAGATAAAAATTTAGGTTGATGAAATGTAGTTATAATATGCATTGGTATTTATAACCATAGCCTACAATTTTTTATTCTGACCAGAATCTACCTAATGCACCTATCTGTTATACAATTAGATAATAAAATGTCAATTTGTGTATAAACCACTGTACCTGTATATTAAACAAAAAGTGAGTTAAAGTTTTTAACAATGCAGTTGTGCCCACATTTCAATTTCATTTGTGAAATCAACATTGGTAGGAATGCTTCATGCATTGTGCTGGAACTAAAATCACATTAGGAAAAAATCATATTAAACAGCAGCGTGAATTATATCTATATTACATTCTGTATTAGTTGCAGATTATTTAGCAAAATATGCCAGACAAACTTCTCCATAGAAGTGGTGATCAACTATTGACCTTGAAGTTACTCCTCTATGTTTTTATTGTTATCAGTTAATAAAGTCTAAGAAAAATTGCCTCACAAAATGTCATTATGCAGGTAAAATGACCAATAAAATATTCTCCAAAAGTGTACTGCCCTGTTCAAATGCTGGCATTTTAAGTATATATCACAAAGTAATCTGTGTAGGCTTAAGGCAAAGCTATTGCACATAATTGCAGGTTGCTCTCATATAAAAGTACACAAAATAATATTTAAAAAATTCTCATGAACCTATAAGATTGTTTCATTGGATTTTTTTGTTGTTATATATGTCGAAAGATTTAGAAATATATGTGGTGCTGCTTCGGTGCCCAATGCACCGTGGGAGTTCAACATTTTCACCACTTGTCAGATTTTTTTTTTTATTAAATCAGTTGCAAAGTGTAATTCGCAGATACGGCTTTTGTTGGTTAGCGACAAATCTTTTGGTGGAATAGGTATGGATCACTTATGGAACAACTGCTTGTTATTTGGTGGCGAAAAGAAATGTCTTATTTCAGTTTTGCCCTTATCGTATTCTGATTTATATCCCGGAATGAAACAGTGTGCTGGCATTTTCGCGTAACATTCACTTTATGGTTTTCCGACACAAAACTAACTCGGTATTTCTAATTCCGATACACCTATTCAACTCGAGTTCAAACTAAACAATAACTTGCGAACTTCGCAAAACAAACAAACTCAAAGAATTAATGTTCATGTGCTGTTGTTTACATACGAGACGTCGGAAACCACAGGCCACATTGTGAGACCGTTAACTTGCTTCCCTATCACAATTATTATTAGTTATTAATTATTTATCAATGTGCAAACTAAAAGACTATAAATGTACGTATTTAACTGAGAAAATTCAGCAGGAGAAGAAAGCTGACGCCAAGAGAATCAAGGGGGATGAGGAGCGCTTTTGTTAGAAAGTCACGTACAGTCGAGTTACATTGGGGGTGAATAGAAAAATTCAGAAGACGGTAATTCTTCATTGCACAAGGCATATCACGTGAGGTTTGCAGTGCACCCTGGGATAAGGAAGTTGAAATTGATTGTGGGGAAATATTTACGACCAATCAGAAAGAGGCCGCCATGACAGTATTTTTTGTATATAAAGAGCCCAAGAATGTACATCGGGGGACGGCGACTTCGCTTCGAGATGCCGAAGAGGAAGCAACAACGCAGACCAGCAGCTCCTACAGCATCCACCTCTTCTCCGGCATCCGCCGGTAGGAAGTGCTCGCCGGCATCTCCGCCACCTGCCGTTACACCGGCAGTGAGCGCTGCACCTTTGCCGCGCTCACCAACATGACCACCGCCGCTGTTTCACCGGCAGCCAACAACACTTCATCGCCGCCACCGCTGAGCTCCACGCCGCCGTCGGCCCGGTACAGTGCCGTGGTTAGAGGGTCCCTCGGGATCTCTCCACCCGGCACCTCCTCGCCGCTGCACAATCTAGATGGCCTTCATGTTCGAGGGCCATTTGAATTATCTGGACCGGGGCCCGACACCACTAGTAAGGGTGGAGCTACAGGACCGATCAGACCTGGCTTTCTTGGCGTTCGGGGTGCGCTTATTAGGGCGACTTCTGCACGTTGAGGCAAGCAGACAGGAAAGACACCGGCCCTGCCGTCGCTGCTGTGCCTACTGGCACAGCCAAGAAGACTGCTCTTCGCCGCCGAAGTGCAACTATTGTGGCACCAACGCATTCACTTCGGAGTGCACTGGGCACGACCTCCGCCGCCGTCGCCGGTTCTGTGGCACCTGTGGTGGTACGGGACATTTCACCGGGCAAGCCCAGTGCCCCAGCTACCCAAAGAGCAGGCACTCAACGCCTAAACCAGCCCGGACACCATCATCTACACAGCCATCTCCGCAGACTGAACAACCAACACCAACCAACCTGCAGAAGGAAATCCAGGGTCTAAGTGAGGCCATTCAGGCTTCAGGAACAAGACAGCACCACTTCACATCCAGAACTTCACCAAGCAAAAGCAACAGCAGTCACCGACATCCGACTCATCTTCAGGGAGGAGGTGAGAGCCCTACTGGAGAAGTCGGCACCTCAAATTTCCAAGTTCAACATCCAAGGTAGACGCCAAGGGCTTAGGCTCGAAAACGTCCCAGGATATGACGACTGGCTCAACAGAGTCAACCAGCACTAACTCCATCCTTCATCCTAGAATTCCTTCATTCCTGTCCCCGAATACTCCGCGGTGGCAGTCTGGGCCCTGGTCAAGTCTGTCTCCCGGTCCTCATTTCACCCCTCTGACTGCACCCTGCAGTCAGTTAAATTATCGCCTTGAATTCGTGGGCGCAATCATGCGGTACCGCCTCTCCTTTCTTCCTTCTAATACCGGTGGAGGGGTTTTTTAGTCAGTATGCCCACTTGGGAGACCCCGACACTCCGGGCTTGCCCGGGTTAGTCCATAAGGTGGATTTTTCCCCTCCACTCGAAATTGAAAAAAAAACAAAAAAAAAAAAACAAAAAAAAAAACATCGGGGTGGTCAGGCTGGAGTTCTGGGACGAGGCGGACTACCTTAGCTGATGGGCTGCCTGCCCTCGGGCAGGTGCTCGCAGTTGAGCATGGGCGAAGCGTCCGTGTCTTCCCGTGCCGCCGGTGCTGCCAGTACGGGCACTCCTCAGACACCTGCACAACCGCCGCCCGTTGCCACTATTGTGGCGCCGGATGTCTCACCGCCGCCTGCACCTACCATAACCAGACACGCCGGCCCGTGTACTGTGCTACATGCAACAGCGCAGGTCACTACACGCGTCAATCGGTGTACCCACAACCCCCACGCAGACAGATCACAGCCATTCACCAGCCGCACGCCGCGCCACCACAACCAGCCGCTCATCAGCCGCACGCAGCACCACCACAGCCAATCTCTCACCCGCCAGCGCTCATCGTCACAGAACTACCGCAGACCTCCACACTCATCCAGCTCCAAAACGACCTTGAAACCAACACAGCCGAACTCTAAAATTTCCGTCTAGCAGTCAACACCATAGCCGACCGAATCACCATGTGGAAGGAAGCCCTGACCCGCTCTCTGGCGGAGCTTCAGGCAACCGCCCGCAGCCTTCAGTCTACACCTCAGGAAGTTCATCAGGAGAATGCCTTGCAAGACCACTTCAACAGGAGCCTCGAGAAGGTGGTGGACTACATAAATAATTCCAGAATCTACAAGGTACACAAGCAGCTTGACGAGCTGCTGCAGCAACAGACTCGTGGATTGACCATCAGTTTGGAAGACATGACCCAACAACTCACTTCAGCTACACACTATCGACCCAACATGTTAAGCTTTGGAGCTATGGCTACATCACCCAGGACTTACCTGGAAAAGCTCCATCTCCCGACTAACATACCTTTGTAGTAAAATTATGCACCTCAATTTTTGTAGGTCCACGTTAGGGAATTGCGCCATGTCGTTTGTCCCTACACACCACGCTTCATAATACAGTCACCCGCATCACTCGGTTTGCCTCAGGCGGTACCGGGCCCCATGACGCCATATATGACCCAATAAACAGTGACACCACAGTATTAAATAAATTCTTTCTCTCCCCTTTCCTTCTTCCTTCCCAAATACCTTATATACCTGTTATCCTTATAAACTTTATTCCTGTTTTCCCCCCCTCCCCCAAATCGGGGGGATTCGGAGCTTGATCTTCGAGCTGTCAACATGGCGAAGAAGAGATTCCGCAGAGCCGCTGCTGCTAAGGCAGCAACCGTCGCCTCTTCCCCGGCAGCCGCCGAGGAGGCAGTATCTCCGACGCCATCGGTCGCGGCAAGCGCTGCTTCACCGCCGGCCGCCACCGCAGTCTTGCCGCAACTGCAGCCGCAGTTGCCGCCATCACCACCGCCACAGACGCCTCCACCCATCTCCACGCCGCCACCGCCCCGGTTCAGTGCCGTGGTACGGGGGATCCCTCAGGACCTTTCCACCCGGCATCTGCTCACCGCCGCGCAGTCGCGTTGGCCTTCTTGCTTGAGGGCCACCGCCGCTTGTTCGTGTGGAGATGCAGGACCAGGCTGCCGTGTGGAAGCTGCCTTGGCGTCAGGGTTGCCCTTATTAGGGCGACAAGAACGCCACCGACCCTGCCGACGCTGCTGTGCCTTCGGACACTCAGCTGACGTCTGCTCCTCGCCGCTGCGGTGCCACTACTGTGGTACTAACACCACCACCGCCGAGTGCACTGGGCACGATCTCCGCCGTCTCCGCCGGTTCTGTCCCACCTGTAGTGGCACAGGACACTTCACCGGGCAAGCCCAGTGCCCTTTCTACCCCAGGAATAGGCCACCAACACCACCCGCCTGGACTACACCACCGCCGACCACCATCATCGACACATCACCTGCACCCTCGATAGACGCAGCGACACGGGACGCCATTCAGGACCTCCACGCAGAGATCCTGAACGTCGGCGCTCGTTTAGCTGCCCTTGTGAGCTGGGCAGTGGCTTCGACGAAAAGCTCAGGACCTTCAAGCTGCCGCCACCGTCGCCATCGCCACACTACAGTCCACCACCGCTGAGCTGTCCAGCCGGATAGCCAGTGTTCAGCCGCAGCCTCAACAGGACCTCCAGCCGCAGCAACTCCACTCCGCCGAGCGGCCCCACTCCAGGGGCCAATCACACAATGGGGTTGTTCCAAGAACCGGCACTGAGTCGTGGATTCTTCGCGCACGGCATTTACGAATGGAGAAGAACCAACACTAACTCCAACTCAATCCTTCACCCTCAAATTCCTTTACTCCTCTCCCTGAATATTCCGCAGTGACAGTCTGGGCCTAGGTCAAGTCTGTCTCCCGGCCTTCACTTCACCCCTCTGACTGCACCCTGAAGTCAGATAAGTTATTACCTTGAATCCGCGGGTGCAATCATGTGGTACCGCCTCTCCTTTCTTCCTTCTAATACCGTAGGAGGGGTTTTTTAGTCGGTATGCCCACATGGGAGACCTCGATACTCCGGGCTTGCCCGGGTTAGTCCTTAAGGTGGATTTTCCCCCTCCACTCGAAAAAAAAAAACAAACAAACAAAAAACATCGGGGCCAATATCTGTTCGCCAATCTGTTCTGATCTGTTCGTGAAAGTTACCTGTAGCTGTTGTGCTGTCGGTCGTCGGGCTGAACTTAATTACTTCATACAAAGTTAGACACAGTAACGCGTAACAAATCTAAAGTCAGTGACGCGTATTAATATACTACCAAGTGTTAAAATTTGCAACAGGTGTATGAGTTAGAATTATTGTAAGGTAAATGTGCTTATCTCGTCTCTCCTAGGAAGGAATAAACTCAAGGAAATTATATAACTTTTAATAATTTCAAGACCAGTCCCTGAACTACCCCCAGTTGCTTTACCACCCCGAGTGAGTCAATCATCGTGCAGGCTGAGCAACACAGAGGCAAACTCACCGGTAGTAGATTCACTTTACCAGGTAAGTGAGTCTAGTCATAGGTGGTGGAGTGAGTCTGGTCAACGTCACCAATCTGCGCTCACGCATAAGGCTCTTAAATGTGGTGCCAAAGACAACACTGCATATAGCACCCAACGTCAACACGACATCAACACCGCAATTGGAACAGTGGCGCTCCAACGGCCAAGATCATAGATGGCGTAGTTAGTAACTTACAACCGTGAAAAAGTCGACACACTTATAAGTTCTATCGGCTAAGGTCTAAGCTTTAGTAACTACCATCCATTACCAAAATAGGAAACTCAGGAAAACAAATGGAGACAAGCAACACTATCGCTCCTAGTGTAGCCAAATAGAGTGTTTTAGACATGTATTTCTTTTTTATGGTAATAACGCTATTTCAAACTATGACAGATGAAGTACACTTGAAAATAAAATAGTCAGCACGACTGTAGATTAAATTATGCAAATCCAAAAACTGATATGATACTGATATAGCAGTAATGCACACATAGTAATATGAGAAATGTCGTATATCATGAAGAGTAATGGGCCTTGTTATGTTTACAATGATTTATAAATTCATCACTGCTATGGTAGGCAACTTTGATCAAAAACATTTTCAGAAATATTATTAAAGTTATTTAAGCTATTACAAGTCTTAATTGGCATTGGAAGTAGTCCATGCAAGTAGACGAGAGCAGTAGCAATTACTGCAGTTAATATTGAGCCCTACCTGTATTTCATTCACAGTCGTTTGAAAGTAATTTGTCCTGTAGGATTTATCGTCTTGAATTCAAAAATGTTAACTAGGCGTATTAGAGCTGGTCAAATTGTGTATCTCTTTGAGCAAAATAACAACATTAAAAGACTAAACAGAATAGGTTTCACAGAGCATTGCGGTCTTATTATAGGGGAATTCGAAGATCAGCGCTATACCGACTCACCCACCAGTATGTTAGTGGAGCCCTCCATCTAACCACATATTTTCTGATCCCAACTGAATGGTTATCAGTGGCACACCCAACCGCAAAGAACAATCACATTTCCAAAATTGCAAATGCAATAATTTTAAATATAGTATTGACTGTACACCAATACTGCATTTCTTGAACTAATGGCATACAAATGAGACACTCTGAATGAAAATATGACACTCAAGTCTACGTTATTTTGATTCAAGGTCACTGATGTGTAATCCAGAAAGCATAACTTTGACAATTGCAAAAGAATTCAAACCGATGCATAAAATATTCGAGATGCTGCATTACTTAAGTAGAAATCGTATTTCCTAACGTAGAAGAGAATATTTTTGACTGTTAATAAACAACTAAATGTTTTTGTAAACGTTTCTGCGGTCACTTGAAAGTATTACTCCAATGATTCACTAGGTTACAAATGAAAACCTACCCTGTTTCTGCTCTACGATTAAACATTGGTCGTTTTTACTAATTTCGGTGTGCATAATTAGCTAATGCACTTAGTTTTTCCGTATCTCATCTCGGGATTTTGTTTTTTCAACATTACAATGTTCAATGAAAATGTAACTGTAAAATATACAAAATAGTAGAATTCATATAAAACCTTTAAATAAAACAATGAGGAAGAACAACATGAAAGCCTACTTGAACTTGAAAATTAATATTAGTTATCTTGTATATCCCTTTTTTCCCGATTGAATTTTAGTATATGTGAATTTCTCGAGTGTTCTCGGTAGGCTGATCGCGTGCAAGACACCAGCAGCAACCAGCCTTCCTGCTACTCCCAAGGAACCGAAGTGGATTACGAGGGACAGATTCAGCAAAAGAAAGCCCGAGCAGCCTGAAAGGCGCGAAGAAGTGATCCGCGGCACCCGGGTTGCTAACCCAGAGTGCCGGGAGCTGCCAAAAGGCCATACCGAATTAAAAGGAGAGGAATGCTACGATACCGCTGTTGTTCCCGTCCAGTTAAGGTGAAGGTAAACTGTTCTGCTGTGCGGTTTCCAGTAGGCGAGGATGTTTGCTAGTTTACCGGCTTGATCGAAGCCTAGCCGGCCTACTGGAGGGCGGTCTCGGGGAGCAGAGTTGTGGCCCGTCGCCTTGAGGTTGAGGACGAGGTTAATGCTGGAATTCCTAACTCTTAGACCTTTCCTCTTCATTCTCCATATCCACTCCCTCTACACTCTCTGCTGTATTTTTCTCATCCCGTGACTCCTCACTACCTCAACTTACTAATGACCCCCTTCTCTTATCCATACACCCCTCCATATGAATCCACGTGCTCCTCCACCTGCCCTTCCACTACACTCTCCAGAACCCAATCCTGAGCTCTCCATTCAGTCGCTTCTTTCTCTCTCTCTCTCTCTCTCTCTCTCTCTCTCTCTCTCTCTCTCTCTCTCTCTCTCTCTCTCTCTCCACTTTCTCGTCCCACAATAGCCCTATTCCTGATGTTCCTTCTATCGTCCTTGGTCCCTCTCCTGATGCGGTTTCAACAGCCCTTGCTATTCTCCTGACGTTCCTAAACCCTCCCTTGCTCCTCCGCTCTTTCTTCTTCTACCATCCTTACTGCCCCTCTTGATTCACCTTTTATCATCCTTGCTACCACACCTGACTCCCCTACATCCTCCCTTGCTCCACCTTCTAATGACCCTATTCCTTCTTAAATCACTTCCACTTGCTTCTCCAATGATGCTTCTATTGCCTCCTCTTCTCTTCCCTCTCGTCTACAACCAGAATACCTCCACCCCATCCCAATGCCGCCCCAACGCTGACCCCTCCACCTCCAGCTCATACCACCTCAGGCTCAGATCCTTCCTCCCCGTCTCTCCCCCACCCAACAAACTGTCCGCTTTCCTGCTCAAACACAGTCCTCTCTTATCTACGCTCAAGCAGCAGCGCATAGGGTTCCGATCTACGTCCTAGTAACCGGGTTACGCTTGGGTCTCTGTTCAATTTCAGATATGGCCGCTCTGACTAACTAGTCACGACGGAAGCAGTGTTGGGAGATGCCATAATGCGTACCACTTCTCGGAAGGCTACACTAACTGGTGTCATTTCCTTCAGGAGCGAGGCGTACCGCTGATCAGAGGCCCCGATGACCGGTCTTACAGACTTGTCACTAAACACCTCTCTCTAGACGCAGTACAGGGAGAGCCAATTATAGAGCTTTAGTATGTCGGAGTGCGGGTCCAAAGGTCAGCATAGCTAAAGCACTACACACGAAGGCGTCCTACGCTTCCTATACCTCGTCGAGGTACCCTCGCAGGAGGATAGAGTCACTCTAACCTAGTTCGTCCTGCTTCATTACCGAGGGCAGGTCGAAGACTACAGCCCTCCCATCCAACTACAACAATGTGGCAGGTGCCTACTCTTGGGGCACTCCCAGCGTGGCTGTACTGTCAGGCAGGTATGCTAAAAAGAATTCTGCCACTTGATTCCCAGTCCCACCAAGCAACTCCAGCGGGTAGGAAAAGCGCCTGTGTCAGAGGGTAGGGCACGGAGCGCGCAGAAATTCCAGTCGTGGGTACAGGCAGCAAATCAACAGTCTCAAGGCTGGCTTTGTCGCGAGAGATACTGGTAAGGAGTCTGATACATGCAGCTCGGGCTCCCTCTCTCAGGGAAAAACAGCATGTCACACAAGAAAAATCCCGGGAGATCCCGGATCTCGGCCACGCACTGGGTCGTGAGAACCCAGTGCAAGCGTTGGCCGTCCTGAACCGACCCTTTCCTCATCGCCTGCACCGAGAGTAAATAGCAACCCTAATCCTGCTTGCATCAGATGCCTATGCCTACCCTTCAATCAGCACCGCACCACTGCCAAACCCGGGCCGCACCATCCAAGAACCCCATCCCTCTCCCGCCTACTTCCAAATCCCACCGCCGACCCGCAACCCTGACGAACTCTGGGACATTGTCATGCCTCCTCAGCTTCCTCCCAACGACACCCATGTCTCATCCCTGGACGCCCTCTTCTTCACGAGGATGTCGTGAACTAATGTTTATCACGAGGCTATCAATATCCTCAATCTACTGATCACACAGCCACACATGACCCACAACATCCTATCCACCTATACCGGATTCTTTTCACTGTTCTATAATCCCAAAGGAAATCTCTACGTTTCATGATGGCTAATCCCCAGACAAGTTTACCACATGGAATGCCAACTGTATAAACAGATGAAAACCTAAACCTGTTGAATTCTGTCTCAGTCAAAAAACAGACATTCAGGAAACTAGAACACGATGTACCATTAAACCCAATGTCCATGTGTTCAAAATATATCGAACAGACCGCAACCGATTAGGCGGAGTCACAACAATTATAACCAAGGACACAACTGAACACGTGTTTGCTCCATTACCTGCTCTCATTGGATTCGACGCTACCGGAATATATATTACCATGAACCGTACACGGACATACAGTCTCAGCATAAAACCCTTCCGGCCACATTAAAACTACGGAAGTAGATACTCTACTAGCACTTAACCAGCCAATGATCTTTGCCGGGTATCTCCGTGCTAAGTACAAAATCTGGAATTTGCATGTTAGACATGCCGCAGGTACCACTCTTTTAACGCACGAGAATAGTCCGGATTGTTTGATTTATGTACCGACAGAACTCACATTTATTCACAACAATATACGATTGAAATCCCACATAGTTAATATCACCGTCGCACGCGGACTCAGGCATTGCCATACTCTTAAACAATCAATGAACTCTTCTCGGATCCTCTCCCGGTTATCATCTGCCTTTGGAGCTCCTTAGCTCCCAGTGTACTACCGTTACTGCAAAATTACAACAGCGTCAATTTTCAACGGTTTGAAATTTGTTCACCCATGATATATCTAATACACCGATCACAACTCCTATGGAACTAAACGAGACAGTTGTAAACCTTGAAACAAATAAAATAACGCTACACTGGCAGCAGTGCCCCTCACACATTCAGTTGACAGAACCATACATCTCCCATCGGATTTACGAGCTCTCACTTCAGGAAGAAATCGCGCACGTTATCAGCGGTAACAAACCCGAAAGCCCAGAGATTAGGGGAACTACAATGGATTCAAAACACTCTCCGCTGAGCGTATTAGTAACCAAAGGGCACACGCCCTTGAAAACTCTGACGCAAACCACGGTATCATGTGGCGTATCTCCAAATACCTTATATGCGTCATAATAAACGTACCACCAGTGCAAGTGCACCAACAAATCCCGAAATCGGACTTTGAGAAGGCCGAAATGTTGTCAAATGCGTCACAAGACACTTTAACTCCTAACATGGTACCCTCAGATCAGCAATTTACCAGGAAAGGGAGAATCACGCCCGCGAAATCCACTCTGCACATACACACAGTAAGATACGAAAATACGACTACTTTTCCGAAGCATTGAAGACGGCCAAAATCCTTTACTTTCCTAAAAAGAAAAAGGAAACCCCAATAAAAACGCTGCGTAAGATCTTTGACAAAATTGTTCTAAAAGACCGAATGCATTCATAATCAGACACAACGTAATCTTAATGTCCAATTTCGATTCCATGGTAAACGCTCCAGCACATTGAAATTCTCAGAAATACTGAACACATCACCCATTGATTTAGCACGAATAAATCGACAGATGCTGTCATTCTGAAAATTCAGAGCGCCTTTGATCGTGTCTGGCACGAGGGACTTCTACGCAAGCTCATCAACATTCGAGCGCCAGATACGATAAGTTAAATTGCTAACTACCTGAGAGAGACCAGTAATTCGTCTCGACAGTTGACAACGCAACACTAGTTATTTATGTAATGAGCGGGAGTACTTCAGGGAAGACTACTTGACCCACAACATCTACAACAATGATATACCAAAGACAACTAACACTGAACTATATCTCTATGCTGGAGATACTTCCATCACTTCTCAATCTGACAAACCACGTTTATCTTGAAGAGATTTCAAAACGCTCTGGCCAACTTACACCCATGACATGAACAATTTCAATCGATTTTAGCTTAAAACAAAAGCCCCGAAACCTGTCTCGTGTTCTTCTTCAACCTCTGTAACCCTTTGGTGAAGAAAATTCATGGTCCAAACAATACCTCGGTGTTACCATGGATCAAGGTCTCACCTGAACAGCTCATATTAGCGCAACTCGAATCAAAGCCCTAGCGCGTCTGTGCAAACGTTACCCACTTATAAACCTACATAGGGCACTCAGACCAAAAATGTGACTCATGCATCTCAAAACACTAATTCGACTGTTACAGACATACGCCTAACGGCGTTGTGGGCATATGCTTCCCCCACTCATATTAAAAGACTCAAAAGGTTCCAAAACAAAATCTTCCATCCTTTGTTCCGTCAAGAAAATGCACGAAGAGCTGTAAATGTCCACTGTCGTGGAAGTAATTAGAAGGCTTAACTTTGACCTCTACGACAAAACTGCAGAACACCACAATTCACTTATACTGCAACTAGGCATTTGCACCACAGAAAATAACCAGTACAAAACACCCTTGCACCTATTTCTCAGATCCCTTTCTAACACCACTTCACCAATAGACATAGCCGCTTCAAGCTATGCAATACTGCAAGCATCAACCCTCAGGTAACTTAAACCGGCCACACCACAGCACAAGGTAAAACTGCATCCGAAGTAGGGCAACTTCCATACCCTGAACACACAACAAACTCCCACCCACACCATGTAACTCCAAAACTGCATTATGTGAACTGCATTGACATACGTCTGCCCATCTTATATATATATATATATATATATATATATATATATATATATATATATATGCTCTTATTAACTTTAGATTCTCACAACTAACTGCACGAGAGTCTACAGTATTGCATCCAACATTTCTCGTTTAGTTTTAAACCAGTCAACCAGTCAGCGCGTGGCCGCGTCGTGACCGAGTGGTTAGACCAATCGCCTCTCACCTAGACGGCCCAGATTCGATTCCAAGCGACCGCATGTGAGAGTTGTGGTCGACAAACGACACAGGGGCAGGTTTTCTCCGGAATCTCCGGTTTCTCCGCCATCGCATTCCACCAGTGCTTCATCTTCATTCCATGCATCATCAGTGTCATCGCCTGCGGTACCACAAGTACACAAGTAGTAAAAGAGGACGTTAAATATTATAAAAATCAGATAATAACACCACAAATTACCATATCTAAATTCCACCAACTTTCCTTACACACCCTAGGTAGACTCAAACTTCGGTGCCCTTTCGCCCTCTCTTGCGCGCGCTGCGTCTGTCCGTCACACTAAGCAGAGTTCTCAGCGGCAACCGACAACTAACACGCATGCACCACACTAACAAATGCCCCTTTCTGTTGCATGTTAGCAGGTTAGCTTAACAGTATATGCACGGAGAGAGGACGTAGCCTCTGTGGACGGTCGTCACTGGTGGAGGTGGGGTTGGACCAACCCTTTAAAGAAGTTCCCCTCCCAAGCCCTCTACACCCATTTCACGGCTCTCATCTATATTTTCCGAACCCACGTTACTCTGTTCCAGGGTCTCTGAGATTAGACACCCTGCATCATAACGAAGGGTGGTTCCTTTCCAGGGCCCTCTCTCACAGAGCTACCTGTTGGGTAGTAGCTCCGTGGCGGACTGTCCGCGCTTTACAGCCTTTCTGAAGGAATACAAGGTATCCTTAACGCTTACCAGGATGAGGACAGGCGAGCAGACCTTCCTTGCTGTGATCAATCCGTGTATTATAATGGCACGAAAGAGTCTATTAAGGCTGAGCTGCTCGCCAAACTCATTTTAGTGCATAGCGTTGTACAGCTTAGGCGTTTAGACTGGACCCAAATGCCTCTGCCGTTTTATTTGGTGGCCCTGGTGATGACAGATGATCTTCATCATCTTCAACTGCAAGAGTAGGTGCTCCACTTCAGCGTGAAAGTAGAGCTGTATAGGGGACCGGTTATCCCAGTTTAGTGCAGTCGCTGGCAGTAACTACGGCACACTAGGGAGATGTGTATCTCTAAGCGCATGGGAGCCCACAACCCGCGAACTTTCGACGTCCCCCAACCCTAAAGAAAGAGCGCCCTGTGCCTCAGTGCGGGCCATGGGGGCAGGTACCGGGCTTATCCGAGTACCAGAGACAGGTGACCGCGGCGCGCAACCTTCAGGGGACCCGGGACTAGCAGGCGATGTGGTAATTGAGCGCATTGCGCGGGGAGAACCCTTGCTCGAACACTACCCGAAGGCCGCGGGGGCATTCAGAGATGTCTACCTGAGAGTGCGTCGAGGCTCACCCCGATGAAAGAGGATACCCTAGCTGACCGACGTCTACATCAGCGATCTACTAGGAGACCCAGGCCACGGGATGGAGGGACCAAAAGCTCCATGAGGTGTGCCACGGTATATTCTACAGATTGTGTACGTTGAAGGAGTTGGAGGCTTAAAGCATCCTAGCCACCTTCCGCGACTTCCTGTAAACCATCCTCTCTTCTGGCTTCCTATGAACGCCACTCCTATCCTCAATATCATAGCATAGAATACCGACGGACAAGTAAGCGCAAAAACATACATTTCTCAGTTAAAAGAACATTCACATTGCACTAATTACCAAAACCCATCTCAGCGGCAACGACAGAATAAACATACCAGTTTGCAACACACACTGTAATAAGATAAACAGAGACGGGGATGGGGGTGGGCAGCCATAATAATAAAACAGAACATTGCATATGACTTAGCACCATAACTAAAATTCAGAGCCCTTGAATCATTTAGCATTTACGTTACGTTATAGAACAACCGAATACTAGTAGCGGCGTCGTATGCCCATTTCCCGGGTGTATTAAACGCTGCGGGCATCAATGCACTCATGCAACTAAGCATCCCAGCAACAGTAGCAGGCAACCTAAATGCAAAACACCAAATTTGGGAGTACAAGGAGGACAAATTCTAAGGTAGAGCTCTGCTAAACTTTATACATATATATAAAACTTGTATTACATGAGCCACGCTCCAACGGAGCACTCGTACATTCCCTTCAGCAGAAAAGCCCAGGGATTCTAGATATTAAAGTAACTCACAGAATTAACCTACAAGCTACAAGTAAAAAAAGAACTATCATTCGACCACAAAACAGTATTTCTAACTTTAGGGGCTTTGCAGCATAAGATCCGCCAGTACAGAGTCTCAATTGCAACAAAGTTGACTGGGACACCTTCGCAAAAGCCGTAGACGAAAACTGCCCATAATAAAACCGAACACAATCAAAAACATCAACACGATAATAACACAACTTAAACGAGCCACTAAAACCGTAACCAACTGTTAAGCAAACCAAGACAAACACAGTCCCAGCAGCTATAGGCCATCCACATGTTAGCTCCAGAAAAATATCGAACTAGACGTCACAACGCTGACCAAGAATACCTCAGATACACAAATGCGTTAGTAGGAGGGAGAACGACAAACTATATCTCACATCAATGGCAATTAGTACACCTCAACTACAAACAGATTCTGTATGGAGAATATCTCACTGCCTAAAACGTGACAAAACGCAAATTCCACCACTACACTATCATAAAACAGTTGCTTCAACCGGCCAACAAAATGCTACCGGACGCACTTCATTAAACACTCATACGGTATCCCATGCTGTTCTGTCTCCACTTTATGGTAGAAACAGAAACTGATAACCACAAAGAACTCACAACTCGCTTCGACAGACTAGCCCAAACGAATGTAAGTGGCTTAACAGGTATCCACCAAGGAGAAATATCCCCCAGGGCCCGATAGCAGCCAGTAGTTGCGTTATGCATCTGCCGCAAAATGCAAAAAAATCTGCTCACGAAAACCTTCAACTGCGCTCTTACCGATATATATATAACCCGGACATATTGCAATTTGACACAGTGGCTGACTTTCCCAAAAAGGGCAAAACCCTTCCAAACTCGCCTAATTACGGACCAATTAGTCTACTAACTACAACAGGAAATGTACTCGACAAAATAATAGTTAAACGACTCAACGCTCGAGTAATTAAGCAAAATATATTAATTCCGAAACAATTTGGTTTCCGAGCCAGAAACTGAACTACCCTGCTATTAATCAGAGCAAATGAAAACATTACATACGGTTTCAACATAGGGGAATAAACATGCACACTTTTCCTCTATGTCGATCGAGCATTCGAGGGAGTATGACATCCTTGCGGTGCCATAGTAGTAAAAGCGCGCGTTGAACACTATAAAAAAGTATCACGCTGGCTTACTACGGAAACCTAAAAAGCTAAATGTACATGACTCGTTTAGGCAAACTACCTAAACGACCGAAAATGTCAATCGAGAGTGAACAGTCATATCTCCAGCGAGCGTAAAATCAGCTGCCGCAAGACAGCTTACTGGGACCGGCTCTATTTAATATATTTATAAACGACATTCCAAAAATGGAAAACATGAACTTACACGTTTACGCAGACAATACTGCCGTAATGACACAATCAGACAAAACTGATTTCATAAATAGAAGACTGCAAAATGCCCTTGAGTAATGGCTTACGGATGGCGCATCAAAGTAAACGCGCAAAACACAGACGTTGATGTTTACCAAACGTAACAAACACAGATTCCCACCACTTACCGCTACTTAGCGAATTGGCGAAAACATAGAGTGGACAGACACGGTTACGGTAACCTGGCTAGATCTCAAATGGATCACGGCCGAACATGCAAAAACCACATACTCCAAATCTGCGGCTAATTAGGCACGCTCTACCCAATCATTAATATGGGCTAAATGGGACAACTTTATACAAAACTAAACCTATACCACACCACTATGGGAGTATGCCGACAAATACAATATAAAATGGTTATAGTTGTTTCAAAATAAAGTGCTAGGTATTGTAGCCAAGGTACCTTAAAGAGGTCTATCTGATGTTCCATCGGCTAACTTAAATGCGCACCGCTAAACAATTCATCAAGTAGCTAACATGCGATACTTAAAAACAAATACATAAAATAAAAAGACTATACAATCTACCAGTAACAGCACTAGGCAACTACGACAAAAAAAAAAGTCCTGTTATTTATGGACGCTCTTTAACTGCTGTGGTTCTCAGCGTCCAATTCTAAATTCTAAATTGGGCGTGAAATTATTAATTTTGCTCAGAGGCCTCTCAATCAGGCTTGAGGTTCTTTTACGTGCCGTAAATCTACGACACGGGACCAACGGCTTTACTTCCCTTCCGAAGGAAGCCATGCTAAGGATTTTTACGCCCGAAAAAAATCCATTGTACTCCGCCGGGTTTGAACCCGCGACCTTGGGTATATGAAGTCAGCATGGTAACCATTACACCACGGAGGGCGACGGCAACTACGACACCCTAACTAACAAACATAATTGGCCCCTTTCATTATTCGACAGGGCGTTGGCCGAAGATATCAGGTAGACCTAATTTAACTTCTACTTGACCACTCCTACAATCCTGAAACCAACATAGCAAACTCTCCTACGCGCCCAAGTACCCAAATATAATTTTTTCTAACTCTTATGTTGTTTGGACTCGCTCGTTACACAGTCTTCAAGCCCTCACCGACAGCTAAGGTGGTCCTGGAAGAAGGGCCTCACACCTTGATCAATGTAGGTTGCATTATAGACTCGGTCACACAAATGACGGCAGCAATGATATGGACTACGACCCATTGGGCAAGAGCCTGGCTAAGAAGTGACGGGAACCTGTGTGACTATTGACGAACGGGACATAGCGGCCAAAAGCATCGCACATGGAGTTCATCCTGTGCTGTTTTATATATAAAAATCTCTAATAACTTAATGCGTGTATTCTCGCCGGTATTGTTGAGGTTTCAATGCCAATCCCAGCTAGCGAATTTGACGCGTTTTCATGCAATGTATGACAGCAATCCCACTTTAGCTTACTAACAACTACTTACTGCTGATAAATCTTCCTGCTGTTTATCATACTTTTCTAGTATTGACGATTGTCCCTGCTTCATTAGAAGTAACCATTTGTGTGTTTCTGGTTCATATAAACAAATTGTTTTGGTAGAATTCTGTCTAAATTTTTCTTTGCATTTGAGTTAAATATTTTACATGGATGTACTGAACTTAAAAAAATGAACTCACAATCTGTGTAGTGTATAGTGTAATGGAAAAAAATCAAATTACATTTAGAGTGTAGGATAAATGAAATTTTCTTTGGTTACAAGGTACAACAGTTGTTAGATAAATTGGATGAACTTTATCCAGATGAAAAACAAACGCAACTGAAAGAGTGTAGGTCTATATATGAGATGTGTCTAAACTGCTTAAATAAGTATTTTGATTTAAGTGATGACAACATTTTTTCTTAATGGATTGTGTTTCCCTGAAGAAAAACGTGACTTCCAAAAGATCTTAAAACTAGCAGAGTCACTTAATGTTGTTGACCCATAAATGTAGATTTATGTATTCAGATATTTATATAGTGTCTCATTTGTTTTCTAAAGACTTGAAATCTAAGTTAACTGCTATGGCAATATTGCAGAGATGGGTGTACATTATTGAGCAGGTTAGTGCATCAAAACTGTGCAATACTGTAATTTTTGTTAAATTTGTTTTAAGTATATTCCCTTCGAACTCATTCACACAGAGAGTTTTCTCTATTGTGAACATTGAATGGAGGGATAAGCGAAACAGGTGCACAGTGAACTTAGTAAAAATGAGTTGTACACTTATTTCGACTACAGTGGAAGCTTCCGTAATTTGTATAATGCAGCACTTCCAGACAAGAAACTGCTTAATAGCGCACACCAAAATAACAAATATTAATTTGTTTCGCTGGTCAAAAGCCTAACCTTAATCATAATGTAATTGTAATAATAGAAGAACATGTAGGCTACTTGCTGTTCTGTCCCTATGTGGAAATAAAAGTGCCTAAACGTTCAGTATCGATATGTGTTTCCATTTCTCCTCCCTGAAATCTGGCAACCCTAAGCATATGTCATATCTCAACCCTCTCACCACTGTTTCCGTAAGGTGCTGGAAGGTAGGCGATGCATTGCAGCGGGCAAAGAGCATAACCGTAAATTGCCAAAGCCCTTGGCCAGTCGAGAATGTGGTCTTCTTCTTGTCTCCAGGTTCTAGGGCCATTTGCCAGTATCCCGATTTCAGGCCGGAAAGTCGAGAATCACTGGGCGTCAGCAAAAGTATTATCCTGGTGTCGTCAATCCGCCGTAAGGGTAAACAGCCCTTTCTCTTGACGGCAATCAGCTTCCTGTATCCACGCAGAAGCGTTGTCCTTCGTTCTTCTTCTTATTCTTCTTCACTAAGACTTTGGGAGAGCACCAAGGGCTATGGGACTCTTCATTAATTCCCCTAGATTTCCTGTCCACCAACAAATCTTTTACCTATGCTTCTGGGTGCTTGCTGGATAGCTGGGGCATCCCCGGTGTCGAATATCGGTCCAATATCAGGTTCCTTGGCCTTCCAGGTGCGCACCACCGCGGGCACAACTACATCGTTCCTTAGGATCACCCTGCAGATCCGCAGATGTTCATGTCGGCTCCGTAGCAACCCTTATCTCGGCCGAGTCGCAGAATCCTCCGGCCGGCGTCAATCGTTATCTCGTGGCTCCTGAGGGCATTCAATCCCAGTGTCAAATCCTCAGCCACCCTCGTGACGAACACCCAGAAGCACATTGTGTTTCATCCCAGTGTCAACTCCAGCACATCCTCCTTCTCGCCCGACGCCGACACTAGTTGGTATAGCCGACTGGATGTTCATGGCAGCAAACCCTTGGCCACGTGAGGTCTGATTCCAGTCGCGTTTGCAACTGTGTCTATCAGTATCCGTATAACTTCCCTTGGGTCGCGCGCCGTGGCCAAGTGGTTAGACCACTCACCCCCACTAAGACTAAGGTTTTGGAATGTGGGATTTTATGGACAAAGTGGCGCAGGGACGCGTTTTATCTGGGCTCTCCGCCATCGCTTTCCACTGGCGCTCCTTTTTCATTCCATGTATCATTAGTGCCATCAACTGTGGCGCCTCTGTAGTAAAACTGGCATTAGACACTCTCCAAAAGTTAATAAAACAGCTTCCATTGCATCCAGCGGTCAGGTATGAGGCTGTCGTCCACTCTTCTGCCCAAGCTAGGTAGCTTCACTCGAAAGGATGGTGAACACGGGACCCACGTGCCCCTTGCTACGCCGGTCCTTACTCGTTTTCTGCCAGCTCGTCGTCTTGGTGTTGATAGTCCTTCATTAGGTGACCTGGGTCGCTGCACCCCCAGCACATACTAGCTGAAGATCGTCTTCGTCTCTGAATTGCTGCTATCTCCCTGTCAGAACGAATACTCCTGGCCTTTATGATGGGTGCAGCTGTGGTTTACCGTCTCCGTTTTAAGTGCTGCCATTAATGCCGCGTGGTTATTCTTATATATGCCGAGCATAAGCTGCTGTCATATCTCGAAGTCGCGCACCCCGTCGGCGAAGGAGTAGGCAGCTTTCTGGGACACATGACTAGATGATAGGTTCACAGAAGCTTTGTTCTCAGGTTGTTCGATGGCAGGGGCTAACTCCTTAACTCCTGCATCGTCTCACCTGGAATTTGAAGCCTCGCCTTAAGCTGACGGCGGTAGGCTGCAGTCAAACGATGCGGTTCTTGAGCCCTGAAAGATCCGCTCCCCCCTCGAACTTCGCCAACGTCGGGATCGCATTCAGCACATATGCCGCCCGTCTCTGGAAGCTCTTTATTAGCTTTGCGACTTCCTCTTCTGTTAAGCGTCGGTTTTGGATGGCGACGACGGCGAACTGTCGGCAGGATACTTCTATGGTTGACATCCCGTCGTACTTGGGTGGCTCGATGCGTGCGGATTTTGTGCCACGTCCGGGCGTCTTGGCCTTCAAGTTTTCGACTTTACATCGAGCATCTTTTTCACCATTTCATTCCAACCATAGCATCGCTAACGACTTTTCTCCCCCAAGGCATTAACGCGTTCCCTGAGGTATTTCTGACGTCAACGCGATGGCCAATGTTTTTCATTATTTTTCCAAGCTCTTCGACGTCCATCTTCATGCCGGCCATTTTGTTCGAATATGCCAGAAAGTTCCGTTTTCCATCGCGCAGCTCACAACCGTTATTTCATTTCATATCTTCTTCTCTGCTGTTTCATTTCGTTTTTACTTCTCTTTAAAAAGCCTTCAGTTCTGTCTTTCTTTCAGTCTGCACCTTCTTTAACGTGGAACTCGCTGCTTTATTTCAGTTTTGATCTTGCCCATCTTCTCCAATAACTATTAAAAGTATCTCGACCCTCAACGCTTGATACTTATGTAACAATGCATTTATTGGCTCAAAAGTTGGTTACAATTAAAGCCTTTAAATAATTGCTGCAAACAATTCACTTGACGCTTAGACGGTAGTCAGTTGACAGCTGCACGCCACATCGCGCTAATAGTCCAGCCACTCACAAATTACTAGATCTCAGTACACACCGGCTTGCGCTTTTCCCTTTTTTTATAACTAGAAAAAACAGCAAGAACTTTCTGGAAGGTAGTGGAAACCTAATATTTCGGAAGAAGCCAGACGTGTAGTGTTCTAAAGTCTCCGGTTACCGTCGCGTTATACTCCCTGGGTTGTTACGCATTCCTAGGTCAAAGATAAAACATTAGCAATAGATTTTCGACATAAATGAAACAACAATATTGCTTTTGCAGATATTCATTTGAATGATACTAAAATCACACATGTAACAGACACCAAATGTTTATGATGTGACCAAATCAAAATTTGGATTGGAAAGCCTATATTGAACATTTGAATAAAAATTAAGTTAAATATGTTGTGTATTAAAAATATTATACATTCCAGCAGCTACAGATATAGTCGGAGTAGCTTATTTTGCTCCCATTTATACTCTTTTAAATAATAATAATAATAATAATAATAATAATAATAATAATAATAATGATGATGATGTAGATGATGATAATAAGAATGCTTATTATGAAGATGATGATGATTATTATTATTATTATTATTATTATTATTATTATTATTATTATCATCATGCTATTATTTTTTTTTTAATTCTTTCATTTAGATGCCTCCTTTAACATTTATCGTCATATCCAAGGCTTTGGTTTAGAAACACTCGTTGACCGTAGGTTCTTTAACGTTGAGTTTTAATCATTTTCTTTTTCTTCAAACATACGCACATTCATTCCCATATACTTACTTCCAGACTATGTGGAGGATAGGGAATGATTCTGGTTAAAGAAAATTTCCCCGCCTCAGCCGGGAATCGAACTCGGGACACCTGACTGAAAAGTCAGCTCGCTGCAAACCCAACCACGGAGGCGTCTCTTTTAAATTGTGGCATCATTTTTTGGGAAGTTCAAGAATATCAGGGAAAAGTCTTCAAAATGCAACACAGAGTTATGAGGACAATAACTAACCAATCATTTTATGTGAGCTGCGGAGTTGCAAGGAACTTGACATTAGGACCCTTCTGTGTTGGTATATATATACATACATACAGGATTTTAATGAACTATACCGAAATATTTTCACAGAATATGTAGATTACTTAAATAAGTAATTTGAGACAGGAGACATATGGCCTGTTTATTGAAATTTCGAAGTAACGGCTATAAGTTTCTGAAGTGCCAGTACGCCACTGGAATGAAAAAAAAAAAGTTTACTCTATAACAGAAATTGAATTCATGACCTTTGGGATAGCAGCTTGCCTCGTTACGCATTAAGCCACCAGAACAGTTGAAAAAAAAAACGCCTCCAGAGTGGGCAACATAACTCAAGGACATAGATAATGAATGCTCAGTGTCGCACTGTCAAGAGATTAATTCGAGACCTTACAGATTTTTGCGACATTAAATCTTGAGAAGGTTAGTAACGAGCTGCTAAAAATCGATATTTCTATACTCGGGCAACAGATTTAAAGACATTCTAAGCCATTTTTTCAACCCGCTTTGCTTTAAAACCGACTTATCAGCACCTGATACCCACACGTTTAACGCTATGTAGTTGCGTTATGTTTATTCGGGGAGCATGCTGAGCTCAAATTACTTATATCAATCACATGCACAATCTCGCAAATTATTTCGGTGTAGTTCATTAACACCTGTAAGGGTGTTAGAGCTAATATAAATAACCTCAAGAATCACGCAATTATTCATCAACATGATATAACAGGAAATTTCAATCTATCAACAACTAGCTATAATACCACACTGTATAGACATTCATTACGGGTGGCGTCGGCGGTGGAAGACTTCAAAAGTTGACGTCCCGTAGTAACTTGGGTTGCTTGACGCGCGTGGATGTTGTGTTGAGTACTGGCGTCTTGACTTTCAGATTTTCCAAATTTTCATCGAGCATCTTTTTCACCATGACGTTCAATTCTTTGGCATCGCTGTCACTTTTTCCCTTCAGGGGATTAGCGCGTTGCCCGAGGTGTTAACGCGATGGTCAAGGCTATTCATTATTCCCCCAAATTCTTCTATGTCCTTCTCACCATTTTTTTTTTTTTTTAAATATTCTAGAAAATCCGTTTTCATTATGACAAATATGTCATAGCGTAAAATATTTTTCATGTACATATAACACCACAAATCATAATTGTTATTCAAACCTCTCCATCGCGCAGTTCACAGCGTTATTTCATATCACAACTTCTCTTCTGTGGTTTCCACTTCAGTTTTCAGTTTTTCTTTTACAGTCTGCAGTTCGGTCTTCATTTCCTGTCGTTTCACTTATTCAACATTTTTTTTTTTGAAGCATCTCGTTCATCTTGGGTTCTTAGTCCCACGCCTAATACAAGTATAACAAACTTATTTATTGGCTCATAAGTTGACTATAAATAAAACATTTAAAATATTGCTGCAAACAAATCACTTGATTCTTCGACGCGTAGACAGTAGACTGCTGCACGCCACTGCGCTCGAATATTTCAGACACTCAAGATCATTTCAGCTCACTACACACCGGATTGCAGAATTTCCTCCTTTTATAGCTAGAAAATGACTTCACAAAGCTTTCTGGAAGCTTGTGGAGACCAAAGGTTCTAGAAGTATCCAGACATGTCGCGTTCTAGAGTCTCGAGTTACCGTTGCGCCGGACTCCCTGTATTGTTACGCACTTCAAAGTCAAAGATAAAACAGTAGCAATAGGATTTCGGCATAAAGCAAATAAAAGTATTAATTTTCCGGATATTCATTTGAATGATATTAGGATCACATATGTAACAGATACAACATTTTAGGGGGTGGCTTAATCAACATTTAAATTAGACAGCATACATTGAAACGTTGAATAAAATATTAAATAAACTATGTTATACATCAAAAACATTAAACGTGTCAATAGAAATGCATGTAGTCGAAGTAGCTTATTTTGCTTACATTATACTCTTTTAAATTTTCATTTTAGTTTTTAATTGTTTCACTTATATAGCTTCCTTTAACGTCTATGGTCATATCGGGAATTGAACCCGGCACCTCTGGGTTAAAAGTCAGCTCGCTGAGGTCTGAATCACGCAGGCAGTCTCTTTTAAATTGTGGCATAATTTTATGGGGAAGTTCAAGCATAGATATTAGATGAAAAAGTTTTGAAAATGCAAAAGAGAGTTGTAAGAATTATAACTAACCAAAGAACTTAAGTGAGCTGAGGAGCGTATTTTAAGGGACTTAAAAGTGTGACTCTTCTATGTGTGTGTGTGTGTGTGTGTGTGTGTGTGTGTGTGTGTGTGTGTGTGTGTATTGATAGTGTTTAACTACCCATTTTGCCACAAATAGCATCGCAGGCGATGACACTGATGAAACATGGAATGAACATGGAGCACCGGTGATATGTGATGGCGGAGGGAACTGGAGAACCCGGAGAAAACCCGCCCCAGCGCCGCTTTGTCCGCCACAAATGTTTGTACACAAACACACGTTAAAGCTAATATAAGTAACTTCAAGACTCACGCAATTACTTATCAATATGATACAACAGGAAATTCAAATCTATCAACGATTAGCCATAATACCGCTGAATAAACATCCATTCACTTATAATGATATGAGTAAGTTGCCACCTTATTTAAAAGAACCAGATACAATCAAGGTATTTCAAAAACAGCTTCACAAATTTTTAATTGGAAATGTTTTTATTCTATACAACAGTGTTTAGTAAGTTAGTTTTACCAGAATATTTACTATTATTAGTTTTATTTTGCAAATGTTGTATAGCTGTTCTGGAAATACTGTGTTGCATTTTCTTTTGTAATTTTTTTATTTTCTACGATCACTATGTGAGTTTTCCTTTGTAAATTTTGTGTTGAGGTATCCATTACTTGTTCAATATAGAAAGAATGAATAAATTGAATTGAATTGAAGGTCTCCAGCTACCCTAACTAACGTACCAAAAGCAGCACACGGATGGCACTGTCTCCTGATGTAGAAGTCATACTCGAACTTTTACTTTAGCAATAAGGTATTGAAGACGAACATGGGTATTATTATAAGTTTTCAGCTTAACTGAAGTTGAGATCTATGATAGCTGTAAATGTAAATATGTGTAAAAACCTCACAAAAAAAAAAAACGGATCTGACCCATAGAATAAAACAAATAAGTGATGGGAATATAAACATAAATTCTAGGTGATAAGGAAAGACGGAAGTGAGTCGATTAAGGAGAAACTCAATATATCTAGAATGAGGTTACTAAAAATACGTTCTAGGACAAGTAATTGTGCACTTGTTTTTCTGCGGTCGTAAGAGAAACTACGATTCTTGTGAGTGACGACTACAGGCAGCGCTTAAGTTCTGATTCTACTATGTGACATGTGTAGCGTATTGTTGTATCGTTGTATCTGAAAGTAGATGTCCTATTAACAACTTATAGCCATGGAAAGTCAAAAAAAGAAGTCAACACGGAAAATTATAAACTCTCAAAGCAGGAAGATAATTCACAATGTCTTAAAGTTTTTGGCAAAAGAAAAACAAAACGGCCTAGTTCTTCATTTGCAAATGGCTACAGCGGCAGGAAAAAGTGATAGAACAGTAAACAAATCGGTAAAGAATTTGAATCTCCACCGCAGAATTACGTAAGTGAAATTCTGTTCGCTTCCCTTAGCGTAGCATATGTTTTGCTTCCAATGGTGTACTCGTTTTTGTGGCATGTTGTTCCCCTCTCCGCCATCTTGTTGCCCGGCCGTTACACGTAAACATAAAAACAGCGCTGCTCCGCCACGAAGTGCATTCCTAAAAGTCCTTATCGGTAGGTATGATGCATAAGCAGGTACACATATAAAATCAGATTTGCTCCATTCACATGACTTTCTCTACATCTCTGTAAGAAATTATTGTTAATAAGCTTATTTTTCTAGTTCATGCTCATCGAGATAAACATTATCAGAAACGGTTTTATTACTTAGTTCCTTATAAGTAGGAGGGAAATAAGGGGATACCTTAGGCTAAACCGATATTCAAGTCATTTAAAATGTGGTCGCTATGGGATTGAAATCCGTTTCTTAGCGTAGCCAGGTGTTGACAAATTCCCGTATTAGAAAAATATAAGTATTTTATGATTAAAACAATAACAAGGAATATCTCAAAAACGGTCAATTCCACGGAAAAAATATATACCTGTAACATGAGTTACGTGTTTTAACGAGCTCTACATTTTTTTGTGTAGTAAGTTTTTGCCTATCTCATGGTTTACCAGTTATGCAAAATTCCGCAAAATCCATTCAGAGTAAAGATGTCTTCAGAAGCTATTCCCAGAAAATTCAAGATATATACTTTATTTGTCATGTAAATATCTTGAATATACGAGATTTTAAAATAAGAACTGAAGCTTTCCTGGCGACGTGTTAATTCAAAATCTTAAATTTTGAATTAATACGAGATTTTAATCAAAATCGTTGTAGCCATTTTTGAGAAAATCAAACATTTCTAAAATTTTTCCATGTAAAGGGTAGTTGGGGTGGAGGGATGTTCTTGAAAATTTTGTGTCGCATCTTTGGTTAATTCCCAGCTTAAACGGCAAGTTTGATACTTAGTGGACTTTCCGTGTTTAAGCTATGGACATTGTTCTAAAAATGTGTGTGTGTGTGTGTGTGTGTTTTTTTCTTTTTTAATTCAGGGTGTCTGGAAAAAAATTAAGAAATGTAAATGGAGTTTTGTTTATGGACGCTCTTTAACTGCTGTGGTTCTCAGCGTCCCATTCTTTACTGGGCGTGAAAGACGGCTTAATTTTGCTCAGGGGCCTCTTAATCAGGGTTGCGGTTCTTTTACGTGCCGTAAATCTATGACACGGGACCAACGGTTTTACTTTCCCCCCGAAGGCTTTGCTTTCCCGAAAAAATCCATCATCCTCCGCCGGGTTTGAACCCGCGACCTGGGGTATATGAAGTAGGCATGGTAATCATAGCCGGTACCCATGGCCACGCTCGCTAAGGCGTATCGCTTTGGTGCTTTGTGGGCAGGGGATTGTGAGTTCGAGTCCCGCCTTGGGCATGGGTGTCATATGTTTGCGCAATGTGTATATGTTTGTGTAAAGGAACAGTAAAACCACTAATCATACAGTAAATTTAGGGGGGGGGATGGATGTAAACGGAGATGCAGCGCCGGAGTCCTGATTAGACTCCGGTACTGATTTATAAATAAAAAAATTACACCGCGGAGGGCGACAGGTCTCAAAATATATATTTCCGGTGAAATCTCGGTATCGAAATTATGGGTGCAATAGAATACCTTCTCTATACACTATATATATACTAAGTGTAGAGAAAGTAAAATCCAGATGTGATAGCCAAAATACAGATTTCATTTTTGAAATTAGGGCACTGATTTCCACCAGAATCACATATTTTGTTTTATACCGCAGAATCAATGTTGACGGTAAAAACTTAGCGGATAAATTTCGTAGGCAATATTTTCAAAAAAGAAAATTAATTAACGAGAAAAAGCTCTCCTGGAAAAGTATCAAAACAAATCATTTCAATTAGTGAACAATTCGCTCCAATTATCGTTTTTGTCTATAATTTCAATAGCAGACCAGGTATTTTAATTGATTAATAGGTTGTATATTGTTTTCAACGGTATAGCATATTGTTGGAGTTTGTGCATGAATGAGATAAATAGTAGAGTAAAAATTGTGTAAAATCTGTTATTTACTAATCTGTGTCTTTAGTCACCCACTTTTAAATGTAGCAGGATCGCGATGATCCAAGTAGAGGAATTGTGGGTACACAAGTTCTCATGAAGATGTGAACAGCCTTCACTTTCTGAGGCTAACATCTAACGCAGCCTTCCAAAGTTACAACTGCCTAGTACAGCTGCACTTAGCACATGACCTTCTCCGCCCATACCGTAGTTTATGTTTACGACGTTACCAACATAATGTTTTTATTGCTTACACTATAAACGAAAGAGAGATTGTGATAGCTAAGATGTTATAGTGGTATTAAGGTGACGGATATGTTTATAAATACCATATTTCGCAATACTAAATAGCGTTATAGACGTCCAGAACGAAAATTAAGTCAAAATTTGGTGATATCTCTTGCCGTGTGAAGCACATTGGTTACAATGAAATGTTAATCTAATATGGCTGTTGTGGCAAAGTTTCATAGTTATAATAGCTTCATAAACGTAATGGGATAAATAGAAGCCCAAATTTTCGACTTGATGAGTAACTTTGCTTTATCTATTGAAGTAAGCTGGGAAATTCCCTTCAACGTTTTTTTTTTTTTTTTTTTTTTTTTTAAAAATGTATCCCTATTTACATTTTCCCCCGTAGGTTTTACTGATTACTGGTTTTACTGTTGCTTTTACAAACATATACACATTGCACACATTGCATAACACCCATGCCCAAGGCTGGACTCGAACCCACGATCCCCTGTCCACGAAGCACCAAAGCGAGACGCTTTAGCGAGCGTGGCCATGAGGACCGGCCTTTTGTAAGACTATCCGAACCACGTGCCCCTTGCTACGCCGGTCCTTACTCGTTTTCTGCCAGCTCGTCGTCTTGGTGTGGATAGTCCTCTTCATCAGGTGACCTGGGTCGCCGCACCCCCAGCACATAGCAGCTGAAGATCGTCTTCGTCTCTGAATTGCTGCTATCTCCCTGTCAGAACGAATACTCCTGGCCTTTGTGATGGGTGCAGCTGTAGTTTACTGTCTCCGTTCTAAGTGCTGCCATTAATGCCGCGTGGTTATTCTTATATATGCCGAGCATAAGCTGCTGTCATATCTCGAAGTCGCGCACCCCGTCGGCGAAGGAGTAGGCAGGTTTCTGGGACACATGACTAGATGATAGGTTCACAGAAGCTTTGTTCTCAGGTTGTTCGATGTCAGGGGCTAACTCCTTAACTCCTGCATCGTCTAACCTGGAATTTGAAGCCTCGCCTTAAGCTGACGGCGGTAGGCTGCAGTCAAACGATGCGGTTCTTGAGCCCTGAAAGATCCGCTCCCCCCTCGAATTTCGCCAACGTCGGGATCGCATTCAGCACATATGCCGCCCGTCTCTGGAAGCTCTTTATTAGCTTTGCGACTTCCTCTTCTGTTAAGCGTCGGTTTTGGATGGCGACGACGGCGAACTGTCGGCAGGATACTTCTATGGTTGACATCCCGTCGTACTTGGGTGACTCGATGCGTGCGGATTTTGTGCCACGTCCGGGCGTCTTGGCCTTCAAGTTTTCGACTTTACATCGAGCATCTTTTTCACCATTTCATTCCAACCATAGCATCGCTAACGACTTTTCTCCCCCAAGGCATTAACGCGTTCCCTGAGGTGTTTCTGACGTCAACGCGATGGCCAATGTTTTTCATTATTTTTCCAAGCTCTTCGACGTCCATCTTCATGACGGCCATTTTGTTCGAATATGCCAGAAAGTTCCGTTTTCCATCGCGCAGCTCACAACCGTTATTTCATTTCATATCTTCTTCTCTGCTGTTTCATTTCGTTTTTACTTCTCTTTAAAAAGCCTTCAGTTCTGTCTTTCTTTCAGTCTGCACCTTCTTTAACGTAGAACTCGCTGCTTTATTTCAGTTTTGATCTTGCCCATCTTCTCCAATAACTATTAAAAGTATCTCGACCGTCAACGCTTGATACTTATGTAACAATGCATTTATTGGCTCAAAAGTTGGTTACAATTAAAGCCTTTAAATAATTGCTGCAAACAATTCACTTGACGCTTAGACGGTAGACAGTTGACAGCTGCACGCCACATCGCGCTAATAGTCCAGCCACTCACAAATTACTAGATCTCAGTACACACCGGCTTGCGCTTTTCCCTTTTTTTATAACTAGAAAAAACATCAAGAACTTTCTGGAAGGTAGTGGAAACCTAATATTTCGGAAGAAGCCAGACGTGTAGTGTTCTAAAGTCTCCGGTGACCGTCGCGTCATACTCCCTGGGTTGTTACGCATTCCTAGGTCAAAGATGAAACATTAGCAATAGATTTTCGACATAAATGAAACAACAGTATTGCTTTTGCAGATATTCATTTGAATGATACTAAAATCACACATGTAACAGACACCAAATGTTTATGATGTGACCAAATCAAAATTTGGATTGGAAAGCCTATATTGAACATTTGAATAAAAATTAAGTTAAATATGTTGTGTATTAAAAATATTATACATTCCAGCAGCTACAGATATAGTCGGAGTAGCTTATTTTGCTCCCATTTATACTCTTTTAAATAATAATAATAATAATAATAATAATAATAATAATAATAATAACAACAATAATGTATATTATGATAATAAGAATGCTTATTATGAAGATGATTATTATTATTATTATTATTATTATCATGCTATTATTTTTTTTTTTAATTCTTTCATTTAGATGCCTCCTTTAACATTTATCGTCATATCCAAGGCTTTGGTTTAGAAACACTCGTTGACTGTAGGTTCTTTAACGTTGAGTTTTAATCATTTTCTTTTTCTTCAAACATACGCACATTCATTCCCATATACTTACTTCCAGACTATGTGGAGGATAGGGAATGATTCTGGTTAAAGAAAATTTCCCCGCCTCAGCCGGGAATCGAACTCGGGACACCTGACTGAAAAGTCAGCTCGCTGACAACCCAACCACGGAGGCGTTTCTTTTAAATTGTGGCATCATTTTTTGGGAAGTTCAGGAATATCAGGGAAAAGTGTTCAAAATGCCACACAGAGTTATGAGGACAATAACTAACCAATCATTTTATGTGAGCTGCGGAGTTGCAAGGAACTTGACATTAGGACCCTTCTGTGTTGGTATATATATATACATATATACAGGATTTTAATGAACTATACCGAAATATTTTCACAGAATATGTAGATTACTTAAATAAGTAATTTGAGACAGGAGACTTATGGCCTGTTTATTGAAATTTCGAAGTAACGGCTATAAGTTTCTGAAGTGCCAGTACGCCACTGGAATGAAAAAAAAAAGTTTACTCTATAACAGAAATTGAATTCATGACCTTTGAGATAGCAGCTTGCCGCGTTACGCATTAAGCCACCAGAACAGTTGAAAAAAAAAAACGCCTCCAGAGTGGGCTACATAACTCAAGGACATAGATAATGAATTCTCAGTGTCGCACTGTCAAGAGATTAATTCGAGACTTTACAGATTTTTGTGACATTAAATCTTGAGAAGGTTAGTAACGAGCTGCTAAAAATCGATATTTCTATACTCGGGCAACAGATTTAAAGACATTCTAAGCCATTTTTTCAACCCGCTTTGCTTTAAAACCGACTTATCAGCACCTGATACCCACACGATTAACGCTATGTAGTTGCGTTATGTTTATTCGGGGAGCATGCCGAGCTCAAACTACTTATATCAATCACGTGCACAATCTCGCAAATTATTTCGGTGTAGTTCATTAACACCTGTAGGGGTGTTAGAGCTAATATAAATAACCTCAAGTATCACGCAATTATTCATCAACATGATATAACAGGAAATTTCAATCTATCAACAACTAGCTATAATACCACACTGTATAGACATTCATTACGGGTGGCGTCGGCGGCGGAAGACTTCAAAAGTTGACGTCCCGTAGTAACTTGGGTTGCTTGACGCGCGTGGATGTTGTGTTGAGTACTGGAGTCTTGACTTTCAGATTTTCCAAATTTTCATCGAGCATCTTTTTCACCATGACGTTCAATTCTTTGGCATCGCTGTCACTTTTTCCCTTCAGGGGATTAGCGCGTTGCCCGAGGTGTTAACGCGATGGTCAAGGCTATTCATTATTCCCCCAAATTCTTCTATGTCCTTCTCAGCATTTTTTTTTTTTTTTTTTTAATATTCTAGAAAATCCGTTTTCATTATGACAAATATGTCATAGCGTAAAATATTTTTCATGTACATATAACACCACAAATCATAATTGTTATTCAAACCTCTCCATCGCGCAGTTCACAGCGTTATTTCATATCACAACTTCTCTTCTGTGGTTTCCACTTCAGTTTTCAGTTTTTCTTTTACAGTCTGCAGTTCGGTCTTCATTTCCTGTCGTTTCACTTATTCAACATTTTTTTTTTTTGGATCATCTCGTTCATCTTGGGTTCTTAGTCCCACGCCTAATACAAGTATAACAAACTTATTTATTGGCTCATAAGTTGACTATAAATAAAACATTTAAAATATTGCTGCAAACAGATCACTTGATGCTTCGACGCGTAGACAGTAGACTGCTGCACGCCACTGCGCTCGAATATTTCAGACACTCAAGATCATTTCAGCTCACTACACACCGGATTGCAGAATTTCCTCCTTTTATAGCTAGAAAATGACTTCATAAAGCTTTCTGGAAGCTTGTGGAGACCAAAGGTTCTAGAAGTATCTAGACATGTCGCGTTCTAGAGTCTCGAGTTACCGTTGCGCCGGACTCCCTGTATTGTTACGCACTTCAAAGTCAAAGATAAAACAGTAGCAATAGGATTTCGGCATAAAGCAAATAAAAGTATTAATTTTCCGGATATTCATTTGAATGATATTAGGATCACATATGTAACAGATACAACATTTTAGGGGGTGGCTTAATCAACATTTAAATTAGACAGCATACATTGAAACGTTGAATAAAATATTAAATAAACTATGTTATACATCAAAAACATTAAACGTGTCAATAGAAATGCATGTAGTCGAAGTAGCTTATTTTGCTTACACTATACTCTTTTAAATTTCCATTTTAGTTTTTAATTGTTTCACTTATATAGCCTCCTTTAACGTCTATGGTCATATCGGGAATTGAACCCGGCACCTCTGGGTTAAAAGTCAGCTCGCTGAGGGCTCAATCACACAGGCAGTCTCTTTTAAATTGTGGCATAATTTTATGGGGAAGTTCAAGCATAGATATTAGATGAAAAAGTATTGAAAATGCAAAAGAGAGTTATAAGAATTATAACTAACCAAAGAACTTAAGTGAGCTGAGGAGCGTATTTTAAAGGACTTAAAAGTATGACTCTTCTATGTGTGTGTGTGTGTGTGTGTGTGTGTATTGATAGTGTTTAACTACCCATTTTGCCACAAATAGCATCGCAGGCGATGACACTGATGAAACATGGAATGAACATGGAGCACCGGTGAAATGTGGTGGCGGAGGGAACTGGAGAACCCGGAGAAAACCCGCCCCAGCGCCGCTTTGTCCGCCACAAATGTTTGTACACAAACACACGTTAAAGCTAATATAAGTAACTTCAAGACTCACGCAATTACTTATCAATATGATACAACAGGAAATTCAAATCTATCAACGATTAGCCATAATACCGCTGAATAAACATCCATTCACTTATAATGATATGAGTAAGTTGCCACCTTATTTAAAAGAACCAGATACAATCAAGGTATTTCAAAAACATCTTCACAAAATTTTAATTGGAAATGTTTTTATTCTATACAACAGTGTTTAGTAAGTTAGTTTTATCAGAATATTTACTATTATTAGTTTTATTTTGCAAATGTTGTATAGCTGTTCTGGAAATACTATGTTGCATTTTCTTTTGTAATTTTTTTATTTTCTACGATCACTGTGTGAGTTTTCCTTTGTAAATTTTGTGTTGAGGTGTCCATTACTTGTACAATATAGAAAGAATGAATAAATTGAATTGAATTGAAGGTCTCCAGCTACCCTAACTAACGTACCAAACGCAGCACATGGATGGCACTGTCTCTTGATGTAGAAGTCATACTCGAACTTTTACTTTAGCAATAAGGTATTGAAGTCGAACATGGGTATTATTATAAGTTTTCAGCTTAACTGAAGTTGAGATCTATGATAGCTGTAAATGTAAATATGTGTAAATACCTCACAAAAAAAAAAAAAAAACGGACCTGACCCATAGAATAAAACAAATAAGTGATGGGAATATAAACATAAATTCTAGGTGATAAGGAAAGACGGAAGTGAGCCGATTAAGGAGAAACTCAATATATCTAGAATGAGGTTACTAAAAATACGTCCTAGGACAAGTAATTGTGCACTTGTTTTTCTGCGGTCGTAAGAGGAACTACAATTCTTGTGAGTGACGACTACAGGCAGCGCATAAGTTCTGATTCTACTATGTAACATGTGTAGCGTATTGTTGTATCGTTGTATCTGAAAGTAGATGTCCTATTAACAACTTATAGCCATGGAAAGTCAAAAAAAGAAGTCAACACGGAAAATTATAAACTCTCAACGCAGGAAGATAATTCACAATGTCTTAAAGTTTTTGGCAAAAGAAAAACAAAACGGCCTAGTTCTTCATTTGCAAATGGCTACAGCGGCAGGAAAAAGTGATAGAACAGTAAACAAATCGGTAAAGAATTTGAATCTCCACCGCAGAATTACGTAAGTGAAATTCTGTTCGCTTCCCTTAGCGTAGCATATGTTTTGCTTCCAATGGTATACTCGTTTTTGTGGCATGTTGTTCCCCTCTCCGCCCTCTTGTTGCCCGGCCGTTACACGTAAACATAAAAACAGCGCTGCTCCGCCACGAAGTGCATTCCTAAAAGTCCTTATCGGTAGGTATGATGCATAAGCAGGTACACATATAAAATCAGATTTGCTCCATTCACATGACTTTCTCTACATCTCTGTAACAAATTATTGTTAATAAGCTTATTTTTCTAGTTCATGCTCATCGAGATAAACATTATCAGAAACGGTTTTATTACTTAGTTCCTTATAAGTAGGAGGGAAATAAGGGGATACCCTAGGCTAAACCGATATTCAAGTCATTTAAAATGTGGTCGCTATGGGATTGAAATCCGTTTCTTAGCGTAGCCAGGTGTTGACAAATTCCCGTATTAGAAAAATATAAGTATTTTATGATTAAAACAATAACAAGGAATATCTCAAAAACGGTCAATTCCACGGAAAAAATATATACCTGTAACATAAGTTACGTGTTTTAACGAGCTCTACATTTTTTTGTGTAGTAAGTTTTTGTCTATCTCATGGTTTACCAGTTATGCAAAATTCCGCAAAATCCATTCAGAGTAAAGATGTCTTCAGAAGCTATTCCCAGAAAATTCAAGATATATACTTTATTTGTCATGTAAATATCTTGAATATACGAGATTTTAATCAAAATCGTTGTAGCCATTTTTGAGAAAATCAAACATTTCTAAAATTTTTCCATGTAAAGCGTAGTTGGGGTGGAGGGATGTTCTTGAAAATTTTGTGTCGCCTCTTTGGTTAATTCCCAGCTTAAACAGCAAGTTTGATACTTAGTGGACTTTCCGTGTTTAAGCTATGGACATTGTTCTAAAAATGTGTGTGTGTGTGTGTGTGTTTTTTTTTCTTTTTTAATTCAGGGTGTCTGGAAAAAAATTAAGAAATGTAAATGGAGTTTTGTTTATGGACGCTCTTTAACTGCTGTGGTTCTCAGCGTCCCATTCTTTACTGGGCGTGAAAGACGGCTTAATTTTGCTCAGGGGCCTCTTAATCAGGGTTGCGGTTCTTTTACGTGCCGTAAATCTATGACACGGGACCAACGGCTTTACTTTCCCCCCGAAGGCTTTGCTTTCCCGAAAAAATCCATCATCCTCCGCCGGGTTTGAACCCGCGACCTTGGGTATATGAAGTAGGCATGGTAATCATAGCCGGTACCCATGGCCACGCTCGCTAAGGCGTATCGCTTTGGTGCTTTGTGGGCAGGGGATTGTGGGTTCGAGCATGGGTGTCATATGTTTGTGCAATGTGTATATGTTTGTGTAAAGGAACAGTAAAACCACTAATCATACAGTAAATTTAGGGGGGCGGGATTGATGTAAACGGAGATGCAGCGCCGGAGTCCTGATTAGACTCCGGTACTGTTTTATAAATAAAAAAATTACACCGCGGAGGGCGACAGGCCTCAAAATATATATTTCCGGTGAAATTTCGGTATCGAAATTGTGGGTGCAATAGAATACCTTCTCTATACACTATGTATATACTAAGTGTAGAGAAAGTAAAATCCAGATGTGATAGCCAAAATACAGATTTCATTTTTGAAATTAGGGCACTGATTTCCACCAGAATCACATATTTTGTTTTATACCGCAGAATCAATGTTGACGGTAAAAACTTAGCGGATAAATTTCGTAGGCAATATTTTCAAAAAAGAAAATTAATTAACGAGAAAAAGCTCTCCTGGAAAAGTATCAAAACAAATCATTTCAATGAGTGAACAATTCGCTCCAATTATCGTTTTTGTCTATAATTTCAATAGCAGACCAGGTATTTTAATTGATTAATAGGTTGTATATTGTTTTCAACGGTATAGCATATTGTTGGAGTTTGTGCATGAATGAGATAAATAGTAGAGTAAAAATTGTGTAAAATCTGTTATTTACTAATCTGTATCTTTAGTCACCCACTTTTAAATGTAGCAGGATCGCGATGATCCAAGTAGAGGAATTGTGGGTACACAGGTTCTCATGAAGATGTGAACAGCCTTCACTTTCTGAGGCTAACATCTAACGCAGCCTTCCAAAGTTACAACTGCCTAGTACAGCTGCACTTAGCACATGACCTTCTCCGCCCATACCGTAGTTTATGTTTACGACGTTGCCAACATAATGTTTTTATTGCTTACACTATAAACGAAAGAGAGATTGTGATAGCTAAGATGTTATAGTGGTATTAAGGTGACGGATATGTTTATAAATACCATATTTCGCAATACTAAATAGCGTTATAGACGTCCAGAACGAAAATTAAGTCTAAATTTGGTGATATCTCTTGCCGTGTGAAGCACATTGGTTACAATGAAATGTTAATCTAATATGGCTGTTGTGGCAAAGTTTCATAGTTATAATAGCTTCATAAACGTAATGGGATAAATAGAAGCCCAAATTTTCGACTTGGTGAGTAACTTTGCTTTATCTATTGAAGTAAGCGGGGAAATTCCCTTAAACGTTTCGGAGACACACTTATTTTGGGAGAAGAGCTAGTTGACGTGAAACGGTATACAGTGCAATTTAAGTGCATTTATTCAGTATTTTGTTACTGGAATGTTAGTTTTCATTGAATGGAGGTTGCTAATCATGTGATATAGATAGCAAGGGACTGTGAACATGTACATAAAAGTTACTTTTAAACAGTGAGTGAGTGAATGAAATTGCAAATGGTCACACCCATACGGTTTAAACTAACCTAGAGTAACAAAATACGAGTTAGGATTGTACATATGACAGTAAAGAGGTCGATTTTACAAGCACACAGCCAGAAATAAATATCAATATGAACCCAACTTTACATTAATTCCCCAATATAATTTGAATGTACAACACGTGAAAGTTGCTTTCGTAATAGTTGTGACTATCACTCTGTGATCATCTAGGTCAGCATGGTTCACATATTTTCTTCTTGCGGGGGCAAATTGCAAACTGGAAGTATATTGGTAAATCAGGATAAGCATTTTTTCAAACATACATAAAAGTGGAGATCAAAATATATAGGTCTTATTTTAAAATTGTATTATTAGTATATGGTCAACTTTAATATTTCTGCAAACTCTTTGCAGTTTAAAATGTTAATAAAACTTACATTAACCAAGACATCAATTTAAGTTTAAGTAACAATACTTAAAGGCCCATTTAATCTGTCAAATTTGGTAAAAAAGTGAAAGTTCTGTATTTTTAGTACTTTTATTCTATTTACCTGTAGTTTTATGCACATCATTTGGATTTTTAATATCAACAATTATAAAGCGATAAATGGCTATTTAATTCGTCCTATAGGGTAAAGTGTTTAATTTGTTGTGCTTTTTACTGCTCACTTAAGTGCAGTTCAATATTGAGGCCTTAGGCTGCAAGGCATAGCCAAGGTATTTTGGGGGGGGGGGTGAAGTGAAGCATTTGTGGCTGAAGACTGTAAATTGGAATGACAACAAAGCATACTGTGGGATTACCTATATAAAACCTCAATCGTCTGACAAGTAAAGGAGAAATTTTATCCTATATAATATGGCTAAAGCACTGCTAAACTGTTAAACTCCATTTTGTCATTGCTTTTTTCAGTATTTTTTTGCTATTCAAAATGTTCCTTGGACTTTAGTTTATAACATGGATTGAAATTTTAAAGGGAACTTAAAATTATAGGTTTAGTAATTGTTGCACACTAGATAAAAATATGAAATCTCCTGAAATTAATGCTTTTCCATAATCCATACTCAAAAAATTGAAAATTTCAATGTGTATATAAAACTTTTTTTTTTCTCACAAACTAATTAAATTAAGTCATGTATGCACAACAATTGCTTTATATTGGTACACTAACATCAAATGAAAAGTTTGGAAAGCGATACATAAATTGTAATGCCTAATGAGCATATTACCCTGTGTCAAAAAATGATTACTTACGAATAAAGATATTAATATCTTAAACAGATTTTTGTATAATTTCAAAAACATTTTGTACGTTCAATGTTTTATGTTTTGAGTATATGGTAGGAAGGTCAAAGCACTCAGAAGAAAGCTGTTTTTGAACTTTCATGGATAATTGCCATAAAACTGCTTGAAAATGTCAGGGTGTAGTGAGAAATGAAATGCTTGACTTGTTAAAGTTTGGCTTATTCTGGGATTTAATAGAGTGTTAATTTCATGAAAATACTGCTGAGCATGCCTGTAGATAAGTTAACCTAGGCAGTTCATAAAATAGCTTTTTGCCTGGTTTAATATTTTCATTTTAGAGTTTACATTCCTAAACATTATTGAACATTTAACATGCGTTGACAGAAAATGTCTCCATTGCAAATACTCTTCCATTCATCAGCATATAAAGCAGAATTCATGTGAAGCAGATACATATATCACTGTAGTGAAGTCTTGCAACTAGTAACTCCACACATGCAATATGTTGCAGAAATACAAAATAATGTTGTTTGTACCTCTGGAGTTCCATTTAATTCTTCCTGAACAGAATGTAATATTTTCTAATGGTTAATCAAGAGAAATTCATTTCAGCATGTGTCAGTCAAAATTGAGAATTGCCATAAACCACTCCACTACAGTGAAATGTCACCAAAGCAAAGATTTATTTAAAACATTCTTTTCTTGTTATACCTTTAGTAGGTTCCTGTGTTTCCTTGTGAGCTGGATCAAATGATATTGTGTGCCATATGTATGACCTAGAGGCTGGCAATCAGACCAGCCTCAAGTGCAGGCTTTATTGACAATTCTTAAAAGTAAAACAAGGTTCAGTTGCAGCAGATGGGAATGGAGGGTTTCTTTATGCAATAAAATATTTAGATGGTATTTTCTATTTCTGCTGCCATATCAAATAGGTTTTAAAAGTTATTTTACTGCATGTGTTTGTTATTTAGTGGAATGGAAAACAGATTGTAGCACTTTCAATAACAGTAAAGTGCATGTTTATAATTTGAATTTTAAAAGCTATCTTATGCATTTAAGAGCGTATTCTTAGTGGATTTGGTTAAGGTTTTATTATACACCATCTGCCACCACAATTTCGCTTCTGAAACATGTACAACTTTAATGTCCTTTCATATGTTACACAACCCCTGCATCTTGCATAAATGTATTTTCTGATATTCATTCTTTTATCTCTCATTTTCAAAATATTTGTATGCATTTTTACAGTTGTTTATTTTCATTTACCCATACAGAACCAACCTAAAATATATTTGTTCCTTTAGGACTTATGCTTAGGAAATATTATAACATGTAATTTTGGGTATGTACAGATAATATAGGGTACATATGAGTTCACTTTTTCTTTAGCTGTTGTGTTTTCCTAGTGGTGGTATAAAGGTAAACATTTACAATTCATTGCATTGAAGAAAAGGACATTAAAACAATGTTTTTAGAGTTGCATAGTTTGCATGAAGTAACACTTAAAACAAAGCAGAGGTATATGTGACTAAATATGGGATTTGGAATATGAAACTAAATCCAATTGTTCTCTTTTTGTAGAGTGATAGTACTGGTAGTAGACCATGTCAGGATTCTTGGTTCCACCTCGGTAGATAGGGTTAGCATGTCTGCCTCACATTCAAGAGGTCGTGAGTTTGAATCTCACTTAGGGCCAGTTACCCAGATAGTTGTTTTTTTTTTTTTTATCCCAGGGTTTTCCCTTATCCTGAGAAGCTGTTCATGTTAAGTAACTTTAAGCTCCATGGAACCAGGAGATCATTTGAGCACCATTGCGCTGATTTCATTCATCGTCTAATATTACCAACCAGGTTAAAGAACATTAAGCTACCAAAACAAAAAAAAAGTTTCAAACTGTTGGGTTTCAAACTGTGCATATAATGCTTCTTATATGATATTATTGTAACCACATAACACTATGAAGGATAACGAATGTGCATGGTAATAATGTTTGTGCTGCTCTATGACATTTTCAGTGCCTCTGAGCTTTTCTTCCTATATGATAGCATAAGCAAGAAAAGCCAGAGCTACTAGGAAAATAGGAAAAAAAAGTTTTGTTATTTTTGTAAAACATTCCCATTTTGTTAGATACAGTTCTTTGCTAAAAGCAGTGTATATGTAATATGTAGTACTAAGACAACTTACAAAAGGACAAGTAACTGATTTTTGATCTCTGTGTTGGTTGATCACATTTAATTTTTTAGTAGACCATAAACAGATTGAAATTACTGAACCAGAAATACCAGCAATAACTATCTAGAATAGAGGGACCAGATCAGAATTTTCGAAAGCAGGACATTTTGGGCGAAAAAATATCCTGATGCATAAAACTTCTCTTTTTCTCTAAGGACAATATAAACAGTTTTGACGGGAAGTAAGATGTCACAAAATGAGAGGAAGAGATGAACTTTTGAAGAACATAATATATTTAGTAGTTTTAAGTGATAGTGCAAAACAATTGCAATTGCTGAAGTCACATATACAATAAGTTACCCACCATGAATTTTGCTACCTCTTTTGAACAGTCTGAAGTGAAGTATGTCAAACATCTTTGATTTTGACTTCTGTTTTTTGATCACAGCCTACCTTCTGTTTTAAGATGAACATGAAAACCAATAATTAATTATGTTTTTTTCATGATAGCTCAATAGAAGAAGTCACATGTTCATTAAAACAAAGAGTAACAGAACTAGAGCAGGAAGTGTATTCAATCTGAATGTCAGATTCTGTTGGAAATGTTGTGGGTATTAATCGGAAGCTAGGTTTGTGACTAGGGAAATTTCCTTTAAAATGCATCATTTTCATATTGCCATAGAAACATATACAGTTTATCTTGGATGTTATTTTATATATTGTATTTCAACATTGGTACATATTGTTGTTGAAAGGTAGAAAACTGGACATTGTTGCTTTATTATAAAAAGGTATCTGGTTGCTCATATCAACATGTGCAGCATGTCAAAAGTCATTGAAACTGGAGGAGGTCAGTAATCGGTTACAGTAGTGTGCTGATGTGTTTGTATTCAACACCCAAAAGCAATATAAGCTACTCCCTAGTAGAGCACACTCTTAGAATCTGTGTCTCGGTCTCTCTTGTCAGTTGCCCTGTTGTTGTTTTGGGCACATTGCTAGAATCATGTAATTATTGATTAGGCAAATATCCAAATAGAATTCTCACAAGTAGCTGCATTTGTTGAAATGGCTACAAAGGCCCTTAGGGTCGATGACACAATAAACCTCTTGGACATAATATCAGACAAACTTACAAGGGGCCATTGTTAACATTGATATTACAGATTGAGCTGGGATTTTTTATGATGAAAGTAGATGAAAAATAAAGATACTCGTGTCTCGGCTTCCTCTTCTATAGGTGTAAGTTTGATACAAACATTTTTAAAAATTAGAATGATTGCCTAATAATATATAGTTTCTCGCATATATTGATTGGCGTTTGAAATATACTAAATGTCCAGTTTACAAAAATGATCAGTTTTACTTTCTTGAGTTTTTTTCTTGGAGGTGCCCATCACTGGGGAAAAAATCTGATGTGTTCCATTCACATAACTGTCTCGAGTTGTTCCAAAGAGAAACTGTTCTTACAAAAGATTATTCTTTTATTTATGTCATGCTAATTGAGATAAATATTAGCATAATTGGTCTTATTACTTGCTAATTTCTTGCTTTAGGCCAGTGTTTCCCAACCTTTTGAAGTTCACGGCACCCTTGGGAATAACGTTAAACACCAGGGGCACCCTTCCTTGAATTAAAAGAAAATTAAGCTTAATATGTTAATTTATTGAAATATTATATAATAATAACGTACACCATAACATAATACAGTAAACTTTACTACAATCACTGAGTAAAATACATCAATAGATTTTGTTCGATTAATGATTAATGTGAAACTTGTGATTGATGCTTAGAGCACAGATATGTGATGTCGGGTCATACAGTTGACAGTGAAACACGCAAATCATCCACAAGGTTATTCAGTCTATTTCTTGCTTTGCATTTTATTGTCACCATAGCAGAGAAGGCTTGCTCGCATAGATAGGATGTTGAAAAGGGCAAAAGTGCGTTAATTGCTTTCTTCTTTAGGTTAGGGTACTCCTCTCTCCGTTGAAGTCAAAAACTAGCCACCGACGCCTCACTCTTGGTGAACTTATCTTTGAGTGAAGAATCAGCGCAAAGATCAATAAATTCATCTCGTTCGCAAGCAGTGAAATTTATTTCCTCTGCACCATTTACGAAATCAAATGGTGAGACAACCCAGTCGAGATTCGTAGTGGAAATAGTTGGAAAGTATGCATCTATTGCATCTTGCAATCTTGATAAGTGATCACAAATGCGGTCTTTCAGTTTACCCAGATCTTTATCTCCTGCCACATTAAGAAGAGATGGAAAGTTCGACAAATCTCCTTTTTGAACTGAACTAAGTTTTCTTTTTATTGGTTGAGGAGATTATTGTTTCATGCCGACCCTGCATCGAAACATTCAGTTCATTCAGCTTATGAAAAATATCTGCCAGATACGACAGTTCAAAACACCAAGAATCACTTAGTAAGAGCTCATGAAATATGTCTTGATTTTCATCCTTAAAAAAAGTTTTTACCTGTTCTTTAAGTTCGAGAAACCGGTTCAATACACGACCCCGGGACAACCACCTTACTTCTGTGTGAAGTAACAAAGAGGTATGAGCTGCATCCGTTGCGCGACATAACTGTTAAAAAATTCTGCACTTTAAAGGTCGAGACTTCATATAGTTCACCATTTTCACAACTTGGTTAAACACTTCAGCAAAATTTTCATTACACGCTTTCACGACTAATGCCTCTCTATGCAGAAAACAGTGAGTTATAATAATGGATGGATTTTCATTGAGAGCTCTGGCAGTAAAACCTTTAATTTTCCCAGACATGATGGTGCACCATCTGTACATATACCACAACAGTCCTTCCATGAAAGATCATGGTCATTGAGATAGGAATTAATAGAAACGAAAATATTATGGCCTGTGGTTGTAGTCTCCAGCGGTCTACAGAACAGAAACTGTTCACTAATATCTTTTTCGTCAATATATCTGATAAAACCAAGGAGTTGCGGTTTGTCACCAATATCGAGACTCTCATCTACTTGCAAAGCAAATGTTCTATAAGTTTTTATTTTCTCTGTGACTTGTTCGTTGATATTGCATGACATTTCAGATATCCTGCGGCTGATTGTGTTGTTGGACAGAGGAACTTTCGAAATTTGATTAGCTGCTCCTTCGCCAAGTATTGTTGAAACTATAACTTGATATGCAGGGCCAATGATTTCCTCTCCAAGAGTATGAGGTTTCTTTTCTTTAGCTATCAGTTCTGCTACTTTAAATGAGGCTTCAAGAGTAGTATCACCTATGGTCATTCTCTTTACCATTCGCACAGCTGTTTTCTTCTCCCCTTCTAATATATGTGAAAAATACATTACACTTTTCTGTGACACACTAGGATGCTTTGTTGTAAGATGCCGCTTCAGTTTGCTAGGTACCATGGCCTCGTTGCTAAGTGTTTCGCCACAAACTAAACACACAGGGATAGGGTTTTCCTCATTGTTATTCCACTTAAATCCATACGCTAAGTAACTGTCCTGGTATGTTCTTTTCTTTCGTTTGTCTTCTTTATGTGGTGAATTCGACGATCCGGGAGAAACTGTAAGATTTGGCTTCTTAAAGCAAGCAGTAGGAGCCGACTGTTCACTTTCACTGTCCTGGCGTTTACGTTTAACAATGAACTTATCCATAGCTAAACACTGTGAATCAACGCGAGGAAGACAACTGAAAGCGCCAAGTGGCGTACACTTTTATGTATTCATCTGTCGAAGTCTCGGGAATGTTCGTGAGGAAGCGAGTTGTCTCGGGAATGTTCGGCAGGGTATAGCTGTAATGCCATCTGTGGGATACTAGTATAACTGAATTATTGAAATGAATCGACCACTATCACCATCTGCCGTGCATGAGAGTGATTGATTTGACTTACTTTATTTCAAGACCTTACAAGACTTAAGGCTTCAGTAGAAGGTATTTTTTGTTTTGTTTATCTCAATATCTCGCGGCACCCCTTAGCCAATCACACGGCACCCTAGGGTGCCGAGGCACACCGGTTGGGAACCGTTGCTTTAGGCTAATACATTAGCCTAAAGCGATAGTCAAATCATTTAAAGGCGTGTAGCTATGTGAAACAATTGAGGTTCGGTTCTCTTTGTGTGGTCCCGTTTGAGAAAAGTATAAGTGTTTTAAAGCTAAAACCAATAACAAGTAATACCTCAGAAATGGTCTGTTCTACAAAAAAAGTGTATATGACATAAATTATGTGTTTTGATAAGATCTATATTTTTTGTCTGGTAAGCTTTTGTCTATCTCTTACAGTTTACCATTTATGCAAAATTCATCCAGAATAAGAGATCTTCAGAGGCTATTCCCAGAAAATATAAGCTATACATATTATTTGTCATGTAAATAGCTTTAATATACAATATTTTAATGAATATCATTAGTCATTTTTGAGAAAATAAAAAAATTCCATGTATAGGATAGTTAGGGGTGGGGGTATTTTCTTGAAAGTCTTCGTGTTGCATCTTTAGGAAACACTAAACTAAATACCTAGTTTGGTATTTAACAGACTTTTCATTTTTGAGCTATGCTGCCCCCGCCCCTACACACACACACCTTTTCTGAACAGTCTTTTTTTTTGGATTCTGGGGACCCCAAAACATATATTTCCAGTGAAATCTCGACTTTGATTATTGGTTGGAATACAATACCTTCTCTATCCACTATGTACATTGTACAAGCAGGCTAGAGAAAGTAAAAATGTAATGTAATTGCTGTCAATTTTACCTTTGAGACATGAATTCTTGGTGCAAGTTTTCTTTAGTGTGGTCTTGTGCACAGATACTTATAGAATTGGACAAAGTTAATTTTCAGTGCCTGACATAGTACCAGGCAGCTGATCATTGGGCATAACAAGCATAAAGTCAACTGTTTTGACTTAAAACTTTATCAATTTTTCTTCCTGATAGGGACCCTGAGAGAGAGAATGCTCAGACAGAGTACTTTTATTTTCAATTTAATTTTAATACAAAAAAATCCCAGTTCAATTGGTGACATCAATATGACAATGGTCCCTTATTAGTCATAGTTATCCCTTTAGCTCCTTTCCCCAGGTTGTAATAAGTACTCTCTACCTGAACTACCTTACTTGTTTATAATTCAGGCTTGAACAGCTTTCATAATAACTTAGGGGCATTTGTAATGCAATAATTGTATTTTTGCAGATCAATTAATGGCAATCTCATGAGGATACTGTTTAAGTGTGTGAGGTTTTTTTTTTTTTTTTTTTTTTTTTTTGGTAGTATTTTAACACTTGCTTTTATTACAAATGGCACCACAGGCGATGACACTGATGATACATGGAATGAAGATGGAGCACCGGTGGAATGCAATGGTGAGGGCAGCCAGAGAAAACCTGCCCCTGCGCTGCTTTGTCTACCACAAATCCCACATGCGGCCACTTGGGATCAAACCCAGGCCATCTAGGTGAGAGGTCTAACCACTCAGCCACTGTGCGGCCAAGTGCATGAAAGTATCATTCCATGTATATTATTTTTCTACTTTCGTAGAATATGTATGAAATCATTGAGTTAAATCTAACAATATATAATAGAAATAATTTAAATAATTGTTTATTTGAACACTGACTTATGGATTATGCTACTAGGCTTTTACTTCTGCCATTTATTTTGTTTAATATAACATGCTAATTTTAAACAAATTTTCATGGTTATTGTCTGGATGAGTTTACCATCTTCCAACTATTCAAAGACCTAGAACATGCAAAAAATCATTCTCGGTAATTGCAACCTCAGCTGATTTGGAAGTAAATCGCTTTAATTTAAGGTGTTGCCTAGGCCAAAGCATAGGAGGAGAAGATGGTGACCTACTGGGGATGAAACTTCACTACACCTGAGCAATATGTATGGTGTATTTGATATAATTGCTGCTCAGCCTCCAAATCCTCCTAAGGAAATTGCAATACATCATTTGAAAATAAAAAGTGTTATTGCTTGGAAATAGTCATGGGAGAGCATGGCATCCTTGTTCAAGGAGGATTTGGGACAGAAATACGATGGGAGTATGTTTAGGCCTAGTGCTGGTCCTGCTGATGTAACAAAGGATTTGGTAACACTCACCCTTGATCATGTTGTAATAGAAGGGGGGGGGCAGGTAACAGCCTGGATAGAGATAGTAACTACAGCATGAAGGATGAACTGAATTGCATCAGTGAAAATAGCAGCCATACAAATATGAAGTTTCAAGGTCTATTTGAGAGGATGACAGGGAGCAGCTTCACAAGTGGGTGAAGAGTATGAATCGGCGGCTTGAACATGCTTTGTTAGAACCCAGAAGTGCACACATTGATATAATGTTTCTAGCATAGGAAGGGAAGGATATACAGCATGTCCTATACCTTAATTCTGCTGACAAGAGGAAATTATCTTCTCTTATTGCCAATAGAATCAAAGGTACAATTCCTGTTCTGATAAGGGATAGACCTGTTTTAGTTAGTAGCTAATCAAAATTCCAGAGCTCTAAAAGATATTAATAAAAACAGTAATGCTTTCAGGAATGATTCACATTCAGTTAAAACATGGCACAAATCATAGTGCTTACCATCAGAATATTAGAGGACTAAAAAGCAAATATATAGAATTGCAAATTTTCTTAACTAATATCAACCTCCATGTTATATGTTTGTCAGAACATCACTTAAAACAACAGGAATTCTCATTATTGTTATTGCATAAACATCAAGAGGATGGCAAAGATTATGTGTGTGAAACAGGGTATAGCAAGTAAAACCATCGATATTTACAAGTTTAATTTTGAACGGGATATAGAAGCATGTGCTATCTAACTTGAAATTCAAAAAACTAATGTAACTGTTATAAGCTTATACCAGTTCCCAATTGGTAGCTTTGAAAAATTTATATCACAGCTTGATAAATTGTTACGTTTACTATGTAGACCAAAGAAAGAAATAATATGTGGTGATATAAATGTAGATTTCCTAGTACCTATCTCACAGAAAATTAGCCTATAGATATCTTGGGTGTATTGAATATAATGTATACCATAGACTTCCCTGCAAGAATAAGTAACACTTCACAAGCAGCAATCAATAACATATTTGTGAATGAAAGTCTACTGAAATATCAACAATATCTCCCCTAATTAATGGGATATCTGATCACAATGCTCAGTTCATCCATGTAAACAACATAGTAGTTAAACGAGAAGTGGAAAATGCATGTATAAGCTTCAGAAATATAAATAAAGAGAATCTGGCTAGTTTCTCAGTCACTTCAATCAGAATTGTGGATTGATGTATACTCTACTACTGATGTAAATGATGCATTTAATAACTTTTTGCAAACTGTTACTGTTTTCAATCATGTTTCCACTTCAAATATTGCCATATACAAAATCAATCATCAGAGTGGATCACAGTAGGTATTAAGACTTGCACATAAAAGGGAGAACTATATTGTATGATTAGGCACAGCAGTGATGATAAAACCACTACTTTGCCACTACAAAAATAACTGCAAAATCATCAAAAAGGTAACTAGACTAGCTAAAACTGTGTATTACAAAAAGACTATGGATAAATCAGATAACAAGGTAAACACTACTTGGAATATCAAAAAAAAGAGGGCAGTGGGAAAAATCTCCATAACAAAATCATCTCATAACAATATCACTCTGAAAATAGGTAATGTGGAAATTAGGAATCTCAAAGCTATAGCCAGCATGTTTAATAATTTCTACTTAAATGTTACAACAAAACTTAATATAAATCAAGGGGGCAAAGAAGAATGCTTTAAAATATTTGAAAGAAAATTTAATTTTGAGAATGATCTAAGCCAGCAGAGATACTAAGAATCATCCAAACATTGAAATCAAATAGCTCAGCAGGGTATGATGAAATATCTACTAAGGTACTGAAAGCATGTGCCATGGTAATATGTAAACCACTCGTGTATCAGTCCCTAAATCAGGAAATTTTCAAGAAAGACTTAAACATGCCACTGCCAAACTTTGTTTAAAAAAGGGGATAAACATAATCTATCAAATTACAGGCCTATATCACTTCTATTCACTTCTCAAATATTTTTGAAAAAGTAATGTTTAACAGCTTATTTAATTAATAATCATATTCTGGTAAAAGAACAGTCTGGTTTCAGGAAAGGTGTATCAAAGAAAAATGCAGTGTGCATGCTTACTAGTGAAATCCTCTGTGTGATGAATAATAAAATGCTTATTGGAGGTATATTTTGTGATAGTGCCAAGGTATTTGACTGGGTTAATCATGAAATTCTAATAAAAAAACTAAGATTTTATGGAATAATGCACAACTTAATTGGCCTAAGTCATATTTAGGGAACAGGAAATAAAGGGTTGATGTAAAGAGTATCTACCAAAAACAGAGTTCCACGTGGGCAATAATTACGCATGGAGTTCTGCAAGAATTAATTCCTGGCCCATAGCTCTTCTTAATTTATATCAACGACCTCTTCTTAGCAATGAAAAGTATCGCAATCAATGTCTTGTTTGCAGATGATGTTAGCATAATAGTGACAAGCAGTAACTTAAGACTTTGCACCAAAAGGAATAATGCATTCAGCATTGGTTTAAGGTCAATAAACTCTCTTTAAACATTGGCAAAACTAAGGTCTTGAAATTTGCAGCATACAATTAAAAAAAATCTTACTTTGCTGATAACCATTGATAAAGTTATACTGGGGAAAACTTCACATTCTTAGCTCTCCAGGTTGATGTGCATCTACATTGGAAAGCTCATATAGAGAGTACTATACCTAAGGTAAGATCAGCAATATTTACACTTAGGTCTAAATTGCCTTATCTATACTACTTGCTTACTTTTGTTCAGTAATGAAATATGGTCTTATATTATGGGGCAATTCGGTGGAATGTAAGCGAGTATTTACATTATAAAAGAGAACCATAAGAACATGTATGGCATCAATAATACAGCTCCATGTAAGGGTCTGTTTCAAAGGCAGAACATTTTGACACTTCCTTGTGAATACATTGTGATGCATATGTGTTTCCATATAAAAATCAAGAATATTTCGCAAAAAATGTAAATGTACATAATATAAATAAATACTAGATAGAGAATGGATTTACACAAACCCAGTGTTACCTTAACTTCTTACCCAAAAGGAGTATATTGTGAATGTGTTAGAATATTCAATGCCCTTTATTTCGCAAAAAATGTAAATGTACATAATATAGATAAATACTAGATAGAGAATGGATTTACACAAACTCAGTGTTACCTTAACTTCTTACCCAAAAGGAGTATATTGTGAATGTGTTAGAATATTCAATGCCCTTCTGAATGACTTAAAAGTACTATCTTTGGGAAAAATAGAAAAATACAAGTCTGCTTGTAAAAACTATCTATGCAGCAAGGTCTATTACACAATACAAGATTTTATGGATCAGTACAATGTACCCATAAGGGAAATGTAATGTGTCATTGTATTGGTTTTAATGTATTGTATTTTCCATAAACACTACTCTTTGTTCTTGTATGTTACTTATGAATTATGAATTGTATATTGTATTGAAATTGTAAAAGAAAATGAATTTGTAATAGTTTAATATTTAGTGGTGGTGTTTAAAATGGTTATGTTGCATGAATTTATAGAATTTGAAAATTTAGTGGAGCCTGCCCGATGGTGGGACCGAACAAACAAACAAAAACAATAAGCAAGTTAAGTAAATGATTTTATCTCTGCTTATGTTTATTTACTTATGACTAGTTTATGAAAAATGTTTCTCATTGTCAGTTATGTAATTGACTGACATTCCCATGGATGGTTTGCTTGCCATTGTACTGCCTTCTCTTCAGTCAGTTTTGACTTATCCCAGCGACATTAATTACAATTTCTCTCCACTGTAACAAAACATCTCTTGTTATTTATAGCAATATTCATGAGTTACATGATATACAAGTAATGTTAACTAAAACAAAACTTGAAACTAATGCACTACCAAATTCAACCCGGTGTAGTTGACCTCAAATTTACTGGAGGAAAATATTGTTCTTAAATTAAAACAAATCTGGAACCTTGCTAAATGGAGGCATCCAATCCTAGAATAAGCTTACAGAGAACTTTACATTCCTTCTTTCTCTCTTTTCCAAACTTTATTGGTCCTTGTTCATTTGTCATGAACAGACCAGCTGAATTTGTCATATCAAACAAAAAATAAACCCAAAAAACAGTTTCATGTATACATTTTATCTGATGAGCACACAATTTTATCTCATAAGTATCAAATGGAAACTATGAATTTTCCACACCACCATTATTTTTTCATTGTGCAGATAAAGCATGGCTTACTCAGCAGCTTAGAAGCGAGATACCACCATGCAAAGACACTTGCTCTTATCCCCTTAATTCACCAACACAGATTTCTCTATTATAATTGCAATAATGTGCTACTTTTGTCACAGAAGTGTTGAAAGTAATAACCTTGTAGCACTACATATCTCTGTGGTGGTGTAAAAGGTACTTGCATTCATTTCTCTTGAAAATTGCTACAATTCTCTTGTCATATTTTCTTTCAGTTCCTCTAATGCATTTTGAATATCAGTTTAAAATTCTGAATATTTCTCACACTGTAACTATTACTCAAGCAATATAGATTAGAGAAGCCTTATTATTGGCAAAGTTCCCGTAACGTCAGAGAAATTATATGTTGCAGTTAAACATCCCAACAATAATGGAACTGCTATTCCATGAGATGAATACTGAGAAATTAAATGAAAACTGAAACCTCAAATCTTACATGAATAAAAACTCTGGATAGATATTATCCAATTCACAATGAAAAAGTGCAAGACTTTACACACATGTTATTTAATGGAACCATTCTGTAGAGTCATTCAACAAGCTACATATTGCAAGAGTTAGCAAACCCTAAACTGTATTTTGCATTGCATGTGTAGAGGAAGAAAATTCTGAATATTCTCACACTGTAACTATTACTCAAGTAATATAGATTAGAGAAGCCTTTTTATTGGCAAAGTTCCCATAACACAAAGAAATGACATGTTGCAGTTAAACATCCCAACAATAAAAGAACTGCTATTCCATGAGATGAATACTGAGAAACTAAATGAAAACTGAAACTTCAAATCTTATACAAATAAAAACTCTTGATAGATATTATCCTATTCACAAAGAAAAAGTGCAAGACTTTGCACCCATGTTATTTAATGGAATCATTCTGTGGAGTCACTCAACAAGCTACACATTGCAAGAGTTAGCAAACCGTAAACTGTATGCTTGCATTGCATGTATAGAAGGAAGGAAATTCAGAATATTCTCACCCTGTAACTATTACCTAAGTACTGTAGATTAGAGAAGCCTATTATTGCCAAGGTTCCCATAACGTCAGAGAAATGACATGTTCCAGTTGCACATCCCAACAATAATGGCACTTTAAGTTTCATTCACTTTATTTTACTTGAACACGTTTTGAGGAACCATTTTGTGCTCATTGTCAGCTAATCTCAAAGTTGTTGCTGATGTGAATATGCTGCTCTCTGGTTTTCTGGTGGTGAACTTGAAGAGGTCACATGATGACAGTAATTCAAAATTCATGACTATGTCACAGTTTTTTAAAATTGGGATTTTTTACCAAACTCAATTGTGCAAATATTTTGGCAGGTTTTAGTATTGTGATGTTTTGTTGAATATTGTACTGGGTGGTCTAAAAATGGTGTGCTACTGTTGATTTGTCTGTTTGCTTTAACATCATGTTCTTTAGATGTTCATTTAGTCTTGTTTGTAGTTTTCTCTTTTGTCTGTCCTTTGTGCACCTTTGGACAATCTTTGCAGTTAATTCAGTTAATTCCTGATTTGTGTTTGTTTTGCCAAATTCTATTTTCTTGCTGTGTGTCTTTTAATTTTGAGATTCAGGAAAGGTAACCAGCCATTTTTAATCAGTTTCTACTGTAAATTTAATTAAATTTGGAATATATCGCAAACCCACCCATGTGGATAATTACATAAAGAAAAATCACCATAACCTGAAAACACATCAACATGCCATATTCTGTAGTCTAGCACATATGTTGTACATGTATTTCTCAAAAAACAGGAATATAACAGAGAATACAAACGTGTACCAAAAGTTGCAGCACATAATAGTTTTGGTCAACACTTGGTAGACAGGCTAATGAGCAACATTTTAATTTAAAAATAATAATTTAATGTAAAAAAGCAGAAAAGGATCACAGATATCACAACACTCAGTAATGGTAATAACTCACAGCAAAGACAGCAAATTTGCATTCCATCCAGGCTTTCATCATAAATTCAGGAAAATCTTCAGAGAACAAGGTATAAAATTGGCATCATGCAACAAATGCAAACTTAAGAATTTACTCAACCATCCTCTAATAGACGCAATACCAAATAAAAGCAAATCAGGACTCCACGAAATAAGCTGCAAAGTTTGCCCAAAGTTAGGGCAGACAAAAAGGAATCTACAAACAAGACTAAATGCACATAAAGGAACTTTAAGTTAAAGCAAACAGACAAATCAGTAGTAGCACACCGTTTTTGGACTACCCAGCTCAACATTCAACAAAACCTCATAATACTTAAAACCTGCCAAAATACTAACACAGTTGACAGTTTGGGAAAAAAATCCACATTTTAAAAAACTGTGACATAGTCATGAATTTTGAATTGCCACTATCAGACGACTTCTTCAAGTTCACCACCAGAGAACTAGAGAGCAGCACAATCATCACATCATCAACAACTTAAGCTTCAGTCGAGATTAGCTGACAATGAGGACAAAACAGTTTCTCGATGCATATCCAAGTAAAATAAAGTAAGTGAAACTTAAAGTGTCTACAAAACAACTCAAATTACCCCAACATATTTCAAAGTTTCATTGTTTAAAACACTTCTTACACCACATACATTAATAATGCCATTGCTATTCCATGAGATGATAACAAAAATCTTTGAATATGTTATTTGTTCCATTTTGTAATGATGGGTTTAAAATCCAAATAGATGAAGTCATTGGTGAAAGTCTGGGTAAGTTATTTCTGAATGTTAAAAGATTGGCCATAAGCTTTGCTCATTGCAGGTGAAGAGTCCAAATATTTGTCTAGATAGGTCAAGCAGCATAGATTAGTTTGTTAGTGACAGAACATAGGAGTCATTCCACGTCAAAACAGACAAATTCAAAGAAAATTTGACCATCATTTGCAATTTGTATTAACTTTTTTTATTCCGTGGAATGTTTGAAAATACTATTTACATTCTTTTAGCTTTTAAAAAATAGGATTATTTTTATAATTGTTGAAAATCAAAATTTATGTATTAGCAAGCATGTATACAACTAGGTTTATCTCTGCTCCTAACCATCAGACGTAATTAAACTTCAGCTTAGTTCCAAGGTTATGTAGCATGCTTTTTTATAACTTGAGTTCATTAGTGCCCAGCGTTAAATAAATAAAGCCTTTTACCTGGTCCATAGTTGAACATGTTTAAACTTGAAATTACATTTTAGTGTTATAATACAAGGTGTGATCAAAAAGTTTCCAGAATGATGTCATAAAACTATACAACAGTTTGTTTAGTCTAATCTGCACTGTCACCCTCAAAGTAGTCTCCTTGGGAGTTGATATACTTGTCCCAGCGCTTCTGCCATTGCTGGAAGCACCTCTGCAAGTACTCTTCTTTCAATATGTTCAGAGCCTTCTGCAGTTCACGATGGATAACATCAATGTTCTCAAAACAGTATCCTCGAAGCCATATTTTAAGTCTCAGGAAAAGAAAAAAGTCTGCTAGTGCCAAATCTGGAGAACCGGTGGTATGGGGAACAGTATTCATCCTATTTTTATCCAAAAATTGGTGAACAGAAAGGGCTTTATGTGCAGCTGCATTGTCATGATGCAGGAACCAGTCACCACTCCTCCATTTCTCTGGCTGTTTGCGTCGCACATTCTCCCTTAATCTTTGCAGCACTTGTTTGTAGAACACTCGAATCACTGTTTGACCCTGTGGCACAAATTCCTTATGTACAATACCTTTAAAGTCAAAAAAACACCTTCATCGTTGACTTTAAATCGAACTTGTCAGGACTTTTTCAGGCGTGTAGATGAGGGACTCTTCCATTGTGAAGATTGTTGCTTCGTTTCTGGATTGTACCCATAAAGCCGTGTTTCATCACCAGTGATAGTTTTCTGCATAAACTGTGAGTCATCTGTAGCTGTTCTTTAAGATCTGTGCAGGCAATCACATGGCTTTCCTTTTGGTCATTTGAAAGCAGGTGGGCACTAACTTGGCAGCAATTCTTCTCATATCCAAATTGTCTATCAAAATGCTTTAAACACTTCTAAAGGAGTGTCCTAATGAGTCAAAAAGTTCTCTTATTGTAAAGCGCCTAACATTTAAGACCATTTCCCTCACATGATGGATATTTTCATCAGTTTTGCTGGAACAGGGTCGCCCGAACGATTTGCATCTTTAGCTGATGTCACACCACTTTTAAATTTCGAAAACTACTCAAATGCTTGAGTTTTACCCATAACTTCCTCCCCATAAGCTGTTCTTAACATTTCATAGGCTTCTGTTGCAGTTTTACCGAGTTTAAAGCAAAATTTGATGTTCAATCTTTTTCTTTGTAATGTTCTTCACATGCAGAACATGTGTTCACTTCAGCATCTACCTCGTCACTGCATGGTCACAGGAAGTCACTTGACCTCTCATTTTTATCAGGAAGGAACGCTGCATGTACAGTGTAGGTGAGAATGAAAGAAATCTCAGCATCAGTATTGTTGTAAAGCCATTCCGGAAACTTCTTGATCACACCTCGCATTTCATTTTCTGTAAGCAACTGTTTGTATTAGTGAATTTTAATTTTATCATGATATTTATGTACTAAAATGTTCTTTCATGCTCAGCTGGAAATTGTGTCAGACTGTAGACTGCAGCATCATTTCAGGATCTTCTTGCATTGTATGCATCTGCTGGTGCATTCGGTGCAAGAAGGTCCTACAGTGATCCTTCAGTCTTCAGTCCAACACAAAATTTAGCATTGGGCTGGGTAAGCTAATTTATTTTAATTATCCATTTATGTGTGTCCCATCCTGAAGTTTGGCATGAGTACAAAACAAAGAATATTCTAAGCATATGTTATCCTACTAAATTGTGTTGGCCTATTTTACACAAAATTCACTTAAAATACAATTTGTCAGCTAAGGCTTGAAATCTACTAAAGCAATTCAAACAATGGTGTTTTTACTTTTGTGATATTTTTATGCTGTTCAATGTACTGGTGAATGGGATCAGTGTTCAAACCCTGGCGCTTTACGAGCCAGTCTCTAGTTTTAGAGTATATTTAATTCCTTAATGCTGGTTTATTATAATAGTTCTATTCTGTTGTTTGACTGTTTTGTGTATATCCATTTATATTTCACTTTAAGAATTGTTCTAGCTTCTTACTATCTTTATGAAACATTTCAGTGACAATAGTATTTATATTTTAAATAATTTCTTATTCATGTACCTTTTTCTCTGAATTAACATTTAAATATAGTGCCTTTGTTTTATGCCAAGGCTGCGGATCATATGAATGCATGCTCTGCACACAGATTACTGCACTGCAGGGTTTTCCACTCCATAACTCTTGTTTACTAATGAGTATTGGTATCATATGAGTAGTAACCTAGTTATAATGTTATTGAAAGTGGTGTCCAATTGTGTGAAGGCATTCTTGACATTGTTGGATTAAATAACTATTCATATTCATAAGTTCTTGCATTATATTCATAATTTGTAATTTGATATTGTCCTTAAGTTTGTTAAACAGGAAATTGCTGCTGAAATTATTTACACACCTGTGTATATGATTCAGTTTTCACATGTGTATCATAAGTAAAAATATACTGTTTTAAGTGTGAATTTATCGGTAGGCATTTCTGTGGAGTAATAGGAGAACAACGTTCCTAATAAAATCACACAATACACATATTGTTCGATCCCAGGTGACCACATGTGGGATTTGTGGATGACAAAGCAGGGTAGGAGTGGGTTTTCTCAGGTTTCCCACCATCGCATTCCACTGGTGCTCCATCTTCATTCCAGGTTTCATCAGCATCATCACCTGCGATGCCTATGTAGTCAAAGCAGGCATTAAACACTAATATATATATATATAAACATGCACTGTTGAAACACTTCACAACATGAAGACAAAACAATGACTGTGACAGCTCACAGCTGACAAACATATCTTCAACATATCCTGTTGTGGTATAACACCCATATCACTGTCTTGGCTGATATGTTTATAAAGTGGTTGTGGCATTGGCATAAAATGAAGCCATAGTATTACGTGTTAATATCTTCATTCCTTTAGCATTTTAGCTTCCTTACTCTTGTTCTTACCCATGCAAAGCTTTCTCAATTCTCTTTATTGTCATATCTGTGTATTTTTATCTTTTTCATAAACCTTTCCTCAGTATATAGAAGACTAAAGGTTTTTTTGGGCTATTTCACTAAATATTTTTTGCATTTCTAAATCCTCAAATTTCTTTCTTGCCAATTTCTTGAATGCACATTATTTTCTCCGCTTTTTCACACCTCTCCTAACCCATTGCTTTCCAAGCTATTTCTAAGATGGCTTACCCATTCATTGTTCTTTAAGCTTTTCTTTTCATTTTCTGGATATTGTTTTAACAACTTCTTTCTTTCTTTCAAGATTCAATACCAACATTTTTATGTCCTTTCCATAATCTTTCCCTAACTTGGCACTCTGCCCAGTTCTGTTTGTGCTAATTGCCTATCAGCTGCATTTAGTAACCCTAGCATTTCTCTAGAGCAGATCATTTGCATATAATCTGTCGCTTCCCATCCTCCTCTAATCCACATACTTCTATCCCATACATGTTACATTATTACCTCAACCACCATTGTTATATACTTTTTCAAACCATTTAATATTTATGATCGGTATTTGCAGCTTCTGATAGCTGACTAACCTCCTTTTTTACTTTTACCTGTACAACTTTCTTTTATTTTCTAATTTGCTGCCAATGTCTATTTTAACTCTTTTCACTGCTCTATACTCTTTATTTTTGTTCTTCCATTTTTCACATTTACTCAATTCTCCCCTTATATTGAATACTACAATCTGTGTTTTATCTTGGCACACCTTTAAGTTCCAATCTTAAAAGTTTTTGTGTATTTATTTCAAAGGTTGTTTCAACACTACACGTAAAATTGCACCTACCAGTAGATTGCAAAAAGTAATCCAGGAATTGGGATATTATTCATTATTGGCATCAACTTTTTCCTCCCATTCTCTCGTTACCACCTCTTCCTCTACCCCTATATGGAGGTGTTCTCTAAGGGTGTTTAACCATTTTACTCACTCCTTTACTCAATAATTTGTGCCATAACATTTGTAGCTCAATTGGGTCACATGCTTTTTTTAGAGGAACAAAAGTTTTTATTTCTTTCTCCTCTTGTTCTTCAAGTATTTGTTTTCCAGTGTTTTTATAATAAATAATGAATAATTTTTCTCCCTGTTTGAAAGCACATCTGAAGTTCCAAAATAATAATATATTTTTTGGCCAATATTTGTACTCTGCTTACCAAAGTACCTCAAATAATTTTGCTTGTACTTGGCTTTTGCAATTGTATCACTACTGTTGACCTAGATGGCACAGGGTTCAACATTTGATAATAATGGAATTTTCTTATGGGATGTGTTAAGAAGCTCTTAAAATTGTATGACCCCTGAATGTTTCATATTCACTTTTTTACCAATGTTGAAATAATGTGCCTTGATAATTGTTTTTTCTTGTACCTATGGCTGTGGTTACTTATATTATAAGTGTGAAATATCTGGTAATGTTTTGCATTGTGTCACTTGTTTTAATTAGTCTAAACACTTAGCTGCACAAACCAAAAAACAAAATACTTCTCATGCACAGCTATGGCAATGTTTTTTGGTATCAGCAAAGACTGGTTGCTTTCTTCCAAACAACTGATAAAAAGGTAACAAAAGTGAAAACTACATATGCAGCATATGTAAAGAAGCTTTATAAGCAGTTTTATAAGTAATAGAATGTGCAGGATGGCTTACAATGTATCTTCCAGGGAGATGGTGTCAAAAAGTGTTCTATTAGCAAGCCTTGTTTAATACGGTAACCAGAAGCATGCTGTGTTCAGTGCTGAGCTAGCTGAAGTTGTGGAGTAACTATGTGCGTATTTAGACATTTTTGCCCCACAATGTATTACTGTCCCAACTGAATTTTGCACCCATAAAGGGGAATAAATGGAAAACATACCAGTATTTCAAAATTATAGTGTATGTCCCATTATGTGAAAATACCTATGTAGGTGTCATGGCTTGCAAGATAGTTAACATCATCTCTGAGTTCAGATCTAATTAAGTTAAAATTAATTTTACTCTTCTAACTGCCTGGAACTGAAATTAAATCAAGGGCCTAAATGGCAGTAGGTTGTTAATTCCAAAATTCAAGATGAGTCCTTCTGTTATTTAGGTTATCTCATATCTGATACTTCTGGGAGACGTGCTATGAATGAGTTCAGGTCCTATGAAATTAAGACCCGAACCTATCTTTGCGAGCATTTGTCTTCTTATTACCTCTAATACCTACATAACAAGCATGACTATACAGTTTGCACAGCATCTATCCAGCATGTGTTGTTTCACTAGTTTGGCTATAATTTTAACTGTCTTAAGGACTTTCAAATCTGCTTGACTGTCCAAACGGATATTCACTTCCACCCCTTTGCCAGCAGTCATCACTGAACCATATTTGGCCAAATTATACCTAGATCTCCTAGGTTACCTCCCATCAGGGTAATGGGATATGTCCCTTGAAGCTTGGTTAAAATAAGGGAATGTCCCTTAATGTGTAGGCTAAAGCACTACCCCATAATACCTATAGACTGTGTGCACTCACCCTAATGATCACATACAAATGAAGAGGAGGAAGGTTCATCAAAATCTTAAGGTACACTATGGAGTAGTTGCACTGCTCTATTTATAATCAAACATGGTAACCTTAGCAGCATATTAAGTCTGGCAGCAGCTGTCTTCACTGAGGAAGTAGACTACCTGACCAGTGCAGCAAAAGTTAGAGAGGGCCTTAAAACTGTGGAACAGAGCCAACTGACCATTCTTGGTTGAAGGCTTCACCTCATTCTAAAGGCTCTCCTGTTTTGAAGGCTTTCTTTACTTTATATTCTATTACTTACAGGCAGTCCAGCATCCAGGAAAATTCCTAGGTACTTAATTGAACCAAATAGCTTCAATTTCTGCCCAAACAGAAGAAGTAGATTACCTGACCAGTGCAGTCTCCTCCTCTTCCTTATAGAGATAATTGATTCAAATTTGTATGGATTAACAAGCAAGTCAGTTTCTTTACAACATTCCTCCAGAGTATATAAGCCCTGTATGAGCATGGAAACAACATTCTGAAAATTTTCACTTCCTACAAGGTACAATATAGCTTTGAACTGATCTCCCAATTTATTATGCTTGTTCATCTGTTGGGGTCCTTGCCATCTGCCACCAGTACCTGCCAACTTTTACATGCAAGCGTTCAAGCATGGCACTCCTCTGGCTCCTTCACATGCTGTTCAATAGCTGGAAGGCTGCTTAACTTCTTTCAAATTGTGCACATCAAAAGACCATTCTATGAACTGGGAAACTGATATCCTAAGGAAATCCAAAACAGATACACCTCTTAGTAGCTGAAGATCTTCCACGATTCTCACTGGAGGAATCTGCTTCCTATAAATTGCATCAGCCATTTTATTCTGATTTGTTTAATGCACAGTACATTGATGTTTCTGAGTATTCTTTATCAATTGTTTATTTTTTTTGCCAAATCTGATGAGTGTATTAGTTTTATTGGAATAGAATCATCAGGAAAACGTTACAATTAATGCTATTAGATTAATTCCATTCTTATAGATGCTGTTGTGCACTAAACAAACATGAGGATTACAAAGTAGATTCCATAATCAAGAATCGGGGAAGGGAAAGTAATGGAGTGTGTCCATTCAAATAATTTTCCTGTTCAAGTTTGTTGCTTTTGGCAAATCTCATCCAAATACACTTTGGTGAAATCCTAGAAATTCTTAGTCACATTCTTTATTTACACTAGACAGTGCTCTTATCTGGGTATATTGCAAAATTTATATTCATTTTTCACTTTATAGGATGCTACAACAATTGCAACAGTTAACTCTTGAAACTTAATTATGTAATGTGATGATGTAAAATGACCATGTATCTTTGAGGTGTTTTTTATATTTCTCCACTTCTGAACAAGAAATTCTGTCTTTGTTTTGCTTCTGTGACACATATTTTAAGCAAATTATTAAGTAGCATTATTCAGTGAAGGATCCATAAACTTTTAAGAAATACAAAGGTTACTTCATATTCAAGATATCATCATTGCACAGTACGGAATTAGAACATGGCAATCAAGGCGCACTTCTTTGATCACACTTGACATGCTTAATGGTTTGAAAAATTGCTGATCTTTGTTGTCTTCCTTTGACATTAATTTCTTTAATAATTAACTCACGCAGATGCCTCAAATGTTCATAATATACAGATTTGTTTTCATCGTTATCTTCAACATATTTAATGGCAATGTTTAAATGGTCTGTAATTTCAGTAAGTTTTGGCTGAGGGTTAATAATATCATCTGCTTCATTCTGGTGGCATTCATCCATTTTAGAGCTTTCTGCAAAGGTCACACTTTCAGCGATGTCCTCCTCTGTTAAAATGTGATAACCTGGATCATGTTTATCTACTTCTAGCCACAACTGTGCTTTCCAGTGTTGCTGAATATTTACCACCTTAGAGGAGAGAGTTTTGAAAATCCTCTGTTTCCAATCCAGTGGTATCTGGTTCAACCTGTTATTTATTAAAAGTTTCTTCCACGAGTTACTCAAAGTTGATGGTTTTATATCCTTGACAGCAAACGCAAAATTGAAAATCATAGATCTGATATTGTAATCTTTGAGACTCTATAACATCTTTTGATCTCATCTATGTTCTTCTCCTGCAACTGGTTCCTCGACTTCCAAAATGTCATTTAAAAGCTTCTTTTTGTATAGATGCTTGGCTGTGTAGATGATGTCTTGATCTATAGACTGGATCAGAGAGCTTGTCTTGCTGGCAAGAACATGCACTTGATCTTTTGATCATCACTAATCAGCTGTTCAACTTGTGAATGAGCTGGGCAATTGTCCAGTAGAACTTAAGACCTTCACTTTCTTTTCATAACTTCTCTTTGATTTCTTCTGATTTCTGGCACTGTGTTCTTGTGAAACCAAGCCATTGTAATATCTGAAGTGTACTATGCACTTCTTGAGCTGTAGCAGTGAACTAGTAATGCGTCCATAATGTTTTTTGTTGCATATAGTTTTTTACATATTTCCTACAATCAATGGCTTCAACACATGACTTCCATCAACATTGGCATATAGCAATGCAGAAACTCTATCTTTACTGATCTTCCTACCAGGCAATTTTTTTCAGCTTAGACGCTTGGGTACTATCTGGTAATGCTCTCCAATATAACTCTGTCTCATGATCATTGTACAGTTGCAAAGGCTGTATATTTTCTGCTTTTAAACTGTCATTCAATTTCTTCTCGAATGTCTCAACAGCTTCATCATTGACACTGAGACTTCCACCATATATTTTTCTATCGATATGTTCTGATACCTTCTGAACCTAAACAGCCATCTTGAACTGGCTTTAAAGTTGCTTATGTCCAACTGTTTAGCTAATTTCTCTGCTGCAACCTGAATTTCAACCCCACGTACAGCCAATCCAGAACGGAGTTGACAAAACCATTTTAAAGTGCATCATCCAGGGATTGATCTAGTGGCTACCCATATTTTTTTAAGAGCCCTTGCTTCCTTTTCTACATTAAACTTCAGACAAACTTTCTTATATAGTCTTTTTTCTTTCTTATGTCTGAGAGAGTCTGTTTGGCGATCCCTTATTGCACACAAGATGCTCCCATTTCAAGTTTTTCTATGAGTTTATTGTTAAGAGAAAGAGATACATGTTTATGTTTTTATCTTAAGTTCACTTAATGACATCACTGTATGTTTCTGTAGGCTTACTAAACACAAACACTTTCTAAAGATCACCATGTAATGTACAGTAACACAAAACACTCCAAAGTGTAATAACATATGAAGTGTATCAGTAGACTGACTGAATCAGACTAATGGAAGGTGGTGTGAATGAAAGTTATCATGTATGCACGCTCAATAAAAGTGGCCTTTGGAAGATCAAAAACCTGTCACTAGCTGCGGTGAACAGGCAACTGACTGAGACTGATGGAAGGCAGAGTGAGTGAAGGTTGTAACATATGCATGCTCAGCAATAGTGTGGCCTTTGGAAGATGAGTAACCTGCCACTAGCTGTGGCGCAAACAGGCAACCAACTGGCTGAGACTGTTGGGAGGCAGTGTCATTGAAGATTGTCACATATGCACACTCAACAATAGAGTGGCCTTTGGAAGATGAGTAACCTGCCACTAGCTGCGGTGCAAACAGGCAACCAACTGACTGAGACTGTTGGGAGGCAGTGTGAGTGAAGGTTACCATGTATGCACACTCAACAATAGAGTGGCCTTTGGAAGATGAGTAACCTGCCACTAGCTGCGGTGCAAACAGGCAACCAACCGACTGAAGCTGTTGGGAGGCAATGTGATTGAAGGTTGTCACATATACACACTCAACAATAGAGTGGCCTTTGGAAGATCACTAACCTGCCACTAGCTGTGGCGCAAGCAGGCAACCAACCGACTGAGACTGATGGGAGGCAGTGTGAGTGAAGGTTACCACGTATGCAAACTCAACAATAGAGTGGCCTTGGGAAGATCAACAACTTGACACTAACTATGGCGCAAACAGGCAATCAACCAACTTGCTACGTATTAAATAGTCCAGATTAAAAGAAGTCTGGACTAATGGGGTCCAGATTAATGAAGTTCTACTGTACCAAAACAAGGAATGTAAACCATTAAGTACAGTTCACCATGTTAAACATAAACATATCTCACCAGATAGAAGTTACCAAAATTAGTAGCATCCAGCATTACATATGTTTCCAAATTTATCCTTTAGACAGTGCTGATTGTTTGTAAAAGTTTGCTAAAATAATTTCTAGAGAAATACTACTTTTGAAATTGTTATTAATATACTCCCTGATTATGTTTTAGTTTCACTCAGATTTATAGAAAAAGGAGGTGATTTTCACCCGTTGTCAGATGCTAAGTTCACTGCAAATGTTACTTATGCATTTCCATTCTCTTTAAGAAAATTATGAATATGATATATCATCTTATGTTTCAGATTCTGTGATGACTGGTGTTCCGATCCACTTAGCCACAAAGTAAATGAATAGTGGCTGCTCATATAATACGTTAGATTCAACATTATGAGTGAAATTTCTTCATCCCAACATGGGAGAATTGTGTTAAGCAATAACCTCCTTGGAGAGAAGCGTCAGAAGCTAGCAGCGTGTCACAGCAATGTCCCTCCTGTTCATGGTCGTATCAGCCCAGCACTGCATGCTAGAACAAGGCTCAGTAACCATCAACGGAATCTCAGCCTTGACTTCAGGTTCGTTCTAATTCAATTATTGTCTTTGTAGAAGAAAAAATCTTTTTGCATGAAATGCTGTAAATGAAGGATTTGATTTTCTAGCACTTTATCGTTGAATTTATAGCTTTGTGAAAAGAAAATAATTACTGCATCTTATTTTTTACTGTGCTCTTAGCTTTTAATGCATGCAAATGGATAAACTCATTTAAGATAACATAGTATGTGTGTACAGAATAAATATAACCTTTAGAATCAGTTTCTTAACTCAATAGGCTCTGAAATAAGTTCACATTAAAGGCTTATACAGTTGAACCTGATTTACGCATATATCAAGGGAATGAGGGAAGATTACTTGTTACTCAGAATTGCTTACAACTGAGATTTTGATAATCCATCATACATATTAAAAAAAAAAAAGTCAATACAGTGGGCCTACATGTGCAAAATTTTACAAACAACATAGATACCTACAAAAAAAGCATTATTTTGAACTTGGTCCTGCTTTAAAGAAATCAATTAATTTAGCTTGTTTCACTTTTCTTGCACTAAGTGCATAAACCTCATTTTGCATTATTAATGTATTTAGAGCTTTTTCACTACTACTTTTAGTACTGATGTAACGCCTATGCACATTTATTGCACTTAACACTTCACTCGCCATAGGTATTTCAAGATTGAGTCGTCATCCACATTACTGTCAGCTTGAAGCTGGTCCACTTTCTTGAACATGATTTTGATACACATCAGCAATAATCTCCTCATTCTGTATTTCCCTACACACAGCTAGATTGTCATCAAAATGCACAAGGTATCAAAATTTGTACCCTCCGGTGGAGCTAGCTCATCTATAGGCTCATCTGTACCAATATCATCACCATCATCAGAAACAGCCTCTTCCTGTAAGACACCAAATTTAATAAAGCAGTGTTTGATTGTGGAGGATGACACCTGCTTCCAGGAAGCCAAAATAAATTCCATGGCTTGTAGTAAGTTAATGGCGAGATTTTTATTTCCTGCATCAGTCAGTGTTATTAAATGTTGAACCAGCATTTTCCTATAATGAACTTTGAAATTTGCAATGATGCCCAAATCAACTGGCTGTAGATGACTGGTACAGTTAAGAGGGAAAAATTCCACTGGAATATTTTCCAAAATTATTTGTGGTGGATGTGCTATACATCAATCCATAAAAAGTAGGATCTTCTTCTATCTCGTTTTCATTTTAATGTCCAGTTGTTTCTTTAACCACTGTTCCAATAAAATCTTAGTCATCCAAGACTTCTTATTGGATTTATGTTCTGTAAGTTTTGTTTTTGCACCCCTAAAACACCTCGGATTCTTTGATTTTCCTATCACAAGTGGGGGAAGTTTGTCTGATCCGTCTACATTGGTGGCAAGAAGAACTGTTGCGTGAATTTTACTTTTCTTTCCTCCATGGCATGTATCACCCTTTTCAGCTAATGTCTTGCTGGGAAGGAGATTATAGAATAGGCCAATCTCATTCCAGTTATAGATGTTTTGAGGTTGATAATCCCTTATGGTTCCTGGTAGTACCTCATTCTTCCAGTGCTGAACTGCGATGTCAATCACAGCATTCAACTTGCCGCAAATTGTTTTCCCTGTGATTCCATGACATCTTTAAATCCTTGCAACCATCCTGATAAATCCTTGAAATCAGCCTTGAAGTTCATTATTTTGGCTAAATCTATCGCTTTTCTTTCAGTATATCGCCACTGATTGGTAGAGCTGCAGCCTGTTTCTGCTGGAACCTTGTGAAAAGTGCCATATTCAGCATATCTCCTTTACTGCTGGCAGCTGCATTTTGTTGATTTGGCAGCCAGTTTTAAAAACTACAATACAAAATACCATTTTTGTTACTGATGACTGTACATAGCGTGGAGTAAGCAATTCCTAAGCAATTTTGCTTTTGGTTTTGAGTGGATTAAGCTCCACCTTTCCCATGAATTTCATTTTCTGATCTAGCGTATGACATTTCCTTTTTCTGTTCTGCATGGCTGATTAAAATCAACTGAGAACTGAAAGACAAACCGCTGTTTAACAATAAACACCAGATACCAAACATTTTTATTTTTACTCCTCGTTTGTTGCTGCATTATTGCACTCTACTAGCAAACATATTGTTTTTTGTTTCCAAGGCCAAAAGTTGCCCGCTCAGCTTGTGTCTTTGTTAATAGAGATAAGGAAAATACCCTTGAGTTGCATATGCTATATATAATTATGTAAAACTCAGTTGCATTTCACTGGTATTTAATATGTATAACTGCAAATTACATATAAATGCATTATGTATAAGTAAGGTTCTGTTAACAGGTTTCTAACTTACATTTTGCCGGGACCTACGAAAATTTACATATAAATGTGAATTACTTACAACTGGGTTATATATAAATCAGGTTCAAGTGTATAAATCATTTAGGTTCACACAATTAATCTGGCAATAAATTTAATGCAATGAGTTGTAATATTACAAAAATAATGATGCTGGGAAGCATCCTGTTTCACCTGAATGTCCTTTCAGCAATACCATATATTTCCTTGTAAAAGAATTTCATAAACTTTTGTTCTTCTTAACCATATCTCGTAGCCCTAAATTATTGTCAAATTGTCCATTATTTCCATCCTGTTTTTTCATCTACAGAATAATTTTAGTAAGTTTAGTTGAGCTAGTTGTTGGTAGTTGTGTGTTTGATAATGGAAAAAGCATGTTTGTAATAATGAAAACCTGATTGGATTACAACTGAAGGAATGTGTGTGGTGTAAGTCAGTTTCTGATAAAGATAAGTATATCAGTTGTAAAGTAGGAAGTACACACTGTTAAGATGGCCTAGTGATGTTTGTTGTAATGTGCATAAAGCCCTCCTACAAACAAAGTACTTTTGCACATTATCTGTAGCTTTAGAAATGCATTTAGGCCTACAGATTCAGAGCTTTGTGATGCCTCATAAAAAAACATGAAATTATGTCATCGGTGAACTTGGGAGAAAGCCTTCCATTAATCCATCATCTTTGAATCACTCGCTTACAGTGTGGAATGAACCAAAGAAATGAATATTGTAGATCAATAAGTTGGGCTGTGGGAAGAATGAACAATCGTTCAACCTCATTGAAAAGTGCACAAGTGCATCTTATTTCATTTTGTGTTGCAGCTGTTGACACGTTAGGTGCACAGCCTCCCTTAGGAGTGTTAATTTACGTGTGAGTCTTCAATCTTGTATTATTGTATTTTAATCTGGGGCAATTAATCACCTTGTAAAAAGCTATTTATTATGCAAAGTTGAATATTAAGAATTATTACTACAACAAGACTGTGGCCCTCTTGTAGAGCCATTTTTAAACAGCTTTGAATACTTTGTGTGTGGGTGTGGGTGTGGGCATGCGCGTGTGTGTATGTAAAACTTCACTCTCATCAATTCAGAAATACATGATTAACACAAGACAAAATAGTGATCTGCACACAAATAGAATTAATACAAACATTTTTCAAAAAAGTATCCATTAAATCAATAAAAAATCCAAGAGTATTCAAGGTATGCAAGTCTAAACTAAAACAATATAATATGCTTGAACACTGTTTTTATACCGTAAATGAAGTGGGTGGGTGTCATCTCTGGCAGTTCAGTCGGTGATTCCTGGTGTGGATTACAATGAATCATGGCATCCAACAAGAAATGATGACAACACTAATTCTCTTACTGTTTGTTACCTGGCTAATAACTTTTGTCTAACATTGCTTTTCTCCAGAGATATAGATAAGACGCCTATAATTTAGGTAAGCATTGACTGCATAATAATTATATCACTTTTCATTTTGCCCCACCGGAGATGGAAGCCCCAACACATCTGACCACTCCAAATATCCTAGCCAAGTGTCCCCTTCTATGTTTGACGTTTTCTGTATCATATGTTATCTCCCCCTAGTGCTGATCAAAATCAAATATTCCATTCACACCCCAACCATGGTCATTTGGCCCGAGGGGAACATCTGTCTAAGATTTCTATGTGCTTCCAGCCAAGGCAGGAAATTTCTTGTCACAAAATGTCCCCTTATTGAGATATTAAATTTATGAAGTCATTTAAAATGGCAATGAAATTCCTGCCTTACTTAGGTAAATACTTAAGAGAAACAAACAGTAATTTATACAATTACATATGCTATAAACTTAGATCCAGAAAATGTTTCTTTGACCTATATCTCTAGTTAACATGTGGTTAGATTTGTTCACTCTGGCTCACCCCGCTTTTAAAAGGCTTGCTAAGCACTTGTTCTGCAGGGGGTTTCGCTACCTGCAGTTGTTTAAGGCACTCCGACATCTTATTCACAATAACCACACTCACACAAAACACTTTTTTGTTTTGTTTTTACCACCCTGTGCTATAGTGTTTGCTGTATTTCTGCTTTCTCCCCTTTTACTTTTCCATCTGTTTTGGCCTTTAAATCTTACCCATATTTGTTACAGTATCTGGTTCATCTTGTTTTTATTTATTCCCTCTTTCCTTTTTATATTAATATCAAATATATTGATTAAAGTGTTTACTCCATTTATTTTCACTATCCAGGTCTGATTTAGGATAACTCTTATTACTATATGAAAATTACCATCTTATTAAATATTTTATGCTACAATCTCTCAGCTCTTTAACATATTATGACACTCAAACAAGTTTATATGGTGAAGTCAATATTCACATGTTACCTAAATATTATTTAGGTATCAAGTACAAATGTTTTTAAACTATTATATCCTGTGTACAGACTTTTCTATAACCCCCTGTGAATTGATCAGAACAGAACAGTAACACAACATTTTTCATGCTTTCATGAATTTAATCATAAATTACTTCAAATTTACATTTCTTAATAATACTTACAGAAATAACACAGAAGATATATCAAGAGAATGTGTTCGGTATAAAACTGCCAGAAATAAGGTAACTGAATGTTTTCAGAATAAGGCAGTGGGGTGAGGCAGGGCTGTAAACTTAGTCCAAAGCTATTTAACCTTTATATTGATGATATCCTATAGGAGATCCAGAGGTATAATGTACCTCACCAGTTATAAATAATAAAGAAATTCCAGGGTTACTGTTTACAGATGACTTGATAGTAGGGAGGGTTGAGGAAGGCAGTTGAGGTGGTAAATAACTTTTTATGGAAAATGGGGATTGAAAGTAAATGAAAAGAAAACTAAGATCATTGGTTTTAAAAAAGGCACAGAATATATAAGGATGAGAAATGGCAGATTAATGGAAGAGAAATGGAGGCTGTAAGGACGTTTGATTACTCGGGGAAGCTTGAGTGAGGAAAAAAAATTGTCTATAGCAAAAAGAAGAATGGCCACGAGTGTTATTAAGTCATGTGTAAGGAAACTGTCAGACATGAATGTTAAATGGCTTGAAAGAGTTTATACAGCCCTGGTGGAAAACAAAATGCTTTATGGGGCAGAGATATGAGGAATAGATAATGCTTGGAGTGAGGTTGATAATATTTATAGATCTTTTTGTAAATATGTGTTAGCTTTACCAATAGCATCACCAAATGTGTCAGCTTGTCAGCTCAGAATTGCATAGGCATTCCACCAAGGTCAAAATTATCACAAGAGCTCTGAAATATCTATACAGAATTTCAAGTCTAGAGGATAAGGATATTATTAAAGTATGCTTTGGATTCAGGAGAAAATTAAATGGGAAGGGTCAAGGATGGAGAAAATAGGTATGGGAAGTTTATGGTTAAATGCAGAGTATAGCAATCAAGGCTTTTGGAAAGTAGAATCAAGGCTAGAAGAATTGATAAGACAAGATATTTTAGCAATATAAGAGAGAATACATCCTTAAGGATATATAGAGGAATTAAAACAGTCTAGGAGAGGGAAAGGTACTTAGAGATATGCAATAAAATAGGATGAGAAGGATTTGCATGGGCGAGAACAGATTAAAAATTTGATAGGCATTATGCACGCTGAAGATGTAAGAAAATATCCAATATTTGGGAAAGTTGACATAGATTTCCGTTATCCATTATATTATAATGAAACAAAGATATGTAGAGATCAAATTTGCAACAAAAATGGGAAAAATTGGATAGGGAAATAGCAATCAAGGGGATTTTGTCCGCAAAAAGAGAGGAAAATATAAAAGTTACAGATAACTTCTTGAATAAGGTAAGGGATAAGAATGATCAACAAGAAGATAGAAGGGGAAAGAAAGGAGAAAAAGAAGAAAAATAGTAGTTTGATATAGGGTAAGGTCTACTATTTATATATAACCGTGGTGTTATGGTGTATGTTGGACCAAGGGAGAAATTAAAATAGAAACTCCAAGAAGATGTAAGAAAATTGTAAGAATGTATGTAAAGAAAGTATTATGGTTAATAAAGGCCTATATCATAATGTTTATAAGTTCCATTGCATGATTAGGCATTGACTCCACAAGACTGGAACACACATTTATTAGATCATCATGAAATCACTCTTGAATTAAAGCTATATCAAATGTTCTTTTGGAATAGTCAAATGTTTCAAGTGTCTTTTTGCAAATAGCCCACACATTTTTTATGGAGTTATCGTCAGATAGATTCCCTAGCCATTCAAGCACACAAACATTGTTATCTTTGGAGAATTTCTTTACTTTCTTAGAAGCGTGGCAGGGAGCTAAATCTCACTGAAAAATTCTTTCACCTACCAGAAACCTTTTCTGAAGGTGACGAACAACTCTCGACATTACTGAGAAGATGTACCGATTAATTTTCATCATGGCTTCAACTGGAGTTACAGGTCCTAGTTCCTTTATAAATAAAATAGCCCCAAAACATTTCCTTTTCAGGATGTTTACAATCTGTCGAAAATGTGCTGAATTTACAGCTTCATTATTTGCTCGGTGCACATACTGAGCCCTAGAAATTCTTCAAAGATAACAATGTTTGTGTGTTTGAGTGGCCAGAGAATTCACCTGACGTTAACCCCATAAAACATTTGTGGGCTAGTTGCAAAAGAGAGTTGTAAAATTTGACTGTTCCACAAAGGAACTTTGATATTCTTTTCTAGCCTGATCCTGCCAATGATTTGGGGATCTAGGACTATTTTCCCCCTCCCCCTGCCCTTTATCTTTGTAAATGTGGTTTCTACTGACATAATTATCTGAAATTTGTGCACATTCTCTTGGATATTCCCTTCAAATGCGGAGATTAGGAGATCAACTATGAATTGCTTGAACAAAATAGCTTTTGCCACTATTAGGTGATGGTGTAAGTTTTCCAGGAAATATCCCATAACCAAACTGATCACCTCAAATTCAGGGATTGGTGGTTCAATTAATTTACTCTGCTGAGCCAATTGTAAAAAGTAATTGCCATATTGGTTCTGGAGTCATGTATACCATTGGCCAATTCTAATTACGCCTTATTTTGCTGGGCTGTTCCCAATACCTTGCCATGAATGCTGCTTTGAATTTGTTGTAATCATTAATCTTAACCACTGAAGGGCATGCCCTTAATCCTTTCTCAATTGGTTCAAGAATCTGCTTCTCGTTAAAATACTCATCTAGTTCCCTCAGAGAATGTCCGGGAATATCATCTGACACTTCATGAAAAATAGGAAAATTAAATTCATTAATCTAATGATTAGGGCAAGTGGATCAAACCTAGAGCAACTAGATTAACTTGCTTGTGGTTCTCAGAATTTGCATTCAAAGGAGCCTTTGTTTCCAAGTGGGCAGATTGCACACCTGATGCTCAACATTGTCCTCCGCTGTTGTTTTGGGTAATTATGCTAAAAGATCTTAAGATTTGTTAACTCTAACCTTGAACTACCCTTATTTCTTGAATTTCATTATTTGTTGTTTCGGATGACTTCTGTACCTTAGCTTCTGTATGCACCTGAAATATACTGATGTAATAGTTTTGACATTGTTTATTCCTCTGAGTAGTTCGTCTGCTTATCTATTTCCTCATGCATATTTTTGAGTTTATGTAATCTGTTCTTCAACTCTTCTTGCTTTCTATTGGTGTTACTCTGAACTATGAACATCTTGGATGTTAGCTGAATTTCACATTCCCTCTGTCTCCATTCTAAATTTTCCAATGTAGTATTAAATTGCTCCTTTATTGTACTCAATTCTTCTCTAGTAGCTGCAGCTTTGTTTGTAATTTTATCTGTTTCCAATCTTATGCTTTCTTTTCCCACCCTTAAGTTCTACATATTTCTGCTTTTATTCTCTTCCCGTTTTTTTTAATTCTTTTGAATACTTTCCTGTGTCTGTTCTTTATACTAGTTTGGCAGCTGTTCTGTTATTGCTATTGACTAGTTCAATTTTCTTGGCTTTTCTCTATTACAGCCATGTTACATTCTATGACATTATTTAGGCGAGTTTCCTAGCAATTTCACTACTCTCTGTTCCCTGCATTATAATTTCATTCCTTCTGAGCTTATGTCATTTTCAAATTTTGCTATCTGCATCTGATTGTTCATGTTCCTTTCTTTTAATTAAATTATTTTGCCACTTCTTAAATACATTCAATCTACTTACATAAAACATTTAATAGATCTTTCTTGTAGTTTTGGATAGCTTATTTCTACCTGGTGAAATGGTGTCATTGTATCCATTTCAAGTATGTAGCCATTTGGGGACTCCTCACAGTGTTGTGGAGCTTTGCTGTTGGTAACCAGTGTATCATCACTGTTGGTGGTCTGCTTGTCGACTCCTGTTGCCTTCCATGCAGTGCATTGGTGTTCTTTTGCTGTTATCTGTGTTGCATTTCTGGGTGGGCTTCCTCCCTCATGGATGTGATTCAGCTTCTTGTGTATTGTCTCAATCCTCCTGCCATCTGTTTTATATGTGCCATCATCAATCCTTCTGGCATTGTTTTTATTTGTGCCATTGTCAGTCCTTCTGGCATCAGTTTCATTTGGGTCCCATGTTGGAGAGCACTATATATGAGGCGGGTATCAGCGGTTTCATCTTGTCTGACAGTTCAGTTGGTGGTTCTTGTTGATGCTGGCTTCACTGCTGATAAATGCAGATCTTAGGATAATTAGGAATTTCAATGAGGTGGTCTCAGGGTTTCTGGTGCAGATTGCAATGAATCTGTGGTGTTCAACTAGGAATGATGACAGCTAGTTTTTTTCACACTATGTATTACCTGGCTAATATTATAACTTTTCCATAATATTATCACTTTTGAAATTAATTAGTTGAGTCCATTTTGTAAAACTACATCACCTACTTTTATTATCGGAAATTATGTTTCATCCGTTGTCAATTCCTTTGGTCGGTTGCCGGGATTGCTTGCCATGGTAGTTGTCTCTGTCCCTGGTGGTGGTTTGATGAACCTCTGTATCAGTAGGTCACCTGGCGGGATTTCAAAATTGAAAACGTGGTTCTTGTTTTTCCAAATATATATGTTTTTTCAAACTTTTAATCCTGTCTTCCTTGTGATATTTTTGAGTATTTTTGGGTTTCTATTAATGGTGTATTGCTCTTTCCAAAAATACTAAGCTGTCACGGATTTGTCTTCTTGTTTGAGTTTAATATTTCTGTGGTGTTCTTTTGCCCTTGTTTTTACGTTTCTTTTTGTTTGGCCAATGTAGATTTTTGCACAGTCATTGCAGCTGAACTGATATATTCCTGGCTGGTTTTCTTGTGGGATATCATCTTTAAATTTAGAATTTAAAATGTTTTTTATGGAGTGATTGTTTTAAGGGGCTAGAATGATGATGTGTCGTTGGAAGATCCTCTGGAATTGTAGAAAGTTATGGGGTGGTATGCAAACTTCTTGTAGGTCTTGTTTTCTTTGTGGTTTTTACTGAGTGTAGTGACTTCTTTAATTCTCTTCATATTTTCGGCTTTATTAACCTTTTTGTATACCACTTCTGCCCGGAATCCATTTTCTGTAGCTATGTCCTTATCATTTTGCATATATCTTCCCTTAAGGTTGGACATATTAAAAAAAATTATCAAAAATGGATCTATGTGCATACAAGGGAAAAATGAGTTTTTTGGTTCATGTCAGGTTGAAGAACGCACAACAATTTTATATACATAACAAATGGGAAATTGAACATTTAACTAAAGTTCAATTTTCTATGATTTTTTAATTTTTTATTTTTAATGATAATTTTTAACAGAACCCAACATATTTCCTCACAGTTTAATATAAGTGTTCAGTTCCTCTCTGCTATAACGAAAGTACTTCAAAAGTTTTTCCAGTTCCCTGTAATTATAAGAGATCAACAAAACCTTACTACATAAATTTTTATTTAAGAACACAGTTATTTCAAATAATGCTTTTGTAAGATATATTGTAAATAAAGATGTACATATTACAAATTGCCAGTATTATAGTCATAATACTTTTAGAAACAATAATGTATGTAGGTTTAATGTTAATACAAGAACAAATGAATGTGACCCATTAAGGGGAGTGAAACTTTTCAACAAACTACCACTCACTGTAAGAACTAATCAGGGTGTAAACTTTAAAAAAGAATTAAGGAAATATCTAATAGGAAAATGTTTATGCTGTATAGATGAATTGTAATTTTAGTAATTCATATATTTTGACTTGTAGTGTCACATTGATGCTATTGTTAAGCTTATAATATAATGACTTTTAAGATTGTTTATGTAAATTTTGCTGTTTTTTTATCCTACTTGTAAGTTGACAATGCTTGAAACATTGTTTTGTACCTATGGGTAAATAAACATTATGGTTGATTTAATTGTTTTTTCACACAAGCTGTGTGTAGGACAGTAGTTGGATAGGTAGAGTCAGACTTGAAAAATTCAATCGCGCTTATGGCAATAAAATTTTAAAGTCTGACTCTACCTATCCAAACATCATGGTTACTATGTGGCATCAGCCATTTTTATGATTCATTAGTATGGTTTGAATTTTTCAATTTTCTTAAATTTCTTTTTAAAGTGCTGTTGCTATTCACAGTGTTATGGAAAAAGGATAGAATTTTTAGGGTAGGACTTGAAACATCTCGGCATCAATTTGGTTTCCTCTATGCCCCTTGCACCTGCAATAAAATGAGTCTTTCTGCAAACAATCATCTTTATTGACATGAAGTATATAGAAAAATATGCTTTTATAATGATGGCTTGTATAAGTTACACAAAGTAAAGGCAATTGGTAGAGAAATTCCTGTGAAATTAACATCAGACTTTTAATTTACAAAAGAAGCATAAAAATGGTATTTGGAAGCAATGTTTTGAGATAAAATTATACAGACATATATTATGGTCAGATAACTTTGCTGGGGAACAAGTATTTGCAATTTTAGGATGAAGATATTAATGTTGCATCTTCATTTATTTATTTGTTTATGGTTTTCTTCAGAAATGATGCTATAAGATATCAAGCCCATAAAATATTCATTGCATAGTGAATGATAATCATATATAATCAGTGAGCGTGGGGATAGTAAGTAAGTGAAGGAAGTATGTTGCATTAACTTTCAAATTTTAGAGTGGAAAAAGATGATTATTAATTGCTCTTTTACATAAGCCATGTGTAGAACAAAGTTGAAGGGTAGAATAAGACTTCAAACTTCAATATCATAGTCAGAATTGGAACCATTAATGTTGTGTCAGCATATTGCCAGGTAACTCAGTTTGTTAGAGCAAGTAAACAGAAATCAGAAGATGTGTGGTTCAAATCGTGGCAATGGTATTTAAATTTGCACACTAATTCTACCTTTCCAGTGGAAAAAGGAGTTTAAATAATTTGATGAATTCTCCTTTCAAGCATGTAATGCCTGCATTTGTGGAGTCTTTCGATCATATTGTCTGTTTCCATGCTGTAATGGTAGAATTGTGTGTCTAGTAATCCGAAGGCATAAAACTTTTCTGTGGTTAAAAAAAAAAAAAAAATGTGACATAAAGCAGTTTTCACCCTGGTTCCATTTGAGCGTTAATTAATCATGAGTGTTTAATAATTGTCTTATAGACCAGAGGTGTTTAAAGCGAGCATTATTTAAGTGGAAAACAGTTGACTTTTGTTGTTTTGAATTCCTGAACTTCATTTGTCCATGATGCTAACTATACATATACAAGGGGTGTTCAATAAGTCCTTATGAAATCCAAGAAATTACACTTATAGCATTGAAAAGAAATTGTATTTAGTAACCATCATCTCTTACTAGGTGGCAGTTAAAGTTTCAGCTGTATCCGTCACGTGGTTCTGTTGCTATAGGTGGTTGAATCAACAATCCTGTGCTTCTTTAGAAACATGGAGAGAGAAAAAAAAAAGATGATGTAATCTGCAGACATGGTGATGGCCTTAGTTTTTGGGATGCATGTGGAATCCTCTACATTGATACTTGCAGAAAGGAAGAATGATAAATGGAGAGTATTATGCATTGTTATTGCACTGGTTGAATGGGGAAATAAAAAAAAAAACGCGCTCATGTGGCAAAGAAAAAGATCCTCTTCCATTAAGACAATGCAAGGATGCACACCTGCACAGTTTTGATGGCAATTGTAGAATTAAGGTTTAAATCACTATAACATCTACCATATTAACCAGATTTGGCCCCCAGCAACTTTTTTAATTTCTAAACTTGAAAAAGTGGCTTGGTGGAAAACCATTCATGTCTAACGAAGAGGTCATCTCCCAAATACTTGCCTATTTTGAGGACCTTCCAAAATTCTACTTTTTGGATGGCTTAAAGCAGTTGGAAAAATGCTGGGAAAAGTGTATTGAGCTAAAAGATTATATTGAAAAATAAAAAGATCTACCAAAAATAATTTGTTTTTCTATCTTTTTCTAAGGACTTATAGAACGCCCCTCGTATGCATGTAAATAATACATTGAATTTTTTAATAACAGTTTCACTCAATTTAGTTGCTGATAATTTTGACAGAGCTGTTTCTCATAATAGTCAAAATAATGAGTGATACACCAATAAATAACTCATGAAACATGCTCTGACTTTTCAATAATTAAGTTAATAATACAGAAGCTACTTCATTGTGGTTTTTGATTGCTCACTTCACAGTTACCTGCTCTAAATTTGTGTAAATGGATGTATAGTAAATACTTCATCTCTAAATGCTCAAGAAAAACTGTAAAGTTACATTTTATTTTGTTTATTACAGGTCAATGGGCATTCTTCTGCCTCCAGTGTCTCAGGTGACCACAGCAACAACATCCACTTTACATCATCGTAACAGAAGTTTGGATTCAGCGCTTCAGCGCATTCCAGAAGTGGATATCACTCCAAGTCCTGAGTGTGAGCCTTCTGAAAGAATTCCAGGAGCAGAAAGCAGCAGGAGTAAGGTAGTTGCAACACATGTCAACAAAGGAAGAGACCGAGAGGAAATTGCTAGTTTAGGTTCAGACGACTCAGGTATTTTATGTGGTTCTGACAGTGGCTCTGGTAGTGATGCCAATACTGGCACCCGTGAATCAAGTGTTGAACATCTCACTGGTATTGACCAAAGTCATGAAAGTTTAACAATGGAAACAAGCCATAACTGCAAAATATTTGTTGACTGTTTGGACTCCTGTAATGTAGAGGAGAAGCTTTCTTCACCACGAACTCAAAGTGTAAATCAGGAAGAAATTTGTGAAAATAGTGGTCCAGAGGTAAAGAGAAAAAGTTCAGGTGCTTCCATAACAAATGAAAAATCTGTGTTAGGCTCATCTGCCACTTCCTTAAGTTGTGAAGGAACAAATACTTCCAGAAAGCCAGGAAAGGATACAGGTCAAATCAAAGGAGCAAAAGGTTTCTTATTGAGACTTTTTGAAAGCAAAATGTTTGACATGTCGATGGCCATTACCTATTTATTCAATTCAAAGGAACCTGGTGTTCAAAGCTATATAGGTGAGTATTAACAAAATGTAACTTCTTTCTGTGATACTTGTGTCTTTATCTTCTTTTTCGTCTGTTTATAAATTGTCTGTGAAAAGTGACAAAATTACAGCAAAACTTCATTTTTTATTGAATTCCAGTAACCTTAACTATGAAATTTAGCATGGGGTTGTAACTTGGTTATGGTGTCTGGAGGTGGCAATTTGAAACACACAGTGAGGCTTCTGATATTAATGAGGAACATTTGTTGCTAAGTATTCAAAGAGCAGCATTGTAGTACTAATTATTCTTCTTGTTGTGATGTTCTAGAATACCAAAGGGTTGGGGAAACAACTGAGTTATCAATTTTCTGTACGGAGTCTGATCGGGACTCCGGCACTGTATACCCTACTTTTATTTTCCTTTCTTTTTTTTTTTTTTTACCTTGTTTTGCCGTATTATTACTAGATTGCTGTTTTCTTTACTTTTACAACATGCACATATACACAAACATATAACACCCATGCCCAAAGCGGGACTCGAACCCACGATCCCCAGCGCTACGAAGCACCAAAGCGGGATGCCTTGGCAAGCGCGGCCATGGGGACCTGCATCCTTTACATGCTTTATGTTTAGAACCTTATTTTTTTACCCATTGTGTCATTATTTACTTTAATTTTTAAGTTGGTTTATATTACCTTGTTGAAGTCATTCTGAGAAACTATTGTGATGCATTTTCTTCAACAGAATAGAATAAACCATTTGTCTTGTTATGCTAAACCTTACACACGTCCTCAAGCATCATAGAAGGGGGAAGAGCAATGCATATAACACATTCATTTATAAGGAGCATCAGACTGACAAACTTAATTTGCATATATTCGTTTAGCCATCTTTGGAAGCTCTTATGCATTTGCTTACCATTCTAGCACTCATAATGTTTTGTCCATATACTTCACAAAGCTGATGGTGACTGTCAACTGTTTTCATGCCATAAGCACTAAGAAAACAAATAACACTGCATACTTCACAGTTGGCAGGATTCTCAATCGGTGGAGCCATTTTAAACATGCAAAAGCAAATGTAAATGGATCGGTTGTTGCCACAATGGCATCTGCGACTTGCCAACATATATAGATACACACTGTGCATGTGCAAGACACTGAGCGATGTGCTGCAGAGATGGAATTTCAAAATGTCACTTAATTAAAAAACATGCCTCGTACTTTCAAATTTGACAAAATTCCGTTGGTTGATACACAGCTTAAGAAAGGTAAACATAAATAAATGCATTAACATAAAATATTTCAGAAACTGCCACTGCTACAAAAAAAGTTTTTGACACAGCTTGCATGTTTTAATGTGCTCCACATTTTTTTTCTGTAATTTGTTTTTGTTAATACCCTATGATACCTAAGTTATGCAAATTTCAGTTTGAATGAAGAAGGCTTTAAAGGCTGTTTACAGAAAATTCAGGATATAAATTTTATTCTTCATGCAAATATCTCTGACAAATACTTTATGAAATAATTAATAATTTCTAAGAAAATACACGTATTCCTTGTATTGAATAGTTAGCGTGGGAGAAACTTTTCAAAAGTCTTTCGTAGACATCCCTAAATAGTATTCAACTCAATTATGTAATTTGATACCTAACCATTATTTCATTTATGACTCAATGCTGCATTATTAGACTGTACTCTCATTTCTCCTACCCCCTTTCATTCTTTAAATCATTTTGATGTCTTAAAGACATTATAATAGCTTCTTCCTAAATAATTTATTAATTTTCAAATTTCTTTCCATTTTTTTTTTATTTATTTCCTTCTCTATTAATCATTGGTCAGTATAGGTTACTGAAAGGTAATGAATTGGAAAAACAGCATATAATATCATAATAAAAATTGCATTTTTGGATCTGCCATTATTAGATAAAGCTTCCAAATAATATGCACTTGGTGAGAAAATGGATATCAGTAGCAGGAGATGATGTGAGCATTCTAGAATAGTTAAAATAAAAGAATTTGAGTCTGTTTTTGTAACACAAACCAACTCAAATTCTTTTATTTTTTATTTAATCACATCACTGTCACAAGCTTCTATGCATATTTGCAAGTTTTGAATTCTAGAATAGTTTTCCCAAACTCTTTCCAATCAGTAATTTCCAAGGCTATTTTCTTGAAAGAGATTTTCAAAAGTTCCATTCTTGCTCGTATATTTTTCCAGTCATAGTTATTTAATAAAATGTAATCATCATTACATTTTATTAAATAAATATTCGACAGATGGTTTAAGAAACAGTTCTTAACAGTTATGAAAATAAGGATACTTCTGCTAATGTGGTCTAAATTAGCATGATGTAGATAAAAGAACAATCTTTTATAAGAAAAGTTGTTTGTGAAGCAGCTAGAGAAAGTTATATGAATGGAACACATCAGATTTTTATGCACTTGGTATGCTGTTTTTGTACCATTAATAGCTACTAGAAAATTTGTGTAAAAGTGAACTATTCTTTATATTTAGCAAACCTCAATAAAAGACGCTGCTATGGAACATTATGCTAATAATGTTTAATTTTACATGTTATTAGGTTATGGGCCCAGTGTGTTTGAACTGTGGTGCAAATCTATTGCAGTGCAATGCTTTATGTGGAACAACTAAGTTGCTTTTTGAAGTCAAGATTCTCATTTGCAAGTGTTTATTGCTGATTATCATTGAAATGAAGGTAACCAGAATCAAAGCCAAGCTTTTAGCAGGTGGGAATGATTGGCCTATTTGTAAGTACGGCATCGGTTTTGTGTTACAATTCCATCCTAGTGCTTTGAAGGTCATCGAGAGAACCTGGGTTCAGTCTGCCAGTTTAGTTTGATCAATGGCTGATCAATGTAAAACATGCAAAGAGAAAGTTAAACACTTCATCAATGCAAATGCTATGATGGTGTTAACTATTAATATGACAGAAGAGAACATGCAAAAGATTAGGCTTTTTCAAAATGCAAGGAATGCTTGCTTGAAGCTACACAAACTATATGAACCATAATCTGAAAGTCAGCTATACGATATTTGCATGCAGTTTTTCCAATTCAAATGGAAAGATTGTGAAGACATGGCAACTTATCTAAGATAAAAAGTTTGTTGAATGAGTTGAACAAGGGTCTTCAAAAGAAGCATGAGGCTAGGCTTCTAGAAATGCTATTCATCTGCAAGATTCTATTTGGACTGCTAGTTGAATATTACTCATTTAAGTCAAGTTGGTCTAAATGAAGCTAAGCAAACAGCTTCTGACTTCACAGCACAATTTTGTGCTCATCAAGGGGCATGAAGCATCACAAGGACAAGGAAGTGTAACAGAAAGTACAGTGAAACCCGGAAAACTGAGCAAATGTCAGTATTACAAGAAGAGTGGAAAGTGCAACTACTATAATTCCAGAGTGTTGATAAGATATGCCAAAAATGGATCACAGATGGCAGATCACTGAAACGCACTTCTGACTTGGGAAAGGCTGTATCAAACACAAATACTTCCTGTTTAGCTATAACGAAAGACTCATCTGTGTAGATGGTTCAATATATTCAACAGAAGATAGCTCAGATGACTGGTACATTGTTAATGGTGCTTCAAGCCCCGTTAGTAAAGGCTGTAAAAACTTTGTCAATTTGAAAGTTTCAAGACTCCACATGACACAACAGTAGCAAATGGAACAGCTCTTCCAGCACTATGGAAGGGAAGTGATTTAAATGATCACATTTGTGAATGGTCCAGAACAGTTGAAATGCTTATATGATATTTGGTGTGTCCCGAGATCAGCAAGAGCTTGTTCTAGTTCTCTCTCATGAATTAAAGGAAAAATACTTTAAAGGGTAGCTATGGATATTTAACTCCAGAGCAACCAGTAGAAGTGAACATAGTTACACCAGAATTCTCACTACTTCAACTATATCATGAACAGTTTAGTCTCCAAGACAAGCGACATGTAAAATCTGTACTAAGCCATCAAATAAGAATATGAAAGTTAGGAATAATGATCAGACATGTGAACCATGTATATTTAGAAAATCACACAAATTGAGCTTTGGCTCTGAGTATACCAAACATAAAGAGCTCATTTCAACAGATGTGTGTGGACCATTTGATATGTTCTATAGAGAATTTCACTATTTTGTAATCTAAAGATCATTTCACAAAGTTGTGCTATATATTTTTGCTTCAACAGAAATGTTAAATTCTTCAAACTGTACAACATATCTTGACTTATGCAATGACTTTGGGACATACAGTCAGGGAAATTTTGGGTGATAATGGAGGAGAATTTGATAATGGTAGTGAAACAGAACTGCTGCAAAAGAATGGAATAATTCAGAGATTGACAGCACCTTACACCCCAGAAAAATCTGGCAGAAGTAAAAGGGAAAATAGGACAGTAGCAGAAATGGCAAAAACGTTGAATTCTGATCCTGAAGTAGAGTTTCGCCTACAATGTGGGCTGAACTTGTTTACATATACAGCAGAATGGGGAAGTCAAGTAAAGAGTGCGAGTCCTTGTGAGCTATGGATGGGGAAGAAGTCCAGAGTCAAGCACATGTGGATCATTGTTGCTTATTCCCACGTTCCTAAACTAAAGAGAAGGAAAATGGACAGCAAGACTTCAAAAGGTTGGATATAACAGATGAGAGAGACACAAAGAAAAAAGCAATACAATCATCTTCTCATGCTCTGTTATATTCGATTAAAGAATTATGAACTGTGAAGGAGGGTTTCAGTTTATAATACAGAATCCTTCAGAAGAGGAGAAACAAGAAGAATCTCAAGGTTCCTTTGGAAAACAGAAAGATGATCAAGTGGAAAACCTTCAGGAGGGAAAAACAGGAAATTCATATGAAGAAGAAGATGATGACGACAATGATGATAGTCAAGATAGTCAACATTAGTAAATTGAGCCATTTAGTAACTGATAATAGCAGTTTTAGAAAACAAGCATAAGTGCAATAAACAGCTGAAGTGTGTATAAATAATAGCTTAAATGTGCTTTTGATCTTTCAGTGTTGTCATGTTGTTTAGTCTTGTGGCGAAGGATGCAGATTCACCTGAGGCAAATTTCAAAAGCTTATAATAATAGTAAGACTGCAAATTGTTTTAATTCAAAATTCATTTACACATGCTTAAACAAAACCTCTTACCTATGGCTATTGGGTAATTGGGATAACAAATCAAATAAATCATAATTGCAATATTTTCTGTAATGAGCCACCAGAGACCATGGGTACCTTATACCAAAATGCTCAGGAGGTATTTCTGAACAACCTCTGAACTTTGTTTGTGAAGTTCTGGTTTTTTTCTTAAACATTTTTTATAGGTCCAGCCCCCACTCGCCACCCCCAGTGACGATCATCCTCTGAGGCTGCAATGTCTCTCCCCATGCTTAAGCTGTTAGTGCACTAATTTAATTAAATATGCAAGGCTAAGAAGATAGGGTACTATATTAGTAAGAAGTACATGCTTTTAATGGTCTAGTTCCACGTTAGCACCCTGATTAGTATATGCTTTAGTACCTAGCTGGCATGCAGTGCATGCAATTGTGTGCATTGCATCCTGGGGGACTGCACATACTGAACTCTGTGCGGTATCCAGGGTGATGACAGAAATGGTAATGGTTAGTATGTAAGGTGTGAATAGTTGAATGAGGGTGAAGTTTTTTTTTAATAATGTTTAATGCCCACTTTTGCTATATAGGCACCACAGGCAATGACACTGATGATACATGGAATGATGATGGAGGATTTTGCAGGTTGATATCCTAACTGCTATCCAAAGTGTGGAGATATAATACAGGCCCATAAAGAGGCAAGTGTATTGAAAACAATAGTTACAAACCCCATTACTCAAAGTTTCTGTATTTTACAGTTTGAGCCACAAATTAGTGAATATTACTCTCACCCAGAATGGATCAACAGCAAATTCTTGCAGCAAAAATAAAGAGTAAATATGGCTTTAAAATAACAGAAAGAAAATTATATGTTATAAAACAGAAAGAAAAATCTGTGTTATAAAAAGTTAAGTTCCACCCCTGGCACATACAAAATTTCATATCTCCAAAGAAAATATCACAACACTCATCCATGGAAATAAATCTATTACACAATTTATAGCAAAATGTATCCAAATCCTCTTACAAAAAACTTGGATTTACAGTATAGTTTGCAAGGACTATGAAAGTATTTATATAGGTGAAACAAAATGAAACACAGAAGAAACCTAGGAACAATTTAGGAACTTCAAATCCTGATAAGAGTAAAAATCAGCAGTGATAGTGCATTTTTGAACATTTATGAAACTGTCAGCTCAGTGACACTAATTAAACATGCAAACAAAAAAAAAACTGAATATTTGGGTAAAGTTATTTGTATGCAAAAACTGACCAATGTCAATTTGAGATCCATTAGACCAAAATTTTATCTCCAAATTCTTACAACCATGAACAGAGTTACAAGTAGTGAGCCACGACCATTGGGGTCAGACTATTCAGCTGATGATAGGTCATTCCTTGAAATGAGTCATAAATTGAAATACCTTATTCACTGAAATTTCTATCTGCGTGTCCACATCTTAAATGCTGAACAAAGACCTTGGAATTATATTACCCAGTGCTGGTGTGCTGTCGCTGATTGAAACCTCTCGCTTACAGGTAGGAGAGCAAACATGCTTTTTGCCATTATGTTCAGTACACTTAAAAGGTTATAAAAGTGAGGTGGTTTAAGGGTATTAGAGTTTAATAATTAACATGGTGCACTTCTATGCTGCATAACTGTACCAACCACTGAAAAAATGATTCTGAGATCGCTTTCCATCAGTAAGAATAAATTGTAACATTTGTGTTCCAAATTCATTCTGATTTATTCTCTGGGATTTCTCGGTCACTAAGCCAATGATAATTTATTTTAGGTTCGTAATATATAAAATAGAATAATAGAGGTAGTTGTCAGCTGCTCTGAGATGTAACAAATTTCTGCCATCAAAATATCGCTATACTCAGTGCATTTTGCGAAAAATTGTTTCCATGAGAATAAAGGCAAGATGATGCTAAACCCTGACACAGTTCCTTCAGTATTTAGTTTCCCTTCTCATCTTACAAAGCTAATGTGAATGTTAATTTCATTCTTATAACTATTTTGTATATGTTTCATTAGCATTAGAAGGCAGTGCTAAAATATTAAATTCAATATTATAATTTGTCATAATTAAAAAAAAATCAGATCTATAATTTCAGACTGAAACACAACCCCACAGGGTGCAAAAGTGTTAGAACATAAAGAATATTAAGTAATAATCAAGTCTAATTTTGGATTTGTTTATAAATTATTTCAGGAAATACAGACCATACTCTACTGTGGTGCACATATTAATATACCTATCTTATCTGTCTAAGTCAAATATATCACAAATACTGATAGAATATGTTTACTGAAGTGGAATACTGGTACCTAATTTCATGTTTATTTTATTACTTTCTCTATATGTACTAGCACATAGTGTATAGAGAAAGTATTGCATTCCACCCAAAAATTTGATACTGAGATTTCACTGGAAATACATGATTTGGGTCCCCCTGAAGCCAAAAAAAGCATTTTCAGAAAAAGGTACTTGTGTGTGTATGTATGTATGTATGTATGTGTGTGTGTGTGTGTGTGTGTGTGTGTGTGTGCGCGCGCGCATGCATGTGGGTGTGGGTTTGGACAGCATATTTCAAAAACGAAAAGATCATTAAATACCAAACTTGGTATTTAGGTTTGGTATCTTCCAAGGATGTGACACAAAGATTTTTAAGAAAATCGCCCCCACCCCCAACTACCCTTTACATGGAAGAAAATTCAGAAAATTTTGATTTTCTCAAAAATGCCCCTAACGATTTTGATTAAAATTTCTTATATTTAAGTTATTTACATGACATAAAATGTATATATTGAACTTTCTGGGAATAGCCTCTGCAGACATGTTTATTCTGGGTGAATTTTGCAAAATTTTGCATAACTGGTAAACCGTAAGAGATGGACAAAAACTTGTTGGACAAAAAATTTAGATCACGATAAAACACACAATTTATTCCATATACATTTTTTTTGCGGAGATGGCCATTTTAGAGATATTCCTTGTTATTTATTTCAGCTTTAAAGTACTTAAACTTTTCTCATATGGAAACCTGTCAACTCCTGGTCACGCAAAGAAATGGATTTCAATCCCACAGCAACCACATTTTAAAACATTTGTTTGGTGGTTTAGTCTAGTGTATTCTCTTATTTCCCTTCTACTTATAAAGGAACTAAGTAATAAGGCCGTTCCTGCTAAATTAATAGATAGAGGAACAAGCTTATGAACAATAATTTGTTACAGAGATGTAGAGAAAGTCAGGAATGGAGCACATCAGACTTTTTTTTATACTGTACATACCATATTTGAAAATTCAGTATTGCATATGTCATGTCCAGTATTTTCTGCTAAATCGTTTTATTTGTTTGTTTTTATTTATTTACATATCGCCTTAGGTAATATCGTCATATTACCACTTTAACCTTCTATAATAACTATTTAAATTTGAGGTGATTATTAAAGCTGTACTTCTCAATTAACTTAACACACATTCAGTATCACATTCATATTTTTAGACTCTTGAGAGTGGGGAATAAGAATAGCTTCATCAGCCTAGAATCGAACCCACCATTTTCAATTCATCATTTTGATCACTTTACAGCAGAGACACTCTTAACAAACCCTCTTTATAATTCTTGTTGATGACTTTGTGCATTAAAGTAGAAAGGAGAAAGTATACATGGAATCACTGAGAAGAAACTGAGAAAACTGAATTAAAGCTGAATTATGCCCTCTATGATGCTCTATGAGGGTTAACTTTCAAAAGAAACTTTGAATCATTTATACATGACTGACACCATTGTTTGAGAATCTTGTTTAAATTAAATTGCAAGCAAAGTGTCACCTATGGTTGGCATGTTTGTGTACATTTAACATATTCATGTAATTGTATGGATATTAATACAACAAATCTGTATGAAGGATATCACTTAACAAGTTGACTTGTCCAAGCAACTGCTTCTCCAGAAGTTCATTAGGAAGCATTACTTAATCCACTGGTTTATATATTCCTTTTTTATTTTCAACTTTACTTTGCAAGTTGAAACTTTACCTTTGTTTACTTGATGTGAAATAAGTTGCTTTATGTGGTTAAGTTGAATATTTCATTTGTTTACAGGTAACAAAATGTTCAGTTTTCCGGACCATGAGGTTGACTTTTACCTACCACAGCTAGTTAGCATGTATATCCAGATGCATGATGTTGCTGAAGTAATTCATCCCTACATTGTACACCGGTAAGGAAACTAGAATGTTTTCTTTGTTTTTATCTTTCCTTTTTATCCTTTTGTTAAGCTTTAGAATAAATAGTTATAAAATACATAATATTAGAGTCTGAAAGAATTTTTAGAGGAAACAGGCAGAATACATTTTGGAAACAAGAAAATAGGTTAATAAAGCCATTCAGTGAAATACAATTTAAAAAATTAACTGTAAGGCATGACAAAGTCTGACATAAAAGAAAAGCAATTAAAATTGGAGTGGGGGCAGTTTCCCTTTGGAGGCCAAGGGTGGCATAACCCAGTTGGCTATCATGGTATGGATTTTACTATTGATCAAATTACCTTACCCCCTAAAATACTTTATATTTGGGATGAAAGAGGTAAGTAATGAGGCTTAAAAATGTACCAAGGTCTGACTGGAGGGAGATTCTTTTTTGATGCCCAGGGTGGCATAACCCACATGGTTGTCGTAATATGGGTTTTATCATTAGACCACTACCTGTTACCTAAAGATTAATCTGCATATTTGGGACGGAAGCGGATAAGTAATAAGCAGGCAGCGGGATTTTAATAAGTAGAGGAATAGTATTAACAGCACATGGTATAGAGTAGGCAGGTAGCGTGTGGGTTAGGGAAAAGACACGCCCCCTACATTTCAGTCTGTTTCTTGTGACTCGTATTTATGCACTCGCTGCATATAGAGAAGCAGAGCAGAGAGCCAAGACAATATACTGAAAGCAGCAAAGGTACAGACATCTAAATCATCATCACAATTGCAATTATATGTTGAGAAATTTGGCAGGGAATATTTCAGCACAAATGGCAAAATCATCACATGTAAGGTGTCTCACATAGAACTTAGAGGACATTTAAAACACCACTGCAATAGAGTGAAACAAAAAAAATGTTGCGCTTTTGGAAAGACACAATGCAAAAGATTTACCGTGATACTCTTTAGCTCCAAACTACAGATCTGAATCTTTTGAAGATCTGTGCCATATTCTAATAAAAGCTGATATTCCTTTAAAAAAAAGTGCAGCACCCTTGTTTCATAGCCTTCATAAACATGTATACTAAACAGAAAAATGCCTTTGGAGACACAATTACGCAAATCATATTTACCAATAGTTCATGAAAAATGCCTAAATATCAGAGATGAGGTAGCAGATAAAAATATTTTTGTATCTATGGACAAAACTAAAGTTGCCGCTAATAGGTCAGTCGCTAATGTTGTAGGAAACTGGATGCCTGATGGTCTGGATAAGATATTTCTCTTAACATCTGAAGAAGTAAAGGAAGTTAACCATTTTACAATGGCTAAGCTGTTGAATGATTCATTGTCTATGCTGTGGCCTACCAGTATTAAGAAATAAAATGTTTTGCTACTTGCTATGGACAGGGCTTCCTGTATGAAGAAAGCTGCCACAACAATACAAGCATTTCCAAAACTAATCCATTTAACTTGTCTGGCACATGGTCTCCACCGAGTTGCAGAGGATATTAGATCCTATTTTCCGGATATGATGCACTCATAGCCAACATGAAAAAGATATTTCTCAAGACACCCTCTGGAATCAAGATATTTAAAGAGATGGCATCTGGAATTCCCTTACCTCCTCAACCACATGTAACTCAGTGGGGGACATGGATACAGGCTGCATTATACTGTGTTAAATATTATGACAGAATTATAAATATAAACAAATTGAATGAGCAGAGAAAATGTTGCTATATGTCCAGTGAAGCAAATAATTGCACCAGAAAGTCTTTCATACATTCAGAACAATTTCAGCATTATAGTAACTGCAACAACACATTTACAGTCATCTGCATTAAAAATGCCTGAGGCTATTAAGGCAATAGAAGAGGTTTCAGAGACAGTGAGTTAAGCACCAGTGGGAACTGTTAGAGAAAGAGTGACAAATAAACTTAAAAGTCCTGATATATGGTGGACTTTGAGACAGTGATGTGTTTTAACAATTAAAATTTAGTTGAGTCGATTTTGTAACACTACATCACTTACTTTTTAATTTCGGAAAACATGTTTCAGAAGCCATGTGCTTCCATTGTCAATTCCTTTGGTCGACTACCGGTATTGCTTGCTGTGGTGGTTGTCTCTGTCCCTGGTGGTGGTTTGATGAACTTCTGTATGAGTAGATCGCCTGGCGGTATTTCAAAATTGAAAACCCGGTTCTTGTTTTTCCATATATATATGTTTTCCCAAACTTTTAATTCTGTCTTCCTTGTGATGTTTTTGAGGATTTTTGGGCTTCTATTTATAGTGTGTTTCTCTTTCCAAAAATGCCAAGCTACTGCAGATTTTTCTTCTTGTTTGAGTTTAATATTTCTGTGGTGTTCTTTTGCCCTGGTTTTTATATTTCTTTTTGTTTGGCCGATGTAGATTTTTTCACAGTCATTACAGCTGAACTGATATATTCCTGGTTTGTTTTCTTGTGGGATATCATCTTTTAATTTGGAATTTAAAATGTTTTTTATAGAGTAATTGTTTTTTGGGGCTAGAATGATGTTATGTCTTTTGAAGATCTTCTGGAATTTGTAGAAAGTTGTAGGGTGGTATGTAAACTTCTTGTAGATCTTGTTTTCTTTCTGGTTTTGAGTGAGTGTGCTGACTTCTTTAATTCTCTTTCTATTTTTGGCTTTATTAACTTTTTTGTACACCAGTTCTGCCCGAAATCCATTCTCTGTAGCTATGTCCAAAATTTTATCAAGTTCACATTGGTATTCTGTTTTTCCCATTGGTACATTTACCAATCTGTGTGTAAGGCTGTTGAGTAAAGCATGCTGATGGGGAATGGGATTGTAACTCTTTTGTTTTATATAGCTGTTGGTGTGGGTAGGTTTTCTGTAGATGCCAAATGTAAGGTGATTATTAGTTTTTATGATTTTTAGGTCGAGGAATGGTAGTTGTCCATCACATTCCTTCTCCATTGTGAAATTTATAGACTTTTCTTGCATATTTAGGAGTTTTAGTGCGTCTTCTAGGTGTCTTTCTGGGACTATTGCAAAGATGTCGTCTACATATCGGTACCATATTTTGAACATCCAGGGGAATGCCTTTTTAATCCTAGTTTCCATAGTGCTCATGAAGAGATCTGCTAATATAGGTGACAGCGGGCTGCCCATAGCTAAACCAGATGTTTGTTTGTAATATTTCCCGTTAAATGTGAAAAAATTTTGATTTATGCACAGATTTGTTAATATGATGTATTCTCGCACTTCTTCTGTTGTTTTTCCTATTGCAAGTAACCAATTTTTGATGTGGGATTGTATGCTTTCTGTAGGTATGCTTGGAAACAGAGCAGTAACATCAAAGGAAACTAACATATCGGTTTTTTCTAATTTTATGTCTTTAATTTTTTCGATCAGATCTAGAGAGTTTTTTATACTTGCTGTTTCAAATTTAGGGAAGGAGGAGAATCTGTTTGTTAACCATTTTGCTAGATTATAAGTAGGTGCACTTATATTGTTTATAATTGGTCTCATTGCATTTCCCGGCTTATGTATTTTTGGAAGGCCATAAATTCTGGGCAGAACTGGATTATCAACTTTAATTTTGCATTTTTCTTTTTTGTCTATTAGTTTACATTCTTGAATACTGGCATTTAATTTAACTAAACATTGGTTTAGAGGGTTCTTTTGTATTGTAGAGTATTCTTCTTTTTCTAAAAGTGTTTCCATTCTTTCTACATATTCAGTTTTGTCCATAATTACTATTGTGTTTCCTTTGTCTGCTTTGCTATAAATTACCGGTTTGCTTTTTAATGCTCTTATTACATTTTTTTGGGGGTTAGTTTTCTTTTTGCTATTGTTTCGATAATTTGGCAACATTCACTTTTTATTATGTTTTTATCAATATCATTTATGTGCTGGGTGGCTATTTGTACGTCCGCAATGTAATCGTCAATTTTTTCTGAAAAATCGATGCAAGTTTTCATCCCTTTGTTTAAGAAATCCAGTTCTGATTTGGTGAAAGTTTGGTCCGATAGGTTTTTGACGTTCATTTGTGGTGTGGACTTTTGAATTGGTTTTCTTTTCCCCTGTTCTTTGCACAGCTTTTCAAGTTTACGTTTTTGCGTTAAAGTTTTGTTTCTCATTTTGATGCTTAATTTAGCCAAAAGATTGTTTTCTAAATTTTCCCAAATGATGCTTCCTAATTTTTTGGTTAGTTTCAAGTGTAATTCATATAGCTGTAATTCTACTTCACTCCTACTTTTGTAATGTTTATTCTTCTCCATTTCCAAGACTTTTTTGACGACTGCTTTTTCTAGTTTACTATTGTTATCATTTTTTATTATTTTTCTGACAAAGTTTGGCGTGGCGTTTTTAATTCTACATAAATTTAGAAAGCGGATATCCGCGGCTAATTTGCGTTTCTTTTCTTGTAGTTTTTCGAATAACTTTATATCCTTTTTGTGGTTGATTTCGTTAAAAGCCTCGTAAATGAATATTGAATTTGATCCTACCTTTGTAGCGTCCATTTTCTGTTCCTTTCACCACGTGTTGTGTATGTTTACGGCAGTCTACGTCCACAAGGTTTGTATTCCGTGAATTATCCTGATATATGGTGGACTTTGAGACAGTGATGTGTTTTAACAATTAAAATTTAGTTGAGTCGATTTTGTAACACTACATCACTTACTTTTTAATTTCGGAAAACATGTTTCAGAAGCCATGTGCTTCCATTGTCAATTCCTTTGGTCGACTACCGGTATTGCTTGCTGTGGTGGTTGTCTCTGTCCCTGGTGGTGGTTTGATGAACTTCTGTATGAGTAGATCGCCTGGCGGTATTTCAAAATTGAAAACCCGGTTCTTGTTTTTCCATATATATATGTTTTCCCAAACTTTTAATTCTGTCTTCCTTGTGATGTTTTTGAGGATTTTTGGGCTTCTATTTATAGTGTGTTTCTCTTTCCAAAAATGCCAAGCTACTGCAGATTTTTCTTCTTGTTTGAGTTTAATATTTCTGTGGTGTTCTTTTGCCCTGGTTTTTATATGGACGCTACAAAGGTAGGATCAAATTCAATATTCATTTACGAGGCTTTTAACGAAATCAACCACAAAAAGGATATAAAGTTATTCGAAAAACTACAAGAAAAGAAACGCAAATTAGCCGCGGATATCCGCTTTCTAAATTTATGTAGAATTAAAAACGCCACGCCAAACTTTGTCAGAAAAATAATAAAAAATGATAACAATAGTAAACTAGAAAAAGCAGTCGTCAAAAAAGTCTTGGAAATGGAGAAGAATAAACATTACAAAAGTAGGAGTGAAGTAGAATTACAGCTATATGAATTACACTTGAAACTAACCAAAAAATTAGGAAGCATCATTTGGGAAAATTTAGAAAACAATCTTTTGGCTAAATTAAGCATCAAAATGAGAAACAAAACTTTAACGCAAAAACGTAAACTTGAAAAGCTGTGCAAAGAACAGGGGAAAAGAAAACCAATTCAAAAGTCCACACCACAAATGAACGTCAAAAACCTATCGGACCAAACTTTCACCAAATCAGAACTGGATTTCTTAAACAAAGGGATGAAAACTTGCATCGATTTTTCAGAAAAAATTGACGATTACATTGCGGACGTACAAATAGCCACCCAGCACATAAATGATATTGATAAAAACATAATAAAAAGTGAATGTTGCCAAATTATCGAAACAATAGAAAGCAAAAAGAAAACTAACCCCCAAAAAAATGTAATAAGAGCATTAAAAAGCAAACCGGTAATTTATAGCAAAGCAGACAAAGGAAACACAATAGTAATTATGGACAAAACTGAATATGTAGAAAGAATGGAAACACTTTTAGAAAAAGAAGAATACTCTACAATACAAAAGAACCCTCTAAACCAATGTTTAGTTAAATTAAATGCCAGTATTCAAGAATGTAAACTAATAGACAAAAAAGAAAAATGCAAAATTAAAGTTGATAATCCAGTTCTGCCCAGAATTTATGGCCTTCCAAAAATACATAAGCCGGGAAATGCAATGAGACCAATTATAAACAATATAAGTGCACCTACTTATAATCTAGCAAAATGGTTAACAAACAGATTCTCCTCCTTCCCTAAATTTGAAACAGCAAGTATAAAAAACTCTCTAGATCTGATCGAAAAAATTAAAGACATAAAATTAGAAAAAACCGATATGTTAGTTTCCTTTGATGTTACTGCTCTGTTTCCAAGCATACCTACAGAAAGCATACAATCCCACATCAAAAATTGGTTACTTGCAATAGGAAAAACAACAGAAGAAGTGCGAGAATACATCATATTAACAAATCTGTGCATAAATCAAAATTTTTTCACATTTAACGGGAAATATTACAAACAAACATCTGGTTTAGCTATGGGCAGCCCGCTGTCACCTATATTAGCAGATCTCTTCATGAGCACTATGGAAACTAGGATTAAAAAGGCATTCCCCTGGATGTTCAAAATATGGTACCGATATGTAGACGACATCTTTGCAATAGTCCCAGAAAGACACCTAGAAGACGCACTAAAACTCCTAAATATGCAAGAAAAGTCTATAAATTTCACAATGGAGAAGGAATGTGATGGACAACTACCATTCCTCGACCTAAAAATCATAAAAACTAATAATCACCTTACATTTGGCATCTACAGAAAACCTACCCACACCAACAGCTATATAAAACAAAAGAGTTACAATCCCATTCCCCATCAGCATGCTTTACTCAACAGCCTTACACACAGATTGGTAAATGTACCAATGGGAAAAACAGAATACCAATGTGAACTTGATAAAATTTTGGACATAGCTACAGAGAATGGATTTCGGGCAGAACTGGTGTACAAAAAAGTTAATAAAGCCAAAAATAGAAAGAGAATTAAAGAAGTCAGCACACTCACTCAAAACCAGAAAGAAAACAAGATCTACAAGAAGTTTACATACCACCCTACAACTTTCTACAAATTCCAGAAGATCTTCAAAAGACATAACATCATTCTAGCCCCAAAAAACAATTACTCTATAAAAAACATTTTAAATTCCAAATTAAAAGATGATATCCCACAAGAAAACAAACCAGGAATATATCAGTTCAGCTGTAATGACTGTGAAAAAATCTACATCGGCCAAACAAAAAGAAATATAAAAACCAGGGCAAAAGAACACCACAGAAATATTAAACTCAAACAAGAAGAAAAATCTGCAGTAGCTTGGCATTTTTGGAAAGAGAAACACACTATAAATAGAAGCCCAAAAATCCTCAAAAACATCACAAGGAAGACAGAATTAAAAGTTTGGGAAAACATATATATATGGAAAAACGAGAACCGGGTTTTCAATTTTGAAATACCGCCAGGCGATCTACTCATACAGAAGTTCATCAAACCACCACCAGGGACAGAGACAACCACCACAGCAAGCAATACCGGTAGTCGACCAAAGGAATTGACAATGGAAGCACATGGCTTCTGAAACATGTTTTCCGAAATTAAAAAGTAAGTGATGTAGTGTTACAAAATCGACTCAACTAAATTTTAAACTTAAAAGTGTTCTAGAAAAGAATATTGGATATGCAGAAATGTATAAAACAAGGGATGCATTACTCAGCCAGGAAATCTCAAGCTACAATGATATTTTGTGCTTTTTGTATGCCCCTTTTATGTTATGTGATGTTGAACATAGCTTTTCAAAATACAAAAACTGTCTGTGTTCAAATCAGATGTGATTTACGTTCCATGCATTTAGGAAATACATTACTGTACATTGCAATAACTGTGCTCACGATACTGTCTGTAGCTAAGATTTCTGTGAATTAAACCCTTAATAGAAATTAAGTTTATTGCACACTATGAATGGAAAAACATAGATTAGTTGTTACGTTGTAATGCCATCTAATCATAGTGTCACTACTTTAGAAGCAGGGTGTACTCTGCTACTCTGCACTGCCTTCCACTCTCTTTGATTACAAAGAGCAGCGCAAAGTCACTGGCATTATCACTTTTCATTGTCGGTGCACGGCAAGCTTGTTGGAAAGCTTACTAAAACTCCCCTGCCTGGTAATAAGGATTGTAAAGTGTACTAAAGTATGCCTGAAGAGATCTCCATCTATGAGTTCAAGGGGCCTAATCCAAATGGCTATCCTAACATGGGTTTCATTATTAGGCCAATACCTTGCTCCTAAAAGTGGAAGTGGATAAGTAATAACTTACGTAGTTAAAGCAACCATTGATACTACTATGGTTACTAGAAAATCAACATAAGAGAGTAAAAGCCTAAGGAAGATGAACAGGCTCGCAGACTTTCAAAAAGATCAATCAAAACTATAATAAATCACAAAGTCAATCATCTTGACTGAAGCATGAAATGAAATGAATATAATGTTTTCCTTTTCAGCATTTTCCTTCTCATTCAACAGCTAGTAACATAAGTATACCATTTGAGCCTATCCTCCACAACTTGCTTGTACTAAATGACTGCAACTCTAACGAACAGGCCAGGCTGACCAGTGCAAACTATACCTAAAGTAAAGGCATTTACATGTGAATTTTAAATACTGCTTCATGTTTCTCATTTAAAATGAACATTCAAAGTTATAGATTTTTAGTATTTAAATTACAGAATGAAGAAGTTGCATAACAATTTAGATGTCAGCTGGAACAACATTGTAACTACAATTGAGAAAATTTGTGAGTGGTATTAAAAATACTTTTCTGCTTGTAATTAGTTTTTAAGCTGTCTGGATGCCTCTAATATTACTTTATACAACTGTTCCCACTGCTAACCGTTTACAGACTGCACATTACATTTACCATTAAAAATGGTAATCTTATAAACATTTGTTGTAACATTGTGTGCAATTTATATATAACACTGTTATTTTGGTTTTGGAATAATTATGAAAGTGTAATATGTTTAGTAACCTGTATATTTATGGTACATTTTTAAAGAGAAAATCATTTGCTGTTATTCAGTTTTATTTTGAATTATAAGTTTTAATAAAACATGCATTATTGAGAGAAAATAACAATACATATATATTTCAGAGAAGAATTTACTATGAAACAGTAGCCTCCATCACATGTCATGAATTAAGCAAAACAATATGCCCTTATTATATTCTCATTAAAGAGAGTAGTGTAATGGAATCTACCTCAATTTAAGCATGACAAAAAGCCATATATAAGTTACAGCGTTGTTCCACTCACATGATTAGGATGCTGCAGTAGTTCTTGAAGGATATTTCTAGCAGTTGTATATCCCATTTTGGCAACTCTGTACTTCTTTCTGACATTATGCTTCCACATTTTCACATGGTATTTCTGGTTTTTACAACTATTTAGATTGTTAAAAGTTGACAAGTGATACTGTTACCTCCTCTCCATATCATGTTGCAAACACATACAATCTAGTATGATAGCCAACTTTTGAATTCACTTTGCTATGTGAAAGGAACCATATCATTGTAAGATCATGGGCACAGTAAAAGAACAAGTCATATACAGTGTTCTTTCATGGAAAAGAAGTGTTTCAATATTTTGTTGTTTATAATGCCATTCCAACTGATGCTTAAATTCTTTGCAGAATGATGAATGCGAGTTTAACAAATGTAAACTTCTCTGGGACCACGTAATTAGAGGGAGTTGGCCAAGAAGAAATCACCCTAGAAATAAGTTGTTCCTAAGGAGATTTTTATTAAGTAGGCTTTTCTCAAAATATTGTGACTACGCACCCATGTGCAGACACCTATATCTTGCCATTGTGATTGTGCATGTGTGCGATTGGCCTGCTTTACATAGCTTACTCCTTGCTGCAGTTGGATGTAAATTTATAATGTGAGCAGGTGCATGACATTAAACTAGTATTGTTACACCTGAGTGTAATATGGTCAAACATGTGTATAATGTATACATGCAATGACCGCTGCTTCTGGAAGTTTCTTGCTACATAACGAGGAGCTAAAAACGGGAGGGCAACCAGACCTGCAAGTCAGTGAATTCAGAGCATACCTTGAATTAGTCAGAGCAATCATCAGCTGTGTAATAGTGTTGAGAGATAAAATTGTTATATACCACTGAATTAAATACAATTGTTGTAATCAGAATTTTAAGTAATAAAGACATTTTGCTACAATATCTACGTGCATGTGGACATTCCATGTGAAATTTAAGCTTTAAGTACAAAAAAAAGCTTGCAATTTTTGTTTCAAACATATTTTTTCTTATTTTAAGGTTGCTAAGGAGCATATTTTTCAAATATTGTAATCTGAAACGCAACATTTATCACAATATTGAATGATAAATTATATTCAACTAATTTTGTGCTATTTTATGTGCCTATAACTCTGAAACCTTTTACTTCAAAATATTTTACCCAATCTTATTTTGTAAATACAAGTGCTTATTTTATTACTGAAAAATCATCGAGTGTCATTGGAAACCTAAAATGAGAATGGGAAAGAGGGATGTTTTGACATCTGCAACAGAGAGGCGAGGGAAGGGATGCCTTGGATGAGAATGGGAACTATGTTTTTTGAAGGTCTTAAGTGCATTTGATATAGGAGTATGCAAATTATGTGGGGTTAAGAATATAGTGCACTGTTCAGCACAATGCAAGGAATTGGCTCAATGGAGGAAAATTATATGGGAAGACAAATGGGATAAAATGGAAAGCGAAATTGTGGTGGTAAAAATGTTAATGGGGAAACAAGAAAAAAGGAACAGATGTATGGGGAAATTTTTAATATGGATTAACCACTTTACTTATTATCCTGAGAAAATTTGAAATCTAAGAAATTGTTGAAAATTGTTAACCTGAGTTATCTTGTACAAATTTCCATCTTAATACTCTATAATTTTATTCCAAGTAGGATGTATTCTTGGTCAGAGCATTTTAATTTAACACATTGAAGCCCAAGCCCGACTATAGCTTGGGATGAGTGAAATGTTCATGCGGGCTGTTATTCCTAACACTTTTAATGCAATTCCACGACTGTAACTCAGTCTTGGGTTCTGTGGTAAAGGTCGTACATGAGCTATCGTTTAGTTTTGTGATTTGTGCCAACTATTAGAAAATTTAGGAGAGTTGGTAATATTGGCTGCTTTTGGGTCACTAGCACCATTTTCCTTGAAGGTGGTGATCTATTTGTTACCTTTGGTGTTCTTAAATGTTGAAATGCAATGTTTTCCTCAATTTCTGTGAACTGAAGCTGAAGCTCTGGAAAATTCCGAGGGAGAGATTCTCAAGCTTTCAATAAATGTATAAAGTTAATATTTTCAAACCCATTATTTGATATATGTTGTAAATTTAAAATAAAATATTAATAAAGAAGTTAAGACTATTTTCTTATTTGTTGAGAAATCCTTTAAAAACCATACTTTTAGATTATACCAAGGCATTTTAGCAGATTTCATTGATTTACTGTAAATAATAATTCAACACAGGAATAAACTGTTAAAGAAATCCCAGGCTTCAATATGTTAAGATATGCTGTTAGATGGAATGACAATCTTTGTGCTCCATGATATCTGGAGTTAATATGCTGCCTTTACACTAGATGAGAATACAGATAATTTAGTATATTTTATATGACATTCTGCTCTGGATCCTCAAGCCTTTTGTGAGCTCTTTTTGTATTGCAACGTTTGCAAAGTCATGCGACAATGATTTTGATAGTATTACCCTTGAATGTGGTAGCTATAGTTCAGAAAGTTGTTACTTGAAAGTGATACTGATTCAGATTCAACTAGTTCTGTACATCTAAGTGCAGTAAAGTAATGGTTGCAATTACATATAGGTATAGTGTAACTCAAGCTCCAAGATATCCATTTACTCCATTTACTAGTCACACTGCTAAATGTGAACAATTTGTTTACAATGTAAAATGAGTTTATCATAATCATTATATGACATTGATTTTAATTAACCTTTGTTAATATCAGATAAGAGCTAACTAATATATATCTGAATATTTTGAATTGTTTTATAACATCTTAAGACTACATATTAAATATATTGTACACAGAACAGTGAGAGAGGGGAAAGAGTGTGTGCATGTTTTATTTGGAAATCACATTGAAGTTTTTGGACATTTATATGCACAAACCGGAATGTTAATTACTCTGGCTTCAATTTCAATAGCAGAACTGACAGGAATGTGTTTTGGACATTGTCTTCATCATCAGTGTAGATTCATTGCCATGCTTATTTGTGACTAATAGATGGTATTTTTGATTGCATGTGCTGTATGATGAGAACCTTTTCACATGGGACTACAAAGTTTAATAAATTATGTTTATTTTTATGGGTTTCCAGAAATTCACAAAAATATTCACAGAACCTTAGCCCTATTAACAACCATCACTTTAAGAACATACACAAGACCAATAGAATGGGTAAATTCCAATGGAAAAAGCTCCTAAACGAAAAGAATAACATGCTGTTAAACCTAGAGTTTAATAAATGTATAAATTATTTGGGTTAATAAGTAATTTAAATTATTGTAACATTTATGTGATTGGGTATTTATGAAATTGACTGTGAAGATACAAAGTGTTATGCACAATACAAAGAGGAACATAGACACAAAGAATGTATAAAGAACATATGAGAAACGTGAAATACAAAAACAACTAAAAAATCAGTCCCATGTGAAAAGAATCACATGGTACAGAATGTGTAACCAAAATATGCCATCTACCAATTACTGGAAGAAGCATGTCAGTGAATCAAGGCTGACATAGAGACAGCAGTCTCTGAAACATGTCCCAGTAAACTCTGCTACATAAATTGAAGCAATAATAATAATAATAATTATAATAATAATAGTAGTAGTAAAAATCTCAATTTATGCATATAAATAATAAAAAACCACATTTATGTATCCATATTAAATTAATTAAGAAATTAAAACAAAATTCAGTTTAAATTATTTGTTTAAAGGTTTCAGTGCTTTATGAGCTTGAAGTTTCGAGATTTTAGTAATATACAATAAATTTAAACAATTTTAATTATGAAACCAGGATGTCGTGAGTTTCAAAACTTACCATGAATAAATTTTTCTGGTTTTCTGTCAAATTGAAAATCATTGATTTATTTAAAAAATGCACGGTTGATTTGGTTCCATTTTAGTTGATTTGACTTGGAATAACTCATCTCAAAGAATAATTAAACAGAATAAATGGAACAAAGGCATATGAGCTAGTAGTTCATTTCCTGAATATAACAGGGCTCCATTACATTTCCCAGGTAAATGCAAAACTTACTACTGATACATGGAAAACAGAAATGACAGCAGAGCTAGTTCAAATGTAGTAGAGAATGATCGGGCTTTAATAGCTAATATTTGGGTTTGTGAATAATAGATAACACATGCAAAAAAAAAGCCCGTCAAATTTGGGAGCTTGCAAAATTCAATGACACTTTCCACATGTATTAAGTTAAATTCAAACGCAACTTACATATAGATTAGATTAAATTAGAAAGCATTCTGTAGGTTCGTTTAGGCCAGAAAGCCACTGAACATAGAACTTGTCAAAGCATATACATGTATACATATGTTTATATACTATGAAAAAAAAAAAAATGTATAAAGCTCTAGTGCTAAAAGCATAGGTTACAAAAACAACAGAATACTTCTTCTTCTTTCTTTCTTTTTTTTTTTTTTTTTGCATGCACATAAAAACAAAAAAAAAAAATCAAAATATAGTGTTAAAATGTATAAATAAATATAATTTCATTATATGTAAAACTAATGTTATGTCAGATGATAGTTTTCAAATTATCGATATAATAGTTACTTGTAGTAATTATATAAACTAAAACATGATTATTGTATTATGTACTCTTCATAAATGTCAACAAATTATAATACATATTTGCAAATATGTTATAGAATTTCCAATGCAAAGATTTACAATTATGTACTAGAGTGTAAAATATCAAAACATCAGGCTTTTCAGACGTTGTGTCATTTCTAAATACTCAAAAAAAAAAAAAAGATCATTTGACACATTTGTGCAAGTCAAAGTATAAATCAGTTTAATTTTAATATAAAACACACACACTAATATACACAAAATGCAATACATTGTAATATTTATAAATACAATGATTATTAACAGTATTGTCAGACAGATTTGTCACTTAAATATTCATCTACAGAGTAAAATGATTTATTGCAAAGGTACTCCTTAAGAGAGGCCTTAAAAGCCCTGAAATTCCCAACTTTTTCTTTGAGATTACTGGGGAGAGCATTAAATATCTTGATTGTTTCATAATATACACCTTTCTGAAAGCAACGAAGGTTGGCATTGGGACGATGAATCAATCCCTTTTGTCTAGTATTAATGTTATGAATTTCCATGTTTGTTATAAAACTATGTTGATTAACTGCATAGAATTTTAAAATGGATAATATATAAACACAAGGTAAGATGAGGATGCCCAATCTTTGAAATAGTTCTTTGCATGACTGTCTGCTATAAGCATTACAGATTATTCGTATAGCTTTCTTCTGCATCCGGAATATGCATTTACTATCTACTGAATTACCCCAGAATATTATTCCATACTCGATGATGGAGTTAAAGTAGGCAAAATACACCAACTTAAGTGTATCGATTGAGTGAAATTTAACCAGTGCACGGAGAGCATAACATGCTGAGCTAAGTTTAGGTGTGATGTAACTAATATGTGACTTCCAGTCCAAATGCTTATCTACCTGAAGACCAAGAAATTTGACTTCATTTAGCTGTTCTAACAATGTATTATTAATTCCTATTTCTATGTGCATTTGTGGTGAGCGATTAGTTATAAATTTAATTGTTTTTGTTTTTTCAAGGTTTACTGAGAGTTTGTTTGCTTTGAACCAATTTGTCATACAATTTAGAACATAGTTTAATTTAACGCCACATTCATTGAAATCTTTACTTGCTACTAGAACACTAGTGTCATCTGCGAATAAATAAATACTTGCAAAACTGTTAATGTATAATGGGAGGTCATTTATGTAAACCAAGAACAAAAGAGGCCCTAAGATTGATCCCTGGGGAACACCATGTTTTACTGATTTCCATTCTGAGGCACTATTTTGATACCCATTGGAGTTATTAATTTCGACCCTTTGTTTTCTCTTCTCTAGGTATGAAATGAACCAATCTAATATGTTATTGTTTATTCTATAGAAATTTAGTTTAGCTTTCAGAATCTCATGATTCACACAGTCAAAAGCCTTCGCTAGGTCACAAAAGATTCCACCGACATGTTCCTTTTCATTTAACGCTGTTAACACTTTATGTGTGAGCTTGTAGGTTGCATTATCTGTCGCTACTCCTTTTCTAAAGCCAAACTGTTCTTTGGCAAATAAGTTGTTCTTTTCCAAGTAATTATAGAGCCTATTGAACATTACTTTCTCAAATACTTTTGAGAAAACAGACAAGAGAGATATAGGTCTATAATTTGATATATTATCTTGTTTTCCTTTTTTAAAAAGTGGTTTGACAATAGAGTACTTCATTCTGTCAGGAAATATTCCACCCTTTAGTGATTTGTTACATAAATAGCTAAGTGGAATGCATATTAGGTCAGAATATGCTTATAGGATTTTACTTGATATTTCATCATATCCAGAGGAATTTTTGGTCTTGAGCAAATTTATTATATTTTTTATTTCAAATGGTGTAGTCATTTTTACTTTAAATTCAGGGACTTTGTTTACAAAAGAAGTTTTAAAAAAATTTATTGCTGATTCTTTACATCCATAGTTTATTTTTAATTTGTCTGTTACATTCAAAAAGAAATTGTTGAAAACATCTGCGGCCTTTTGAGGATCATCAATTTTTTGATTACTGGAATTCAGTGCAATTGAGGGGTTTTCTTGAGAGCTCTTACCTGTTTCCCTTTTTATTATATTCCCGGTAGTTTTTATTTTATTATCAGAATTGGATATCTCTTTATTATAATGCAATATTTTAGCAGCTTTTATTGTTTCTTTTAGAATTTTACAGTACTTTTTGTAGTGACATTCTAAGTGTGGGGTCTTATTATGTTTCAATTCTTGGTATAATTTTCGCTTATGTTTGCAAGAAGTTTTAATGCCTGTTGTAATCCAGGTGTTATTTTCCTTCTGATTATATATTTTACAATATTTAACTGGAAAGCATGCTACAAAATGAGAGTTGAAATGTTGTAGGAAATGATTGAACTTGTCATTTACTCCATTTATTTCACAGATTTCAGTCCATGATTCTTGTTGAAGGGCATACTTAAACAATGTGAGGGAGCTTTCATCTACTTTTCGTGTTCTACAATATTTATAGATTGGTTTTAACTTTTAAGTTTATCTCTTTAATGAGAAGTATTTGTGTCTCATGATCTGAAAGGCCATTTGCAAATGGCAAGGTTATTGAAGTTTTAATTCTATCTATATTCATGAATATGTTATCTATTGCTGAAGAGGAGCTACCCTGAATTCTTGTAGGAAAATGTACTGTGTGTGACATGTTGTATGTAAAAAATATAGAATTGAGTTGGTCCTTTCGGAGACTAGGTATAAAATAATCAATATTTATGTCACCACAAATTATCATTTCTCGTTTCGGTTTCAATATAAACTTTAAGGAATCATCTAACTGTTTTTTGAATAACTCATAGTTACCTAGTGGGGACTGATATAGAGCTATTATTGCAAAATTTACTTGATTTATGTTTAGCTGAACTGCGCACATCTCTATGTCTAGCTCAAAGCAAAACTTGTTTAGATTAATGACTTTATAGGGTACATCATGTCTTACAAATATGCAAACCCCTCCTTTTTTTAAATTTTTCCTTGAATATGCTGCTCCTAAAGAGTACCCATGCAGTGAAATAGGCATGAATTCCTGTTCTGTTAAGTGATGTTCAGATAAGCATAAAACTTGAGGCTGTAATTTTTCAGAAGTAAGACTAAGAGAAAGTTCATCAACTTTGTTTCTTAAACCCGTAATATTTTGGTGAAACATACACATCAAACTACTGCTATTATTTATCTTAATAGAATTACTGATATTTTCTGTATTCCTAAAATTCTTTGTTGGTGAACTTCTATTTATTTCAATTGACTTTAGAGTTCTTTCATGACTATTTTGGGGGATTTCCTTTAACCTAGAAAAGCCCTATCAGATATCATAACAGGAATTCTACCTATAATTCTGTCGGCAATTAGCTGCAAAAGCTGCGGTGTAGACCATGAGATGTGTAACCATCTCGGCCTATACCGCTAACATGTATCATATCAATGTGAGAGGCAGCAGGGCTCAACAAGGCATGCTCAAGTTGCAGATTCATCAGTCACATTGCGTTCGAGCTTGGATTATCAATTTAATCAAATATAATCATATATTGCTAATAATAATTGTTGTATAGTATCATATAAAACATCTGAAATTTTCTCATATTTTTATTTATTCCATTCATCATAGTTGATATGGAAGTAAAAGAGGGAGTATGATAAAGAAGAAATGTCAGAATACTCTCTAGATCAGGGCCTATCAGGGTATATACACACCTGTGTATTGTATGGCACAAGGTGTAAAGTATGACTTGGCTAGGTTGATGACTCGAATTGTAGCAATAATGCTGTATTTCCTCCCTTATGCTTATTGTGCTAGCTCTGCCTGTCTCCCCATTCTTTGCATTTTAAATATTAGATTGGTTAGAGTTATGCACCTATGGCAACTGTTACATAAATGGTAAATTATTAGAATGTATAACCTGAATTGTGCAGATTGGATCGGCTCTTGGCTATTTAGTACACAAATTGCATTGGTTCATGGCACCTAATTATGATTTCAATTTCGTCAGTAAAAGCATTATGCATCAATACACCTTCAATGACTATGACATAATCTGTTACAAACAAAGCTGTATTTGTTGCAGTAGTAAGTGTCTACTGCATTTGAACTGGTTACAGTGTTATTTATAAGAACTGAGCTGTTAAGGAAGATGTTTATATCACTGTTACATGTTAATTATTCACAGGTGCAGGAAATCAGCTGACTTCTCCTTGAAATGTGCATGGCTGCTTGATGCATACAGTTCAGATGCTCATCTACCATCGAAAAAAAAGTCTCATGGAACAAAATTGAGGAATTTGATTTTATCAGATGAATTGAGGCCTAAGGTACTAGATGCTTCAAACACTCGTCGACCAAGATTAAGTAACAACACTGGTTATGACAATTCAAAAAATAAGAAAACATCTACTGCTGTTCCTACATCTTCACTTTCTCCTCCGACACCTATATCTCCAAATAAGAAGACTCATCAGCGATCTTGGTCAGATGCTACAGGCTTATATCAAGGACAGAGAAGAACACTTTCAACAGGTGAGTAGCTCTCCAGCATTCTATGCCTTGTGCAGAGTAGAAGTAAGAAATTAAAATTCTGTAATTCTCAATAAAACACATATTTTGTTTAATGTTCTATCTTTAATCTTCTAAACCAAACATAATTCGTATCACTGTATGGCAACAGGGCCAATATGGTAAGATTGAAGCACATTTGTGAAAAATGAAAAATTCACTATATTCTTTTAATCAACTTAAAGTTCTAACAATTTATGAAGAACTTAAAACAAATGGAAAGAGTGCAATTTTAAAGTACTATGTTAAACTCTTTTTGAGATATTGATCATTGGAGTAGTTATTAGTAATTTTGACAAGCTAATACCAAATGTTCCTTGTACAAAATTGTTTATTATATTGGTCACAAATGTTTATTTTCAACTTAAAAAAGCATAAAAAATTGTTGTATGTAGTGATTTAATTATATTAATGCTTTAGGACAATTTTTTTTCTGAAGGTGTGTTTAAATGTTTCGGTTTTATAAACATCAGTTGGAAAATATTAATTACAAATGAATATGTATTGTTCAATGATAATTGCATAACAATTTTTAACTCCTATCTAAAGTGTACTGACCATTTCATGCATTTAAATTAATAACTGTGTTGACTAGAACAATTTTAATACTGTGAGCATGAAGTTAAATTAATACTATACTTAAATATTATAGTGACTTCAATGGATGTTTGGAGCCAAACTTCAATCATCAATGCCATAAGGCAATGCATAGGTGAAATTTGGTCCAAAATAATGAAAAATTGTATATGGGGTTTTTATATTTAAATTCCTTGCACATTTAACTATAGTTTGAATTTTGTAAATTGGCTGATTTAAATGCTACCATTTAAAATGTAAAGGGACACGTGCAAAAGGGTTAGCTATGCATCACAAATGTAAGCTCAGTTTTACGTGCTGTCTTTGAGATTTGAAGGGATGATTACCTAAGCTGTGAGGGATGTAGCTGATTCCTGTTCTAGATATATTTACTGGAAAAAAGACCTTTGAAAATGTTAATAGATTGAGAGAAATTGCAGTAAAAAGGTGGCAGCATGACATGGTACAACTTTTGCAAGGACAGGTCATAAAATGCAGTATCACAATACCACCATAAATTTCTTCACTTCCTAAAGAGCCTGCCAGTAAAAGAAAATTGAATGATTTTCAACATGTTACCATTCCAGAAACAGCAGATACCACGAGTTCTGAATATTGATTAATACATGCAAATGTCTGGAATGACCTGTTTAAAAGTATGGCAAGCAAGTACTGAGAAAAAGAAACATTGACGGCTAAATTAAACAGCACAATGGGCTTTTCAGAAAGAAAAAATTAAAATTATTAGTTGCACTTCTTGTAGAGAACTAGCTTCACAAACCAACAACAGTCCTCGATTGTCAAGTGAGCATTCATCTCGCCTCTCTTTTCAAGAAAACAGAGGAAGGGTGGACAAATTTCTATCATTAGGCAGGGTTTGAAAAATGTGAAGAGGATCATTCAATAACATTTAATGAGCACATGATAAGCATTTCCACAGAGAGTAAGTAAGGCTTCATGAAAATAGGTGCTGGAGAAGTCACATTCCAATACAAAGCAAGCACATGCAGAAATTAATGGTTCTGGAGATAACAGTATAGTGGACATAATGGTAACCATACACTGGCTAATGGCACTGGAAGGGATTTATATATATATATATTTTTTTTTGTTTAGTCTTGGCATTGCAATTGATGCAATATCGAGACTTGTTATGGATAATAAAATACTGTGGGATGTGCTCAATAAAAAAAGCAACTGGTGATATTGATTTTAAAAACTGGCTGGATGTTCATAAAGGAATGGAGAGTTTGAATAAAACTTCTATGGCCCATCTAATGCTATGGAAACTGCTATAGCAGAGATACTCTGGAAGCAATCTCTAGAGTATGGTTTTAGGTACACAATTAAACTCTCAGATTCTGATTCAAAACACACAAACATCTTGAATCACTGTCTATGTATGGCCCTAATGTTCCAATTCTGAAAGATGAATGCCTTAGCATGTCACCAAAAGATTAGGTATTAGTCTCACAAATGTTGTGAAAGAATGGAAATCAAAAGGTGTGCATTTGGAAAGAAACAGGTAGCTTGAATGCAAAAAACCATATTAAAATTGCAGTGATATTGTAAAAAAGCAGTCAAAGATAATATTTCTAATGTGCAAGATATGAAGTCCGCAATATATGCAACTTAATATCAGTGTGCTGCTTCTGCTGCTAAACCACATTATTTCAAGTACCCCAGTGAAGAAAGCACATGGTAATTTTACAGCAAGGCATGGGCAAAAGGTGAAGTTCCAACAAGTTATGCCAAGACTGAAAACCTTTTTATCAAATGAAGTTCTGCAGAAAATTGTTCTTGTTTATTGAAGATTAGCAGATGAATTGCTCAAGAGATACACCAGTGGTAAAACACCAAATGCAAATGAATGTTTTCATAGCATGATTTAGGGAAAATGTCCTAAGGATATATTTGTTACAAAGAAGAGACTGAGAATTTTAGTCATCTCAGAAGTGAGTAAATTTAATATGGGATGTAAAAGTGCAAATAAAGTAAAAGAATCTACTATAGGCCATCTGCATTAGAACTGCCAAAAAGAGTGATATGCATAGAACAAAATGAACTTTTTCTTGTTCTGGCCACTTTAAACAAGCAAGAGACTCAGACTAACCAAATCAGCTGGGAGCTCTTAGCATCTTTTGAAGGTGAGAAAACTTTTTATACTTGGTAACATTTTCAAGTCATTTTTCTCAACTTCAATTGTTTGCATACTTATGTATTTAAATGTTCTATATATGAATATTTTTTCTTGATTATAAGGACATTTTCTGGCAATGCATAAAAGCTCATAATTAAAAACTTAGTGGATTCATATTTTCTGTAATATTTATACATTTGTATTTTTAAAAAATATTTCAGTTTCATTGAACTAAAATTAAGAAAAAACATTGAAAAGTTTTATTCTATTAAGAAGATAATAAAAATCACATAATGCTATTCTTGGCATCAAATTCCATAAACCTTTATTAATTAATAATCTCCATCTATTGTTCATAAATGTTGAATTATCCGGACTCTGTAGTATACAATAGCCTTATTGTTCATCAAAGATTAAATTTAATAATTGCAAGTTTCAAAATTTTCATGCGTGGATTTTTTTTTTTTGGGGGGGGGGGCACTCAGCAAAACAGACTTGTTGTATTATATTTTTTAAACCACTTAAGCTAGAGCCCTGAAACATTGCATGGATTATAAATTTAGTATGTGTAATTCACAATAAAAAAATCAGGAAGATTGAACAAGAATTACAGATTTTTAGAAATTTCACCCATGCATTGCATTAGTAGCAGGTTTATGTAAATTCCTGGCATCCCTGTAAAATGCAGTGGCAAACCTCCATTAGTTACAAGTTCCACATAATTTTTACATTGATAAGAAAGTAGTACCATAAAATGATGATATTCAAAGCTTTTGGCTCTTAATTAGATTATTATGGTACAGTTACAATTCACTATTCCAATGTTTTATTGTATAGTGTGTCTTGCCACCCCTAAGATTGATGCTGCATAATACTTATGGCTAGCTGTTGGAATAATCTGTGATTTTGAATTGTAAAGGATTATAGTTTTTGATACTTAATTTGCTTTTGTATAACTTGCTTTATATTTTATTTGAAAATAAACACTTGGAAAATTGTAGATTTCATAAGTTTCACAAGAGATTTGGCTGAGATAATGTTGGATGAATTTTAATGATAAAGCACATTTAGAACTATGAAAAAGAACTTATAGTACTCATTTATATTTGTATAAGCATTTAGTCCCCTTGCTTTGGTGGCTCTTCCCTATTCAGTGAGTGTTAGTAATGCTCTTGGAAATATTCAGGTGTTAAGGTACATAAAATAACTAGGGTTTCATTGTAATAAAGGGTAGCAGGAGCTATCACCACATCCATTCATGTGCACACTGCTCACATACTGTGCAGTGATTATTTTATGTCTTGGAAAGTTAAATGAATAAACAATTCAGTTTATATATATCCAAGGCCTGAATTCAAGTCACAGATATTGACTGTTGGTGGCAAGGTTGTTATTGGAAAGGTAGTCAGACTGAAAAATTCAATGCCACAGCTGAGATTTGAACCATGGATCTGGGATTTCTTTTTCAGTAGTCCTTTAGTTGAATTTTTCCAGATCTGTTGCCACTTCTCAATGCTCTTCTTTCTCTCAGCTTGTATGATTGTACTTTTTGGTGTCTTGTAGATCATTCCCACATCATTCGCTTGTGTTGCTTTTTTGGTAAGTTTTTTAGGCATTTTGTTCCCATGTATGTATGTATGTATGTATATATGTATTTATGTATTTTTATTCATTTAAAACTATTCTGCCAGTAATGAGTATTGAGAGTTTTGACAGCCTGTCTGATTTTTCTATTATATATTCATGTTTTTCACGGGTTTTGAAAAGCTTATAAGTTAATGAGTCACCATTGATTTTGTGATTGGCATTTTGTTTGTTTTGCCTATTGCTGTAAGTTTGTAGGGTCACAATTTGCCCTGCTTGGTAAATGGAACATTTATAATGAAGCTTTAAATTTTAATTATTGGATCACTATTTTATTCATAATTGTCACTGCTGCTATTCCATTCACTTTACTCCCACCTGTGAAAATTTCTGTTTCCTATTGGCGTTGGTGGCTTCTAAACCTTTTACTTTTTCTGTAGGATGCACCCATTGCTCTATTTTTACTTATGCTCAGCTGACCAGACTTTGTGCAATAAACATTTAAGAGATTTATTTTGTTTGTTTCATCTTTTAAAAATAGAAAATATTGTTTGCATAGGCTGTTAAAATATCAGGCACCACTTTTTGTCAATAACCAAAATTTCTTAACTAGTAATATCATATTTGGCACTATGAAATTATTCATATTTATATACATTTCTGTTTATACTTTAATTGCACTATCCTCCCACCTCAAAAGGAAATGGCATACTTGTTAGCAATATAACTGATTTCTTGGTATTGTTAATGGGGAGGAAAGGAATATGCACAGTAATCCTTGAAAGCATATGCCAATCTGGCATTGAAAGATAAACAAAACCTTTCTGAATAAAGAATAAAAATGTAGAAGAGCAGCCAAAGTGAAAACACACATGTTTCATGACACTTGGCTCTGTTTCTCTTTTAAATGAAATTTGTATTTGCTTAATCATAACTGGCAACAACTAGCCTGGAGTGTCAGAAATCACAGAAACTGTTGCAGTCTATGTTAAAAGCCTCCACAAATGTAGACTTCCACTTAAACCATTAAACTTTGCCATATGAATTGAGCATGCAAAGGGTCATGAAGAATCAGTATTGTTTGGGATCCCATGGCTCTATGTTAGCTTTCAATCCTTTTAGGCCTTTGCTTGCAAGGATATACTTAGGTGCAAGCTGGGGCTGCCTACACCTTGTTTGTATTGACTTGCATTTATGTCAAATTTTAAATAAATAAACTTATCAGTTAACAGAGACGATCATTTCATAGTGTTAACATTTCCATCTGATTAATATGGATGGCTTTTTTAAAATCTGATAGCTTGAAAATAAACACTGGAGTGTCTTACCTGTACACCACACAGATGGTGTAGCCAACAAATGTGTTGCTTTAAGTGTTAGAAGAACTTAAGGTTGTAAGGTTTAGGATATACTGTTCTACTAATTTCCTTTCAATATAGTCATTACTTGAGTAAAATGAAAACTTAAAATAATGTATTACCATATTTATGTAGCTATAGAGCCCCTTTTTGTTTCTCTCTATTTGTACTTCCAAAAGTGGGAGAGGCTGTTATAGGTGCAAACCTGATAAAATTAATTTGAATGGGGGGGATTACATATTTTTTAGTGTTTTTTTTTTTTTTTTAATATGTTACAGGATATTATATATATATAAAATTAAAATAAATAAAGTTTACACATGTAATAACAAATTCACTGCTGTGATAGTAAGTCCACTAACATTCCGCACAGTGATAACTTCCACAAGGATGTTTAATATGGCGGATGCGTATGGCCTGTAAATCAAGAAATATGTCATATAGGCTGAAACATGAATACAAAATGGCTATCTTAAACAAAATCCTTGCTTATAATATTGATATAATTATGCTCATGGTACACCAAAGCATTTAAGAATTCAAAAAATAAATACCTATTTTTGTTGGAATTGCAGGCTACTGTATTGCTATCTTCACTGCCATCATCATTGCTAGTCTGGATCTTCTTTTAAATTACATGTATGTGTTATGTATGTATGATTTCATAAAATATTGTCTTTGGAGCCATCTAATGCACGTGCTAATCTGAGTTTTATTAAACTCTTTTCAACAATTTCAGGAGCGGTCAGTCACCAAGCTGCAAAATTCACTTACACATATTGTGTTGTATTGTATTTATTTTCATCCATAGAAACACGATACATGTTATAGGACATGTCAATTAAGATATAAGAAAAAATAACATTTTATCAAACTAGATTAAAATACAAGATTAAAATACAGAAATATAAGATTTAACAAATTTTAAATATAAAAGAAAATATACGGAATTGAGTCATAAAGACAAGTTTTACAAATTGTACAATTTACACCAGTTCCTGATGTATAAATTCATCTACACTATAAAAGTTATTATCCATTAAGAATTTAAACAAAACTTTTTTGAATTTTAGCTGGGATTCAATGTTCTTTATATATTGGGGTAGTTTGTTGTATAAATGTAGACCAGCATATGTGAAGCTATTTTCATACAGTTTGGTTCTATGCGAATTTACAAATAAATTTTTCTTTGTTCTGGTGTTATGTGTATGAACTTCAGCATTTGTTTTGAAGGACTTTAAGTTTTCTTTTGTATAGTGTAGTGCTTCATAAATAAACATGCATGATAAAGGTAAAATTTAAAATTTTTTAAAATATGGTTTACAACTGGTTTTATTTGCGACATTAGCCATAATTCTTATCACTTTCTTTTGCATCCTGAAGACCTTAATACTGTTTTTAGAATTTCCCCAAAAGATAATACTGTATACTAATAGACTATGAAAGTATGCAAAATAAACTATTTTAAGAATATGCAGACTGGACATAAATTTGACTGACCTTACTAAGAAGCATATCTTACTAAGTCTTTCAGTCAGGCTGTCTATATGTAATTCCCAACTTAAATTTTCATCTAGTATCAAACCCAAGAATTTATTAGATTTTACATACTTTATTTCATCTTGGCCCAGTTTAATTTTTGGATATATAACATTTTTATTAAGTTTATTATGGAAGCTTAGAGCTCTGTTTTTTCTTTACTTAGTAGTAATAAGTTTACACTAAACCATTTTTGAATATGCTCTAGAGCATTACATATTTGATGATTATTATTATTCTCATTTGCCCCAGTTATAAAGATGCTTGTATCATCTGCAAAAAGTGTTACATTCACATTTATCAGACTATTTACATTATCAGCTAGGTCATTTATGTACAATATAAATAATAATGGCCCAAGAACAGATCCTTGAGATACGCCATATTTTATATTTTTAAAACCAGAGAGGTCTTTTTTAATTTCATTTGTTTTACTGTCAAAATATTCAATTTCTACAGATTGTTTCCTATTTTCGAGATATGATTTAAACCAATTTAAAGCTAATCCTCTCACACCATATACAGATAATTTCTCAAGTAAAAGCGAATGATCCACTATGTCGAACGCTTTTGTTGGATCTAGAAATAGACCTAATCCTAATTGTTTATTATCTAATGCATCATAAACCTGTTCAACAAAGTGTATTAGTGCGGAATTAATTGATTTCTTTTTTCTAAAGCCGTTTTGATTTTCGCTTATTTGAATCTAACCAGGAATTTTAATAATCTGGTATACATTATTCTTCAAATATTTTTGCAAAAGTGGATATTACCGATATCGGTCGGAAATTTTCAACTTCATTCTTACTACCTTTCTTGTAGATAGGTTTCACCTTTGCTTCTTTTAGTTTCTCAGGGAATAGTCCACTTGTTAGTGAAAGATTTGTTAAATAGCACAGTGGTTCAATTAGAAATGAGGTACATTTTTTTTACAATATAATTTTAGAGTCCATCAATCCCTATAGATTTTTTGTTCTTTAATGCGTTTATTACGGTTTTAATTTCCTTGGTCGTTACTGGCATTAAAAAGATAGTATTTTCATTAAATTTTAGACTTAACTTATCCGTTCTCACAAATGAATTCTTTTTTAGCATATTTTCAGCAACACTTGTGTAAAAATTGTTGAATAATTCAGCAACATCATTAGGATTGGTTATGTTTTGACCATCACTTTTGATACAGTAGTTATTTATATTCGTCTCAGTTTTAGTTTCACCCTTGATTATTTCCCACAATGATTTAGATTTATTAACTGCTCCATTGATTGTGCTATCACAGTGTAACCTTTTTGCTTCCTTGATTACCTTATTATAAATTTTTTTGTACTTCAAATAGTAGGATTTTGATTCTTGTGATATTTTATTTTCTCTAACATATTTACTTAAGAACCTTAATCTTTCTGCTGATTTTCGTATCCCATTTGTGACCCATGTGTTTTTTTTTTTTGTTTATTTATCTGGATTTTGACTACTGGTACTGCTGCTTCAAAGTAAAAGTTAAAGATGTCTAAGAACTTATTTACTGCTTCATTTAGTGATTTGATCATGTATACATTTTCCCAGGTTTCTTTACCTAATAGATAATTCAAATTTGCATCATTTGTAAGCCTAACATTTTTAAAAACTTTGTGTTCCCTTTGTTGAGATGAGCAATTTCTCATTTGGATAGCTAACTGCAGTACCTGAGCATAATGATCAGATAGTGCCGAGTCAAATACCTGAATTTCATATTCCCACTTATTTGTGTTTAATATAACCTGATCAATTGCAGTAGCACTAAAGCTAGAGACTTAGTAGGTACTCTTACTATATTTTGCATACCGTACATGTTTAAAATGCTTTGGAGTTGACTTTTACATGGATTTTCTGTTAAATAGTTTATATTCATGTCTCCCACGATTACTATATATTTTTTTGATTGCCTGTAGAATTCTAAAATAGTTTCCAAATTTTGTAAGCAGACTACAACATTACCGGTTGGATTTCTATATACACAAATTAAAACCATTTTGAGGTCAATTAGCTCACATATACTGGCCTCAAAGTCTTCTTCCTGATTTAGATACTTAAATTTATCAATTTCTATAAAGTTAACAGTGGAGTTTATATATATGCATGACCCTCCATTTTTCTTAATTTTCCTACAATAAAAACTGGATAATACATATAATTTGGTAAACTAAACTGATTTATTTCCAATTCCTCCAGCCAATTCCTTCAGTTAGGCATATTGCATTTACATCATTTAAATTTGAATTTAATAATACTTCTATATTACATTTTTTGTTTCTCAAACTCTGAATATTTTGGTGAAAGCTTTTACAGTATAAGCTTTTACTTTTGCAGTTTGAATGAATTTGAGTATAAGTGTTAATTGTTTTGGCTGGAGGAGTACTAACTTTGAATGTTTGTTCTGCAAATTTATTACATTGAACACCTAAATTCACATCAGAACTTCTAGTTTCTAATGGAAATGCATCCACCTCTCTTTCTACTAGTTTCCCATCAACAGTGAAGATATTGCATCATTTAATAACCTTCCAAACTTAAACGAGCCCCTTCGGTTTAAGTGAATCCCATCCCTGCCAAAATCCCAATCATTTATACAAAAATTTGCATCTACCATCAAACAATTTGTTACACCACACATCCAATCAAGTTCCTGATTAATGTCCCTGATATGCCTCGTGTTCACGTTTCTTCTGTGCAGTACGCCACTCACTATGATTTTGGTGTCTCCAGACTGTCTTTTAATCGCCTTTATCAAATCCATAGTATCACCCATTATATGTTGGGGCTTAACACCACGTCTAATGTCATTTGTTCCAGCATGAACCAATACCACATCAGGCTTTGATTGTCGCAGGTTCATTTTCTCCATTTGGTGTAGAAGATCCGTTACTTTTATACCAGGAAAACAACATACCTTTTCCTTACACTTTTCTCCCGCGAATTTCAGCAATGAATCACCAGTCACTAGCACATTTTTCTTCTTTACTTCACGCGTTGTAGAATACCTTTGGATTGGATTTTCAAACACTTGAGCACTTCCATCACTTACTCGTCCAGCATTTCAAATCTGTTTTTTGTTATGAAGCTTGCAATGCTTTGCTCGGCTGGTTGAGGTCCCATAGATTTCTTTTTTCCTGTTATCAATGAAAAACTTTGATTTCTGCTTTCAGCCGTTATTTTATTTCTTAGCTCTTCATTTTCCCTTTTTAAAGTACTTATCTCGTTTTGGGCCTTAAGTAGATCTTTGCTTATTAAGGAGATCACCATTTGAAGAGACGCGATCGTTTCACTGGCCGCAGACATAGCACATTTTTCCGATTCACTTTGATTTTTTTGATCATCCACACGTTTCTTTTCACCACCTTTATTCACACTGGTTGTTTGACTATTGTTAATTTTGCACATCGCCTTTGATTGAATATTACTCGCTTCTTTATCACAATTTGCCATTAAAACTTGACTGGCTGCTCGCATCACTACACCAACTACCGGCGCCATCTTGTCTCATACATTGGGTGGTACAAATAAAAGTGAGACGTGCAATTTGCAAGGACACTTCTCACTTTCTATGAATAAAATTAGATGATTCAAGCTGGAGGTGACCTTTATCATGACCAATGTCTCACTTGGTTACATAATGAAATGCATCTCAGGTTTTGGAATGAATCAAAAGTAGCCGAGTCTCACTTTCATGAGATGTGTCTAATGATTTGTCACCTTAGAAGGTGTCTCAACAGCAAGATGCAGTTTATTGCAACAAATTATTGGCAGATTTGGTAACAGTTTTGGTTTTGTGAGTGCAGAAGGAAGCTTTATTATACCAGGAGGGATTTTGATGGAATAAATGATAAAAAGCTTTAAAGATTAAAACAAAATGTGCAGTGGTTAGTACATTTTCTTCCCAAAACAACAGGAATGAGAGTGGAGCTTTACGCAAAGTAACAAAGATTAATTATTATTATTATTATTATTATTATTATTATTATTATTATTATTATTATTATTATCATCATCATCATTATCATTATCATTATTATTATATTATTATTGTTATTATTATTTTTTTTATTTATTTATTCATTCATTTATATAGCCCCCTTTCTGCAGTCAAATCAGGGGCTTTACTTTAGAAATAACTGCTAGTGATTATTTGCTGAACTGTAGGGTTTAATAATGTTTTTCCAGTTCTGTACTATGAAACACACACATGCATACTTACAGACTCTGTGAGGATAGAAAATGATTATAATTAAAGAAAAATTCCCAGCCCAGCCAGAAATCGAACCCAAGACCTTTGGTTGAGAAATCAGAACGATGACCACTCGATTGCAGGTAGTGTGGCAGGTAGTAAATCCAGTGTTTCAGTGTGGCATTGCAGAAGATATAGACGCCTCCCAGAGTTCAACATCCAAAAAATTTTGGAATGTTGATCTGCTGTAAGCACATAATGCTGCATTCACGATGAAATGCAAGCACAGACACAATGTAAGCGCAAGAGTTTGGGCTCCTGTTATTTGATGTAAGCATTCACATAGAAATGCAATGCAATGCAATGCAAGAGCTTGCAAACTCCAAACTTTATCCTTTTGTTGCGTGCAAAGAAGATGAAGTTTGCTTCTTGTCTCTATGCATTACCTATGAAATCAACAGATGACTGCATTATAAGATTTTACAGGGCCTGCTGTACATGCATGCTTTTCTATGTGGCCGTGCCGCGCAATCTCTAATCTCCCTCAAGATGTTATGTCAGACTCCTTGTGAATCCTTCTTTGATTTAATGGATGTAGCAATCATCTGTGTATAGATTTATTACTTCTCATAAATCTAAGACACAGAGAAATAATTCTTAGTTCAGTAAATGTGTAGCTTTATCACTTACTACAGTCTCTATGCTTGTACTATTTTCGGTAATTCTGCACAACGGCTCTATTAATTCTGCCGTCTGCAAAATGGGAACTACCATATAATATTTCATTCAATAATTTTGAATGAGCAATTATTGTGACGTTAATGCTGCATGCATTAGTTGTTAGTATGTAATGTATTTTTTTTGTAAAAGATTGAGTGAATTTTCTTGTGTGGTATTGTTGGTTATGTTATTCAGTTTGTAACTAGCGGAGAGCTTCGAAGATATTTGCATGTAACTTGCGGATCTAGAAAGCCGTGACAACTTCTTGCGTTGCGCTTACAATTGCATTGTGAATGGTCTCTCCTTGCGCTTATGCTACATTACGTCTGCACTTGCATTTCATTGTGAATGTAGCGCAAGAGTATGGGTGTTTGATTGGATCAAATTTCTGGCAAATACTGCTGCATTTCAAATAATTAAAGTGGTACGGCAACAGTGTCATAAATTCCCTGATGCAATTGGTCCTCTAGATTATGCCATTATCATAATCAAGAAACCGAAATCTCATGTAGACAAAATCATTACCCAGAAAGGCATTGTTTACAAGTGCTGACAAAGATAGCATGGCTCTATTCAGGAACAAAATTCGGATGTCTGCAGCAATGATGATGACGACCACGACCACAAACACGTGATATATTATATCTTAAGGATGAAGTTTATGGACACCATATAGACCCTATGTAGGTATCTTGCCAAGGAATGCATTATAATACAAAGAATTTTGGCCAGGCAAATGAGAGTTTTCAAATCATTTAATAAATAGTAAGGTTACCTATGAAGTACCTTCCTTTATGATATACTATATGGTTCTGCATAATAAACATTTCCAGGAATATGATTATGAGACTCCAAAGAGGGTAAGAGCAGGAAAACTGGCTTGTAATGATGATCAGCAACCTGAGATTGATTATAGTGGAGGATGTGGTGGTGGTGGTGGATAGGAAGCAGCCATATTAGGAAATAGGACCCGTAAAATTGGATCAAATAGCAAGAGTAATAAGAGATTTGCAACTGATTGCAGGAGTACACTTTTATAACAAAAGCAATATTACAATAATATATTTAGCAGGAACTGTAGGTATTTTAATAGGTACAAGCTTTTGAATTATTTTAATTAAGTTATTATGAGGGCTATCATTCACATAGTTACAAATTTATATATATAGGGTCATTAAATTATGAGATTATCCCTCTCGTATCCTCTCTCCACTGCTTGTGAGATCTAAGAGTCGCCAGGAAAGTGGTGCTGGCAAAGACACGCTAGAGTCCTTACCTTAAATAAATGCTGAAAATATTGACCATCTGCTCCCAAATAGGCAGTATAACAAATTAAAGATGTTCTCGCTCATTCACCTAAGCTCAGCAGCAGATATCCCTGAGTAATCTACAGAAGCTTAGTGATAGCATCATGCAAGAAATCACAAGGATTCCTGTTGTTAAGCTTAGACGAATAAGCGAGAATATTTTAGCAAATTGTGCTGCCCGTATGTGAGCAGAAGATCAACATTTCCATAATTTATGTTAAGATACATATTTTAGTGTGCCTTTGCTAGCACTACTTTCCCGGCAACTCTCGAATCGCTCGCGCAGTGGAGATAGGCTGCGACAGGGGTTACCTTATAATTTAAAGACCATATATATATATATATGATGAAAGTGAACTGTTCACTTTCATCATCATCTTTGTCTTTTATAGGTCATGAGATCTAACACTACTTATAATGTTCTACAATAAAATAGGTTTTTGCAATCTTGAATACAATGAAAGAAGCATTTCTGTTTAAAAATAACTGAAGAAATACTAGATATGTAAAGTAATACACTTTTAATGTTTTATTCTTTAATTCACTATTTTCAGTGGATTTATTTCTTGTAACAGGTTCAACGACTTATTTTCTATTCTTTCGGATGAATAGGCTTGTTTCTCTTTCTAAAGCATTTGCTTTTCTGTCTTATTCTGATTTTCATATTGCTTATTTTCCTAAACAATTAAATTTCATTATAATCCAAATCAAGAACTTTTCCTAAACTTTATTTAATTCTGGCCATTGCAGTAAAATACCTTTTCTAATTTACTCATCTTTAAGATTTAATTAAATAGCTTTTTTGGATGATGTGACTAAATTTTTACTCAACATTGTTATTACTGAACATAAGTTAACATTCCCACATCTAAGCAGGTTGCTATAGAATTAAAAGAAATCACAATGCTGATATGGACTCAAAAAGCTCATGTGTGGTCAGTAACACAGTTGCTAACCATTGTTTTAATGTATTTTACACTAATTTGTATTTAAACTTCTCCAGCATCAATGTAGAATATCCCACTCTCCATGCTTCTTCTTCTGTCCTCTACCCAAACTTTCCCTGTAATAAAATTGTGAATTGAATTTTAATTACAGTAATAAAGAAGAAAATGTCTCCACAGCCAACAAACCTTATTTATGTAAAAACAATGAAAAGCTACATAACCACTATCAAATGTTCCTTTCTCATAGAAGTCATTTGCATCTAACCAACATTTTAAGTCATTTAGTAGTATATTTTAATTAATATTAATACTCACTGTCCAAAAATAGTAAGCAATATACGTGTGCTAAGTATGTTGTACAATCTCATAAATTGAAAAGGCTCAACTTCATTTTATCTTTTCAATTTTTTCTTCAATTCTGCAGTGATACACTTCCCACATTTGTATCACAATATATTATTTTAAAACATCCACAAAATGTGATTAAAAAGTTTAACGTTTCTTTCGCCATTTTGACAGCATAAACTGAATCATAAATGCTGCAATAAGCTTTCCCACACATGCAGCAATATATTGTTGAGCTGTTTATGCATAGATAGCAGTGGCATGTGTATGATGAGATGCAGAAAGCATGTTCACCTCAGAGGGGAAATTTTTATTTATACAAAATTAACAAACCACATCTCAAGACTACCCACATCTCACATTTTCTGCTAGTGGTGTATCATAAGACGCATCTCACTTTTATTCATACCACCCATTGTAGTGATGGTTGCCTGATTTTCCTAGCTTTTTTCTCTTGCAAATATACCATCCAGTTAGTGTAAAAGTGTTGCATGTGGTCCTTAAAAAGGTTTGTTTATTGCAGGGGTGACCATGATTGCACCATGACACACCATATGCCGATTATGATAATGACAATCTGGAATGTGCCATTCTATTTCAACCAGCCTCCCTCCATTGTTGCCAGAATGGACAAAGAAAATATGATTCTATATGTAATTCTAGTAAAAATGAAAACGGTTGTTAACTTAATGGAAACAAAATAACAGTATTTAAACAGAATTATGATATAAGAACTTGCCATAACAAAACAAAAATTGATTACAAAATAAAGCTGTTTCCCCAGTGTCTTATTAGATTTGCATTCATATGAATCTGACTTTGTTGTTAAAAACATTTGGATATTCTTCCTCTTCACAAGCTCTTCACTGTGTGAGATTCATGGATGAAGTATCAGGACTCAGCAACTTTTTCAGAGGCTACTCAGTGAATACCAAAGGGTACTTATTTTTCGCAAAGTTCATGATGGAAAAGATTCCTCCCCAGCTCCCACACAATATGTAATGTTAACCTGATTGTACAACAAATAACAGGAGCATGTCTTGAAGAGTAGAGAACCGAGATGCAAAAGATATTTCCAAAAAGATACATTTCTGTCTGCCTGCATTTCTACGTACCTTCTTGAGGTTACTGTGAATTGCTGCATTATTCTGAAGTTCCAATATTTCAGCCTGAACTTCACTAAAATGGCGAATGATTTCCATAGATAGGAAAAAGGGAATTGTGCAAAGGAGAATATTCTGTTTTCCTTCTGGGAGCTCACCAGATTCAGTGTTTGATGATTGTTTCGTTAGAGGGAAAGTGTGAGATCATACAGAGATAAGACACATTCCAAGAAGAACAAGTTTTGCTGTATGTTGGCCCCATTGGCAGAGCACTGCCTTCTTTGCAAGGGATCCTAGGTTTGATTCCTGGCTGGGGGTGGGAGTTTTTCTCTAGCCAAAGATTAATACAATCCTCCGCAGAGTCTGGAGGTATGAATAAGAGAGTGAATATGTTCATGTAAAGTTAAAACTAATTCACCACAGACTTAACACCAACAGTAAATGAGTGAACATGCCATAAGCATTTGTTCCAATGGAAAAATCTGTCAATATGACCTAGATGTTAAACACTGCATATAAATAGAGAAGACAACAACAAAAATTTGCTGTAAATGTCTCAACTGAATAAAGATGGCAAAAGATTGCTCTTATCTACAAAAATAGATTAAGCTGTCCAAGTTGATGATCCCTGCTGGGAATGCTAATGACTGGTTGCAGGAAAGCAAAGTAAACTACTGGCTCAAATTGATTAGTACTCAGTAAATCTCTGATCTATTTGATTTTTATTTAATCTCTGATCTATTTGATTTTTATTTAATCTCTGATCTATTTGATTTTTATTGGGTTGCACAGACAATCTGATCAATTTGAATTTTTGTTGGGCTGCACAAATGCTAATCACTAATTGAGTGTTCATCAGCTGATTCCAAAATGCATTTAGTAACAGTGCATTTTAGAACCACAGCCAGCAGATGATACTCCTTTGTTTGTTAAAAGTTTCTTGAGCAAAAGACTTATTGATTGCGAGTTTAACATATGTGAAAATGAGTTGATTTATATGGCCCCAGAAAGCTCATGGATGGGTTACACTTCTAATCACACAACAAACAGTTGACTTTTTCAACCAATAAAATTTGTCGCCCTCCGTGGTGTAAGGGTTACCATTCTAACTTCATATACCCAAGGTCGCAGGTTCAGACCCGACGGAGGATGATGGATTTTTTCGGGCATAAAAATCCTTAGCATGGCTTCCTTGTGGGTCCCGTGTCGTAGATTTATGACACGTACCTCAAGCCTGATAGAGAGGCCTCTGAGCAAAATTAAGCGGTATTTCATGCCCAGTATAGAGCAGAAAGCTGAGAACCACAGCAGTTAAAGAGCGTCCATAAATAAAATGCCATTTCATTTCACTTACATAACCTGAAAGCATAAAATCTCAGTGGAATAGCAACTGGTTACAGAACGTGGATAGTTTGATTTCTCCATCTAGTCAAATGTTCTTTGATGCTTGAAAATGAAATGCACAGGAGTCCTTATTTAATCTAAATCTCTCTTAAAATTCTCTGTCAAAGAACAATTCTTGGTTCTGTGAGGTGTCTTCTGAAATATCCAGTTTTTGTGCTATTCAAAGGTTTCATCAGAATAATCATTATCTTGGCTTTAGACAGGAACCAACCAAAAATAACAAGTGTTAAATGGATCTTTATTATGCTGTTAAATGGAACTTTTCTCTATGAAAAGTATAATACAAAGACAGCAGTTTCTTCTCCATTATTCAATCTTAATTTTAGGTTATTTATCAACATATATTTCCTACTTCTGAAAAACCAAAATAATGTATTACACATTATAGTCTCTTCACTTTCCTTTCAGCCAGCAGGTGGAAAAGAGGGGGACATACAGGTTCTTGCATCAAACAGCACCCTTTGCTCTTCTACAAGTTCTAGCCGGAAATAACATGAGTAGTCTGTAAATCAAAATCATTAGTAACATTTTGGTTACTTGGCCATTGTTCTTTCCCATATGGATGCAAAGGAAAGACAATTTTTTTACATCAGATATTAGCTCTTCCTTGATCATAGTGATAAGCGTTTCCAAATATAAGAATTTCTAAACAGGTGTTCTGGCTTCTTGTGTACATACTGCATATCAGTATCAATCCATTAGACTATATGTGGATAAAGTATCATGCAAGGGCCACTATTTATATTTTGAGCCTTGGCAACACTGATTGCTGTGGGTGCCATCTGGTGTTTCCACTGGAAGGTTTCACATTGTTGATGTTAACCTACTTCAGATATTTTGTCAATAGAGCGTTATTTGTGTTGTTTAGTGATTTTAAAAATTGTGTCTTAGCAAAAAAATGGAATCAACTTTTGAAAATGTTTGTGTGACGATTTATTATGATTTGGATTATGAAGACAAGAGTGCATTGATCGACTTACTACTATTTGGTGATGAAGCTCCATCCTTTGCCACTGTGAAACACTGGTACGAGTTTAATTGTGGCTGCTATTCACTCACTGATGAAATTTATGACGGTCATCCACAATTAGTTGTGCCAGAAAACATTGATGCTGTGCAAAAACTAAAGTACAAGATTGTCATGCCACAAACTGTGAGATAGAGGCAACCCTAGATATTAGTTCCATCAGCATATACAAAATATTGCATGATCATTTAACCGTGAAAAAAGGTTTGTTCTCCTTGGATCCCACATAATTTGACACAATTTCAAAAAGGTTTCAAAAAGGATGTTCATGTCAATTTGTATATCCAAATGCACAAGAAATACAATGGTGGGGCTTCAAAAGATATATATATATATATATATATATATATATATATATATATAAAAGGTTGTAACAGGTGATGAATCATGGATATATGCATATGAGCTGGAACGTAAACAGCAGTCGACTGTATGGGTGTTTTAAGATGAACCAAATGAAACACTTCGAAAGAAGTGGTTGTCTTTTTTGTCAGAAAAACTGGTCATGTGGCAACAGTGCCTTTAGAAGAACGTAAAATGGTCAATTCTGAATGGTACAAAACTATTTGCTTGCCGGAAGTCTTCAGTGAAATAAGGAAAACAAACAGGTGCCCTCAGATTGTTCTTCAGAAAACAATGCGAGCACTCACACACCTCATTTAACAACCAAGTATTTGAGCACTCAAAACTTGAATTCATGACTCATCTGCTGTACAGTCCTAATTTGGCATCCAATGACTTATTTTTGTTCTCAAATATCAAGAATAAAATGCATGGACAACATTTTCGTCGGCAGAAGAAGCCACTGATGTGTTCAAAATCCATGTTTTGGAGGTGTCTCAAGTAGATTAGAAAAAATTCTAAAAAAAATGGTTTGAACACATGCAAAAGTGATTTGTTCATAAAGGAGAATATTTCTAGAAACAATTAAGCAATTTTCAGGGATAAATTACCATTTTTTGTTTTTCCCATTATTATTATTATTATTATTATTATTATTATTATTATTATTATTATTATTATTATTATTATTATTATTAAGCTCAAAGTAGATTTCCGGTAATAGTGCCATAATGCACTGACATTTATCATTCTAATTTGTATTGCTCTCAGTTGAGAGATGTTGATGAGTGTATCTTGAGAAGATAGCTAAAACACCAGCAGAAAGACACCATGGTTAATACAGATTTTTAAAGAACAAAATCACTGTGGAAAGTGTGAAAATAAAGTAAATGCTCTAAGAGTAAAAGAGTATAAATTCAGCAAAACCAAAATGGGAAAAAAACTGATAATGGCAAAAAGCAGAATCAGTAAATCAGGAACAAGGTGTATGGAAAGCAAGAATTAAGAAATGTTACCATTATTGCTACATCTGCAATAGCATTTAGATCTAGTCATCATTTTGGAAAGTGCAGAAAACATGCTGTAGAGACATCTCCCAGGTCTCTCTGAGGATGATTATTATGTGAGGCTCCAGGGGAAAAAATACACTCAAAAGACTCTGTATTTATGTAGAAGTCAAAGAAGTCTAGATCAGATATACTGTGATACCTAAAAGAGGCATATGCTTTATTTACACAGAATATTGAAGACCTGCGTGTTAAATTTTCTGCATTTGCAGAATTATGTCCTCTTAATGTGCATTTCCAAGGAGCGATTGCTTGCAATGTATGCACATGCATTGTACATGAACATTTTAAGTTTGTTTTTCTGTGAACAGGAAACAGAAATTCTTGAGTTTATATCTCAAGTAGTGTGTGGCTAGAATGAAGAAGAATGCAGGCTGTGAAAAATGTAATCTTCTAAGTAACGTACACCTTACTGATGACCAGGCTAATTCACTATGTCCTTGCACTCTATGACCAATGCAAAGTGGAAGAGCTTAGATTCAAAGCTAGGGTTCCACTATTACTAATAACCAGGCAGTCATGCCACCAAGTGTGTACTTGTATAACTACTCGATACAGTACATGGCTGATATTTCTGTCACCAACTGTTATGTTAGATTGGAGGAGCAGATTAATACTGGGTAATAACATTTAATTAGCTGTTTCGTAATAGGTAATACCTGTGCATATATAATGAATAAAAATCTGAGTAACTAGTTTTGTGGTCTCCATTATTTTTGAAATCTGTAGATTACTTTTTGGATCAGTCATTAGTCTAATTGCCCAACCATTAACATCCTTTGCATTAATCTTTAAAGGAGTATTGAACCAAAAATTATTTTTTTTCTTATGTTGTAGAAAATATAAAACTAGTGAGATTGGTGAAAACTGCAACTCAAAATATAAATTAGTTTACAATATAAATAGGAATGAAGTTTCCAACATCTGCAGCTATGAAGTTATATTGTCATGCCAGACAGCTTCAAATATATAGGTTAAGTGTGATCCAACCCAGACCCCTGGTGCAAGCTTTGTTGATAACCATAGTTGCCAAGGTTTGTTCATTTCTTGTTGTTACACTGTGTAGACAGTTTTAAAATCAGCTCTGTTTACAATTGTGTAAAAGGTGCTGTAACAATTTGGCTTCCTGTAGTGTTTTCAGATACAGTAACACAAGTGGTAAAAATAAAAATGTGGGTTATAGTTTCCCAAATGATGTTTCCAGCTTGTTACAAGAACTAGTATTGAGTACTAATCCTACATCCAATGCAGTAATATGTAGAATTAACTTTTGTGAAGAAGACTTCAACCAATGAGATATATTTAAAAATATGTCTCCTTCCAAGTAGTGCATTTAAACACCCTAGACTAAATTAAAATGTGGTACTGATTAAACAATTGAATTCTTATTATTTAAAAAAAAAAGGAATGGTTTCTTTCTCAGGAAGAAATTAGTTTCAGAACTTGTAGCAAGCAACAATGCTATTATCAGCACTAGTCACAGCTAAGTTACTGTACAATGTTACTGAAGCAGAGGAGTTTTTACCAGTATGTCTTAATTAAACATTAACAAAAGTATGCAGTCTGAACTGGGAAATGAAAACTATAAATGTGAATCCTGTACTCCAGAGGACAGTGAGAGTGAAGAGAATTCCAATTCCTACCCTCTAGTGATACAGAAACTGAAGAAGTTGAAACTAAAAATGATGCTTCAAAGGATGAACATTTTTGTCATAATGGTGTTTGAGTTCTCTGTGCTCTGTTTTCAAAATATCTCGGATAGTGGTGGCCCTGTAGCTGATACACAGTACAAATAATATGAATAAATCAGAGCTTGTCTTAATGTAAACATTGTTTGTATAAATGGGCATTCTTGCTATTCATCCTCAGAAGTTAAGAGCACATTGGAGAGCAATGTTTATATTGTAGTTGGCATTTATTTGTATGGGCTTACATTTAACCTGTTTTCAGCCTTTGCACAAACTTTAAAATTATTACTGTTTTCTGAAACCTACTTTTACAAACTTAAAAGGTGGTTTGTCTTTCCATGCGTTCACCGTGCATGGATTATAGAGAAGGGTAAACATAAATGAGGCTGCTTCACTAAACTCTTTGTGCATAATTGGAGATCGGCAATATGGCACCCTAGTTGTTGCTTTCACTATGATTAATCTAAGTACTTACAAACTCCTCATTTTCAAAATACTACAGAAAGGAATACTTGAGAAGATGTACTAAATGAAGTATGTGAAAAACTACTCACAAAGTTGTTTTTATCTGACAGGCATATAGGAGTTAGAACCATAAGAAAATGGTTTCCCAGCACCCATCATGAATTTCAGTTTGGTATATGAGAAAAACATCAATTACAAAAATAAATAAAACTTTCTGCAAAGTTCCAACATACAGGAATGAAAGAAACCTCTCTGGTGGTCCTCCACAGGTATGAAAATAACAGTTTAATGCTGATAGAAAAGTCCACTTCTATTTTGCATCATATAAGCAAGATACATTCATGAGAAGATAACTGAAAATTCACTTCACAGCAAAGAAGATGCCCATTCCAGGAATTGGATGAACAGTGATGTTACCTTATCAAGAATTGTGAAACACAAATGATGGTTGGATGACCTGAGTCATCAAGCAATTTTAAACACACTGGCGGCTTAAAATGTTACCACAATGAAAAACTAAAGTAACTATACTGAAACAACTGCATTTTGGTTTTCAGGATATGTAATTGAGGTCAATGATTGCTCCTCTTGACCACAATTCACATGAAAAATAATTGGTAAGTGTGTCATTAATTTTTTTAAACCCCCAGGTGAGTGGGTGCATATGTAAAAATATGACTCAGTAAGTTGGAGGCAACAGTTACTTACATAACTGAGGACATGCCACAATAAGTTTGGTAGTTATATAATACCAGGGGTTACCAACAGGAAGTGTAAATCAAAGATTTTAAGTTCACTAATAAGAAAAAGCACAAGAACAGTATTTTTCCAATTTGGAACTGAAATAAAGTGGATGTAATGTGACAAGAATTATACTCAGCATAGCAGTGTGACAGTGTGGTGTCATACACATTGGCAGTGTTCACATGTAAAGGTATGTAACTTGGGAATTATTAATCGTAGAAAGCTCTAGTTTTCACTATTGTGTTTTTAATTTAATACTTGTGATTTACAAAGTATGATCTAATAATGCTAATTTTTGGTTCAGTGCTGCTTTAAACAGTGAAATTTTTCTTGATTTTTTTTTTTTTTTCAAATGAGCTATTGTTAATCACTACGGAAAAAAATGGGGGGGGGGGAATAATATGTCAAATTAATGACCCATAATACTACTATCAGTATCATAACAAATTAATTTATTAGTGGTTTTATAGCTTCCTAGAAAGAAACAATCTCTCTGGAAACCATTGTAGCTTTAGAATTAATCACTATATTGAATCAGTAACCTTCTCCTGTAAATTTGAATTACTCAGGGCCATTGATGAAAAAGGAAATATCTCGGCCATTATTGTAGATCATCCAAAGGTTTTGATGTAATGAACCATCAGAATGTATTAGTGACATTAAATATGAAAGATTATCCCACTACTGGATAAAATCATATTTGAATAACAGGAAACAAATTGTTGAAATTAAACATGCAGGAATTTTCAAAGTTTTAATGAGTTATAATCAAGCATACTGGCAGTGAATTATGGAGTACCTCAAGGCTCTATACTAGATGCTATTCTAATCATGCTTTTCTTTAAATGACCATGATATTGGTGATGCTTCTGCCTTCATCTTTGCTGATGAGGGCATAGCAACAAAATCAATTCACCAAATTGGATCAAATTGCTATTTCATAATAAATGCCAATAAGTTGATAGTGGATATACATACAAAAGAAAATAAATATCCAGCTTCACAAATACAGCTGCTCATCCAGAAAATTGAGTAGCTATTGTCTTATCAAATTTCTTAACCTTTGAGTACAAAGCAATTTAAAATCTCATACCTGCATAAATTACATAAACAGACACTGTGTATAGCATGCTATATGATGAAGGGTACTAGCTGCGTGCAGAAGGGAGGAGAGCATTAGAATGGCCTGCTCTGCATATATGTACTCCTGGTTTGATTTATGGTGTAATACTCAGAAAGTCAGCTAAAAGTAAAGTAAGTGTCTTAATGGAAAAGAAAATAGTTTTGAACTATGGTAGGAGCAAGTTCAAGAACATTATGTAAACCTATATTCAGAAAGTTAGGCATTCTTCCTATACTTTGTATCTAAATATTTGAAATAATATTTATCCATACCATCAACAATACACATTTACCATTTATGAAGAATGAAGTAGTGCATTAGTACAAGACAAAACACAAATCTGCATGTAAACAAGCATAATATCTCACTGTACCATTAAAAGCATATTGCACTCTGGTATGATATATGTAATCATTTTCTGAAATTCTTGGAGAAAATACAGAAAGGTAAAAGCTTCAAACTGTCCCTAGAAGTGTATCTAATCAATCATTATTTCCACCCATTTGAACTTTTGCTTGTAAAAGATTACAAATTACTGCATTTTCATTCATGCTGACTTTGATATTTTTTATATTCATATAATTTAGTTTCATGTGTATATAGTATCAAATATCTCAATTTTAATATTTTTAATATACCTGTATTGCATTGTGTTTCAACATGACATGTTCAATATCGATTGTACTTCTTTGTACTAAAAGGATTAATTGCATCAATGAACTACAACCACCACCATCACTAGTCAACTCTACCACTACCTCCTCCTCCTCCTCCTCCTCCTCCTCCACCACCACCACCACCACCACCACCACACAGAGCACTTAGTTGGTATTTCTGTCACCAGATTATATAATAGTTAAATTTATAGGTTAATGAGATTACTTCCTGGTAGCTTATGCAAATGTACAGTGAATTTAGATGCTGCTAAGACTTGAGTAGCTACAAGTTACTTGTACAACTTTTATTATTGGTTATGTTTTACCTCATTACTATTTAACCATATAAAGTGACATATATGTTACATTAACTGGCTATCTTTTACCTCATTGCTGTTTAACCATATAAAATAAGATTTATAACCCTAATATTATATGACTACTGTGAATTTAGTCACAAAACTCAGGATAAGCTATGTTAGCAGAAATTTATGCTGAAGAGGAAAAAATCACCCAAGAGGCATAAAATAAGTGAACCTCAAATATTTTGCATGTACCAAAATACCATGTACCTCACAGAAAAGGGAAGTTCCAACCACTTAAAATTAGGCAATCTTAGTTCAACAGTTTGCAGAGTACTTCCAGGTTTTCTCTGATACCGTTTATCTTATTGAAGGTAATTCTGAATAGCAGTTTTGAGTACAGCGACTCTGTTTCAGTGATACAGGGACTCAGTCATATTCTTCCTCTTCACAGTTTATATTGGCAGAGAGGGAGAGAAATTTCCAGTTTCTCATGAAATATTACATTACCAAAAATAAAATAAATCATCACCACCACCAGCTACCATTCCCCTTAGTAGCCTGGCTAAACTCAAACTAATTAGAAAAGCAAATTTACCTTTGTTTGTGAGAATTAAACTTCTCTGGTTAATTTTGGTGTAACTCTTTTACAGGCAATGCAAGTAAAATCTGTTTGGGTGACCTGAGTTCAGGAAGAGCATTTGACAATGGCTGCACATGTTTTGACAGCTGTCTGGGAGTTGTAAATGACCTTCGAGGGAAACGAACCGATTGTACATGTTGTGTAAGTATGTCAACTCTTCCATGATATGAACATGTAAAATGGACCCATTCATTATGGATATTTGTATACATCTGCGATGTGCACATTCAGTCTAGTGCTTTTCAACTCTTTAATTGTTTTAATGCTTCTTTTACAAAGTAGTTTATTCCGGGCTTATCTTTATGAAGCTACACTGGAAGCATGGCTAAGGACATAAGGGAACATTTGTACAATCATAGTATATCCTGCTGGTTTTATTTTTGCAGTGTATCACACACATCAAAGGATATAACATTTTTCTTTGGGCAAAATACTTTGAGGAAAGTGATTTCTCAATTGTCTGAGATTGGCAGATGCTTCAATTGGTTTATCCTCTCTTATGTACACTGATCTCTGAATGTGGTAATCTGCAATTAGGTTGTGTGCCGCTGACAGGTAAAATCAAGACATACCGTGATTTTATGTGACTCTAAAGCTCTTCAATACCTACAGTAAGTTATATGTTGACCAGGATCGAAAAATTCATTTTTCATTTTACTATTTCTCATGAGGAGCACTGTGCTTGTAATTCCAGATTCACCTGAATGGCTGCTTATATGCAAATTGTATTCTTTCATCAAACTTTAAAGCTTGAATTGTGTGGTCATCTAATTTCCCTGTATCTATCATTAAAATATTCAATTAGTGTGAGCTAAACCTCCTTTCTTGCTTGCGAAGCAATGAGGTTAAATGTGGAAGCTGATGTACCTCCATTTTTTCTTCTTTGCAGTCTTGCATTCACTTCCTTGAGCAATAAAACAACATTTGAACACCTGTTTAGAAAACTACTTGTCATCTTTTCCAAACGTAACAAATAACTTGGGGAATACCAGTATATGGTGATAAAGTCAATAAAAATCTAAAAATCTGGAGCTTGTGGTAGGAAGAACAATATTGTGGAAAGTATGTCTGTATGTCTATAAAGTCTGTAAAGAGTATAATTTATGAATATTTAAAAAGACATAGTATAATCAGTGCTAGACCAAATTATTCATGGAGTTACTATTTTTCATTCATTCATATTTTAAGCATTAGCATATTATTGGTCACAAATTGTTGATTTGTGTTTACAGTATTAGTTATGATGTTATCAAAATTTTAAAGTTTAAAGTGTGTTTTGGGATGTGTAAGAATAATATTTTTGTTCTACATTAAATCTGCATTAAGAATGAGGACTTTGTGGATATTTTGTTCTAAATTACTATCAGTATTACTACTGCCACCGCTGCCACTGTCAATCACGCCACTGCTACTGCCAATCACCATCCACCACCACAATTAATAATAATGGGGATTCTTTTGAACTTGACGCGAAATGGCAAGAAAATGTTCTAAGTCTGAAGGTGCAGCAATGCACATGCGCATGGAGACAGAACGAACGGAAGACTGTGTGTTTTGTATTGGAAAGAAGAGCTGATTTTCAGAAATTCCTTTTTGCCCCTTATTTCTATGCATGGCTGCTTTATTGGATGGTGTTGGGAATACCCATCTTCACAATGCAATGCATTGCACTCGTGCAGGTTGCAAGGTCATGTATTTAAAGCAGGACATTTGCTCATTCAACACTCAATTACTTTATGAGTCAAAATGAGTATAAGAGCAAAATACTTTTACTCTTATCAGTTTAATGACACTCTAAGCTTTATTTAGCTCTAACAATCTCTGTTGGGTAAAATTGGGAAAGCTTTGAAACCCGATAAAACTTTTTTTTTTTTCCCAGATTTGAAATTAAAATTATTTATTTTGTCATAATTTACATATTGGTTCCTGTACTGTGCATTAGATGGATGTTCAAATTCCCCTAAGACAATTTTATAGCCTAGGGTAAAATTAATTGTTAAATAAGATTTTAAAGAATATGCAAAATATGGCATTAAGATTCACTTTTTAGGAATGTTAAAAGTATTATTAAATATAATATGAATATAGTACAGAGTGTATATAAATGAATATCAGGGTTTTAACTCTTTATAATATTTATTACATTCAACTTACAGTTATGAATGATATGTCAAATGAAAAAGCAACTCAAACAGTTTTACCAAGAAGCTTATAAATGTTCAATGTGACTACCCTTTGTCACATGGCACACATCAAGTCTATAGCCGAGTTCTTCCCAAACGTTGATAAGTGTGTATTCAGTAATTGTAGCAACAACTGCTTCAATCCAGTTTCTTAATTCAGAGAGGTCAGCTGGTAGTGGAGGCATGTACACACGATCCTTGATGAAGCCCCAAAGGTGAAAATCGCATGGCGTTAGGTCAGGAGAACGTGGAGGCCATGCATAGCAAGTCCTGTCATTGGGGCCCTTGCAGCCTGACCTGCGCTCGGGTACAGTGACGTTCAACTGATCGCGTACTTCGTTATGCCAGTGAGGTGGCGCAGCATCCTGCTGGAAAATGAAGTTCTCTGGCTCATTTTCTTCCAACTGAGGGAAGAGCCATTGCAGTAGTGTATCAAGGTAAGAAGTGCCAGTTACAGTAGGTTCACCAAAAACGAAAGGCCCATAAACTTTTCGCCGGGATACGGCACAAAAAACATTCACTTTAGGGGAATCTTGTTGCATTTGTACCATCTTGTGAGGATTTTCTGAGTCCCAGATGCACACATTATGAGTATTAACATGTCCACTAAGGTGAAAGGTCGATTCATCACTGAAGACAACACAATCCACAAAATCGTAATGAAACAACATGTCGTTTGCGAATTTGGCATGTAATCCGTGGTCTGTCGGCTTTAGAGCCTGTAATAACTGTAAACAGTAAGGACTTAGCTGTAAGCGTTTTCTTACAACTTTCCAAACAGTCGACACAGGAACTTGTAATTCACGACTAGCCTTCCAGACTGATTTCTTTGGGCTACGAGAGAACGACTCTCTCACTCGCTCAACAGTCTCTTCACTTACTCCTGGTCATCCCGTGCTCTTCCCTTTACAAAGGCAGCCGGTATCTTCAAACTGATTATACCATCTACGAATGTTTTTATCACTAGGAGGATCACAACCGAACTTACTACGGAACGCACGTTGCACAGTAACTACAGATTCTGTCTTTGCAAACTGCAAAACACAAAACGCTTTCTGTTTACCAGTCGCCATCTTTGCTACTACCGCTGTCTAGCAGATTGCGGCAGAAACATTGCACGCACATGCACACTTGTGCCAACAAACAAAACTGTTTTAGTTGCTTTTTCATTTGACCTATCATTTATAACTGTAAGTTGAATGTAATAAATATTATAAAGAGTTAAAACCCTGATATTCATTTATGTACACCCCGAATACATTTTAATTTGTATTAAAATGTGAAGTAAATGCATTCACATTTTCAGATATACAGCTTGTACCCAATTTTAAATATTCTGCTACTCAGAATCATCTCCTACCTATTCTGTGTTTTCCTTGACTAAGCAACTATCATAAATAGTTTTAGCATATTGCTCAGTGGTGAGTGTTCCTTTTATCAGACGTCTATTTACTTTGCACTGTCTTTGCCTTTATTGCAGGGTTCACATTGTTTCCTTTTCAATTTGGATTTGGCAGGTCATTTGTTGTGGGCTCTTGAGGTTCATATTTTGTCAATCAGTGGATAAGTTTGATACCATTGCTCTCCTTTATAATTACAAAGAGCAAAGTTAAGGCCAGTGTTTTCAGACACTTCTGGCCTTGTGGAATATTTATTTTGGTTTCCAAGGAGGATTATAAATAATACCTGCAGTACTCGATAGATGATAAAAAATAAAACTAGGGGATGTCAACAATATGCAACGAGAGAAGTGTGCATGGTCTAATTGACCTGAGCAACACAACTGCTGATTAGTCATTCTTGCAGTCAAACAAACATAAGGTTGCTGCTGCAGCAAACAGTCAAATAAAGTATAATGCTAGATGTTCTAGTCAGACAATTGGGTAGATGTGTTCATTAGAAAATTATAATATTTAAATAGAGGAGTCTCTCAGGCCTCTAGTGATCAATGGAAGGTTAATCAACTGATTAATTGATTAAAGGCATTTAGTTAACTAATCAAAATGTTAATTGATCAACAGCTCAAGTATACATTGCCAGCCAGTACTTCATATTTATGGTGAGACTTTCTGGATCATATATATTGGGTCCTTAAACTGTATTAATAAAACTAAAAGCAGTAACTCAACCATGTTTGTGATACTGTTTTGCTTCAACTTAGCTGTCTTAATATAAACTATTAAAAATGTTTATTAAATAAACAAATTTGGTTGTAGTAAATATTACAAAATTTGCTTATTCTATTCAAGATAGTACTTCTCTATAATTAAGTAAAATTAAAATATGTAGTCCATATTACCTGGTAATAAACAGTGCGCAACATAAATGGGTATAACACAAAATAATTTAATCTGAAAACAATCAAAATATTTTATTCTAACTCCAAGAGGTAAAGCCTACAATGCTTCCTTGGCATTGTTCTTTTCATTCATCACATTGAGGAGACCTCTTGCTCGGCTTCGTATCGGCCATGTTATTTCAGCCACAGCTACCTTCTCAATGGAGCATCACCACACTATCCACTGTGAGTGCCCTTAACAGAGAGGCATTTTCACACCCAGTTTCCTTACTCTTAGGCACTTGGAGTGACTTGGTTTGCCTACTTCTGTACTTACTATTTTAGGAGATGGCTCTACCTCTGTTGACCAGCTCTTACAATATATTAAATTAAGTGACTCTCTTAAGAAGATTAATTTCTAGGCCATACTTTTAGTTATCAAGGCAGCAGTTTCTCATGTGATATTCTCTTTTGAATTGTGCCAGAACTGTATTATATGATCATGTTTGCTTCTAGTTTTTGTTTACCGTAATTTGTGAGATTTTTATTGCTCAATTTTTATATATTATTGGTTTATTCTGCCTCTTTTTGTAATCACAGTGTTTTTTGCAGTGTTGGTTTTAAATGAAATATAAAAAAATATTAACAAATGTGTGGTACTGATGATCATAGCAATTTTATGCCACCTTAATGCTATTACTATTAACACTTTCTTTTCAAAATGTTTAACATGTTTGTAAACCCCTTCACTTAAAAAATAATCTGTGCAGTTTTAATGTCAACCTTTCTTCCAATTTAAAATTCCAATAACCTATTTTCCCAAATTTTAATTCCAATTATTGTTTAAATGGGCTATCCTTTCTTCCAGGTTTAATCATGAAACCAACTCATGTGGGTCTTAACCATGTCCTATGTCATATACTCAACACCATTAAAATTAGTTTTTTAAGATTGGTGTTCTTCCATGCTCCTCCTTTCTTTTCAAAATCATCCCACAGACTGTTTAAAATCTTGTAAATCTAATCTTTACGAATATGGGTACAGAGTTCATTAAAGCGTTTACTTTTGAGTAGGGGCAGCACCGAGGCGAGTGGTTAGACTGCTCATCTCCCACCTAGGTGGCCTGGGTTCAATTCCAAATGCAAGCATGTTGGATTTGTGGTGGACAAGTCTTCCAGTTTCCCCACCACTCATTCTACCAATTGCTCCATCGTCACCTTTCCTATCATCAGTTTCACTTTCATATCATGCCTGGATATGGACCAACCACTTGTTCCAAGTTCTTCATTCTCGGGTTACGTACCTAGGTCTTCCCGATAGGCTTCTGACCCCTAGGCTCTCGCTTGTAATCCTAGAGGGGTGTCAGTCCTACATACAGGGAGAGTAAGCCGACTACTTCTGAGTAGGAGGTCTGTGGTTCCAATCCAGCCAAGACTGACATGCTGCCTGAGAATTTCTACGTTTTCTTTAATCCTCATAACTGACAAATCCAGAGAGGTACCTTAAACTTAGATCAGGAATGTTTCCTCCCCAAATTTCATTTCTAAGTAATCATTTTTGTGAGGTATTTGTATTTTTAATGTCCACTGCCCGTGGTACCATAAGCTATAAGAATGGGCATTACACACCACAAAAATAATTTTAATATTAGTTGCCTCCTTTTTGATTCATTGAATAACAGCCTGTTTCATTTAACTTTTCAGCTCATTATAATCATATCAGAACATTTATCAGTCCCTCATTACCTTTACGATCTTATTACTCACACATTTCATCTAAAATCTACCAGATTCAGAAATCATTCACTTTGGTTTTTCTCTACCACCCAGTTAATTCTGTGAACATATAAATATGATGTTCATGAATTCAGCATTTAATATAATTTTTCAGGGGACTCTTCATTCCTTTTATACCCTGTGTCACTCACACTCAATTCATTACTGATTGTTTATGAGCATTGTTTTTGCAGCTGGATTCAAGAAAAATGTGCTCTTATACACCTTAAGTTCATTAGTTTAATTTAATGCTTCATTATAGCTTCCCAACTCAGAACTGTCATAACCTTCTCCCCTATATTAATAACCACAAGTTCACATATTGCACAGCTGTTGCATTATTTGTCCATATCCACATTGAATATGAAAGCAGAGAGTAATATTTGGATAGGTGTCCTTAATAATGTAAGCTCTGCCTATTCCCAGCTTTTCACATGTATCCACAACCAGGTAATAACGGCTCCCCAGTTGGTCTAAATGGGGCTGAATGGATCCTATAATGGTAAAAGTTCATAGGCAGCAATGATAATGCATTAATATGAGTACTATCAGTCTTAATATAAATATTGTATTAATTAAGAGGATCTCTGAGGAATTACTTAGAAAAGAGTTTAGTAACTTCAACTAGTTTGAACCATTTAATTTGTAAATAAACACAAAACAGTAGTCATCTCCATAGCATGATGGAGAAAGGTAATTTTATACTAGGGTGTACAGAATCACGTACTTAGATTCTCAGAGAATTTGTTAATTTAACAAGAATTGATTTGTACTTAAAATGGAATGTTGTTCATCTTAATTTAATATAACTTGCTGCTAATAATTCATTGGTTTAGATTGATCTTGTGAATTTCATTTGCAGGCTCCCCGTTTAGCACCAGAATTGGAATTCATTCGGGCTCTCATCTCTATAGGAAAACTCCTGAGTACAATTCCAACAAAAGAAGCAAAGACTACTAGACTGCTAGCAGAACTTAGTACATTAAATCTTAATCTTCCTGCCAGAGTCTGGCTACCAATCCATAGTCAGATTCCTCATCATATTGTAAGAATTCCTCCACAAGCATCTGCTGTACTAAATTCCAAGGATAAGGTAATATAATAAATTTCATTCTGGTCTGCTTTTGCTAACAAAGTTTCTGGCAGGTTGCAGCTATTATCCATCTTATATACCTGATAGTAGCAAGCATGGAGAAAATATAATGCAGCTAAAAATAAGGAAATGGAGATTTCAAAATGCTCAAGTGACTACACTTAAATTATTGAGAAAGCTATAAATACCAAATGTAAAAATGTGTAGTAGGCAAAAGCTAAATATATCTGAGTTGCTTATTTACTTAACCAATCTGATGTTTCTGCTATTTCACCTATAAAGACTCGAGCATAATAGAGCAGTCACACTGATGTTAATTATCTCATCTGCAGCAAAAGCATATGGAGATAAAGTGACAATCTTACTGTTTTTCCCCCTTATGAGCCTACATTTGTAGATACGATTTTGGCGCACCCAGGGCCCTTGGTGGAGACACTTATTTAAGGCACAGAAAGGAAATTTGACTGTAATCCGTGCGCCAAAATTCAGCGTGCATGCACAAATTCTGTCATATTAGGACCAAGTTAACAGCTATGTTGTTGAAGTTAAACACTTCATAATGTACATTTTGTTAATGTTATTCATTGTGTATTTTAGCTACTGGGCTTACATTCTACTCAGAGGTTATACACTGTACAAGTTGAATATTTGATGATTCTTGAAGCTTTACTGCTCTTATGAGCAGTAGTAAGAGAAAAGGCCCCTCAGCACCTAATGCAAAAATAATTCAAATACAATTAATAAGGCAGAGAAATTTTTTTTTTTTGTATGATATCCTATTTACTGCCCATTCAGATTCAAAGTCTCAAGCTTTTTTTATTCTTTTATTAAATAAAACTTGGCAGCCATTGAGTCACTTGGTTATTTAATCCTTCCAACATATTTTCCTAATCACAATTTCATGTTGCTAGGGTTTGTTTTGTATATATGAATAGCAAAGAAAACAGGCCCTTCCTCCCAAAAAATGAATTTTTGCACAAAATCAAACTTTTAAGAACAAAACAAAACATTGGTTCCATTTATAATGCTTTTAGTATATTTTTATACTCACAGATTAAAAAAAACTGATGTGTTCCATTCACAAGACTTTCTCTAGCTGTTTCACAAACAAAATTTTCTTACAAAAGATTATTATTTTATCTACATCATGCTAATCAAGATCAAAATTACCAAGATTGATCTTATTACTTGCTTCTTTGTAAGCAGAAGGGAAATAAGAGAATACACAGACTGAAGGGCTAGTTAAATTTTTTAAAGCCGGTTGCTATGTGAAGTAATTGAAATTTGGTTCTCTTTGCTTGCTAAGAATGACTTCCCGTTTGAGAAAATTTTACCTTAAACTGAAACCAATAACTCAGAATATCTCTAAAATGGTCAACTCTAGAAAAAAAAAAATGTAAATGGTATAAATTGTGTGTTTTAATGAGATGTACATTTTTACTTTCTCTAGCCCATATGTACAATGTACATAGTGGGTAAAGAAGGTATTGTATTCTAACCAAATATTTGGTGTTGAGATTTCACCAGAAATATATGTTTTGAGGTACCCTGAGTCCAAAAAAGGCAGTTAAAAAAAAAAAAAAAAAAAAAAGTTTGCGCATATGTGTGTCTGTCTGTGTGTGTGTGTATGTGTGTATTGGTGGGGGCGTGCATGCGGGTGCGTGTGTGGACGGACTGCATTGCTCAAAAACGAAAAGTCTGTTAAATACCATGCTTGGTATTTAAGTTTAGTATCTTCCCAGGATGCGGCACGAAGATTTTCAAAAAAATCCCCCTCCCCCCTCGAAAATTTTAATTTTCTCAAAAACGGCTAACTATTTTGATTAAAATACTGTATATTTTATTTTATACAAACAAAATGTATATTTTGAATTTTCTGGGAATAGCCTCTGAAGAGCTCTTTGTTCTGGTTGAGGTCTGCAAAATTTTGCATAATGGTTAAGCCGTATGAGATAGACAAAAACTTACTACATAAATATGTAGATCTCGTTAAAACACATAATTTATGTCATATACGTTTTTATGATGGTTTCTGAGATATTCCTTGCTAGTGGTTTCAAATTTAAACTAATTAACTTTTCTTCAATAGCACCATAAAAGCAAACTGAACATCAATTGTTTCACATATTGGCCAGCTTTTAAAAGATTTGGCTATCACTTTGGCCTATTGTATTCCGTTATTTCCCTCCTACTTACAAGGAAGCAAGTAATGAGATCATTTCTGCTAATGTTTATCTTGATTAGTTTGGTGTAGATAAAAGAATAATCTTTTATAAGAAAAACTTGTTTGTGGAACAGCTAGAGAAAGTTATGTGAATGTAATACATCAGATTTTTATGTGGTACATTTTTATCTATCTCTTACAGTTTACCGGTTATACTTAAGTTGTATAGAAGTCATCTAGAATAAAGAGATCTTCAGAGGCTATTCCCAGAGAATTCAAGTTATGCATTTCGTTTGTCATAAAAATATCTTAAAGATATGACATGTAAAGCAAAACCGTAAGAGATAGATAAAATCTTACTACATAGAAAATGTAGATCCTGTTAAAACCCACAGTTTTTCACATTACATTTTTTTTATGGAGTTAACCATTTTTGAGATACCCCCTGTTATTGATTAACATTTTTCAAATACATACACATTTTGTTTTGTGGAAATTACCATTCAGGTTTATTTCTTTTCTTTTTTCAAGTTTATGCAAATAGAATGGGATTCCAAAGCATCACATAACTACTGGCATCAAAAAAGATTTGACTAACATTTATACCTATAGCAAAATTCACAATTAAAATGTATCTCTATTAACAAGAAACAGAAGAATAAGCAGCCATATAAATAGTTTGTAGGAGAGCAAACAGAGAAAGTCATGTGTATGCCACACATGAGATTGTTATTACGTATGTTCATGCTTTTTTATTTTAAACATTTTAATCTGTTTAAAATGGTGTGTAATGAACAGCTTTTGCTCTGTGTTTACTAGGTCTCAATGTAACATCTAGCACATTGCTTGACTTCTAGCACATCAAAGTAGCTGCTCTTGAGTTTCCTTTCTGTATACTCACTATTTTGTATTTAAGGTGAGGGAACCAGTTAAAATGCCCATTCACATGCAGTCCATGCATGGAAATATGTGTTATGGGAAAGGGATATCCTATAAGTTTAGGAGGATATTCTGCTCTCTGACTCTTCTCTGTAGTGTGTTACAGAGCATGTACACCCATCACCAAAAAAAATGAGTCATGTCTGGAAAGCTAAATTCTTCTAAGCCCTTCAAGGCACAACACCATGATACAGTTGTGAAGCGGCAGCAACAAATTGTCACTAGTTCCAAATCTTAATATTACTAACCCTTTTGATCAGTAAGCATAATCAGATACAAATTTAAGCTTCATCAACAACAAACTACGAGGGGCATACTGAAAGTCATGAGCAACACTGTTTTACAATCTTAATATTTATTTTTAAGCCAAACCAAATACATCATCATAATCTACAGACTTTCTTTCACTTTTCGACATAGTCTCCATTGTTTTGCACACATTTTTCCCATCGTTCACAAGTTTGAAAATGCCCTTGTGATAGAACTCTGTTCCAGCTGCCCGCAGACCCTGACGCACTGCTTTCCGAATATCCTCCAGCGTCTTGTAGCATTGGCCACGCATCTGCTCCTTCACAGAACCGAAAAGACGGTAGTCGGAGGGTGCCAAGTCAGGACTGTAGGGAGCATGTGGAAGAGTTTCCCACCCTAATGCCCTGATCTTCTCCATAGTGACACGGGCAGTATGCGGACGCGCATTATCCTTATGAAGGATGATCCTCTTTCCAGGGCGTTTATCACGCAAAGCCCGACGGAGCTTCAGAAGCGTCTTGATGTAGCGGGCAGAATTTATGGTTTGTCCAGGTTCAAGAAAGTCAACCAGAATGCAACCTTGTGCATCCCAAAAGACACTTCTCATAACTTTTCCTACAGAGTGCACTGTCTTCACTTTCTTCTTCGATGGTGAGTTCAAGTGGTGCCATTCCATACTCTGACGTTTCGTTTCTGGCTCATAGTGATGGAACCAGCTCTCATCTCCAGTCACAATACACGTCAAAAATTCATCACCTTCATTATGAAATCTCTGAAGAAGGTTTTGTGCAATGGTTCTTCTCTGAAGTTTGTGGTCTTCAGTCAATAAACGGGGACCCAACGGGCACAGACCTTTTGATAACCCAAGCTGTGGATCATTTCTTGCACTGCACTATGTCCTATTCCAAGTTTCGCAGCAATTTCATTCACAGTGAAACGCCTATCTCCTGTAATGAGCTCATCAACTCTTTCCTTGTTGCGTTCTGTAGAGGCAGTTCGAGGACGCCCGCTACGAGGCGCATTTTGCAGACTCGTGTTTCCATCTTTGAAATGTTTCACCCATCTTCTAACAATGCTGGCACCCATGCAGACACCTCCATACGCACGTTGAAGTCTGAGATGAATTTCAGGAGCAGATTTTCCTTCTTTCACAAGGAATTCAATGACAGCACGCTGTCGAAACGAAACATCAATGTCAGCCATTTTTCAAACACCGTCTGTGGTCACGTGATAGAAGCTAATGACGTCACAATATGTCAACATGTGGCTTAAAGTCTGTAGATTACGATCCTGCAACTCGTTTCATTACATTGTTGAAATTTAAATTTTTACAATGGGTTGCTCGTGACTTTCAGTATGCCCCTCATATCAATATTAACTAAAAATATTAACGACACCAAACATGACTGTATGGGTTGTTAAACTTACCACTTTCCATGTGTAATCACTGTAGCACTTTGACAAAACATAGGTTACTTCTGTGCTGAGGGTCACCTGTTTGCTTCTTGCATGTAGCAAACTTCCTCTCCTCTCTTAAAGATCTTAACATAGTGGCTATGTATTTGACATACTTATTTCATACACAACATTCAGTACAGTTAATAATATGATAGTTATTATGATGCTTAATTAAGGGTTTATTCTACCAAACATCAATATGCTGCACACAAAACCATGTGGCGCGCAGAAATATTAAGAGTATTGTTAAGAAAACCAATGTTTTAAAACATTTTTAAGATCCTTCTTTTTAACTTGACACACCCTTCACAAAATGATCAAACACACCCTTCATAAAGCGATCAAACACACCCTTCATAAACCGTGGCCTCACAATTCCATCATGGTCACGTATCTGTATCATGTTGAGGTTGCATATCAAGGGACGGTATAGCTGTGCTATGGCAGCTTGACAATTCAATGAACGGTGTGCAATACACATTAATAATTGATAATATTTTCATTCCCTCTGTGAGAATGTGTTCTATATTGAGAATGTATGGACTGAAATAAAAAGGGAGTTGCACTCCAATTACCTGTAAACGGGCGAAGTACAAAAGATGGCTTCTGTGCACCAATTCAAGAAGCCTGGGCTCTTTTGGCTTCTCATCCACATTACTGTAGGCGTTTATTTTGTCTATGCCCCAAAGACTGAGGGCTGTTATATGGGCTGAGGGTTCATACACCTGATATTAATCATGTTTATTTTTTGTGTTTTAGTTTTAAAAGATAACAGTTTATTTACATTTATTTTTACCTTCTCTACATGTACAATGCACATATGGAGAAAATACGTTCCATCCAAAAATTTGATACTGAGATGTCACTGGAAATACATGTTTTAGGGTCCCCTGTATCTAAAGAAGCATTTTTAGAAAAAGGTCTGTGTGTCCGTGTGTATGCCTATGAACAAATAACTCAAAAAATTGGTAAAATACCAAACTTGGTATTTAAGTATCTTCCAAGGATATGACACAAAGATTTTGAGGAAAATCCTCATTCCTAACTACCCTTTTAATGAAAAGTTTTCAAAAATTTTGATTTTCTCAAGAATAACTCTTTAACGATTTTGATTAAAATTATGTATATTAAAGATATTTACATGTCAAATAAAATGCACATTTTGAATTTTCTGGAAATAGTCTCTGAAGACCTTATTCAGGATGAATTTTGCTGGTGAACTGTAAGTGATAGACAAAACTATTTTTGAGATATTCCTTATTATTCGTTTTGGTTTTAAAGTACTTAAAACTGTGCACATATGGGAATTTGTCAACTCCTGGCAATGAAAAGAAGTAGATTTCATCCACATGGAAACCAGCTTTTAAAAAATTTGACTATCATTTTAGCCTAGTGCATTTCTTTATTTCCCCTTTACTTACCAGAAGCCATTTCTGCTAATGTTTATCTGGATTAGCATGAAGTAGATAGAAATATAAGCTTTTTAATAATAGTTTGTTACAGAGGAAGTAGAGAAAGTCATGTGAATGGTACACTGCATAGGTAGGCCATAACTTCAAATGCCAAAGTTGTATTAATGCAATATTATGTTCTTCATATCCAGTCATAAAATTAACAAACATAAAAAAATGACAAGCAGCGCAAGATTTGAACCTAGGAACTTTTGAGTGAAAACAAGACTTTTTTGACCTTTCAGCCACCGTTACCTTGTTCCGTGATCTGTTTTCAGTACTCAGATGTTAACCATTGCGCTGTCAGTCACAGACCACTGTACAGTTATTTTATGTGCATTGTGAACACAGCTTTTACGAAGATACCTGAAGTTCTTCGATTGACACATAGAATCTGGAGATGACTCAGTTTTTGTGGAAACTGGTGTACATCTTTGCCTCTAAAAACACTTTGCTTTGGCATAAACATTATGCACATTTCTTGTTGCATTCCTTTTTCTAAGCATTTCCATCCGGGCATTACAAAAATCATTAAAGATCTATGTTATGTCTCTGTACTTCTAACACATTCAATAAGTATTTTCTGTTTCTTTAATGTGAAAGGTGTGATATAAAGGTATTTAATGTATTGTATTTAAGATTCAAATATTTCAAATATTGGCTATGCTGATGACTTGCCATTTGTTGCCATTTGCAGAAAATGCTTTATTATGTTGGTCATTGCATTGATTGATCTAAGAGTAAATATATTTTCAACTCTAGATTCAACATAATTCTGTTTAAGGCCATAAATGAAAACAAAATTGCCATTTTAGTGAAAATTGGGGATGAAATACCTATATTACTTTATAGGCTTTCCCAAATAATCACTAAAATCCTTAAAACTAATAAATGGAAAGAAATCTACAATGTGGTACATACCATAGTAATTTGTTGAAGAGTAAAAAGAAAACACGTACACAAGAGATGCGCTTCAGTTTCTAATACTTTCTTTTGCAATCTTCATGCAAAGAGTGCAGATAAATTTCACTTGTATCTCAATATGTTGATTGCTCTTTGCTCTAATCCTCAGTATTACAATAATGGATTAATAACTACATTTTCAAATATATTTTCTGCTACTACTAGGGTCAGGAAAATTTATACCTCTTTCAGTTTGAAAGTTTTGTTTCCAAAGTGCAACATAATCCCTATCTACAAAAACCCTATTTCGTGAAGTAATGTATGGAAGCTTGAACGTTTAAAATCTAGCAAATCAGGGTCACTGTTGATGCTATGTTTATTGTCAAAAAATAACTTAATGCACTTAACAAGGGTGATTTAGCTCTCTTTCTCTTTTTACAAGGTGTTTTAACACTATCAGTTTCTTTAAATTGTTGGTGAATATGAACAATACTCGCTTCTGGCATGTTGGTGCACTCTGCCATTATTTTCGCCAGTTCATTCAATAAAATATCTGGATTGTGCTTCTTAAACTTATGAAACACATTTAAAACAATCTGCCTCTTACCACTCTTTAACGGTTTACCCTTGAGGTGATTCTTATTTCTGTGATTACTCCGTTTTAGCACTACCAAATTCATACCAGTTGCAAGCTTGCTGCCATATTCTTCACTGACATTTTGTTTGTCTTTTTCCCGCCAATGTAACTGCTTATTTCTTGTGAAAGGATACATTTTTATTTCCAAACAGCTGAAGAAATATAGTGCATTGTAATGCTACAATTAAACTTATTGATTACCGTATTTTACAAGCAATAATGTTAAGTAAAGATGGATCTATTTTTCTCTCCTGAAATTGAGTGCTTCATTCTCAAACCAATGAGAGCATTCACAGCACTCATGACCATGAAATCTCGTACAAAATTGTACTTCTAAGGGCGGAGTATAGAACCATTATTATTTCACAAATTACAATATTGAATATCCCTTACATTGCTTATCTTTTCAAAGAAGAGGTTGGAAATATTCTCCTTGTGCTCGAAGACAGGTATTGCAGCATCTTAACAAATTATTAAAAATATGTTGCAATTCTTCTTGGAATATTTTGGTTATTTCTTCCTTATATGATTTTGTAATTCTTGTAATGTTTGGGAATTTAAATTTATACACCTTTCAAACTTTTCAAACTGCCCCACAAGTTAAAGTTGAGAACTTTGGGAGAGACTTTCTTGGCAAACATTCTAATAGTGCATCGATATCATCAATCTTTTCCTGTGTTAAAACATGACATTTTCAATTTTTATTTCTGATCTAATACTGATGTCGTACTTTCAAACTTCTTGGCCATTTTATGAGCTGTAGTTTCTGTTAGGGTATCAATATCAGGAAAACGGTCCCAAAGTGCTCTATGACACAGACAGAGATTTGTGTTTTATAAAGTTGCAACAAATGAAAACTATTTCTTCTGTAGCATAGTGGACTATGACTGCACTAACACAAACTGAAAGCCACCAAAGAATGTTCTCTACTGCCTTTGTTTATCATATACATTGTGTGAATCAAAAAGTCACCAGAAGTGACTCCAGTCTCCAGAACCTATTTTGACTTTAGAAAAGGAAAATGAAGAATTCACTACAGATTGGTATGAATCTGTGAGTTACTTGTTAAGAACCTATTTTCAGATGATGAACAAGAATTGAAAGAAGAGCAAATAAAACTTCAAGAAGTGAAAATATATTCTTTTGATAAAATAGAAGTAGCAGTAGCATTAAAACCATTTAGGAAGGCAAATGCATTAGGATCAGATGGGATACAAACAGAGGTAATGCAAGAATCAAAATAAGTATATAATGCCACATTTATCCAATTTATATAATGAATGATAATGCCAAGAAAAATTGCATAGAAGCTGACAGAAAGCAAATGTAACAATTTTAAAGAAAGGAGAGACAAGGGATCTGAAAAAATCTTGTACAACCATGAATCTCATTAAATATTTGGAAAATTATTCAAAAGGTAGGCAATGGAAATACAAGAGTTATGATGGATGTTACAGGAAAGTAATTGGGATTCAGGAAAGGAAGATCTATTGGAGGTACTATTAACTATGCAAAAGTAGTAGTGGAAAATATGAGAAGCAAATATATAATTGGAATCTTTTTTGACATTTCAAGAATAATTGACAACTTATGGTGGTCAACTTTGTTTAAGATATTAAGAGATAAAGAGTATACAAAGACACTTTGATATTTGTAGAGATAGATTAATCTTTTTACAAGGAGTAGCAGATAAGATTAAAGATATTAATAAATGAATGTTGTCCACAGGTATTTACTTTGGGACCATTATTTTGGGATTTAATGATGGAACACTTGCTAAATTAACTAGAGCTCTTACAAAAAGTGAGAGAAGTTGTGGAATATGCTGATGATTTGTTCATAATTTTGGAAGCTAATAGAACAGTAGAACTAAAGATAAAAGCCTAGATAATTAGTAATTACCACAAAACTGGTAATTTGGTGTAAAGAAGTGGAACTTAAAAATTTCACCAGCAAAGATAATTTTGAAAAGAAATTGAATGTTAAAGACTGATAATCAAGGGATTAAAAGGCAAAAGTATACAAAAAAGTTTTAGAGTCCAGTAAGTACTACAAAGGTATATCACACAAATATTTATACAACTATTATAGAATATGGGGCCAGTGTATGGACCAAAAAGTTAACTCCAGAACTGATGAAAAGGAGACGGTGGAAAGTGTTAATTGCTCTGACAGGAGCTATAAGTACATCACAAAGAATGGCATTTTAGTGCTTTTTAGGAATGTGGCAAGTTGATTTAATTATTAGGTTAAAGAGGAATAGTATATTGGTTAAGGAAAGTAAGCAAATTTATATATATATATATATATATATATATATATATATATATATATATATATTTATTGCAATAATGTATAGGAATGAAGAAAAGGTTCACTGAAAAATGGCAAAATGAATGGGACAATATCGAAGGATGAATGAGAACACACAAAGTATTTCATAGTAGTAAGGAAAAATTAAGCATGGATTATATTAAGCTTAATAAAGGGGTTATACATTGTTTTATGAGTTACAGGTAATGTAAAAACTACTTGTGTATGATGGAAGGAAGAAAGCTGAAGGTTAGAGGTTTGTGACAAGTTTGATACTCCAGAATACATAGTTTTTGAATTTGTTATTTGAGAGGTGAGAATAAAGTGTATGCTACATTGAGCTGTGATCTTAGGTCTTTTTCGGGAAAGGTAAAATGCTATGCTACTGCTTAAACTGCCAGCACTAAGTATGGTGAAACATAAGGTCTTAAACAATAAAACCGAATTTTGAGCTATTGAGTTGAGATTTTCTGCATTGCTCTTGATATATTGTTTCACATTTCCATTCATGTTTAAGGATATTACTCAACTCCTTATATATTAACTCTCAAAGATAGGAATTTAGATGAATGTGTTTAAGGAAAAAGAAAGGAAGAAAGGTATATTATGGTGTAAAAAAAATGTGAATGGAGTTTTATTTATGGACGCTCTTTTTAACTGCTGTGGTTCTCAGAATCCCATTCTATATTGGGCATGAAAGACTGCTTAAGTTTGCTCAGAGACCTCTTTTATCATGCTTGAGGTTCTTTTACGTGCCGTAAATCTATGACATGGGACTGCTGCGTTTGATCCTGTGGCCTTGGGTGTATGAAGCTATATTATGGTGTGAAATGTTTCAAATGTTTGTATTATGGCTTATGATAAATTCATTCAATACTATGTATTAAAACAATTTCAATTATTAAATTCAAATTTCAAATTTTTAATTCCGTTTTCATTTATGATTCTTAAAATATTATCAAATCATCATTTTGCAGTTACTGTTCAATTTTCCATTTTATATTGTGAAAATTTCCACATTTTTAAGTTTCCAGGTTTAAAATTGCTGAAATGGGAATAAAGCTGATATCTGTAAGAATTGATGGTAAATTCTGATTATTTGTATATAGCTTATTCTCAGAAAAACCATTGAGCACCTATGTGCTAAAAAGCAACCAGGACAAAGTCCTTTTTCACAATTTTTACACTTTGATCTATGTCTTTAATTTCTCTTCCCATCCCTCCTAGAACACTTACATCATTTACTTTCCTTGGTTACACTGAGTTTGTGTCTGTATCTCTGCTTATTCCATTATTACCATTATTGTCATCAAAGAGAAATCTCACTATAACTATCACTTTGCAACAATGCTGGCCTCAGTTTTATCCTCTGTCAATGACTTCTTAGTCCAGAATGTCATTCTATGATGTACAACAAAAATCTGCCAAAAATAATTGTAAACACACTAAAGAAACAAAGCCACACAAAATAAACACCACCATGTATTTACCACTGCCTACTACTTGTGCAGTCAATGATCGATGTGACAGCCTCAGAAAGAAAAATTAAATACATAGGAAATGCAGACATTAAAAACAGACAATGCTGCCAACAGAGTTTAAGTATCATAGATTACATCGAGATAGGCACTAATGGCATCTGTTGCATGAGTTATGAGTTATTTGAATTTGAAAACTAACCTCTGTAGATCATCTCAAATCAAATTTTGGCAGCCAAAGGTTTAAGGATATAAAGTCAACTTATTTCCATGAGAATCCTTAAGGGTCTGAAATACCAATTCAGGGAAGATTCTCTTGTACTGCTCATAATTTTTTTTTTTTTATTCGGAAGTTGCAGGGTTCAAAGTGCGTTCAAGCTGCAGAATCTTATCTTCCAATTGCTGCACTGTAATGTCTACAATTTCACAGTACAAAGCTGGTAAAATGTTTTCATATCATTTTCTTCAGAGACCTTTAGCCTTGTGTCAGACTAGTTCACAAAACTACTGTAAATTCTTTAGACCTTCATAGTACAATAGCATGTATCACTATTATTAGCCTGTAAAGTATCAGATAATGTGTTTCACGCTCTGCTATGGAAAACATTCTTTTACATTTTTCAGAAAGCAATTTAGATGTCCCAAAAGTTCAGCAGAACTGTCAAAAGTTTGAACCACTATTTTGTCTCCACAGTTTGACGCAGGATTTAATGTTAATCAATCAAGTCAAAGATAATGAAACAGCGCCGCCCTAAAATAATGTTGTAAAATAATAAAACATATTGTTTGCAATGTAAGCCAAATAGTTATATGTATAAAAATGACAGCTTGACGTCATCGCCTCACGATACACACGAAAATAGCCTAAAATGGTGTGTTTTTACAAAAATAACATAACCAAGGTTATGTAATGAATACAGCATATTATAATGTGTAATGTATAGCTAAGAATTCATGTTTAGAAAAGCATATTAATAATAAACATAATTAAAGTAGTAATATGAGAGAAGAAGAAGAAGAATAAAAGCAAACGAGATACCGGATGCTATAAATTGTTTATACCGGTAACAAAGCATAAGAACAGAGTTAAACAAACAACTGATTTAAAAATGTCAGCTATTTATAAGAACATTTTCATGTAAATTATACAAATATATTAATTTTAATTAATAAAAATATATTGTAAATACATATTTCATGAAATGTGGAACTAGGAAATCTGCCGTCCCCACGGTGATGGACAAATTACAATGTTATAAAACATTGATCTTCAACTTTTGTATATATGTGAAAATTTTAAAAGCTTCCGGGTGCAGTCAACAAGTTAGAAGACAGGGATACAGACGCCAAGAGCTAATCTCACAATTCGAGACCTCTAATACAGCAATTTAGTGTGAAATATTGCATTTTACTGATTATCAACAAGAGATTTATTGTAAGTACTGATTACAAAATATATATTTGGCAGTTTTCTCAAAAAGAACCACATTGTTTCAACAATTTACGAAATAAAAGTTTATAATTAACAAGAAATCTTTTAAATTAATTCTCTTCTGTATTAAACCCTACCATCCAAGCAAAGGGGGTTAAGATTCTTTTACTCACCGACTGAAGCTAGCAAATATATAATGGAAAATGTGGTTGAGCTGTGTATAAATAAGTTAATTCGCCGCCGATAATAATCTTGCAACTGCCCAACAATCAAGTCTGGTACAAGTAGTTAATTCCAGTTTCGCCAACAGCAAGAATTACCAACTTCACATACAGCGGCAAATTTAAACTCGTAAAAAAAATTTAAATAAAATACAACACCGAGGTGCCCAACAGTGCAGCAGCCCTGAGACCAACACCACACCACAGACCGACCCTTCGAATCTGCCCCAAGTTGAATTCAAGAAGAAGCTGTGTAACAATATTTTATTGTGCATCTACTGAGTGATCTTCTGAAATGTTACAAAAATGTTGAAATCTTTCTTTAACTTGGCCATCTTTACCAACAAAGTGAAGTACAGATGATAGTCACTAAAAATTGATTACATCCTTCATCTTGTCTAGCTGAATAGCAACAAAATTGGTTTCATTTGTTTGTTTTCTTATTTCTTCCATCAGAATTCTAAACATGAAAAAAATGAAATCATTTCGAATCAAGTTTGATAAACCTCTAGATACTGAGGAATTTTCTAAATGATGCTTTAACTTATCATATTCACTTATTAAATCAACTAATTCTACATAATTTCCTTAATTGGGCAATTCCTTTATTTTATTGTGTCATGTAAATTCCTATAAACTAAACGTCATTAAAAGCTTCAGAATATCTCTTCTTTTCTACTCATTCATTATATTGAATATCTCTTAATACTTTTCTGTTTGTCCAACATGCGGTCATGTCTTTTGCAAAATTATATAACAAAGATGGCTTTGTGATAAGTTAGGCTTTTTAATAGCTTTGTGTATATCTCCTCTATCCCCCCCCCCCCACTATTTCACATCATAAATCTTTCATTGAAAAAGAAAAAAGAGAATGCAAGATCAATAGAATAATTTTTGAAGTGTAAAGCAACTACCAAACTATTTGTGGCTCATATTAATATTATTGTTGAATTTCCCTACATAGATACATACATACTTATTACTTTCTCTATCACATATATACAATGAACACAGTAGTCCACCCAAAAATTTTATGTCAAGATTTTGCCAGGAATATATATTTTGAGGTCCCCTGAGTCACAAGAAATGTTAAGAAGAAGGGGGTGGGGTGCATGTGTCTGTGTGTGTTTTTTGTGTTTTTTTTTGTTTTTGTTTGTTTTACATAGGATTGATTCTGGTTCACAGGCACCCTATATCATCTACGTGGAAGTATTAGAAGTGGATGATATTCATACATCACCTGTCCCAACAAAAATTATGAATTCTCTGCGTCACACAAAATCCGAAGAAAACCTTGCAGGAGATGGTGTTTCACAAGCAGAAACTATCTCTCTTAGTGCCTTCAATGTATATGGTAATCCTGATGATGAGACTGGGGACTGTTGGTCTCAAGAAGATGATGAGATATCCCAACAGGTAATGTGACTTTTGTGTTGATCATATAAAACCATTGCACCAAGTAATTGGAATGAAAGCCATGCATAATTATGGAAATTAAGAATATCTAAAACTTAAAGAACTGAAAATTGTATAACTCAATTTTAATAAACAGCAGGGTAAGATAATGGTGTAGTATCTCACCTGACATTTAGTTTACATATGGTTGGTTGGTATCTAATGTTAAATGCTGAAATCATTCGTTTTCTTGCACTCCAATATTTAGCTGAGAGGTTATAATCTTTTGTAAAAGTGGACAATGTAGAAGATGATCATGATCCATTTCTTCATTTAAGTTACAGAAAAGACTTATAGGAGTCTCTGCTATGCCAAATCTGTATGAGTATTTTTGTTAACAGTCATGTCCCGTTAGTAGTCTGAAGGTTGCTACTGAAGATTTTCTTGGTAATTAGAAATATTGTAATCTTGTAAATTTTTCCATTGTTTTCCAGATGTTTTGTTTGGGTATTCTTCATTGAGTTTGTTTTTGTACTTATTTGGCATTATTCTTTTAATAGAGCAAAAAGGAATTAAACTAGTTGTTGATTTGGTGATAATTTTAATTCTCTTTTTGGCCAAAAAATCAACCATTTCATTGGCTATTCCACAATGGGCTGTAATCCATTGGATTACCACTCTTTAATGTAAATGGGTTAATTGTATTATTTTATGACTTTCTAGAATATTAGCACTTTTGGATGTTCTATTCTGTGTTATAGCAATAATGACTGTTTTTGAATGAGATAGGATTACAGTTTGTTCAAAGTTTTTTATGTGATAAAAGAGATTTTGTAGACTTCTCTTTGCCATGATTTTGCCATCAAAATTTGTTGAATACATATCTAATTTTTGATAGAATGAGAAGAGTGGGCATGTTGCTCCAGCACTGGTGCCTCAATCATTTGGTAGACTGGAACCATCTGTAAAAATATGTAACCATTCAGGGGAAGGATATTGTACATTTATTATTTCCAGTGACATTTGTTCCAAAATGTCTGGAAAAGTTTCTGATTTCTTGACATCTTCTGTTAGAAGGAAATTATATTTAATATCAAAGAGTTCTTGAGGACTGATTCTTATTTGTAAGTTTTATTTTAAATTTGGAATTTGTAATTTCATTTGATTTTATGTACTATGCTTAAGAAGCTTTGTTGGGTTTTAAAATGGATTTCTGGTTTTTGGTGAATCCAATTATGAGGTAACCTTATAAGTTTCTCATGCTGTATGATTGCTGTGTTCTCAATTTAGATTTTATGTTTGGGTTGTTTGTCAAAATTTGCATGGCAGTGATTGTTGTTGTTTTAGTAACTCCAGTTATCAAGCAAACAATTTGATTTTGCAGTTTATTAAGTTGTTCTACATTTGTAGTTATTAGAATTTCTTGACAATAGTGATTAATAGGTTTTATGTGCATCTGGTAGAGGGTGTTTAAGGTTTGTATATTGCAGCCCCACTTTTTCCCTGTTAATGGCTTTAATAATGATAGTTTTTTCCACTTTTCTACATATGTTTTGCATATGTTTCTACAAAAGTGCCATTAAAAGGAACATTTCATAGCTAATTCAACCATCCAGTGCTTAAGTTAGAAGAAGGAAAGCCGTAACTTCATTCCAAATGAATTTTCTATAGCTGTGTTTCCCAAACTTGTTTGGCATTCAGCACTTTCCATCTAAGGGAAAATAATGAAATGGGGCACTCATATTCACAGCTTTAAACAAATCATGTGTTGGAGTCAGTATTTTTCCCTTCTAATTTTAATGAAATAAGTAACAGTTTCTTTCTTAACAAAAATAATTGACAATTTGTCTTCTGCATGTTTATCTTCATTATATTTTGGGATTTCCAAGTTTCTAAATGGGTAAGTGATTGTTGAATTATGTTGATTAACTGTTGACTGGTTTTCTGGTTTTGAAGTCCTATTACAATATCATCAGCAAAAAGTAGAATTTTTGTTTGGGGATTTTTCTGTGTGTTTAGGTAGATCATTAATATAGATGCTGAATAATGTGGTACTAAGAATAGAGCCTTGTGGTAAGCCCCAGTGTGTTTGTTGATACTTAGAAAGATGGTTATCTTAATTTGTAGCAATGAAACTTTGGGTAACAAAATTTCTGATCCACTGAAGCATTTTACCTTGAATACCTAACATTTGCATTTTTTCTAATAATTTAAATCAGTAAATAGAGCCATATAAGAGCCATCCAGAATTGGAAAAGCTTTATTACTTCAGGAAAAATAAAATAATTTATTTTGGCTATTGTAGCATATACTGCTTTTTATTTTGGTTTCTTTTCTTTTAATTATTTTGGCTGATCAGCAAATATATTGAATAAACCACTGATGATAACAATAGATTTACGAAACAATGAAACACTGTTACATAGTTGGTCAAATGTAGTTTGACAAATATGTTTGCAATAAAACTGTGTAAATAAGACAAGAATTGAAGTCAAAATATGAAGTTAAAATTGCAAATTAATACAATAATTATCAATATAATACAATACTTTACAAGTTTTCATCTTCAGTGTCAGTCAGTAGGACATCCTATGTAACTTCCTTTTTAGTCTTATTCTTTGATGGGTTCTTGTACCTAGTTTGTAAACCTGCGCTACCTAGATTGAAGTAGAAGGATTCAAACGAAGATCTGATGTACTGTTCAATTGTAAGAATACTAAATTCTTGGTGCAGTTGATGGTTCCTTATGAAACAAGGAGCTCTTGTTGCCATTCTGAGAAATTTGTTCTGAATAACTTAAACTCTCTGAAAGTGTGTTTCTTGCTGCTCCTTGTATTGGAGCTTGCATATGTTAGAAGGGGTCTGATGATAAATGCCCTAACTTATTTTCAAATAAGATATTAAAAATGTGTTTAGACATTTTGAGACATATCTTTTGGTAAATTTCATTGTTGTAAACAAATCAAACATTTATTTTACCTCTTTCAATGTATTGTTATTTCAAAAAGTAAGGTAAGCATCAATATGGGCTTATTACTGAATCTTTGTAGAACATACAGGCTTGTTGGGTAGTTGTATTAATGAAGGATACATATTTTGTATGATTCAGTATAAAAACTCTTAATTGCTTTCAAATAATATATTTATATTATGTTACAAGAACGTATACATACAAAACCTGCTTTGAAAGCAGAGAAAAGAGAATAAATCTATGAAAGAGACATGAATGGCCACTACTGATAGGAAAGTGTAGTTTTCAGTATAAAGAAAATGCTAATCTTGCATCAAAATAAGATTTACATTCAAAATGATTTGCCATAACATTGTGCATTTATGAAATGGTAATGAAAACACATTTGACATAACAGGTGTTGCAATGAATTACAAATTTAAGGAACCTAATATAATTAAAGTAATAAAGGCTAATAGATTGAGATGGTTATAACATAGTATAGGATGGAGGATAGCACTCCACTCCACACAACTACTGGGTGATAGCATAGAGCTGAAGAGGATCCACAGCTCTTAGCTAGCTTGCAATGCTGCTTGCTATGCATGCTGAATGAGTGACAGCATGTTCATAGTAAATATACTTTGGTTTGTTGCATAAATTATTTCTAACAAAGAAACAAAGTAAACACTAAAATAAAAACATTTGCATATATCAAGCTGGGAGATGCTGGAAGTGCCTCCTTTCATTGTTCAAGCATTTCTGGCACTTGCTTTGGAAATTGTCCATTATACACTGTATTTCTCTCTGTAAAATGGCAACAATTTCTGGTAAATGTATTTAAAATAGGAGTTCCCAACCTTATCCTTTTGATGAACCCTTTTGAGAGCTGGCAAGTCACAATGCCCCCCTTCTAGTTTTCAATATCTAAAAGGGAAGAATGTAAATTGAGACAACATAACAAGCACATTATGTTGAATAAACATGTTTAACTACACATAATTCAAACAATATGTTAAATAAAATATAATTTTTTTACAAACAATATTAAATCAACTACTGAAAGTATTGATTGATTAAGTCACATATTTATGAATCAGTTTAGTAATTAAGTCACTATTATGATGCCAGTGAGATGGTGAACACTTTTTTGGTTTGATTAAAACTCATATGTTTGGTTTCAATTTTGACAATGCACTTTGGAGATTACTTACAACATATAGCTGACAACACTTTTGATTTAATTACAGTCAAATATCAGAATCCTGACTCTTATGGACAAAAATGTCACCATAAAAAGCAATCACCATAACTCTTCTTGTTTAAGGATAAAATGCAAAATGATTTATCCAAAACTCCTCCAGACCTGAGGTTTTAAAATTATTTTTGTTTTTGAATCATACTTCAGTTCTTTGCAAGTTTTCTGACAGTGCATCAGTGTCAACAGCAAAGGGATTCTTGACATTCTCTCACACATTGATGTGACCTCCTTTGCAGAAGCTTGAAAGAAGGAAAGTCACTGGGCTACCATTTTTAATTATATAACATTACAAAATTCTTATTAGAGTTTTAAAAGAATGTACAATTTTTTTTTAGAGGTTATACACAGAAATGGTACTAATTCCAAATCATTCTATGCCCCTCTTAAAATTTATTATGTCGCCCTCCGTGGTGTAATGGTTACCATGCTAACTTCATATACCCAAGGTCGAGGGTCCAAACCTGGCTGAGGACAATGGATTTTTTCGGGTGTAAAACTCCTTAGCATGGCTTCCTTCGGAAGGGAAGTAAAGCCGTTGGTCCCATGTCGTAGATTTATGGCGCGTAAAAGAACCTCAAGCCTGATAGAGAGGCCTCTGAGCAAAATTAAGCAGTCTTTCACACCCAATTTAGACTGGGACGCTGAGGACCACGCCATTTCCATTTTTCTTAAAATTTATATGCCCCCTAGGGGAGTACACTCCCAGGTTGGGAACCCCTTTCTAGAGCGTATGGATTACTTTTGTAAACTTTCTTTTTTAATCCCCTTAGAGACAAAAATTGCAAGGAGTTACATTGTGATAACCAGGGAGCCACTCGTGGTTCAGTATATGGATGTATGAATTATAAATGAATACATTTTAAGGAACAGAATACCAGTACCTTAATAGAGACATTTCACTCAACACAATATACACTGCAGTACGTGAACAGCAAACACTTGCCATGTTTGCAAAAGTTAAGCTCACATTAAAGCCCCAAGTTTCACTGCCAGCAAGCTAAGCACCGTGAAACTTTCTGCTTTATGCAGATCACCCAGCAGAAAAATAGGAAGACCACCACTAAGTTGACTTGATGGCAGGAAAAGCATAGTAAGACAATTAAGTAAGATGCTGGAAAAGGGAAGCATAGGATAAAATCAAATGGAGGAGAATTATTGGAGCTGTTTTGGACTAAGATGGTTGCTGAACCAAAGAAGAAGAGGAAGAAGACAGGAAAAGTTGCTTTAGTATAAAGTGACAACCTACATCAAAGCTAGATTTACACTCAAAAGTTATTTGTGCATAACAGTTCTTCTGTCACTGTAATGGTTGATAACTTCCACAGTACTGACTTGACATACTTGGTCCGAAGGAAACTTCCTCAGTGTTTTATTGCACTCATGTTGCTGATTAGCATTATTTGTTTTGTTGTTTTGTTTTCTTTTCTACTGATTGAAATTATTTCTTGTATTGGTGAGAAATTACCTTGTGATTGACATTCTGCTGATACGTGGCCGCCTCGGTGTGCTGTTGCCCTATTTACTCACTGTCCGTCTGCAGCAGCACACATCCCACTGCTTCCTCTGAAATGCCTTCTCTCCATGTATACCTGTCGTATGTTGAATCATTTTTCCCCATTTCTCACCAGTTACCTCATCTATTCCTTTCCACATTATTTCAGCTAAAATAACCTCAACTTAGTTATTACGGATGTAAGACATTTGCAAATCACAGTGTCACTTATGATATTTTCTAGGATGAGAACAAGAGCAATGTCCGCAATATATAAAAGGTAGTAATGACTATAAATGTAAATCCTTATGGAGTCACTGTGTATAACATAACCAAACTTTTGACAGAATGAAACCAATCAATCAGATTGAAAACAATTGATCAGTCATGCATGAAAACGTGCGCGTAAATTTCCACTGAACCACATAGGTGTTGCAATGCCGATGACATCACGTCTCTGGCGGTTATGTATTCTTACACTGATTGGTCAGCAACGTGATAAGCCCCTGCCAGCAGACGACACACCCCACAAGTGTCAATCATAGGGAAGTGTCTCACCGATAATAGCTTTGGGCTTCACTAATGACTCAGAAGCTTTAATTCAACTATACACAGAGAAAGGCAAAATCAACTAATTTACTAGAGACAGTCATCAGCCACAAACATTAATTATACCTAAGTATTCTGATGTTTGTGATAGAACTCCTATTGCACATGTATTGCATTAGATGTTAAGATATCTTGAAACCAGTAGAGTGAAACATAGTTTGTACATTTCATATTTTTACACTTATACTTTTTTTTTTTTTATGTTAAGGTCCTAGCAGAATTCCTATACAAGTTGCCACTATCTTATTTAATTTATACATTGAAATGAAATGAGGGACAGGAGCTCAGTTAGCCCCATGCTGTCGAGACAATTGACGCTGTATATGTAGTTTGGTTTTTAATGGTAAAGTTGGCTCTTAAGTTGGAGTTAGTAATCCAAAGATGCCATCTCGAAACATCTGGGATGCAGCAAAATGTTGGTGCTACATTTGTTCTGCAAGCTCAGTTGATAGAGCAATTCGAGAACTTGTTCTTTCAGGTTGTATTTAGGTGCAGATTTTGTGAAAGGAGTAGGCTTTATTAATTGAAATTGATTTATTTATCTACTCAAAAGTGTGAAGTAATGAAAACTAGCCCTCCATAAACGTTTTAGAATTATAATTTATTATACCTGTTTTATCAACAAAGTATTCTGTTTTTCTAATATTCTCTGAAAAATATTCCTGAACTATTTATTTTACATAAATGGTATATCTATCTGACACTATATTTTCCTTGATTAAGCTATACAAATCTTCAATATTTGTTATAAAATTAATTCTCGCAATGCTTATTTCCCTATATAGTTTCCGTAGAAGTCCCTATCTTCATGGTCTGTTGCATAGCTACCTTCACATTGTTCCTTCTTGCCCCATTGTTCGGGTTGCCATAGTTGAAGCAAAATGGCAATCAATGATCACTAAAGACTTTGAAACAGACTTTGCTGTTTTGTTACCTGGAAACTGGTTGCGTGAGCCATTGTATGAGATGGTTTGGTTTTGACTCTCAGAAGTTAACAGACACCACATAGCATTGTTTTTTTTTTTCTCATAACAAATACTGAATTCTTTTTCACACCACACTAATGAGCATATTGTTTCAGTTAATGAAAGCAAAGAAAATGTTAATAACAGATTGCTGTTTGTTTCACATGTGGTAAACATCCCATTGTGAAAATGTCTACAGCAGCATAACAATATCAGCATGTCTAGATTTATTTGTTCACTTCATGTTCCACTGGCAACCACCAGATAGTAAACCAGCACTCACTAAATGTTTCTATGGATTTTAATGATGCCATGAATGCCATAGACAGGCAAATACTTTCAGATGAGTCATGTCTCAGAGGAGTTATGGCACAATTATTGCGATCCCAAGATTGAAAATGAAAGCAGTGGCTCCTGAAACTTCTCCCTCATAAATTAGTGTAAGCAACAGAGTTAACAGGAAAAATATGCAAGTGCAAGATATGGAGAGTTGTTTTAGGAAATTCTTCTTATCACGACCCTTGTAATGTTTTTACACAGTGACAGATATTTAGTTTTAAATATTATTTTTGTTTGATCTACACGTTTAATTTTACGACTTTCATTTCTGTGTTTTTACACACAATCTATGTATATTTGTGAACATTTCATTTTTATTTCCCCATATAGGGATCGCATTCATTTTAAACATCAGCGGTGTTGCATAGCTCTGGCAACTTGTGAAGACACCATTCTGATGTTGATAGTTCATTTAGTGCTACATGCAGTCATCATAGTCATTGCACATCATAGTCATTTGGATTTCTTATATAGTTCCATATTGTATTTCTTTTTAATAAAAGTTTGTATAATTTTGTTCATTCTCCAACCACCCCTTTTCCTTTACCTAATGTATGCTTTCACTTATGCATTTTTCTCACTTATACATTCTTTTTTCTCCTAAGACCTCTAAAAACGTATAAACAAAGATTTACTGTAAACAGATTATAAAAGAAATCTGTTCCATTCACATAATTTTCTCTATCTGTTCTGCAAACAGACCATTCTTACAAAACATTCTTCAGTCTACTTCATACTAATTGAGATAAACAGTAGAAATTGTCTAAAGCGCCTAAAGTGAAGTGCCGGTTCTGCACAATTGCTTGCCGCACACTTTCCAACACTTCTGGCGTCACCAGGGATGGTCGGCCTTTACAGTCTTCGTTGTGAATATTGGTTCCTCCTTCCGTGAATTGCCTGCACCATCGTCTTACCATACTGTCACACATAATGTCCTGTCCTGCTTTTGAACATGCAAAAATCGGATGACTGCATGAACCTCACATGTGGCGGGAGACAATATTGGAGCAGTCATTTTCTCCTAGCACAGAACAGTAACCACTGCCGTCACAAAACTGAAACTTAACTACAACGTTACCATATACTTCCTCTCTTCTCCTGCACATGCACATTCCTATCCGACTGGTGGTGCCATCTCTGGATGCGATTGGGACTTACTTTCTGGATGCACCTCGTATCCTGTTCATGTGTCCAAGAACTATATTTCCACTTTTCACATCAATACAGTGGTACTCATTTCACAGTCTACATTTAGCAAAATTTCCCTGCCCCCACACTCTTCTTTTAGATTAGAACTGCCCTTTTGACTTTGTCTTTGCATAACAATATACAGGGTTATTCAAAAAGAAACAACAGATTTCAAGCATATATTGCTTCCAAACTACAAAAGATAGAAACATGATTCCTACTTTCATGGAGAGAGAAAAGTGTACAATTTTATAGTATGCATTCAATATGAGCACCATGTGTTACACGACATATGTCAAAACAGTGGTTCATTTCTTGCCACACATGAATCAGCTGGTCTCCAGTTATCGAATTACAGCTTCAACACTGATGTCGTAGATCTTCAAGAGTGTCAGGCATAGGAGGGATAAAAACACAGTCTTTTACGTAACCCCATAGATAAAAAATCACATGGAGTGAGATCTGAGGACCTGAGAGGCCACCAGCAATAAAGTTGATCTGCTACTCCTCTTCCAATCCAAAGTCCTGCAAATGTGATATTCAAGTAATGTCAGACATGGTAACAGAAATGAGGTGAGGCACCATCTTGCATGAAGATAAAGTCATCTGAATCTTCTTCAAGTTGGGGAAATAACCAGTTTTCAGGCATGTCTAGTTAGGTTAGTCCTGTCATAGTTTTCTCCATGAAGAAGAAAGTCACATAAACCTTGGTTACAGATATCGCACAGAAGACGTTCAACTTTAGTGAATCTCTTTTATGTTGAATAACTGCCGTAGGGTTTTCACTTGCCCAAGTTCGAACGTTATGGCGATTAATTTGACCAGAAAGATGAAAAGTGCATTCATCGGAAAAAAATTAATCGTTGAGCAAAATTGTCTTCTTCCATATCTTCTAACATGCCAATGCACTTTTCGTGGTCCTCAGGATTCAATGCTTGCAATAACTTCAGTTTGTATAGTTTCAGGTGCAGACAATGTTTTAAAACTCGCCATACTGTTGGTTGCTTGCTCGTGATGTGGATTTCTTTGGGCTCCTTTCGTATGGTGTACGAATATGCTCGACATTCGCGTCCGATATGCGAGGACTTCCCGTGCTTTTCCTTTTGCAGATGCAACCATCTTCTATGAATTTTCAATGCCACTCATAAATTTGCTTGTGACGCGGCGGTTGTTTATTAAATTGACGGTGAAATGCTCTTGAACTGCAACAAGCTTTGCTAATTGCAACACACAAAATGATTTCTCTTGTGGTGTCGCCGCCATTTCACTACAGACATACAACAGTGCCAATGCAGCTGTGATTGGAACTTCTACCGCCCACGCTATTTCAATTGTAAACTTTTCTCTCTCCAATGAACATTGGATTTATGTTTCTATCTTTTGTAGTTTGGAAGCCATAAATGTTTTAAATCTGTTCTTTTTTTTTGAATAACCCTGTATAGTCTTGAATAAATTAAACTTTAATTCTATAATTATGATTGCTTATGTGTTGAGCAGTTATTAGGTTGAAAATATTAAGTGTTTTAAAATCTACACTGCACAATGCATTAAATGTTTAATAGAATCTGCCATTTACATAAAGCATGTGAAGCAAGACAAGTGTTGCATCAAGTCTTTAAAAGTCTCTTCTCTTGATTATTAGAACATTAATTAGAATCAACCAAAGTTTATGTGTTTTATTTGAAAAGATTCAAATAATCACAATAACACATTAAAGATAACCTGGTGTTTGATTTGTTCTTTAAATTTAAAACACTTATAATGTGCTTTAAAGTACATATACTGAGTGATCACAAGTTGAAAAATGTTTCAACTACATTTTGCATTCATTTAGAATAAATGCATAAAACACAGCTACATTTTGTATTCAGTACCCAAATTAAAACACCTATTTACTTACTCTTATAACTTATAAAATTTAAATGAAATCATCAGTATATTTTTAGTGTACTTTCTCAAGGATATGACACTTATTTTCTGCATTTTTTTTTTTTTTTCCTTCCATTTAAAAACCATTTTTATTCATTGGCATACATATTGCATTTTTATTATTATTACATTAATTTTTAAGTAAAAAATACACTCATAAGCATTTTAGATAATGCTGACTGATAGACATATTGGGTGTATTCTTAAAAGAAAGTTTACAGTGGTAAATTAAAATTGTTGATTTTCTAGCCTATTTGTGACCTAAAATGATTTTTTTTTTCTATTATAACTGTGATTTTATCTAAGTAATGTGAAAGAAAATAAGAGAAAACCATGCATTAGATGTAATGAAAATTTTTTTGAAATGTGTATGCAATCAATGAAAAATTAAATACTATGCTTTGCTAAAGCATTTTAGTAGTTGCAACATCTTAGAATATTGTAAGACAGTTGTTTAATAATATTGTTGTATTTCAGTATATGAAGTTGCGAAAGCCTATGGATCGTGATACTATATCTCAGTTGAGCCAAGAATCAAGTGATTCCCGTGGTCCACCTGTATTTATTGCTGCTGGAGATATTCGTCGTAGATTGTCCGAATCATTACATGATTCACGCCGTGCAGCATTTACACATGATCCAGAGGATCCATCAGCTGCTGCTCTCAAAGAACCTTGGGAAGAAAAAGAGCGGCGGGTTAGAGAAGCATCGCCATATGGACATGTGTCCTCTTGGCGTTTGCTTTCTGTAATTGTGAAATGTGGTGACGATCTACGACAAGAGCTGCTTGCTTCACAGTTGCTCACAATGTTGAAACGAATTTGGGAAACGGAAAGAGTTCCACTGTGGGTCCGCCCTTATAAGTGAGTATAAATCATTGTGTTGTCTTTAAGCTTTCATTATAGGCATTGGCTGTGACATTCTATTACCTGGTGTAGGAAAGTAAGCAGTGATAGAATTGGAATAATGCACACATATTTTGGAGCCTAAGGTTTTAGTTTGACATACCTCAACATGAAAAAGACATGCTTCTAATTGTAATTTACACTTTTCTTCTTGTACATGCATGTATACAGTTTGCTTTTGGTCATTATGCAAAGAGTATGGGAAAAAGCATTATCTGCCACCTATTTTGATAATATTAGCATTTTTTATTCGCTGTGTTGTCATGTACAGGAACAAATCTACAACATTAGATATAGATAACCATTTGTTGAAATTCTGTGGAGAGTAAAAATATTTCTTGAATGCATATGTTCAAAACCACTTCTTGCAGATAGGAATTTGGATAAATAAAGTGAGTATATGAAAAGACATTTATACATTAGTTTTTGGGCCATTTGAAAGTTAATATTTATGATTATAAATTAAAACAACATTTTTAACATTTTAAAATGGTACAATAAATGAAAGAACTTTTTTACCTCCACAGAAAACATTAGTGCAGCAGAATTCATGTTTATTATTCATGTGGTAAAACCTTTATTGTGGGAACTTGAAAACTGAGTGTGTTGTGAATTAAAACCCATTTCACAATAATTAAAGAAAGCTCATTTTCATGCTGCTTATTGAGAATTATTACATAGGAGTTCAATGTTCTTTGGGACCAGAATATGTTCACATAGGCACTTTTCCATTTATGGGAATTGCACAATTGTAGGTTGACAAGTCTACCAGAAGTGCTCTTTTTAACTGATTAAGAAAAGGAGAATCTGCCCTTGTGTCCAAAGAGTTCTTGGGGGTTGTGATGCAAGTTTCCTGCTGTTAAACACTTGATTGTGACCTTTGGCATAACTTATTGAAAGTACGCCATTCTTCTGGTATTTTATCATCATATTAATGAGTTAATATTTTCAAAAAATTGTTCTTCTTTTGTGGATCTGCCTGGTCGCTCAAGTAGTAAATTTTGAGTTATATCATTGCGTGTCTGTTTTAGGTGTGAAGTAAAAAGGTTTAAACCTGCAGTATCATGGATTAAATATTCCAAAATAAATAGAAAGCAGATGTGCTCTAAATCATTTTGGATTGGGGATGCCAATAATACCCCTGTACTGTGACCTGAAGGAGTGCAAACCAAGCAGTGGTAGAGTGCAGATGTGTGTGAAAATAGCTCCCAAAGGTAAGAAGAAGCAGCATGGTAACAAATGACACTACGAAAGCAACAATGAAGGAGTTGAAAGATTCGGAGGTAATATTTGACTAAAATACAAGAAGGGAAAAAACTAATGTAGAAGAAGTAAATCGGAAATGAGAAGAAATGATGCAGCAGGATATTGGTAATAAAAGAAAAGATGGGAAGAGACACAAGAAGAGAAGTGAGAGAAGTATTTGACAGAAGATGAATTGGAGGTGCCAGTTACAAAATATGTAATAATTCATTTAGACTTGGGAAGAGAATCATAGTGGTGAAATGTATAAGTATGTAACTGGTGAGAGACATAACAAATCAGGCAACAAATTGAAGGGAATGTCATATACATCAACAGGGACACGGCTTACAAACAAAGGGAAATGCCTAGAAAGAAGAGAGGTGATAGTCAAGGAAAAGTGGTCTGTACCAACAAATTAAAATTATAGATCAGTGGTAAAATGACAGAAGAAACACATGTGCAAGTGGTGAAGCAGGGAACAACAGATGATGTCAAAGATAAAAACACAGGAAAGAGCATTGACCTGGGTGTTGAAAGAGCCCACACATATGCAGCAAAGATGATACGGGAAGGGGAGATGAAGGAGGAGAAAGACACAGCTGAAATGATGGCAGAGGATGAAAGTGGAAAAGGGATAGTAAGGTAAAGGGGTGCAGTACTGAAAAAAAGGCAAGAAAAGAAGATGAAATAAAGACTGATGTATTGGATAATTAACATACCTCTTAAAAGTTCACAGATACTCGTTTACAGTACCATGTGCTGTAGTGTGCTTTGGTTTCCCATGTGTTGGCGGCTAGTTAATGATATGAGTTTACATCAGGTTTGTTTCTAAGACTGAAGTGATAATTAGGGCTCGGATTTTTATTTGCTAAAAAACTAAAAAATATTTTTTTATGTGACAAAAATTTCAAAAATATTCGTTAAAAGTTTAAAAAATATGAAATAAAAACTATTTTAAACAAGAAACACCTAACATAACATAAAAAAGGTTAACTCACCAATTGCTCTTAATCATCAGATGGAACACTGATTGGAATTGCAGTGAACAACTAACGTCTTCTCCAAATTTTTCATCAGAAATCCATGTCAATTGTAACAAAATAATGCCTTATATTGAGAAAAAACAATCATTCTACATTGCACAATGTTAACCTCGCATATTTAAAATGGGGCATATCACTAACATCCACACCATCAACTTCACTTGTTCCTTGGCCTTGCATAACTAGAGCTACTTTGCTAAGGGCTTGTTAGCTTGTATGTATGTCAAACAAATTCTAGTGAAGTGTGTGTTAACAGTACCATTTTAATTAATTCAATTTGATTATGCCTTCACTGTAAGCAGCTTCAAAATTATACATTTATATCTTAAATTTTTCTTTAAGACTTCGGCTTTCGAATTGGAAAGCGCATCCAAGCTGTCTTTCAACGCACTCAATTTCTTTAACTGCATTACTCAATAAATCCCCCAAAGTCTCTAGTTCGTTATAGAATAAGTCAAGATCTGAAATTGGCAGATATGAAAGCCAGGTCACATTTTCAGTTGCTGTCTTTTATTAAATCTTAAGCAACATCAATTGAAGAAGCATTATCTGTGTCCATTTAAGTTACTACTAATACAGATACTTAAAAATTGTCTGCACAATATATTACTGCACTAAGCCAAGTGCCGCAACACCTGGTTATGGGTTTAGAAGGCAGTGGGAAATCTGGATTTCTTTCCTTGAAAAGGGTGAATCTAGTTGGTGATTTTACAGCTTTTTTCTCCCATTTGACACTAACTTGTCCATTTCCAGATAAAGTGTTCGGATTTTGTCACACAGTCTGTGTAGGGCATGTATGATACGTGTCACATGAATAATTTTAGGATAACACACAAAGAGCTTCATCAGCCTTCTTCATATATGGCGCATCATCGTTATGAAAAGCAAAACATTGTCATACTTCACGCCATTTGGCCATAAGGCTTGCAAAGCTTCATCGAACAGCTTAGCAATTGACATGTGATTTGTAACTGACAATTATTTAGAAGTTAGCAAGAAGTGTTGTTTGGAACTTTTTTCATCATTTTCCAACACACGTACTAAAATATTTCCCACTTTCCTAATGTCAGCAGAATCACTAGTTTCATCAATGCTCACCCATATCTGCTTATTTTTACATACTGGTGTTTTAATGTTTCATCATAGCACTTCAGGAGATATTTTTTCCAAAGAGTTGATTCATCAGGAGTGCTTATATCCATACATCTGGTAGGAAACTTTTTGAATTTAGAATTGTTTACCTAATAAATGGATATATCATTTCAAACAAGTGCTTCACCTAAATCTGAATAATATTATGAATTTATTTTAACGTTAGATGAGGATGGAGTAGGTTCTCCTATAAAAACTTACCACAATGAAACACGGAAGGAAGCTGTGATATGTTTATTTCCAGACTTACACATTTTGCACAAGGTTGGCAAAATAATACCCTACCGTCAGCAGTAAAAATGTTTTTAAACTCCAGTACGTATTTCTGTAAATGTTATCGCACACTTGGTTTCACATTTGGCATGTTTAAAATAATTCACAGACCTAAGACCACAAACATTCACTACTTAAACTATATCTCGACTGAAACAGAAATAGATACACAGTTACAAACTAATGATTGCACGTCGGGGATTCACAGAGTTTATCACAGCCGATCCCTGCTCCTTTTACCATGTGAAAGATAAGATAACTTATGGTGGGTGGGTGGGGAGTGTTTTGAGACAATAATATTGCATTGTCTGAAGCAGATGCTAACACTTCCTTGCATCATTTCTTTCTTGATTACAGATTAATTAAAATTATGGAAAAGTATACAAAATATGGATTTATTACAAACATTTCGGAAATGTTTATGTAGATACATTTTTTTTTGTAAAATATGTGTTTTTAAGCAAAATAAGATTTTGAATTTATACTTATGGACTCTATGATAATACTTGCACTGCTGCTCTTTACCCTCTAAAACAAGTCCCATTTTCATTGTTTCTTTGCTTACCAGAAGGAGGTTATAGGCAATCTTGATTCTTTCTAACATATCTTGATTTTAAATGTGAGTTTTTGTTCCTGTATGTTTCATATTTTAATAATTATACATAAATTATGTGCAATAGTAGATACTAATTATATTTAAGTTAGATGGGAGTCTAAACAAAATCAGCTAAAACAATGTTTTTTCAAAATTTAGGATAAGCACTAATGAATTACAATTCAATTTTTAGCTAAAAATATAATGACTTTTAAATCAATTATTTTAACTGTATCTTCTCCTGTCTCTACAAATGTTACATCACTACTCATGCTTAACACATTGAAGCCCAGCTGTTTTTTCGGTTGAAGGGCCAAGAAACCCAGGGTTTTTACACCTACTCTGAGTTACTATTTACAATACATCAATTAAATATGCTAAAAAGTCTTGGTGCAATCTAAAAGTATGGTATACAAGGATTTCTCAACAAGTATGAAAATAATCATAACTTCTGTATTAATATTTTATTTAAATTTACAAGTATCAAATATCAGTTTGAAAAAATCTGCGTAAAGCTGCTTACACTCCGTTTATTGAAAGTTTGAAAAACTCTCCCTCGGAATCAGAATTTTCCAGAGCTTCATTTGTATCCTGAATTTCAGCTTCAGTTCACAGAAATTGAGGAAAATGCAGCATTTTAACAGTTAAGAACACAAACATAACAAACAGATCTTCATTTTCAAGGAAAATGCTGCACTACCCGAGAGCAGTCAATATTACTAACTCTCCTAAATTTCCTAATAGTTGACTAAAGCGAGGACAGATGGTAGCACAAATCAGACAACTAAATGATAAGTGATGCATGTTCTTTGCCACATAGCCCAAGAGGGAGTTACGGTCATGGAATTGCATTAAAAGCATTAAAAATACCTGCCCGAGCCATGTTTGGGCGAGAGCCGCATGAACATTTCGCACGGCCCAAGCTATGCTTGGGCTTCAATGTGTTAACAAGTAGGTAGTCCATTACCTCTAGAGATTCCACCTGCTTTTCCTTTCTCTCCTTGATTTCTTATAAATTCATATTTCTTTACTCATAATATCATCACTTCCCACTCATGTTTCCACTCCTGATAAATCATGTACTTTAGTAATATATACCTTCTATAACCTAAATTTGTACTTCTTTTTAGTGAATCTTCCAGTACACCAATTTCAGAACCCTCTCCTTTTCTCTTAAGCCCTGATCCAGCTCGCCATCTAAAAATAATTTGTTTTTACTTAAGAGTTTCTTCCTTTAATTTGTGTATTCCCATGCCTGGAGTATCTCCTTCTCTTGATCCTTTGATTAAAAGTAAGCTGCCTCTTGATGTTTATGAGATGCTTGACATGTTACCCAGAATATGTATAACAATATTGAATAGATGGATTTTTCTTTAAAATTCTTTTCTTTTTTCCACAGGATTCTGTGTTTGTCTAATGATAGTGGGCTAATTGAACCAATCCTGAACACTGTTTCTTTGCATCAAATAAAAAAGCACTGCCAGTTGTCATTACTGGAGTATTTTGCTAGAGAATATGGACCTCATAATTCTGAAGCATTCCTAACAGCTCAACGTAACTTTGTACAAAGTTGCGCTGCCTATTGCCTCATCTGTTACCTGGTACAGGTAAAGGATAGGTAAGATAAGCATTAAAATTCAATGAAAAAGGAACCTGAACACAGTGAAAAGAAATTTGATTAAATTTTGTTAGAGGTAGAGTTGACTGAAGCTTTCACTCACCATGCCATTAATGCAGGAATAAGTTTTTGTAGGCATTTGCGTACTGCTGTCTACTTGCTTGAGTATCCGGTTACAGTAACGGCTTGATTGATGGTGTATATCACCTGGCAGCATAGATAGGTGCCATTTTGAATAAAAGTTTATGTTTGGAATCTCAAAGTTTGTGACTCGCCCTTTGATCTTCTCCCAAAACTCCAACCCCTTAAAAGTTCTTGTGATTCATAAGAGTTTCATATTTTCGCTGATGTTATTTGAAAATTGCATAAAGTGCTTTTAGTAGCAGTTCCAATGATTCAGATAATGATGTTCATGCAAGGGAAGTTAAAAGACAAATATTATAGGTTCAGAATTAATAACTTTACATCTCTATGAATACAATAAGAGGTTTTGGATGACTCCTTTTCAATCAGGATTGCCATTGCAAGATATGGGACATCACATTGAACATGCAACAGGCAAAAGTAGAACCCTAACCTCAAAACAGCAGATGTGTGTTGCTTTATACTGAATAGGAACTGCATGAAACATGCATGGAGTTTCTAAGGCTTCAGCATGCAGAAGTGTGCACAGAGTATCCCATGCTTGCACTTCGTAATAATGCACACTCTGTGAAAAACTAACCAAATCACAGGTCACCAGTGCGTCCAAACTTTGTAATTGCATGTTGTTAATATTTGGTATATTTGAATCAATGCAGTTAAATAGCTTTAGAGTGTATTTCAGATTAGTTAATGTTATCGAATGTGCTGGGCATACAGAGTTTACAGGCATTTGTAATCTTAACCTTGTTATTTGTTAATTGTTAATATGTTGATTTTAAATGTGAAATAGGACCCAGTACTATGTTTACCTACTATATTTACTACAATGGGTTGAGCAGACATTCTTATAAATTTCATTTTAGTTATGGTCAAAAGTGGTGAGAATTAATTTTAAAATATGCAGCGAAGACATTCTTCAACAGTTGTTTGAATCTTTCTTGTGAGACCTCTATTCTCTGTTTTTAATAAACTACGGATTTCCTTTTTTTCTTACATTTTATTTTGTCTGCCTGTCTGTCAATTACTGTGTTTATCAAAATGATGAATGAAATTAAGTAAGACAGGTCCATAACAAACTTGGAATGGAAACCAACTGCAGTTATGTTCATAATGTGAGAAAAACAAAACTATATAAATGTCACAAGTGAAGCTACTTCAGTGAAGGCATAATCAAATTAATAAAAGAGTTAAATTTTCACACACTTCACTTATTTATTTGGTAGGACAATGTTTCGCAGACCTTTACCCACATCCTGAGCTGTTGAACCACTACTGCTGGAATCTGATGCTGTCTGTGCTGTTGTACTGTTTATGCTGTCATCTGGTAGAAGGGCGATGATGTTGAATAAGCAAACCATGAGGGGAAGTTCAAAATTCATGGCTGTGTGACAGTGTTTTAGGATAAAAATATTTTCCCGTGCTGTTAACTCAAATGGATTGATAATTCTTTTAATAATTTTATTTCTGGATTAATTTCATGGTTGTAGTGCCAAAAATGTTGTGCAACTGGAAATTTAAATGTAAATGTCATGTTATTTAACTACTGTGGTTCTCAGCGTCCCATTCTAAATTGAGCATGAAAGACTGCTTAATTTTGTTCAGAGGCCTCTCTATCTTTTACGTGCTGTAAATCTACAACACGGGACCAACGGCTTTACTTCCCTTGCTAAGGAAATTTGTTGGATTGTATTACAATACACACCAATTAACATAGCAGTAATTTCAAAAGAATTATGTTTCTCATTTTATGAAAATTAATAATACTTCTTGTAACAGAAGGTAATTTATTTTCTTTTTAGACACAATGGAAACATTCTGCTAAATAGCGAAGGCCATCTCATCCACATTGATTTTGGATTTATTCTTTCAACATCACCTCGAAATCTGGGGTTTGAGACTTCACCATTTAAATTGACTCCTGAATTTGTTGATGTCATGGGTGGCCTTGGTTCTGATATGTTTGAATACTTCAAGATATTAATTCTTCAGGGTCTGGTAGCAGCAAGAAAGCACATGGACCGCATTTTGAATTTAGTGGAAATAATGAGATCAGGTAAGCTTTTCAAATTTATGCATAATTCTGAGAACAGTAATCTCCTTTTATGCACTGTTTATCATATAAAAGACATCACTGTGATTACTAGAGCCCGGATTTTTACGTAATTACATATTTTAAATCCTGCATAATATTTCAACGAGAAGTAAAAATGTTGGCAAATTACATCATTTGGGACTCCCTTACAAATTTTTATTTTACATATTTTGCACATTTCTACATATTTTAACAATGTTTCATAAAAAATACATATTTTCTGGGTTTTGTTACAATTTTATTATTTTTAGAAAATATTATAGTCACATAAACTACTGGTTTCACAAGTTTTGTTGAAAGCAACAAAAATCAATCTGCGAAATAGGATGCAAATTAAATTAAGAATGCGACAATAACCGCCTTGCCTCATTCTGATTGTTGTCCATTTATATCAAAGCAGGTGCCGCTCGACAATGTTGACCTCCAGTGTCACGTTTCTCGTAGCACTTTGGGCATTTACAAGGACTGGAGAAATTGATCGTTACCATTGTCCCAGTAGTCGGCATCTTGTAATATAATAGCTGCAAGAAAACAAAGTGACCCGCTGGACAACCATCAAAATATAGCGAGGCGATAATATTGCAGTTAGTTGCTTGCAAGTTTTAGTAAAATGGCACCAATTGCATCCTCGCTATCCTGCAAGGTGAAATTAAATAGCCCCTTTACAACTGATGGAAAAATAATAGTTTGTCAAGTATGCCGTAAAAGAATTGGCTGTTCCATGAAATCTCAATTGGAACAACATATCAACAGTGCTCTTCACATACTATGTTGCATATTATGCAACAAACACATACAGTCTTCTAGAACACAAATACAACAGGAGCTGTCCAGAAATGATTTTTTTAAAGACCTGTGCAGTGCAATGGTTGCAGCTAATATTCCATGGCATAAACTTCAAATTCCTCAATTTCGCTCTTTTCTAGAAAAATATTGCAAGAAGGTTATTCCTGGCAAATCTACTCTGAGGAAAAAGTATCTTCATGTGTGTTATGAAGAAGCAGTTGCTCATATATGGAATGAAATTGGAGACTCCTGTATTTGGTTTGCCGTTGATGAAACTGCAGATGACATGGGTTGGTACATAGCAAATTTAGTAGTAGGAAAACTAGATTCCAAAATTCTGGCAAAACCATTTCTTATCTGTTACAAGGTGTTAGAACAAACAAATCATTCTATAATTGCAAGATTCGTAAATGGTGGGATGAAGATTCTTTGGCCAAAGGGTGTGTGTGAGGAAAAGGTTTTAATTATGTATTCAGATGTCACAGCGTACATGAGTAAAGCTACTACTGCTCTTAAGGCTTTCTACCCAAATGTACTTCACTTCACCTGCTGGCCATTGCATTGCTACGTGTTGCTGAAGAAGTAAGAAGTAATTTTCCCTGTGTGAATAAGTTGATATCGGCAACAGAAAAGGTCTTCGTGAAAACATCACACACAATTCAGTGCTATAAAAATCATCTCCAATATGTCCCTTTGCCTCCTGAGCCAGTACTTATAAGATGGGGTATGTGGTTAGAAGCTGTGAACTTCTATTGTGAATATTTTGAAGGAGTCCAGTCAGTGGTGACCATGTTCTCTTCAGAAGTAGCTGTTTCCATATGTGAATCTCAGGACATCTTTAAAGATCCAAAAGTGGCAAGCTCCTGTGCTTACATCAAAAGTAACTTCGGCTGGTTGCCTAGCACCATCAAGCAGTGAGAAATATCAGGTTCCCTTCTTCACAAATCTATGGATTTAATGGCACGTGCATTACAGAAGCTTAGTGGAGATGTAGGAAGGAAGGTAGGTGAAAAATTCAAAGCTGTGCTAAACAGCAATCCAGAGTACTCTACGTTTGTGTCCATGTCTAAAGTGCTAAATGATGACAATGTCAATTTACCAAAACATTTCTCTGCAAATCAGATGCCTATGCTAAAATATGCTTCTTTTACTTTGTGTGACATGGAGAGAAGCTTCTCGGCTTATAAGAACATTTTATCTGATAGGAGTCAAACAATGACCCCTGAAAATATGGAAAAGTATATGGTTATTCACTGTACCTTGAAAGAAGCAAAAGACTGAAAATGAAAATGCCTGGTTGTTCACTGTATGTCAAGAGATAGAAAACTGAAAATGCATCCTCATTTTAAAATATAATTATTTTGAACTGATTGTTTCACTCATTGATAAATAGGTTCAGTATTTCAACATTGCTTTACTGTCTAAAATTTAAGTAAAATAATTATGTGAAATGAGTAATTTTAATAAGTATAATCCAAAACACACATTTCTTATTTTGTAATTACCTACTTGAAAATAAATTTTAGGTAAATTCTGCATATAACAAAACATTTTCACTATAATTAGTTCTATATTTTGTCTTTAAATTTTAACTCATTGTAATTAATTTACCTACTTACAGAACCATCAAATTAAAGCATTCTGGATAGTTTGCAGTCTATTTAGATTTGAAGTGATAATCTTAGCATTTAGAATATTACATCATTTTACATATTTTTTTGATATTACATATTTCATTACATATTTTCATGTTTTTGTTACATAAAAAAGTACATATTTCACACCTTGATATTACATAAAAATCTGGGCTCTAGTGACTACCGTAACTGCATGCCCTAAAGAAGTCAAACACATTCCCCATGCTCTTTGTTGGGTAAAGGTAGCAAATATAGTATATAACAGAAAATTCTAAATATGTTATTCAGAACTCTATGGAGGCAACTAGTCTATTTGCCTGTCATGTGTTTACCACGCAGTTATTCATTTCTGCCTGCTTGAGTATTAACTTCCTCAATATGCTGATTAGCATTGTGAGGTGACATTTATGTACAATAATTATTACGTTGTTTGATATAGGTTCTCAACTGCCATGCTTCAAATCTGGTGCAGCCACAGTGCAAGGACTAAAGAATCGTTTTCATCTTAATCTCACAGAACAACAGCTGCAATTACTGGTGGATAATTTGGTAGAATCAAGCATTCATTCTCTCAGTACCAAATTGTACGATGGCTTCCAGTATCTTACCAATGGAATTTTATGAGTTAATAAGACTCAAGAGGACAGGAATAATAAGTCCTCAGAAAAAGCAAGAATTTTGTATGGATTAAATGTGTGAAGCGATCATCCAAAGTGTGTTCCAGCTAATGATATCAAGATAGACATTATTTCCTTCAAATAAGCATTCAACGGGAAAAAAGTGATAATAGCTATGTTTAAATTTGTGAAAACAAAATTTAAATCTGTTTATCCTATTCAAAGAGAAGTCTACAATTTGAACCTGTATTAAAGTGTACATAAGCTGTTTAAATTTTGTTTAAGGGTATATATATAAAAATCAATCATTGACCTCTTTATCTATTTTATGTAGTGAAATCTAGTTGAGTGATGCAAAGTTGGATGATCTTCTTGAAACAGTGCAGTACTTTCCCTCCACCACAAATCAGCTGCAGTGTTTCAGGCCTCTTGCTTCTCAGTGATTAATTTTACAGTAACTAAAATATTCTTATCTCTAAAAAAGATTATTAATGAAATACTCATTGTGTTTAAGTTGATAAAACTGTTATCTGTGCTTTCATATTTTTATTTATATTCAATAATTTCAATACTCTATAGCTTTATAAATAAGGAAACTACTGGCATTTTTAACCAAGCTCTCGATGTAAAGGACATTTGAAACAAACTTTCCTGCTACCTATGTAATTGTTTGTAGCCTAGAATTTTATACATACTGGAATTGTGGTCACAGGTACAGTGGAAACATATGGGAAAATGTTACATATTCAGCGTCCATTTTTTTAACCTGTAAAATATACAGGTAATAACAAAGGTCTTTCAGTAATTTGAAACCAGATCCCATCAATGTACCTTTCCTGCCACATTCTGTTTTTGCATATATAATGGTTGTCAAAATGGCCACTATGCCTTTTGAAAATGTGCCAACACCAGAAATATAATAAATGCTTTTAAGGAATGTGACATGCTTCATAAAATCTGCTTTAAGAGAAGCACTAATAATAATTACTATTTTGGATAAATGAAACCTCAGTCTGTGTGGAATGTGTTAATTATATATTAGTGATGGGCACTATTGAATGTTTTCGACAATCAAATGTGTTGTGATAGTGAAAAATGTCTACTGATTTGATTTTTCACTCAAATTTAAAAGCTGTTTATTTTCACAAAATGTATATTGTAGTAGTATAGATAAGTCACTAAATAAACCAGTCTTCATTCGGCTTTAAAAGTATGTTGTAATAGGCATTGTAGCCCTCAGGTTATATAAAAAGCCTTCAGTGCACATTATTTTGCAATATTAAAACATATAATTGCTTGCATTTATTCTTTAGCAATTAAAGCAATAATAGTTTCATGAATATCAGATTCTGAAAGCGTTTCTCAATCAGACTATCACATATAACTCTGAAATGGAACTCTGTGCTTTTTAAATAAAGATACATAAAAGTATATATTTTGCTTTTAGGGTTTTCAACCTGTTTCAGAATTATGTGCAGTAATTTGAGGTTATATTATACAGGTTATGTATATCATATAATTATTTTGTATCCATTTGATATGGGTTAAAATAAATGAGCCAAAGATTTTTCCTTCACATTATGGGGTGACCATGATTTTGTAATTAGGTTTTTCTATGTATTTGTGGTACTCGGTCCTAAATTTGACTAAATTATATTTTGGGTTGAATTGAATGTAAGGCCTGCTGGTAAAACTTCCACAGGTGATCTGGATTTGAAAATGTTAAAGATATTACTGTACCCAAATTTGAAATCTGCTAGTACTGAGGTTTTGGTTCTTCTTGGGATCATTGGGGTTTTAGCTTCAAAGATTCCTAGGCTATGCTCCTCTGTTGCGGCCTTTGACTGCAACTACTGCACTCCTATACTTATAAAAAAGTCCCTCGGCTACACTTTGAGGCTTAGGCCCTCCACCTTGGGCTATGCTTGCAGCTTAGGGCCCTCCACCTTGGGGAATGCTTTGTGCCCTAGGGTCCTGAAAGTTTATAACAGACCAGTAAATACAAAGTGGCTCTAATGGGAAAATAACAAAAATACCAAATCTGGATCTGATAAGGAAGAAAGTGGGACATTCTAAGCTCCACGTGGGCATGTGCTTCTCAATTTTAATACACAAACAAGTGGGGAGCTACGATAGCTTTTCTGGCTGTTAACTTGCTAGGAAACATAAAGCAGTATCATTATTACAACATTTAACTTCTGTTATGCAAAAAACAGGTTGCATTAACGTTTGGAATTGATCTGTTGGTTTTTATTTTGAAGCACAATAATCTCCACCTCCCACCACCAGGTGACTGGCACAGAATGGGAAACTGGAGCATCTGCCACAAAATGGTGATCTCATGGCAATATTATCAATATCAATGCACATGTTTAGAACAAACTGTATGCCCTACTAGACCAACTGCATGTATACTTTTCATACTGGGTAAGTTGCTATGTAGCATAATCTTTGTGACTAATCGCCAAAATGAAGGAAATAAAACAATAGATACTTGATACTCTCTGGAATGGGGTTGGCATTATATCTGCATTGGTTCATCGATAAAGCAACTTGAGAAATGACTGGGGGACTATCAACAGCCAAGCAACCAATAGTATAGTAACATTTTAAACCCGAATACTTGGTTAATAGGCAAATAACTGATAGGCAACTATAGAATAATGTAATAGTTTTCATTCAATAGTGCCCATCACTATCATATACATAGAGTGCCATATAATAATATTCACTATTGCCTAAATAAAGGTTTTTACATGTTTGCTGGCTGTGTGATCTTAATATTAAGACTGCAGGGGAAAAAGGGGAGGTAAGTCAAAAATAAAGCAGCACTGCTGTCTTGTTGCTCATAAATGATACAACTTTTATATTAAAAATTGAATTGAAGTTAGCTGTAAATGAAAACAGAATGCTCTTAGAAGTATCTTAAATATGTTTTAGTTTTCACCCTATGGTGAATGACCTTAGGGTAAACTTCATTCTGCCAAACAATGCCTAACTCCATTTATTAGCTGGAGGTGCCCAGCAGGCTGCCCGTTTCCTTCCATGGTAGGATCTCAGTATGGCAATGGTACAAGATGACCTAAAGCTTTGACCAAGGACTCTGAACCACAATTGGCCTTATGAATACTTCACATGATATATGCCTTAAATATTGGCATGCTTTAATACAATATTCAAGTAAAATTATATTTCATAAGCTTACCTCTCTCTTCCCCCATTGTATTCATATAATTGAGAATTTTCAATTTTTATTGTAACACACAGATCATAATACATATTAAAAAAAAAAAACAGAACAACTGTTAACACAAAAAAAAACACACACACACACACACACACTTTGATGGGAAAGTTGATTACTATGTGATTTACTTTTCTTACTTGGAGCAGCATTAAGAAACATTCTAACATAAGTTATGTTTTTAATGTTAGTGCATTTTCTAGAGAAAAATAGATGGCCTGGTTTAAAAATAAGCAGTTGCATGTGATTTTTCTTTTCTTTCTCCCACATTTAACCATTGAACAAAGTCCTACCTCACTTTTAACTTCTCCCTTTTAGGTCAGCATAATGCTCTGTGGCTTCTTCTTGGCTTTGTTTGCAACATAAATGCATATTAGGATGTATACTCAGAAGAATGCTGCTTGTAATTTATTCAAAAAGGTGCAGCCTGTAATAAAAGTGGGATGAAGCAAGGAAAGCAAATGAGCAAAATTACATTGACAGTAGAAAGCATTGCTTGAGATGGTTCAATTTGAATCTATTTCATTTCCAACATACATAACTGTAATTACTTTACAGCTTTAACTCTATTACATATACATACATCATTTCTTCATTCTGGTAATACAACCTGTATATTTACATTTGAGTTGCCAGTGGTGCAAATATAAGTAGACACTGTGGTTGTTAATATTTTATCCTCCAAGTTCACTATCTACATAATTTTTAACTCCCTTATATTTAAATATACCAATTTTCCTGATAGGTATCCTTCCAATAATGAATTTAAGATTTAAGAATTTTTCTTTTATATTTTTCATTAGTCTTTCCTAATAATTCCCCCAACTTTCTAATCTCATCTGTATTCTTAGATTTTCTAATTCTCACTTTAATTATTTCTCTCTTTTTAACTGCAACCACATAGCTGGAACCAAATGGTCCCTCCATAACTATGACTCTTCACAATCTAAAATGAAATGTAGGTCATTTTCCATTCCGCTACGTAATGGGCACTTCTGTGGGTTTATTCCCCTTAATTTCATTGCTCCAGTTCTATACCATGCCCACCCTTTCCTCTCCAATTTATTACGCACTTCAATATATTTTTCCCTTCCCCAATATTTATTAATTTCCCTATATAATAACAAGGATCTCTTATCCCTAGTACTGCTAAAAATATCTTGAATATTGATATCCTCTATTCTCCTTCTGATCTCTTTCCAAAACCCTCCCTCAATAGGTTCCCCATAACTATTTTCTCTATAATTTTTTGTAACGATAAAGACCAATTATCCAGCATTAATATTTTCTCTTGCATAATCATACATCCTTTCACTACTCTTTGATCTTCCATTAATCTAACCCGATGCCAAAACTTTAGCAATCTTTCAATTATTATACCTTTACTTCTTGTTCTACCTAGTTCCATCAGTGCTACTCCCTTTGATGATGCGACTGGTAAACCCATAATTAACCGACAGAAGCTTCTATGTATTAAGTCCACTCCTTGCCACCCTTCATGATAACCCCAAGCTTCTATCCCATGTAACGTTTTGGCTTCCACTATTGACATAAACTTTTCTAACCACTTGATATGCATCCCTGATATTTTAAATAAACATGCTCTTATCCTCTCCATAGCAATTTTGTCCTTAGCTAAAACTGCTTTCTTTTGGTCATGCCACCTTCTATTACTGCTTAGGTGAACCCCTAAATATTCCATTTTTCTTATTATGGCTATTTCCTGCCTTTCCAAATTCCATTTTTCTTCTCTTTTTAATTTATATTCCTTTTTGAAGACCATAATCCTAGACTTTTTATAGTTAATCTTCAAGCCCCAATTTTTGCAGAATCTTCCCATCACATTTAATGCTCTTGATAATCCCCCAATAGATATGGACTCTACCACCAAATCATCTGCAAACAGTAAGCCTGAGATTTCCCCGTTATTTATTGTGGGTGAGTAGACATTCTCTTTGCTAATTACTTCCAGAATATTATCATCATAAGATTAAATAATATGGGGCTCAGTACTTCCTTGCCTAAGTCTATACTATTCTTCATAACTTTTGACACCCGATTTGCACCTATCTTTATACAGAACCTATTCTCTGTATAAATATTTTGTATTGCCCTAATCATCTTGGTACTCACTCCTTTCAACTGGAGCTTCATCCATAATGCCTCCCTATGTACTGTGTCGAATGCCTTCTCCAAATCCACAAAGGCCATGTACTCTACCCCTTTTCTTTGCCAAATATTTATCCACAGGAATATATTATTAACTGTCCTCCTACCTTTCCTAAAGCCTGCTTCATATTCCGATAACTTATTCTCTTTCTCAGCCCAATCCTTCAGTCTATTGGCCAGGACCCCAGTATAAATTTTCCCTAATATTGATAGTAAACTTATGTCTTTGTAGTTAGTGGGATTGTTGGTGTCCCCCTTACCTTTATAAAAGGGTACTATAATACTCGTCCTCCACATTTCTGGAACCTTTCTTCCTCCAAATATATAATTTAAACCTTTATTTAACAATTCCCTTCCATTCCCATCATTACTCCAAACTTTCCACCATTCCCCTGGTATTCCATCTATTTCACATGCCTTATTGATCAAGTTCTTGACCACCTCCCAAATTTCCGGTCATTAATTTCTATGTCAAGAACCTCCAGCCTCATCTCTGCTGTACTCCTTATCCAGTTATACTCTACCTTACTGCCATCTAACAATTCCATAAAATATCCACACCAAGTATGTTCTGCTATATTATTTTTGATGGCCCTACATTTACACATTTTTCTTATAATTACCCAGATTTTTTGGTTCTGTGTATTTATTACTTCTCCCATCTGACCACCAAGAAATTTGCTTTTACTCCTCATCTCCTTCATACCTCCATCTCCTTAATTCACGCTCTACCTCTTTCTTGCTATTGCACATTCCTTGTCATACCATCCCTCCTGATCCTTATTAGCCTTTTCTTTTGCTTTCATTTCATTTCCTGAATTTTTTAATGTATTTATGATTTTCTCTATTATTCCCTCTGCAACTCCTTTATCAAAGTTACTTCCTATTGCATTCCATTCTAACTTATACTTAAATAACTGTTCTTCTCCACCTATATAAATCTAGTTTCTTTCCTACGTTTTTCTGCTGAGCCAACTTCATCTCACTACCCCTTTTTAACCTTGCCCGACTACTAGTCAACCCTATGTTCATTATTTGAAATTCAATAATCATATCCTCTATATTCCTTGAGCACAACATATCATTCACTACACTTTGCCCATTTTTATTTACAAATGTAAACTCTCCTTCACTCCTCTTCACACCGTTAAACATTAATAGATTGTATTCTTCACAAAAATGTATTAGTCTGAAACCCTCCTTATTACATGACTTGTCTTTACTATTTCTCTTCACTATCTCTACCTTTTCTTCCAACTCCCCTGTCATTACAATTTTGAGATGGTTAGCCAATTTAGCGGCATAACATCAATCTAAACATGCATTTAAATTTAATTCAATTTGTATTCCATATTGTTACAAATACATAGAAAACATGTTAGTTAAAGATATGCAACTTTATCCTTACTAACTTTTGAGGGCTGATATGCATTATAACTAAGCTTCAGTCCCAGTTGCAAACAATGTTAAGTTGAGAGCTACTGTACTGTATTTGATTGCACTTCATGTTTGTTTACAGTAAAGGAGGTAGTGAAAGGGAGGGAGATGCACCGGTACGGTCCAGTGAATGTTGCTAGCTAATGCTGATAGAGCACTTGGATTTATTTTTATGTTTCTTAAACAATTGCTAATCCACATAGGTAAATGTAACATAATATTTTTATCTATACAAGCATACATGTCACTAAAATAAAACAAATCTTCCACTTGCAATAAAATAAATAATTTTATTGCACTGGAATCACTCTCTGAAACATAATTAAAACAAAATTCACTTATAGCAGCAGCAAATGGAAACAAACATTTCCAGTGTATATAGCTCACATTGAGTAACAATATATTGTGATAGTGGATAAAGTGAAAAGTGCTTTCTGTTGTTAGTTAAGATAGTTCTGTATTTACAGAAACTTCTCGTTGCCACTGTTGTGACTGGTGCAAATTGGAGGTATGGAATGTCAGCAATGCTTACTCTTGTGGATTCATGCTCACTGCCCAAAATGACATCACTTATATCACACATAGCTGCATATCCAACATTTTTATGCAGAACATTTTTTAATTTTGTTCTCACCCTTGTAATAATGGATTCTGGTGGTGATTCTTTCACCATCTGTTATAATTTGCTCGCTATGCAAAGTGCTTTAAAATTTTTCTAAATTTGCACAATAAAGCATTGTTATTGTTTTAGACCAATCTGCAAAGTTAATTTTAATCTATACTAGAGATTCCTTTATTTTTTAACATAGTGATTTTGCTGTGTCTATTGCAGCACAACCTTCACTATGTAATGAATTTAATATGTTAATTATTTTATCATAATAGTTTCCATAGCATCTAGCCAGCTTCCCCAGTGAATTAATATGGAGAATATCTCCTGTTACTTCTATAAATTTATGTATTCTCGATGGAGCTTTAAAAAAATTGTCCACATTACTAAAAAAAACACTGCATTGTACAGCTCTACTACTTGGCCACTTTATGGAAGCCATGTGCCAAACAAGTAATGTGAAAAAGCTTTGGACAATGGGCCTTTAATATTTTTAACAGTCTTCAGCATTAGGGGACAGTATCAGTCACAATAAGAAGTATATTTTCTACTTTGGACTGATTTAGTTATAAAAGAGTAACAGCTTCTTCAAACAGATTTCCTATTGTTGTATAGTGCACTTTGTCAATTTTTTAACATTGAGGCAGAAACTTTTTGCCAGCAACATCTGTTGACAATACACCAACTGTAATGCTGGCTATGAATCTACCACAACTATCTGTGGTTTCATTCAAATATAACAGAGTTTGTCATCTTCTACAGCTATTAGGGTGCTCTGACAACACAAGGATAAGTCACTTTTTCATAATGCTGACACTCAAGGGACCTGCCTCTGTACATATTCCTTAAAATGGTTATTTTCCATCTTATTAAATGGAATATTAGCATGGATCACCATGCTACACAAATCGTAACAAAACATTTTTTGGTTACTTAGAGTTAGTATGTCTTCATTCTTGGCATCTCCAGAATGTCATCTACTGTTACAATGTCTCTGCACAAAATATTTCCATTCTGATTTTGTCTATATGACATAATCTGAAATATAGAAGTATGTAATCTCTCCAAATGGAAAAATGTAACACACCAAATTATTTTGGCCCATTATTTGTCATGTCACAGATCTGCAAAAAATCAGCTCATAATTATGAAACATATAGAACAGGCTAAATAAATGCTATGTTAATTAAGTAAAAATATGTTTTATATTTGTATATAGCATAAATACTTACAGAAAATATCAAATGCTGTCACTCAGTGAATACTTCTAAAGGTGCTGTCAGTGTAAACAAAGCTAATGCAACGTCCACCTAATAGCAACTGGTTTATAAGGTGATACATCTGTATTGCCCCTACCTGACTAATGTTGCATCACAAAACCTCCATGCAAACATAACTCAATTTCTGACCACATGAAATTGGTACCGAAGCCTAATTATAACCAATCGGACCATTGCCATGACATATACACGTGATAACGAGAAATGTTGACAACACATGACAATAGAAGCAATAATTTTGTTGCATCATTTTATTGTGCATTTAGCACAATATTTATGAAATTGTGTTAACATTCTGAATTAGGAGATGGTAATAATCAATCTACAAAAACATAACAAATGAAGTTGCCTAGATCACAACATAGAGCAAAAAAGATGCAAATAAGCCCTTTGTGGTTGGAATGCAGTTACAACCACAAGTTTCACAGGTAATGTGATTTCCGTGGCCAACTAAATATTTGTAACTGGATCATTCTAAAGTTTACACAACATTTGGTCAATGTAAGAAATATGTGGGGGAGCCATTGGTAATTTCTTAAAATGTATTTGAGGCATAGGCCATTCACAACTGTTGCATATTTATGTCTGAGTAGTTTAGTTTTGTCAGTTTTTTTAACATATTTGGGAGAATCTCAGTGAAAGAACTGGAAGTGAAATATATATATATTTTTTTTTTTCAATTAAGGGGTAATTCTTTGACAGTAAGAAGATATGGATAGCTATATAAAATATGCTAAGCAACAGTTTGAACACAAGAATGGCTCATAATGAATTTTGTAAATAATTCCTAATGACAGACTCAAACTTGGTCAAATATTCTGAGTCACTAAAGATAGATGTGTTTTAAGTTAACATAAGCTAGGCAAAGACGTGCATTAATAGTATCAAAATCAGTGGTGTGAAGTGTGTGTACTGCTAAATGAAAAGGCATGATTGGTTTGGACACAAATGCAATAGCTCACACTTTATAAACAAATGGAATACACAATTTGTCCTCATAAAAGTATATCCCTTCCTAGCTTATAAAGACATAGCACATATTTACACCAATGTAACTGTTTCCAGATTAAAAACAAGATGACCCACATGAATTCAGGTAAACTATATAACATAACATTTTTTAACATAAACAGATCAAAGGCACATATTGTGTCATTGAGCACTTTCTTTCATGGGCTGCAACCAGATCCAACTCATGATTGGTGTGACACCAGAGCATTCATATACAGGTGCAGATAGATCCACGGCATTCATTTATTTTGTTTTTTATGAAAATACTAGCTCTAAGACCACTTTATCTTGAAAAATGCATCTGAATCTATTACATAAATTTTGCTGTGAATTCCCTATTAGTATTGTCTTTAAGGAATTATAACAATCTTTGAATACTCTTCACAGTTGTAAAATTCTCCTTTTTGGGTGTAAAATTCTTTCATATTGTGCAACAGTACAGAAGAATTGCATCATCTCCATCTTCTTTCTTAGCTGTGGCTCCACCCCTCTTGTAAAATACTAGTGCTGTTTAAGGCTAAACAGGTTTAGCTTTAAACACATTTTTGCAATGAGCTAGATAAAACCTAGTACTAAATTTTGTCTGAAAATCATTTATGCAAGTGACCCCCACATGCTCATCAGTATAGCAAACCTATATTTTGATTTCACATATTTTATTTTTGAAAATGTCTTCAGAGGAATATATTGATGCAAACACTGATATTTGTTCTCATGTAAAGTCTTAAATGAGGAAATGTGTCATTTGGCAAACATTTGTAAAAATCAACCAAATTAACTTCCTTGTATTTGACCTTCAGTAGGCCATGACACTATACCAATTAAAAATCCTAACCTTCAATTTTACTCATTGATTCAAAGTTTGTGAATAAATTAATATAATACAGACACCTTTCTTTTTATTTACATTTTTTTAAGTTTGTAGGCAGACCAACAAAACCAGCTGGTGGACCATAATTTGGCAAACCCTGATCTACATCATTAGAACTCCAAACTTTACAGTGTAATATATTTAAGGTCACTGAATTGAGCTCACAAGGGACGTTACCATAAGTCCCAACATGGAACAAATCTGCAATTGTCAAATTTGCTTCAAGTCTTTGTTTCATAAATTTCATATGAAACCACTTTGCTAACAGCCTGGTATGTAACACAGCTAAGGTACATGCAGATTGGGCTAGGTTAACATAAAAGTGTCCAATGTAGGGCAAGAGTGTTACCCAGAGTCTTCTTTGCCACACTCCCATTCTGTCTAGGAGCTGCAAGCCCTGAAGCTAGTACTCTACCCCCAAATCATGCTACTTGGTTCTCTAGTCATCATTCAGTATGTTTTGTGTAATTTCAGAAACAGGGCAGAGTGAAAACATTGAGATAAGACCTACTCCATACACCTGGTAATCTAAACACTTCAATTCTGAGGTTTCATTCTTTCTAGATCCCAAAGTTCACACCCACGCACATGCACTGTGTTTAAATAATTCAGCTAGTTTGTGGTAAATTGGATAATCTATTCACTAATAGCCTAGGGCCTGAAAGAAAGAAATTTTCATGCATTCTATTGACTTTGCATAACTGGTAAACCATAAGAGCTAGACAAAACTTTACTACATAAAAGATTTAGATCTCGTTAAAACACAGAATTTGTTATATACATTTTTCTTCTTCTTCTTCTCTTTGTAGAGCTAACCATTTCCAAGTTATTGCTTATTATTGGTTTAAATTTTAAAATACTTAAACTTTTCTCAAACAGGAAGTCATTCATTTTTTCCTGGCTATGCAAAGAGAACCAAATTTCATTGTCAGTCATGTAGGGATTGCTTTTAAAACATTTAACTATCACTTTAGCCTAGTGTATTCCCTTATTTCTCTTCTACTTATAAGGAACTAATAACACTTTCTGCTAATGTTTGTCAATTAGATTGAAGTAGATAGAATAATCTTTTATAAGAATTGCTTGTTTGCAGAACTGGTGAAAAAGTCATGTGAATAAAATACATTAGATTTTTTCTCCTTTAGTATTATGCAAATATAAAGTTACTCATAGCATTATGCTAAGTATGTATCATTTAGCAATGATGGAAGCTATAGTGAGTAATAATGCAGTGCACAAATGTTGATCCTGCATGAAATCCTGCTTTGGTAAGGTACAAAGCGTTATTATGACAAGAGGTTAGTAGAGGGAAAGGGTGAGCAGCTACCCAGGTGTTGGAGTCACATTTCGAAGGAGGATTTTGGAAACAGCCGCAGATATATTTTTAAGGTTAAATGTGTACTTTTTGAAGTTCAAATATAGAGATATAATGAAAAAATGGCAGCAAAAATTATACTCATCCACAAATGTGCATCTCATCACTACTACTGTAGCATGCTAATAAACATTTGTATAACTTCCACAAACTTAACACCTCTTGTTAAAATGAATTTTTTTCTACCATCCACTTTGCTCTCTAGTTGCTTGTCAGTATAGACAGCTCTCATAAGTTCAGTTAAATGTACATCACTTAGAACTGCTCCTTGCTTAGTTGTAACTAAAATCATTGAATGGAAATTCTCACAAATAGGGTGCTACAAAAATGGAGATCAAGAGTTTTTGCACACTATTTTATACTTGAATACTTTCGCTCCGAGACCTTCGAAAATTCAACCTCTGTACATCCACTTTCTTTCAACTGTTTCCACCCCTTGTCCTCTTGAATCTCCAGTAGTTCCAAATCTACAGCTGCTGCAGTTGAATACGTCACTATGGGCTTTGATATGGGACGTGAGTTCATGATTTCCACAACAAAGCAATTTCCCAAAAAACAAAGCTTAAAAGCTGCTAAATTGCTGAATTTTTCATTAATTTCTTGCACCAAGCCATTTAATTTGCATACAGAATGTCAGTTTCCATTTGTCCTTGAGGAAGACTTTCAATATATTTTTTTATGGAAACAAAACTTCTAGGTGCAATGTTATTTTGAAAGAATGTGTTCGAAGGGGAATTCAGTCTGTGCTACATCTGAAATTAATTTTCCTTTTGCTTGTAATAAGTTTTTAACAACTGCAAAAATGCCATATCTATTATTGGCAATGTCAAGCTGAGAAACACTTTTTCCTTCTTCTTTAAGGAAATGTTCAATTGGTTCTGACAACTGAAAAAAAAAATTGCTCATGACCTTGCTCACTTAAAATCATGTTACCAAACAGTTTTATTACCAATAATACATAAATAGGCCACTGTTCACTGTCCATTTCTTGAATAAAAATGTGAAGCATGAATGGGATTTGGCATTTGATCAGATATAAGTGACAGTTTATGACACTATCACCATAATATGTTGATATTGAAAGAATTTAACTGCCAAGTGCTCCCCGTGAAGAATGCAGTGAGTAGACAGCAAATGAGGATAAGATGTGTCAGGTTTTGAAAGTTCCAAGAGCGTATATATTTGTTAAGTCTGGTGTGTGAATGATGTGTAATAGTCGTTAGTCATCTGCTAGGAAAGGTGAGGGCATGGCTTCCTTGGCTATTGTCAACCATGATGTTCTAAATCCAGCAATAAGCAGGAGTAGTTATCAACACAAATACATTGTCTAGGGCTAATTGCTGTAGATGTATTATTATTTGTTATTATTTAATATTATTATGATTAACTTAATTGAGTTATTATATTTGTTCTTTTTTTGCATGCCATGCAAAAATGGTCCTTTTTGTATTCAACTTAAAAGTTCCTCTTCTTCTTCACTTCACGGTATGGGCAGATTGGCCATTCCGTCTCACAGTTGTTCCCTCCACCTTTTCTGGGTCAAGCAGCATCTCTCCTTTCTTTTGGTTCATATTCAAATGCAATCCCAGGCAGTCTTGAATCTGCCATTCTTTGAACATGTTGTATCTACTGGTTCAGATATTTTTCAATTTTGGAATTTATTGATTCTATATTAAGTTCTGCTCTTGTCTCTTCATTCCGGATTTGATCTAATTTTGTACATCCTTTTGTTTGCCTTAAAAAGTTCATTTCTGCACTTTGTAAATGGCTTTGTAAATGGCGTGGTGATCCACGTCTCAATTCCATATAATAGTGTAAGGATCGCCGTTTTTTTGTAAACCTTTAACCTAGTTTCCTTTCTTGTTTTATTTCTCATTCTATGTATAGTTCCATATATCATTTGGAATCTTTTTATTCATATCTCTTTCAGTTCTTGTCCAATTATAGAAGTTACATCCTAGGTAGTTAAACTCCTTTACTTGTTCTAATGGTTCTAAAATTATTTTTGATCTTATGTGTTCTTTTCCCCAAAAGGCCGTAATTTTGGATTTCTGTGCTGAAATTTTAAGGTCATATTGCTGATATGACTCATTTAAGCAGTGTGATGCATGTTGTAATTCATCCTCAGTTTCTTGAATTAAAGTCACATCATCTGCATATAATAAAATATTTAAAATTGTCTTCCGATTTAATTTAATACCAGATTTAATTATGCTTTTCCAACTTCGGGTTATGTCATTTAAATATATGTTAAAAAGAGTAGGTGACATACTACACCCTTGTCTTAGGCCTCTATTAATTAAAATTGGTTCGGTTTTATAGATTCCTGTATTTATTATTAGTATTATTTTGGAGTTGCAATACCTATTCTTAATTATTTGGATTATTTTCTGTGGATACACATTCCTTTCCATAATTTCCCATAGCTTTTCCCTACTAACCATATCAAATCTATGAATGCCAGATGTGTTTGCAAATTATATTCTTGTCTTTTTTCAAATAATTGCTGTAGGACAAATATATTATCTGTTGTTGATCGTCCTATTCTGAAGCCACTTTGTTCTTCTATTAGTGCCTCAGCTATTCTTTTAAGTTTTTTTTTACTATTCTAGCAACACTTTGTAAAATGTGTTGAGAAGGCGTATACCTTGATAATTCTGACTTTCTCTTGTATCTTCTTTCTTAAAAATAGAAATAACTTCAGCATTATTCCACATGTCTGGAATTTCATACCCCTTCCATAATTCATTTATCAGATGTAATAATCTCAATTGCAGTAACATGCCGCCATATTTCATTAGTTCCATGTTAATTCCGTCTGGTCCAGTTGCCTTTCTATTTTTGCTTTCTTTGAGTGTTTCCTGTAGCTCTTCAATTGAGATCATATCAGTATGTGCATTTATTTGTTCTTTGTTATCATATTCTCTTGAATTGATTTGCACCACAATGATGTGTAATGTTCAATCCATATATTAGTTTCTATGGCATTAATTCTCACTGTCTATTTTTCAAATTTATTTAAAAGTTTTATTACTTTATATGAGAAGTTTTGTCTGCCATGTATGTCATTCTCTAAATCACTTATGAACTTGTTCCATGACCGCTGATGTGCATCTCTAACCACCCAGCTTTCGCTTTATTTCTTTTCTCTATATATATGTCTCTAGCTTGACGAGTCTTTTTTTGAAGCCACAGTTTATATGCATTTTGTTTATCTTTTATAGCAGCTTCTTATTCTTAATTCCAAATTCATAATCCTTTCCTACTTCTAATTGTGTTCTTTTTTCCCAGACTTTCCTGTGCTGCTTTTTCAATGCAATTCTTAATATTCTGCCATTCTTCATTAATACTTGTATTATCATTAGTAGGTACTTCTAGTAAGTACTGCTGTAGTCTCCATTGATATAATTCTTTGATGCTCTCTTCTTTTAACAAGTAGATTTTATATACCTATTACTTTGCTGGTTTCTTTTTGTAAGTACTCTTTTTCTATGTAGTCTAAAGCAGAATTTTTACCATTACTAAGTAATTATCAAGAATTTATAAAACATCCTCTGTACACGCATAAGTCTTGCATCTGTGGCCGCATTTTATCATTAACCAGCACATAATCTAATATGGATCTCAATCCTCTTTCATTCCATGTGAACTTATTTATATCTGGTTTTCTGAAAAATGCGTTTGTAATTTTTAATTGATAGCTGCTGGCAAATTGTCTGAGCTGTGTTCCATTATAATTCAATACTTCTTCACCTAAAGAGCCTATTATGTTCAGGATTGGAATATTGCCAACCCTAGCATTAAAATCTCCACATACTATAATGTCATTCTTATTTACTTTGTCATATGTCTTGAAGTTTTTCATAAAATTGCTCCATTTCTTCCTTCTTTCCTTCTTCAAAGACAAATCCCAACTATTGTTAAATATCCTCTATCTATTTTCATTCTTATTGTTATTATTCTTTCACTCCCATAGGTATAGAATTCAATTTTATATTTCCATTTGTTATGTATTAGTGTTGCAACTCTGCTTCTTACTCTTATATTTTGAAGTACACCGCTATAGAACATTGCATAATTATTTAGATCTTTTGATCCTTTTAATTTCTTCTTAGTTTCTGTTATGAGAGCAATATCTATCTTTCTATCATTAAGAATGTTATCCAATTCCATTTCTTTATTTCCAAGACCTCTTACATTCCAAGTAGGTCAATTTAATCTATTAGAGATTCCAAATCATTTATCCTTTTTTCGTGCCAGTTGTTGACCTGCAGATCCATCCGGCTGTTTACTGTGAGAAAACTGAGTAATTTAAATTTCCTGTGAAGGGGTTACCAGCCCCTTGCACAGTAGATTTTATGTAGGGGTTTGTTCCCTTAGGAGGACTGCTTTTACCCTGGCTCTGGAGCTCCTCCTGTTCCGTATTTGAACTAACCCCAAATGGAGGGTTGCCACTTCTGCCGGTTTAGCTGAAAATTCACCTCTGCCATTATGGACTTCACCCGTATCCCTGGGCTATCCTCCGGGTCAGAGGAACCTGGGACTCACGTGGGCAGGGTTGCTGCTTCCTGAATGAGGCTATCTCAAAGAGAGTCCCCCATCCATTACCACAACACACTTGTTTGCTGAAAGAATTAAGTAGGTGTGCAACACACACAGGTATTTTCATTGTCCACTGGTCAAAATTTTATAATTTGCCTAAGGCTCGTTGAATTGATTCCCACTTAATAATACAATAGCTTTCTATAATACTCTCTTACAACCACTTGACCATATAAAGGAAATATTGAAAATACGGCAATACTAAATACTGGTGTCTCCTCCTAAGTTACTGTGTAATCAAGTGGCCTGATCAAGCCAACTTAATCTAGAAATCACCTCAATCTCTATCCATATAAATTATGTTTCTAGCTGGTCTAGTTCTCCATTTTTTTTTTTTTCCTTTTCTTTCTTCCTTTCCACCTTCAACCATTTTCTTTTAACCTTGCCCAGATAATTCCCAAACTCTTTCGTTCCTAGCTTTTATATTCACCAACTTTCCTCCTTATCTCTGTTGGTAAATTAGCCCATTTTGCAATCCTAAGTTTTGATCCCATTTTTTAGTTTCTTCATTTTTCAAGATTCCATACCAATAAATTGTCTTGCATTTCACATATCGGGCATTGCTCTGTGTTTAAACCTCCTCTTAATCCTTTCAATTTTACTACCCATCTTTGGGCTCGTACAGATCCTTCCCTCATGCACTTATCACCTTTAGCTAAGTACTTCTCTATACCCCAAATTCTTATATCCTCAGTAACTTTTTGTTCCTGGAAGACTTGCCTAATATCCCCTGAATTTTCACACCAGCAATTATTTGTTGAAGTTCTTTCCAAAAGCCACTTTGCTTGCTCTATCTTGCCACACGATACTTAAGCTGATTTTTTTTCTGTGATCTAGTCCATTCTATTTCTTCCCCTCTCTTTCTCTTGTTACTAGATAATATTTCAAAGTGCTTTTTCTTCTAAATTCTTGATTCTAAACCAATGTTTAAGAGTCCTTGTCGTTATTTTCCCTTTACTCCCTGTTCTTCTTAGTTTAGCTTGTGCAACCCCATTAGATGAACTTTTTGGTAGCCCCAAAATTTGTTTACAAACATTCCTATGAATCAAATCACCCATCCCTCATCAATAAAACATTTTAGATTCTACTACTGTCGCATATCTTTTCTCCAACCACATTATATGCATTTCTGTCTTGTGTCTACAGGCACTAATAGTTTTCAAAGCTAACATTCCTTTTGCTAAAGCCTTACCTTTTCGCCTCCTCCATCCTCTTAAGCCTAATACCTGAATAGTCAAATTTATCAACTGTCAATATTTGTCCCTTCCCAATACTTTTCATTATTATATAGATTGTTTCTGTTCTTAAATACTATGATTTTTATTTCCGAGTTTTTATTAGACTCATAAAATCATTGTATTTTACCACTGTATAAAAGGAAAAGAATGACTCATTCTGGACTTTTAGCATATATATCTATTTGAATTCAGTTACATGTAGTTATGTAAACTTTCAAGCATCTAGGCTGCACTTTAAATCAGAAAGTGTTAATCAGACAACCTGGAAGGTTTTAGAAATGGTTAAGGCAAGGAAAAGAACTATTTACCTCAAACTGTCTATTTTCAGGCATTTGAGAACATCTTCTATCTGGTGGCCCAACAGTGCCTTATTTCACATGTACAGATAACCTTCGTGCATTCTAAAAATTGCAGAACTCCACAGGGTGAGTGCACCGGCATACACTATTCAGTGCCATTGTAAGCCAGAGAGACCTTTGTTCTTCTCTTGCATATCAGTATAAACGGTGAAGGAACCATGCTCATTAAGAGGCTTTACTAGGGTCTGTGCTAATATACAAGAACAGTGTAAACACACAGAGAAAGTTAACGTGCCTTACACTTCAATTAGAGAGCCTTTATTCTTTAGACCATAAAGTCTCATTATACATTCACTAGTAATTATAAGGTCTACTTCACGTATTAATATCCTCCAATAACTACTTTTGTAATGGTGTAATATGCTGTTCTTATTTAACATTAGAGACTAGAACCACAGCAGGGTTAAATAAAAACATTAAGGTGCTGTAACAAAAACCATGCATGAAAGCATGTACTGTTTTACTGTATTTCTTCTCATTATTATTATTATTATTATTATTACTACTACTACTATTATAAATACTCTATTATTATTATTATTATTATTATTATTATTATTATTATTATTACTACTACTACTATTATAAATACAGTGAAACACTATGTGCTCTCATGCATGATTCTTGTTGTGCTTTACTGTTTAGATTTAACCCTTCAGTAGATTTAGTCTATGATGTTAAATAAGAATAGTGAATTACACAATTACAAAACTAGTTATTGGCGGATATTGATAGGTGAAATACACTTTTTAATTACTTGTGAGTCTATCGCCTGCGGTGTCACAAGTAGTAAAAGCGGGCGTTTAACACTAAAAAAAGTTGTGAATCTAAAATATGAATTAATCTCTGAAAAATAAAGGCCCAGAAATTGAAATGGAAAGCATGTTAATGTTCTCCGTATGTTTACACTGTTCTTGTACATATGTTTGTTACAAAACTTGGCCGCCAGTAGTACGGTCCGTGTGACCTTCACTGCTTTTCCCTGCGCGCGCGTTCTACATCCGTCCTGTCGTCACACGTGCGTTAATCTTACTTCTGTTGTAGTCCACGTAAATAATATTTGGAATGTTAAGAAGTGTTTTAAAATGCAGTATGCAGTACCACCAAGAGTGTCCAAATTGAAACTAAATTTCCTGGCGTGCGTGTTCCGAATAGAGGTCGTTCGTTTGCTTGTAAATAAATTCAGGGAAATAGGATGAATTTGTGATAGGAAAAGAAAGGTAAACTGGCGTGTGCATACGGAGCAGAAATTAGATGAAATCGGAGAAAGGTTCAAACGCTCACCTCGAAAATTGCTTAGGCGCCTCGCATAAGAAACTGACATTTCGAAAGCTTCAGCATGGGAAACAACAAAACTTTAATTACTTGAATTACATTCAAGCGCCCCCCCCCCCCCCGCCGCTTTGGAAACGTATTACAAATAATGCTGATTATAAACCACTATTGTTATCACAGTTTAAGTCCGCCAAACTTCTCTTCACTTAAACTGATGTTAATACAGAGCAAATGGTTACCTATAAATTCCCAAGACATATTGCCAAAATGGTTTTCCAGTTAAATTCTGATATTCATACACTGCTGCTGAAACTCCGTAATTTTACCCATACTTTAAAATACAACGTTAATAAATAGCTTAATGCACAGATATTATCCTGTTAACCAATTTATATTTTGAATTATAGCTATAATTGTCATTTTACTAACTTAAATTGCAGCTGAAATACAAATTCCGCTTTCAAATTTGATTACGAAACACAACGTACCTGCATAAGAAAAGGTCATTAGACCACTCAATACATATAAATTAAAGACTGCGAACTAGTCGCCAGGAACTCCCCCAATTAGATCACCTTAATCCATGACCGACAGGATAACTACTACTAACTTTAAAATCCCTCAGAGTAGCCGAACTAAACGGGAAAGCGACACTAGCGCTCGGGAGCGGAATTAACCGATGCCAAAGCGCCGAGTGTCGGCCAAACGTTACACGGATAAGAGTTTCAGCGGATAATCCGTGCAATTTTGAGGAATGTTAATGGCGGAACAATCGATCCACGATTAATACTGTTCAGAAACGAGGCATGCTTTCATTTACGTTGTCATGTATCATCACAAAACCCGATATTATGCTACAGAGAAACCCAATTTCGTTCATAAAACTCCCTTGCATAATAAAAAATCGGGGCATGGTGCGCACTAAATGAATACAGAAAAGTAGGGCCTAATTTAAAGAATGTGCCATAAATGCAGAAAGATACAGAAATAACATATTGTTGCTATATTTTGAACAGCTGACTGACATTGAATGTCGGTCTGGATATTTCCAGCAGGATTCCGCCACTGCGCATAAGGTGATTAATCATTACAGTTTACTGCGGAAATTTTTGAGGATAGAAACATTAGTGAGGGTTAATAGCCCACTCGGTCCCCTGATCTTAGGGCATGCTATTTTTATTACGGGATAGCTTGAAAAATAAATTATACAAAACTAAGGCCGCGCCGTGGCCGAGTGGTTAGACCACTCGACTCTCACCTAGACGGCCGGGATTCGATCCCAAGCGACCGCATGTGAGATTTGTGGTGGACAAAACGGCGCTGGGGCGGATTTTCTCCGGGTACTCCGGTTTCCCCCGCCATCGCATTCCACCGGTGCTCCATCATCATTCATGTATCATCAGTGTCACCGCGGGACAGAAATTAACGCTATTTCGGAAGCTGAGCTAATGCGTATGAATAAAAATGTTTTCAGAACATGCCGTGGATGCATTAGTGCAGATGGACGGCATTTTCAACATCTCCTGTAATAAGGTATGTTTTGTGTTTATTCTAATGATTGTTAATATGATTTGAGATTTTATTTGACGTCCACGCATATGTGACCGGGTCCAGGGTCATGCGACTGCCAGCCAAGTACGTGACCGGGAGACCGTACGCCTGGCGGCCAAATTTTGTAGCATGCTTACTGTATATCATCACAGCCTCTAGTAAAGCCTCTCAATAAGGGCGATTCCTTCACCGTTTACGCTGATATGCTAGAGGAGAAGACCGAAGGTCGCTCTTGCTTACAACGCCACGAAGACTGCTCTCGCTAATGCAAATGGCCGGCATATGCTCCGATTTACCCTGTGGAGTTCTGCAATTTTATAACGCACGAAAGGTTATCTGCACACGCCAAAAACAGCGCTATTGGGCTACCTGGTATCATTTCCTGGTTCTTAATAGAATACAAAAACAAGGATGAGAAAGCCGAAAGGGACAATCAGACAATATGGAAGTATTTCGGAAACTGTTAACTCAATGAAAGGTTTTCTTTACCTCAACTTGCACATCCTTCAAGCATTTTAGGTGTTTTATAGTTTACTGGTCCTCAAACGAGTAAAAAAATAAATCAAAATGAAGAAGTGGAAAGGGACAATCAGACGTGGAAGTATTTTGGATACTTGTAGCCCAAAGAAAATAATTATATATCTCAAATTGTAAATTTTCAGACGTTTTTGAGCATGATTTGTAGTTTTTCGTTACTCAAAAATCTACAAAAATCATAGATGAGCGGGACTTCACAGGCTGTCTACAGAAATGCTAAATCATAAACATTTTATGTGACTAATTCAAACAAATACAAATCACTAGACTGGTCTTTTTAAAAACAAATACAGATTTACATTGAATAGAACAGTTACGGGTAGCAAATTATGAAAGAATTTAATGACATTCTTAATGTATCATCTTTGGATTAGGCCAGGCTTAAATGCAAGTAAGGTATTTGGATGACTTTCGATATTATAGATACCCTGCCTACAGATACCTGCATGAACACACAACACAAATTTTCTATCACAGAGACACTTTCTCATTATCACACTAACACTGCTACACTAATACTGTCACTGGTACACATACTCTCCTATACTCACACCATCACCATTGCACACACTCCCTCATTCGCACAATCACTGCTACACACACACACACACACACACACACACACACACACACACACACACACACACACACAAACTATTCACACCATCATTGTTCCACACATTCAGTCTTTTATATTCAGAGATACGTATCAAGTGCATCTTTAGAACATTAGCATTATTTAGAATTCAGAAAATTATTCTACTAAATCTAAACATCTGCAGATACAGAAACACCATGTTATTTCTTCAATTTGATATGTATGCAACAAATGTCTTTATTGACCAAAATTGTTTTAAATACATTCTTAAATTCACTGCTACAAATGATGCACTCAACGTTTGGACAGTTGATGACTGTACGACCGCCATCTATGGCTCGCGTACCACGTTGCGTTAACCTCCAGTCACTCAAGACTCTGTACAATTCACTACACTCACCGGCTTGTAATCCTTCCTCCTTTTATAGCTAGAAAATGACGCCAGGAAACTTCCTGGAAATTCCTGAAAGTCGAAGCTTCGAGAGGCGCGCTCTCGAATGTTCCAAATACCGTCGCGCTGCTCTTCCTGTGATATTTATGCATCTCAAGGTATCCAACTGCGATGACTCACATACCAGGGCAAACGTGAGAACCACTGCTGAAGAAAACGACACTGTCACATAGCTCCTTCCTCTGAGCTGGTAATCACGAGGGCAATATAGCCACAGCAGATTACCTTACTGGAAACATCGGCTGTTGGCCTGCTGGTCAATGGGCTTTTATCCGATCGCTCGTTACCTGGCTGTTTTGATGGGCCTCTCATGTATGTCATGAAGTCGATCTATGAGATGCTCCAGGTAGTCGATTACTGGCTGTTCTGCCCCAGAACAAATTCTAAACATCAGGTCGCTTTCTATAAAAAGACCATAGTGTCAACGCGAGTTGTGGGTTGAAAAGCGGAAGCCAGTAAGAAAAGTGGCACCCTCATTCCCAGTCTCTCTGGTGATTGGCCACAACTGCCTCATAAGTTCTTCTAGGGTCATAGTGTACCCTCAACCATGCCACCTTACTGTGGATGAAGAGGTGTTGTGCGCGTCTTCTGTACTTCGAGTCGCTCCAGTGATTTCCTCATGAGATTGGACTCAACGTTGGTATCCTGATCACTGCGCAGCTCCATTGGCACCCCATAGTGACGAAAAAATTCTTCCACGAGGCAGTTTGCGAGGTTCGTGGCTTCTTTATAAGGGATGACGTACACTTTGGTGAACAGGGCTCATTGCCAAACTTAAGAAACTAAAATTTAACGACACCATCGTGAAACTTATAGCACACTACCTAACAAGAGGACCTTCTCCATCACACTATTTGAAAGTAGTTCTACTAGCCGCCATATTGGCGCTGGAGTACCTCAGGGTAGTCTTCTAGGACCGGTCCTATTTAATCTCTACATTAACGACATACCAAAAACAAGCAACACACAGTTGTTTATTTACGCTGACGTCACGGCCATAGCTGCACAATCCTGGAAGCCTGAAATGATAGTCCGCAGGCTACAAAATGCTCTCACTGATTTGGAGCCGTGGCTGACGAAGTGGCGCATAACAGTAAACACGGGGAAATCCCACGCAGTATTATTCTCACGAAGGCCGAAACACACGAACAGAGCTGATACCCCTGAACTATACGACAACACCATAGAGTGGTCCAACACAGTAAAATACCTAGGAGTCACATTAGACTCCAAATTGACCTTCTCTGATCATGTGACCACAATACGCCGAAAGGCAAATGCCCAGCTGGCACGCCTTTACCCCCTTTTAAACCGTTGGTCAACTCTCGGAACCCAAATGGGTCTCATCCTTTATAAAACACTAATCTGGAGCGTGTTCACATATGCTGCCCCAGCATGGGGCCACTGCGCCAAAACGCACATGCAAAAGCTTCAAACTCTACACAACAAAGCATTAAGAATAATAACAAAATCTCCCAGGACAGTCCCATTGTACTTACTGTACAAAGATCTGCACATACACACAGTAGAACAATTTATAAAGCAATTAGCATATAACATGTACAAACAAGCTGAAAACCACAGTAATCCCCTCATATATACGCTGGGCACATACACAACTGAAAACAATAAACATAAGCGCCCTCTCTCGCTCTTCGATCGAAATATGCCACTTAATAAGCACGATACCATCACCATCACAGAACTAAATAATCACCTCCTAAGCCTAGTTCCAAACTGACATCACAACCAATGTCCCTACATGGCTCGGGGAAACAGTCCCCCGTTAATCAAGTAGACCAAGGCGCTCTAAAGGACAAGAGAGATATCGTGTATATATGTATACATACAAAAAAAAATAAAGTGTAGATAAATAAAATGTAAATAAATAAAATTGTCTATCCCTATCCCCTATCCTATATACTCATATAACTGTACATGTTAACTCGGATACCTATTGTACATGTGTTTCAGGACGTGCAGCAAACGCTGTGACATGACAATGCAGTTCCCTCTCCAGCTGCAGTCACAATAAGGTAATGTAATCCACAGTTAATTTTTAAGCATGATGCCTACCCCAATCATCCTGCCCTCAGCATGTAACACCACCACTAACAAAAGGTTCCAGATCTGGGCTACTTGCCAAGGTCTGTACCTAAGCCCACTCTGCCTGCATACTCCCTTGTATGCAGGCATCTTTATAGTAGTCACCCACTAACATCAGGTTTGCTCTGGCGGTACCTGACTTCACCTTACCACCTTCCCACCCATCCTACTAGAGTAGTTAGTGCATGGTAAGGGAGGCGATGTAGATCCCTTTAGGATGATCGCCACCAGGGCTGGCGGAGGCGGGGCGAGACGAGGTGAAGTAACCCAAGGCGACCAACAGATACCTGTTGACCCTGTCTGACAAACGGAATGGCTCAGCTACGTCAATGGCTATGCGTTCGAAGGGTGCTCTCACGTATACTGCTGCATGCGACCCTGGTCTGTGGACTGCGATTTACCGCACACATGTGACCTCGGTGGCACCATATCTCAATCTCTCAGCGTCTGCCCATATTCTTAGCCAGTAGTACCGTTGTCGGAGCTTGCTGACGGTTCGTTTGGGTGCCAAATATCCTCACAAAGTCCCTGCATGTTCTTTTTCTAGGACAACCGTGACTTTACTCCGAAGGAAGACCAACTGCTCTCCCTGAGTCTTCCCATTAGGTGATTCCCATACTCTGAATAGTACCCCGTCCTTGATCTACAAGAGTCCCTCTGGACCCAGTAGGATTTGTACACAGCGCTCCTTGGTGTGTCCTCCCAGCTCAGTCTGGTCCACTTCTCCTAGGAGTGGTCCCACGTCGGTGTCCGCCAGCTGCTCCCTCCTCAGCCATGCACTATCGCATCCGGCTGTAGGCACCGCTGAAACAACAGGGACAGCTGCGGCACGACCCTTCTCTTCAACCTTAGCGTAGTGGCCGCACTCCAATAGACAGGTCCATCTAGAAATGCCATCCGCATTGGTGTGGCTCCTTCTTTTCTGATGTTCTGCTGCAAAGTTTTATTCTTGCAACCACGGGACCCAGTGGACTGTTTTGCCGTTCAGGTTTTTGAAACGTAACAGCCAGGTGAGGGCAGATTGGCCCGCCCTCGGGTGACATGGCTAACCATACAGGCACTTATGGAAATGCTCCAGTGACTTTACTACTGCCCGGAGCTCTCGCCAGGTAACGCAGCAGTTATTTTCTACTTTAGAAAGCGACTTGCTGCAGTACGTAATTGCCCGCTCCTGGCCCTCCTGGATCTGTGATAGAATGCCGCCAATGCCGGTGTCACTGGTATCGGTATTCAAAATAAGGTCGCCGGGAGATCGCATGTGGGATTTGTTGTGGACAAAGCAGCGCAGAAGCGGATGGTATCCGAGTTCTCCAGTTTCCCCCGCCATTGCACTCCACCGATAGTCCATCTTATTCCATGTGTCGTCAGTGTCATCGCCTGCGGTGCCATATGGAGTAAAAGTGGGCGTTAACGCTATCATACAATAAAAGAAGCCACTAGGTTGTGGAAATCTCAAAGTAGAAACACTCAAGGGTGCAGACTTTAGTGCCTGGAGCATGCTCTCATTCTCTTCTGACCACATTTATGGCCGGTGCTCTTCCGTCAGACGGCTGGGGCGTTTCGCGATGTTGGAGAAGTCGTACGAACCGGCAGTAGTAGGTGGATAGGCACAGGAAGCTTCGTAGCTCCCATTTAAATTTTGGGCGAGGCCAATCTCTCATCACTCAGCTTTCTCTGGGTCCGTACCCAGTCCAGATGGTGAGACTATGTGGCCCAAGTAGTTCACTTTCTTGCAGAAGAGTTAATACCCACGATGATGTGATATATTTAGGGCAAGCAGGTGTTGTAGGTCAACCAAATCATGACTGATTCTTTTAGGCGCTGGAATGTGGCGGTAGGCAGCAGCCATGCGTTTGTTCTTGAAGCGATTCTTGAGGGCCTCCGTGACCTCTCCACACTTCGCCGATGTCGGCTTCGCATACAGTACTTCTGCCACCCGTCCCTGGAGGCTTGCCATCAGCCGTGCGGATTCTTCCTGTGTTGACCTTGGGTTATGGGTGGCGACGGCGGCGAATTGTCGGAGGAAGACTGCAAAGTTTGAATCCTGTTTTACTTAGGTGGTTTGACGCTCGCGGATATTGTGCCGGGGCACCTCAACCTTCAAGTCTTTCAACCTACCGTCTAGCATCTTTTCAACCATGACGTTCAGTTTCTTGGCTCCGCTGTCGATCCTTCCCTCCAGGGCATTAACGCGTTCCCCAAAGTCTTCCAGGGCTTCAACGGGTTCTTTGGCGATCTCCGGAGCCTTAACGCGATGGTCAAGGTTCTTCATCGTTTCCGCAAGCTCTTCCACGCTCTTTTTCACTCCAGCCACTTGTTCGTCGAATTTGGTAGAAAGTCTGTTCTCAGATTTTCCATCGCGCAACTCATAGTCGTTATTTCAGTTCTCATATTTTCCATGCCAGATTTCATCTTCTCCTTCAACATCTTTTCCATTCCAGATTTCATTTTCTCAGTCATCTTCTCCAAAACTAATTTCATTGCTTCCATTTTCTCCATTCCTGATTTAATTTTCATATGAAGCGTCATATGTTAGCTACCTCTGTCCTGAGAGAATACAAGAGTAAGTTTCAAGTGAAACAATTCGTTGCCGGATGAGAAAGACTAACAACTGTTCTTCTCCTGTAGTGAGCGAACTAGTAGGGTTAGAAGCGGTGGATCCTCTCTTTAATTGGTACAATTTTCCTTCTGGTTGTTGACTACACCTATTTCCATTTTTCTAGATGCTTTAGAGAAGTGATTTATGATATCAGAGTATGTGGTTGGAGTGTTCATTTGTTGGATTGACAGTGCGGCATCCTTAGCAGCTTCATCTATTTTTTCATTTCCCTTTACTCCTTGATGGGAAGGAATCCAAACTAATTCTAAATTTTTTCTAGCATCAGAGACGATATTGATTAATTTATGGATGTACTGTACAAGCTCATTGTCTGTAATATAATGTATAATGCTGTATATGCTACTAGTGAATCAGTGCATATTACCTAGCAGTTGTGATGCGTTGTCAGAATGGAAGCAAATGTATGATAAATGGCGTACAATTCAAAATTGACAGTACGATAGCATCCTGGTAGCCCAAGCTGTAATTTCTTTCACAAACTATTATTGCACATCTAACATCATGGTAGTATAGGAAATGATAGGCAAATTGTTACCCTTCTTGAAATAATATTTAATAAAGTTTCAAGCTCCATCGGTGTTCGATTTCATGTGATGTGCAAGAATGGTACATATCTTGGAAGTTTTGGGTTTCCGGGTTGATAATCGAGAAGATATTTACTCACCATATATAGGAGTTTTAGGTTGTAACTGATCAGACATTATTGCAGTCTTCGATGTAAAGGTAACTAGCGTTTTGTCGATAACGATATATCCTGTCTGCAATAATTGGAAAGACAGACGTATGGATGGTACAATCTGCGCTTGCTGCAGCTATGATTCCATATTTTACAGTTAGCTGTAGTCCACTAGTTTCCAGCCGTTTGCTTCCACAAGCTTGCTTGAAGTGGGACTAGCGTGATGTTCCCTAGTATTAACCCAATCAATAACGTCAAATTGTTTTAGTATCGACAGAGTAGCAGAGTCGTATAAAATGGCCCCATAATCAAGTTGACTTCTGATCAGGGCCGGTAAGTCTTGAAGAACATTCTGATCACCACCCCATTAGAGCATACTAAGGTTTGTAGTATATTCAATAGTCTTTGGCAGTATTATTTTGGGAGTGGTTTATTTTCCGGGCCAGTTTTTGATCAAAAAGTAATCCCAATAGTTTTAAAAGCCGAACTATTTCAATGACTATTCCGTTTGTTTTGACTATGCTATTTAGGAGGTCTGCAGGAAATTAACATTTCGATTTTTGTTGAGGCAATCTGAACTGTACTTATGAGATCCAGGTTTGAATGTTCATAATTGTTTGTAGTAGAGTTGTGCCGTTGAGATATTATATTTTCATTTGCAGAAGGGGTGAGGTTATCAGAAAATGTCTATGGGGTGAAATTTTGGCTACAATATCTTTGTTTGCTAATTGGAAAAGCGTAACACTGGTCACAAAACCCTGAATTATTACAGTACCTAATAATATTTGTTGTGATAAAATGCCATTGACACGTAGTTTGGTGGTGCGTGCTGGAGAAAATGTATGCATAAAGGCATACTTCCAGATATTTTACACCCCTGCAATATTCTAATTATACGTGTTCTTCTTATAGCACTCTATGCATTTTCTGATTAAAGAAATGTGTCGATTTTCGTAGAAAGCGTGTATTTCAGATTCAGGTATGAATAGACTGTCAGCGGATGAAAGAATTTCACTGAATCCATACAGAGTTACAAACAGTATCTTCTTGTTATCTGTTGTGGTTTACACTTAAAATATACTAATAATAAACATACTGCCCTATGTATGCAAAATTGTATTTATTTCTAGTGTAGCAACAGAACACAGCACAACAAACGTCATAGGCTAACATTCTTTACAGTCCTGGTGAACAAAAAATGCTACCACCAATATCAGGTCTGCTACATACAAGAAATAATCAAAACAGCTTCTATGCAAAAATATATCGGCGGGAGCCTTTTATTACGCCAATCCCACACTTTCCCTTAATTCTGCAAACATGCATAAACATTGGAATGAATATCACAGTTAATAATGACTCATTTTTAAATCTAACAAAGAACTATATATTCATTTATTTCACAAATTAGTGACAAGTGTCTTTATGCTTAGCTCTGTCGTGACATCCAGAACTACTGCCAACATGAACTACATTTTTATTATCAATAAAAAGGTTCATGCACTCATTATAAGCTTTTAATCCTACAAACAGTGTTCGAGAAATAAATGTTTCTTGCAGCTTCCACTTAGGCAGTGTACCCTGCTTCCATGATTGACAAGGCCAAAGTTCATTGTTTCCTGCTTTTCCAAGAAATAATACAACTAAAGTCAAATACATACACGGAATAAGATCACCTATCTGAATAATTTCTATAATATGCATCGCTATAATCTTGTACAGGTTTGGAATTAATGGCATAAGAATATAGTAATCCTTAGTACCTTTGCAGTACCTATTGTAACACTCTCCAAGCGTATTTCCAGTGTTGCGTGGAAGGGCTAGAATTCAACTGACTTAACAGGTTTGCTATAAAGGCTACATCTGGACGATCAGCTATAACCCAGTAGTTTATATAACCAGGTAAATTCCTGTAAGATATATCTCATTTAAGTTTATTGAATCAGTAAAAGGATGGAGTATGCCGCGCCGTGTCCGAGTGGTTAGTTCACTTGCCTCTCACCTAGACGGCCCAGGTTCGATTCCAAGCGATCGCATATGAGATTTGTGTTGGACAAAACGGCGGAGGAGAAAGTTTTCTACGGGTTCTCCATCGTATTCCACCGGTGCTACATCTGCATTCCATTATCACCAGTGTCATCGCCTGCGGTGCCACAACTAATAAAAGCGGGCGTTAAACACTATAAAAATCAAAAGGATCGAGTTTAATATCTAGTTCGAATGGTTTAGATGCAGGGTTGCAGTCAATAATTTCTAACTAGTTGAATATTTAATAACTGTACTTTCCTTGACCTACCTTTTTCTTTCTAATCCTCATTCCCAAGAAATTACTTATTTCCACTAGATCCTTTAGTTTAAAATTTTCTCCCAATTTCTGTCTGAATAACTTTCTTTCTTTGGGTTTTGCATAAACTTCAGAGCCAATATTTAAAATTTATTTTGTAACAAAAAAAAACTCCAACAACTATATGTCTAATTCTAACCATATATTGCTGTCTGCAACAAGCACACCTTCTTTTCCTATCTCTTTACTTTACTATCCTCAGGTTGTATCAAGTTGTTTCCTCATCAAGTTTCCAATTTGAGAATGCAGTTTACAAACGAAAATGATAAGGCCCACGCTTTCTTTTATAACAGTTATACCAAATACAGAGAAGGATTACTCATAATCAAACCATGAAACCTTTATAGTAAATTCCCTTGCAAATAATCTAGTTTTGAGTTTTTTGGCCAAATTGGTTTTCTTTTGTTTTGTAAAGCAACTTACAGCTTACCGACTTCTTACCAGAATGAAAATCAATTATTTTGAAGGTTTCGTTTTCAACTAAAACATTATACACTTCTTTGATGGCTTCCCCCCCCCCCCATTTGTGTTTATCTATGCTCTGCACAGCTCGAGTACAAACCAATTTTTAACGATTTCCTTCCAGATCAGTAGCAAATATAAGAATATTTAATAAAAAATATTTTACTTAGTAGGCATTCGAATTTCTCTACCATAGAGCTATGATCTGAAAACAAAAAAAAATCTCTTAGTGTTATCAACAATACTGATAATGACTGAAACGTTTATAAGAACAGATTCGCTATCAATAATGGGAGAATCTGTCTTTTTAATTGTTTCGTCAATGCTATCACCTAACAGAATATAGGGTTAATTATAAGAGGACCCATATTTTCAGTGACATGACCACGTAAATCATTAATAGCATATTTTACAAAATAACTTCTCTTAATAAACTCTACAACGTTATGAGGTTAAGCTTTAGAATGCATGTATGTGTTAAGGAATATTTAATTTCTAGCTTTTATGATTTCCTTTGCTTTCTCTAAAGCAATAACCCTGTATTGATAAGTATTCGCAACATAAGCCTCCAAACTTAAACTGTTTACCCTTACTGTCTAATTATTTGTGTCTATTTGTTGAACGAACGTACATGTACATAAAGGAATTAAAAAACGGGGGAAAAAAAAGGAACTTAATGTTTCTAAACTTTCTCTTTTGTCCATACTACCTCTGCACTCACGGACTCACCCTACTAATGCTCTGGGGAGCTGTATTCTTAATGTATGCAGCAGGGAACTCAGCCTCGCCCTCAGCTTTTCATTACACCCTGCTTCCTGCATCATGCATCGGGCCATTTTCACCAATGATCAATTATTTCTTTCTGAAAGGCCATTCATCTGCGGGTTGTATGTAAGAGGTGATGTTCAATACCATATTCAGTTACTTAATCAAAATATTCTTGTTTACATACTCTCCCCATTGTCAGAAATATGATATTTAATATGAATCCCAGTACTTTTTCTACATTGCCTTTTAAAGTACTTACGCTTACTTAACATTTGTTCTTGTTTTTCTTTATAAAATAAACAAAGATTTCCCTTGTCTATTCATCAATGAGGGTTAGCCCATACCTCGTCTCATAAATTTTCATTTTCATTACCCATCGACATATGAATGAACAACCTCTACGAAATTCTTGGATTTCTTCCTTATCATTTTAAAACGTTTCTTTGAAAATTTCCCTTTAATGCATGAAATACACTCTATAGACATGTCATAACCAGAAAAATCTATACCCTCACAAATACCATCTCTAAGGTTGTTCGGTGAAGGTGAATTAAAATTTTATGCCACAATATGTAGCCAGTTTACTCTTTGGTCAAGTTTGTCTTCTCTATATCCTAACTAAGAAAACATGTTTCATGCTAACTGTTCCTTCCATTGAAAAACTTATAATGTAACAGCCTGTCTTACCAATTACAACAATTTAGCTACTATCAACTAACAGCAAATTAGTATTCATGTGTGGTATACACAATATAGGAATATTCAAAAAGAAGGAACAGATTTCAAACCTTTATTTCTTCCAAATAACAAAAGGTAGAACCACAATTCCAACGTTCCTGAACAGATGACAGTTTAAAAATTGAACAGTCCTGGTAGAAGTTACAATCGCGACCGCATTGATGCTGTTGCTTGTCAAGCACGGCCGCATTGGCACATACACGTTTTTGATTGTCATGTTTATTGTCCTTAGCAAAATGGCGACACAGCAGGAAAACGCATTTTGTGTGCTGCAATTAGCAAAGCTAGAGTCCATTGTTGGAGTTTAACGTGCTTTTCGCCGTCAGTTTAATAAACAACTGCCTCAGCATCGGCAACTCGTAGAAGTTGGTTGCATCTATAAACGGAAAAGCACGGGACGTCTATGCACATCAAATGAAAATGTCGAGCGTATTCTATAGTTTAGGAAAGGAGTCACTCTTCAAAAAAAAAAAAAAAAAAAAAAAAAAAAAAAAAAAAAAAAAAACAGCACAAGTAAGCAAGGAACTTAACATTACTAACCAACGGTATGGCGGGTTCTGAAACACCGCCTGCTTCTGAAGGCGTACAAATTGTAGTTATTGCAAACTTTGCACCCTGCCGACCACAACAAGAGATACGAATTTTGCATTAGCATGCTAGATGATATGGAAGAAAAATATTTTCTGAAGGATTCATTTTTTCCGATGAATCCAATTTTCATTTTTCCGGTAAAGTTAATTGGCATAAGCTAGAATTTGGGCAAGTAAAAAGCCTATATCAATTATTGAACATGAAAGAGGTTTACAGATTTTCTGGTGTCATATCTGTAAATAAAGTTTATGAACATTTTTTCTTCATTGAGAAAACGGTGACTGGACTAATCTATCTAGATATGCTTTAAAACGGGTTATTTGCTCTCAACTTGAAGATGATTCAGATGAATCTATCTTTATGCTAGATGGTGCCCGCCTCAGTTCTCTAAGCACGTCCGACTTTACCTGAATGACACCATTCCAGGCTGTTGGATTAAAGTGGAGCAGAAGATCAACTTCATCGCCGGTGGCCTCCCAGGTCTCCAGATCTCACTTGTGACTTTCATCTGCGGGGTGACGTAAAAGACTCTTTTATCCCTCCTCCCTCTACCTGACACTCTTGAAAGTCTGCGACATTGAATTGTTGAAGCTGTGAACTCGATATCTAGAAACCAACTGCTTCGTTAACAAATGAACCACTGTTTTGATATTTTTCGTGTAACACATGGTGCTCATATTGAATGCACAAAAATTTAAAAATTTAGCTTTTCTCTTTCCAGGAACGTTAGAATTGTATTTATATGTTTTGTAGTTTGGAAGAAATAAATGTTTGAAATATGTTCCTTCTTTTTGAATAGCTCTGTATATCAGTTATATTTGATGCACCTACATTTTTTGATAGTGTTTAACACCCGCTTTTACTACATAAGCACAGTAGGCGATGACACTGATGACACATGGAATGAAGATGGAACACCGGTGGAAGGCGATGGCGGGTGAAATAGGAGAACCCGGAGAAAACCCGCTCTTGCGCCGCTTTGTCCGCCACAAATTCCACAGGGGGTCACCTGGGAGCGAACCGTCTTGGTGAGACACAAGTGGTCTATCCACTCGGCTAGGCGTAGCCCCGATGCACTTACATCCCTTTCTAGTTGATATTACATATTACTATTAGTTGTGGTGAACCTTAACTGTTCATTGCCAGCTGCGCCACCTTGTTTAACTTGCTTTATCACAATAACATTTTTGAGCCAGTTTTCATTACATGTGAGATGATTTGCAGCACCTGAGTCCACAATCCGATTTTCTGTCAAGTTGTCTAACATCTCGCAGTTGCTTTCCAAGGCTATAGTGAATGTCTTTGTACACGCTTCTTTCTCGCGGCTTTAGTCTCTTGTCCCCTGAGTTGCGAGGACCTTCCTTTCGAGCTTACCGTTATTGTTTTTAGTTCTTCTTTGTTGGAAGACCCCTGATCAGATGCGATGATAAAACTACCCCCCCCCCTCCAAAAACATTTTTATACCTCCGCGATAAAAGTAGGTGATTCATAAGGGAAACGATCTCCTGTTACAACAGGTTAAAAAGATATGAAGACATTTAGGTTCTCACCTACGAGGTTTTGGATCAGATATTATGTTATATTTATTATTGTGATATAATGATATATGGTATAGCACTATAGATCATGGTGAATTAAGATTCATTCAAAATGCTGTTTTACATGCATGCAATAATATTTGGACTATATATTTAAGGGATGTACCTGTAACTCTGCTTAGAAATGCTTGGTAGCATTTGATTGCCTCTTGTACTTCTGTCTGCTTTCCCTCACAAGAAAAAATAATAATCCCTCATCATTATTGGCTTCTTTTGACCTTGGTACCTTTTCTCCATGACGGAAATGTCTTGATGAAACCGTTTCTCTTGTTCATCACTAACATCAAACAGATTTTCCGGAAAAAAACTCTAGATGTGAATGGAGGAAATGGATTTTCAACCCATGTCTTTGTCGCATTTCAACAAATTTGAGACCACAGTTTTATAGTTTTTTTCTTTGTGTTTCCAGAAAATCACACACAACCCTTGTAAATGATTTCTCAGCTGCTAATTCCACTGTTTGTAGCGTTTTCTCAAACATTTCGTCCTCCAAGGGTTTTCGGAATTGAGGTCCAACAAAAATTCCATCTTTCAATTATACGTAAGTTAACTGTGGAAACTTGCCTTGCAAATACGCAAACCCACTACCGTCCTTATTGAGTGCCTTAACACCAGCCCAAGTTTTATATATGAGAGAGGGAGAAGAATCTTAAGAGGCTGAACCAATGGTTTTGTTTTACATTACTCTCCCCTGGGACATATTCCTAACGCCTGCCCCACTGTTGTACCACATAATGTTTTTGCGTATAACGGTCCCACAAACATCTAAAACAACAATATTTTGCGAATCCCTCTTGTAATCTAAGCAGCAAACCAATTAATTTATGGTCACCACAATTTTTCAACTACAAACCTCATATTTTAGAACACGTAGATCTTGGCCAGACTTTCATAACCCTCTTTAAGGCCCACAGAATGGAAAACTGGAACAGATGGAAGTTCGGATCTATTTAAAGTAGCACAGTCTTTGAGCTGAACTTTGATGAATCTGTAAATAATTGTCAGTAACCTGGATTATGCTCAATTCCTAGCTCATTCATTAAATCATTGATGTCTGTATAGAAACATATGTTCTCTTCCATAGAAAAGTATTTTCCGAATTTGTCTATTTCAAAACTCTGTAATTTTTGTACCAAGTGCAAGTAATTTCCATTGTTGCAGCCTGAAACCTAGAAGTTCAGAGTCTTCTTTTGACAAATTTAAGTCGCGTGCCAAATCATTCAAGTCTACTTGCTCTACAAAAATTTCTGATTGAAAGTCAGGATCTTTTGAAGTAAAAGCCTCCGGCTCCTGGTACAACTCAGCCTGGAAATCACTATTTCCTTCGCCATTACTTCCACTCTTCAATGTCTGAGGGGATGCAGGAACAGGTAATTCGCCACTATGCCGAACAGGATGCATGGTAGAAGGAATAACATGTTTACTTTTCCTAGAGAGTCCAGATATATTTGTCATGCAGAAGTAACAATCATTAATATGATTTGTTGGTTCTCACCCCACCATAGGCACAGCAAATAGTAATGCCTTGAGTTTGCCATGTAACCATAACCGAAGATTTGTCGTACAAGTGATACAAGATTGATGAGGTGACCATTGTTTTTCTTGGTCACCAATTTGACACCCAAAGCATAACGAATATGCGCGTTTGATGTTATAACGTTTTCTCCTCTGATTTTTGGGAGTAAATCGTCCCAAATATAACAAAAGTTGTCTGGGTTATTTCTGAACTTCCGGTGGGAACTAGCTCTTAGCATTGCACCACTAAAAGGAATTACACTTAAGTGAAAAAGAAACGTCAGAATGTACCACACGGATGTCAACACATCCACAATGTGACTTGACAGATTCTTTTCACAAGTGAAATAACCTATTTTAAACTGTTAGCCGACATCCCCACCCGAGGATAAATTTCAACATCTGGCTAAAGATCTCTACCTGGATTTCACTCTTTGCGGTGCGTGCTTCGACAGAAATACGTCAAATGTAAAACAGGTGTAAAGGACAAAGACTTGGTTAAATTGTACATCACGTTTTCATTTTTACATTCTGTAAATACCTGCGTAAGTATTCGTATAAGGCGAGGTTGTACAACCTATTTCACGCGTGTTACCAGCTGGTACGCGAAGTTGTTTTCGATGCTGTAAATCTAAAATATCTAAAAATTGTGACATAATGTGTCATTGTAAGCATCATTTTCAGAATCTACGTGTGAAAATGAACTAAACACATGCATTACCTTCGCGGAGCAATGGCGAATTCTCCTATACACCGCATACACCGCCGGTGTACTAAACTTTAGAGTGTTCAAAACGACTCTCAACAAACATGCAAAATAATCAGAATTATTGTATGGCACTTTAAATAAATACGAAATAACCGCAAGTTTATGCGGTTACATTGTGCGCGCAAATCTATCTCACTGCAAGTTAAAACGATAACTATACTCCCAACATTCTCCGCTAGCTAGGCAAGGCCAGCAACGGTGTACGCGCGCATCTACTCCATCGCAAGTTGAAGCGATGGACACGCACTCCCACTTCTCCGCTAGAGAGACGAGGGAAAAGAAGCTCAGTTGCTAGCCGTTAGCTGTCGAAATGCACCGCTAAATTTTGTTTGACAATCGTTTTTAGTCTGTATTAGTGTTGTTTTGCTTTTAAGTTTTTGTGAAAATGACCAATGTAAGTGTCACTGAAGCTAGTGGTTCTTGTGACTGTGCAATAGAATATGTGTTAAAACTGGATTTTGGAATTTTTAAGTTTTTGAAAAACTTAAAATAAGAAAACAACGGCAGGCCCACTCCGAACTACCAGGCCTGATTGCAAAATTTCAAGACCGAAAACGAAGTATAACAGGCATTTCTAATGAGCTATTATTCTAGGTACAAATGGTTAACTGGTTGCCCCAAATTAAACAAACTCTATTATTGGTCAGGTCTCCTGTTTAGTAATGACAAAAGCAGTACCATATGATCTGAAGAAGGATTCCATAATATAGTTTCTCTAACTGGCTCATTAAGTAAGCATGAAAAAAATCACAGATTTTGTGCATTCACTCTTTGTAAATTTGACAATATGCGAGTAGACTCAGAAACCATTACAAATTTCAAAGCATAATGGAATAGTAAAAAGAACAGGGAAATATGGAATTGGCTCATTGATGTTATTTGTCACTTAGAGAAGCAGGAACTAACTTTTAGAGGACACGGCGAGTCAGAAAGTTCCTTTAATAGAGGTAATTACGTACAAACATTGGATTTACTCAGTACGTATATTCAACTTTTAGATGATCATTTTAAAAAAATGCTACAGTTTTTCAACATACATTCAGAATGATTTAATCGAAGCTGTTAGGGGTGTTTAGTTAACTGTATAACAAAAGAATTTGCATCCGCTAGTTTTTTTGGCTATTCTTCTAGACGTGTGCTCAAACATAGTGAACAAATCCCAACTCTCTACCATTTTACGCTACTTGGACAAATCAGGGGAAGTTGATGGTCTTTACAGACGTCAGTGCAGACAGATCTGCTGACCCACTTTACAACCATATATTTACAACAGTTAAAGAATCTAATATTTATAAGAAACTTGTCGCTCAGACATATGATGGTGCGGCCGTAATGTCTGGTCAATTAGGTGGTCTGCAATCTAAAGTTAAAGTGACATTTCCACACGGACATTATTTGTTCAGGATTACTGTCATATCCTGAATTTGGTTCTGCAACAGGCAGCGATGTGTATTGATAAGTGCAGAATTTTTCAAACTCTAACAGGGCTCCCTAATTTCTTTTCTCATTCCACTAAAAGAACGGAAATTTTGCATGCTTGTATGAATAAAAAGTTACCAAAAGCGGCTCCTACGCGCTGGAACTTCAATTCACACCTTGTCAACACTGTACAAGAGCAATGAGATAACCTGATTTTATTCTTTGAATTCATGACAGGACCAGAAAACAATGTTGATTGGGAATCTGATACATTGGTTAAAGCATAAGGTTTCCTTTATTTTTCTATTCGGTTGGCTACTGTCTTCCTCCTCAAAATATTTTCGGCAATATTTGCTCATACCAACATTATCTTCAACATATTACAAGACAGGTCTATGGATATTGCATATTGCCATTCAAAAGTAATCCAGAATAAAACACTTTAGAAGAGCTAAGAAGAGAAGGGTTCTAAAATATTTGGCAAAGCATTTCTACTGAAGTGATAAATGAACATGCACAAAAGAAAATAAAGCATAATGAACCAAGTGAAGTTACTGAAGTTATGTTCAGGAATATCTTCAATGGAATTTTAGATAGTGGACCCTATCAAATACAAAACAGATTTTCCGACTACGAAGGTTTTCATTTCTTTGCTCTCCTTGATTCCTCAAAATTCAAGAATTACAAAACATCTTTTCCTGATCAACCTCAAAATTGTTGGACACATATGGTTCACATTTTGATTCAGTAGTCTGAAAAATGAACTTAGTGTTTTGGACTCTTTTGGAAATAAAGACTTTGAAGAATAGTCAGTTGGTGAAATAGTAAAAATTATGAAGGAAAGAGATCTGGTGTGGGCTATGCCTGAAGTTTACAAATTAGCTTATGTAATTCTAACTGTTTCAGAAACTACAGCTTCTGTTGAACGGTCATTTTCCACTTTGAATTGGGTAAAATCTCTATGTAGGTCTACAATGGGCCAAGAAATATTATCCTCTCTGTCAATAATGCCCATAGAAAACAGTTACATTGTACGCTTCGGAAGGAGCTCATGAAAATTTCACGCAAGCTGTAATGGAAATATTTCTGAAGAAATCTCGTCGGTTAGAGCTAGCATTCCAGTAAACTGGCAAGTACTATTACTAAAATAAAGAATAATTTACGTATACAGATTTCCCTCGCATTACGCAGGTAATTATTGGTTCTCATGAATTATCACATAACAAAAAAAAAAAAAAAAAAAAAAAAAAACGCGTAAAGGAATGTGATAGTGGTATGAAAGTGGTAAACTTGAAATAAAATTACTTTTAAAAAGATGTATCTATTTATGTCATTTATACAGTGTTAACATTTTTAAATCGCTTTAAGTTAAAACGCATTAAATGAGATCGCGTATAACGAGGGGTGACTATATTTTATAGACTAGGAAAAACGATGATAAAAGGAGCGGTGTACCTAAATTACTGACCACAAATCGCCACTGTCGCGGAGGTAAATTTCATGTTGAGTAGTGTAATCCACACTCAAAGCACCCATTTGATGGGTTGTTGCTGTATTGGTGCAGTAGTTTGACTTTTTCTGAAAGTTAAGAGTTGAGATCGTGATAACTTTTCTCCGGTCTCGGCGGAATACCCCATTAAGTTCTGTGCAATAATATGACCATTGATTGTCACTCCACAATTGTATTTTTGACGCATGGACTCGAAACGATCCGATAATCCAGCTACATTATTGCACCAACAAATTCTTTGCCTAATGGCTTTACCATGGAACGTAGCTGGTCGCTGATATTGACAAATGCTTGTATGTCATAATTGAGAAAATTTCAAGTCTTTACTAACCGAAATTTTGAGGTAGTTCACACCTCCTATTAGTTCCGTTGTCATCAACGGCTTGTGATTGCTTCTTTCAAGCTTCCTTCGCCGTTTTTACTTCTCTGATGTAGGAATAGCAAGCTGGCTTCATCAAGATACCTTACCTTGTTTCAGAATCTTAGCATCGCGTTTGGTTCTGGTTGCTTCTCTAGCTATATCACCTTCAGGATAACTTACAATGCTTTTCCAAATTCTAACTACTCTCAGATAGAATATCATACCCATTTTCCACTCTAAATTATCCCCCCTCCCTTCAAGTCGGGCGCTTGGCAGCAACGAGGCTACGATGCTATTGCGATTTTCACCGTTGGTCATTTTGCAAAATAAATACAGAGACGGTCTTAAAATTCACCCCAACATCACGATTGACATATTGCAACAGTCAGGGCCTTATCCTATTAGGTTTACACTGATAATATATACCAATAATAAACATTCTGCACCAGTGTATGCAGTATTTATAGTGTAGCAACGGAACATTACACTCCAAACATGGAAATACAGCCATTACAGAGAGCTTGTTGAACAAATACTATTGCTCCCGTAGCAAGGTCTGCTAGATTCAAGGTAATCAGTATCTTCTATGCAAAGCTATATTGGCGGCACCTTTGAAGTACATCAATGCCAGAACTTTCGAAGATTCAGAGTACTATCTTATTTAGAACTTGTGTCTTCAAGAGGTTTACATGTTTTTGCAGGTTTATGCTAGCGCCTGTAGTAATGTGATATAGGAGGCCTTTATTTGGATTAAGTGTGGGTATTACTACTGATGAAAGCAAGTTATCGAGGAATATACTACTTATCCAGATATCGTTAAACGTTCTTAAACGATAGCTTTTCTTTGTAAGGCAGTTGCTTCAGTAGTTCACAAGGGATGTTGTCCAATCTGGTGTTGAAATTTCTATAAGTTTCAAAAAACGTTTTCGACCTCAATAATGTCAATAATATTGTTGAAGCTTTTGAACCTGCTTTTTTCTATTTATATTCAAAACGAGTGTGCCAAATCTGGATTTCAAACTTTTGAATTCTTCTAAGTAGTTTGAACCAGAGGATGCAACTACAAACGTATCTGTTAAGAGTATGTATGGCTTAAATTTTATGAAAAATCACAAAGAAGTTTACCTTTTCAATTTACTTCAACGAAATAATTTAAACATTCCTGAGTGTAAAAAAAAATAAAAAAAAAAAATACTGGAGATACAGCAACGCTTCAGAGGAGAAACTGTACTGGACCCGGCAAGAAAACTTCATTTTGACGAGAACACATTTACATCATGCAAAGTTAAAACCGAAGTTGTGCAGAAGAAAAGCAGCAATGCAAGAAGAAAAGGACAGAATACCAGCAGCAGAGGGGAGGAAAAGGAAAGCTGAGCGTTCAACCTACCAACCGTAGATTTTAATGTGAGCCATGCATTCAAATCTTTTCCTGTGTTCTTGCTATTAATATATTCTGCGCTTTTCTTGCTGTAAAATGCTCCTTGTGGAGCAGTTTTTCTGTTACACAAATAACACATGCTGTACATGTTCACAGGGGTATAATGAATAAGCATTGCTCTAGGTTTTTTCTCAGATGTATTTAAGCATTTCAATTTTCAAACACACAGATTATATTTATGACAAGAAAGTACATTCATGAACTTTTTTTTGGAGCCTAAACCAAAGGGGATACAGAGAAACCTAGAATTATTAAAAAAATAGATTTATTGTGAACCTAGAGTTAAAACACTAGACCAAAATTTTAATTTATTTGTCACAAGGGACTTTTGCAGTGATGGTACAAAAACATAAACAAATTTGACCATAACTTTCAAACCATAAAAAAAAAAAAAAAAAAAAAATGGATGAAATTTGCTCTGTAATTTGTTTGTGTTATATTACACCTGTAGTATAAAGTTCAAAAAGCTATCATTATTAGCTTGGAATTACAAACTTTAATGAGTGCGGATTCGTAAAGATTGTTTTTTATTTCACTAAGTTGTAAGATAATTTCAGTTCTGTTTTTGCAACATCCTCTTGAGTTTAAATGATACCCATATGATTTTCTTAGGAGGGTTGGCCACTTATTTAAGTAACAAAAGTCAGTCATGACGTCTTTTACCTTCGTTTTATAATTTTTCGGGCTCTAACTTTCTACTCAACGCAACGGAATTTATTTTCTTTATGAAATGGTGTTTGCGCTGACAGTATGTTTTATTCTAGTTTTATGGCTATTGGATAATTTCATTGCTTCACCAGGGAAAGATTGTACCATAATTTTCAGATGTGATGATAGGCACGTTGGATTTTGTAATTATTTCGCTGATACCATTATGAGGATCTTTTGAGGATGATATAAGGAGAGAGAAAGACATGTTGGCATGTGATACTTAAATTTCTTCCAACAGGCTGAGTAACGGTGATATTCTGTGGCGTAAAATTCATTTCAGCAGGATTAGGAGGATTTTGATTACTGTTTTCTTGACACATTTCTAAGTTGCCCATTCATAGAGATCTAGTATGCTTGGTGAACATAGGTTTAAATCCATTTGATTATAATTATCATGAGCCAGACTAAAATATGTAGGTCCTAGGGTGTTGAATAAGGTGAGATCTCATTCAATTAGCTTTTCAATATGTTTACCTCTTCAATTGGCAACATTGCATCCCCATAAGGTATTGAGACTACTAAAGTCTCCAAATATAAAGAATAGTTTTTGCAGTTATTTGTTAAGATCATATATTTATATAATATTTAGCTTCTGTATATTTGAAAGGTAGATATTACGTATGCACACTACTGTGGCTAACAGAAATGATATGGCACTGACCTCTAAGTCTGTGTTGTGTTTTATATTACTGGGCGTAGTGAAAAATTCTATCTAGAGATATGGCCACACTGCTTCTGGCATGTGCGTATTCTATACTGATTTTATTGTAACCAGTGGAACCACAGAGTGATATAGTCGCTTTTAAAATTAGTTTCTCGTAAACAGAGTGGTTATACCGCTCGCTCTCACCAAGTAGGTGCGTGAAATTTAAACTGAGGTTTATTTATAGACGCTCTCTAACTGCTAGGGTCCTTAGCGTCCCGTTCTATATTGGGCGAGACAGACTGCTTAATTTTTCTCAGAGGACTTTACATCAAGTTTGAGGTTCTTTACGACACGTCCAAAAGCTTTCCTTCCCTTCCGAAAGAAGTCATGCAAATGATTTTTACGCCCTCTGCCAATTTGAAACAGCGACCTTTGGAACCAGAGGTTAGCATGTTACTCTCAGCCCACGTAGGACGACTAGAGGGGTCCGTTTTCAATCCTAGGGAATTACATGTGGGATTTATGGTGGAAGAAGTGGCGGCTAGGCGGGTTTTCCCCCGCCATTCATTCCAAAAATTGCTACATCATCACATCCATCTATCAATTGCTCCATATAAACAATTTGGCCCTAATTTCAAATCATCCTCTTCCTCGCTCTCATATCAGGCAGCGGACTGATCACCTATTATCTAAAGTCCGTCTGCTTCTCAACGGCAATTTTACCCCAGGCGCTGGCTTACAAGTCTTGCGGATATAAGTCCTCCTTAGATGAGGGTAAATAGCGCAGTGAAGATATTACAGCTGGGAATGTTAACTATTTAATGGTTGTTGATACTCTAGTTGAGAGTGGAATATGCTGTGACCCATTCTTTTCATTTTTATTATAACATGATATGACAAATGGTTACCGTTTTTCATTTGTCTTTGAGGAACTAAATGCTTGAGATCAGTGAATCGGGTGCAACGGTTCATTACTTTATTGCATAAGATAGGCGAATTTTTAAAATGTGTTTATTAGTCCTTTAAGATCGTCGATTTCAGTGCTACTGAACTTACATTCGACACACATATTGTATTTTCCAGGAAGATCTTGGATTCTAAGTTTAAGACATAATCCATAACTCAGTCTTCCACCTCACTTTGTAATGCTGATAGTTGATGACTTATGTCTGGCAGAGTGCCTGTCTTCCTGGGGTTTTTGTTAATATATTTGGTTGTTAGATTAGGTATATTTGTACTTCTACGTCTTTTAAGTTTACTGGTGTAGAATCAGATATATCTAAGTGTCCATCTTGGGAGTTTTTAGTGCATTTACTCTTTGTATAAGTTGACTGCTTTAAGGCACAACCCTTATAGCCACCACGGCATCATGTCCTAGGTTAGGGATTGTTACGGCGATATAGCTTGTATCCATGGAGTCACGGTATTACTCAGCATTCCGTGGGTGGAGTTGAGGTGGCTCAGAGTGCCGTCTTCCTGGGAGAATGGATTGTTTCATAGTTGTTTTGCATGTTTTGCTTCTTGACCTTATTTTTTTTTTTGAGATATGCGCTGCTTGGCTGCTCAGTAAGCGAACTGGATTATCAGAAGAAAAACAAATATAGTAGGATTTACTGTCATAATTAATCTGTATATTGCCCCGTAGTTTGCTAAAGACACTACGTGTGATATATAGTTTTCTCAAAAACATGGTGGCCCTGAAACGGAATCGCTCCCCCCTACCATTGGAGGGGGGGAGTGGGTCAGGATCATCATGTTCTGAAAAATATTGTACCTATGACGGCGCAAGCCCATGATGTGTGTGTGCATGTGCGTGTGTGTGACCTGACCTTGACATTTATCCTTTGGTATACGATATGGCCAATGCTTGTTTGAACCCATAGCTCAGCAGGGTTCTTCAACCACATGATTTGGTATGATGGGACATAATTAATTGTATCGTTGTTTTGCATTTTGTTATGAACGGTCTAATTTACAGAGATAAGTAATTTAATTTAATCTTTGGGCGCTTAAAAATTAAACATGCCACTAAGAGTTGACTAGTGAGTGACATAAACACGAGTTGAGAACTTCATAATCGGGATGCATATTCGATATTGGCTTGAATTATCGCTTTTCTTATTTCTGTTAAGCGCCCTTTAAGTGTGACTTCATCATGAAGTTTGATAATTACAGCTTGCTCTTTAGTGAAATCTGATTGAGTTACTGAAGATTGACTAGGTGCTGAGTTCTTGATCATTATAATATTATTTATTTTGTATGGTGAAATAACTTGGTTATGTTAGTTTTTAGTGTCCATAGTGCTATTGGGTTTGTAGTGAGTGTGATGCGCTGTTGGTTTATCATCAAGCCTATTATTAATTTTCTCTTGTCTTAGCCCCGCCAATAAGCTGATAGAATTTGTTTAAAATTAATGTATAACTGCATATAGAACGATATATTTGCTAACACAGCTGTCAAGAGAGATAATCTTAGACATGCATTTCAAATAAACCAAAGGTTTGTCTCGTTTCTTAAAGCTCCTGAAACAGATGCCACATACTTCTAATGATGTTCAGGTGTTCCTCCGAGGACATATCATAAAAATCATAAACAAATGAAAATAAGTATATATATATATATGTATATATATATATATATAAATGATTCATAATACGTAGTAGAACAAGTATTAAAAACAAAGGTAAAAGTGCAAGCTTCGACAATGTAAGAGTTTCAGAGAAGAGCGGGAAAACACTCGAAACATCGGCCACCCTTTTTTTCTGAAAAGCTCTGCTGTCAAGATTGACCATTTTATGGCAACCCAACACGCGAGTATACAGTGACAACCCTTAGTGGTAAATATAAGCATTGTAGTTCAGGACATAATTTCAATAACAGGTCAGAGTATTGTAGACGAACTTATATGAAAGTGCCTTATCGGGAATCCAGAATAAGACCATGAGAATTAAAGTAGAGAAAGTTGCCCACAAGCTATGAACATTCTAAAAGAAATTGACAAAAAACAATGACAGAATCGTGTAGAAAAAAAGTACCTAATATGATAAGATTAGAATTTACGAACACACACGATTTTGTAGTAAAGGTAGATAAAGTAAGTGTATAATGTCGTTGGCTAAAATACACAAGTAGGAATACTCACAACAGTTTCGCCGCCAGGAAGTTGCTGGGGAAATTAAATCTGGATGCGCGCATCTGGTAACCGGGTCGCACATCAAAAACTGAACTTTATTTATGGACGCTCTTTAAGTGCTGCGATTCTCAACAGTGAAACACCGCTTAATTTTGCTCAGAGGCCTCTTGATCAGGCTTGAGGTTCTTTTACATTCCGTAAATCTACTTCCCATCCGAAGGAAGCCATGCTAATGATTTTTACGCCTGAAAAAATACTCGTCCTTAGCCGGGTTTGAACCCCCAAAAAGGTGTCATAGCTGGGAGCAAGGCGTAAGGCAGTCAGACAAATAGTTGATATTTGGGACGAAATGGGAAATATAACAACACGGCAATGACACATAAATTGACAAGCGGAAAACAACATTTGGAATACAACAAAGTTACGTTTCAATATTAAGCTTCTTATCACTCATACATGATAGGCAAGATCACCAGAATCACTGCACCCTGAATCATATCCCAAACCGATCCTATAGAGCGGAGGTGAAGGAGAGCAATATTTTCTATAATCAGCTTTGTCCCTCCTTTACTTCAACACATACCATAGTAGGCTGAATGAATTATACTAAACAATAATATGTTTGAAATCAAGATTTAGGCTATATTCTGTGAACTGTGCAATGAAAATAGTTAATAATAAATAAAAAGGGCACAAAGATTGTTTTTATGTTCTTCAAGGACCTTATTATTAAGTAAAGCTCTAAATACGGGGTCGTTCAGGATAATCAATTATTCGCGGCTCCAAATATCAACTGTTGATCCAAATTCCCTTATAAGAAGAAAAGTCCAAAATATTCTGTAATCATGGAAGTGATTAAGGGAAGAGGAAGTAGAAACACAAATTTACCCTTGGGTATATCAACCTACTCTATGTAATATAAGAAACCACTATTAATCAAGGGTGCAGAAAAGAAGGGGAAGAGGATTTATGGACACGCTTTAGTGTATTCTTGCTGAAAATAATAAAAGAGCAAGTGAAACTTTTTACAGTGAATACTGTTTTTTCTGCTTTGTGCAATATATTTGAAAATGAATCGAGCTTCACAAAATGTTTGGTTTTGTTTGTATCAATTTAAATGGTTTTAACGTTGTAAAGTAATTTTGGATTTCATGTTACGCTAAATGTACAATAATTGACACACAATACTGGTAGTGAGTATATGAATAATACTATGATAGCTTATGCAAATATATGTTTTGAGACCCCTAGAATCCAAAAAAAAAAAAAAACAGTTTTATAAAAATATCCGTGGGTGTGTCTGTCTGTGTGTGTATGCGTGTATGTGTGTGTGTATGTCCGTGGGCACCATAGCTAAAAACAGTTAAATACCAAACTTGTTTCTGCTTTAAGATTCCTATTAATAAACTGTGTTAATATATTTACAGGACAAACTTGTGGTGGCAGAAGCACTAACGCATGGGAGGCCAACCAAGAGTAAAAATGTTCTACCCAGTGGAAATCTGACTCAATGGACAGTGTCCATTGGTTCCAATTTTATAATACAAGCTCTAATTTTCCAGATAAATGTATACATTTTGTTATTATATTTAGCATACAGTTACTTTTACTCATTTTCTCATTCTGTTTTCATGAAGGCTTGCAGAGACTGCAAGGATTAGGTGTTTAAATCGTCTTCTTTTACCGCCGTTCTCACCTTTGGAAAGTTCTAAAGGAAGAATATTTGAAATGTGTTAGATTTGAAACATTGATAAACAGGCAGGACGGCTATTATTAAAATGGAAAACAAATTACGATTTTGCGCAAACCTTTAGGACCTGATTCATAGTCAATACTCAGGTCCGAGTGCTGCTTAAGGACTGCCTTTTAATTCACATAACTTGCTATGCTATCAATTAAATTCGACCAGAAAGTCTAAGCACATATTTTGATTTCATAAAACAGGAATTTATTTAATTTGTTAAAATTAAAGGGCAGAAGGTCATCTGCTAGTGTGGTTGTAGCGCAACTGCTTCCCTAGCAGGAAATCTGCGTTCGATTCGTGTACTGCCGTAGGGATTTTCTCCCGCTAGAAGACATGATCCGGGGTGCATTCAGCCTCGTGGGATCCTTGGAGGCCAATTGAGGAGCTACTTGAGCAAAAAGTAACGGCTCCTTGTTTGGACTGCATTGACCGGTCGGGAAGGACTCCTCTCAGCCTTCAGTACTGCTCTCCACTCATGACCCTTGTGATGGGCAGAGGTGAGGGATGTAGCGGTCGGGCGGTAAGCCTTGGACCGACCTCGGGCTGTCGCCACGGAGAGAAAGGAAATAAGTGTACGAAAGGTAGGTGTGCTATATAAGTAGAAGTAGTAGGTGTAAGAATAGTGACGAGATTAACTTGGAAAATTAGTTAAAAACATGTTTGTTACATTTGTTTTGAAAAAACCTTAGAGGAAATGCAGAGAATTGTTTTTGAAGTAGATCTTACACATTGTAGCACCAACTTAGCTATTTTGAGTCTTAAATTTATACAGATCCCATAACACATGAGGAAGTCTTCACAGCATGCAACAGGGCATAAATATAAAAACAATACCAACCGGAATGTACGCAATCCTTAGCACAAAGTTTGGAAAACTGACCTGTCTTCTCTGTAGTTTGGAACATGAGTTCGAAACTGTATTGGTGCCCATTTTCCTGGAAATAGTTGCCCCTCCACCTGCAAGCAATCCTTTCTGCACTAAACAATAAATGGGAATGTGATGCTTTTCCTAGATTGCGTTATAAATACTGTACAGAATCATATGTTTCTCATGTATCAATGGAATTTATATTTTGATAGTTATGTTTATGTAAAATGTCAATAATATAAAGCGCTTTATATAAGGACTGCCAACATAGCAAGGAAATTACTAAAAAAAGAGGCAAATCGAAACATAAGAAATACATAAAAGACATAAAAGACCTTAAAACAGAAAGAAGGCATAAAATGTCCCAAATAAACCTAATTAATATGCATTTTCATAATGTCAGATCCACGAAAGGGATTTAGGTATACGTTACCAGCGCAATGATTCAAAATTATTAAAGGCTGGAACCTAATAAGTAGGGAATCTTGGGGAACGAATAGTGGGACCGATAGCGGATACAAAATGTAAATGTAAATGGCGTGTTATTTTTGGACGCTCTTTAACTACTGTGGTTCTCAGCGTCCCATTCTAAATTGGGCGTGAAATACTGCTTAATTTTGCTCAGAGGCCTCTCTATCATGCTTGAGGTTCTTTTGAGTGTCGTAAATCTATGACACGGGACCAACGGCTTCACTTCCCTTCCGAAGGAAGCCATGCAAAGGATTTTTACACCCGAAAAAATCCATCGTCCTCCGCCGGGTTTTGAACCCGCGACCTGGATATATGAAGTTAGCATGGTAACCATTACACCACGAAGGGTGACTACAGCGGATACATGTTACATAGTGTGACCACGCACTTGTCCATGATCGCCGAACGTGTGAGAAGGGCTTACTTTGTTTCCATCCGTTCATACATCTGCATTCGTGACGCGTGTGTCGTCGGCAAGCTTCTTTGACATCGAAGCTGCGATAGTTACACCTTTGCGAGTGGATATGTGTGCAGTCGGAAAGCTTTTTGACGTCGAAGCCGAGCATTGTTACACCTGAATGAGGTTGTGACACCTACGCTGCTTTGCACTTGCGACTCCTTATGGAAGTTTCCTACTACGTGATCGACAGGTATAAAAAGGGAAACGAAGGCTGCAGAGACTCCAGTTTCAACTGAGAGTGCTTAGTGAGCAGCAGTTGAGTCAGTTTCGACGGAAATTTCGTGGCGAGCAGAAGTCGCCACCGCTGCAGCGAACGTCAAAAGGAAATGATACTGCAGAATTGTTGCGAAGATGTCGAGGAAAGACATCCGTTTATGATCAGATTTTTATATTATTCTGTTTGTTGAAGAAATACAAGGTTGTTTGTTGGAGCAATAAAAGAGTTTTTGTCACAATCTCTACCGCGTAGAGACAGACATGTATTGACGATCCCACGTGCCACATATAAACAAGAAGTTATTACGTGTACGTATCTGAACGGTCGCCGCGTCGTGAAGTTTCTGCACAATATAAGAAGTCTTTACATGCCAATCAAAGACGATCCACATTTGTAAAGTTGAGAACGTATGTTTTGGGCATTGTGAGCTACGTACATTGGTGGCAAATTAAACGATAATGGTTTTGATGACTTGCTGCATAACAATAAATGATTTATATATTACAACTGTTAGTTCCCATAAATTAACAGTGCTTATATTTACCGCCCTCTCAAACTCGGTAATGAGTGCCAACCTCCGTGGTGTAGTGCGTGCGTGTGCGTGCGTGTCTGGTAGGCTCGTGGCGAGCCTAGGTGTTGTTGCTGTGTACCTACCCTGGTAAGGGTTTAACCACAGGAATGAGGTGAAGGTCGAGGTTTTAAATTTTGGAGTTTCGAGTGTTGCTGGTAAGGAGGTAGCGCTTGTAGGCTCCTCGAGCGGTTGCATTTTTTCAGGAGCGCATCCTTTCCTCTGCTCCGCTGGTGTTTATTTTTATTTAATTATGTTGGAGAAATTTTGATAGACCTCTCCCAAGGGGAGGGGGGAGTGCTTTGTTCAGCTATTTCGCTATTGGCTGGTTTAAAGCCGTTGTTACCGGGGTGCCCACAAGCCATGCGGGGAACCCGGAACCGCCTCTTTCGGCGTTCAGTGGGTAAGTACTCCCCCAGAGATCTGACAAGTGCGTTCTCATGGTCGCCTAATCTGGCGTAGAAGTTTTGAGCCCGGCGCCTAATGACATCTTCCACATATGGGAGGGCCGAAGCTTCATGTAGTAGCCTCAAAGGGAAGCGTCGACATACAGAATATATGGACCGGAGTCCTCTATTCTGTACCCGCTGTAACCAGAGAAGGCAGGAGTCTGCTGCCATATCCACACTTCGCAGGCATAGAGCATCAGGGGGACTACAAGCGCCTTGAAAAGGCGTACCTTTAAGTGAACCGGCATCTGGGAGGCCAGTACAGGGTAAAGGGAGGCTACCGCCCCCTTCGCTCTGTCCGACGTTCCCCGCAAGTGTTCACGAAAAGTTAGGCCCTTATCAAGAGTGACGCCCAGGTATTTGATGGAATTCCCCCACTCTATCCTCTGGCCCTGATAGGAAAAGTTGGGTATCTGGTTTATTGCGGGGCGTTTTACATCCTCCAATGTCTGCACAAGTCCTGAACGAGACGGAGGTGTCTCTGTATGGGGTTGAAGGCTCTGCGTATGTTCCTGTCAGTGCGGTAGAGCAGGACGTAATCAGCAAACTGGGCCATCTTGACGCCCTGCACTGTAGAGAAGTCTGCCATGAAAAGGCTAAACAAGGTGGGTGATAATACAGAGCCTTCTGGGACTCCGCCTCGTAGGGGTTTTTGTGTAGATGTTTGCCCCGCAACTGCAACTACGAAGGTGCGTTGGTGTAGGAAGCTGTGTATGATGTTGATTAACTGTGTATGTAGGCCAATCTGGATGAGTTTAAACAGGAGACCCTCATGCCAGGTGGTTGAGAAGGACTTCTCGACATCCAAAGACACCGCCGGCGTGAAGGCTCCGTCCTGGAACCCCAGGGCGGCAGCCTCCACCACCCGCAGCAGCTGTTGGGTTGTCGAGTGCCCAGGACGGAATCAAAACTGATGGAGAGGGATGGCTTGAATGTCGACTACCTTCGGCGACAAGCGGTGTAGTACTAACCTCTCGAAGACCTTGGAGAGGGTGGGTAGGAGGCTAATGGAGCGGCAGCTGGAAGGAAGTGCAAGGTCCTTACCAGGCTTCAAAATGCACACCACCCTTGCCACCTTCCACTCGCGCGGAAAGTGGCCTAATGTGAGGCACTTGTTGAATACTTTGGTGAGGAATAGCACTGCTCTGAATGGAAGGTTGCTGAGCATGGCGGGTGTCAGCCTGTCCTGCCCGCAAGCCTTTTTGATGTTGAGACACCGGAGTGCACCTTGGACTTCACTAGGGCGGATGATTGGTAGAGGGTTCTCCGCTTCATGAGGCTGTTCCCGCAAGTAGCGGTCAAATTACTCATGAACGCGGGCAGTGAAGAGTACGTCCTGGGGGTCCTCTCTCGGCCTGCAGGTGTCCTCTATGTATCTCGCAAGCACATTTGCTTTGGCATGTGGTTCATAACCAAGATTGCCTTGAAGCGGGGAATGATACTGATACCGTTGGCGTCGGAGGTTTTTTTGCGATACGCCAGACGTCGCCACCCTCCAGGTCTTGCACGGCCATTGTGGCATCCCACGCTTGCACTCGGTGCTCGCGTAATCGGACACGAATCACCCGACGGAGGCGCCGCAAAAACCTCGATTGTGTGGCGTCCTGTTCCGTTGGTATAGTCTGCGGGCTGCCCAGGAACGGCGGATAAGGAGTTCCAGTTCTAGGGGAAGGACGTCTGGATGTGGTGTTGGGGTGCGGATGGCGAGGTTATGAACCGTTCTTACTACTGTGGTTTGGACTGCTATCTCTAGGCTGGGTATGTCAGTGATTTTTGGGTTGGGTGGGATAGATGCGCTGAGGCAATCCTTTACGCATTTCCAGTCGATTTCTCTGGTGTGTCCTGAGGAGTAATGGCTGGCAACCCTGGTGTTGATTTCTGCCAACACGGAATTGTGATCGGAATGAAGTGCTGCGAGTGAAGTGAGCATGAGATGGAAGGGGTAATGTTTAATGATCGCAAAATCGATGACTGATGGTTGTCGTCGACCTTGCGGATGGTGTGTGGTTTGCCAGGGGCCCAGAACTCTTAGCTGGGGATCCCTATCAATCATGCGAATCATTGCGTTGCCTCTAAGATCCGCGCGGGGGCCCGAATGCCAACGTTGGTGTTTGGCATTAAAGTCCCCGGCGAGGATCACGCTAGGATGGAGGTTGAAGAGGGATTGGTAGTCAGCAGGTAAGAACGGCCTAGCGGGAGGGTGGTAAACAGAGACTATTACTACCTCCGTTTCTCCGAGCTCAATACACACTGTTGTCGCCTCAAGGGCTTGCAGGGGTGGAGAGGGGATGGGTTTATGGGCCACGTTTTGCCTCACAAGAACAGTGGTGCCGCCTCCAGGGCGACACATCAGGTCATAGCGATGGCAAACGTATCCAGGTAGACGGAAGGGAATGCCAGGACCCAAATGTGTTTCCGAAACTAGAATGAGGTCCAGGGCATAATGGATAGCAAAGCGCTGAAGCTCATCTCTATGATCCCTCACACCATTTGCATTCCAAACGACGAATCGGAAGGAGGAACGAGAACTAGTTCCGTCCGCCATTTTGGGGTAATGGGGCGAGGCTGAGCATGAAGGTGAGGCCCTCAAAGAGGATTATCGCCTTGCTGGTTGGATCGGTAGTCTGGAAGTATCTGGTGAGGAGGTCCCGGATTCTCTCGGCGTGATTCAGCAGCAGCTGCTGAATCCACCCCAGGAGGTCCGCGACATCCACAGCAGGTATGGTTGTGGGTGTGGTTAAGGTTGGTTGGTTGGCTGGTTGAAGAGGTGGAGCCGCCACCGCTGGCCGTTCCTCCCGGGAGACACGCGTTGGCACCGGTGCTGGACCGGTTGTCGCAGGCACGTCCCGATCGGAATCGGTTTCGCGGTTTGTCCTCGGCCTCTTCAGGTTGGGTTTAGGGTTGGCTGATTTAGATTGGCCCTTGTGTTGTGTGGCAGGTGTGTTTGGTGTTTTCCCTTTTCCAGAGACCCTATTTGAGTACAGGGAGCCCCGTGGTGCTTGCCTAGGTGCCGCCTGATGTTCTGGAGGCTCCTGCCTCGCCGATGGTCTGTCCTTGGTGCTCTGGGTCGCCGATCTGAGTGTTGCCCTCTATTGATCCTCCCTACTCGGAGGTGCAGCTGGTTGAGGATTTTGACGTTTAGGCTCCAGGGGAGTGGGTCTCGACGACGCGATGACCTTCAGCCTTACAGAGCAGCCTTCATAGCAGGCAATGTGTGTTCTCTCCGCAGTTGGCACAGTTGGGATCATCCTCCAAGGAGCGCGGGCAGACCTCTTTGGAATGTTTGTCACCACACCTAAGGCAGCGCAGTATCCGGTGACAATAGCTGCTTCAGTGGTTGAAACCCAAGCAACGGTGGCACTGTGCGGGACCACCAGGGCATCGGGATGCTTCAATAGAGGCCCAGAGATAACAAATCTAGGAAACCCGATCTATCTTGATCTCCGGATCATTTACCCGCTCCACTATCACTAGGAAGAGAGGAATGGGGATTTTTGTGGGCTGGCGCCCAGCTGGAGCGGGTTTGGTGAGCTGCTCCACCAATTTGGGGGTTATACCCTGGCGGATGAGGTCCTCCTCGATCTCCTTGATGGACGTGTCCACCGGTAGGCCCCTTATAACTCGCTTAAGGTCTCTGGTTTTATCGAGACCAAAGGTAAAATGGGGGATGTCCTTCCTGAGCTCGCTCAGAAAGCGTGCGTAGTCCTCCGACGTTCTTGCCTGGAAGACGTAGCGGCTTTTCCTCCTCGTCACCGTGCACTCCTGGCAGAGAGTTGGCATGACCGTCCTAAGAAAGCCTACCACACCCTGGAAGGAGTCCACGATGATAGATGGAATATGGCGCTTCTTCTGTCCGCCGGCGGCGGAGCTGCTGGGTCCTGCGCTGGTCTGGTGTGCAGGAGTTACGGGTTTCCCCTTTTTGCCCACAACAATGAAGTCATCACTGACCTCGGGAGGTGCAGCGTGACTTTTTCGTCCTGTCCCAATATGGATGAGTGGAAGGAAAAGACCGAAGTCTTATCCGAATACGCCGAAACACTTGTGTTTACACCGTCACAATCTGAGTAGTCCTGGTCGGACAATTTGCTTGAACGGATAGGAGATCGCTCTCGAGATCCGCCCTTGTCAAACGATTCGGTCGAAACCGAACGGATTGAAGTCCCCTTTCCGCTTTTGCGTTGTCGGGCCCGGAGGCCTTGGCTGCGCCGCTGGTGACACCAGTGCTGGTGCTATGAGTTGATTCCTGTTCCTTGGCAGGACCGCTGGGTGCCTCGCTACTGGGAGCGGGCTTCATGATGGGTAGTGGGTGTTGGTAGGGAAGGTACACGTACGCTGCACACGAGTGTGCAGCGCACACACAACTAACCTAGTTCACCACTCACCTATAGGCAGCAGGTGCTCTTTAGCGTGCCGAAAGAGAGGGCCGGGCACCGAAGTGCGCCGTACCTAACCTTTGGAAAGGTGGCTGTGGCCTTGCTCGGCTGCCCACTGCCTGTACTTCCTCTGGCCTGGAAGTACTTTGGTTGGTGCCGATTGGCCAGTTACGCCTGAAGCTGTAGTGGTTACCATGCTAGTCTCATATGCCCAAGGTTGCGGGTTCAAACCCAGCGGGTGTAAAAAGAAGTGGTAATACATTATCGGAAATATGCCTTACACTTCAGTGAAAGTATTTTCTCTTTAGATACTACCAGCCGTTAATACGAATTGAACTTATTTTAAGAGAAACTGTGATACAAATTGATAACAAATAAAACCTATTTCTACACAATTTACTTTATGGATTAAGCATTCAATTCTTTTCACAAACACGTATCAATTTGAACCTACCACACTATAATATCACTGAAATCTTCTTTAAATGAAACTGTCGCACCTGATTCGCAATCGTTTCCAATTTGTGACTAAATAAGCATAAAATACTTTCTTAAGGAGCACAGAAGTACGTGTTACATTGTGTAATTGCTATGAAATAAACAGATAGATCACATTTCATATTACGTACATATAGTAGCTATCTGGTTTACCCATTCGTAATATCACTTAAATGTATTTACTTTTTGGATCAGGCACTCAATATTAACAAACCGAATAAACAGCGCGTATCATTTTGAACCAAATACGGCAAAAGATAAAAGAAATCTTATCGAAATAAGATTGTCATATTTGGCTCGTATTTAGTATTCGTTGTCGTCATACTAGTAGTCCTAGTCGCACTAGTAGTCGTACTACTACTATTATTATTATTATTATTATTATTATTATTATTATTAGTATTAGTATTAGTAGTAGTAGTAGTAGTAGTAGTAGTAGTAGTAGTAGTAGTAGTAGTAGTGGTAGTCCTAGTAGTAGTAGTCGTAGTAGTCCTAGTAGAAGTCGTAGTAGTAGCAGTAGCAGTAGTAGTTTTTTTTTTTTTTTTTTTTTTTGGTTTCGGCTGTGGAAAAATCTTCCACAGACGCCCCATGGCGAGTTGGAGTTTTACCAACTAAAAACCACTGCCTGCTCCACATACCATTTTGGGACTGCTTTTGGCATTACTTCAAAAGGCAGTTGTCTGGGTCCTCAGTCTATTGGTTTCTCTCCTCCCTTTCTTTTGTTTCCATTATTGTCTTTGCAAGTTTTTTTATTATATCCCAAGATTTGTGATTTGCTGTTAGTGTCTGCTGTAGATTTACCACTGTGACAGTTACCTCCAGTTTTATCAATTCTTCGTTTCATTTTACTTCCCAACGTGGACAGTGAAGAAACGTATGCTCCACAGAGTCCCTTTCGAGACAACAATTACATTTATCATCGTCCGTTTTCCCCATTTTCTTGGCATAGCACCTAAATCTTCCATGGCCGGATAATATCTGTAAGAAATAGTCCACCTGTCTATGCTTACATGTATACCACTTGCTGATATTTGGAATAATTCTCTTTGTCCACTGTGCGACTTCCGTCGTCTCCTGCCAGCGCTTCTGCCATTTTTCCTTAATTTGTTGTCTTATCTCCCTCTTGCCTGCTACAGAGTTTTCAACCTGCTGCTCATCTATTATTTTTCTCTCTTCTACTAACAGGTCAATGGGAATTCCTCCAGCAATGACCTGTAAGGCTTTTGTAGATATGGTTCGATAGCCACTTATCACCCTTATTAGTATCTTCCGCTGGACCTTAATCATATAGTTTCTGTACACCTGTTTTGTTTCAAACAATTTCCGTCTGCACTTGGAATTTAAAATATCATGGTCCTCGTAGCCGTTCATGCTTTCCTATTCTCTGGAATCTTGCATTAAGAATAAAGTGGTAAATGTGCATTTGGTTACTGCATAATCAATATTGATGATAAAAGTGCGGAAGAAGAAGAGGAACGATCTAGAATGAAGTAAACTAAGAATGTAATGTTAAATGTATATAGTTCTCTTGCTCTTAAAAGCAACAGAACCCTCGACTATGTACCCTGACCCCTATTCCGTTTTCCATGGCCATTAACCTTCCTTGCCGAATCGGAGATAAAAATAACCCCATTTTATGATACCCAGCGTCCAACATTATATCCAAGCAGGCCCTTATTCCCCTTTTGGAATTCAGCAAATGTGGTGGTAAATATTGCTTTCTTAATAATTCTGTTTCACTGTTCACTGCCAGAATATGCTTCATGTTTGTCCTCCCCCATAGAGTGGATATAATATCACTCAGGTATAATAAATTAATTTCTTGCTTTCCAGGTGCATAATCATAGCTATGCTAAAGAGTTTCCTTTGTTCTCTTGAAAATCTATCTAAATAGGCCTCTCTCCCCCTGAACCCTGCTATTTGACAGTGAAAGTTAAATTAAATTTAGCCCTAGTATGTATGGATCGGAATTTTTCGGAGAAATCATAAGCAGAGCCTCTCAGACCCTGCCACCTTTTATAGTATATTTTCAGTATTTTTATTTGGGATGCCGTGTTTATTGTAAACGAGAGTGAAATATTTGCTGATCTTGAAGCAATTAGAAGACGTGCTATCTCATTTGCTAAATATTTCAGAGACATGCGCCGTTTGTCGTTTCTCCTGGAATAGTAAGTTGGTTTTAGGAGCAAAACAGCACTTAATTTTTCATTGTAGCAATGTCCATCATATTCATCCAAAGGGCAAAGGGCTATCTCCTCGTTTGCCTCTTGCAAGTGTAGTATCTCACTTTTTGGTCCATTTGGTCGATACCCCCTTTTGCTGAATTATAGTGTAGTCATAATCTCTGGATTGTTCTTGGGATGATCCTGCACCTCAGTTCTGTCATTATACATAGTACTAATCAGAATGGCAGCCTTAATTTTCTTGGGCATACAGCATACACCAATGTTACATTGTATTTAAACCAAATACAGAATTAAAATTTCTCTGGAAAGATGTGGCTGCATTGCAGCGGGAATATCTGATTTGTTTTTCTTTGTTACCACTATAGTGATTCCCTTTTCCAGCATGTCTTCTGCTAGTTTCACCCCTGTAAAGTAATTGTCCATAGTGATACTTCTCAATGACTCTTCTACACTTTTTGCCCACTGGTTTACTACATTCATTCCCATTTTTTTGTATAGGCTCATCTGGCTGTGTCCTGTTTAAACTATTCCAGCTATAGTTTAAACTATTTTAGAATCACATATCCAGAATATTTTCAATACGTGCCTTGCCTGGTTTACTGGACATATACTGTGTAAATCCACATCTTCCATGTAATGTTACCAACTGTTCATCGACAGTGAGTGATTCATCAGGTACCATTCTTTTCCGACAATTGTTAAGAAATATTTCCAGATATATCGCAGAGGTGCTAGCGTATCATGCTCAGAGCAGCTGCCCTAGTACGTCTATCACCAAACCTAACCATTCTTCTAATATCCTCTAATCTGTTTACAGACATTGTAGCCTTATATATTGGATAGCGTCAACATTCAGTGGCTTGCGCATTATTAATGTGGTTAAATTTAAGCACCGATCTAATAGAGGCGGCGTTCTCCTAAATATCTGAGCTGTGTTGGAATTCATTAATAAATTTTGTAAGGCGAGTGAGACTTACTTTTGGCACAACTCTGGTTGTAATCAGTCGCTTCTTATTTCGCTCCTCAATGTTGAAAATATTGCAATATTAATATGAAGTTTTTATTACCCATCAGCAAACTGAGCTGCACAAGGAAAACAAATAATGGAAAAATGGAGAGGGACTTAGCACGGAAATAAGACTTTAAATCGATGTAAGGCATTTCGCATATGGCAATAATCCAGCCAGTGTAGGCTAATATCTGCTATCTTATTAATGTTTAACGGGTTGCAGCATCTGTCTATCTTCCCATGGACTGCATAGAAAACTCTTCGCATGTACACGGACCACTTCGATTTACTTCGGGCCACCGGTAGCGAAGTGGCTAGTTACTACAAACACTTGGAACGCAGTTTTTCCTCAACGTACGTTTAGCTGTATCCGCCCGGACACATACTGCTCGGTATAGTGTGTGTGCGCCGATCGCAATGAACACAACCTAACTCGAACAGTAAGACGATTGCTTAGTATTGTAATGTAACGATACCAAATTTTCATTGCATTGTTCTGTATGTTCAGTTTCCTTAGTTTGTAAACGAGTGAGTAGAGAAAGTCATGTAAATGTAACAAATTATAAGTTTTACTGGCCCTATTACTCCCTTATAGTAAACAGAGGAAGTATTGCATTCCACCAAAAAATTCCATACCGAGATATCATCGGAAATACACGTTTCAAAACCCCCTGAATAAGAAAAATATTCACGATTGAAATCTGTGTGTGTATGTGTGTGTCTGTGGGCAGCATAGCTCAAAAACGAAAAATCGGTTAAATACCAAACTTGGTATTTAAGTTTAGTATCTTCCAACGATGGGACCCGAAGATTTTCAAGAAAGTTCTCCACCTACAACTACCCTCTACATGGAACATTTTTCGAAAATTTTGAGTATCTCAACAATGACTAACGATATTTATTAAAATACCATATGTTTAAGATATTTTCACGAAAAACGAAATGTATATCTTGAATTTTCTGGGAATAGCTTCTGAAGACCTGTTCATTCCGGATGACTTTTGTATAACTTTTGCAAACCTTGTCAACCATAAGATATAGACAACAATTTACTGCACAAAAATTATAGATCTTGTTAAAACACACAATTGATGTCATATACATTTTTTGTGGAGTTAACCGTTTTCGACATATTCCGGATAATTCGTTTCAGTTTTGAGCTACTTTTCTCATATGCGAAGATGTCTTTCATTTCGTTCCTTTTTTGTTTACTCCTAGCAAGCGAAGAGAACCGAATTTTAATTGTTACATCTAGCGATTGGATTTTAAAGGATTGGATAATCGCTTTATCCTGTGCATTTCTTTATTTCCCTTCTACTTACAAAGAAGCAAATAATTAGACCAATTCTGGTAATCTTTTTCTTGATTAGCATGAAGTATATAACAGAATACTCTTTTGTAAGAAAAGAAGCTTGTTTGTGGAACAGCTAGAGAAAGTCATGTGAATGGTACACGTCAGAATTTTTGGATACTTTCAAGTTTAGTCTAGTCCATCTTTAATACCTTAATATTTTAAACATTCTCAATCATCTTGCATGTATTACCTCAACATAGTGACGTTTTACACATTCTTTATGTTTGTATAGTTTTCTAGTTTCCTTATAGTCTGTAACGCTGGCTTTCACTATATGTGGCACCACAGGCCATAAGGTCTTCTATTCATGGTATTGCATGCGCAATGTTATTTCTAAAAATAATGGTGTTGACTTTTCAATTTATTATCATTTAACTTAAGAATGGGTCAACATATATGTAAATATGGAAGTTTTCATTAAGTGGTGCGTAAAAAAATGCGAGTCTTCTGTTTATACAGATTGAAGTTTATTTAAAATTATTATAAACTCTAAACAAATTTACACCACAAACTTTCAATGATTTCTTTATACAAACTGAAGTCTATCTGAAATTACTGTGAACAACAGGAGAAATTTACGCAACCAACTTCCAGTGACCGAAGTCGAATTTTGGGTTCATAGTCATAGAAATGCATACCTTCAAAGTCCTTAATTCATTGTTTGAACGTCCTAGTAACGTTTCGTGATAGGATTTGAATGCACTAATATGAATTCACGGGAATTTTACCTAACACTTTATACGTAGACAAAATCGAAATCTTGTTTTCACTGTTCCAAAAGTCTTATACGAGAGAGCAAATGAGCTATCAATTTCTAGTATTTTGATAAAACCAACTTAATAACTTTTTTTATTGTTGCAAACAACTATTTTGTAATTTGAATCCGTAGGCCAATTTATATAATTATGCATAAAGTCTGACGTTATTTTAAATGCAGCTCTGTTTTGGGTTTGTCCTGACCATCTTCACCAAGTGTATATACTATTTCGTATGCAACAGTTTAGGCTAGCTTAGGCTGACTTAGGTTAGTAAGGTGTCCTGGAGTCGGACTAGGTTTGTATAGCTGGAATCAAGTTAAGCTAAATGATAGCGGGGCAGCTGAGCTGGTGACAAGAAAGTTTGGGATAGATAGGTTAGGGGAAAGCTAGCTGATGAGAGAATAGGCTAGTTTAGGCTAGCTTAGGCTAGCTTAGGCTAGCTTAGGCTAGCTTAGGCTGACTTAGGTTAGTAAGGTGTCCTGGAGTCGGACTAGGTTTGTATAGCTGGAATCAAGTTAAGCTAAATGATAGCGAGGCAGCTGAGCTGGTGAAAAGACAGTTTGGAATAGATAGGTTAGGTTTTCTTATGTTGGGTTAGATGCATTAAAAGATATTTCTTACGTTGTACATCATGCATACTCATATACGGAATACATACAGTATAATCTTTCTCATGCTGAGCGCTAAATTGTACCTTAAGAGCAATCTCGTACTACTTCAACCTCCCTGTTCCCAAGGTTGCGGGTTAAACCCAGCGAAGGACGATGTTTTTTTTTTTCAGGCGTAAAATCCTTTGCATGGCTTCCATCGAAAGTGAAGTATAGCCGTTGTTCCCGTGTCGTAGATTAGCGGCAGTTAAAAGAACCTCAAAAGAGCACCCTAAGCAAAATTAAGCAGTTTTTCTCGCCCATTATAGAATGGGAAATTGAGAACTGCAGCAGTTAAAGAGATTCCATAAATATAAAGCATCTTAATTTTCAACTTATTTCTCCTCACTTCCTCTGTTTGTATACTCCTATCTTTCCCATATATATGCATTTTCACTCGAGTTTTGGGTGTCTTATTTCACCTTTCATCGTCTTTTATAAACGCAATAAATTAATTACAGTGGAAATGCACTAAGAGAGAACTCCAGAGATCACTGATCATAAAATATGACAAAAGGTAAGAGAATGGTTCGTTTAAGCAATCAAGGAATTATAACCCATAATACACCTATAACACACACCAGTTCTTAAAAATAATGGGTCTAAAACTTTAACTCAGTAAGATATATGTCCAGTATATTCTGCCACTTTGCAAAAAGAGGTGAAGACTTAGTTCTTTCTTATAAGATGCTCTTCATGCGCTTAAGGGGTTTGAATTAAACCTAAATGTTTCGCCTATTTCCACTGCTATCATCTTTTTTATTTAATCTATTATTCGCTTATGGTCTGTAGCTATTATTTACTGTGCAACATTAATGTGCAATACCACATGCTGGGCATTAATGCTGCAGAAGTACAGTATTTATTCCAGATAAATGTTTTCATATCATGACGAATAATCCGATTCTTCTTCATTGATGTCTATTGAATCGTAATAGGATCGGTACTGTTCCAACATTGTTTGCAAAGTTCTGTTATAGTTAGAACAATATCTTCCATTGAATTCACTAACAGATCTCAAAATTCATTAACATGTTTTGACCAAAACGGTTCTTTTTAGTTCAGGCCAAACTTGATCTATATGATTCAGACAATGATGCGCCGGTAATCGCAAAACCTGTTATCCATCTTCTTAAGCTAAGTGGTCTACCAGGAAAGTTCTGATCGACTGATAACTTCTTCTATGTTTGTGTTTTCAACTTTTCCTTCTGCTTGTTAGTATCTGGTTTACTCCCCATACTACCAGGTTCTCTTGAGACGTAGAGGGAAAGTTCAAGGCTAGCTTTAACTTCCGTTGGTCATTAGAGGCCTGAGACACCCCTAACATTGCTTAAATATTGTAATTTTCGAACGAACGCATTTACGCAACTGCCTGGCTGCTAGGACAGCTAACATTACACCTTACTCGATTGTTTGCTGCAGCGATTGTTTGGCTGCAAGAATGACTCATTAGCAGTTCCGTATCACCGAGGTGAATCGGACCCTACGCGCTTACTCTCGTATTTTGTTGGCATTTGTTTTGTATTCTTCTTTTACAGTTGGTTCAGTATTATAAGTATAGTTCTAGGTATATCTTCCTTGGATACCAAACCAAATATTCCATAACGCTTGAAGTATTTGAAAACACTGGTGTTAGTTTTGCTGTTGAAGCAGATATTAAGGAGAGCAACAGTATCAGCCTACTCAGTGATTTGAAAAAGCTTCTGCCAAAATATGTATAAACCTGAAGGGTCCACAAAGATGGTTTGCCCAATGCACGCTCTTTCACATCCAAAGCAAACATTGTGAATCCCACAATAAAAACAAAAAGAACTGCAAAAGTAAATGCACCTATATGTGGTAACTCCCCTCTGTTTGAGCAAACATGCCACAATTATTTGCGACAGTTGCTTAGTCAGGAGAGGTAGGAGATGATTCTGAGTAACAGAACATTTCAAATTGGGTACGAGCTGTATTTCTGAAAATGTCAATGTATTTTCCTAATATAGTTTAGTATAAATTATAATATATGCTGTATTCATATTATATTTAAGCTAATATTTTGTGTGGTAAAACAACACTAAAAAGCATGTATATACACCTAAATAAATACCCTGAGTGCAGGTTGTGTAGCAGGAAAGATGAAACCGCCCTGTACCCGGTTTTACACTGTAATCCATTGGAAAAGAGACGGTATTAACCATGCTACCAAAAAGGTTAATATGGGCTTTATCTTTGTTAATACAAACCTCTCAGATAACGCACTGATTACTCTGGGAAATCGACGGCATTTTGCAGTGCACCAATGAGAGCGTCACTTCAGCCAATGAATGAGTAGAAATCACAAATGACAGAAATATGTCATCTCCGCGTGGAGTGAAAGCAACGTTGCAACGTCTTTGCTGTTTTCTCCCTCATTTTTGAGAAAAATAACATTAAAAAAAAGTCCATGTAAGGGGTGGAGAAACGTGTGGCATCCTTGAAAGATACCAAAATGAAATACCAAATTTGGTATTTAATGGCCTTTTCGTTTTTGTCACAGACAGACATAAGGACAGATACACACACGCACATACCACACACACACACACACACACACACACACACACGGACGTTTACAAAATCTTACTCTTCTGTTTGCTCTTTGTTAATATAAACATCTGTTACATTTGTTGTAGGTACAATGAAGGGTACAGAGGGGTAAAGCGATAATCCTCGCCTTCCTCGCTATCACTGCGATTTTCACTCATATATATCACAAACGCAGCATTGTCTTGTGGAACATCCCGCAGTTGAAATTGTCGCTCCTATTGCATGGTGTGCTGAACACCTCTTTCCCACAAACTGGAATGTATATTCGTCACACATTCTCTCAGCACTTTGCACACACGTTGGGAATTTTAATCTAACACAATAGCACTCTTGGGAGGAATATCTTTTCTAAAGTGTGTTCTTGTACCAAGCTTCAAATATTTCAGCTATTTAAAAATCTGACAATCGCCTCAAAACATGAATTTCCGGTTAAATTTCAGTTTCGAATTCTTGGGTGGACTACAGCAGCTTCTTTACCTACTTTTACATTGTAGAGAAAGTAAAAAACAAACAAACAAAAACTGTATGGCATTCCCAGGACTTATTCATTCTTCCAGAATATATTTTTACAGTTTAATGCAAGTAGAACATTTGGTTAGATATTCATTATTAGTGCTATGTAGTACTCTCGTTGCACTTAAGAACCTTGCTAATAGTATTCACTTGGTACACTAAGAAATAAATGTCTATACGTGTTACGCGAGTAAACTTGGAGAAAAAGTGACAACAATGCTTGCTATGTCACTGAATGCCTGCAATCTTATTGCAGACTTTGAAGCCGACGATGCTAACCTTTTCAGTAGCACGATATACAATCTTTGGGAACTAGGACCTTGATGTAATTGTATCACATAGGTATCTAGTTCAGTAGCTTCTGAAGCTATTTATGGGCACAGATTGGCTAAACTAGCACAACTAGAAGAAATACTTCACACTAAGTCTCTGGTTTCGGTGCGAGGAGGGTGGTAAGGTCAATCTTGTTTTGCCTCCCGGATGTCAATCAATCAACCTAAATAAAACTATACATAAGAAAAGTTAAAATAAGATAAACAAAAATAATACATTCAGACATATAACTACAAACATATAGCGGACCAACTATGCTCCGCGCGTCTGTCGGTGTTCCTTTAAGACGCGCGCCTAGGGAGGTTAACGTTACACCATTCCAATAATCCCCGTGCTTTACTGGTGACCCTCCATTTTATTCCCTACAACTAACAGAGCTTTTTGGTGACTGCAACGTTAGACACTATTTCAGTTTAGTTTGAGAGGAGCGTTGCATGAATGAGAATTTTGCATGTGGGTAGGGCAGCGCACAGACATTTGCTGTATTGATATGTAAGTCGCTTGCTTTATCGCACTGCTTTGCGAAATAGTTACAGGAATACCGAAAACGGCGAAACTAGAAAAAATTCATACGGAATTGGACAGGTAGAGTCAGAATGAAAAATTCAAAGACATAATCGGGATTTAAACCACGGATCTGCCGGTCTTCGTCCGGTTGCTCTAATCAATGAGCTACCATGGCAACATGCCAACAGGACATTAACTTTCCAACTGACTCGCATGTTCACGGTTGGGAAATTTAATGTCGTGTTGGAATGGTGCCATAGTACTCCACTCGTTAGAGTAACCGGACAGAGACCGGGAGATCCGTGGTTCAGATCCCGGCTATGGTGTTGAAGTTTTCATTGTGACTCTACTTATTGAACTCCTGTCCAATACACGGCTTGTGTGGAAAAACAATTAATTCCTATGGCAGTTTCGAATCGTTTACTGAAGATATTTAATGTTCTTCCTTGTTTCATCTGGAGCGCTGTACCCTGCTTTTGTGCTGAAGATACGATTTTATTTTAGTACCATGAATTAATGTATTTATTTTACGACTTTTTCGTGTTATACGGTGTGCGTATCCACATATTCTGTGGGTATTTAAATAATATTTCTTTATAAGGACATGATAACATAAAGATGTAACTTAACTACGCAGAATATGTGACAAACTGATTATCCTGCTCACGCAGGTAAATCATGACCGTACTAGGACAAACGGGAAGCCAGCACAAGGTTGATCGAACAGATGCTTTTGTTTCGTCGAACATGTGATGCACCCACTTATTAACAGAATAGTGAAAAAACGAATAATTTCAAGCATCGAGTGTGCAATAAGAGGTAAAAGGATGACATTCGAGTGTTATCGGGAATTTGCGATGAATCATTGATTATGAATAACAAACGACTTTTAGGAAACCACTAAACGTGTCACAGTCATTTGAATGGAAATGTCGGAGAGCGCACCAGGTAAGTGACAGCTGCATAGTTTTAAAGCCATGCGTCAGTCCTCCCGCCCTCCCCCCTCATTCTCATCCCCTATCTACATTTTTGTGTTTCTCTATAAGTAGGCTTACAAACTATTTTATCCTGAAACCTGGACACTTGAAAAATAAGTTTCCGTTTGAAAATATTTATAATATAAAGCCCTTATTTATTACGAAGCAATAACTTTCCACACCTCAAATATAAATTTACTAAAGAAGAAATGAAATTGCATTACTGCAAAGTTCTACTCGTTAGCTGATTGAATCATTCGTATTTGAACGTTTGTTACATTTTATTTTGTCATAAAATTAATTTCAACTGGAATCGTTGTTTATTTTAAAAACCATTAAGCACTTCGTTGTACATTCCACCATTTTACCTTTATCTCCGATCGTCTCCTTAGCGCGGTGGTAGCGCGGCTGCTTGAGACCTGGGTTCGATTCCCGGTACCGGCGTGGGAAATTTTGCCCGCTGGGAGCCCTGGTCCGAGGTGCACTCAGCCTTGTGAGTTCCTTGGGGGCGAATTGAGAAATAGCGGCTCCAGATCGAGGAAACGCATAAACCGGCCGGAAGTTACCTTTATCTCCAAGCCATATGTTGTTCATAATGGAAAATGCCCTTTTAGCAGGAGCAACAGACCAAAAATTATACTCAACAATGCGGTTGAGAGAGCCCAGCATAGATATATTCTCATTTATGAAATCAGTTGGGCAGATTGATGATCAAAAATGATTTGGCAACCACTACTTCATCAAAAAGTTGGTCTACCAATATAGCTGGTTTTATTGATTTTTAGTTTCTCTAACACGCACTGAGCACATACATAGTGCAGGTGTTGTATTGCAAAAAAAGGTATTTGCGTGTGTGTATGTCTATACGTTTGGACAGCATAGCCCAAAAACGAAAAGACGGTTAAATAATAAACTTGCTATTTAAGTGTAGTATCTTCCAAGGATGCGACACGATGCTTTTCAAAAAATACCTACCATGGAAAAACGTTTGAATCTTTGTTCTCCAAATTCCTCTAAATATTTTGATTAAAATACCATATATTAAATAATTTAAATGAAAAGTAAAATGTATATCTTAAATTTTCTGGGAATAGGCTTCGAAGACCTCTTCAATCTGGATGAATTTTGCATAACTGGTAAACTGTAAGAGGTGGGCAGAAAGTTATTACACAAAAAATCCATATCTCCTTAAAACACACAATTTATGTCATACATGCCTGCATACATACCTACATGCATGCATACATATATACATACATACATACATACATACATACATACATACATACATACATACATACATACATACATACACTCACACATACATACATACATACATACATACATACATACATACATGCATGCATACATACATACATACATACATACACTCACACATACATACATATACACACATACATACATACATACATACATGCATACATACATACACACATACATACATATACGCATACACATATGCATACACACATACATACATGCATACACACATGCATACATACATGCATACATGCATGCATACATACATACATACATACATACATACATACATACATACATACATACATACATACATACATACATACATACATACATACATACATACATACATACATACTTACATACATACATGCATACATACATGCATACATACATACATGCATGCATACACACATACATGCGTGCATACATACATACACACATACATACATACATACATACACACATACATACATACATACATACATACATACATACATACATACATACATACATACATAAACACATACATACCTATATTATTGTTATTGACTTTAATTTTCCACTACTTAAACTTTTCTCAAACGGGAAGTCAAATTTTGATTCATCTTTATTTTGTTTTTCCCCTGGCCATACAAACAGAACCAAACTTCAGTTTTGATTATAGATTTTTCTTTGCTTATTCCCTTTTTTTCCCTTCTCTTTAGAAGGAAGCAAGTAATAGGACAATTTCTGTTAATGTTTATCTTAATTATCATGAGGTAGATAAAAGAATAATCTTTTGTAAGAAATTTGTAGAGCAGGAAGAGAAAGTCATGTGAATAGAGCATCCAGACATTCAACATACATCTCTACTTCATGTTATATAGTGGCATTGATCTTTAGCCATATAACTTTATTTTTCAAACATCTCAGTATACGAGAGACGTTGGTCATGACCATTAGTAAACACTCTTCGTATATTAACATAATTGACATCGCACTCCTCATGCTAGAGCTTTCAAACAAGTTTATTAGCTTCCTGTGGCACAAATTGATTGTGGCACCTTTCCTGAAGGGGCGGTTCAGATTTTGGGGTTCGATGAAACTAATAAGTTGCACTTGCTGTAGTTTTGTCCATATAAATGAATGAATAAGTGTATTTATTGACAAAACAGAATCATAGATTGAGCTTCATCAATCGCAAGGATTCAGAGATCGTATGTGCTTTTGCAAAACACAAAATTGTAGGAAGCAATATTAAAAAGACAACAAAGAATTAAAAGGGTAAACACGTAAATAAAAAGACAAAGATATTCAAATACATCAATTTAAATCTACAGCACAGAGGACACCTTATTGAGATGCATTAATGTGCCCTATTAGAGACAAATACATTTAAGCTCTTCTCTACTGTCAACCTTCTCAGATCTCTGCTGTCTTGCTTAAGTATAAATTTACCTAGCCCGTCCACGTCTTCCGTGCCTGCCAGTAGCGTCTAACATGCTTCTAGCTCTACATTCGCGGTGGTAAAGGACCGCGGTAAATATTTTCACCTCTATTCCTACGTACCCCTACATCTTGCCAAGATGTGGATCCACGACTCTTCCTCCACGCAAATGGGGCAAATTCTCATACCATTCTCGTCAGCAATTTTTATGCTCCGCCATGCTCCTAGTCTAATTCACGCGAGGCTCTCTCTAATGAGTTTGGTACCTGTTTTGATGTATTGCTGCATACCCCACTCCGATTTTAGTCCAGACTGTACTTCTAATGAAACCTTCTCCGTGCATTGCGCAATTATTTGCTGTCAATATCACAGAGGTCGTTCTTAATTTTTCTCCAAATACTCTGTCTGTTTGTCATCCAAATATATTCCATCCCAATGGTTTCCAACATTTTCTTTAATTTTGATGCCCACGTCGAATTACTTTCCATTCGTACTGTTCATGGTAGCAGACTGTACTAATTAGATATTGGTTTCCGTGAACGATTTTCAGCAAGGTAATTGTCCACGCGTAAACCAGTATCACTCTATACTGGGTCTTCAGATTTATTCGGCCTTTAGCGCCATTGTGTTCAAATGCATGACGTCATTATTAGTTCAACAAGCCTTTTGTCTCAAAAAGGAGGTAGGGAATTGCATCTTGGACTTCATGCATTGCCAACTTTGTAAACATGTTGATGTACTGGGCGATGCAGAATGTTTTTCACCAGGACGTTTTGTGCGTTCTTTAGTTTTTGTATTTTCTCAATTACTTCTTTGTAGGTCAGTTTTCGTTTACTGCTGTAAATATTATAAATAAGCATTTATTGTAATGGGAAAGTTGTGCTATAGCGTTACCATTACCATCAAATTATTTGCGCCACCTATCAGCGTAAATGCTGCGATTGTGGATTTACGAGACGCAAGCGAATGTTTTAAATGCAAACATTGGAAGGGTACAATACAAGTCCCAGTTTATTAAGGTGACCTCGAAACTGTTGACATCCACCTCTTCTACTCATCGTTCGCTAGTTCTCTACAAGAGGCAATGCGTGATAAACTCGCTACCTAATATTGATGTCATACACTGGCAAACGATTGGCAGCAAAGGCCGAATAAATCTGAAGACCTATACAATATTATCACTTATAATACTACCATCACTTTCAAAGCAGTATTTTATTATGTTCGAGGTTTAGAATAAAAGGTAAATCTTAAGTTCTTCACGAAGTTCTCACAACAGCTGGTAGCAGAGTAGGAAATCAGGTGCAGTTAATTTATAACATTTTTTAACTCAATGTGCGCGAAGTCATAGAGTTTTTTTTTAACTTGAGTTACTTGCACAGTGTAAATGTAGAAATACTTATATATTTTAGTATACGAGCTTCTACATTGATATGTCACACATCTACTTCACTGTGCAGTCCATTATAGATTATATGAGCACCACAATAATCATCCACAATAAATCTTACCAATTCCTTCTGCAAACGAAGGAAAACACTTGTCATTCCTTTACGCTTCCAAAATTAGGGGTATCACCACAGAACCGAGCGGGAAGGGTCAGGCGGTTTCGTCTGTGGCCCACATTCGGATCGCCGGTTTACTTCATATGGCCGGCCTACCTGATGCATGGATTTTTTGCGGTTTCCCCCGGCGAATGCTGGGTAGGTTTCATTCATCCCACGTATTTCCTGTCCCTCCATGGCGTTTCCATTGTCATTTCTTTCATCCTTCATTCCGTCGGTTTCTTTCGGTCTGAAGTGGCAGTAATGGTGCTCGGTGCGGCGTGGCAGTGTAAAAGTGACTCTCCGTCCTCCGGTTTCGGCTGGTTGCTCGGATGAGAACGGGGAAGTTAGAACCCTTGCGGGGTTTCCGGTGTATCCTCTCACCTTATCCCTCCCAGGGGTGCTTAGGCGGCGACGTGGTCGAGTGGCTAGACTTCTTGTCTCTCATCTAGACGGCCTGGGCTCAATCCCAAGCGACTGCATGTGAGATTTGTGTTGGACAAAACGGCGCAGAGGCGGGTTTTCTCCGGGTTCTCTGGTTTCTCCCGCCATCGCATTCCACGGGTGTTCCATCTTCATTCCATGCATCATCAGTGTCATCGCCTGCGATGCCACAAGTAGTGAAAGCGGGCGTTAAACACTACCCAAACCCCGCTCCCGGGGCGCTCAATAACATCATATTTGATGTCGAGTCCCCTCCAAACGTATTCTACCCTGTCACCACAGAAACTAATTACTTTCTGTACTGAGCAAGTTTTCTTTATGACCGATATCAAATAATTTGCTAATATCTCAGAAGTTCCACCAGGCACGAACTGAAGTTCTGCAAGCTTAACTTTCACGCCTTGTTCTGGCAAGAGTTACCGCACAACACAGGGAACAATAAATTTTGTTTGCATTTTTGTTGGACGCATATATTGTTAGTGTTACAAAATTCGTTGTACTGCAGTCGTCGTTTAATCCTTGACTACCTTAGTGCAATTAAATTTCCTATAATAGCATATAACTTTGTTTGAGCAAGATCGAATTCAGGTTCGAAGAACTTGGATATTAATGTTGAGGAACTAAATCGTCAGTAAGAGTTTGGAACGTAGCTTTTTTAGCAGCAAGTCAAAGTTGTTTGTTACCTGGATCGGCGCCTTTAAACAAAAATGACAAAATGACTGAGGCACTGGCTTTATGCTCTGCAACTTTCAAATGATCTTTGACGTCCGAATCCCCACTGTGAGATACTGCAAATTCTGATAAACACTGATTATTCTTTACGCTGACCTCATAACCACACATGGAAAAAAAAAAGGATAATCTTGCTTTAAAGCATCAGTAAATTAGATATTTCACTCTTGGAAATATTAACTTACTTATTTATACTTAAGTAGAATTCAAATCTATAACCCCCCCCCAAAAAAAAACAAGAATTCGCCTTTCGAGAACATTGTCAAGCAGCAAATTCTATTAATCAAGGCAATAGTATGGGCTTGTTGAAATATGATCCTGTTTTAGCACAGCACCTGCATACAAACCTCTACTATGTTTTAAGAATTTTTGTAATTGAATTCAAAATGACATAATACAAGCCGTGGTTTCGACGGTTTTTACCAACTGTTAAACATGACATGTGGATATTCTTTTGTTCAATACAATGGAATTACTTGTCAAACAGTGTGAATAGGAAAAGCACTCAAGTTTGTATTTAATGCTATGTTAAGAAAACTCTCAAGTAATTGATTCAGATATTTAAGCACCAGTGGAAGATTTCAAATTTGTTTCTCTTTTTGAAACTTGTCTTTCTCTTAAATATTCGACAAAATATTCACTTTTGTCGATGTACTGTGTAACATACTTTAAAGCAAATGTCAATAGAACGTTCAAAAAGCTTGCTGCTCAATAGCAACATTACGTGATGACTGAAAACAGATTTTTCAATAAATCGTGTCTCAATTGGAGGTCTTGGAAGAGGAAAATATCGAATATAAACTTTTCTACTCTGAAGTGTTTGGTATCGTTGATAACTGTTTGTACGCAAGACTTAAAATTATTATAATTCGAGAATTTTCAATATATTGCCACATGAAGACTAAGTACCAATTCCCCAAAACAAGCTTTCAAGGTTTCTTATAAATCGGTCTGGGTAGCTCAGTCTGTTATGCGCTGGCCTTCTGAACTCAAGGTCGCAGATTCAAACCGGGCCCAGACCGATGTTTCTTTAGTGTGCTTAATAGCGACAGCCCCATTTCAATAGCTTTACTTGCACGTTAAAGAACTCCTGCTGGACGAAATTCTGGCACACCGGCGGCACTGATATGATCCTGCAATTGACAGTGTCTTTAACAAACAAAATATTTTACCTACTTCTTATATACATATGGAAAGTAGTTCGACACCATTCAATTGAGAGGAAAACTGACTGTAGTGTATATTACAAGAGTTTAGAGACTGATTCCGGGTCGCGAGCTGACTTCTCACCCGAAGGTCCCGTGTTCAATTCCAGTCTGGGGTGGGGAATTTTTGTTTAGTCAGAATTATTCCCTATCCCCCCACAGGGTCTGGTAGTATGTATGTGAGAGTGAATGTGCGTATATTTGAAAAAAAAAAAAAAGATTAAAAACAATCGTTTAAAGATCCTACAGTCAACGAGTTGTTTCTAAAGCAAAGCCCCCGATATGACCATACATGTTAAAGAAAGTCATATAAATAAATAATAATAAAACGTGTTTAGAAATAAAACCACAAATGAACTTGAACTACTGATCAGTAATTCAATGCTAAAACAAAATTTTCTGCAATGTAAAAATACATTTTCTGTGGAAAGTTCGTTTTCAGTGCTGAAGAGAATCAAAAGTTGCTCGGAGCTCTACTGGAGAAGAGATTAAGTGAGAGACTTTCTCATTTTGTAATCATTTCAACTGAAGCTCGCTTACTAATAAAAATAAAATAAGGAAAAGCAACAGTTTGAAAGAAACAGAAAATTAATAAATTTGCTTCCCAGGAGAGAAGGATATATTTTCAATTCCCTCGATCATACAGAAGTGACCACCAAAGTGTCAAAAGTGAACTTAAATCCAGAAATTAACTATTATATTTTAAATTTTACTTAAGGTAGCTTTATTAAATGTAATATTTCAGTAACCATTCTTTCAATTTAAACCGTCCCGATTTTGATTTTTAATATGTATATCTTTAATTTAAACTACTCTCAGTTGTGTTTTTAGCTTTAATGTTTGTTTATTCGTTTGATTCATACTATTGCTGGTTGTGATTTTTATCAGGGCAGTCCTTGATTTCCTTGATTTAGGTTGTTTACTTAAAACTATAATGTGTATTTAGTGCTTCGGCTGCCTGAATGGTCAACGTACGACACTGGATACATGAAATATTATTTATTTATTTATTTTAATTGCTCCACTTATATAGCCCCCTTTAACACCTAAGGTCATGTTGGGGGCGTTTTACCGGAAAAAATTCGTTGTCTGTAGGTTTAAAGTTTTTATTTTCCTCAAACCAAAGACAACTCTGCTGAATTAATGAAATATCGAAATCAGCATACATCTGGTTTACCTCTGAAATGTGCTTGTTGCCAGCAGTTACAATTAACTGTGTATTCTCTTATAACGTGTTTTACTTCAGGTCTATTTTATATCATTCTCACCCCTTCATCATTTCCTTGTTTTGAAGTATCAAACTGATTTTGTTCGTATTCTTCGAATCTTCTGCTGCTGCTGCCGCTGCCGCCACTACTACTACTACTACTACTACTACTACTACTACTACTACTACTACTACTACTACTGCTGCTACTACTACTACTACTACTACTACTACTACTACTACTGCTGCTGCTGCTGCTGCTGCTACTACTACTACTACTACTACTGCTACTGCTACTGCTACTGCTGCTACTGCTACTCCTGCTACTGCTACTGCTACTGCTACTGCTGCTACTGCTATTCCTGCTACTGCTACTGCTACTGCTGCTGCTGCTGCTACTCCTGCTACTGCTACTACTACTACTACTGCTACTGCTACTGCTGCTACTGCTACTCCTGCTACTGCTACTGCTACTGCTGCTACTGCTATTCCTGCTACTGCTACTGCTACAGCTGCTGCTGCTGCTACTCCTGCTGCTGCTGCTGCTGGTGGTGCTGCTGCTGCTGCTGCTCCTGCTTGTGCTGCTCCTGCTGCTGCTGCTATTTATTTATTTATTTTAACCCGCGGAATACTTAGATATCAGCTTAAGCTACCCTTTGCAGGTTTTTCTATTATACCACAGAAATTTAGAAAACATTTACGCGTTTACATATATGAAGCCAAATCTGCCACTTCCGGTTCCTTTTCTATTTCTTCTTTTTCATTTTCTGTTCATTCTTCGCTAATTTGTTTATTTAATAGAACATTTTATTAGGTACTATTTTTTCTTAATATCCTTTCGTTTTCATATTTATTATCTAATATTATACTCTGTTTTTTTATTACTTTAGTTATCAAACATACTCCAGTAAATTCCTTAGCCTCTGTGTTCGTTTATCTGCATTAACTATCTTGTTTCTTTTTCAATTTAAATTTTTTAGCAAAATATCTTTTAAGATTTTCTTTAACCCTACTTGCTGTGTTTCTTTCGGTTTTCCTATTTACTTGATCAATTTTCTACTTATCCATAACCTGTCTTGGTGATGACTCTTTCCCACATCCATTTTAGGTGGAACAGTGTTCCTTCCCTCCACTTCCTTCCTTCTTTCTTTTTTTCTTTTTGAGAAGTCCTTGCGCTCATGCTCTTCCTCTCCTTAGTCATCGTCATAACATTTCAGAAGTTTAAAAAATCAACACACTACTTAGTTAGCTGGATTGTACATAACGACATACATGGATCTCTGTTCAGGAATTCTGAAAATTATATATAGAGAGAGCAGTAGTTGAACCTTTAGTGTTGCATTGTACTTCAGTGTTTAGGAAATGCTTTGATATGAGTTGGGTTCAACATAAATTAGCACACATAGAGCGAAGCTTTATTCTGTGAATTATCAAAGCATTTAGAACTGTTGCTACTGATGCCGCTTTAGTTATCCCAGGCAATAAACCTTTATATCTGTCTGGTATAGCAAAAGCCGAGACAGCACTGCTTCGGAAATGCTTTTACATACGAAGATGCAATTTTGCATTCGGTAATCGAAAGAGCAGCACATTTTACTAGTACCGCACACTCTGCTTACATTAATAAATTCGCTTATCATAATGAATGTAACAGAAATCATAATTTGAACACCTTTAAGCACGGTTTAAAATTCTCTAGAGAAGGAATGGTGGATAAAATCGGATGCGCTTTTGTTGTGTTCAATGATGGCAGTAAAATTTATTCGCAAATGACTGGACTCTCTACGGAGTGATAATTTGCAGTAACAGAGCCCTTTGCTATTATTAATGGAGCTGCCATTTGAAGCAAAGCTTAAAATTTGATTGTTGCACTTTCATTGAGTCATAAACTATGCTAACTGCTTTTAAAATGGGCTAAATTTAAAAATCAACGTTCTTTTTTTATGGTTTTTAGGTGGTGTTCTTTTGTCAGTAGACTCTGTGGCATATAAAAAAACTCCCGCGGGACTATATGCTAATATAGGCTAGTTACGGGCTAGACAACTGCGTTACTCGACTATATGGCAATGCAGCTATTCAGGAACATTCTCGATGCTAACAATATATCAATACCTTCTTCACTGTCATTACATTCATGTTTGTTTCAACGAACGTTGCTGTTACAGTATTAATAAAGGAAGGGTTTCATTGTAGCCGGGTTTTCACCACTATGAATGACAATGTTAGAGGAATGTACTTAATTATATTATGCATGTAGAGCTCAGTATTATAGCGGAAAATATTCTTTACTTCGACGTTTGAAGGTAAATATCCGTTGAATGAACACCGGAGCAGAACATTATTTCAGTCCCATTCAAACTCAATCTCATGTCCTTTCATACTACACTTAGAGCCGGTTATGCGATAAAAGTTGTTGTTTTGTACATTAGCTTTACTTTATTGAGCTCTTTAATCAACATACCTATTCCACAGAAAACTTCATCTACTTTTGCTGGCCTAGATAATAGAAATGACTGGAGGAAATAAACATGCGTACATTTCATTGCAGAAGGTTTCATTAACTTAAAAACACTTATTTTTTGAATTCATAAAATTATGTTATATTATGACGATATATTGCGTTGTAGGCTATAAACTAATGAGTGATTCTGTCAGGATTCCAAAGTGCCTACATCCTGACTACCACTATACATTCCTCTGTATCCCAAACCCATATGTCTACCTGACCTTCCTTCCCACCTCCAATCGCAAACGTAACAGCTGCATGCTAACAGAACCCAGATTGCAAGGAATCTCACAAGGTGGTTTCTATCCCATCCCCAAGGCGCTGAAAGTCGCAACCCCATTCATTAATGTTCAACCCTGACACATACGAAACATCTTGTTCTACTTGAATCCAAGCTGAAAATGAATTATCCAACAGGTTTGACGGTAATTGTTATACCTACACTATCCACATTAATCTTCCTATCAATTTGATACTGTCGCTGCATTTAACAGCATTGTATACAGTTTTCCAGCAACTTGGAATCACAGGGGAAAGAAGAACTATTAAACTCCATGGCACGACAAGGAACCTTGGCCTACCGCCCGGCCGCTGCGTCCCCCATCTCAGTCCATGACAGACGTCCTGGATGGGGTGCAGTATTGGGGAGTGAGACGTGGTCAGCGCCTCGAATCCCTCCCGGCCGGTTAATGCGGTCCTCATGACCTGGAGCCGCTACTTCTCCATCAAGTAGCTCCTCAATTGCGCCCCCAGGGACCTCACGAGGCTTAGTGCACCCCGGTCCATGTCTCCCAGCGGGGGAAAAATCCCCACGCCGGTCCACCACTTGGCAAACAGCTGCGCTACCACCGCGCTAAGGAGACAACCAAAGAAGAACTATTATCTTGAGGAATTCTGCAGACCTTCCGCAACGAGGGGCAATGTAATGTACGAGGGCTGTTCAATAAAGAATGATCATAATTTTATTACGGTCATAATTTTCGCACTAAAATTCAATCTTATTATATACTGTTAGCTTAATGTGAAACAGACACGCCGTAGTAGTTTCATTGTTGGTACTCCTGGTTCCCGCCTGTGAGAACCAGACAAGTTCAGACATGTAGAGTATCGCCTACCGCTACAATGAAGGTAACACGCGAGGACCAATATGCGACATTGAAATTCTGCTTTCGTCTCAACAAATCTTCAGTTGAGGCCTATACAATGTTACAGGAGGCCTATGGAGAGTCTGTTCGTCCTAACAGCACAGCTAGAAGGTGGTTTAAAATATTTAAAGAGGGGAGACAATCAATTTCAAAGGAAGGCGGACCCGGTGCTCCAGTTACAGTCTCCTTCACCACCAACCCCCAAAAAAGCGAAAGTGGTTGCTTCTGCTGGGAAAGTTATGGTCATCTCATTCTTTGATATTCATGCAATGGTTTATCAGCATGTTCTACCTGCACACACATCAGAAACTGGACAATACTACAGGGATGTCCTGAAAAGATTGCAAGTCCGTATCAGGCGCAAAAGACCACATTTCCGTGAAGCAGGCTGGATGCTGCACCACGATAATGCGTGGCCGCATATTGCCAATGTTGTTGCTGAATATCTTGCAAAAATCAACGTGAAGTGCATGCCTCACCCTCCCTATAGTCCGGATGTAGCCCCATATGACTTTCTTCTATTCCCTAACTTGAAGAAACGTCTTCGTGGGAGGCATTATCCACCATCAGAAGCAGTGGTGAAGGCTGCGGAGGCGATTTTGAAGGATCTCTCAAAAAATGGTTTCCAGCATGTCTTTGAAGACTGGCAGAAAAGCTGGGACAAGTGCATCGCATTCATGGGAGACTATTTTGAGAAGGACCATCAAAATTATGAGGATGGTAAAGGTACGTTGTCAAAAAAAATTGTATTCATTCTTTATTGAACAGCCCTCGTAACTTTACGTTTACTTTGCAGTGTAAGATACGTTGGGTATCCATTTAAACATTAGTGATAATACACACGCATTTTCCCAGCAAGGCTAAGGAATATAAATTAAGGTATTCTATAAAAAAACAAATATTATACTGGTATGACAATACTAAACTATTTTGTGTTGGTATCCTGTTAAACTATTCATTAATATTTTGTATCCATGAAGGGCAACGATTTCATTTTGTTGTTAAAAATCCTAACTGTTATGCAAATCAAGTAGCATCATTGTCTGTTAGAGCACTGCATATAGCTATACAACATAGCGAATGAATCAATTGTACCCCCAATGCGTCTCTCTAAACCAATGTCTTGGCATACAACTAATATTCCAAGTGCAGGTAACTGAGTAAGTAAGCAAGCAATGAACACCATTTACAGTTTGAATATGATGTTACACTGCGGTGAGTCTATATACCCTTGCAATCAGAGCAGATTCAAAAACATATATCAACATTGATTTAGATCAATGTACTTGGGTCTCTCTTTAATATGTTTCCTAGCTCCTTCGAGATTTTCAGGCCACATAGCATATTTGCTATCAATGTTTGGGCATCCTCTTTGTTTTTACATTCATAAGCACGAATGCAGGCACTTTATGAAGCATTTTTAGACAGTTCAGAATATTTACAACTCTTACATAGATGAAAACCGTGACTAACTCTCAAAATACATATACAACAATTATAAACCTTTTGAAGCTAAATGGAAAATATCATACCATTTAAAGGCATTCCACAAACCAACGTACACAAACCCTACGGAACATCACAGCACTATAGAACAGACACGTATATAAGTCCAGTTGAATAAAGAATGATCTTAGTCTCACTATCCTTGCATGATAGAAGCCTGTCTATCCCAAACACCCATTTATTCATCAGATGCATGTTTTCATAATTTAGCCTATTATAACATAACCTAACCAAGCATAAGCGCGATAACTAACACTTCTATTCTAAATACTGGCTGGAGTATAATCCGGGCTTGTGGACCGTGGTCTACTGGGCTTCTCCTTCTTCTTCCCAGACGTTTCGTCTGCGACTACGGCAGACATCTTCGGTGGCAACGGCGAGGTCGAAGTGCTCTAGTGGACGTTTCAACTGCGACTCTATTCTAAGTTAGACGGACGCTCAGTATGCCTACCTATCAGTTAAATACTAATTACGACTCATATCACGCATGCCAAATGATAAAGAATCCTAGAATGTTAGTCTAATATAACCTAACCTATGCTCCGTGGCCTATACCTTACGTAATTTAGCCAATGAGAGAATAGCCTTCATCGTGAATCAGTCCAATGCATCCTATATCCACTAATTGATATCCTAATCTATGCTAAGATATCAGCACATCTAACCACATGTATCCAAAAAGTAACCACATGCAATAACAATCTGACGTGTTGCACTCATATGGCTTTCTCTACCTGTTCTGTAAACAAACTATTCTTAGAAAATATTATTCTTCTATCTACATCATGCTAACTGAAATAGACATTTACACAATTGGTCTTACTACTTAGTTCCTTGTAAGCAGAAGGGAAATAAGGGAATATACCAGGCTAAAGCGATAGTCAAATCTTTTAAATGCCGATCAATATCTGAACAAGCGAAGTTCGGGTCGCCTTGCAGAAAAAAAAAGACAGAAATGAAACGAAAAGTGACCCCATTTGAGAAGATGCGTGGTTTAAAATTGAAAACAATAACACGGGATATCTCGGAAACGGTCTACTATGTAAGAAAGATGTAAAACACTTAAATTGTGTATTTTAACGAGATCCCTATTTTTTGTAAAATATGTTTTTGTGTAACTCTTACGGTTTAGCAGTTATGCACCAAAATACATAGGTCTCCAGAAGCTGTTCCCAGAAAATTCAAGATATACATTCTATTTGTAATGTAAATAGCTTTAATATACACTATTTTAATCAAAATCGTTGAGCTCTATTTGAGAAAAACAGAATTTTCAAATATTTTCCCATGTAAAGGGTAGTTTGGAGTGAGAGGGTTTTCTTGAAAAACTTCGTGTTGCATCCTCGGAAGATATCAAACTTAAATACCAAGTTTGGTATTTAAGGTCTTTAGTTTTTGAGAGCACACAGATACATACCAGGACCTTTTTCTAAAATGTTTTTTTGGACTCAGGTGGCCTCAAAACATATATTTCCGGTGAAATTTGGACATTGAATTTTTTAGTGGAATTTAATATTTCCTATATACACTATGTACATAGTACGTGTAGAGAAAGTAAAAATGTAACTATCTCGAACCAAAATGTGCCCTATATATAACCAAAATGTGAATAGTATTAAATAAACTGTAATCACATGTATCCAATGCTTAACCATTGTGTAACCAAAATTTATAAACGCGTGGCCAAGCCGTCACAAAAATGTAACAACAATATAACCACAGCAATCACATATAGACACATGCAGACTTGAGCTAACCAAATCCCCTAAACCAAACATCCAAGCGATCACCTTGATATCCCAACTCATCACAACCTAACCTAAAATACCAAAATCCAAGTTACCCAATACTTCACTTACCTATACATGTTCAAACGTATCTCCTCTTAGAAATTATTGATCACAGAATGTTAAGGCGAACTACTAAAGCTAACTAATGCTATCTAACATAACATTAATGTAATTACATTCACTAAAACGCAGTCTGCATCCCACAACACACCATCTTGACTGTGAGGAAATGGAGACTGATGCTAAGTATCATTTCCTAGCTTAAGTCAACCAAACAGGACCTCATCCTACTTAACCTATCCCCACCTCAGATATCAGTTAAGACCTGAAGTTGCTCAATTCACTACTAGAAGCATTCTTGGATAAATAAATATAGCAGTTAATACAGACAAGTTGGATTTTAAGGAATAGACCAGCTCCCTAAGCTGCATAGGAGAAAATCGACAAGTCAGTAGTGAACCGTCCTGTAGTTGGAGGAGTTGAAAATGAATGAAAGAATCAAGAAAAGCTGAACATCATACATTCAGGCAATAAAAAGCCCAATGAAGTAGTAGTATATCGGAAACAAATCTAGAGTTTCTACAAGTGGAAGAGGATGCTGGAACTTGCGGGAGGAATTGATTATTATCTCCACTGCGGATAAAAATGCACCGGTGATTTGTTTAAGAATGGTACCAGAATACAGTGAAAAATCCTGAAATTCTAAGAAGAATGTATGAAGATGATAGGGCTGGAAATATACACAGAAAAATGAATGTTGAAAGTGCGTGTATGGGAGTTGTAATCAAACATGTAGGATGATTCGTTTTCACCTTGGATTCAAATAGAACTAGATGTTTCGTATGTGTTAGGATTAAATATTAATGAGTCTAGTTCCGTCTTTCAAGCGCTTGGAAAGTTGGGGGGGGGGAGTAATCTCATGTGGTTAGGAATACAAAGGGAGTACATTCTGAGATCCCTTGTAATTCGGGCCCTGTTAGTATGCAAGTGTTTCTTTTACAGTGGGAGTTGGAAGCGGGGAGACGTATGTGCTTGGCGTCATAGCCAGGTAGTCAGGTACTTTGGAATTCAAGGAATGCCAAGTGCTGTGAGGCGTCTTGCAAACAGGGACCTGTTAACATGCTGCGGCGCTAAAACGAAAGTGATGCGGAACACAGAGGAGGGAGTCAGTAGTCAGATGCTTGGGTACACTGGTACTGGAGGTGAGATAACCGTATATTCACTGTTGCCAAAAGGAATTAGGGAGCGGCCGCCGGCCACCGGCCTTTTGTTAACACTAGAATGCAGAAATGTAACCCTTTGCAGGTTGCATCTAATTAGATGACGTCACCGTACAGTTGGGGACGTGATATATGTCATGTGTTTTGCAATGTCGAAGAAGGGAGGAAATTGTATGTTACTATTTGATCGTTCATAACTTCCATATCGTATCCGTTTTTAACCTTGTGGGAAACGACTTGCAAATTGTGTTGTAGATAATATATCAGCTGGTCAAAAAATACCATATTTCACGTGTGCTATAAAAGAGATGCAGAATTCAATTGTGCAATTGGAAGCAAACACCAGTTAATGGCGGGTTAGCAAATAGCGGCGCTAGCGACCTTCGTTGCACAACTTTTTCATATTAGTGCCTATCCATAGGCAGTTTCCATACTCGTACTAGAGTTCGTGATAATATACAAGAACACTGTAAATAAACCGAAAACTATGTCAACTGTTTTCCACTTCCGTCACCGAGCCGTTATTTATGAGACAGTAAATTCACCTCTGAGTATCTGCAAATAGCTCGTTTGTAGTTTTGTATTTCGGTATCCATTGTTCTTATTTAGCATTAGAGACTAGATCTACTGAAGGCCAAATCAAAACATTAACGCACCATAATATAAACTATGCATGAGAACACTTACTGTTTCACTGTTTTATATTGATGACGAATTTCATGACAATGATGATGATTAATTCCTTAGGGCTGTATGCGATTATTGGAATTGCTCAAAATGTGAAAACATCGTAATGCAAAACATCAAAACACAAGAGTATGTAGTGTTTCACTATATTATTATTACTATTATTATTATTATTATTATTATTATTATTTATTTTATTATTATTTATATTATTATCAGTATGATTATTATCATTTATATTATTATTATTATCATTATTATTATTATTATTATTATTATTATTATTATTATTATTATTAGTAGTAGTAGTAGTAGTAGTAGCAGTAGCAGTAGTAGTAGGAGTAGAAGTAGTAGTAGTAGCAGCAGTAGCAGTAGTAGTGGTGGTGATAGTGGTAGTAGTGGTAGTGGTAGTAGCAGTAGTAGTAGCAGCAGTAGCAGTATGATTTTAGCAGAGTAAATAAGAACATGAATACATCGTAGCGAAACGCATACACGTAGTGTTTCACTGTATTAATATCGTTAAAAATATTACGCAGTATACGCTCAACTGTAATTGAAGTGGCAAACAGCATTTTCGTATATTCACAGTGGACCTGATATCTTCTCGGACTCTAGACTCTAGTACAAATATGGAAACAGCCTCTCGATGAGCGCGGATCTCTCACCGTTTTCGCTGATATGCAAGAGGTGTGTAACAAAGATCGCTCGCGATTTTTGCTAACCCTATTTGCTATTTGCTCACCCACGGTATTATTTAAATAATAATATAATAATAATAGCAATAATAATAATAATCATCGTCCACTTATGAATACAACTTATGATAATCCATTATTAAACTTATATACAGCTCCCGCTGACCAGTATTTGCTTCCAATTGCCCCGCTGAGTTCTGCAATCCTTTAATCTCACGAAGGGTACTCCGCACACGCGAAATACGGCAATGTTGGGTCACCTGGTACAAGCTATTTAATTGATAATTACCTTTATTAAACTGGACGTTGTGTTCATTACATAATACCAACTCTTGAGAGTAAGTATGCAATGTAGTGCGTTTTTGTAAATAGTCCATAATTGAAGGAACCCGGTGAAATTGTCTTCTTAAGAGTCATAAGGTCCTATAAATAAAAGTAATTTATGTTTCAACAATCTAGCTCGGTTATTTCTATTTTGACATATAATGTACCGGTTTTGTATGAATGCCAAAAATACATGGTCATAAGGTAATAGATCACTGTGCAACTAAGTGTACATCTGAAAGCATGTCTTTATTGATTAAAAAATGCCTTCATTTTATACCTAGAAATGACGTCACAAAATTTTCTGGTAGCTTGTCGAAGTTACTGGAAGAATCTGGCGTGTCGCGTTCAAAAGTCTCCGTTTACCGCAACGTCGCTTCCTGTGATTATCATATTCCAGCCCCATCCGCATAATTAAGCGACGTGAGAGCGGCCGCATACGGCACTGTCACACTGCTCCCTCCTCAGGCCTTCACATGGGTGTTCGAACTTGGGCCTACGCCCTGGATTCGGCGAAGCAACCACACCTGAACTTCCTGCCGGGTACCTTACTTGCAGGTTTAGTCTAACAGGTCTCCATCTTTTTGCTCATTATCTCGGTGTATTGACGAATCATACAGGTCACGAGGTCCTTCGACAACCTGTCTGCCAGACGCTCCCTTGCGTCTACCGCGCCTCTTAGCACGACTAAGCTCTCTTTCAGGGTTCCCTGCGAACTCTGGAGCTCCAAGTTGTCTTCGCCGAATCGTAGGATACTCCTGCCGATTCGACCGTTGCATCAATATTCCTGAGGGCATCCAGTCCGAATATCACTTCTTTAGCCACCCTCGCAACGAATGCCCACAGATTTATGACACTCCGTGCTAGGGTCAACTCCAGCAAGATCCCCACTGCCAAGGTTTCGCTTGCTGCCGTCACTATCTCATAGGGTCGATTCCGTTCCCTTGTCGTCAAGCCCTCGCCACGTGTGATCGGGAGGTGGTCACGGCTGTGTTGGTGTCCAGTCGTATCCGGCACAGCTTCCCTCGTGTACAGCTGTCCACAATAAGGATTTCTTCCATCATTCCGTCTAAGACACACAACGTCAAGCCAGGGGACGGCGATGATGACTTAGATGTGCCCCTCGCCATGTCGGGTATTTTTGCATCCCGCTTGCCAGTCGACTAGATTGCGGACGTTTCACTAGGTGCGCTGGGCGATCGCATCACCAAGAAACACTGCCTGAATTCCGTGTCTCGGTTGCGTACAGTCCACCAGGTGCCCGAGTCACCAACATCCCCCAGCACATACCACTAGAAGGTCGTTGTCGTCCTTGGATTGATCCCGTTTCTACGTAGTACGGAGTACTCCTGATCTCGGTTACCCCGGTCGCCAGCGGTTGCATCCTCAGGCCCGCGATTTCCTGCCTATGCAAAAACGCACCCGGTCGACGCTTTGGTGTGGACAGTGTCCTGACTAGTCACACCTCCAACATAAACCACTGAAAGATCTTCGCCAATGTCCTTGAACTGAGCGTCTGTCCCCGCTATAGTATTGTAAACTTCTAAACCCCGGATAGGGACTGTTACCTGGCCGTCTCCATTCTCAGTGCTGCCATGAACGAGGCGTTCATCCTCGTTGTGTCTCACAGCATTCGGCGCTGTCATATCTCGGAGTCACGCACCCAATCGACGAAAGAATAGGCAGCTTCCTGGTTCACGCAACTACGTGGTGGGTTCACCAGGACCTTTTTCACCAGCTGTTCGATCGCCTGGGCAAACCCCAGTAATGTAATTGAGAGTATTAGTTTTTATGTACATTTTCCCACCAGAAAACCATAATCTTCTACAGTTGTCACGTTCTCCTGTATTCTTTTTGGCTTCACTGAGAATATCTCCCAGCACAAGTGTTTTCTCCAACCGAATCGTTTTCATGTATAGACTATATGTTAGTTATACGGTTTTGTTTTCGATAACTGCATTTTTTAATTTCTTGCTTGGTTTCGTCTGCTTGTAAGTGTATGGGCATAATACAATGAGCTAGTTAGGAGTGGAATATAATAATATGTCAATTCTTATGTACTACTTTTAATATATATATATGAGTTTATGTGGTCACTGTGTTACTCATTTACTTCATGCTCCAGAATCCGACTTCTTTTAATGTTTAATAGGTAACTAAATTACAGTAAAACTAATGTTTTAATGGCACACAGTATGTTTTCTCAGACATATGTATTAAGATACACATTTTATTATGCACCATGCCATTCCATGATAAGCAAAGTTAAGGGGGGGGGAAGTAAAACAAACAACACCGTTACTTACATTGTTTACTCCCCAAATGTAGTGTAGGTTTTAAAACGTAGGTATGGATTGGAAAGAGAAGAGTTTGTATGAACAAACTCATAATGTCAAATGGGAGTAGGAAGAAGATTGCGACCGGAAAACCCGAATGATCGATACTATTCAAAATGTGATTGGAGGTCTGACACATTTTTTTTTCTAAAACACAGGAACCGTGTTAATAGGAAGAAGAGCTGCTGACCATGGAACTGCTACCAGACAAGGAAAATATCTTAAGGAGCATTAAAAATAACAATGGTTAGGAGTGTTGAATGAAGAAGGGTAAAACAAAAATAAAAAAAGACTGTGGTCTTATGAGAAAAGTAAAGAAATTCGAGATAATGAAATGGACAACCTGAGATATACGATAAGTAGTAACATGAGCTTTTATGAAAATTCAAGCAAAGGAGACCATTGGCAAAGGGAGCTTTTATACAAAATAAACATCTAAAGAAATTGATTCAGAATGAGTGGGTGAAGGCACAATACTACCGATAATTGGGAGCTAAAACCAAGTGGCTGGGACACTAAATGAAGAGAAGCGCTTGCCAAGAATGATAATGGACTGAATGGTTTATAGGAAGTGGGTTCGAGTACTAGAAGAAACCAGTTCATGGATTAGTATTAATATAAGTGCGCTATATGAAGAGCTGAGAAGGAAGCGGGAAAACAATATATAAGAGAAGGAAAATACTTTCCTTGACTAGAAAGCTAACTTTGTTTGATTAGTTGATTGTCCTGCAATTTGTATTAAATATTTTCTGTAAAATTGTGAGTAATTTCCATTTAAAACAACGTATTGGTAAAACAAGATAAGACATGTGAATATATTCAGTAGTTTTGCTTTCTGCATTTTATTATACCTATAACCTGTTCTTTTAATTTACTCAATTTTTTATTTAACGCAAAGCATTTTATAGCCAGAAAATTGCTATTTAATGGTTCTGCACCGTTTAGATAAGGCTCTTCCAACCTGGGCGCGTGCCAAAGGATCAGTAAGTACCTCGCGACTCACTGTAGTCCACCCACAATATGCAATACGGCTATTGTCACGGTTGAATCAAGTGTTGCAAAGATGTGACAGGTATTGTAGTATTGTTTTTGGCATTATGTATAGTATTTGGTATGACCTTTGTTCAGTGAGGTATTGGCTACCGCGCTCCTCTTCCAGCTCTGCTCCGAGTTTTGCAGTTGACTAAGCCCATGTTCTCTCACTCAGATGAGTCCTTTTGGAACAGTCTGGTCTAGGCGATACATCTTATTGAACCATAAATTCTCATTTTTCTCAACTCCTTCTTTTCAGCATTTTTCACTGTTCAAAATGCTTCTTGGACCACAGTAGCTTACGAGTATTAGCTTGAAATTTCCAGGATAGCTTCAGGATTACGGATTTAGAAGTTGTGTTCCTCTAGTTAGAAAGTAATAAATGGTTTAGTTAAAATGAATTATTTTCCATATCTGATTTTGAACATTTTGTAAAATTTTGATAACCCGTGTACAATAGTGTTTTCTCTTAAACTAAGTAACATTATGAAACACTTGCAGAATTTCTATAGTTTTGTGTATGAGCTCAAATAATACCATATAAAAATTGAATAATTAAGAATAAAGATAAATATCTTAACGGTTTGACACAACTCATCAAAATGCTACATGCAGTATATGATTTAGTTCTAAGTTCGTGGTAAAACTCCAAAGTAATCAGAATAAAACTGTAGATCCTTGCATTTCCACATATTGATCTGGATGGATCAGTTAATTAGGCACTGTCCTTCAGATCCCAATGTCACGGTTTCAAATCCGGCCCTGTCTAATGGTTTATAAATGTGCTTAAAAATGGATGTGGCGATGCAATGCAAAACACTTCTGTTAAAAATTGTTCTACAAGCAATGGATGGGCAGGGTGATAGCGTTGCTGGTACAACGGCGTTATCAATTGTTTTGGGAGTGGATGGAACTCTATAAGATTTCTAAAATGTTACGTGAACTCCTACGTGACTTGAGCTCACTCCATCAGCAGTGTGACTTATGGCCGTTTTCGGACGGCTAAGGAAGTCTATACCTTTTTTTTTTTTTCAACGGAGGGCACCCACTACTTCACATATACAGGTTGTATCCGCAGTTGCTCTGGAAGCAGATTTGGCGCGGATTTGCTATACCAGAAATCAACATGGAATAGGTCTCGGTGACATATGAGATTGTCAATGAAGTTCTACCAACTGCAGATAAATTACATAGACATCTTCTGGCCATTCTTCCCGCTTGTCTCATGTGCCAAGCCCCGGATTCACTCGAACATCGACTCTTGGAATGCCAAGCTAAAGGGATGATATGGACATGACTAGAGCTTTGTTCCCTGTTATTTATGCTGGGAAAAGTTATATATTCACAAGCCACTATATTGGGGTTACTATAACTGAATTTAATTTTACATATTTTTACATGTTTTCCAGTATACTACATATTATTTTGATATTACACGAAATTACATATTACTAAATTTTATTGTATTCATGTGTGTAAATTTTTCCATAAATTCTAAACTGAAGCTATGTGGATACTGCCCCTTGCCACAATAGGGAGATTAATATGACTGTCAGGTATTAAACATCATGGAATGACCATACCAGGTAAAGAAAGAAATGACAGATGATTGACAGCCACTTAAGAGCATAACCAAAACAGTGAAAATAAACCTGCTAGGCCTAATAGGTTTGCTAATTTCACCACGAAACTGCTGTAAATTCTGTACTCAATACTTTTCATTTCTCGTGTTAGGCCTAATGGGTTTGCTAATTATACCATGAAACTGCTGTAAACTTTGTACTCATTACTTTTCATTTCTTGTACTTAGTTTCATTCAGAATCAAAGTGGGTAAGTGAACAGTGTATTTCAGTTCTCTCTAGTGTAAATATGGCACCTGTCTCATCTTCACTGTTTTCAAAATTAAAATCATAGACTGCAATTGACGAGTGCTTTACGACTGACGGCAAAATAGTCATTTGTCAAGATTGCAACAAACATATTGGATACTCTATGAAATTCCAGCTTGAACAGCATTTAAGAAGTGCACTGCACAGAAGAAATAAACAATTACGTCAACCGATAAAGCAAGTGCTTCTAACACAGATGAAACATTCTTCAACTTCAATTAATCCTTTCTATAAGGATTTGTGCAGTGCAATGATGGTTGCTAATATTCCAGTGTACAAGATTCAAGTGCCTAAATTCATATCTTTCTTGGAAAAATACTGCAAGCAACATATACCTGACCATTCAAAATTACGCATAAACTATCTGCAAGTCTGCTACGATGAGATAATGGACAGCATAAGAGAGTACATAGGAGATTCTTTCATATGGGTTGCGGTTGATGAAACAACTGATTCTAAGAGACGTAACACAGCAAATTTCGTGGTAGGAAAGTTGGAACCTGACAACGCTTCTAACCCGTGTTTAATCTACTGCAAAGAGTTAGACCATACAAATAATTCAACTATTGCAAGATTTGTGAATGATGGGCTAAAAGTGTTGTGGCCTACCGGAACTCAAGAAGAGAAAGTGTTAGTGCTATATTCTGATGCAGCACCATACATGCTTAAAGCTGCAACTGCTCTTAAGGTATTTTACACCAATATGCTCCATTTGATGTGCTTAACTCATGGTTTGCAACTTGCTGCCGAGGATATAAGAGTTAAGTTTCCAGAAGTGGATACATTAATTTCGGCAACCAAAGAAGTGCTTCTTAAAGCCCCACAGCGAGTGAACTCCTACAAAGAGCAACTTCCAGGATCACCATTGCCTCCAGAACCAGTGTTAACTAGGTGGGGAACGTGAATTGAAGCAGTGAACTTTTATGGTGAACATTTCGATGACATAAAGACTGTTGTGGATTCTTTTGACTCTGAAAGTGCTGCAGCTATTCGTGAATCTCAGCAAGCCTTCAGTGATTCCAAAGTGGTTTGGTCTGTCTCCTACATTAGAAGCAGCTTTAGCTGGCTCCCAGAGAGAATCACACGTTTGGAAACTTCAGGACTTCCAATTGAAGCGTCTATTGCTATTGTGGAAGATGCAGTTGAAAAAACTAAGTGTAGTGCATGGAATGGATTAAAAACGGTTTTGAGAAACATTCTGGATATTCAACATTTCGCAGTGTGTGTTAAATTCTATAAGGGGGCATTATAGATTGTCCTGAGAACATTTACCCAGGAAAGATTCCTTTGTTAAAATTTTCCCTTCACATTATGTGATGTTGAGTGGTCATTTTCCTCTTATAAGAACATTCTACCTGACAAACGGCTATCAATGACCCCAGAGAACTTAGAAAAATATTTAATTGCTCGCTGTGCTGAGAAATTGAATGAATGTCTCTATGGAATTTGCATTTACATTTGAGTTAACTCATATTATAATATTTTTACTTGATAAAATTGAGAGTTAATTTTCGAAATTAGATTAATATAATGTTGTTTGTAGGTTACACTTTCATCAAATAATAATTGTACACGACAGCAGATTCGCCTCCTTTAAACCCTGGATATACAAGCTGTGAGCACCTTAATTGTTCCTATAACTATCCTGAATGACCTTGCATGCGAGGTCTTGAATTCTTCATCTTTCTGTTGGTCTGTTATCATGCAGAGCTCCTGGTCCTCCTGAAATAAAGTGCCTCATCCCCTAAGGGAATAAAAAATAAAAAAAAGCGTTTGGGGTTTCCCTGGTTTCCACGTCATTCATTCCACCAACTGCTATATAATTCACTTTCCTGAGATCCATTTTACCGTCATTCATATCATCCACTATTTAAAATTAAAAATAAAAAAAAAAGGGAAAAAAAAGGAACCACTATTCATTTCATATGCATTCCATTTTCTCAGAGACTAGGGAATAGCCGGTGTGCTACATTCACACGGAAAAAAGCGACATTCCATATTAACGAATTTCTGAGAAAAAAAATTCCGGCACACCGGCGGCGCTGGTGTGATTCGGGTAATTGACAGCGTCATTAACAAATAAACTATTTTATTTCACTTTATATTTGCATCTCCAATGATGCATTGTCTGAAATTGTGGACTCAGCGTAAAATCAACTTTCTTTGGGAAGTACCATCTCTTTTAAAATCTAAATATATTCACCTTGACCTTTCTTTGTTCACACAGTTTTTCTCCCGCCAATGATAAGTTTTGTGTTTGTTCTCTTTATCGTTTTGGCGGATGTTAAAGCTGCAAGATACTGCGTCTTATAAGCTAATTTAAGGCCTTTTCGTTATTAAAATCGTGAATTTCCAGGAAAGTTAGTTCACACTTTGGTGAAGTTAATATTTTTAAATTGTTGAAATCTATGATAACTGTTCCACCATCGTGCACCACATGCGTTTTAGTTTCTCTAGAACGTATGTACAATGTCCATAGTAGATACAAAGGGTATTGTATTCCACCAAAAGGTTCTATATGGTTTGAGACCCCCTGAGTTCCAAAAAGGTATTTTTAGTAAAATATCCTTGCATGTGTGGTGCAGTTTCTGTGGGCAGCATAACTCGTAAACGAAAATTCCGTTAAATATTAAACCTGATATATAGGTATCTTTCAAAGATGCGAAAAAATCTCCCCAACCCCAACTACTCTTTACATGGAGCATTTTTCGAAAATTTTGATTTTCTTAAAAATAACTCTAACGATTTTTTATTAAAATATCATATGTTTAAAATATTATAATGACAAATGAGATGTATATCTGGAATTTTCTGGGAATAGCCTCAGAAGACCGGTGCATTCTGGATAACTTTTGTATAACTGTAAACCGTAAGAGGTAGACAAAGGCTTAGAACACAAGTAACGTGTACCTTGTTAAAACACACAATATATTTATATACATTTTTTTCTCGAGTTAACTATTTTCGAGATATAGTTATACTTCTCACATATAGAAAGCCGTCCGTGTTTCCTTTATTTTACTCCTGTCCATACATGGAAGCGAATTTCAATGATAACTGCATAGCGACAGCTTTCAAAACAAATGACTATCGCCTTAGCCTAGCAAATTCCCTTACTTCCCTTCTATTTACAAGGAAGCAAGTAATAACACAATTTCTGCTATTGTTTATGTTTGGTAAGAATTGTTTGTTTGCAGAACAGGTAGAGAAAGTTATATGAATGCGACACGTCAGACTGTTTATAATACGAATTAACGTCTTATGCATTAACTAGATAACTCGATCAAATAAATCGTAGAAGTTTGATAAATCGCTAAAAATCCTTAAATATTAACTCACTATGTTTAATAACGTAATTGTCGGAAATTAGGATAAATAATTGAGTTTTAGTTAAAGATGCTCTTTAACTGCGATGATTCTCAGCGTCCCAACCTATATTGGGCGTTTAAGATACCTTAATTTTGCTCAGAGGCCTCTCTATCAGATTTGAGATTCTTTTACGCGCCGATACAGGGAAACGGCTTTCTTCCCTTCCGAAGGAAGCCATGCTAAATATTTTTACGTCCGAAAAAAAAAAAAAATCTACTGTCTTCCGCCGGACTTGAACCCATGACCTCGGGAACTAGAAGTTAGCATGCTACCGCTAGACCATGGAGGTTGACGAGAGAAATTAGTGACGTTTAATATACACTCCTATAGGTTATAGTGTATACAACGCAGGAAACATCTCGAACACTGCGACCTACGTGAGACCTACTGTAGCTAACACACACAGGAGAAAGGGATGAAGTGGAAAATACACAGGAGGCTACAGGTGGCAGAAAGACATACCAAAGAGACGCGCCAGTGCCTGGCTGGAGGACCTAGTGAAAACATTGGACGACCCGTCCAACCATGTATCTCTCTACTGTCCACGGGAAATGCTCCTTCCTTGTAGCTAGTATTTACGTCATCTGTTCGGCCCACCACACACTATGTAACTTAGAAGCAGACCTAAAAAATTAAAGGAGCGGAATTAAAGGAAAATGGTAGAAAGGAAATCATGGTATATGAGAAACCACCCCAGAATTGGCCTATTGACCAGGCAGACCACCAAAATTCCAAGTTCAGAGTGGAAAGGCGATGTGAATAGAACCCGGAAGCTCCCGAATGTGAGCCTCACACGTTACAGCTCAGCTAACTCGCTGGATTTAGTACTCTCTTTCACAAAAGTTAAGTACCCAGCGCGTGGTGGGTCACCTAATTATCAGGCGTTCTTGCATAGGGGGTGTAAGAATAAAATTTGCCATATGTTTCCCATCCTTTGTTCAAGTGGGCATGACAGCCATTTGCTCACCTCGTAATTTTTTAAACAAGCATTGTAAATTAACGGGAAATTATTGCAAATTCAACTTCAATGCACTTGCAGAAAATGCATTGTTATTGTGTTTCTATTACGTAGTGGGTCTGAAGTAAAACGCTCCTAGTGTTGGTGATTTGTTTACAAAGATAAGTTTCACAGCAGTAAATAGGGCTGCGACTGGTGGTTTAACCCGAAGTGGTTAAAGTATGCCTCTCCTGAATTTGAGAAGTCGGTAGGTGGATCGAATACCGTGTTTCTATTTTATTATTATTATGATTATTATTATTATGGAAAAACTTTATTTTCGTGACCTCAGCGAATTATAAATTCAACATATTAATGGAACTTCTCTCTGATAAAGCTTCTCCCACAAAACAGCAAATTAAATGGGTATTTTTATTTCGCACGTCATTGCAATATTTGCCGTCGTGTTACGAATGCTGAAATACGATTGAAATTTTACAACTAAATGCTTTATAAAAATAAATTGAGAATGCTGCCAGTAAAACAGGGAATTATTTCTAATTCAGCTGGCAAACATTCCTCCCAAAATAAATATTTTTCTTTAAACACCCACATTCAAAGACATCTGTGTATAGTTCACGAATCGTATTATCAGATTAAGCGATTTATTTTGGCCACGCATTGTTGATCTTTATATCAGCTTACAATGCATGTCAGGAAGCGTTTGTATCTGCTTCATGTTGCAATGCCTCGCTAGATAGGAAGGGAATTTATAGGTTAGAGGCTCAAAAACGAAACTAATTTCTTTAGAAATATTGAGTGAACTCAGCATGATTATATTCCTTTATAGTTAATTATGCAGTAATGCGAGACAAATGCAATTGCACGAGAGAATAGGACTCAAAATTAACGAAAGCAAAGGAATTTAATATATTATATAAAATACGAAAGTATTTAATGTTACTGAAATTGTATTAGTGATCACAGAATCGTTCTAAAAGGTAGAAAATACTAACGAATAAATTAATTAATGGTGTATTAAGCCAAAGACATTGGAATTATATTCTCTAGACTCAACTCTAGCGCTGGTGTTGCTGTCGCTAATTGAAACCTCTCGCACACAGGCAGCTGGAGCCTTAACATGCTTTTTGCCGTATGTACAGTACGCTTAAAATGCTTTAACAGTGAGGTGGTTTAAGGGTATTAGCATTTAATAATTAACATGGTGCAGTTCTATGCTGCATAACTATACCAACCACCTTAAAAATGATTACGAGACCACTTTCCATCGGTAAAAATAAATTGTAACATTTATGATTTGTCTTACAAATTCATTCCGGTTTATTCTCGTGGGTTTCCTCGGTCACTAAGCACATGATGATTTATTTTAGGTTTTCAATACATAAACTAGAATTACTGAGTATGTCGTTAGTTATGCTGAGACGTAACAAATTTGTGTCATCGAAATATCACAGACTATTCTCAATGTATTTTGCGAAAAATTGTTTCCATGAGAATAAAGGCAAGATGATGCTAACCCTGGCACAGTTCCTTCAGCATTTACGAGTAGTTTACTTTCTCATCTGACAGAGGTAATGAAAACGCTAATTTCATTCTTATACCTATTTTGTATATGTTTCATTAGCATTAGAAGGGAGTGCTAAAATATTAGATTCAATATTATAAGTTGTCCTAAATTAAAAAGAAATTACCCGAAATCTCGATTAAGTTAATTTTTCAAATCTGTATTTCAGACTGAAACACAACCCTGCAGGATGCAAACAGAATTTTGCAAAAGTGTTAGAACATAAAGAATATTAAGTAATAATCGATTCTAATTATAGATTTGTTTACAAATTATTTCAGGAAGCACAGACCATACTCTCCTTTGGTGCACATATTAATGTACCTATGTTATCTGTCTAACTGAAATATACCACAAATACTGATAGAAGATGTTTGCTTAACGTCTTAAATATAGTTTACTGAAGAGGAATACAAGTATCTAATTTCAAGTTTATTTTATTTTTATATGTATATACCATCTCTGAAAATCCGTATCGCATATGTTGTTTTTCTGCTATATCATTTTATTTATTTGTTTGCTTTTATTTATATACCGCCTAAGGTAATATTGCCGTATTACCACTTTGACCGTCTATAACAACTGCTTTAATCGTTAAGGTGTACATTAAAACTGTACTTCTTGATTAACTTAACACACATTCAGTATCGCATTCAGATTTCCAGGCTCTTGAAAGTGGGGAGTAATGACAATGAAATAAGAATAGTTTCATCAGCCTAGAATTGAACCCAGCATATTTTTCATTTTTAATTCAGCATTTTGACCACTTTACTGCTTAGACACTCTTAACAAACTCTCTTCATACTTCTTGTTGACGAATTTGTGCATTAAAGTAAAAAACAGAAAGTATACATGGCATCACTGAGAATAAACTGCAAAAACGGAATTAAAGCTGAATTATACTCTCTGCGATGCTTACATTCCGTTTGTAAAACACTTTAAATGTAGGTATGCAATATTCAAGTTCAATGATTACTTCTGTTTTGTCCAGTTATGGGATGAAATTCCGTCTAATCAAAGAAGTGATTTTATTCAACTCCCAGCAGGACATTCAAGGTCTAATCCCTGTCCATAAATGCTGATGATCATAAAGAACGTGTTGTCGCAATTATTTCCAACACAGGTATCCTGATGTAATGACTGTTTTAAATGTCACTGCTTTTCCATTACAACCAATGTATTGCGCGCGACTTTGGGGGTCTTTTGCCCTCCAGTCCAGTCCTTCAATTCACGACACCTACACTGATCTGCGCAGCTAGGCGTGTAGGGCCTGTATTAAACAGAGCACAATACAGTAGTACATTCTTGAACGTATACCCACATTTACACCTAGCATCGTTACCACCCTGTTTATTTCCAGTACTATACAATGTTGCCATGCCCCCATTAACTGCTGCCTAGAAATGAACCTTTATCCTTATACTCCATTCCTGATGACAATGGACAATCTCGAGGAATTGAAAACGTTTGTTGATGTTCTGTTTCAGAAGATAAGTACGCGGGAGGTGAGAATGAAACCACAACCTGCTGACATCTCTGAATTCAGAGATAGTCTCAGCTGATGATTACTGTATAGAGTAAAACGACTAACACAGGTACAAACAGGTGATAACCGCAAACGCATTTTTGAACTAAAATAAACTTTTCACACATAAACCAGCGTGGAATAATATTTGTTTTCAGACACTATAGTAAAGAGTATCCTTTGAATTAACATGTACTTTGTAATCGCATACGCACCTTTTCACTTCTGTCATCCAGGAGGGTGCATAAAATTAGATAAGTTCTGTTATCCAGTAAGGTGCGTAAAAGAATACTTAAACATATCGCTGTGTTGTTTGAATGGGAGATTCACAAAATCTCTCTTAACAGGTTAAGAGATTAATATTTTCTGAATAACATTAACGTTGAAGATCATATTTATATATATTATACATATAATTTCCGAGACATATACTCGATATATCAATGTATGTATGTATGCATGTGTGTATGTATGTATTTATGTATGTGTATGTTTGTATGTATGTGTGTATGTATGTATGTATGTGTGTATGTATGTATTTATGTATGTGTATGTATGTATGTATGTGTGTATTTATGTATGTATGTATGTATGTATGTATGTATGTATGTATGTGTATGTATGCATGTGTGTATGTATGTATGTATGTATGTGTATGTATGTGTGTATGTATATGTATGTATGTATGTGTATGTATGTGTGTATGTATGTGTGTATGTATATGTATGTATGTATTTATGTATGTATTTATGTATGTGTATGTATGTATGCATGTATGTGTGTATGTATGTATATATGTATGTGTGTATGTATGTATGTATGTATGTATGTATGTATGTATGTGTGTATGTATGCATGTGTATGTATGTATGTGTATGTATGTGGGTATGTATGTGTGTATGTATGTATGTATGTATGTGTGTATGTATGTATGTGTGTATGTATGTGTGTATGTATGTATGTATGTATGTATGTGTGTATGTATTTATGTATGTGTATGTTTGTATGTATATGTGTGTGCGTGTGTGTGTCTGTGGAAGCATAACTCAATAACGAAAATACCATTAAATACCAAGGGTGCAACACGAGCATTTTTAAGAAAATTCCCCAACCCTAAACTACCATTTGCATAGAAACATTTTCGAACCTTTTGATTTTCTCAAAAATGCTCTAACGATATTATTTAAAATAACAAGCATTAAAAATACTTATATTACAAATAAAACACAATTTTGGAAATAACCTCTGTAATCATCTTCATTTTGGATGGTGTTTGTATAGCTGGTAAACAGTAAGAGAGACAAAACTTGGTATACAAATAATGTAGATCTCGTAATAACACTCAATTTACGGCCTAAGTATTTTTGTTGTGGAGCCAATCATATCCGAGATATTCTTTGTTATTGTTTTCAATTTTCAAATTCTTATACTTTTCTCATACAGGAAGTTGACGGTGTTACTTTTGTTTCACTCCCGGCTGTGCAAAGAAAAGTGAATTTAAATGACAATCGCTGAGCAACAGCTTTTAAAGTATTTGACTATCGCTTAAGCTTAGCGTATTCCCTTAGTTTTCTTCTTCTTATAACGAACTTGGTACTAAGACGGTTCTGCTAATGTTTATCTCATTAACACGAAAAAGATAGAAGAAGAATATTGTGTTGAAAGTTTGTTTGCCGAACAGATAGAGAAGATCAAATTTTTGATTGTTTGTTTTAGAGCGCGAAAGGCAGAAGAAAATGCTTTCTGTGAGGGAAAAGACCAATATGCACTACATATATGGCCTACCAATTAGAAATGCATCACGAGAACGTAAGCCTTATGTAGATAGAGGCTCCGACAAGCACCTATTTTGTTCAGGAACATTCTCACAAATTCACCAATGCTTGAGAGAAAATGGCACATCTGAAAGGAGTGTTTTGGATATTGGAAGTCCAAGAGAGTTACGAAGCATTGACCGTAAAGAACGAGTTCTTCGTGACCGGGACCAACACCTGTCAAACGTGCGCAAGCCATTATGTTAGGGAAGACATTAACTACATGATTGGCTGGAGAATTTTGCCTGAGGATCTTGTCACCGTATCATCTTCAGCGGATATAAAGATTAAGCGTGGTGGACATTCAGTCAAGAAGAACACTGTTTTAAAATTTTATTCTGCTATGTTCACTATTGAAACCGGGTTAACTCGCCACGAAATCTCCAATTTCCATAATACTCAGAAAAGGGCCTGTGAAAAACGGAGTATGAGGGAACAAACCTCAACATAGGTTCTGCCTAAACGCTTGGGAGATCCAAGCGTTAGGCAGAATTCATAGTCGTCGCTTAAGTGAAAAAGAAATCCTTAAGCAATAAGTATTTTTCTATGATAAGCAATTATTTGGTATTCATAGACGGTATTTATGTTCTCAACGCTAAGCGCTCACTTATTCCTGACGTGCATGCGGCAACATGGTTCTGCTGTTTCACAGCCACTCGGATGCAGGTAAATGAACATGCAGGTGTTCACATCACCAACGTTTCGTTGTACTTTTGTTCACAACAGTTACCGATCATGCGATGATAGTTTGCAAATTTTGAGCAGTGCATCTATTTCATTAGTTTAGGTCAATGTATAATAGTTTGTGAACCTGCTTTAAAGTTCAGAGCAATATTAGTTATACAGTAACAATGTGATGAAAACGTGCGCAAAGGTAAATATTTTAGCGAAAAAGAAATAAATCAGTTAACATTTTTTTAGATTAACGTCTTTCACCCTGGTTGGTGATATCGGACGATGAATGAAATTAGTGGAATATGCTCAACTGATTTCGTGGTCCATGGAGCTTAAAGTTACTCGTAATTAATCTTCTCAGGATAAGGGGAAACACCGAAAAAACGCTTACCCGGGTAACTCAACCCAACTCAACCACACTACCTAGGTGAAATATTTTAGAACGCAGGCAATCAGATGCTGAGTCTCCACAGTAAAACAGATGTCAGAAGCAGATGTGTGAGGAATTTTTTGCTGTCTCCAAGAATATTCCCACGAGTACTGAATTAGGCACTTTTATCTCATTTACAATGATCTTTCTCTTCTTCTAAGAATTGTTATTGCTATTATTATTATTATTATTATTATTATTATTATTATTATTATTATTATTATTATTATTATTATAAATCTTAATGCAGATATCGTACCCTAACCAAGATTCGAAATTGGGGCCTATTGAATGTGAGGCGGATACCGTACTCCCACACTAAGGTATTTTAATAGTTTGCTTGGTTGCACAGTTTTCGTGTAGTAGTGTATAAGAACTACCTACGTGTGATTTGTGTTGCGATGTTACCCGCGTATTTACATGAACGAAAACGAGCGCATGCACGTGCTAATTTAAAAATTGTATTCACTCCTGGAATGTTTTAAGCTAAGTATCTAATCTTCTAGCCTGGACTGTTAACAGCTTACTGTATTAGCATAATATGTTTATAGATATAATATATGTATATGTATTTATAATATATGTATGCGTGTATGGAAGCTAACAATAAATATAAGTCACACTTCTTTATCTGTGGTTTGCAAATGTATGTCGGATTATGGAATTGCTGGTGTGAGACAGGCAATCAAAATCTTGAACAGTGAAAAAATCAGTAAACCACTGTTTGTTAAAGGAATATTTAGCTGAGGAAATAGATTTACGAGTGACCTTGGTAAATCGATATCGCTTGTTGAATCTAGCATCATAGTACGTTTCAAGTTGATTCCGCACACAAAGCAAATACTGCGTACTATTACGCAGTACAATTTCAATGTAAAACTCTACATAGTCCACGAAATCATCATATTCGTTAACCTTCATTGTGGGCAATTGTTGCAAGATGGTAACTGCTCTCCTTTTGCTTAAATGGAGGTCGCAGCTACCTTATACGAATAACATTTTGTCTTACTCGCCTGAAAGAGTGACGTCTATGAATTCGAAATCGCTGTTTCAGAATTTTCTTGAAATAAGTGACGACTATGAATTTGGCCCATAGATCCCTATTTCTTTCCTCCAAGTCTTAATGCAGAGATGTATCTTTATTTCGTTTAGAAGTTAATTGCGTAATTTAATTGATGAAATGCCTCTAGACGTCATCCTAACAATGTGGTTTTTACACAGCTTATTTCAGTCGGATAATACATCATTTCTTGGATGACAACTTTCTGCATTGATGGATTGGTTGAGTGGGATTCATTGCATGGCCTACTTGATCTGTTGATTTGAATCTAATGGATTTCGTCATCTAGGGACATTGAAAGTCTCTGGCTAATGCGACTCCTGTACCGGATATTGACACTATAAGAGAGCGTATTCACACTGGATTTGACCAATTATGAAATTTACTTTTCATTCCAATAAAAAAAAAAAAAATGTTCCTCACACCATATAAAAGTAGTAAAAATTAAACGTACTGATTTTATTCGATGAACACATCTTGATTGGAATATTTTAATTCATTTCTATCATTCCAGGAATTTGCTAAATTACAAGTCAGCATCTCAAAGCTGACTTGTAATTTAGCAGTAAATTATTTTCATATGAACTGTTTTTATGTAAGCGGCACGTCCCCAATGTATTTGTAACCAATAAGGATACCCCCTGTATTTGCGGTTAAAAATATAACTAAGGTAAATTTTGCTTTGTGTTTAACAAACACGAAGTAAGTAAATACTTAAATGGGTTTAAATTGTGACGTTTTATTTGGTGCAGTTTTGTTCAGAATCTTTATCTGGGTCAGCCAAATTAGGCGTAGTGCGCGGAACAAAGCAGCAATAAAAGAGGAGGTTTCCGGTTACGACTTTCAAAGCCATTGCAGTACGTGTACAGACTAGTTGACACATTATATCTCAAACTTATCATCAATAAGGGAAGGTTTTCGTTTTCTCAAGTTATTTTGTATTTTTACTGCTGTTTAGTTGAGGGGACTTTCAAAATGAAAAGCTGGGTTAAATATTTAGAAGAAAAATTAGCTAAGAATAAGTAGCTAATGACGCAGGATCTTCAGGAGTTAATTACGTTGGTGATATGTTTGAATCTAATTACACGATTAATAAAGAGGTTTGTAGTTCTTTGGAGTTCTTTTGATGTTATTGGCCTGTTGGTACAAGAAACGAAGAGTGTAAGTCATATTTGGGGATATTCGTAATGAGATACTGAAAAAAAAAAAAGGCGTACGAATGATAACCTGCATGTTTGTGTATTGAACTTTCTTTTTTCAGTTATATGGGTCCTTCAAATTCGCTACAAACTTTTTAAACCACTATATGTGTATTAATATTTGAGATAAAATAAAAACAAAGAACTCGCAAACTACTCAAGCACTGGGGTTTGCCTTTCTTTTTCCTTCCTTTTTTCAGTTCACCATTACCATGGGCAAGTTTTTTTTAATAAAACAGTAATTTTTGTCATACTGATATAAGAATTTGTAAGTTACATATCAACTACTTTGTCACTATATGATTTATTGCTATTATGAAAGCAAGAGGAATTTTTCTCAAGGTTTGAGAAAATTTGGAACTCATTAACAATTTAAGAGCCGTCCAATATTTCATTTGGAAGTATAAGGATTTAATCAGGAAGTCTGTTGAAGCTGCTTCTGTTTCTGAAAAAAAAAAAAAAAAGTCGGGAAGGACAAAGATAATCGATGATGTCACTGCTGCTGAGGTGCTTCACTTCTACACCCCTGCGTCATTCTGGGTAGCTCAGTTGGTTAGGCGCAGGCCTTCTCGCGGGTTCAAACCCGGCCCAGATCGATGGTTTTTAAGTGTGCTTAGAAGCTATAGCCCTTTATCAGCAGATTTACTGGCATGTTTAAGAACTCCTGCGGGGCAAAATTCCGGCACACCGGCGGTGCTGATATGATCCTGGTAATTGACAGCGTCGTTAAGAAACAAAATCATTAATCATCCACACCCTTGCAAAACAATTACTTACACAGGTCTTTGGCGGTCGTATCATCAAAAGACACTTTCCACCAAAGTTCGCAGATCTCAATCCGACGGACTTTAAGTTGTGAGGTTACCTTAAAGAACGAGTTTTCCTGACACATCCGACAGCAACTCAAAGATGCTATCTCGCAAGAACTTGCTAATACTCCAAGACATCATCTGCAAAACGCTATGCATGAAGTCGTAGAAAGAATGGCGTACATTGAAGAAGAGAACGAAAGACATGTTATTAAGGTTTTATAAAACCTCAATGTTTGCTCAGAATGTGATTTTTCTTGTTTTTTCTATCTACATTGTAATATTTATAATTGTTTAAAGTTTGAAGTGACTTTTAAAATATCCTATACATAAATCAAGAAAAGTGCATTGCAAACATAGAAGCTATTAAATAAGACCGCGTAGATTACCACTAGAGCTGTAGATTTTCGTTTTTGTTTGTTGCAATGACATTACATGCGTATAATATCGTACAATTTTGTTGGAGTTGTTCCAATACCTATGCATATGTTAAGGACTGAAAAAGAAAATGCTCATACTTCATATAGGTATTTTCAGAATCGCTTCAGAGATTGTTTTGTAAGTACGTGCCTACTTAACGCACGAAATCGTTGCTCTCGAGATTACTTACCTATCTATACTTCCGATAGAAATGATTAGTATACTGCTCAGGACATATATCTGCTTACTCGCTGTCAACGCAACAACTATTCCTGTCGTGTAAAGCGAGTGCACACTACTTGAATGCAAACTAACAATAGCACCAACAAACTAGTACTATTGCTAAATGTCTCGAATATACTTTAACTAACGTACCCTCCTCGTATGTAGGACTTACTTACCAGTGCCTAATGTCTGGCCTGTTAAGGAGCCGACGAATATTAAGACAGAATGTGAAGAACCTGAAACGGGGATTTAGCACGTAACCGGTCATGAGAGAGAGGAAGGTGATATGAAATGAAGCTGTAATGGAGGTTGATGATGTAACAAACGTAGGAATGAAATGCGCGGAATTCAAAGAACCCAGAGAAGTCCCAGACGCCTCTTCGTCTACCAAAAATTCCACATGCTGTATCCCGAGATCGAACCCTGACCGCCTTGGTGGGAGGCGAACGGTATAACTACTCAGCCACAACACCGTGGTCATAATTATTTTATTCGCTACCAATGAGTCCACATTTCTTCAACTGACACCTGACAATTTTTCGATAATTTTCAATTTGTCCTGCCGTTTAGCCCATCAATGTGTCCCCATGTTATATTTTGTTTCACCACACACAAAGTTGGTAGCTTTGCTAAAAGAAGTAGGAGCTATGAATCCCAGTCATTATTTTGAAGGCAGGTTTCAAATCATGCGCTGAAAATCTTGCGAGGTGTACCACTCTCAAACCGAACCAGGTGGCTCAGGCGGTTTGTCTGGGACTACATTCGGGATGTCGTGGCATCGGTTCCCCGCGGCCCACTTCTCTAACCCATGAGTTTTCTCGGGGGTTCCCCGGGTCACTAAGCGAATGCTGATGAGCTTTCTTCATCCCTCCCCGAAGTTCCTGTCCCTGCGGTGGTGACGTCCTCTCGTGGAGCTAATTACGCTTTGAAATTCAGCTTCGGCGGCGGGATGACTTTGGAAGTCGTCTGTAGACTCAGGGGCGTTTGGTCACACCTCAGATGCAGGTTCCTAGCGTTCCCTGCGTGGAGATGAAGAAACTGGAAACTGTTAGGGAACCTCCACGGTGGCTTCCTACCATCCAGTTCCCGCTTCCCACTGTAATTATCTCTCATCTCATACTATCCCCCTGGAGTCTGACGTAAAGACGTCAATCAGCGGCTGAAGTGTGGAATCTCCTCGGGCACACTACACTACCCTACCACTCTCAAAATATACACAACTTTGGTACTTAGTTCATACTTGTGTACTTTTATGTTTTAGTATATTTACAGCAATAACCCGCTTTGCTTGCTTCCTAAGTTCTTCTTGAATTCTGCAAGCTTAGTATTTCAACCAACACAATCCCTATCTTCAACTTACTGCGTACACTTAATTTTGGGAAAAAAAGCAATGTATATTACTAAACAAGAATATTAATTTTTCTGTATCCTCTAATGGGAATACGTCAACTTAAGGTATGTGATAAACAAGATGCACTTCTATCTGTATAGGTCTTTTACACGCTTGACTTCTTGATTTCATTAAAAAAATACAGCATGTGCTAATGAAGTTCTTTATTTCTGTTTAGGCTTGTTCCGGAATTTGATTATGTTTCAAGCACTATGTTTGGAGCAGCTAAAATAGAGGGCATTTTCTGCCACTTTTGCAAGGTTTTTCTGTGCTGCATTGGTTAAGACAGTAATTCATCAGGATTAGAGTTGGGTGGAGATCGCAAGTAGAGAGATAATAAATTACGGAAGGAAAATAAGACCATCTTCACATAAAATGAGAGAGAGAGAGATGGTAGCTAATAGAAAAAGAAACAGAAACGAGGAAAATGGTGATAAAAAAAGATGAGTTAAGGTCGATGAACATTTTCTCTAAGTTGAACCCTGACTCAAAACTCGTCCTGTTACAGTACAGAGCAAAGCTAATCGGAATGTTATCGTTTTACCATCGTGCATTAATATGCTCATATAAGCACCCACGAATCCACGTGCAAACATGGATACCTTCCCCTGTTTCTCAAATGGAAAAAGTGGATTATTCTAAAATATTAACTGATGTTCTCTAATGCAGGAAAGGCAACTTTTGAGGATAAACTTGGCGTGAACAGTTTCAGATTCATAACAAACATGTATTAACGGTCACGTATGATTATGAAATAGAAATATTTATCCGTGTATTCGTTTAATAGTGTAAGTATTGGAAGTAAGACAATACCACGCGTGGAGTGTGTACACAATACGCTGGACGTGCGCTGTAGAGACGTGCAAGTTGCTTGCCTATGCTGGGACGTCGCTTTATTTAGTCGACCGGCGACGCCACACAGCGCTGATGGTAAAGTGCGTCTCTCTGCTTCTCATTCAAAGGTAGGACGTGCACTTGTCATTCAGTCGATGCGAGCCACTCAAATATATTCCAAATAAACTAAATATGTGTTTAGATATTGAAATAGCGCTAGTTAAAGCACTGATAAAATAAGGATTTAATTTCATTGATGAGACGAGCAGTACGAGTGAATGAACTGCTCCTAGATATGTGTATACCGTGTGAATCAGCCGTCCCCTGGTACTAGTATTTTGTGCAGCTTAAGAAAATGATGTAGTGTGTACACCCGATTAATCAACCACCTTTAGATGTGTTGTACCGAGTGAATTAGTAGGCCACAGATAATCGCACTTTGCGTAATTTAAACTAATGATTTATAACAACATACGTTGTGTGTATATCGGATGAATTCAACCGCCACTAGATGTGTGTACCGACTGAATCAGTTGCATACAGACTGTAGTAATTTGCGCAACTTAAAATTATGGTTGATACATATGGTCTGTATACTGGATGAATCAATCGCCTCTAGATGTTTGTAACTGGGCGATTGCGTAGCTTAAGATTACCATGTGATAGATGTGGCGTAACTTATTAAATCAACCTCTTCATGGTAGTCATCCTAAGATTATAGTTTGACGGATAGCTTCGTATGGTGTTATAGTGGGGGGGGGTTAGCTTATTCTGCGCTACTTAGGATTATATTTTGATAGATTAGTACAGCATACCAAGTGAAAAAATCATTGTCAAATATTTATATCTTACGCAAGTTTATAATTTGATATTTGCGGTTCATACACCGGGTGAATCAGTCGCTCCCACAACAGTCTTACTCTGCAAAACTTAAGGTTAAAATTTAAGTGATCTGAAGATGTGGTGTGTATACCGGTAAATCATCCACACACACACACAGACACACACACACACACACACTTGAGGATGTGATGTGTATATTGGATGAATCAGACTCCCTTAAGTAGCCATAGGTATTCTGTAACACTAATGAATATACCTGCTGTGAACGATTCCAAATAATATTGCCATCCCCTACCTCCGTGTGTTGGGGGTTGCGTGTCTGTCGCGAGTTTGAATCTTAGTTGGGGAGAGTTGCCTGGGTAAGGGTTCTCCGGGGTTTTTCCCTTGACCTGAGAAGATGACATTCTACATTTTTTGTGTTGTAAACTTGTGTTTATCTCTTACAGTTACCACTTATACAAAAGTAATCCAGAATGCAGAGTTCTTCTGAGGCTATTCCCAGAAAATTCAAGATATACGTTTCATTTTTCAATAAAATATGTTAAATATACGGTATTTTAAGAAAAAACGTTGGAAACGCTTTTCCGAAAATCAATATTTTCCAAAAATTTCCAAGTGAAGGGTAGTTCGAGGAGGGGGTGTTTATGAAGATCTTCATGTTACATCCTTGGAAAAAGCGTAACTTAAATACCAAGAATGGTATTTGAAGGACTTTTCGTTTTTGAATTATGCTGCCCACAGACACACACACACACACACACACACACACAGGCATAGACCTTTATCTAAGAATGTTTTTTTTATTCAGGGATCTCAAAACATATACTTCGGGTGAAGTCTTGGCACCGAATTTTTGGGTGGAATACAATGCTTTATCTACTATGTATATTGTACGCACGAGGTAGGGAAACTGTCACCCTATAACAGAAACTGAATGATTAAACCTTGATGCACCCAATTAGTGGCTTTGACCTTCCGCCAATTTAACATTTAATGAAATGACAAAAAGCCATTTGAACTGGCTAATAAAATGAACCTACTATAATTTATGCCTAATTTGAAATTCCGAGTTCTTTAGCATCTCCTGAATGAGATGAACATCATAAGTCAAGTATGCCTTTATGCTTAATAACTCATGTCTTACTCTAATGAATACTATTGAAGACCCAATTGAGCTATCGGAAGGGCAACCCAGAGCTCTTCAAAAAAACAAAAAAGTATTTTCATGCTACCATTTTAGCGTAAGGTACTGTACTGTCGGAACAACTTTTGAGACGATCCTCGTGTACGCCAAGAAAATGCAAATATGTTTAATTGTGCAGGACCATATATCATTTAGTTGCTTTTAAAAGGATGTAATTATAATGGAAATCAAATATATTATCTTTAGTTAGAAGCTACTGTCAGGTGTCGTCTAAAGGGATAAATTCAACATTGAAACAAATGTTTATTCTGTGTTTAGAACGTACCATATATGTGTGGCATCCAATTAGATATAGTGAACACCGAAGAAAATTTTAATCTGTATTTAGAACATGCTATCTGTGAGCAGCGTCTAAAGAGATAGTCGACTCTGAAACAAAATGCTTAATTAGTATTTAGAACGTACTATCTGTGAGTAGCGTCTACAGAGATACTCAGCACTGAAAAAAAAAATAATTAGCATTTAGAACGTGCTATTTGTGGGTAGTGTCTAAAGAGGTAGTCAGTACTGAAACAAAATGTTTAATTTGTATTTAGTACTTACAATCTGAGTAGCGTCTAAAGAGGTAGCACTGAAACATAATGTTTAATCAGTATTTAGAACGTGCTATCTATGAGTAGCATCTGAAGAAATAAAGTCAACGCTGAAACAAAATGTTTAATCAGTAGTTAGAACTAACTCTCTGTGAGTAGGGTATAAAGAGATGAAGTCAACACTGAAACAAAATATTTAATAGGTAGTTAGTACGTGTTATCTGTGAGTAGCGTTTAAAGAGATAAAGTCGACACTGAAACAAAATGTTTATTCAGTAGTTAGAACGTGCTATCTGTGGGTAGCGTCTAAAGAGATAAAGTCGACACTGAAACAAAATATTTAATAAGTAGTTAGAACGTGCTAGCCGTGAGTAGCACCTAAAGAGATAAAGTCGACCCTGAAACAAAATGTTTATTCAGTAGTTAGAGCGTGCTATCTGTGAGTAGCGTTTAAAGAGATAAAGTCGACACTGAAACAAAATGTTTATTCAGTAGTTAGAGCGTGCTATCTGTGAGTAGCGTTTAAAGAGATAAAGTCGACCCTGAAACAAAATGTTTATTCAGTAGTTAGAGCGTGCTATCTGTGAGTAGCGTCTAAAGAGATAAAGTCGAAACTGAAACAAAATGTTTATTCAGTAGTTAGAACGTGCTATCTGTGAGTAGCGTTTAAAGAGATAAAGTCGACACTGAAACAAAATGTTTATTCAGTAGTTAGAACGTGCTATCCGTGAATAGCGTCTAAAGCGATAAAGTCGACACTGAAACAAAATGCTTAATCAGTAGTTAGAGCGTGCTATCTGTGAGTAGCATCTAAAGTGATAAAGTCGACATTGAAACAAAATGCTTAATCATTAGTTAGAGCGTGCTATCTGTGAGTAGCATCTAAAGTGATAAAGTCGACACTGAAACAAAATGCTTAATCATTAGTTAGAGTGTGCTATCTGTGAGTAGCATCTAAAGTGATAAAGTCGACATTGAAACAAAATGCTTAATCATTAGTTAGAGCGTGCTATCTGTGAGTAGCATCTAAAGTGATAAAGTCGACACTGAAACAAAATGCTTAATCATTAGTTAGAGCGTGCTATCTGTGAGTAGCATCTAAAGTGATAAAGTCGACATTGAAACAAAATGCTTAATCAGTATTTAGATCATACTATCTGTGAATAGCTTCTAAAGAGATGAAGTCAACACTGAAAGAAAATGTTTAATTTGTAGCGTCTAAGGAGATATAGGTAGATAGTACTGAAGAAAAGAATATTATATTTCTGTGAAGTTGGAAAGAATCTAATTCCTTCTGAAAGCAAAATTGAGTCACAGAGAGTCTAGCAGAAAAAATAGAAGCCATTACCTTCATATCAATATATAAATTTAGTAAATGTATTCCCGGTTGTGTACATGCATATCTACATATATTTATAAACAAGAAAGAATTAATATATAGCAGAATTACAAAGTTGTGAGTGATGAGATACGCTTTAGGAAAAGTAATTTATGTTTATTTCTGAATAGATAAAATCAGCTCCTATTGAATGTATTATGATTCTTTCAGACTAGTCGGATACATAAGCTAAAATTGAATTTATCGCCAAAGTCATTAGATGCCTTTGGATGTTCACCAGTATATAAAATCAGCTGAGAGAAGTTTAATGTATTCATGAATATCATCGTGGTAGGTTAGCCATAATGCAAATTTACGCAAAGCCAAAGGTTTGTATTTTCTTGTCCCGCCAGTAATACTGAGTTTTTCAAACGTGATTAAAAATTCTAGCTCCTATTTCTCAGTAGAAAATTCACAGTAAAACAAGAGCATGTGAACAATATTTTCTGAGCTCACATGCATCATTTAATGTAATTCTTATATTAAGTATTTAGCATCAACAATCAACAACTTATATTTATATTTGGTACTAAAGCATAATACATTAACGAGCAAATAATATACAGCTTGCCATATCGTAAAGGCAAAATGTAGCGATGAAGCAATTCTATCTTAAAAATACCTGAAAAGCTTTCTGCCTTAAAATGCTAATTTCGAGTAAATATAACATTTTTAATATCATAGATTCTTGGTAGATTGGACGAGTTTATATTATTGTTATTTAAAAATAGATTAGATTGACAACAAATGGAGCGCAATCTAACCACCAATGTAGGCAGATCAAATCGTGGTTCACATCGCTATTTACTGTTTCAAATTCTTAGCTTCTCCTTTTTATGTCTAAAACGTAGAAGGTGATTCTATCAAGCATAACTAATGTAATATTTCATAAATTTCTTGTTCAGCTACATAAGATTCACGAAAGGAAATGGCACACATATGCCAACCCTATATAATCTAGTGTTAAAACTTTCTCAGGATACTCTTAAATAAATTAGGTGCAGGATTTTGGCAACCCTGAACTTTAGTAACACGTTAATAATATAGCACAGAAAATAAATGGAATATTACCAATTGGCGAGGAACATAAAATTTAAGTAATGTGCTGTATTGATATGCCTAGGCAATTATTGAATTTCGGGCAGCACTTTTTGGAGCTGCATAAAGTACATTTTAGTTTATTTTTACTCTTAAATTCATCAGATGATACGAAGTAGTGCTTGAATAAAAAGTCGGTCTGGGTAGCTCAGCTGGTTAGGCGCTGGCCTTTTGAACTCAAGGTCGCGGGTTAAACCGAGCTCAGTGTTTAAGTGTGCTTAAAATCGACAGCCTCATATCAGTAGATTTAATGACATTTTAAACTCCTGCGGGACGAAATTCCGACACACCGGTGGCACAGATATGACCCTGGCTATTGAAAGTTTCGTTAACAAACAAAACATTTTAAGATATTTTAATAAAAAATCTGGTGTTTTACATTCACATAACATTCTGTACACTATCATTTATTAATGGGTATAAATTACTCTTACGAAAGCTTATTTTTTATCTACTTCATTTTAATCGATATTAGCCTTTGCAGAAATAGCTACATATATTGTACATTATATTACAAATAAAAAGCGAATGTAGACAGGCAAATGTTTTAGAATATATTGGCCTTAAAATTTCATACTCTTTACCTGCAATCACGAAAACAAAAATGAGTGCCGAGAGAGCTTTAGAAGAGTGACAAGGAATCGAACAATATAAACCATTAATAACGTATGTATCGGAATTGGCTTATGCCACAAAAGGTTTATTGGAAATAAATTGTGTGTTTTGAAGAGATATACATTTTTGTGCAGCACATTTTCGTCTATCGCTTAACGTTTACCAGTTATACGACATTAATCAACATTTCTTCTGAATGAAGAAGACTCCACAGGCTCTTCCCAGAAACTTGAAGATATGCATATTGTTTTTATTTTAATATCTTCCATATATGACATTCAAATCAAACTCGTTATAGCCAGTTTTCAGAAAATAAAAATTAAAAATAAATCCCCAAGTAGAAAGTAGTTGAGGGTGGAGAGATTTTATTGCAATTTTTCGTGTCTCATTTTTGCAAGTTACGCAATTTAAATACCAAGTTTGTTGTCTGTCTGCGACTTTTCATTTTGGGGTTATAGTGCTCACAGTCACACAAACACAGCCACGGAGGTTTGTTATTTTTTGGAATGAGGAGACGTCAAAACATGTATTTCCTATGAAATCTCGGTATTGAATTTTTGTGTGGAATACGGTACTTCCCTGCTTACTATACGTAGTAGAGAAAGCAAAAGCAGGATTCAAAATGTGTCAACACATTCATGTGTTGCTTTTATTTTGCCATGGTACTACTGCCACTGCTGGTGCTAATGAAGAAATGAGGCGTTATAATAGCACGAGAGTAACTAAAATAATGAGTATAGTTAATAGGAGAGCCAACATGGTTCCCATGGCGCAGCATCTCTCATAGTGGTGGTTGGATCAATGACGTCACTTGCCTTCTGAATCTGCACACCCACTCGTAAGCTCTTCCCCTGGATTAACTCCAATATCATATAGTGCTACTCAGCACAACAAATCATGGAACACATTTTGCCGAGCTTGAGCGAGCTGGGGATATCAACTGATGGAATTAATAGAGAAATTGTCCGTAGAGCTCTAGCGTTGTTGAAAATGAAATGGAGTTCTATTTATGGACACCTTCTAACTACCTACTGCGGTTCTCAGTGTTCCATTCCATGTTGGGCGTGAAAGACCCTTAATTTTGCTAAGAGGCCTCTATATCAGGCTACATGCCGTGAATCTATAACACGGGACCAACGACTTGAATTCCCTTCCGAAGGAAGCCATGTTAAGTTCTTTACGCGCGAAAAAAATCCATCGCCCTCCACTGGGTTTGAACCCGCGACCTTGGGTACAAGCGGCTAGCATGGTAACCACTATATTACACAGGGCGTTGTTGATTTTTTCCTGTCACTTCGGCGACCCCCGTTAACATTCGAATCGGGTCACCAAGGATTAGGATTACGTACAGAGGGGGTCCCCACACACTGGGCTAGAACACCAGATATTTTCCCCGATGTGATCCCGGGGAGGGAGGGATGAGGGGAGATACTCTAAGAGCGATCAGATCCGGGTGTCGACGGATATTAGCATGTGCGGATCCCTAACGGTTACAGAGGGAACACTTCCAAAGCCTCCCGGTCTCTGATCGCGAGCCCCGAGCTTCCGGGGGTCCCCGAGAGGGAGCGGATCCTGATCGAGTACTACCGAGGACGAGCCAACATGAGCCTTTACAGTGAGCAAGCCACCGTCCAGCTGTAACCCGCCGAACACCGCATCCTGGTCCTTCAATCCTGAAAGAGATGACTAGAATATGATGAGAACAGGAAATGGTGGACCGGAAAATTCGGGGGCTGTACTTAATCTAGCAAACATTTGCCTAGCAATCCGGGAAAATACCCGAAAAAAATATCCATGGCTCAGGGAAGCCGGCCATGGGTATCGAACCTGCGATCTCCCGATTGAGAGCCACAAATGAAGCTGTCTGAAAATTTAAATTGAGTTTTCTTTATGGACGCTCTTTATCTGATGTGGCTCTCAACGCTCCATTCTACGAATATTGGTCGTGAAATACGGCTAAATCTTGCTTAGAGGCCTCTTTATCCTGCTTGAGGTTCTTTTAAATACCGTAAATCCACGATACGGGACCAACGGCTTTACTTCCCTTCTGAAGGAAGCGATGGTAAGGATTTCCTTGCGCCCGGAAGAATCCACCGCCCTCTGCCGGGTCTGAATCACCGATCTGGGCTCTAGAAACTAGCTTGCTGCTCCTAGACTACCGAGGACGATTAAACTGCCTGGCCACCCACCTACTCGGAAATCGGGTCGCTTAGTCTTCAGAATTAATATATATATATATATATATATATATATATATATATATAATTCTGAATAAATTTTTAAAGGTCATTTATTATACCTAGTCGGCTTACCCTACCTATATGTACGAGACAGAAATTGCAGGGATAATACCATTAAATACTTGAGGATTTTATATAACTTTTGTTTTAATGTCAGAAGCCTGGAAATTAATGACAGGAAAGGTGATGAAAGAGCAATCATAGGAATGAGTGAAACCGGAGGACCCGGAGAAGACCCGCCCAGACAACGTTTCATCCACCATAAATCTCACATGCGGGCGATTGGGATCGAACCTGGGTCGCCTAGGTGGGAGGCAAGCGGTCTAACGACTCTGCCACGGCGTCGCCTCTTCTAACATAGTAAGAAAATAATAGAGAGGAATCCTCGAATGAACCGAGTTATACACTTAAATATCAGATACGTTTGATGCAGCATAAAAGTGAGTTTTGCTTTCTATATTACGTATAGTAACTGGGGGAAATAGTATGTTCCACCTAAAAACTTTATAAGAGGTTTCACCACAAATATACGTTTTGAGACCTTTAGAAGAAGATCCATCTGTCTATGAAAATAACAACTAAACGAAAAGTCGGTTAAATTCGAAACTGGGTATGTAAGTTCATAGCTTTCAAAGATGTGACACGAATGTTGACAAGAAAATCTCTAACTCCAAACTACCTTTTAGATGTAACATTTTTCAAATGTTTGCTTTCTCAAAAATGGCCCATGATTTTGATTAAAATGCCATTTATTACACACTCACGCAGAAGTGTGTGTGAAAAATTCAACGTATATCTTGAAATTTCCTAGGAATAGCCCGCTTCATTCTAAAGGAATTTGGTATAATCGTGTATAACTGTAAATTTTAGCGATGCACGAACACTTACCAAAAATAATGTAAATCTCTTTAAGACACACAACTTACTCCAAATTAGTCTTTCTTTTAGGCCATAAGCCATTCCATGATATCCATTAATAATGATTCAATTTCGGTCAGTCTTCCAAAGTTCTTCCGATGTTCAGCTGTTTCACGCGATTGCAGAATGAGTATGGAATTTTAAGGTCAGTACAAATAGTTTCCAGTCCTCCAACATTTGACTATCGCTATTATCTTTCTTATAACAAATGTGTAATGTAGCTATTACTGCAAAGGTCTATTTCAATTAGAATGAAGTATATAGAAAAATAAGCTTCATAGGAATACCTGCTATAGTTATCTAGAAATGATAGAGGTGGCCGCGCCGTGGCTGAATGGTTAGATCGCTCGCCTCTCACCTAGACGGCCCGGCTTCTCTCTCAGGTCACTGCATGTGGGATTTGTAGTGGACAAAGCGGCGCAGGAACGGGTTTTCTCTAGGATCTCCGGTTTCCCCCGCCATTGTATTTCACCGGTGCTCCATCATCATTCCATGTATCACCAATGTCATCGCCTGCGGTGCCGCCAGTAGTAAAATCGGACATTAAACACTACCAAAAATAAATAAATAAATGATAGGACAAAGAGAAAGTTGTGGGAATGCAATACATCCGCCATTTGAAAAATTATGTTGAAAACAATGTAGACGGAATTTCAGATTTGGGAAATGCTTAGCAAATTCCAGTCTATAGTTGACGTCTCAAGTGTATTTCTACAGCTTTTGAAAGACGTTTAATAAAGCGAACCTGACTAGGAAATTAGCATATAAATGCATGACATTCACTGTATCCCATTGTATTTCCTAAATTAGTAAAATAAGAAAGAAATCAGTATTTTAGAATAATATAGGGTAAGGACTTTTCAACGGTGGGGGACACCGCACGCAATGAGACTTACACAGATCTATTGTGCGCTAGCCCACATCCCTCCCCAAGTGAAGGGAGGGAACCACAGATGGTTACAGGCTGGGTGCAGATAGGCTTGAGAGCCATGCGGAAGTCCCTGTTTGGCTGACAGTTCTTCATCTCAGTGCCAGGATCGCCACGGAGCTAACACCATGGATTTCGGGTGATAGCAAGGCAACCGTCGCCAACTCGGACAGCGACCATAGCGCCACCCCAACGCCAAGCACAGCATTCACGGCCACACACCATGAGCTCACATGCACACACACTGAAAGTTGAGAAAGAAATCTCATGCAGGAAAACGATGGAGAGGTAGTCGTGGAGAATAAGCACATCAGAATTCGCCTAAGTGACAAGGAGGAACCACGAGGTACCCCAAGCCAGAGCACGCAGCAGGGATCGAACCCACGACCTCCGGAATGCGAGTCGTACATGTTATGTTGGCGCCACCTCGCTCTGTTTTTAAGAATAATACTCGGTGATCTTGTTCTTAGCGTTTTCTCTGGTATGGAGTAATATTGTTCAGGATTTTCAGGATACTCCAGTAACTTAAGCGTGCCGTTGTGTTGCTTGCAGCATCTCATATCTGTATGAATGTAGGTAGTTTTACATCTTACGGCCCTCATCTTAATTGAGTCAGCTATTGCAGAAAGGTCACGAGTTCACTAAATAAATCTTACGGGAGAGCTGAAATACTATTTAGAATGGAAACAAATGGACTAATTTTGCTTTATTCAATGCAGTTGTTGGTTAGATTCTACATGGATTGGAAAACTAAAAAAACTTTTAATTTTTTACTTAACCTTTTCGATTATCTAGACTTAGCTTTCTGCAATAAATGTGCTATTATTAAATGTGAAAATGTATTATTCTTTACTTATTTAATGTTGTTGTTTGTAAGGCTATACCAAGATTGGAAAACTGACAAAAACCTTTCATTTTAACGGATTGCCTTTTGAAGAACGCAGTTACACTGTTATTAAAATAAGCTTACTCATATTCTGATGTCATACAACATTTTCATTTATTTGTTAATTTTTTATTTCTTAGTAGCTACTTTATAACCTACATGTTTCGTTTAAAACTCTAAAATCTTATAGAAATTAATTTTTGCATTATACATTTTACTCTTGAGAATGTTAAAACCTTCACTAAAAATGCAATATTTTTTACAACGATTTTGATATCATTTCATGTTAATTGGAATGAGACTAAAGCCTGTAAAAGGAAACAAAATCTAGTCTTCCCCATTATATTCATCATTAGCGGTTTCGGTTGGCCGTTGTAAAACCTAAACCTAACACGCAACTTATTCTGGAACAATATATTTTCGTTTAATTGCAATCTCCATTTTCCTCGCTTGATATGCACTTTACCCAACGAATATGCAGGGTTTGCAGGAAGTATAGCGTCTGCTAACACTTGGCGGAATTAAAATGAAAAGAGCTTCGTTTACAACGGTTTTATATATATACATCATTAGATCATTTTTCGCATTCATACTTTGTCCCGTGTCGTAGACTAACGCCTCGTAAAGGAACCTCAATACTGATAAAGTAGCCTCTGGGCAAAACTCCTTCACGCTCAATGTGGAATGGGACGCTAAGAACCGTAGCAGTTAAAGAGCATCCATAAATGAAACTCAGTTTTAATATTTCCAGACCATGGAGAGGACAAGGAATAATCTAGGCTAGAGAAAAACCTCTATATCCTAGCCGGGAATTGAACCTGGGATCTTTCATGCAGCAGGAAGGGCCTCTACCGACTGAGTTACAGCACAGAATATATTTTGTTCTACAGCTCGAGTGAACTTATTTTTTTCGGTTATAATCGCATATTGAGAATCTTTGTAGAAAACAAAAATATGCGGAATGTTTTTAAAACATAAAAATCGTTTGTGTATTTGAAGTTAGGCTGGAATGCTGAGTTATATTAAGTTTGCATTACTACAAATTGAACGATGAAAAGCTAATACATCTAATTGAAAGCTGTCTACAGTTCTAAGACAAAACTAATAATTACTATTCTAATACTAATGCACTGGATAATGCTTGGAGTGGAATTAGTAAACCAATTGAAACCACAGGTGATGCTTGTGAAAAATATATGAGTCCAATATTTCGTTTCTTATTACTGTTATTCGTTTCTTTTTTGTCCTCCTCTTCCACTAAATGTGATGATACACTTATTCCACAAATGCCTGTGCTTCAATTCTTCACGGCTGTTTGGTTCGATTTGATTATTCCGCTAGATGCCAGCGGAAGGAGTAGTTTCGGTTCGGTTCGGTTCGATTCCGTTAATTGCGAACTGATCTTACGTTTTTAGCTTTAGGTCATCAATGAATTAATTCATTTTGACAGCAATATTTAATGGCGTATTCATGTCGTTTCTGTGATACTCTTCATCTACCCCTAAAGTATGGCTCCAGTATAAAACTCGTTTTCGTAAACGGACCTTTCAGCAATGATCGATTCAATTCTCGACGCAACAAAGCTTTTGGTGCTGGTCATCTCAGACATTTCTGCTATAGGTGACAAGCAGCCCTTTTAGGTAAGGCGGTGTATTGACCAACTACAAAATTAATACCTCTTCTGCTTGTTTATCATCCTCATATGGAGTACTTACAAGTCAATGTCTTGGGTCAGACGCCTGTAGAGAAGCTTGACGGGCTGTGGATCAGATAGTGTAAGCAGGGATGGCAAATCAGCCCAATACCTGGTACAGGTAAAATGGGTGATAGGAAAGGTGATGATGGAACCATTAACTCCATGGCACGACAGCTCACGGGGAACCTTGGCCTACCGCCCGGCCGCTGCGTCCCCCATCTCGGTCCACTACAGACGTCATAGATGGGGTGCAGTATTGGAGGGTGAGACGTGGTCAGCGCCTCGAGTCACCCCGGCCGGTTAATGCGGCCCTCATGACCTGGAGCCGCTACTTGTCCATCAAGTAGCTCCTCAATTGGCCCCCCAGGGACATTACGAGGCTGAGTGCACCCCGGGCCAGGTCTCCCAGCGGGGGAAAAATCCCCACGCCGGTACTGGGGATCGAACCCAGGTCTCCCGCTTGGTAAGCAGCAACGCTACCACCGCGCTAAGGAGACGACCGATGATGGAACCATTGGTGGAATGAATTGCGGGGGAAATTTGATGTACTGAGTGAAAACAGCACAGACACCGCTTCGCCACAAATCTCACATGCGGTACCTTGGCATTGAACCCGCCTAGGTGAGACGCGAGCGGTCTAACCATTCTGCCACGGCACCACCACAACCTAAAGATAAAAATTAAGAATTAAAAGAAATTAGCATTGCATTTACCAGTTGTCATAATAATAATAATAATAATAATAATAATAATAATAATAATAATAATAATAATAATAATCTTGACTTTAAAGCGGGAATTAAATTGAACGGTATTAATGAGTCATAAAAACGATGACATGTTAAAGCTTATCAAATTTAAAGGAATTAACATTAAAATAAAATGCCTTGCTTAATAACTTAATGCAGGAGAATGGGAAACACATTACTCCGTCTTTACAGAGAGGAATTGTTAAATTGTCATTGAACGGTTCTAGTTGAAAGCAAAAGCAACATTTGTGTATGCCAGTGAAACAGAAAACAGGAATTACAGTTAACATATATCACTCCAACTGCTGCGTATTGCCCGTCTAGGAAATTAGAGATTCCCTTGAAAGAGCCTTAAAGCATCTTCAAGTTTTTGTTTAAACTAAGCAAGAGCTAGTAAAACACTGGTGGCTCACGCAATATACTTAAAACTAGTTTGTGGCTAAATATGTCACATATCATTCTTTAACTTTTCCACTAGAATCGAGTAAAACTCTAGTACAATAATTTCTAGATAATATTTTTATAGTTCAGAAAATTAGTGTCTCATATTTTGTGTACGTAACGCATAGTATCTCTAACCACGATACAAAAATAATAAATGCAAAGGATGTCAAAAGAAAACTTTAAACATTTGGTTCGTATACAAACTCAAAGAGAAGTGAACGAAGAAACATTAAATAAAATGTTGAAAGAAGAATAGTGGAGAGTATTTCTAGTACAATTGACATAAACAGTAACTTAAATAAATTTCACAAACATATAAATTTGATTTCATGCATCTTTTATTCTGAAACGTAATAACTTTAAAGCACGAAAAGCTCTTGTTATTATCTAGTTTATACACTACGTATAGAAAATATTGTAAACTGGTAAAATCAGAATATAAAATAATTTTGAACTTAAACTACGAATATATACAATATCTTAGAAACTTCATGTGTGCAAATTTATTTTGTTGTTGATTCTTTAATATAACAAAATCTAAACATACAGCAGTGACATTAACTCTGGAATTGCATTAAACTCTCATTCAGCACCAAGACAGCAAGTGTCAACATAATACAGTATCGAACCTTTTACCATAAACAGGAGCCAATTTGGCCCTTAACCTGTTACTTTTATCCAACTTAGGAAACAACTTTTTCGTTTATAGATACATACAGCATATACAATTTTATATTTTATCCGATGTGAAAATTGGACCTATCGCTCTCATATTATTACACAGAGAATCTCAGCATTTGAAGAAAAATATATTCATTTTAAGATTATGGCTATTCAACACCATGAATACCATAATCTTAAAAATACCAGATTTTCTCAATTTTGGCTCCCCTATTTTATGATACTAATGATTATTTATATTTCATTTTGGATACGCTATAAAATAAACATTATTAGAGCCCAAATATCATTTTCATTTCATTGGGCACCCAATATGAAATATAATACTTTATTGCTCTCATATAATTGGGAAAATGGGGAATTTTTAAAGTTATGATTGCCATGTTGTTGTTCATGGCATTGAAATCTCATAATACTAAAATTACTATATTTTCCAAAATTTGAGCTCTTCTATATAACATGAGAGCGATCATTTCGATCTTCAGATTGAAAACAACATAATATATAACAATAATATATATACATAAAATAATACATATAAAGTAATATATTTTCTGAATATGTTGATGGTATCTATGCAGTAGTACTAGTAGTTTCAATTCATTTTCGTTTGAAAGTTATAACTCCTGCAAGTTAAATGCATTTTTAAATACCATAATATACAGCAGTGGCATTAATTCCGGACACTTTTCTTGTTAACTTAACTTTAAAATGTGAATACTGTATTCAACTCTCATTCAGGATCATTCTTCTCTGATAAATTATAGTCAGAAATTGTTACCATAACACAGTATTGAACCTTTTATCATAAACTGGAGCTTAACTGACCCTTAGTGGGATAATTTGATCCAATTTTGGAATATATACGAGGTACGTCCAGAAAGTAAGTTCCGTTTCAATTTATCTCCGCTGCAGCCCTGCGATCGCAGTTCCGCACATGCGCGGTAGACGCTCTGTATCAAGGAAAAGAAACGTGCGCCATTTTGAGATCGCTGTCAGCCACATACTCTTTGTTGTGCTTGTTAACAATGTCGGTGTTGATTGAAAATCCCGCCGCTTGTGAAATCAGATATGTGATTCGTTTTCTGAATGCTAGGAAAGTGAAACCAATTGAAATTTATCGGCAAATTTGGGAAGTTTACGGACAAAATACGATGAGATTCAATGGTGAGAAGATGGGTCCGACAGTTCAATGAAGGACGTAGTGAAGTGCACGATGAAGAACGAAGTGGGCGTCCATCTTTGGTTACAGAAGAACTGGTTCACGCGATTGATGACAAGATCCAGGAAAACTGCAAGTTTACAATTAGTGCTCTTGCTATGAAATTTCCCCAAAGCTCACGATCACTAATTCATGAAATTGTTACCGAAAAACATAAATTTCGTAAACTTTGCTCACGTTGGGTACCAAAGATTCTTACTGAGCAACACAAAACAAAACTTCAGTTTTTAACCCGTTATGATGAAGACGGCGAAGAATTTCTGACACAGATAGTCACAGGAGATGAGACTTGGGTGTCTTACGACACCCCTGAAAGTAAGCGGCAATCGATGGAATGGAGGCACACTTCATCCGCAGCAAAGGTTAAGCCGAAACAAATCTTGACACCTCGAAAAATGATGTGCACAGTGTTCTGGGACTGGAAAGGCATCTTACTCATTGATTTCTTACCGCGTGGTCAAACAATCAAAGCAGATGTTTATTGCGAGACACTTAGGAAATTGCGCCGCGCAATACAGAATAAGCGCCGAGGATTGCTGTCAAAAGGTGCTGTTTTTCTTCACGACAACGCACGACCACACACTGCAAATGTGACGAAAAACCTCCTACAGAGATTTGGCTGGGACGTGATTGACCATCCTCCGTACAGCCCTGACCTCGCTCCTAGCGACTTTCATCTGTTCTTACATCTCAAGTCTTTCCTTGGTGGTCAACACTTCAACAATGACGAAGAGCCGAAAGAAAATGTTTCCAACTTTTTGAAGACACAGGCGGCAAACTTCTATGAAGAAGGTATACAAAAACTTGTGCCACGCTGACAAATGTCTGCAAAATTTCGACAGTTATGCGGAAAAGTAGTTTAAGAGTTGTAGAATTTTGTGCAATAAATAATTATTCTGTATATGTACACAATTTGATTTAATTACCAAACGGAACTTACTTTCTGGACGTACCTCGTATTTGAGGGTTGAATACAGTATTCACATTTTAAAGTTAAGTTAACAAGAAAAGTGTCCAGTATTAATGCCACTGCTGTATATTATGGTATTTAAAAATTCATTTAATTTGCAGGAGTTATAGTTTCAAACGAAAGTGAATTGAAACTACTAGTACTACTGCATAGATACCATCAACATATTCAGAAAACTAATATTTATGACACTAGGTGTCTGTAGGAGGAAGATTCCTATTCTTATTTGTCAATTTACTTATTGAACCACCAAAAGAATAACGATACTTAGCAGTGAATCCGCCGTTTACACGAAGAAAACCAAAACGTTTCCATATATAAATATGTCAGTTTTACTAAACTTGTTTAAGTCTTTGTCGTGTTGCTATAACCGACTAATCTACCATGGCAATTAGCCGGCACGTCATTAACTTCCCCAACGGACTCACACCAGGAGCAATGGGACGGAAACCAAAAGAATAACGATACTTAGCAGTGGATCCGCCGTTTACACGAAGGAAACCAAAACGTTTCCTTATATAAATATGTCAGTTTTACTAACCTTGTTTCAGTCTTTGTCGTGTTGCTATAAGCGACTAATCTACCATGGCAATTAGCCGGCACGTCATTAACTTCCCCAACGGACTCATACCAGGAGCAACGGGACGGAAACCAAAAGAATCCGTGTTTCAAATCCCGGCTATGTCTTTGAAATTTAGACTTTGTTTCTGCCTTTTCAACCTTATCCTATGCAGGGCTTGTGTGAAATAATAATTAATTACCATTGTCTAAGTGTTTGTCAAAGTAATGCACAGTCAACTTTTTGATTAACTCTAAGACAATAATACTCTTATTAATTATCCTTGAGCTTAAGGAAAGCCATTTAATAGGAAATGCAGTTTTTAATTTACTAATGCAGTGTTAACTAGCTTCACAGAAAAGCTGCAAGAAAGCGGTATACTTAGTGAAAACCATAGTTTCCTTCAGTTATAAAGTTCTCATGGAAGAATTACCTTAAAGGGCCAAGTTTTTAATTTGGTTCTAAATTACGCCTGTAAACGCAAACATTAACAAGAATATAGGAACAACGTCTCGCTTTACACAAATAATAATAATAATAATAATAATAATAATAATAATAATAATGATAATAATATAGTAGATGAGTCAAGTGCGTCTATAAACCGCCAAATCTTAAAAATTATGCGTTTAAATGAAATGAAGCACTTGACCGCTTCTTTCACGATTTGAAATAAATGAGTTAGCTGTCTACATTTAAATAAAATAAAATTTGTTATAATCATTGCTTAGAAATCTCCAATTATAGGAATTAATTCTAAAAAAATAAGTCATAACAAATGCAAGGGTTTAAGTTCGTTGTCAACAATTAACTATCCCAATTTATATGTCTCAACTTAGTTTCGTGTTATTTACCCTGAAATCTCTCAAGACTTAAAATCACTTCATTACTCTGATTTTAACACCTTAATAAACGTTCCTACTATTGGGGCTTCAGTTTAAACTATTGGGGACCTTTTATTACAAAATACCTAGGCGAGCCATTTTAATATACTCAGCTTAAATCATCATAGATATATTTTTCAACACTTAGAAAACCTTACAGTCCTTTCTTTTCTCCTATATTCCTTTTTTTTTTTTTTTTTTTTTTTTTTTTTTTTTTTTTTTTTTTTTTTTTTGCTGTTAGTTTTAACGTCTTTAGCAGCGTAGATAATATCGGACATGCACTTAGAAAACCGTACAGACCTTTCTTTTCTCCTATATTCCTTTTTTTTTTTTTTTTTTTTTTAGTTTTAACGTCTTTAACAGCGTAGATAATATCGGACATTAATGAAATTATGCTCGAATGCTCTGGGATCTATGGATCATTCTGGGTGATGGCATGTACTATGCAGCTTCCATCCCTAGTGATCGTTTACATCGTTTACGAAAAATGTGTCAGAATCAAGAATAGTCAGAATTTTTACTAATAATATGGTGCAGATAGAGAAAGATAGGCCACTACCGATACCAGAAGGCTTTACAGACGATACAGCTGGCCAGAGTACCTACTGTAGCCAGAAATTCCACTGGTGGTGCACACTGAAGGTGTAGCCACCGTAGCCAGAGATTCCACTGCTGGAGCAGACTACAGGTGAAGTCGCTGTAGCCAGAGATTCTACTACTGGTGATACACACTACAGGTGTAGCCAGAGATTCCACTGGTGGTGCACACTACAGGTGTATCCAGTGTAACGAGCGTTTACACTGGTGGTACACACTACAGGTGTAGCCACTGTAGCCAGAGATTCTACTACTGGTGGTATACACTACGGGTGTAGCCACTGTAGCCAGAGAATCTACTACTGGTGGTACACACTACAGGTGTAACCACTATAGCTAGAGATTACACTGGTGATGCACACTACAGGTGTAGCCACTGTAGCCAGACATTCCACAGTTGGTGAACACTACAGGTGTAGCCACTGAAATCAGAGATTACACTGGTGGTATACACTACAGGTGCAGCCACTGTAGCCAGAGATTCCACTGGTGGTATACACTACAGGTGTAGCCACTGAAATCAGAGATTACACTGGTGGTATACACTACAGGTGTAGCCACTATAGCCAGAGTTTCCACTGGTGGTATACACTACAGGTGTAGCCACTATAGCCAGAGTTTCCACTGGTGGTATACACTACAGGTGTAGCCACTGTAGCCAGAGATTCCACTGGTGCTATACACTACAGGTGTAGCCACTGTAGCTATAAATTACACTGGTGGTACACACTACAGGTGTAGACACTGTAGCCAGAGATTCTACTACTGGTGGTACACACTGCAGGTGTAGCCAGAGATTCCACTGGTGGTATACAGTACGGATGTAGCTACTGTAGCAAGAGATTCTACTACTGGTGGTACACACTACAGGTGTAACCACTGTAGAGCTAGAGATTACACTGGTGGTGCACACTACAGGTGTAGCCAGATATTTCACTGGTGATATACACTACTGGTGTAGCCAATGTAGCCAAAGATTCCACCGGTGGTGCACACTACAGGTGTAGCCACTGTAGTCAGGGATTACACTGGTGGTGCACACTACAGTTTTAACCATTGTAGCCAGATATTCCACTGGTGGTATGCACTACAGATGTAGCCACTGTAGCCAGAGATTACAATGGTGGTATACACTACAGGTGTAGCCACTGTAGCCAGAGATTCCACTGGTGGTATACACTGCTGGTGTAGCCACTGTAGCTAGAAATTACACTGGTGGTATACACTACAGGTGTAGACACTGTAGCCAGAGATTCTACTATTGGTGGTACACACTGCAGGTGTAGCCAGAGATTCCACTGGTGGTATATACTACGGGTGTAGCTACTGTAGCCAGAGATTCGACTACTGGTGGTATACACTACAGGTGTAACCACTGTAAAGCTAGAGATTACACTGGAGGTGCACACTACAGGTGTAGCCACTGTAGCCAGAGATTCCACTGGTGGTATACACTACAGGTGTAGCCACTGTAGCTAGAGATTACACTGGATGTGCACACTACAGTTGCAGCCACTGTAGCCAGAGGTTACAATGGAGGTATACACTACAGGTGATGCCACTGTAGCCAGAGATTCTTCTGGTGGTGTACACTACAGGTGTAGCCACTGTAGCTAGAAATTACACTGGTGGTATACACTACAGGTGTAGCCACTGTAGCCAGAGATTCTACTACTGGTGGTACACCCTACAGGTGTAGCCAGAGATTCCACTGGAGGTATACACTACAGGTGTAGCCACTGTAGCCAGAGATTCTACTACTGGTGGTACACACTACAGGTGTAGCCACTTTTGCCGGTGATTCCAGAAGTGGTATACACTACAGGTGTAGGCACTCTAGCTAGAGATTACACTGGCTGTGCACACTACAGGTGTAGCCACTGTAGCCAGAGATTTCAATGGTGGTATACACTACAGGTGTAGACACTGTCGCCAGAGATTACAATGGTGGTATACACTACAGGTGTAGCCACTGCACCCAGAGACTCCACTGGTGGTATACACTACAGGTGTAGCCACTGTAGCTAGAAATTACTCTGGTGGTATACACTGCAGGTGTATACACTGTAGCCAGAGATTCTACTACTGGTGGTACACACTACAGGTGTAGCCAGATATTCCACTGGTGGTATACATTACGGGTGTAGCCACTGTAGCCAGAGATTCCACTACTGCTGGTCCATACTACAGGTGTAACCACTGTAGCTTGAGATTACACTGGTGGTGCACACTACAGGTGTAGCCACTGTAGCCAGAGATTCCACTGGTGGTATACACTACAGGTGTAGACACTGTAGCTAGAGATTACACTGGTTGTGCACACTAAAGGTGTAGCCACTGTAGCCAGAGATTACAAGGGTGGTATACCCTACAGGTGGAGCCTCTGTAGCCAGAGATTCTACTGGTGGTACACACGACAGATGTGGCCAGAGATTCCACTGGTGATATACACTACTGGTGTAGCCACTGTAGCCAAGGATTCCACCGGTGATGCACACTACAGGTGTTGCCACTGTAGCTAGAGATTACACTAGTGGTGTACACTACAGGCGTAGCCACTTTAGCCAGAGATACCACACTACCTGTGTAGCCATTGTGCCAGATATTCCACTGGTGGTGTACACTACAGTTTTAACCACTGTAGTCAGATATTCCACTGGTGGTACGCACTGCAGTTGTAGCCATTTTAGCCAGAGATTCCACTGTTGGTGAACACTACAGGTGTAGCCCCGGTAGCCAGAGATTCTACTACTGGTGTTACATACTACAGGTGTAGCCAGAGATTCCACTGGTGGTATACACTACAGGTGTAGCCACTGTAGCCAGAGATTCTACTACTGGTGGTACACACTACAGGTGTAACCACTGTAGCTTGAGATTACACTGGTGATGCACACTACAGGTGTAGCCACTGTAGCCAGAGATTCCACTGGTGGTATACACTACAGGTGTAGCCACGGTAGCTAGATATTACACTGGTTGTGCACACTAAAGTTGTAGCCACTGTAGCCAGAGATTACAATTTGTGGTATACACAACAGGTGTAGCCACTGTAGCCAGAGATCCCACTGGTGGTGCACACTACAGGTGTAGCCACTGTAGCCAGAGATTCCACTGGAGGTGCACACTACAGTTGCAACCACTGTAGCCAGATATTCCACTGGTGGTACGCACTACAGATGTAGCCACTGTAGCCAGAGATTGCACTGTTGGTGAACACTATAGGTATATCCATTGTTGCCAGACATTCCACTGGTGGTATACACTACAGGCATAGCCACTTTAGCCAGAGATACTCCACACTACCTCTGTAGCTATTGTGCCAGAGATTCCACTGGTGGTGCACAGTACAGTTGTAACCACTGTAGCGAGATATTCCATTGGTGGTTCGCACTACAGATGTAGCCACTGCAGCCAGAGATTCCACTGTTGGTGAACACTACAGGTATACGCATTGTAGCCAGACATTCCACTTGTGGTGCACACTACAAGTGTAGACACTGAAGCCAGAGCATTTTCTGATGATACATACTGCCAATAATTATAGCTAATAAATAATTAATATTTGAACATGTCACCGGCAACTTAGGTAATTATGGCGGGACAGATATTCAAAACTTAATTTTATTTCAAAATATATATTAAAAGGTATATATTTATTTTGTTCTAAATATTTACCTAAACTGTAAACTGAAATTGAAAAATTAGAAGTTAATACATAAACATTCAGAATATAAGGGGCAGTAAAGGTGTATCCGAAATAACATAAGGTAGCGTTTTTAAACAATGATGTTACTGGAAAATCAGCAGCTTTACAACTAGTATCCAGCTGCTTCCTATACCGCATCACTATAAATTACATTATTGGTGTCCAGTAGTAAATAAACTACATATTTGCTACAATAATGGTATTTTATTACCTATAATTTAATATAGTATTTATATTATTGGTAGTTTTTATTTATCTTTAGCCACATTTTTATACTTTGTTCTGTTTGTATTGTGTAATACTTCAGTTTTTAGGGTTCTATATTATTATAATAATTTCATTTTCTTTAATTATTCTTATACTTCTTAAATAATTCTTAATGCATAAGAATTTATTTTTAGTTATACTATTATTTACTATTTGAAATATATCTTTATTGTACCTTATATAGAATATTTCAATATTAATTACTTGGTTATAGGCGTTTAATAGCAGATAATAATAAGTGCTTGCCTTTTATATGTCTTACTAATTAAAATATCTTACTAGTTTATAAATTTGTTTCACATAACACTTATTTACTCTATTTACTTTCAACATTAAGATTTTAAAATCAATCGACATTAACAACAGTATATATTGCTTCGTATCCTCGTATAATTATATACCTTATTTCTTCCCTCTATCCATCACTTTACTAACACACTATCACTTGCTTCAATTTTAACTCTTTTAAGAATTACTTCCATTTCCACTTTGAACACTTTATTTCTCTGAGCACAATGAATTACTGCTTCATTTTAATATAGGACATCTAAGACCCATTATCTCACTTACACATCACTGTTCGTTTTACTTCCGACCTCTCAGTACTCCTAGCTTCCATTTTATCTTGCTTGTCTTCTTTTTAAACTATAATGTAGCTATACTGTATCTGGTATAAGAAACGCGCTTTTGTGCACAGCATATACAATCGATATACGATACCTGCTTAGTTTCAATGAACTGATTGGTTTCTGTTTCCAATTGAGAATGAATACATAGTATATTGCAATGTAATCAGTACATGAATTCAGTTTTTGGATTTTAAAAGCAATAACATAAACAATAGATTATATTACTACTGTCAGGCTGAGTGTTGCGGTCAGCGGCAAATAAGAGCATGACTGCACCACTTTCTTGTTGCTATCTCTCGCCTTTGTTTATCTAAAATGTGTTTCTTATTTCGAGAGGAGTATACCAATTCCGCCTCTCTCTACCTATTGCCACTATGTTCATTCCTCTTGTAAGCCTCTCTCACCATCATGGCTGCCAATTCAGCAATGGTGGTCCCGCTCTGTACACCGACACCTTCTTCTCTTTCTTCATCTTTTAACTGCTTCCTTCCTTTCCTAATCGCTCACCTCCTGTCTTTCCGCCCCTATTTTTCTTTCTTCTCCAATCTCTTTCTATAATATTTATAACTATCTCCTTCAATCTCCTTAAAGTATACATCTTTTTTCAGCCCATATCTATATTCCCATTAAACCTATGTAATGCTTGAATATCTATCTTAACTTTAGATATAATCTTCCGCTACTTATTATCTTGATTCATTTTGTAGTAAGATTAACAAAATTATAGCCCCTGTGATTACAACGTTCAGTTAGATAAAAATTGTCAGTATAGCCATTCTAGTCAGGGCTTTTATTGAAGGTGCGTATTATAGCTGCTGTAGCCATGGCTTTTTCTGGTGATACACACTGCCAGTATAGCCAATGTTGACAGAGATTTTTTTTGGTGATACAAATAGCCTGTAGAGCCACTGTACCCAGAGATGTTTTTAATGGTGCACATTACAAGTATAGCAATTGTAGCCAGAGATTTTTGTGATGATGATAGACATTCCCAGTATGACCACGGTAGTCAGAGATTTTCTGATGATCATACAAATTGGCAATATAGCCACCATAGCCAGAGATTTTTCTGATGGTGCACATTACAGATGCATCCATTGTAGCCAAGATTTCTGATAACAGAAATTGCCAGTAAAGCCACCGTAGCCAGACATTTTCTGTTGATGATATAAATGGACAGTATAGCCACGGTAGCCAGAGAGTTTTCTTATAATCATACAAATTGACAGTATAGCCAACGTAGTCAGATATTTTTCTGATGGTGCACGTTACAGGTACAGCCATTGTAGCCAGAATTTTTTCTGATGATGATAGAAATTGGCAGTACAGCCAGATATTTTTTTGATGGTGAACATTACAGATACAGTAATTGTAGCCAGAGATTTTTCTGATAACATTTGCAAGTTCAGTCATTGTAAACAGAGCTTTTTATGGCGACATCACAGCCATTATAGGCATAGTAGACAGTACTCATGATGTACATGCCAGTACAGCCTCTATAGCTAGAGCTTTTAGCGACGGTGTGCATCAAAAGTATAACTATTGAAGCAGAAATTTTTCTAGGGATAGAAATTGTTAGTATATCTACAGTAGTCAGAGATTTTACTTATACAATTAACTAATATAGCTGCAGTAGACACAACTTTTTATGATTCTATACATTGCCAGCATAGCCAATATGACCAGAGATCTTACTGAGGATGCACAAGCTAATAATGTAATGCATCCATAACTGTTATTGAGGATGCACATTACCTATATAGCTTTTACTGATGCACATTCTTATCAATGTAGTAGTGAATTATTTACTGATGATATTATAGCCGTCGTAGCTATTGATGATAAAGCATCATAGTTCATTTACCTTAGAAGCTTACTGGCAATAAACATTAATAGTATAGGCAAGGTAGCTGGATCCTCTATTGATAATAAACATTGATAGTAGAGCCAAGTTAACTAGAGATTGCAACTCTAATAGATATTCACAATATACCAACAGCAACCAGAGCTTTTGCTGATTATGCACACACCGTTTTAGTCACAGTGCCTATAGCGTTTTACTGATGAGACATTTCAGCGGTTTCCTCACCGCAGGCAGATGCTTCACTAATAATACACATGAACACATTAGTACTGATAGGTGTGACTTTTACAGATGATGCACCTTAGTAATTTTCTCACTCTAAGCGCGTATTTTACTGATGTCATATTAAAACTTTGGTCATTCCAAGAAAAGTTTTTAGTGATGGTAAACTTAGAATTGCAGCCAGCCTAGCCATGGGTGTTACTGGGTAATCAAAGATTTCTTGTATTATCTATATGCCATATAAACCCAAATATAAAGATGAGTTTATATTTTTAAATATAAACACCCGAGATCCTACCTGTAATGCGGCAGATCTAAGCAGTGGAAGAAAGGTGGTGGACATCCCGCATCTAAAGCCCGGCTTTTCCGGAGTCGAGAAGATAATCGACCGTTTCTTTTAGTAACTTGCACGGACAAAAACAAAACAGATGTGACAGTCGAGTGAATGATTAAAAATACAGTTTTTACGACACGATGCACACGAAGTAATCCTGGTAGTTTCACATTTTACTTAAAATATTCTTACATTTGCTTGCAGACAGAATTTGACAGATAAAATGAACTCGGGGGGGGGGACATTGTGTTGTATATTTTGTTGGTAACCATCAATATTCAAACATGTCCATAACCGCAGCGAAGAAATTTTGCTTTGAACAAATCATTACACTTTAAAAACAATGTGCCGCTGAAAACCCTCAAGCATATGCTCTCATTAGTTATGATAACTTAAATTGAACAATGGAGAAGATATTTCCATTTCCATGCAGTTAGAGAACGCGCACAAAAGTGCAGATTTATCGTGGTGCAGAGAAGAATCTGCAAAAGTTTAATATTCGGTACTCTCCTACAGTACTTAAAACAATTTCAGAAAAAACAGATCCATACATACTAGTGAGCACTAAAAAAAATGTTCAAAAGTTTATACATGTTTCTCCCCAACAAAATATAGAGTTCCTTTCGCTCTCATTTTGCACTCGAAACAATTCTGATCAGTTTTATAGGTAAAGGAAGGGAGATAATTTGATTTTTGCTCTTTAGAAGTTCACAAAAATCATTCTCCCCTTTGTATTTTAGTTTTTGTTCCTTTACAAACACATTAAAATGAATTTTCACTCCTCCCAATGCTAATTTATTGAAAGACACAAGCAGAGTATGCGGTAAAACCTATTTTCCGAATAAACGGTTTGTTTCTAAGTCTTTATGACCTAGAGCTTCAGATCTCCGTTGATAACGCTTTGCGTTACTGTTATTGATTCTGAAAGTCAGAAAACACTTTATAATATATTCAATTTTAATATCAATGGGATTTAAGATTGTAATTTTCACTTTCTCAAGTGTATGATTGTCTCAGTAATGATACCAAACAAAACCTGCTCGAATAATACACAAGAAACATGCTTCTTCCTTTAACCACAAAGTAATAGCTTTTTTCTTATTAATATTGTGATAGTAATGGTAATATTATATTTTTTCTGTAAACTAAAAACATAATATAAACTGTGGGATTTACTGGAGACCGGTCTTTGATGCTCAAATGATCTCGGGGTCCATGGAGCTTAAAGTTACTCGACATTTGTCTTCTCGGATAAGGGAAAACCCTGAAAAACCTTATCCGTGTAACTCACCCTAAGCGAGATTCGAACTTTCGACCTTTTGAATGTGAGGCAGACATATTACCCCTACACTATACAGGCGGCTTAATCTAAGAGTTATTTCCGAAGTAACATTAACGCCTGAAGGACTTGTTTCTAAGGAATAAGTAACATCTTTCGCAGTTATCACACCAGGGGGGGAAGGAGGAAAAAAAAAGAAAAAAAAAAAACCCTCAACGTTCCTGCAAATGACGCAATGCGAACTCTAGCATATAAATCGGACTTTTTAAAGCAAAAACGGAAGCCAGATGATGATGTTGATGATGATGATGATTATTACTATTATTATTATTATTATTATTATTATTATTATAATATATTTCTGAGACAGGTAGAGCCTGGAAACCGAGCCTGTACTATCCTCTTATGTTATGTGAAAGTGCGCACAAAAGATTCCCCCATTACGATTGTCAGGTAAGTTTTCTATAGCATTATGTGTTTCCTATATGTACTAGAATATTCTGAATCAATTATAAGTAACCAACATTTCTAAACGGCAGTTTTCTTTAACACTCATCGCTTCAAGATAACACAGGAACAAATTAAAGGTTTGTTTACATAAGTTTAGAAAGCGATTACGTGTAAATGGGCAAAATGTTTAATGTATGTTAAAGCATTAAGAGAAAAGTTCTACAGGATTTGTATCCATTGCAATTGGCTACTACATGCTTAATTTTATATGTCACAGAAGTGAAAATTCCTTATCTGTAGTCAGTGTCAAAATGCTTTATCATGTCATGTTCTGTTTATTTGGAATAAACCAATTTTGTTTGTAAATTTAGTTTTCTTACAGTGATTGTTTTATTATTAATATCATAGCACTTCTTGCTTCTAAACCTATTTTGCTGCTTTCCATTTCTGATAGAAAATAGGTTTCTCGGTAAAAATCTTTTTAAGTTGTGTGTAGCTTGAGATTCCGTCTTTAAAATACCTAGGTAGAGATTTGGTGGGTAGTTTGTTGATAATCCATTGTCTAACATTTGGATTTAGGCATTATGGTTGTTCATTATCTTACCATTTGTTCACCTGTATACGGTTCCATAGAATTTTAACAATAAGACAAGAATAATATTATATGGTGAAAATAGTTTTTCGTTCAATTGGCACATATTACACGCTAGACAGCCCGAAAGCTATATCTATCACTATTTATCTATTAACCACTACCAACACGGCGATGCAAGTGTGCTCCACAAAGAGAATAGCTGAGGTGGCTATTAGAATAACCTCGATGCTTCAACTTTTTTTCTACACCACAGGTTACTATTTGCTGCACCAATATATTATCAAATTGACACAATTTTACATTCGATATATCTCTTTGACATTCTCCCCGAGTTCCTTCATTGGTATGCCTATTAAAGTATGTATGTGATACACATATATCTCTTGACGTTCTTTCATATTTTCTTCATTGCTATCTCTGTTAAAGCAATTTATTAGGTTATGTCAAATGTTTGAGTAGATTTAATAAACCGAATAATATTTCATTTTAAGCTTTCTTAAAGGGCGTACAAGAATATCTTTTATTGGCAGCAGCATAAGCCACAAATATTGTGTTATTAAAAAATCATCTCAATTTAAAGAAAAGTCTCACTTGGTTTTGAATATAAGGACCAATGAAGTTGCTGCAGCTTCAAATTTAAATACTGGTCAGAAAGGCGGAAAAGCACCAGCAACATCTCAACTACAGGCAACAAACACTTCGAAAGGGAAAGGGAGAAACGGCGTGTGTATGAACTATCGGATTTCAATAGCATATAACCTCTCAAAAACCCAGATATGAGACGGTTGCTGGTATTACTGGTATTTGTTTTCTGTGCTGTTAAGATATCACCTCCCGTAGAGAAAATGTTACGGAATTGTTAGTGTAATTGTTGCTTGTTGTATTACACAGTTGAGGACCACGAATATAGCAAAGTTGAAGTAGATATTAGGCGCCTGTTCTGTTGTGCAGCTAAAATACCATTTACAAAACAGCGGAGATAATGTCGTTGCTAGTATAGCAGATATTTTTCGTGTTGAGCGTTTAACATTCCACTACCAATCAAAAGGTATAATTTAGCTCCTGGTGTAGTAGGCGCTTGGTGGTAGCGCAGCTGCTTACCCAGCGGGAGACCTGGGTTCCATCCCCAGTACCGGCGTGGGGATTTTTCCCCCACTGGGAGACCTGGCCCGGGGTGCACTCAGCCTCGTAAGGTCCCTGGGGGGCCAATTAAGGAGCTACTTGATGGAGAAGTAGCGGCTCCAGGTCATGAGAATCGCATTAACTGGCCGGGGGGGGGGGGTTCGAGGCGCTGACCACGTCTCACCCTCCAATTCTGCACCCCATCCATGACGTCTGTAATGGACCGAGATGGGGGACGCAGTGGCCGGGCGGCAGGCCAAGGTTCCCCGTGAGCTGTCTTGGAGTTATGTTATAGTAGGCGCTTGTTCCGTTTTACAGTGAGATACCACCTGTGACAAGAAAAAAACTTATGTAGTTGCTGATGTATCAGGTGCATGTTCTATTGCATAGTTTAGATACTGCCTGCAGTGAAGCAGTTGCTGTTAGACTACGGTTGTTTTCATTCACACTGCGGCGGCTCGGCCATCGGCACCCGCAGCTCCAACTCTCACCGAAACAATTAATTATACATAATATACCCGTTACCACTTCATGTTTCCATAGAGTAACAATTGCTATTACAATAAACATATACTATGTGTTAAACCTTTTTATGGAAGTCAGATGCGATTTGAAGCCCAATGTAGGCCCACAGAGATATCGTGCGCAAATTTGTTAAAACATTTAGAGAAACGAGGTCTACTCTCGATAGACAGTGTACAGTAAGTAAGTGAGTTCTTCCAGAGGAGAAGCCGGATGATACTGGAGAACATTTACAGTACCCTCTTCAAATATCTCAAACAAGTTCCTTTGTAAGAAAAGTTTTGACGAGCTTACCAAACTACTGAAATTGAAGCGTTACAAAGTCACTGTGGTCACCTCGTTGATCAAGAGTCAAAAAGATTTATGAAATTGGTTTTTGTGAAAATTTCTGTAATAAAGATATTGACTTTCGCTTAATATTCCTCTGAGACAAAGAATGGCTGCATTTAGATGTTTATGTTTCCTCGCAAAAATACGGAAATACAGACACGAATTTACACACCACATTCCCTTACAGTGCGCAAAAATTGATGTGTAGTGTGCAGCAAATGCAAAGATATGAATAGAAGCTATTGTTTTTTAACAGATGATGAATTTAGAGGGCTACAGGAATGATCTGGACCAATCAGAGCGAAGTTGAATGGTATTGCGGATTTTTTCAATACGACTTTGACATCGCGCATTTCATTCAGAACATTTTTTAATAAAAGGTAATTAGTAAAGCATAATGACCCTCGCAATCCCCTGGCTTATCATTTGTGATTCTTATCTGTGGGTGGAACTTTAAAAACAATAATGAAGAATTAAAGCACAATATCAGGTCGAGAAATACACCCTCGAATGTAAATGAGAATTATTGAAAAGGCTCTAGATATGTCTGCATAAAGAAGTCTCTTATGATAAGGTTTATGCTTACTAATGTTGTCTTTTTTCTAGTGTTTAACGCCCGCTTTTACTACTTGTGGCACCGCAGGCGATGTCACTGATGATACATGGAATGAAGGTAGAGCACCGGTGGAATACGATAGCGGGGCAAATTGGAGAACCCGGAGAAAACCCGCCCCTGCATCGCTTTGTACATCACAAATCTCGCACCCGGGCCTTCTACGTGAGAGGCAGGTGGTGTAACCACTCGGCCACGGCACGGCCTATTAACATTGTAATTTCATATATAACCATGAGATTGCGGTTGTTATTATTTCTCTTTCTGAGATAGACCCAGCCTAGGTGGCTGGTTTATAATTGCTTATTTATTTATTATCAAAATATTAATGCTGGAATATTAACTTCGGGCTGGTCATCGAGCTGGCTGCAGTGCGAGGAAAAGAGACACTGCAGTTCAGGTATGAGCAAGCCCCGAACCACTTGACACGCAACCCGCAAAGTCGGCTAACACTACATAGTTTGAAACGAATCGGTAGATGGAGAAACAAACATAATGATTGCAGTGGTGGTTGCTGATTGTTTGAATAAGGGTAAGTAATGGCTTCCTTTTTATATAGTTATGTCTGCTGAAAAATAATAAAGAAACATATATTATTTATATTGTTTATCGTATTCAACCATTTCGTTAAAGTTAGGATGGCTACTTCCTATAGAGCTACCTATATTTTCAGCTGCGCCAAAAGATTTCCGTCAGTTAAACGAGATACGTATTTTGACTTGGCTTAATTTATTTGTGAAAACAGTTGCTCATACAGATATGTAAAACCAAACAGGCAACATTTTAGCTTCAAATAATCTTAGTTGCACCTGTTTTGCAAAATAGATGACCATATTTAAACCAGCAGTATACAGTAAATAAAAAGCGCATTATTTTTTCACGGTCATATTGAAGTTACAAGTTCAGTCCTACTCATGCACGCTCAACATGAATAGGATATACATAACGCCCAAAATCATTTTCCAGAAAATCGCCTACTCTTTAGATTTTCTGGTAAGGAAATATGCTTATTAAATTTTTCGTCCTCATTTATATTTTGGAGGTATTGCCAAGAGGGAAAATTATACTTCTGTCTCTTTTGAAACTGTCCCGTCCATAGTTCCAACTGCACAGCATGAGTTTTAATTGCAGCGTATACGCTTTCTAATTTTGATTTCTTCTTTGTTGGTTAATCTCATTATCTATATATTTAGCTATTTGTTTTACACCTATTTACTCCCTTTCAACGGGACATATGTCCCAATTACTGAAAGTTATATGCCAACAGGGAAGGCCAAATGCTTATATGCCGGTTTAAAATCAGCTATGACGACTCTTCACTTCGAACTTTGTCGCGGCCCGACACAGATTGCTTATAGACTACGCCATAAATGGACATAAACCTGTCACGTACACCGAACTTCCGCAACGACATCTGCTGTCGTATGCGCGAAGTAAATGCCCATGCCTGCTGTAGACGCTTGTTCTCTTATACGTATAATTCAGATACACATTAATGCTGGTGTAGCAGGCTGAGTAGTTAATACATCAACTGTCATATAGTGAAGGTGAAATAGTAGCTACTATACCAGGTGCCGGTTCCGATGCATAGTTTAGATCCTAACCAACATACAGCAGAAGTTATGTAGCAAATGCTATATGGTATATGATGGTGTGTGCCCGGCATAAATGATGTAGTTGTTGCATAGCAGGTTTTGCAGTTAATGTACATGTCATATATACGAGGTACGTCCAGAAAGTAAGTTCCGTTTGGTAATAAAATTAAATTGTGTACAGATGCAGAATAATTATTTATTGCACATCATTTTACAACTCCTAAACTACTTTCCCACATAACAGCCGAAATTTTGCAGGCACTTGTCATAGCGTGGCACAAGTTTTTGTATACCTTCTTCATACAAGTTTGCCGCCTATGTCTTAAAAAATTTGGAAACATTTTCTTTCAGCTCTTCGTCATTGTTGAAGTGTCGACCGCCAAGGAAAGACTTGAGATGTAAGAACAGATGAAAGTCGCAAGGAGCGAGGTCAGGGCTGTACGGAGGATGGTCAAACACGTCCCAACCAAATCCCTGTAGGAGGTTTTTCGTCACATTTGCAGTGTGTAGTCGTGCGTTGTCGTGAAGAAAAACAACACCTTTTGACAGCAATCCTCGGCGCTTATTCTGTATTGCGCGGCGCAATTTCCTAAGTGTCTCGCAATAAACATCTGCTTTGATTGTTTGACCACGCGGTACAAAATCAATGAATAAGATGCCTTTCCAGTCCCAGAACACTGTGCACATCATTTTTCGAGGTGTCAAGATTTGTTTCGGCTTAACCTTTGCTGGGGATGAAGTGTGCCTCAATTCCATTGATTGCCGCTTACTTTCAGGGGTGTCGTAAGTAACCCAAGTCTCATCTCCTGTGACTATCTGTGTCAGAAATTCTTCGCCGTCTTCATCATAACGGGTTAAAACTGAAGTTTACTACCCATCCGTTTTGTTTTGTGTTGCTCAGTAAGAATCTTTGGTACCCAACGTGAACAAAGTTTACAAAATTTCAGTTTTTCGGTAACAATTTCATGAATTAGTGATCGTGAGCTTTGGGGAAATTCCATAGTGAGAGCACTAAGTGTAAACTTGCGGTTTTCCTGGATCTTGTCATCAATCGCGTGAACCAGTTCTTCTGTAACCAAAGATGGACGCCCACTTCGTTCTTCATCGTGCACTTCACTACGTCCTTCATTGAACTGTCGGACCCATCTTCTCACCATTGAATCTCATCGTATTTTGTCCGTAAACTTCCCAAATTTGCCGATAAATTTCAATTGGTTTCACTTTCCTAGCACTCAGAAAACGAATCACAGATCTGATTTCACAAGCGGCGGGATTTTCAATCAACACTGACATTGTAAACAAGCACAACAAAGCGTATGTGTCTGACAGTGATCTCAAAATGGCGCACGTTTCTTCTCCTTGATACAGAGCGTCTACCGCGCATGTGCGGAACTGCGTTCGCAGCACTGCAGTGGAGATAAATTGAAACGGAATTTAGTATCTGGACGTACCTCGTATATAGGCCGCGCCGTGGCCGAGTGGTTAGACCACTCGCCTCTCACCTAGACGGCCGGGATTCGATCCCAAGCGACCGTATGTGGGATTCGTGGGACAAAGCGGCGCTGGGGTGGGTTTCCCCCGCCATCCACCGGTGCTCCATCATCATTCATGTATCATCAGTGTCACCGCCTGCGGTGCCAAAAGTAGTTAAAGCGGGCGCTAAACACTACCTACATGTCATTTAGCAAACGAGATGGTGATATACTAGGAGGTTATTCCGTTGCGCGTTTAAGATAGTTGATGCTATAATTGATGCTTTTTTGGTTGCACATTGAGATACAATCTGCCAAACAGCAGAGATGATGCAGTGCTGGTACAGAAGGTTGTGCATTTGAGACACCACCAGTCATATAGCAACGGTGAAGTGGTTGCTGGGGTAATACGAATTTGTTGACATGCCACCTGTCATTAGCAAAGATGAAGTGGCAACTGGTACACAAAGTGTCTCTTCTTTTGTACGGTGGAGCAGTTGCTGGTATAGTAGGAGCTTGTTCTGTTGAGAGATTATCTTATACCAAAGGTGAAGTTGCTGCTGGTACACAAGGTATTTGTTCTGTTGTACAGTTGAGATACCTTCTGTCATACACCAAAAGTAAAGTAGCTGCAGCCGCACACAAAATATTTGTTCTGTTGCACAATCATGGTACTTGTTCTGTGGTACGGTTGAGCTGCCATCTGTCATATGCCAAAGCTGAAATAGTTGCTGGCTCTCAAAGTACTTGTTCTGTTCTACAGTTGACACCGGTCATATAGCAAAATTGAGGGAATTTCTGGTACAGTAGATGCTTGTTCTGTTGTACGTTTGAGATATCACCTGTCATATGGCAATGGTGAAGCAATTTCTGTTATACCAAGTGCTACATTTGAGGTACCACTTGCCACTCAGCAGAAATGTCGGATTATCTGGTATATTAGCAGATTACTAAGCACAACTGAGATAGCAGCATACAGCATTTACTACTCTGCATTGCCAGTGAGGTCTAGTGAGTAGCAGCTTCTAGTTTGAGAATTTCATATTTATAGATGCATTTATGCTTAAGAGTATTACTTGCCTCTGTCCGTAATATTTTTCATCTCCAAACAACTTTTAATTCAAGATACATGATATAACGTTTAATTCTTTTCCGGATTCAATTTTATCCACGGTGGTAAACAGTGGTGTGCATAAATGTGTGCTTCTGTTTGGAAGAACTCCTGATTAACGGTGTTTGGTACTTGCGACCCAAAATACATCCGAATAGCTGCGCGGTGTTTTTCCACTGCGCTCACGGAAACATGATAACACAAAGCTGCTGTACACAAGGTCACGGTGCTGACTTGTTTTTCTTTGCTCTGAAAATGCAGTATTGAACTGATATTGATATCGTGTGGTCGAGTTATTATCAGTGTGTTTTATTATTTTGTCTTGTACTTAGTCACAAAGTGTATTATGGCTCAGCATTTGTTTTCTACTGGAAAGCGTGTATTTACTTTTGATTGTATGTGTTAACACATTTAGTGAGTGGACTCTCCATAGTGTATACAACGGTGAAATTGATCCACATTTAATATTTTTCACGGACGAGTCTTGGTTCCACCTTCATTGATATGTGTGTACACAAAATAATTGTTATTGAGCTCTGAGAAATCTAATATTGCTCATGAAATACCTCTTTATAGCGAAAAAAAAATTGTGTATGATGCACCGTTAGCGGAGAAAGAGTTATAAGCAAAACTTTTTTCGAGTCAACAGTTGACGCCCATACTTATGTGAATACAATTTTATCCCCTATTTGGAGAATTAACAGACAGGGCGCGTGATTTTTCCTTTTTATCAACAAGACTCTGCAACAGCTCATATAGCCAATCTTTGGATGAGAACAATTGAGAGTGTGTTTCAGGACAGAATTATTAGTACAGATTTATGGCCCCCTCGGTCCCCCAACCTAACCTCCTGCGATGTCTATCTCTAACTTAAAGCATAATGTGTACAAGACAAACCCACACACCCTGGAAGAATTAAAACAAAATATCCGCCAGGAACTACGGCGAGTGATGGATAGTTTCCTAAAAATGTGGCCAGTTTAAGCATCTCCTTTAATAACATTGGTAAGTAAAGACTTTAAAAGTAGTTTTAAAAATGCTGTACGGTTTCATGCGCATCTTTCTATGATAGCAGCAGATGGCAACAAATTCCTAGAGCGCGTACAGTCAAAACATCACTCGGCCGGTTCGGACCTTTTTAGATCACCCTTTATATCGGTATACTCTCCTCCCGAAATATATACTTACGTGTAGTAGAACTTTGTTTTTGGCCCGGTTGTATGTTCCCGTCAGAGAGTATAGCATTATCCGTAATCATAACTAGCTTTGAATACAAAAGAATGTTTCTGTCCGGAGCATATCCTATTCATGGCGGCAATTAGCGTTGGATAGGAGTATATCCTTACCCATCGTGGTAATTGTCACTGCATACAATACCAGTTGAAATATGGTCATAAGGTCTTTAGGTATATATTTATTCATAGTGCTAACTAGCAATAGTCATTCCACGTCAAACCGGACAGACTTCTGACCTAACGTTTCAATTTCTGTATAAGTTTTGTATGCCTTTTAGTAGTCAAATTAAAGATACCCCTGTATTTTTTTTTTTTTTGCCAAATTTAATTATTTTGGGTTTATTGAGACATAAAAATTCTGGAAAGAGTAGGAACACTAATGCATAAAATGTTTCGTTCCTGCGATATTTCTATTACATAAACACTACATTAACATTTTTAAATAAACAATATTTTCGTACGTTACATACTACTTTAGCTATAATTTAAAAATATCAGCATGATCTCCATTTAATCATCTGTATGGGTGAGAACCTTCTGGCGGCGCAAGAGCTGTATAAATAAATGAGGGTATTGAGCGACTTCAGCGGGACAGAGTGTACGTCGGTTTACGCGTATTACTCAATGACAGCTGACACATAGTTTCCGTGTCATCGTCCGTGATCTAGGGGTAACATGCTAGCCTCTGGTTTCCAAGGTCGCGGGCTCAAACCCGGTGTAGTATGGGAAGTAAAAGCGGTGGTCTCGTGCCGTTTATTTACCTCACGCAAAAGAACGTCAAGCCTGTTAAATAGGTCTCTGAGCGAAATGAAACGCTCTTTCACGCCAAATAGAGAATGGGACAGTGAAAACCATAGTAAATACTGTCCATAAAGACACCTTAATGTGGTTTGTGTGACACTAATACCTTCCTGGCAAATGCATAGTATGATATCCCTGTCATATGATTTCTAAAATACTTCTGTGCTTTCTTATGTACACTGTCCCAAGGAAGAAGGTATCAAAGTTGTTCTCAGATTGCTCACACTTAGTCGTTCGGACGATAGCAATAGGCTATGCGAATGGCAGAATTACAGAGTGGGTGAAAGAATATTAGAACAATTAAGTTTTCCTTTGTGACAAATGGTGACTATAAACGTGACTGTGACATACTACAGTCTCGATTTGAAAAAATAAAACCGAATAAGCTTCACGAGAACATCACCTGTTTTCTTGCCAGCGTCAAAATTGGAACCACTAGATAAAGACTACTCTCTTTCCTACGAAAGTAAACGTACAACTTTTTGAATTTCTTTAGGAGTTTGCAAGCTTTAGCTGCCTGTTTACAAACTAAATTTGAAACCGTTGTTTAAAATAAGTACGTTCGTAGGAATTACAATAATGGATAAACTGATATCGTAGCACCCGCGAATCCATACACCGTGAGAAGGGGCTGTCATGCCGCTCCAACGGCCGGCTGCCAGTGTACAGTCTGACTAAAATCCAGTATCCAGCTGGCTAAGTTCATTTTAGTCACCCATTTCTGAAAATTTACACAGAAGTATTTATAAAACAAGGATTATTGTGATCTTCATTTTTAAAAATTGGAAAAATAAGTCAATATATTGTATTTGAAAAATATATTACTGAAAGAAAACCTGGATTTACTGTTCTTATTATACTAAAACGTACATTATTAAAAAGAGCGAATTATTACTTTGTAAATAAGCTGTAGAGTAATAGTCTGATGATTTGTATTTAAGGATGCCAGCGCAAATATATACATTTTGATATTGAATATCAGCGAAACTAATCTTATTTAAAAAAACAAACTGGATACACGTAATGATTTGAGGAATGGACAAAGATGGATAGGCCGATGTGGTCAAATTGCGTGGGCTCCACGATCACCGAATTTTATTCTAGTTGACTTTTTTCTCTGGGTTCTAAGAGTAGTTTTATCTAAGGGACTCCCAGTAAAGTCGGGGAAAGTTTTTTTTCCCCAATTTGTGATCGTTACCAACAGATTGCAGAGACAACAAGTGTGGTGGAGCAAATTTTCCAAACCATCATTCGTAGGTAAAGGTGCGCAACAACGTTGGTGGTCTGTACATTGAACCGGAGATGTAGCGAATCAGAATGCCGACAAGCTTTGACAAAGACAGAATCGGTTTGCTCAGTTTTGTTGCAAGCAAAGGCTTTTCTGAAACATAATTACATTTGGTTTTAATCTCTTTGGAATTATCTCGTAGTCGAGTGTGGTGTACCAAAATGATAATTTCCTATCAGAAAGACAAAAGAAAATCCTGAACTTTAACTGTAAACGAAAGTGCTTGTGAAAATGTATCCAGTTTCGTATTTGTTCCTTTAATAGTGTACCTATGAGTTGAATTGTAAGAAAGATAATGTATGGATCTCACTTAGCTAAATTCTTAAGCAAATCTGGTTGCATTAAGCACTGTTTCCAAATGGTTGTAGCACGGGAATGGTACGGTTCTAAACATCGGTGACCTACTTGAGCTACATAATCCTCTCTACCATTCAACTTCTTAGAAGGTGCTCAATGTGACGCCAGTACATGGCAATGCATCCTCCTGCCCTTCAGCGTAAGGAATGGTGCAGCCTATGCAAATGATCTGGTTAGATATTTATATACTTAGCTGCATTTAGGACACGCTTCTGTAGTGTGTGGTTGTCGTTTGCTGGAGCGGAATAGACCAATCCTTTCATGTATCTCCACAACCAAAAGTATACGGGATTTAGGTCTCTGAATGAGCAGGCGGTACCTACCCGGCCAATACAACTGTTATGGAAATTCCACATCAGTTGCCCACGCACATTGCAGACATTTCAATCGTGTCTTGGCCGGATTTCAACCGTGGATCATCCATAAATGTCACGGCCATTCGTGCCAGTTTGTGTGTGTGTGGTTACAAGTTTATGTGTGTGCGTGTGCTGTACAGTGTTTTATGGGACGTCTCACATTTTAAATCGCATTAACTCCGCGACCACGAGTATTATATAAAATGTATGCACATGCAAATGCTCCATAAAGCCGGAGTTTCGATTGTATATATCGATTACCCCTTCTCTATAATTCAACAGCGTGGGTTTATTGAGAAAGATTACCGTTACCGTCGCACAAAAAGCCACCCGACGTGAGTATGAAGTTCATTATGGTCCTGATTGAAAGTCAGTTCTAAATTTAGTGGAACAACTAAAAAGAGATGGCTCATTAGTCAGCGAAAAAAAGGAGCACAATTCGCCGTCCTGGTACTGCTATGGTAGGTCGCCCCCTGCAAGACTGCACAGACTCTCACAAGCAACCTGTTAATCGGTGACAATGTACATAAGGAAGACCACACAGAATGGACGTTGTTCACGAACTGTAAAAACTAAATGAGGTAACACGGCAGCAATACCATAATTGGCTGTTACTACTTGCGGAAAAAAGAAAACTATTGAACATAGCATAACATTCATGCAACACGTGCATAACATACGCGCAACATATTATTCGATCAATTTTCTTTGAAACAATTCTCAATATTGAGTTTACAAGACTATTTTTACGGATTTCGTAGAGCAGTTGTCAGTATTGAACTTACGCAAGGATATTTTCAACTGGATAGCGTTAATTTCATACCTCAGAGGAGCCCATGACTCACATTCACAGCCTCTTTGAATATGGCATTATCTTCAATGATTTGTGGACTACGAAGTGGCTAGATCTGATGCCAACGGATTAATTCTTGTATGGTTATCTCAAGGAAACAGTCTATAGAAACAGTCTACGTACGATCCAGGATCTCAGGGTGAATCTCACAGCTGTTATAACCAATAAGGAAACAGATATGGTGGATGTGTATTCGAGAAGAGGTGGCATTTTCAGCATGTATTGTAACCGGGAACACATTTTACCAGTTATAACCTCACGTTTTCATTTGGGTTTGGTAATGCAGCTTTATTCATTACAATAATATATCGATTTAAAATGCCAGACGACCCAGCGAAATACTCTGCACTTATCTGTTTTTTCCGTATGATGTATGACTGTGAACATATCTGTTTTCGTGTTTTTCGTGGGTGTACGTTTGTCTGTGATTTTTGTGTATCGGGATGTATAGCGTATGTTATACGTCTATACGCGCGCGCGCGCGCGTGTGTGTGTGTGTGCGTGTGTGTGTCTGGTAAGTATTTAATGTAAACAAATTATGGAATGGTCGTAATTCAACCTCTAACACACTTAGTCTCGCCGCGCACTGCACAATTTGAAGGCTCAAACTCAAGATTTTTTAGAAATTTTAATAGCTATATTTTTTTTAAAAATGTTGATAGTTAGGTACCATATTTTAAAACCATCGCTTTAGACTCAGCCACGTCCTGAGCTGCACATTTTATTGGCATTGTCGTCGAAAACAATGCCCGGTAACATTGCGTAAAGTATCTGGCATGTGGATTTCTTAGGATTCTAATAATCTGCTCTAGTCGTTTAAATAACTCAGAACGCCGCAGATAAGTTCACCAAAAAAACTGAATTGATTTTCTGTGAGTTAGATAACTGCTCGTACAGCAATGAAATAACCATTTTCTCCTTTAGCAAATGTACAACTCTGCTCCAGAAGTAACTCCTGTGAGGAAACGAATAGCAGCAGACTTACTGATACGGAAGAATACACGAGAAGCGGAAGAGGCTCCTTTTATCTCCCTCTTTGATTTACGTATGTTTGTTTCCGAGCTCGGAAACAGCGGCACCACCGGAATTCTGTGTGGTAGCTTTAGATGAATACGGAAATAATATTGCATATTTGCCTACTGGCAAAGTTAGGTAATTTCCTTGTTTCCTTAAGGCAAATATTTTCAATAAACAGACTGACAGCTCTGCATCTGAATGTAAATAAGTTGTAGTGTTTGGGTCTATTTATCATGCTACCTAGTAAAAACACGTGTTATTACCTGCCGTTAATCTAGAACTGGCCCTAGAATCTGTTTTTGATCGTACACTCTGGCGTTTCGTTCGTTTCTTGTCGCAGATGTTTTAAGGGTGAACAATTTAGACAGTCTTACTGTATCTTCTTGCTTTCATCTTTCACTGTAACATGTTAACAACTTAGTAAAATCATGTCTCCACGATACAGTGGTTCAAAAATCTTCTTTCTGCAAATGCAAACGTGACGTAAATTCTTTCCTTGTGATTATAGTGCGCCATCACATATATACCATATCAACCTCGTTATTTACAAGTTTTGCCTATTTTACGTACATTACTGATATTGGAAATAAAATTGTATACTTAAGCTCATCATCAAGGTCATAGCTCATGACCTAATAGTTAACTATAAAGCACGTGACTGAAGTACTTATGGAGTTTGTAAATCGCCAGTGAGGTGTGACTTCTCAAAATAATTTTGAGATCTCCTTGTGGTTTCCCGAAAAAAAAAAAAAAAAAGCGTGAGTCAGTCGGAGCACTTAGTGCCGTGCCGGCATATTGTCATGGTAGCTCAGTGGTTAGAGCAACTGGACGGAAACAGGAGATCAATGGTTCATATCCGGGCTATGGCACTGCATTTTTCGGTTGGCTCTACCTGTCAAAAATACCTGATATATTTTCTTTCTTTCTTTACGGTCCAAGTATGTAGGATTTACATCCCCCAGGACTTACAAGCCAACGTCTGGTGTCAGAGACCTGTTCAGGTGCAGAGGCTTTGGATCAGAGAGAAGCTAAGATGGGTGATCAGCCTGTTATGAAAGTGAGGAAATGAATGGTATGAAATGATTGCGAAGTGGATGAGAGGAAAGATAATTATTGAGCAATTGGTGAAATGAATGGTGGGAGAATCCGGTGAGCCCGGAGTAAACCCGCCCAGACGTCGCTTTGTCCCCCACAATCCCATATGCAGTCCCTTGGGACTGAACCCGGCCCTCCCAGGTGAGAATCGAGTGGTCTAACCACTGGCCGCAGAAACAGCTTTGGTAGTGTTTAACGCCCGCTTTAATTACTTATGGCACCGCAGGCAGAAACAGCTTTTAATCAATTTATATTAGTACTCAGAAACCTCTATATTTTTCTTTAATAAACTTAACAAGTTCTTATTACGTTAAAATCGGTGACGGCACCTCTTACGCTAGGAAGAGTTCCAGTGCGACCAGTTTAAATATAGCCCTAGCATTTCCTTCTTGCAGATGTGGCTCAAAGACGAGATAACTGCGTTTATTTGATATGCTGCTCTTTAATCTCGGAGAAGGCTGTCAAAAATGTGACGTTAGTGTGTTCGAGGACCTGTTGAAACGCATAAAGGCGGTACTTTAGGAGTACAATAAAATTAGGACTAAACCCTCCTTAAGTAACACCAGCGAAACTTCCTATTTCTCTATATAGTAAGGATTACGAAAAGGCAGTTCACTTTAAAGAGCGGAATGTCTGGTCGGTTATAATGCCGCTACAGGTGCAAAAATGCACTTACAGTGTTCCACAAATAAACAAATATTAAGCATTTCTGGAAAGCACAAATTCAAATACTGATGACTGGTTCTGCTCATGGGGAGATTAATGAAACTCATACTAACCCAGGCATGTAAAAACAGAACAGTATGAATCTGTGAGTAATTTACACGAAAACAGAATGATGGATGGAAGCTTAACTCTTTGCTGCCCGTCGGTACCTATAAGTTCCGCTTGTTTTAAGCGTAACTATACAAATAGGGTTGTATTCTAGAATTAATTTCATGTTATACTAACTTTCAACCATAAATGACAAGTAAGCATGACTGTTTTATATTGTAAAAATAAATGCAATTTTCCCCTTAAAATTGCAGTGATTTCTTTTAAATAAATAAAAGGGAAAACCGACATAACTACAGCCAAATGTAACCCCATTAGATCAAGCATCACACCTATTATTTTACTTGGGCTCCCCCCGTCATTTGCCACAATCACTGGGATTTGAGCTTGCTACATTTGGATTTGAATGGATGGCCAGTCCATTAACAATCGCCTAACACTCATGGCCATTTGAACTACTTTTTTTGGTAGTGCCTTTGGCAGCATTATGACAACTGATTTAGAAGAATTTAAACTTTTAATTGGGAAGAAAAATATAAATAAAGGATCTACATTTATTTTCATTTCTATTTTCTCTATTATTTTATTTAATAGTTTTATAGGTGTATTCCCAAATATTTTTACTAGAATTCCAGTTTTAAACTTGAATTAGAGGAAAAACTGCAGGCAACTAAGCGTTAAAATTGTGATACCTACTTTTTATTTAGAAAAGTACTGATTTTATGGAAAGATTACTCAAACATTACTCCCTGTCATTAGAGATATACGCTTAGTGGTGTAACGTGACACAAATGTAACTTTTGGTATTTAAAATAAATCTATATAAGACACGTTTTACATAGAATATTCTAAAACATTATTGCGCTTTCTGAAGATTTATTCTAAAGTACTTTGGTAAAATAATGATAATATTGTAAAATAAAATATTTGCAAAATATGATTTATATTCTGATGGAGGTTACACTACTTTGAACTATAAAATTAGATGTTACTCACCACAGAATCTCAGAGACACGAAAAGAATCCAAAATGCATTATTTCATCCTGAGTGTGGCATGGATTTTCAAATGCGTTTTCACCCTTTAGTTATTTTCAAAATAGGTTAGCGCGAGAATGTGGCTTTCCATAACGGACTATACGTTGCCGTCGTCGACACAAACACGAGGTTTGGTGTTATAGGTGCACCATCAAACAATGTGTTGTTGTATATTATATGCATTTAATGCCGTGTAGTTGTTTACGGAATGTGAATGTGAATGAACGCACCTTGGATGAAAGCAAATGTTTGCACAGCCGGGACTTTAGGTTCCAGGCTGATTTAACCAAATCCAAGAATAGGTTGTAGTGTGCCTACCCATTTGCTCTGTAATATATGACGATAATTTTTCTACTGTGGGAATGCTTATTATTTTTATTGTTTTTCAAAATTAATTCTAACTTATGAATGTAAATGAAAAATGAAACATGATTTTTATTCTGTTTATGTTTATCAAGCCCGAACTCGACAGGGCCTCTACAAGTGTATAAACTTCATTCATCTTCTAAAGCAACATAAATATTTTTTGAGAAATACAAGGATTTTCAAGAGGCATTTTTTACCTAGCACTTGGGATAGAAAAAATATCTCCAGCTTAAAATTCATAATTTTGATGTAGAGATCTCAGGGTAAATAATTATTCTCCACTTTTCTAATACTTTAAGATACACTAAAACTTTTTTTTTTCCGGCGTCGTGCTTTATTGCACTTTGGATAACGTTCATTACACCTTTGGGACTTCATTTGCGAAATGGAGGCAGTTTCGTGACGAGCGTCATATTCTAGCTGTTTTGTTTCCTCTTCCTTTTGTCAGTTTTTTCCTTACAACTTTTCCTAGAGCTGAAGTAAAAAGAGAAGGCCGTTCCCAGGAGAGGAATGAGTTGTATGAACCATATCGATCATATTTTTACGCATTCATTAGCCACCATCCTTTAATGAGTCTAAGGGTAGAAAATGTTTAATTACCTGAGGAAATAGGCCCATCCTACTGTAAAGAACCTCCATTGATCTACTACAGAAATATTGGATACCGAAATACTCATTCCAAAATGTTATACATTTAACTTTTTAATTAACAAATTTACATAAGAACAACCAGTGACATGACTTTCTCTACCACATATTCCAAAAATCCAGAAAAATGCTGCATAAAATTGATATAAAATCCAATTCGTTATCCTTTTATGTTCATTATGAAGAACATTTGCATTGGAAAAAAAAAAGTAATGCAATACGTATCTGAAATCTGCGCAAAATATTTGTGGGATGATAATATGTATATAAAAATAGCTGAAAGCTCTTCAGCGTGAGGGTAATTATGGTTAGTTAATAACACCTTTTTTTTTAGACAAATTAACTCCACAAACGGTTTTCAGACGGTAGCTCATTCTTTTCTTGTAAACTTTAAACCTATAATAAGTAGAGGTTCAAAAATATGATTATAAAATATGAATATTTATAAACATTTTGGAACTTCTGAATAACATCGCTTTATATGGTGAATGTCCAGCATCCGGGAGAGTTTGAATTTCAACCATTTCTATTACATTTGTTCCAAAAGAATATTTTCTGTTATGTGGTTAGTAATGATGCTACCTACCTGTTTTAAGTAATGGGTATGCGGATCAGTCTCTGATATTTAGTGTATTCCTCCATAACGTATCCCACCGGATTATTTCACATTTCGAAACAAAGTAACTTTGTAGCTTATTGTGAATTGCCGCTTGGTTTCTAGGTGGTACGTAACTGTTTCAAACGGGTTTGATATTACCCACAGATTAGCAACTTGCGGGGGCACTTAGGTTATTAAAGAATTAAATGCCAATGCTATGTAGCTCATTCGAGTGAAACCCAGGAAATTATGAAAGGAGATTAAATCAACAGGATTTGATGACTTAAGGATTGCCATAATATCAAAAATGTGTTTCTTTCATGTGAATTAACGAATTCAGTTTATCTCTCGGAGGAAAATACCATAGGAACCGGTTAATTTATGACAATTTTCACTATAAAATTGTATAATAAGCGCATTGTATTAGTTGAAAGTTGTTTGTGTCTCTTAAAGACAAATCTGTTAAAAGTCTAAATTATTTATAATTTTAACCGATTTTCTCAGAACATATTTCAGATATAAAACTGAGCATTTTAAAAACTGTTGATTGGAACACACAAAACGTCTGGCAGTACAGGAATTAAAATATTTACATTCATACACAGAAGGAAATGTAAGCACCAATTTTAATTTACAGAGTTTCATAAAAGAAATTACAAGTGACTTGTCGCTTCATGGACAAGAAGTATTTTACTGGCATTTGAAAAAGATTAGTTAACATAACCCACTACAAAACTATATGCTAATTTTCACTAAATTAGCATGAGCATATGTGGGTCATTGACTGTCATTAAGTGGGAATTTTGTTGTTTTAAAGCTCCTACAGCTAGGAAACTAGATGTAAACATTTAGAATAGACTTTGGTTCAATGGGGTGTGCATGCTACATTCAACCACTAGATTTGCCAAAGTAAAATAAAATGCCCGTAAAAATAAACTAAAATGGTTAATTTACTTTAATCACTAAATAAGAGAACATATTGATGTTAGTGATTATGTTAGGCGAATTCTATTGTCCTATTGTGACATTTTGAACATTTACTAGGTAGATAATTATCACCTTTATATTGACTATACTTAGAAGTATTCATTAACTTATTTAGAACACGACAGCAAATGCAGATTTCTGTACGTGTTGGCAATGAGTGCCTGACCAATTGCCGTATAGGTAACTGGAGAGATGGACCTGAAGTCATACGCAGGGTTGTCCAGACACACATGTGGATCTCGAGACAATGAAAAGGCAAGGAAGTCCGAGCTTTTATTAGCACAAAGTACTTAATAAAATAAAAGTCAGAACGCAAAAATATTTTTCTCCTTTGCTAGAATAAATTAGAGTGCTGATACCTGATTAGGATGGAGTCTATATTTAATAAGATGAGCATTATGATTTTTTAAATCAAAGATTTTTGTTATGCAGAAGAAAAGTCAGGCAGCGAGAAACGATAGCTATTTGCCTATACAACGGGAATCAAGTGAAAGAAGAAGTTGACAAAGGTTGGAGAAAGTTTTTAAAATGAGAGTTCTTAATTTAAACGATATTGTCTTAGATGTATCAAAGATATCAACAAACTTCTCTTAGCGAAATTGTAGGTAATTTCTCATACCTTTATTGATACTTCCAATACAAACTTAAAAACAATCAAAAAACACTTATCCAAGTTTTCTAGTCATAAATAATTCGATCTCTTTATAGAAGAATACGGTGCTCATGTGGAGAGTTATTGAAAATTAAATTGAACAATGGCTAGCTCGGAGATCTGTGCAATCAGCCTTTTACACTGGCAGTATGCGTACTGCAGAATTTGTAAAACAGAATTTAAAAGGCTATCTTCTACCAAAATAATACTCTGAAATATTTTAAGTGAGTTAATGCTATTTACAGTGCTTCTATTCATTGCATTCATGTATAAGTAGGGTGTCAATGTTATTATCAGGTTTATATACATTTAACAAGGAGAGTAACCCCTTAGGCATGTTGTAGAAATGTAGACCATTATAAGAGTACCTCAGGTGAATCTGCTTGTGGAAATACCAACCGTTTAATACAGTTAAAATTGTGTTTCCTTTTCAACTTGGAACAACAAAAAGAGTTCAACATTTGCTGTGGAGTGTTCTGATTGCTCTGTACCCACCAATAATTCATCAGTGCCCATGCATATTTCAATAATTTCTGCAGAAATAGTGTTTAGAAATGTATTGAAGGTGGATGGCCCAATGAATGGGCTATAGATGTTGTCGCTTTTGACGATACATTCTTCAAACTTCAACATTTACGTATGAAGGAGAAATTTATCACATTTATGATAAAATACTAGTAACTCTGATAAAATAAATGATAATAGACCCTGAGAATGCTCTGCTTAAGACCGAATATTGCATGTTAGGTGTATTTAAAATACTAGCTACCTGTTAACTGTAGGAGGTGCTGATATGTACATGGTATTGTGATATATTGTGTCTAAGAATATTAAGATTATAATTATAATATGTCATACATTGAAAAATAAGCCCCTGTTCATAATTACGCATGTCCAAACCTTGTAGCTTCTTGCATTCATTATCTATGGATAATTATAGCCATCCATTTATTCAACTCACAGACGCGAGGCAGCAGACAAGATAGTGTGTAGTGGTAAAGGTTAGCATACTTTTGTAAGGCAGTTTTTAAACCGCGTCGAACCTTGGAAAGTGTTAAGGTGGATTATTTATTTTGTATTAAACGTAAATATTTATAGTTACGGGAGGAGAAGTTTGGAGGAGAAATATTATTAAACTATAAAGAAATTCAAAATAATGAATGCGTTAAACTATTCAAGTGAAATGAGCATTAGTAAGAGAATAAATAAAACAACTAAGGCTACTGGGTGTTCACAAACAATAGTGTGCATAGGATAAAAAGAAACGAATGAAAGCACCTGTAAGGTCGCATTAAAACAGAAAGAAAAAAGGGCGAGAGAAACAAAACTACTTTACGTTAACGCAATACGAATAAAATGGAAGGCGTGAAACACAGTGTGCTATTTTAAAGCATTCCACACAACTAAGTTTAGCCATCTCAAAAGTAAACAGTGATGATGCGCTACAAAATTAAAAGTTTTTGTCATTTTTATCTCCATATTTGACATCTCTTAATGCCTGTAAAATCGTATTTCGAAATACTAAATATATAAAGAGGATAGATAAAATGCAGGTGAAAAAAATCTGGTGTGTTACACTCAAATTACTTTCTAAACCTTTTCTGTAACAAACTATTCTCACAAAGGCTTAATCGTTTGTCTGCTGCATGCTAATAAAAACAAATACATTTTGTGATTTATTTTTTTCAAAGGGGATAAAAGAATACACTAGGCTAAGGCATCTATTTATAATAACATTTGAGAAACACATTGAGTTACATCATTTTTTCCCGTTCTTGCTTATGTTAGCATTAACATAACATGTGTAGAAGATTCTATCATAATTAAGTTGAAAAAACCCACAGATCGTCCAGAAGCGCGTATCTTTTTACTTTCTCTAGCACACAATGTACCTAGTTGCTAGAGAAGGTATTCACTATTGCTTAAGCTAGTGCATTCCTTTATTCTTATTGACCTACAAGGAATGGGTAATGATTGTTTCCATTTTCATGAAATAGATAAAAGAATAAGCTTTTTAAGAATAATTTGTTACGGAGGTGTAGAGAATGTCATGTGAATGGAACATATCAGTGTTTTAAATAATTAACGATATTGTCACGCCTGCTGCTATAAATGCAAGAAACTCGATTGGCTATGGGAGGAAATGTCTGGAAGCACTTTTACTTACAGCCAGGCGTGCATAAGAGCACGCAGCTCTGTTCTGTCAGAGACCTCAAGGATGGGATTTTACAAAGCTATATTAATTTAAGGTGATTGGGGTTAACTAGTCTACCAATACAAAAACAAAAACACTTCTTACTAACAATAGAGTTATTATTTTACCTTAGTAGAGCCTACATAATACATGCCAGCATATTGGCGTGGACGGAGCCAACGCTCCTGGTTTGCGTCTAACCCATGTCACTGTCTACTACTCATGAGAGGGAAGAGGCTCTCTGCATCGTTGATTTGTTATTTTAGTGCACATTGTGGGGATAGCTAAGCGGATTTTCAAAATGCCATGATGAAGAAAAATAAGCTTCTAAGCGTTACAATGTTATTTCTTTGTATAGTGCAATTTATAAATGGCAATTGATGCAAACATTTCAGCATCACTGGTGTGTCGAAATTAATTTCCGCAGGGGTTCTTTTGCATTCCAGTATATCTGATAGGAGAGTCCAGCTTTTAAGCTCACTTAAAACTTATTGCCTTGAGCAGAAATCAATTCCAAAGTATGCAGCCAAGCAAGACACCTGTTTTCCAGCTTGTATGTTGTTTTGAAATCAAATGCCGTTATAAATTCACTCCATGAGTAAAGCAATTGAAATATAATCAGTCTGTCCCCATATTGAAGCTATCATAATTTGTTTTATAGCAACTATTATATTTATGCATTCAATTCTCCACTTATAATGTCATAAATACAGAGGAAGATTGTATAAGATGCGTATTTTGGCTTCATAGGACACTACGAATTCATGCTGTCGATTATTTTACTGCAGAATTTGGTTTGTTTCATTATACTCCTTAAACTGAATTGTTATAAAAATTATCTGGTTCGATAAATATATACCTGACACTTTTTTCTGTAGCACCTACAGCAGTGAGTGTAGCCGAAAAATAATTCTATTTACGGGAGAGTATAACCTTGCAGATAATCCCATTTACGATTATTTTAATTGCAACCGTGTTCTTTTTTATCCCACTTAGTTTTACAGAATTAAGTTCAAACACATGTATATTATTAACAGGCAAAATATAACTGCAATTTGTCAACATACTCACTGAGTATACGAGTAGTATATATCCGCGAAAATTCATAATGCGCAAAATATACTATTGGTTTAATGTTACTACAATTTATACATTTTACTACAATATGTAGGCTACAAAGCGGATATCAGACTTTTCACAAATTCGCGAAAAATATTGAAAATCACGATCATTTTTGCATTATAATTAATGGTAGACTGCATTGTTGTGGTTTTGCCCAAGATGGCGTCGCCCGCAATTTGGACAGGTACTTTCGGCTTCACCAGCTCCTATGCCACAAGCATGCTAGTGGCGACTTTATGTTATTCTGCGCTCTACGCTCTGCATCCTCTTTTTATGAACAATAAAGTTGGCAATGTCGCCAACATATTAAGCACTAATTCTTTACAATATTTCCAAATCCTGTGCACGCAGTTAGGATGTAATAATATCTACATATTTTGTTTAGTAAGAATATGTCATTTCTAATACGGTATAACAGTTATGCAAACGCCACACAGAATGAAATGGATTTCAAAGGCTATTTTCAGAAAATTCATGATATACATTTGGTTTGTCATGAAAATTTCTTAAACGTTTGGTATATTAATCGAATTTTTTTTTTTTTTTTTTTTTTTTAGAAAAATGTTCCATTACAAACGGACGTGCATGGCGCGGCACGGTTCAGTTTAATGACCATTTTCAGCGAGCGAATAGGTATTCGTGTAAACAAAGACACGCGCACAAAAGTGAATGAAGTGTACGTTCATTGGCTGATGTCACGTATTACAAGGTGCATCGGTTACAAAGTAGTTCGCTGAGAACTAGTAAAACCTACTGGATCTTCTCTGTAGATCTGTAACAGCTTGAAAGTAAAGTAAGCAATCAAATTGCAATTAATTAGAAAATAAGCGAACAACATGCGCAGACTAACCTCTATAGTTAGCTTTGGAAGCAGGAAAGTGAGAGCGTCAGTAAGCCATTATGACCGAACAAGCGGCGTTTGTAAAACATCGCAGAGGTAAGGCGTTAACGGGTGGTGAGAAAGTTATAATTTATGTGTTTCACAAACTATGTGAGAAACATTCCACGGTGGTAATCAAGAATGTTGTTAACCTGACAGCGGAGTTTACAGGCTTGTCTCCATTAAGCATGAATTTCGCACGCAGTGAAAGATTAAAAACAGGCAAGATAACACGCCTGGAAAATCAAAGAAAAGCAAGAAACATTCCACGGAGAGACATTTGTACTGAGTGACACTTGTACGGAACCTTTTCCTCTACGTGGCGAGTCCGAAGTTGAATATTGACACTTGTATGAAACAAGCGTTAATAGCTGGTGATAACCGGTTTCATAATGTGGATATGTATAACTAGTAAATTAAAAATCAAAACATGTTTATAGTTGCAGAAAACAGAATTAAGTTCATAGTATTAAATTGCTTTAGTTACGCTAAGAGTACGGCAGGGTTTCAGTTTGACATACCACCGCGATGTGGTTAGAAGGAGCTGGTCTGTCTATTTAGTTTTTGCTTTTTTAAATATAAGGTGTAAGAAACATTCAGCCGACTTTGTGTCGTTTCCAGGGAACACCACGGGGAGGTAGTCTCTTTTCATTCTTCATTTATCCCCCCATTTTTTTTCTATTTTTTTTTTTTTTTTTGCTTTAACTGAGTATTAAACTTATTTACAGGACATATCTGCCAACTTGTAACGTCGTCCTGTAGAAGCATTTTCATTGCTGTAATTTCTGTGAGTAACTCAGGCAAATCAGAAATGATTTTAAGTTGCCATCAACCTGGAGTCTTTCTAGAGCCTTTGAAATAGTCTCGTCAGCCTTCATTGCTGATTTCATCCTTCTTTTTCCATCGATATTTAAAACTAACCGGTCAAACTGGTGGCCGTTGTACTCTGCGTCTTAATGAATAAACATTGAGATGAACTCTTGAAACTGCTCTGTTTATTCTCCTCGCTGAATTCCATTTCTCCACAACAATTATAATTCAGTACACTACTTGACACTTAGATATTAACTGTAGCAACTCTGCTTAGCGTGTGCTACTCTCCTCCCAACCCTTAGCTGCCAAACCTTATTGTATTCGATCACAATTCTAGAAATGCATTAGGCCGGGCCAGGTAATTACCTTCCATACAAGTGTCACTCTCTAAATAATTCCTGTTTAGTCATTTCTGGAATTTCCTAGACTTCTGTACAAATGTCAACAGATTCCACCTCCGTAGAAGCGTCATTCCGTACAAGTGTCACAAACTCGAGTGACGTATTTGTTAAGAGCGCAGTGCGTCGAAAAGTTCACCATTTTTTTCACACTAATGAGCCACATACAATAAAGAAAGTGCTTGCGTTTGTGAACGATGGTCCTGACCTTCCTACGTTCAAGCAAATATGCTTTTATAAGGTACTAACTGACTTTGGTTTCGAATTTCGGAAAAGAAACGGCAAGAACATCATTGTTGACCGTGAGGATATACTGTTATGGAGAACAGATTACCTTAGAAAAATTCGTGCCTACAGACAGGAAGGGCGGAAGCTGTATTATCTCGATGAGACATAGGTAAATGAAGGCCATACAACTTCCCAGTTATGGGTAGACACTACCATCAAGAGCAAAAAGCAAGCATTTCTGTCGGGCCTTAGTACAGGGCTAAAACACGCTACTGGTAAAGGAAGACGACTCATAGTGCTACACATTGGAAGTGACGATGGCGTTTTACTAGGAGATGAATTGGTTATGGAATCTAAAAAGACAGTCAACTATCACGAAGAGATGACAGGCGAAGTTTTCCTTGCTTGAACCTAAGAGTGTAATAATCATGGCTAATACATCCCACCACAGTGTGCTGGATCGCATTCCCAACAGATCATGCTTAAAGAATGACATCATCGCCTGGATGGAGGGAAAAAGCTTATCACTTGACAAGGCCATTGTTAAAGATGAGCTAATACGCATTGTTAAGGATGCAAACGAGGGAAAAGCTTACGACAGGTTTGTTATAGATACCCTGAGAAATGTAGCAGGACATATGGTGCTAAGATTACCTCCATATCACTGCATCTTAAACTCAATTGAACTGGCATGGAATCAGGTTAAAGGTCACGTTGCGCGCAACAATAAGGTTTTCAAACTCGTTGAGGTCAGAACATTGTTAACGGATAGCTTGCAGTTGGTAGCATCTGAAATGTGGAGAGGGAAGAGAAGTTCTGGGAAGCGGATTGTCTGAGTGATATAATTGTTGACCGACTGAATAGCAACCCAGGAGATCCTGATAGCAGTAGCGAGGAGGAGGAGGAGGAGGAAGAAGAAGAAGAAGAAGAAGGTGAAGGGAGAGGGGAGGAGCAGAACTCCGATCTGGATGGAATACAACCTCTTTCAGATTCAACTAGGTATGTTTTTCATCTATTTTGGTATAATGATTTATATATATATATATATATATATATATATATATATATATATATATATATATATATGTGTGTGTGTGTGTGTGTGTGTGTGTGTGTGGGTGTGTTTAGTTCGGACTGCTATACGCAATTGTTAGCTAATCAGTAGCGTGTTTCTATAATATCGCGCGAAGAGATTAACTGCTAGAAGGCAATCGATGACAGTTCCAATTCACCACGTGGTTACGAAAATAGTCTCTTTAACGCTCCAATCAGAACGAGAAAGCGGAGGGATACATTTTGTGCATTTTTACATCAGGACCAATTCATCCGCTGATAAGAGTCTAGTAAAGCAATGCAAGTTAACCCATTACGAGCGCCCGGCTCGGTTCTGCACGGCACAGGAACGGAAAACTTAGACTGCCTCCAAGAGAATTAAACCGGTGAGGCCGTTTGACCTGAACAGACAGATAGTGCAGTCACTCATGTAGTTTGGTAGTGTGTTGCTATACGTTGTGTATTCAGTGCGAGAACATGCACAGAGAAGAGATGTTTATACAAACTGTGAGAGAATATTCTTTTCTCTATGATGTATCCGATCCAGCTTACCACAACAACAGAAAAAGGACAATGTATGGAAACAAGTTTCTGAAAAGTTTCCAAAATAGACAGGTAATTTTTGTGTATAAAATCACTAAGTTAAAACAATTCACACTAATCACATTTTGGGTTAATTATTTTCCTTAAATACCGTCCATTGCACTGGCAAAGCTGTCTAAAATCAAATGAAACTTTAAAAGAAAAATTTACGCTTACCAATGCGTTAAATATTTAAAATATTTATAAAATTGACAAACAAAATAATCATACCTAGGTGTTTGCAACACATCATTTTCCAGGGCCAGCAGATTTCAACGTACGCACTAATTGCAATTTATAAGGGTGAAACTTCAGTCGGTGCGCCATAACTTCTTAAAACTTCTTTAATAATAACACAATTTTAAAATGAAATATTCACAGTAACCTGCGTGCTAAATATCCATATCGAATTTATTTTCTGTGTCTTGTTCCCACGATCCCGTTCATATTCCCTCCTCTTCTGAAATATATCACGAGACCAAAATCTGTGGTTCCTCTTTTTCTGTCTGTGTTGTTCCTGATCCTGCACAAACTGCTGCAATAAACAGTTCTTCTTCTGACGAGCTGTCCATGGCAACTACATACTTGCAATCTACCTGCTGCCGCGGCGTGCTGTCCGTTTGTAATAGGTGCTGGCTGTTCCGTTCGTGTGCCGAACCTCACTGCGCTGTGGTGTCCGTTTGTAATAGGTGCTGGCTGTTCCGTTCGTGTGCCGAGCCTTACCGCGCCGTGCTGTCCGTTTGTAATAGGTGCTGGCTGTTCCGTTCGTGTGCCGAACCGTACCGCGGCGTGCTGTCCGTTTGTAATAGGTGCTGGCTGTTCCGTTCCTGCGCCGAACCTTACCGCGCCGTGCTGTCCATTTGTAATGGGTGCTGGCTGTTCCGTTCGTGTGCCGAGCCTTACCGCGCCGTGCTGTCAGTTTGTAATGGGTGCTGGCTGTTCTGTTCCTGCGCCGAACCTTACCGCGCCGTGCTGTCCGTTTGTAATGGGTTTCCTCCTTTAGGCGCTGGTTTTACAGTGAAGAGAGGGGAAGAGGAAGAAAAGAGAGCCCGCCCGCCTATCTCTCCGCAGTGTTATCAACCAAATAAAGTTTCCTTCTTTGATGTCCTCAGCCATGGTGAATAGGATATCTAATTTACCCGAACTAGCTGACTTATTAAACGAAACACAGAACGTCTATGTGGGTGACAGCATTAAAATCAATATATGCCAGAGTGTAGAACGCAATTCATGTCTTAATGTGATCGTTTTGCTCTTGTTCCGAAATTGCGCAAAACCTACAGAATGAAGGCTAGGGAGACGGGGGCTCAGGAAAACGTGGTGCGCAGAGTCGATATTGCCACACTGCACTCTAAGTAACTGAGATGCACTGAGGTGGGCTGTATGAGTAGTAGGGCTATACGGGCAGCAGGAAGTGTTAAATGATTAGCCGAGCTGAATTCATTGTTTATGACCCTGTGGGAGACTACAATATTTATGGAGGTGGCGAAAAATCTGAAGATGAGGCTGGACTTATTTTATTACTTACAGCGAAGTCCACTATTTGTGCTTGATGCAAACACAGAATTTTCTTCTAGGTGTATCTTTTTGCCCTGATGGTGGAGACTTTCAAAGCATTTGTGTTACTGCAGCTATTGAGAACCTACTTTCACCTAGTACTTTAGAAGCTTTAGTTCCTAAATCTGAATTTAGTACATAAAAACATATCCCTATCCACCCTGCTTTACTATGCACGTGATATATAACGCTAAATTAGCTTCATTGCGTTAACTACTTGTTTTTGTATCATGTGCAATACACCTACCTAATGGCTTTGTCTTTTATCAGGACAAAACAAATACCGCCGTGTCTTCCAGATACTTGCATACAGTCTATATCTCTCTGCATGTCGCAAGTTCAGACCCGGCGGAGCAAGATGGACTTCTTCGGGCGTAAAAATCGGAAGGGAAGAAAGCCGGTGTTCCCGTGTCGTAGATTTACGGCACATTAAAGAACCTTAAGCCTGATCAACAGACCTCTGAGTAAAATTAAACGTTTTTTCACGCCCAACATAGAATAGAGTGCTGTAAACCGCAACTGTTAAACAGCGTCCACAAATAAATAGCTGAGATTAAATGTAAATTTTTCTAAAAGATTAAAACTCCAAATTTTCTAAGGATTTGTTTTCTTCAAAACGTTACAATATATTTATAAACGTGTTTATAACAATACAATAGTATTTTGTCTATAACCACGTCAATTTGCATGGATATTATTAATGGTCGTAACAATGACGTTGAGATACTGTGCATTAGTGATTGAATTCTGTTACGATATTCGTCTCTTTCGTTTGAATCTTTCCATATTGTCATATGAATGTGTTATTCGCTTCGAGGCGGTCATTAAGGCTCGTGCAACTCAAAAGTGTAAATACCTAGGTAGAGCGCTAGGGGCTTTCATAAGGAATGGAATAGAAGGATGGTAGGCAGCACCTGCAAACATTCTCTTGCCGACACTTCATTCAACCTCCAGACTGAAAGTTTATTTGCTTTCATACAGAGCGGGGGAAGGTTGTTTTAAAAACTCATTAAAATGACCACAGAATCACAAGCTTTGCATGCGAGTTTTTGAATGCGGTGAAAATCCAGTAAGGATTTGCAGTGATATTTTAATGAGGTAAGAAGTATGTAAAGAACCTCATATTATATTTAGCATCACAACCACCATTTCCTAAAACACGATTACATGAGTAAAAAAGAGAGGGAAAATTATTTCAATTAAACATCTCTCTTATAAGAAACTTTTATAATCATCATGATGGTTATTGTTGCAGCTCACAGTTTTAACTATCAAAAAATTAAAACTTTAATTGGAACCAAAATATCTTAACAACAGATTTAGATGTTGTGATGCACTGAATTTTTGTACCTCTTTTATATCTGTGTAAAACACATCACCAACTTATGATTTCATCTCTATAAATTACAACATCCACGCATGTAAATTATATTTTCATAACTGAATTGGCTTCAAGAGACTGCAAACCTTTCCACACTTACCCTCAGCTCTACTTCAGAATCAGTAATTTTTTTTTTTTTTTTTTTTTTTTTTTTTAGAACTCCCTGCATCATTACACAGGGAAGCACATCTGCGAAAAGATAAAAAATTGCCTGTAGTGGCATGCGTAACACGCTTTATGTTTAGATCATGTTGACGAGTGTGGCCGCTACGTAATATTGCTTCTCAGAGGCGAGACAAACTACGCTCGTTTGACCTTGCCACATGTTTACTGGATAAACCCTCTCTCTCCTTTACAGAATAACTCGGTCATAGCCGGAAGCTCTCTACGGCTCTTGGAGAAATGGATGACAAAATTTACGGATTGCCATGTATGTTTTGTATATAATACTTTTTGTTGCTATAAGCTAAAACAATAAATTCGATTGACTTTATATATGTATGTGTATAATCTATAAATTTGACTATTGGGCTTTGCAAGGCTGAATTTTATATAAAAACATGCATAGATTAATGCAACTACGACATAAAAAATAACCGCTAGCTATTGGTCCTGACTTCGTAATGGTTTGTATACCTATAATAATCAACAACACTTAAACATACAAAAACATTTCAGAAAAAGTTCGGCTTGCTCAGTATCATATAAAATGGAAAATTACTGGAGTAAAGACACTAGCTTCAAATGGGAACGAAGTACAAAATAGTTACTGATTTTCGCAATTATAAATTAATGAATAAATCGTTGCTTTGGTCTGGGTTAAAAATGTGCACACTCCTTTCATATCAGCAAATTCCCAATCTTTGCTGTATTTTGCAAACAAGGGTATTCTCAGCTCTCATGAACTACATTGTCTGGAACGCCATTAAATTAAGGCTATCCTTCCGCCGTAGAAAATATCGCTTTGAAATACCGCTTCGAACGAATTTTGACAAACTTGGGCATTGCAGAATACACGCTCCGTTCAGACGTTTGATGGTTTTGCATATACAACAAGGCTTTACGTTGGTCTGTCTTGGTTTCCCATTTTTTTTTTTTTGTGCTATATACCCTACTTTTATTTACCTATTTTTTTACTTTGTTTGCTACATGGTTACTGATTTGCTGTTTTCTTCTGTTACACACACACACACACAAACATATACCACAAATGTCCAATGCAGGAATCGAACCCACAATCCCCTGTGCTTCGAAGCACCCAAGCTGGACGCCTTAGCGATGGCGGCCATGGAGACCAGCTCTATGAAATGTGAAAAATCCACAGAATGCAAGATATCGTATTGAAATTTGTACCAATTATTAGACATAATAATAGTGATACATTGCCATTTTTCGAAACTCGAGCTTGTAGGGTTATTTATATAGTATTTTTATTACCTAAATTCATTGTTGTAATATAAATGAACAAATGATGTATTTTAAAAATACTGACATAAAACATCCAGTTTTACAGGAAACGAGTTTAAAAACATAAGTCATGTTATAGTATTTTTTATATTAGCCCTAATTAATGCAGAAAAACTATTACTTTTCGCACTCTATAAAACTCTTCATTTTTCAAAATGTAATAATTTACTCCTCAAGATTGAAGGATAAATTCGAAAAAGTATGTGACCATTTTAAATGTCCTAAGTAATTTAAAATGTTGAAACAAATTAGTAAACACAAAAATGCATCGTGTGGAGCATTTTAAGTATGGAAAGGCGTTGGAAAAATGTTTGAGAAAAATAAGGTTTAAATCTGGGTGTGTCTATTAATAAGCATGCGCTTGCCCATTTATATGTTGAGTTAATTGGTGGTTAAAGCGAGCCAGTTGGCACAAACGATACAATTTCTTAAAGTTTAGAATTTATATAATTTTGTTAAGAAGGAAAATAGAATTTTCATAACATTGCACGCCACTAGTTGCCAACTGATGTTTTAAATATTAAACGTTGTGCACCTTGCATTTCCTAATGTTTACTTTCTCCAGCCCGCATGTACAATGTGCATGGTGGATAGAGAAGGTATTGTATTCCACCCAAAATTTCGATGTCGAGATTTCATCATCGTAAATATGCGTTTTGGTGTCCCCTGAGTCCGAAAAAAGCATTCTTAGTAAAAGATCCCTGTATGTGTCTGTGTGTGTCTTTGGACAGTATAGTAAGAACGAAAAGACCGTTAAATACCGAACGCGGTATTTAGGTTTGCTATCCTCCAAGTATGGGACACGAAGATTCTCAAGAAAATCCCCCATCGCAAACTACCCTTTACAAGGAAAAAATTTAAAAAAGCTTTGATTTTCTAAAAATGTTTTTAACGATTTTGATTAAAATCCCGTATATTAAAGATATTTACATCCCAAATAAAATGTACATCTTAAATTTTCTGGAAATAGCATCTGAAGACCTCCTTATTTTGGATGAATTTTGCCGAATTTTGTTTAACTGCTAAACCGTAAGAGACAGAAAAAAAAAAACTTACTGCACAAAAAATGTAGATCTCGTCAAAACACACAATTTATGTCCTTTACGTTTTTGTTGTGCACGTAACCGTTTCCGAGATATCCTGATTATTGACTTCAATTGTAAAGTACTTACACTTTTCTCAGACAAATGCGTCCGTTTTTCTTTTGTTTTACTTCTGGCCGTGCAAAGAAGCGATTTGCAATGACAATCGCATAACGACAGCTTTTAAAACATTTGACTATGACTTTAGCATAGCGCATTCCTTTAGTTCCCTTCAATTATAAGGAACTAAGTAATAAAAACCTTCTGCTAATGTTTATCTCGATTATCATGGTGGAGAAAGAAGTATAATCTTTTGTAAGAAGTTTGTTTGTAGAGCAGTTACAGAAAGTCATGTGAGAGTAACACATCAGATTTTTTTTTCAAATCATGTCATTTCTATAGCTGTATTTGACGTGAGTTTGTAAAACTGTTTCTATGTATAAGGGGAACGAAAATGTGGTGCCACCATCTTATACTATGTAGATATAAGGTGTGGCGAGGACGTGACTCGTGATTATTTAAAACCAGCAGCATCTAGGGAAGTAAAAGAGCTTCGTACAGTGGTTTTCCCTCATCTGTGGCCAGCGCACGGCGACTCGCTCGACGGCCACTTCACCTTGATCTGTTGCCAAAAGAGGTACAATATTCCTGCAAACGTTTCACGTTCTCATGGTTTTAGTTACAATTTCAGTAATAATAACCACATAACTCATCATAAGGGATGTTGGAAATATAATCTTCTGTCCGTTTATTTATGGTATCCTCCCAAGAAATTTGCATACCCAATCGGGAGTTCAATGTTCAAATTTGAGTGAATTGCTATTCTGATGCTTTCATTCAGTTCTGCCAACATATGAGGATTTGTTGCACACAACTTATTTTTCAAGTTCCCCGTTGATAAAATCGTATACAGCTAAATCAGCAGATTGGTGTGAAATAGTCTCATTGCAATTTCAATTGGCAGCTTTTCAACAATTGCTACATTCTGGACTCGGTGAAATGCAGCAAATCTGAGAAGATAGAAGCAGCCAAAATCACTTACCTACGGAGAGCACTGATACCAAGGTCAACGAGAGTCATAATAGTAGATATACATTTAACCAATGCTGACTTCTTCATAGAAGAAATAGCGTCAAAATACAACCTGCCGCACACCTAATCTACGAAGCACACATAAGAGAGAGATCAGAAAAACAGAACACATAGATCAAGTTTTTTCTTCTTCTTCTTTCTCTCATTTTCTTCACCAGTTTCCTAAGTTTCCTTTGTTAATCTATTTATCGTTTTCTTTTTGCTGACACATATACATTGACAAACACTCATTTACAAACACCTATGCCCAAGGAGAGACTCGAACCCACACTCCCCTGCGCCACAAAGCACCAAAGCGAGGCACGTAAGCGAACGCGGCCATGGGGGTAGGCCTTCTGGGCCCTAGCGATGAATACCGAAGACTGGAAGGAACCAAACTTCCTCCTGCGACATGTGTTCACGAGGACCACTGCACATGGATTTCATTACTGAATAAGTAATCCAAAAGGGTTCCACCTTGAGTCGAACCAGTGTCCATGTATGCTATGAGACCAAACATGTGAACAGTACCATTTACTTAACTGTATAGCGAGAAATAAGTCTGTTAAATTTTACGCAGATGGTAATAACTTCCAATGATATGTATTCTGTCTAATGTACACAGTGTGTTTAATAAATAATTTCATAGATCAGGAGACTGCGAGGGCAATACTTCTTAACTAATTAATGCAGTGCCAAACATTTCCTGAATTATAACTAGAAGAACTTTCCAGGCTGAGAAGCCGTGGTCTGCTGGAGTTTTCAGGTCCAGACGACTGCGTTTCTTGCAGAGTCTTGTTGAAGAAAAAACCACACTGAGTTTGAAAGTACGTCAGCTTTTCAAAAAGTTGTGTGAGTGTAACATTCCTATATCTCTTTGCATTTATTGTTTGTTAAAAGACATAAGCCCTATTATTTTTGTACGCATTTACCGTATGACACTTTTCACGTCATTCAAGAGAAACTCATGAGTAATATCTGTTTTTTGTGACAAAACACAGCTATAAAAACTTGATGTGTCCCATTCACATTATTTTCTCTATCCGTTCTGCAAACAAGCCATTCTTACAAAAGACTATTCTCTATCTATATCATGCTAATTGAGAAAAACATAAGCAGAAATGGCCTCATTACTTGCTTTCTTATAATTTGAAGGGAATAAAGGGAATACACAGGCTAAAGTGGTAGTTAAATATTTTAAAAACTGATCGTTTTGTGAAACAATTGAAATTTACTTCTCCATGCAAAACCAGGAATAAAACAAAAGATTTTTGAGACGCATGACAACATTCCGGTTGCCAAAGGTTTAAGTATTTTAAAACGGAATTCCATTACAAGGAATATCTCGGAAATGGTTAACTCTACAAAAGAAGTATATAAAATAAACTGTGTGTTTTAACAACATTTACATTTTTGTGTCGTAAGTTTTTGTCTATCTCTTACAATTTACCAGTTATGTAAAATTCATACAGAATGAAGAGGTCTTCGGAAGCTATTTCCAGAAAATTCAAGATATACATTTCATGTGTCATGAATATACGAGTGGCATTTTAATCAAATTCGTTAGACATTTTTAAGAAAATCAAAATTATCCAATATTTTCCAAGTAAAGGGAAAATTGGGGTAGGGGATTTTTCCTGAAAATCTTCGTGTCACATCCTTGGACTTGGTATTTAACGGACTTTTCGTTTTTAGGCTATACTGGCAAAAGACACACATACACAGGACCTTTTTCTAAAAATGATATTTTGGGATTCAGTGGTTTTCAAAACGAGTATTTATGATCAATTCTTGCTATCAAATGTTTGGATGGAATACAAAACTTTCTCTAATTACTATGTACATTTTAAATACGTGGCGGAGAAAAAAATGGCTTCCTTAGAGGAGTATTAAGTGGGGTTAATGATTTTGAGAATTTAACTTCCAGACATTTACCCGATTCGATAATGACATAAGGTGTGTGAAACCAAGCCCCGCACATTGAAAGGAAGCTTCTGGCGAGAAATGCTCCCAATTTCGGATATTGAGCTCTTGAATGTGAATGAAACTTTCCTAACAAAATGCCAAAAAGGTTTGGACAGAGGACAGCATTTCCAACAGGTCTTGCGATAAGATATGTGGTTATTATCATTGTAATTGTAATTATGATAACATTAGGTGGTTGTTGGTATAATATCACTCTTTCGGCAGGAGTCTGAGCTACGGCGGCCGACTTAAACATTAAACTGTGTTTTATTTATGGACGCTCTTAAATTGGTCTTGTTCTCAGCTTTCCATTTTATATAGGGCATGAAAGACTGCTTAATTTTGCTCAGAGGCATCTTTATCAGGCTTGAAGTTCTTTTACGTACCGTAAATCTTGAGAACCAGAATCTAGCATGTTAACCCTAGGCTACGATGGACGACAACGTGGCCGGCGCGCGATAAGCTGTACGGCGGCCGCAGTGTGAAGAGAAAGCACTGAAGACAATGCGTGCTGAAGACGCGACTCGTGTCTATATTTAAGAACAGCATTATCTCGGCGAGTAAAAACGTGGTAGAAACATGCTCTATTGTATAAATAATGTATGATTAAGATGTATTTGTCTTGTGTGTGTGTGTGTGTGTGTGTGTGTGTGTGCCGCAGATGATTCCACACGGCAGCCATAGGCTTATTGTACATCAGACCCTATGAGACTATATAGAGATGAGAGTAATGTCAATGGGTAGCCGAAACCGGACGATGGGGGAAGAGCCAAGAAGATGTGTTGATCGGATAAAAGCTGCTAACTTATTATTCAAGTGGTTAAAACCCATTTACAGCTTAATTATTTATATAGTTTAAATAAAACATTACATTTTCATTGTAAAAACAAAAAATAACTATTTTTATAAATATATTCAAAGATAATAATTCTTAAACATTCCAAGCAGTTATTCAGCCCGACGCGGGGAGAGCTCGGAGCCCGCGCACCAGGTGTGACCAAACTGCCTGGGTCTACACACGACTTCCAACGCTATCCCGCAGCTGAGATCTGTATTTCCAGAGCGCAGTTACTACCACGGAAGGACGCCACCACGGCAATCCTCACTGACACTTAGAACTCTAAAACAGACCCGTTGGATGAATTGGAGACAAAATGAAGCGACAGGAAGTTCGGGGGAATAAATAAACCTCCCCAGCATTTGCCTAGTGGCCCCGGAAAAACTCGAAAAAGTCCATGTGTCAGAGAAGTCAGCCGCGGAAATCGATCCCATGACCTTCGAATGCCAATCTTAGCTGCAATGCTGAGCCACCTGGCTCGGTAGGTTAACACGTGACGCGTGATTATATTTAAAGCCAGCAACATCTAGGGGAGAAAAACGTTGTATTAACATATTCTGTTTTATAGGACGTGGCTCGTGATAGTATTTAAAAATCAGGACCATTTGGGGGAATAAATACATAGCAGTAACGAGTTAATTATATAGTAGAAAAAGCATGCGACATAGTAGTAATATATTACCATGTGTAGATAATGCAAGGCTAAGATGTCATTCATGATTATATTAAAAACCTGCATCATCTAGGCGAGTAAAGGTGTAATAACGCACTGCATATAGATAATCCGTGGTGAAGACGTGAATCTTAGTCATAATTTAAAATCTGCATCTAATAGGAGAGTGAAAACTTGGTGGTACGATATTAGACCGTATAGACCACGTGGACAGCAAACGGAAGAAAGCATAGCGTCCTGCATAGCCTAGAACTACAATATGGTGTCCTCTATAATACGTATTAGCACATTGTCGTACTAAGACCACTATAATAATGATGATGGTGGTGGCGAAGTCTCTTTCTAAGCTTGCCTGAAGGCTCATTGATCCCTTTATGTCTTTTAATCTGTGCTTTCAATGAAAGACTATGGTCCCGATAAAACAGGCCACGTCCTTGACGTTAGCTCTTTTACCAATATGTTCAGGTTAACCAAAAAACTTCAACAACTTACTGGCGTTAAGCTGAAACACAAGTTCTGGTACTCTTTCCCTCTCTAGTGCATGGTTGCATAGTTACAAAATAAAATGATGAAATGTTTGATTGCGAATATGTCACCATTGTTTTGTCGCTTGCTTTTGCAATTAGAATAACGAGGTTACAAAAGATGAGTTATTCGTGGTTTTACTACTTATTGCTAAAGTGAGTGACTTAGTCGCAACGTTTTATTAAAGAATTGGATTCTAGTTTGTCTATTGGAATAAATAGGCATACGCTTGACAACAGCGCAACATTGGGCATGTATGTAGAGCAGAAGTTCAGGAATGTCGATATTAAAACTACCTGCCTCGACACTTTGCACAGCAGCTGGTTTCCTCAGCGCCTCAGATGCGTTAAGTGCATTCAGAAATACGACAGCCTTTACAAATCAACAGTGACTAGGCAAAGCTGAATGCTACACAAGTGAAGCACAACGCTGATACAGGGATAAGTTCCCCAATAGAGAATTCCAAACACAAGATGATTTGCTGCAGTAGCTTAGCAAGTACAAGATTTGGGAAGTGCGATTCCCAACTTGAAAACCGAGGACCAAAGCGCTCGAATGTGGTACTGGAGGCAGGGAAGCAAAACAAATTTTCAGGTGGCGGAAGAGGATCCAGGTGTAATTACATGTATCGTTGGTGTATCAAATTGGGCTGCATAGAAGCTTAAGAGAACAGGTACGTCATAATATCATATTCAAAAAGTGCAGCAGTGGCTAAAGGAACAGTGCGTGCGCAATCCTAATTTTTAGTCACAGGTCCTAGTGACCGATGAAAGTGTTTCACGCGTAATAGTGTGTTGAATATTCAATCATCATACATGGGCATTTAAAAATCCTCACATAGCGCAACAAGCTCATTTGCAGGACCAGTTTTCACTGAGCATCTGGGCTGGAATAATTGGAGATAAGTTGATAGGCCCTTTTATATTATTCACAAGATTAACTGGAACAATTTATCAGCAGTACTTAAAACCAATCGCCCTTTTCATTTGTTGATTGTTCCTCTTCAAATAAGACAAAGCATCTTCGGAGTTCTCTCGGTCTTCCAGCCAAGTGTAGATTTCGTGAGGCACCAACGTTTCGGGAGCATACATTGTTCCCGTCTTCACCGCGTAAGTGAAAGCTACTTAGCTGGCATGCATTGCATGCAAGCGCGTTAATAGCTACTTACTGGGATTGCCCATGAAACCTGGACAATACCAGTGGATAATCATGCGTTAATTTATGTGTGTTTTATTCGTGCATTGCTATGTTCTACTTCTGCAGGATGTCTGCTTGTCATTTATTTGTCTCTAAGTAAGATGTTATTCTTCATGCTTTAAGTTTAGACTTATAGTGTATGCTGAATCTCTGTTGAGATCGCGTCTTTCCGAGGTGATAGCCAGTGCTTCTTTTACCCTATGTGACCAATATCCAGTCTGCTTGGCAATAATTGTGGTGTTATCAAAGTCGGCCCTAAGGTCATTTTCAAAACAGTGTTCCGCCAGACCTGATTTTTCGGGTTGCATCAGAGCAAAACAAAACATTCGGCTCTAAGTCCTACTCCATGCAGACCGTGTACATATTCAGTAATGTTCAATTATCTCCTTTACCTTTCAAGACAGATGAAATAGTTATTGGTCTTTGTTACACGTAATATTTGGATTTACCAGCACGCGAAATCTGCGCACTCATACTCCTAACACGCTGTATACAATACATGGAGGAATAGTGTTATTTATAGATGATGCATGACTATATATCTACCTTTATGAAGAATACATTGTAAAAGTCATGATCTGTGACTGCATACTGTCCTTAAAGACAATGAGTGGGAGAATAGTGTGCTTTACAGGTAAATAATGTGCAGCATAGCAGAGTTTAATGACACATAGATAATCTGCGAAAGTATAAACCTGTGTATAGATTGTGTGCGGCGGCGTACCTTTCTGCAAAGATAAATGTGTAGCGCTATACTGTCCTGCAGAGTAAATGTGTGACTACGCACTGTTCTTCATATGAAATGTGTGGAAGTGTGCCGTCGTGTATAAATTGCTTTCGTTACCATGGTGCTACGTAGTCTCGCGTTCATAAAAGCTGGCCCATTCCCCTAGATTGTAATAGCGTTTTTCTGTCCGTAAGGTTTCCACCTTCAGGTAATCAGATATCGATTGATCCATCCATAACAGCCACTATGATACTTCCGCACTAAACAAACAGTTAGATAAGAATTAACCAATGAAAGACATTATAATAGTTGCGAAATGTAGGGGTGGGTCGCATACCGGTTCTATGAAAGAGTTTCGTTACGATTGGTATACAGGGAAATGCTACACCATTTAAATATTATTGGGCATTCCAGAGAAAGTGGTGAAGGATTGTCTCCACGTGTCCTTAAACTAGACAACAGCTGCGACACATACTTATATGAGAGCATTCATCAGCGATATGTAGACGAAAGTTAATGTTTTCGAAAGAGAATAAACAAACTGATGTTAAGAAAACGGTAGTGTAGCATAGAATTAGAACATGTAAAGTTTAATGCTACTCTTAGACAGTTCGGCCATATTTTAGGGGGGAGGTAAAGCATATTCCTTACCAATGCAAAGACTAGAATTGTGCTCGGGAAAAGGAGGTGGTCACGTTTGTAGATGGTGGGGAGAGATTTGATCAGTATCAAAAAAGAGGATCTGATGTGTTCCATTAAAATTTCTTTCTCTGCCTGTTTTGCTAATAGACTCCTTAGAAAATGTTATTATTCTGTCCTCACATGCTAATCGAGATGAACATTAGCAGACTTTTCTTAATTCTTAGTTCCTTATAAGTAGAAGAGAACTAATTAATATACGCTAGGCTAAAGCGATAGTCATATTGTTTAAAATCTGTCGCTATGCGATTGTCATTTAAATTAGATTCTCTTTGCACTCACAGAAGTAAAATAAAAGAAACACTGGCAAATTCGCGTTTTAGAAAATTATAAGTATTTTAAAATTGAAACCAATAACAGGAATATTAGGAAAATGATTAGCTCCATAACAAAAATCCACAGAGCATCTATTGCGTGTTTTGACGAAATCTACACCTTTTGTGTACTAAGTTTTGTCTATTTCTTGCGGTTAACCAGTAATGCAAAAGTCATCCCAAATGAAGTGGATTCCACAGGCTATTCCCAGGAAATTCAAGATATACATTTTATTTCTCATATAAATATCTTAATACAAGGTATTTTTATCAAAATCGTTAGAGACTTTTTTAGAGTACTCGAAATTTTTTTTCCATGAAAAGGGTAGTTTGAGGCAGGAGGTTCTTTGTGCCGCATCCTTGGGAGATACTAAACATAATAGCATTTTGGTATTTAAGGGACTTTTCGTTTTTGAGTTAAACTGCCTTCGGACACACACACACACACACATAAAGACAGACAAAGTGACAGACACACCCAGACCTTTTTCTAAATATTATCTGTATGGGTTCAGAGACATTAATACACGCATTTCTGGTGAAATTTCATTAAAATGTTGGGTGTAATTCAATACATTCTCTGCACACTGTACACGCGTGCTCGAGAATATAGAATATAGCTCGTTGCATTATATGACACGGTTTATGCACGAAGTACACACGTCAGGCATGTAGACATACATTCACGTATGACAGCAAAATATCCTACATGGATTCTGGTTGACTATACAGTTCATTTGTAGAAGCACACTCTAATATATTGCTCATATGTGGCATAATTTCACATACACACCTTGCCTAGCTTTATACCGTACTGCGTAGATAATGCGGATCAGCAAATTGCCCAGTGTAGAATAATACTTGACCTTTTCTTGTTGTGTATAAATATTGCGTGACATTATGCTGTACTGCATAGCTTATGAATAACAGTAATGGTGGGTACATATCAAGTTTTGCATTTTAATGTCGTGTATATATCATGCGTAGAAGCGTATATACCCCACGGATAATGCCTCGTGGCATACTGTAGCGGGGATAATGGATCACAGAACCTACATTATTGCCTTATCAACTACATGTGGTATTTTACTGCCCTGTGAGTGCTTGGAGGGTGCATGGTAGCAAACGGTCCTATATATGTAATACACGACAGCATACTGGCCTAAATACATAATATTTGACAGCCTCATGTTCCGTATAGAAAATGCTGTATAGAGCTCGCATGTGTATAAAATGTGTACAGTTGTTCTGAGGAATTAATTCCTAGTTGTGTAATTAATGTGTGCCAACACACTACCCAGCTTTATAATTAGTACATATGGCACTGCAGGCGATCATACTGACAATACATGGAATGAAGATGGAGCGCCGGGGAAATATGATGGCGGGAGAAACCGGAGAACGCGAAGAAAACCCGCCCCTGCGTCGCTTTGTCCACCAGAAATCCCACATACGCTCGCCTGTGAGATGCGAGAGGCGAGTGGTCTAACAGCCACACATTGTCCAGTGACATAATACCGTCCTGTATATATATAATGCGTGGCAACCTACTGTCCTGAATAATTAACTTGTAGCAGCATATTGTCGTGTGTAGAAAATAGTGGCAACATGCTGTCCTATGTATAAAAAAAAAAAAAAGACTTGGCAGCATTCTGTTCTTTATAGATAATGCGTGGAGTACCTATTCTTCCTTGTAAAAATAAGTGGGCAACCTACATTCCGTTATGGGTACAGTGGCAATATACTGTATTGTGTAGATAATGACGGACAACAAACTGTCCTGTATAGGTAGTGGCAGGCTGCGTACAATATGTGCACATAATTCATGGTCTCATATTCTCCTTTATAAATAACGTTTTGCAACACAAGATCTTATGTAAACTATGCGTGTCACCATGATGTCTTATAAATGCGTGGAAGCTTCTGTTCTGAATGGCAGCGTAACTCGTACCGTGTGCCACTTCATAGTGCCCTTTATAAATAACGAATGAGCAGCCTACACTCCGGTGTAGACAAAGTGATAGATAATGCCAGGCAACCAACTGTATAGGTAGTGGCAGGTTGCATACTGTCATGTATGAATAATGCATAGAATCATGGCGTTCTTTACTCTTAATTCGTGGTCTCATACTACCCTTTATAAATAACTTTTGGCAATAAAGTCTTATGTAAATGATATGTAACAGTATTATGTCTTGTATAGATAACGCGTGGCAGCCTACTTTCCGATAAGTGCGCGACAACTTCTATTCTATACGGATAATACATGGCAGTGTACACCCGCATAGATAGTGAGCGACTGCCTTCTGCCATATATAGAGAATGGGTGGCAGCCTACTTTCCGATAAGTGCGCGACAACTTCTATTCTATATGGATAATACATGGCAGTGTACACCCGCATAGATAGTGAGCGACTGCCTTCTGCCATTTATAGAGAATGGGTGGCAGCCTACTGTCCGATAAGTGCGCGACAACTTCTATTCTATACGAATAATACATGGCAGTGTACACCCGCATAGATAGTGAGCGACTGCCTTCTGCCATATATAGAGAATGGGTGGCAACATAAAAGCCTGTACATATGATGTGTGGTTGATACTGCTAATTGTTTGAGTATTGATTATAATGTCAAGTTATCACAAACGGAAGAATAAGAAGTAGAACTTATGGTAATGTACACACATTTACAGTATATAGAAAAATGACTGTATAATCTAAAAAATGTACGGTAGCATTATAGATAACGTTCGATAGTAAAATTCCTTTATAAACCATGTTTTACAGCTGACTGTGTTGTTCAGATAACTCATGTCAAATTACTTACCTGATTTGATAATGCACGAGAACATGGTCTTTTGTTTAGATAAATCGAGAATAATTACTGTTATGTTTAATGTGTGGTAACACATTGTCCTATATAAATAATGCCCAACAGCATCTTATCCTGTATAGATAATTCGTGCCAGCGTACTATTTTGTACCGATAATGCCTGGCAGCGGTCGTCTCCTTAGCGCGGTGGTAGCGCAGCTGCTTACCAAGCGGGAGACCTGGGTTCGAGCCCCAGTACCGGCGTGGGGATTTTTCCCCCGCTGGGAGACCTGGCCCGGGGTGCACTCAGCCTCGTAAGGTCCCTGGGGGGCCAATTGAGGAGCTACTTGATGGAGAAGTAGCGGCTCCAGGTCATGAGGACCGCATTAACCGGCCGGGAGGGACTCGAGGCGCTGACCACGTCTCACCCTCCAATACTGCACCCCATCCATGACGTCTGTAGTGGACCGAGATGGGGGACGCAGCGGCCGGGCAGTAGGCCAAGGTTCCCCGTGAGCTGTCGTGCCATGGAGTTAAAATGCCTGGCAGCTTACTGCCCTCTATAGATGCATGGCAGATATTGTCGTTTGCTAATGCGTGGCAACATACCGCCCCATAGAAAAAATATGTGGAAGCATACCGTCTTATATACACAATGTATGGCCTAGTATAGATAATGCGTGGCTGTACACTGGTCTGCATGGGTTGTGTGTTGTTTTCTTTTGTAGTGCTTAACGCCCGCATTTTCTACCATGACACTGGTGATGCATGGAATTAAGATGGAGCACCGGTGGAATGCGATGGCAGGGGAAACCAGAGAACCCGGAGAAAACCCGCCCCTGCGTCGCTTTAGGGTTGTGTGTGGTAACTTACCGCTGTGTGTAGATGAAACGCGTTTGCTGCTGTCTTGTGTAAACCATGCGTGACAGATGTGTTATTCGCAATATTCGCATCCACTTTTATAACGTAGACCTGTTTATTTCGAGTTTCCCCAATGGAGACGGACGTACGGCAGTTAGCTGTTTCTTCTGCTTCGCTGTCACCCAACAACTAAAATATGTACTGATACATTGGAAATGTCTCAAGCACAAAAGGAACGTATATTCTATTATTTTATTGTAAATAGAATAGCAATAACATTCTACAATTATCATTTGAATTATAGCTCACTTTAATTATTCGCTAAACTTTACACATTTATTAGATTATATGGGATAGGCTAGGATACGGTTGGAGTGAACTCGGTACCGAACCTGAGGTTATTGAACCTACGCTCCACGGGGCGCTCCGGGAGGGAGGTGTGGGGTGAGAGGATACACCGAGTGGCCGGAACCAGGAGCGATGACACATCAATGTCAGAGTTCCTACAGTTTCCAGATCAAAGCACACCGACAGTCGGGCAGGCAAACCGAGTCCTCCACCCCACTTAGGGTTCAACGCCCCTTCCAGGAGCTGTCTTCATCCCGGGAACCAGTCAAAGTCGGGCGACGCAGATAGTCACTTTGAGCATATTTTTCACTGCCACGCCGCACTGAGCACCATCACGGACACTTCCAGCCCTGAAAGAAACCAACGGTATGAAGGAGGAATGAAATAAAAATAGAAACAACATGGATTGGGAGGACATTTTGGGTATAAATAAATCTATCGAGCAACCCTCGAAAAGAACCAAGACGAAACCGTCTGAGCCACTCCGCTCGGTATTATACTATAGAGAAACCTTTCTATATAGCATAAACGTGCATATATCGCCATATTTTCTACTTCATGTACTTATTTCTTTTTTGTCATAGCTTGGGATTGCAGTTAATACTCACACAATTAGCTATTAAACCCATAAAAGAGTGCTCTTCCAACCAGTCGATTACTACATACATCCATATCGAAACATACCTCAATATTCTTCTTTTTTCATCTATGTGCTATAAGAAGTCCATGTTCTAGGAATGAACTGCTCTTTTCTTCGCCGAGCTCCTGAGATCGCACATGGAAAATCTCGGTTAGAAGCAGTGGAATAGCAGAAGATGGGCATTCTTTATCTGCAGCCCGACCTTCCGAAATCCTGAAGACAATCGACCTTTCCTGTTGGTATCTAGCAGCCACGAAAGCAAACCAAAAGTGTCTAGTATGGATCAAAATAGAAGTTCGTTCAACACCAGGCACGACTGTTAATAATCGCGTAAATTGTTCATTTTTTTCACGTATTCTCAAAACCTTTTGAAAGCAGAATTAAACATATTAAATTAATTCTGAGGGTTCCTGTTTGCATAAATATTTAATTAAGTCTGTAGTCTCGGGGGAGAAATTTGATAATGCGTAAATTAATGCATTTTAAAAATATTATGCCGATGAAAAGCCTCGAAATAAACACTCTCCTTAGCTGTGAAAGTTTCAATGAGAAGATGATAAAATGACGAAATGTGCACTGCTAGAAGAAACTACTATTCGAAACTTGAAGTTTTACCATGGTACTGGGATTAACCAATGCACGTTCAATATTTTCTTTCAAGAGAATTCTTGAAGAAATGGTGCAGTGCCATTATTACTCGTCCACGAGTCCAAAAATAGAGCAGAATCATTTGCGTAACAGAAGAAAAAATTCTTATCGAACCACGATGTGAATTTTCCCCTATTTTCTCAGTTTTGTTGTCTTCATAACTAAATTTTCCAAGGTAAATAACATTGAAACTCCTCCCATTCTTCTGTCATACAGCAAATAATTTAGGAAAATTAGACCCAGTTTAATAGTAAACATAACCGTAATATATTGTATCTATTGTGTGTTGAAACACACAATAGATACAATAACAGTTTATATACATTTCTCTTTAACAATATATAGACATTTTTGTTCTCATTTCGCACTCGAAACTACTCTGATCAGTAAGGCTCGGTTTTGGGTTCCGAAGCGCACACAGGTACGACGGACATACAGAGCACTCAGTGGTTTAAAGAGACAGTAGTGGGGAGGGGCTTGTAGCGTAAACATGCACACGTTGAAGTATAATCTGCTCCAAAAGCAGCTAATTACATGTATTGACATTATAGGCATCGTTCTAGTTCATATAGTAGCACAAAAAGAAATTGATAATTAAAAACTATTTTAATCAATAAATAAAAGCGCATTGTACTTTTATTAATCAAAGTATAAGGCTTGGTACAAAAAATCGGGGTGATAATATACATAACTTTGAAAAGACAATGAACATAAATCAACTCACTCAGAATTCATTGCGGTGAATTACAAGATACATCTTTACTGTATCGAAAGAAAATGCGTTCCTCCTGTCACTAAAAATATATTTGAATCATCCATAAATTTGTTCAGTATCAAACGCCAATCCATTTGTATTTTCGAAATGTTTCAATCTGCGTTCTTTTTCTGTGTTCTCTGGTTTATCTACTAGTTGCCGGCCCCCATGGCGGCGCTCGCTAAATTTGGTGCTTCGTGGCGCAAGGGACTTGGACATGGGTGTTTGTAAATGTGTATATATCTGTGAAGGTGTATGTAGAAAAGGGGAAGAAATAGGACATTGCTACAGAAATGTAGGGATAAATATAAAAAAGAAGGAAAGAAGGTAAAAAAAGAAAACAAAACAACCCAGCTGAACGACGCCAGGCTGTGCGCAGTGCTAGGTAGTGCAACACGTTTCGAAATGGACTGCAGAGACTATGCCTATTCCATCACGTCATAGTTATGTACTATGCACCGAACCTCAATCCGGCAATTTCGTGACCCTAGACACTGCTCAGTGTTATACTTGAGTGTAGCTCTCTAGGAGTTTCCAGAAAGTGATGCTCTTAGATCTATTCTTCAGAATAAATAGTTTATTATTTCTCTAGCACACATGTACAATGTATATAGTAAATAGAGAAGGTATTGTATACCACCCAAAAGTTCGATACCGAGATTTCATCGGAAAACATGTTTTGGGGCCGCTGGATCTAAAAAAAGATAGCAAAATGTCCGTGTCTGTCTGTCTGTCTGACTCTCTCTATAGATTTGTGTGTGTGTGTATGTGTGTGTGTGTGTGTGTGATTGCACAGATTAACTCAAAACCAAAATGTTTGGGTAAATACGAAATTTGGTATTTAAATTCAGTATCTTCCAAGGATACAACACGAAGATTAAAAAAAAAAAAAATCCTACCTGCCACCAGCTACCCTTTACATATAAAATGCTTCGAAAATTTTGATTTTCTCAAAAATGGCTCCAACGATTTTGATTAAAATGACATATGTTTAATTAATTTTTATAACAAACGAAATGTCTATTTTGAATTTTCTGGAAATAGCCTCTGACGACTTCCTTATTCTGGATGTCTTTTGTAGTATCCCTTATAAACCGTAAGAGCTAAACAAAACCTTTGTGAACCAAAAATGTAGATATCATTAAAACACACATTTTATGTCATATACAGTATTTTTGTAGAGTTAACCGTTTCTGAGGTATTCTTTATTATCGGTACCATTTGTAATTTTTCTCAAGCGGGAACTGCACGTTCGATTCATATCTCTTTTGTTTTACTCGCGGGCATACATTAGATAACCGAGTTTCATTTGTTTTACATAGCGTTGAGCTTTTAAAAGATTTGGCTATCGCTTTAGCCTAGTGTAATACCCTTATTTCCCTTCTACTTACAATGAGGCAAATAATGAGACAACTTCTGCTAATGTTTATCTGGATTAACCCGATGTGGATAAAAGAGTATTTTGTAGCAATAACTTGTAGGGAAGGTAATGTGAATGCAACACATCAGAATGTTTTTTTAAATGTTCAGCGTCCAGAGCTTCAAATCTTCGTCGGTTTAGCTTTTTATTGCTGTTATTGAATCTACAAAATGAGCAGATACTTTATAATACATATATTCTTCTAATCATAGAGGTTTAAGAGTGCGTTTTATTAATTTTTTTTCCAACTATACGTGTAATTGCTTCACTAATATTATCAGACAAAATCTCTTGTGTTATTAGGCTGTGAAAGACGCCTCTTCCAAACCTGCTTAAGCATAAAGATAAAGGATTTATCTTAGAATATAATAATAATAATAATAATAATAATAATAATAATATAGTAATAGTAATAATAATAATATAGTAATAATAATAATCACTGTAGTCTGAAAATATTTGTAACTAGCACTAGTGGGCTTAATTTGTACACCGGTGTTTGTTGATAGAGTCAATAGAGCCCAATACGCAGTTGCAACATGGTTCCATTATACAGATTTGCTTGAAGGGGAACTTCGCACGCGGAAAAGGAAGAGGTAGGTATCACCATTGTCAATATTTTCTTCTGCATCTAGGGTTATTTCCGAAGTAACACCAACTCTAACAGGTTTTGTTTCTTACAAATTAATATCATGGCAGCTAATTGTCATTTCGTCCAAACATATTACTCCAGGACAAAAACCACGTTATTAAAAACGACTCAACACGAAAAAAAAATAATTTTTCATACCAAAATAATGAGTAACAAACTTTAAGAAAAAATACTTTATTTTTCCCAATGACGCAATTAAACTACCAATTAACTGAAGCTATAATGAGAAGACGCATGCTTATTAATAGGTACATCCGACTTTAAGTCTTGTTTTATCGCAAACCTTTTCCCAGCACTTCTCCATGCCCAAAAATGCTGCACTGGATGTAACTTTTTTATTAATTTGCTTGAAAATGTTTGCAGTGTGAGGCAATACTGGGTTCGTGCCCCGGTGCGGGTTTTGATTAGCGGGAATGGTGTAGGTTTGAGTTGGCTTAGCTCAGGGTTTTTATTAGCATGGAAACTCTTTCAGGTTGTGGTGAGACACAAGTATTTTATTAACTGAGTCCGGCCTTTTTCCGCCGTAGAACACACACGTATACTTCTTAATTTTCTACTGTGACGTTACACTTTACCCGCACGCGACTATTATAATTTATTCGTTTGATGCAGTGACATGTCTGGTACAATGATCAGTCTTAAAATCACTTACTTCCGTCACAACTAAGGGTTACACCACGCGTTCAAATATCACATCTTGGTCGTGCGGAGGTTCTTCGTCAAGTGCCTCACAGTTAAAAGGTAGCCTGTTCGGCTCCATCACGAATTCTAAATTTCACATCTTGGTTGTTCGGAGGTTCTTCACCAAGTGCCTTACACTGTCGCCTGACCAGAGGGAATCATTGTCTTGCTGTGTCCCGTTAGTTTTCCTTGGGCAGGGAATTCTCGCCCCTTTCCCTCGGGTCAATGCACGTTAGGTAACGGATCTTGTACCCCGAGCTCGTCACTTATACGTTTTAAAAGTCTTTCTACCCTTCCCATTTTCACTCTACATTTATATTTTATCTTCGTGATATAATTTATATTCTTGACTATGATTTATATTTCTCTTCTTAATAATTCTTTCCCCAGGGACAAGACATGTACTGTCTCAAGTGTCTCTCAAATGTACATTAAAGGAAATGACGACATACTTTCTTTTAAAATAACGATTCAATTTTAAAAATTGCATTGTTCATTTAAAATATGAGAGCACAAAAAGTAAAAACACCTCTGCAGTATTTACAGATTAGTATAAGATGTGAAATACATAATACAGCTCGCACACACAATTTAGAGTTAAGCCCGAAATTTTGAAGTGAATATTTTGAAGAAAAAACTGCATCCCGTGAAGCTTTCTGAGTAGGACAATGGATTCACACAATAAAACTAATAGTGAAATAACTATATAAGCTATAATTTTAAAATTTCCAAAAGCCAGCATTGTTAAATATGTAATAACTGGCATATATTTTAGCCAGACATATCGCGTATTATGGATATTGCGCATATTAAAGGTACAGTACCGGTACGGAATTAATGTCTGATTCTTTAAAGTAGGTATCATAGACAAACGGAACCTAGGCATTATTTCATATATCCGCGGCAGAACCCATAGACCAATCCTTACTATCCTTTAATTGGTCAAGTACTTGCGTCCAAAAGTCAGTCACCCATAAGGTTTGTCCAGTATCTTCTCTATAATACCATAAGTATGTTCGGTATATGTTCCAGGTAAATCTCACTTCATTTTAGGGTACTTTCAGTTGAAAGCAGCAGCTCATTTTGGAACGGACCTTTTATAGAACATTAATCATACTTCGCCACTGAAGGGTAGCAAAGGACTTCGGGCGTCGATAGCATTTGCAAAATAAGCAGCCTATGGATTTAATACAGCATATACGAATTATTGTTCTCCCAAATCTGCGAATACTAGAATTGCTGGATTTCCGTACTTATTGTCAATATCAAGGAGCTTCACAAAATTTCATTGATAAATAGTTAAATAATTGTTAGAGATTCAAATAAAACGATCATATTCATTACGTTCAGACTTCAAGCACTGAAGAGAATAGGTGGGGTCAACAATAATAAGAATATAATTGAGGATTTAAAAATCGACTTGTGCAACCTAAAGTGAGCGAATAGGTTGACAAAGATGAATCCCTAGCTGGGGACTCCCCTAGTTCACCTCTGAGGTCTGGGGGCAGAAGGTTCACCTCAAATTAAGGCTGGAATAAGGTTTTACCAGGTTCCTACCTGGTAAGGTACATTTTGATTAACTATAATAATCTATTGACTCTAAGCTCGTTTGCACATTTATTTCATACATTCGTTCTCCATTGCACTAGACCTGCTCTTTTTTTTAATTAATTTATAGAAGCAAAACGCAAACAAACTTTGTAATTGTTTTAATGTTTCATTATTTTACTCCTAGTTTCATACCGTTTTGTTTGGTTTTAATTATTCGAATACTTACCACATAATGTCACCATTTAAAAGACTGCGTCAGTAATTTTTAAAGTTACATATTTAAGTCGCTGTTTCTCTAATACTACAGTGCTTTTCCCGTACATTGCGGCCATCGCTCAGCAGCTCGCACGCCGGCGACCTTGGCTGTCTATCACCGAAAGAATTGGGGCATTATATCCCCGTAACAACTTCACGTTCTCATTGTTATTGTAGAACTAAAATTATAATAAGCACATACCTTAATCTAAAACATGTTGGTGATCTCCTCTATCTGCAGAGTTCTGAATTCTTCTCAGGCAATTTACATACACAATCAACAGTTCAACTTCCGAAATGAAGGGAATTTCTCGCCTGTTTTATTTTAGATCTTCCAATGTATGGTGATTTGTCGCAAAGTCCGGATTACTAAGGCATTGAGCTCATTAGATATGATAAGGGAACATGCATTGAAATGTAAAATTCTTCATACACACTGAGTCTTAACATTTGTTTGGAAATACCCCTCGTCGAAGTTTCTGGAAAGAGTTGTACCACTTCCAACAACAAAACCACAACCTCAGGCAAAGCATGTGCTGGCCTACCTATTTCCCTACCACGTACAAAGATCTCCTGTGTTCTAAGATGCCGACGTACTCTTGTTAATTGGATTTTGGAGTGTCTTTGGTCTAGATTGATTCTTGGTACGAGCTTTCCACGTATTGCCGTTAATACTACAATGCATAAAATCGAACCTGATTACTCAGGCGTTTCGCCTGGGACTGGCATTCGGCAGGTCGTGGGTGTGATTCCCGTGGATGACCTCTCTGACCTATGGGATTTTCGAGGGTTTTCCCGTGTCATTACGCGAATGCTGGGAATGTTTTTCATTCCATCGAAATTCCTGTCCCTTTATTTCATTACAACCGGTCTTTTTCAGGGTTGTAAATGTCGGCGAGGACTACACTGGTAGTGGCCTTCTATGGCAGTCAATGCGAATTGAAATAATCGCTTTCGGCTACTGGTGGCGTTGTATTCGTCTGAAGACCTAAGGGGTTCTGTCAGACCCAGGGAGCGGGCTCCTAGAGCTCCCAGCATTGAGATGAGGAACTGCATGTACTATGTTAGGTACCCACTACGGTGGCCCTTTCGCCGCGGTCCGGTTTTGACCGGCCGTTGATAGTATATCTCATATTATCCTATCCTCCTGGGATCTGACGCTCAATAAGTTCATGGCGGCTGCAGTGTGGAACTCCCGCCGGAATGTACCAACCAGCAATACGTGCATGAAACGTATTTCCGCACACTCCTCGTTACTTTAAGGTTCCATTTTGACTACCGCACGACTGGCACTCTTGATACAGGTGACATGTCTGCTGCGATTTGATACCAAGTGCACTGATATCGAGACTTCGGACAGAGTTTAGCTTAAGTCAACTTCCAATACATTGGTACGTTGTTTACTAGTTAGCGGAGAAGTGAGAGGGAGTAATCGTGCGCTACTGAGTTTGTGCTGTGCTAAACATTGTGCACGTTGTAGGCATAGGGGGCACAGAAGTAACCATGCGGTTCTGTAATAAACATAAGATTTATCACAGAGTAAAAACAACATGAACAAATAATAAAGATGCACTGTGGCAGATGAAATAACTAGTTTGATGTGCGATTTACATCCATCGACAACTGTTGCATTGAATGTCAATATATTTTCTGAATGCATCAAAAGTAGAACGTGTTCTTATTGGACTTTGTACCTTCAGAACAGGCTGTACAGGTGCTCATGGCACTGATTGACCGGCAAAGTTTAGGGAGGGGAAGTCCCAGTGAACCCCTGTGTGAACGTAACTAATCTCCAGCCAAAGTACAACGAAATCCTAGCCGTGTCCGAAGACTGCGGATATTCACACGGTAGTTTCTGTGGTTTAAGAAGCTGCTTCTAAGCAATGCTCAGTTCTTAAAACAAAGGGTACAATTTAGTCCGCATCTCTCCAGGAGTAAAGCATATGAACTTCAAAACAATGAAGTCACTGGCGGCTCCTAATCAGACACTTTCAGTTGTCTCGCAAACAGCTCTTTTGAGGACCAATGTTTGCTGGTACCTGAAATCCGGGTTCAAACCCGGCGGAAGGCGTCGGATGTCTTCGGGCGTAAAAACCCCTAACATGTTTTCCTTCGGGAGGGAAGTAATGCTTGTAGTAGAGTTAAAGTCTCGCGTTAAAGAACCTCAAGTCTGGTAAGAGAGCTGTACTGAAGTTTCCGATTTGCCACACTCAATATAGAATGGGATGCTAGAAACATAGTAGTTAAAGGGCGTCCAAAAGTTAAATCCAATTTCATTTCAACGTTTCCTAGGACTTTTTGCTTCTAATTGCGTGTGGTGTCAGCCTTATAGGTTTCCGCTATCAATTATGATACACTGGATTAATTGTTTTTTCAAACAAGCCGTGTGTAGGACAGGAGTTGGATAGGTAGAGTCAGACTGAAAAATTGAATGCCATAGCCGGGATTTGAGCCACGGATCTACCGGTCTCTAGCTGGTTGCTCTGCCACTGAGCTACCACGGCAACATGCTGGCATAGCATTGAATGTCTGACTCTACCTATCCAACTCCTGTCCTACACACGGCTTGTGTGAAAGAACAATTAATCCAATGCCAATTGACAATAATAGTTGGCTATACTATGAATCCTGAGGCTTAAGTATTTACAACATTGTAAGTCGCCATTGGGGTTGTCATCTCAAAATAATTTGCCAACACCTAGTGGTTTACCGGGAAACATGCGAGTCAGTTGAAAAATTCAATGCTATGCCGGCATGTTGCCAAGGTAGCTCAGTGGCAGAGCAACCGGCTAGAGATCGGTAGATCCGTGGTTTAAATCCCGGCTATGGCTTTGAATTTTTCAGACTGACTCTACCTATCCAAAATTATGATACATACTGTATATATTAAAAGAAATGAATATAATGGAATGTTGACTTAATAAAATATAAAGGGTCCTGAAAGTGTATTTTTGCGGAATATAATTATTATAAATGTCCAGTTAAATTGCAATAGTATATTTTGATCTGATATTCTCTGGTTACCAGCTGTGCCAGATATGTTAGAAAACGAAGAAAAATGCTCGGGAGGTGATAAAGGCAAATAAAATATTATAGAGCTGATAAAAATTGTGCGCACAAGCCGCCTTGATTGCTTGGGTCACATTTCCTACCGTATTGTTGATCAAAGGACGTAGTAAGAGTTAAATAGTCAAAGTAAAATTCCTCCAATTTTAAGACACAGACACCTATGCGTTGCCTTGAACTTCCGAGGTAAAAAAGCAAGACGCAGATCCCATGATTTCACTTTATTGGAATCAAATTTCTGTAGTTATAAAGACAGAAGGATCTGAGTTTCCTTAATTTTACTGCAATTGGTCATGTTAGAGATAGGTACAGATGTATTGTTTTAATTTTATCGCAGCAAACTTTCTCCAGCTTCAAAGAGAGAGAGAGATAGAGATACAAAAGATTACCTTAATTATATCGCGTTACAGTTTCGCCAGATTTAGAGAGATGCGCAAGAATGATGCTTTAATTTTGTTGCCTTAAATTTCTTGGATCTTGAGGCGCACAAATATTAAACAAATCCATGGCACGACAGCTCACAAGGAACCTTGGCCTACCGTCCGGCCGCTGTGTGCCCCATCTCGGTCCATGACAGACATCATGGAAGGGGTACAGTAATGGAGGGTGAGACGTGGTTAGCGCCGCTACTTCTCCGTCAAGTAGCTCCTAAATTGGCCCCCCAAGGACCTCACGAGGCTGAGTGTACTCCGGGCCAGGTCTTCCAGCGGGGGAAAAATCCCTACGCCGGTACTGGAAATCGAACCCAGGTCTCCCGCTTGGCAAGCAGCTGCGCTACGACCACGCTAACTAGACTATCGGCGCACAAATCCACTGCCTTAATTTATTCAAAGTAAAATTCCTAGGGGCTTAACAACTAGCACATCTGAAATGGGGAACTTCTAAAACATTTCTTAGTCATTCTCTGAACTCGCTCATTAAACTTTTTGTTTGTGTGGTTTGTTTGTTTGTTTTTTCTTTTGTTGTTTTCTTTTGCTTCGGTAATCTTGATACTACTGCAGTTGCCGTAATATGCTAATGCATTCTCCTTTACTTCTATTCAGCCATATGCAAGATATTTGTAAGTATTGGTTCCGAGATATAGAGTCCTTTTTCCGAAAATTTTCAGAAGTAAAACTTGTGTATATTGAAAACCATAACAAAAGCGCAACGTGCTAAACAGTTTAAAGTACGAAAAGTACAGGTGCTTTTCAAATTTTGTGCCCTAAACAGGAAGTCCCTCATAAGATGTGCACATTTTTCAAACTGCGCCAACGCACTCTGTATATGCTATTCAATTGTTTATGCTCAATATGGGTCCTAAATTTAAATGTGGAAAGTTCGATTTTTTATACTCGTAGAATTTTTATCACAAGTTACGCTTACCACACGTGATAAACTGCCGTTTCACCCGAAAGTCGTGTAAGACCTTTATTCTGTTTTACTTAGGCACACGCATATAATTTATTGTATTTTATTTCTGAATTATTCTTAAAAACATTTAACCACGATTATTTCCTGGTTATTTATTTGTATTTTCAAATTACACGGCATTTTAACAATGACAACACTTCATGCTTTTAGTTTTCTTTTTTAAATTTTCATATTATAAACATGATCAGTGAAATTAGTACCTTTTAAAACAACTTAATTTTTTAAATAAATGACTAGTATTTGATTAATCTTGCTTTCCTTTTAACTAAACACACGCAAATGTTGGTCTTAAGCTGGAGTACTATAAATAGTCTTTACGAAATACATTGTAAGCTTGAAATATTTCACTGAACTGTCATTTTAATATACGAGTATAAAGAGTACTTCTTAACATAAAATATGACCGAAACGATGTTATAGGCATTCATAGTGGTAGAATGTCGTTTTTGATTCACTCACGCATAACACAAACGAATAACAGCACTAAGGGAAGCAGTCAACCCTTTGTAATCCTAAGCGGAATCAACCCAGGAGATTTTAGACCATGGTTGTTAATGCGCTGACTTTGGTTTTCCGCTGCGTGAGTAGAACCGCGGGTTTGAGTCCCGCTTCGGGAATGAGTATTTCTATCAATGTCTGTGCGTGTAAAACTAAACACAGAATAAATATTAGAAAACCCCAAAACCGGAAAACAAAACAAAGGAAGGTGAACACAAATTTAAAAAAGGAAAAAGTCGCCGAGAAAATTGTCCTGTTTGGTTGACGTTAATTTTAACTTTTATTTTACTTTTATTTTGACTCTTTGCTCCTGAATTTTAAGTATTTACTCTTTCATTTCTCTCTTTCCTTCTTTCATTCATTACTTTTTTCATTCCTTCTTTATGCCTTTCTTTCCGTTTTGTTTATTTAATCTATGATTCGATATTACGCTTCTGGTACTTCGGTAGTTAAATAAGGTATTTAATATATTTCATAAAGGAAATGAAATTATATTCTAAACGAGCTTTGCTTCACACTACACTGAGGTTTCCCAGTTACAGACCGGAAGAGTTGTGACATCATTAAAATGAAAAACTTGAATACTCTATGCAATTTCCCGAAAAGCAGGATACGTGAAAAGAGCGTCTTACAGGAAAAGGAGTAGTCATTAATGGAGTTAATGGTGCTCTTCAACAGAAGCTTTCCTGAATGGAAACCAAGATGTATGTAGATCTTGATACAGAGTCCGAAAATAAAACTGGTAAAACACATTTCTGTAATAGCCATTAGACAATCAATTGCCACTTACGGTTTCCTAATGGTTTCATGACAGAAAATAAATGTCCCTCCTGCTCATATAGCCCGTTCCAGTTTAGGCTACAGCTAGTGTGCTGTTTTCCATCTAATGTAGACTACTGAGGAGTCACGGGGAGTTGCGGGAATGGAGCGCACGGAACAGTCCGTCACGTAATACTATAAACAGTCGGCGCTTATGTTGTCGTTACATTTATGCCATTAACACTAGACAATAGGCAACATATTATATGGGATATATTATAATCCACCTACTGTAATATCAGCACTGCTGTAATGGGGTACATGACGAGTGAACACATTCATTTAACACACCACTGTATTCGAACATTCGTTTAATGCACACTGATTTTCCACAGCGCCTGTCCATTGTATGACGTAACAGTTAGTGCGAGCGTTCGCCGACGGTAGCTTAAGGTGGGACGGGTAGTAATAATCGTCTACCACATGACTGCTGCATATTCTGCCTCCGTATTCATTCAGTGAGAGGCTAAGCGAAATAAATCTAGCTCTAAGAGAATAATATGATATCTTAATACATCCGTTGAAACTTCGAAACAACATAATTGGATACTCATCTCTGAAAACGTGGTATTTAACCTATATCTATATTTCTCTATCGAGATAAACACTTAACAGGCTTGTTATTTTGCAAATTATGCAGTATTACTCCCTGAGTGCATCCAGGAACATACGCTACTTCCAAATTCATTGTTGTTATAATAAATGTTTACAGAAAAGGATGTGCTTGTAACGTGCTCTGAAGATTTGTATTATTTGTGTTTGAGTCCACTTTTACTTTCTCTACTCGTATTTTTTGTACAGAGAGGTAAAGTATTATATTGTACTCAAAAATTCGATGTCTAAATTTCACCGGAAATATACGTTTTGGTACCCTGGCACCAATAAAAAACACTTTTAGAAAAACGCCCGTGTATATGTGCCTGCGCGCGTGTGTGTGTATCTATGGACAGAATAACTCAAAAACGAATGGTCGGTTTCATATCAAACTAAGTATTTTAGTTCGGTGTCTTCCAAGGATGCAACGGAAAATGTTTAAAAGAATCCCCCTACCCCAAACTACCTTTTGCATGGAGTATTTCATTTTTATATTTTATTTTCTCAAAAATGGCTCTTACGATTTTGATTAAAATATTTTCATGAAAAATGAAATGAATATTTTAAATTTTCTGGGAATATCCTCTGGAGACCTCTTCATTCTGAATGGCTATTATATAACTAGTAAACTGTGAGAGATAGACAAAACTGCTACTATAGAATAAATGTACATCGTTAAAAACCCAATGTGTGTAATATGTTTTTTGTAGAGATTACCGTTACCGAGAGTTGCTTGTAATTGGCTTCAATTTGAAACTACTTAAAACTCTTCTCAAACCGGAAGTCTTCTTTCACTTCATCTCTTTTCTTTTGCTCCTGGTCATGCATAGAGAACCACACTTTAATTGTTCCCAATAGGGGTAGCTTTTAAAACATTTGGCTATTGCTTTAGCCTATCGTATTTCCTCATGTGCTTTCTACTTACAAGCACTGCGGTGCCATTAGTAGTTAAAGCGGGCGTTAAACACTACTTACAAGCAAACAAGTAATAAGCTAATTTCTGCTAAGTTTGTCTTGATTAGTGTGATACAGGCAGAGGAATAATCTTTGGTAGGAATAGTTTGTTTGCAGAACAAATAGAGAAACGCGTGTGAATAGAACACATCAGGTTTTTTATTCAGTATACCTTAAATATTGGAAGTTACACGGATTGTGATTACAGCCACTTTTATTCATCACTTTAAAATGTTCTAGCGGATTATGGAAATGTAAATGATAAGGAAGCTTTTTTAATAAATTGCAGGCATATTATATATGAGTTTGCTGCATTAATTGAATTTTACAGTGTAATCAGAAAACTCAATTTCACGCTATTGCTAACAAACCTATTTGCTATGTGCATATTTGCTTGCTATTTGCACAATGCTGCAACGCCACGATGTTTAATCTCCACGCCGTCACTTGTGTTTGCCCTTTGTTGTGTTCAATTGTATATTTGGCTTTCGTTCGGGTGCCGCAATTATATTTTCGAACTTTGAGAGTTAAAGTACCACATCGCTAGAAAACTGTTCGGTGATGGATTTTCCGACATGGATAACATAGCTACTGTTTGAACTAAAGATTGCAAATTAACGCATGACTGAAAGACCATTCTTCGTTTTGTACGTTCAGGAAATTGTGTTATCTCCGAGATATTTGGAATCGTGCTAAGCATATAATGTGGAATAAAACTGCATATAGATTGCCAGTTAAATTCATAGTTTCGATTATTTTGTTTAAATTGCGTTTTATTTATGGACACTATTATAACTGCTGCGGCTCTCAATATCCCATTCTTTATTGGGCGTGCAGCTCACTTAATTTTGCTCAGAGGCCTCTTTGTCAGGCTTGGAGTTCATTTACATGCCGTATATCGAAAACATGATCCCAAAGGCTATACTTTCCCTCCGAAGGAAACCATGCTAAGGGTCTTTGCGCACGAAAAAATCCATCGCCCTACATTGGGTTTGAACCAGCGAACTTATTTCTGTGTTTAGACATATGTAATATACAAAAAACATGTTTAGGGTAAAAACCAATTTCACTACCTTACTTGTGGACTAGCAAAGAGGCGGTGCAAAGTCATCACTTAATCAAAATAGTTTTGTAAGTTATGTTCAGACACCCTAAACTCAGCCAGTATACTTCGTTTAATAAGCAGGTGTACACGTCAAAAATATTGAGATATGGCATTAAGCAGCACCACGTTTAATAAGCAGGTGAACACAAAAAGCTCTTCATGCATAACATAAATGAGTACCGTGATTACTAAGGAGGTGACCACATTTCCTGATACAGCATTGATCCGACCAGAATTAATTAGGAGGTGTTCACAAGGATTAGTAAGCAGGTGTCCACACGAAGCTACTGACATAGCATAAATCAGACCAGGTTTAGTAAGAAGGTGTTTACAACAAGTTCCTGATACAACATAAATCATACCAGGATTAATAATCAGGTGTCCACAACAAACATCTGATATAACACAATCAGACCAGGATTAGTAATCAGTTGTCCACAACAAACACCGATACAGCACAATCATACCAGGATTAATAAGCAGGTGTCCACAACAAACATCTGATACAGCACAATCAGACCAGAATTAGTAATCAGGTGTCCACAACAAACATCTGATACAGCACAATCAGACCAGGATTAGTAATCAGTTGTCCACAACAAACATCTGAACAGCACAATCAGACCAGAATTAGTAATCAGGTGTCCACAACAAACATCTGATAAAGCACAATCAGACCAGGATTAGTAGTCAGTTGTCCACAACAAACACCGATACAGCACAATCATACCAGGATTAATAAGCAGGTGTCCACAACAAACATCTGATACAGCACAATCAGACCAGAATTAGTAATCAGGTGTCCACAACAAACACCGATACAGCACAATCAGACCAGAATTAGTAATCAGGTGTCCACAACAAACATCTGATATAGCACAATCAGACCAGGATTAGTAATCAGTTGTCCACAACAAACACCGATACAGCACAATCATACCAGGATTGATAAGCAGGTGTCCACAACAAACATCTGATACAGCACAATCAGACCAGGATTAGTAATCAGGTGTCCACAACAAACATCTGATACAGCACAATCAGACCAGAATTAGCAATCAGGTGTCCACAACAAACATCTGATACAGTACAATCATACCAGGATTGATAAGCAGGTGTCCACAACAAACATCTGATACAGCACAATCAGACCAGAATTAGCAATCAGGTGTCCACAACAAACATCTGATACAGTACAATCAGACCAGGATTAGTAAGCAGGTGTCCACAACAAGCTCTTGACATAGCATAAATCAGACCAGGTTTAGTAAGGAAGTGTCCACAAAACACCTGATATAGCACAAATCAGATAAGGATTAGTAAGGAGGTGTATATAACAAGTTCCTGATGTAGCATAGATCCAATCAGAATTAGTGAGGACACAACAGAAATCACACCAGGATTAGTAAGTAGGTTTTCACAACAAGCTACCTATATAGCACAAATCAGTCCAGGATTAGTAAGGAGGTGAACACAAGTTCCTGATATAACACAGATTCGTCTAGTATAAGTGAGGAGGTGTTCACAACAAGTTCCTGACACAACAGAAATCAGACCAGTATTAGTAAGCAGGTGTCCACGGCAAACTCCTGATATAGCACAAAACAGACTAGGGTTAGTAACAAGGCGTCTATAAAAGATCATGACAAGGCCCAAATCAGAGCAGGATTAGTAACAAGGCGTTCATAACAAGCTCTGACATAACACAGATCAGAGCCGAAATAGTGAGCAGGTGTCCACAAAAGCTTCTGACATAGCACAAATCAGACTAGGATTAGAAATGATGTGTCCCTAACCAGCTCATTATAACCCAAATCACACCAGGATTAGTGAAGAGGTGACCGTAATGACATGGTAGCATACGAGAAATCATACCAGGATTAGTGAGGAGGTGTCCATAACAAGCTCCAGACATAGTACAAATTAGTTCAGGATTAGTGAGGAGGTGTCCGCAACAAGATGATGACATAGCACAAATCAGACCAGGATTAGTGCGGAGGTGCCCATAACAGCCCCTCACATAGCACAAATCAGACGAGGATTAGAAATGAGGTGTCCATAACAAACTCCTGACACAACTTAGATCCTGATTAGTGAGGTGTCCGCAGCAAGATGATGACGAAGCACAAATCAGACCAGGATTAGTGAGGAGGTGTCCATAACAAGCTCCAGACATAGTACAAATTAGTTCAGGATTAGTGAGGAGGTGTCCGCAACAAGATGATGACATAGCACAAATCAGACCAGGATTAGTGAGGAGGTGTCCATAACAAGCTCCAGACATAGTACAAATTAGTTCAGGATTAGTGAGGAGGTGTCCGCAACAAGATGATGACATAGCACAAATCAGACCAGGATTAGTGCGGAGGTGCCCATAACAGCCCCTCACAAAGCACAAATCAGACGAGGATTAGAAATGAGATGTCCATAACAAACTCCTGACATAACACAACTTAGATCCTGATTAGTGAGGAGGTGGCCGCAGCAAGATGATGACGAAGCACAAATCAGAACAGGATTAATGAGGAGGTGCACATAACAAGCTTCTTACATAGCACAAATTAACCAGGATTAGAAAGGAGGTATTCATAACAAGCCCCTGGTATAGTACAAATCAGTTAGATCCTGATTCGCAAGGAGTTCTCCGTAACAAGATCATGGCATAGCAGAACTCAGCACAATATTAGTAACGAGGTGTAAATAACATGCTCCTGACACAGCACATATCAGTCCAGAATTAGTAACGAGCCGTCCATAACCAGCTTCTGACATGACACAAATCAGACCAAGAATAGTAAGGAGGTGTCCATAGCAAGCTCTTGACACAGTACAAATCAGGCCAGGATTAGTAAGGTAGTGTCCATAACACACTCCTGACATAGCACAAATCAGACCAGGATTAGTAAGGAGGTGTCCATAACAAGCTCCTGACATAGCAACAATCAGACCAGGATTAGTAAGGTGGTGTCCATAGCAAGCTCTTAACATAGCACAAATCAGTCCAGGATTAGCAAGGAAGTGTCCATAACAAGCTCCTGACATAGCACGAATCAGACCAGGGGTAGTTAGGAGGTGTCCATAACACGCTCCTGACATAGCAACAATCAGACCAAGATTAATACTGAGGTGTCCATAACAAGCTCCTGACATAGCAACAATCAGACTAGGATTAGTAAGGTGGTGTCCATAACAAGCTCCTGACATAGCAACAATTAGACCAGGATTAGTAAGGTGGTGTCCATAACAAGCTCTTAACACAGCACAAATTAGGCCAGGATTAGTAAGGAAGTGTCCATAACAAGCTCTTAACACAGCACAAATCAGACCAGGATTAGTAAGGAGGTGTCCATAACAAGTTCCTGACATAGCAACAATCAGACCAGGATGAGTAAGGTGGTGTCCATAACAAGCTCTTAACACAGCACAAATCAGTCCAGGATTAGCAAGGAAGTGTCCATAACAAGCTCTTAACACAGCACAAATCAGACCAGGATTAGTAAGGAGGTGTCCATAACAAGTTCCTGACATTGCAACAATCAGACCAGGATAAGTAAGGTGGTGTCCATAACAAGCTCTTAACACAGCACAAATCAGTTCATGATTAGCAAGGAAGTGTCCATAACAAGCTCCTGACATAGCACGAATCAGACCAGGGGTAGTTAGGAGGTGTCCATAACACGCTCCTGACATAGCAACAATCAGACCAGGATTAATACTGAGGCGCCCATAACAAGCTCCGGATATATAAAGCAGACCAGATTTACTACTGAAGTGCCCATAACAAGCTCCGGACATATAAAGCACACCAGATTTACTACTGAGGTGTCCATAACACGCTCCTGACATAGCAACAATCAGACCAGGATTAATACTGAGGTGCCCATAACAAGCTCCGGACGTATAAAGCAGACCAGATTTAGTACTGAGGTGCCCATAACAAGCACCGGACATACAAAGCAGACCAGGATTAGTACTGAGGCGCCCATAACAAGCTCCGGACATGTAAAGCAGACCAGGATTAGTACTGAGGCGCCCATAACAAGCTCCGGACATATAAAGCAGACCAGGATTAGTACTGAGGCGCCCATAACAAGCTCCGGACATTTTTTTTTTTTTTTTTTTTTTTTTTTTTTTTTTTTTTTTATTTATGGTGTGGCCCCGCCTCCGCCACACCTGGTGACGATCATCCGAAGGGGATCTACATCGTCTCCCCTACCATGCACTAGCTACACTACAGTGATGGGTGGGAAGATTGGGTGAAGGTGGTGTCCGGTACCGCCGAAGCAAACCGAATATTAGTGGGTGTTTACTAAAAAGACGCCTACATACAAGGGAGTATGCAGACAGAGTGGGGAGTAGGTGCTGGCCTTTGCTGATGCCCAGACCAGGACCTATTGTTAATGGTGGTATTTCATGCGCATGCTAAAGGAGATAGGTTAGGTATCATGCTAAGAGAAATGATTATGGTGTACATTACCTTCTTTTGTGGCTGGAACCGGAGAGGGGGTTTCCATATGATCTGCTCCTCAGCTGGTTGCTGATGGTCCTAACAGAGACATGATTGGGAAACAGATTGGGATGGGTATGTACAAGGGGGAAAAAAGGGGATAAATACAGTTTCATGTCATAAATTTTTTATTATTATTTACATTTTATTATTTATTTCATAGGTTTTTTTTTTTTTTTTTTTTTTTTTTTTTTTTTTTTTTTTTTCCTCCTAAATACAGCACCTGCTGGAGAAATGAGAAATTAGAAAGAGTCTGTACATGCCTGTCGTTTCCTATGAAGCGCTTGGTCGTCCTCAGTTTGGGGCTGCCCTCTCACCCCTAGCCGCCCCGGCAGGGGATGTCATCCACCCGGGGACTTATTGGGCACCTGTGCTTGCTATTGAATCAGGGTGGTATGAGGTGATTCAGGTAGTTACGTATAGTTACATCATCGTCGGCAGTATGTCTATTTATTGGAATTGTGCGGTCGAACAGCGATAGTGGTCTCTTGTGCTTATCTATGGTTGTGTTATATTGACCTAGTTCTTGTATTGCCGGATTATAGCTTTTTCTGGCCTGGTTGTACATGTTATGCGCCAGTTTTTTGACAAATTGCTCTATGGTATATAAAGCAGACCAGGATTAGTACTGAGGCGCCCATAACAAGCTCCGGACATATAAAGCAGACCAGGAATAGTACTGAGGCGCCCATAACAAGTTCCGGACATATAAAGCAGACCAGGAATAGTACTGAGGCGCCCATAACAAGCTCCGGACATATAAAGCAGACCAGGAATAGTACTGAGGCGCCCATAACAAGCTCCGGACATATAAAGCAGACCAGGAATAGTACTGAGGCGCCCATAACAAGCTCCGGACATATAAAGCAGACCAGGAATAGTACTGAGGCGCCCATAACAAGCTCCGGACATACAAAGCAGACCAGAATTGGTACTGTGGTGCCCATAACTAGCTCCGGACATATAAAGCAGACCAGGATTAGTACTGAGGTGCCCATAACAAGCTCCGGACATACAAAGCCGACCAGAATTAGTACTGTGGTGCCCATAACAAGCTCCGGACATAGCTTAATTCAGGCCAGGATTAGTACTGAGGCGCCCATAACAAGTTCCGGACATATCTTAATTCAGGCCAGGATTAGTACTGAGGCGCCCATAACAAGTTCCGGACATAGCACAAATCAGACCACGATTAGTACTGAGTAGCCCATAACTAGCTCCGGTCATAGCTTAATTCAGGCCAGGATTAGTAAGGAGATGTACACAAGAAGCCACTGACACACAACATATATCAGACCACGATTAGTACTGAGGTGCCCATAACAAGCTCCGGACATACAAAGCAGACCAGAATTGGTACTGTGGTGCCCATAACTAGCTCCGGACATATAAAGCAGACCAGGATTAGTACTGAGGTGCCCATAACAAGCTCCGGACATACAAAGCCGACCAGAATTAGTACTGTGGTGCCCATAACAAGCTCCGGACATAGCTTAATTCAGGCCAGGATTAGTACTGAGGCGCCCATAACAAGTTCCGGACATATCTTAATTCAGGCCAGGATTAGTACTGAGGCGCCCATAACAAGCTCCGGACATAGCACAAATCAGACCACGATTAGTACTGAGGTGCCCATAACTAGCTCCGGTCATAGCTTAATTCAGGCCAGGATTAGTAAGGAGATGTACACAAGAAGCCACTGACACACAACATATATCAGACCACGATTAGTAAGGAAGTGTCCTGACGCAGTGCATAAAATCAGACCATGAATTGTAAGGAGTTGTGCACGTAAAGCTACTGACATACAGCATAAATCAAACATTGATTAGTAAAGAGATATACATATTAAACTATTGACATATAAGATAAATCTCACCACGATAGTAAGGAGGTGTAGACAATAAGCTCCTGACACACAACATAAATCAGGTGTATACAAATAACCACAATTAGTAAGCAGGTGTATACAAATAACTACATACATCAGACAACCATTACTAAGGTGGTTGTACACAATGAGCTGCTGACACAACATAAATGAGTGCCACATTTAGTAGGGATGTTTACACGTTAAGCGTACTCACACATGCATTAATTAAATTAGTGCTATAGGCTTTTAGTAATGAGTCATATACGCTAAGCGTAGTAATACATATAGTAAATGACGGAATAATGCACACAATATAGACATGAAGTTGTCAACTATAATCCTCTCATTTAGAAAGAGAGAGTGAGAGAAAGAGGGAGAGAAACAGACTTGTCTAAACGACGAACTGTGCGATATACTAAATATTATCTGAGCTTCTCCGCCACTAAGATAGAGTTCTATAAAGTCCTATAATCCACAGAAACATTGTCATTAACAAACTTAGGCGCGTGTGTTTGCCTGCATGCGTACGTACGTACGTGTGTGTATGTGTGTATGTTTATGTATGTGTGTATGTACGTATATATGTATGCATATATGTATGTGTGTATGTATGTATGCATGTATGTATGCATGTATGTATATGTATGTATGCATGTATGTATGTGTGTATGTATGTATATATGTATGCATATATGTATGTGTGTATGTATGTATGCATGTATGTATGCATGTATGTATGTATATGTATGCATGTATGTATTTATGTATGTATGCATGTATGTATGCATGTATGTATGCATGTATGTATGCATGTATGTGTATGCATGCATGTATGTATGTATATATTTATGTATGCATGTATGTATGCATGCATACATACATGCATGCATGTATGGATGTATGTATGTATGTATGTATGTATGTATGTATGTATGTATGTATGTATGTATGTATGTATGTATGTATGTATGTATGTATGAATGTATGTATGCATTCTTGTATGTATGTATGTATGTATGTATGTATTTATGTATGTATGTATGTATTATGTATGTATGTATGTATGTATGTATGGATGGATGGATGGATGGATGGATGGATGGATGGATGTATGTATGTATGTATGTATGTATGTATGTATGTATGTATGTATGTATGTATGTATGTATGTATGTATGTATGTATGTATGTATGTATGCATGTGTGCATAGCCCGTCTGCTTCTCACATACTTCTGACTCCAGGTATTACTTGTAACTCCTGGGGGTGTATGTCCTCCATATGAGGAACGTAAGCAGGTGGAGGTGGGGGTGGAGAGGAAACTAAGAAAGGAGCGTTGGAGGAATAAATATTAATGAAAATTAACAGTGAAGGTAGCAGAGAAAGCTGATTTTTTGTATGGGAGGTTCACCTTTTGTCGCTTATCACCTAAATTCATTTTATTTCCGTGTCAAAAGGATATATTTACACACTATTTTAAGTTTAGTTCATAGTAGTATTGATTTTTGTTGACTACATGTTTGTGGAAAACCCAATTTTTTTAAAAACAGAAGTGTAGTTATAACATCAATTATGCCGAAATCAAATTTATACTGTAATATTAACGTTTTAAGGTAACCCAGCTTTATCAAAGATAGCACAGTTTTAACCCTATATCTGCATTCGTTAAAAACCAGTAATTATTGCGTGCCCGTGATGAAATGCATAAACCTGTAAATTTTAATTGCTAAATTAATTACATAGCTGCCAGTTCGTTACTTTGGGCTTTAGTGCAAGCGCATTTATACTTTAAAAGGTATACCAGCTGGCGATGATATCACACGTTGCACCATATTACTGTCTAATCCGTTACACACTTAAACTGTGTCATATACCTTACATACGGGTTTAAGCATCTATATGCAGCATGCAATGCAATGATCTTATATCAGAAATTCCAACATCTGGACATACAGTGTCCCGCCTTAGTTCGCAGTAATACCTAGAAGACTTTAATACGCTAACAGGCACATCTTCTTTATTTTGTAGTATTCTATTTCCCAAAATTGCTTCCTTTGAACATTTTTGAGGTACGTTTCTACCAGCTCCATGGATTCAACATTTATAAAACTGATATACAAGGTGTTACGTGTATGAGTGCTCAGACTTCATTGTCAACTTCTTAATGTTAAGCTGAAACACAAACTCCTGAACCATTTTCCTCTATAAAGCATGATTCCATAAATAACATGTAACATTGGTCAAAAGTTTGATTGCGAATATTATGTCACCACTTCTTTATCGTTTACTTTGCAATTAGAATAGCGTCGTAGAGCTACAAAAAATGAGTTGTTCTTGTCTTTACCATTTGCTGCTAAAATGAATCTCTTAGACACAAAATGATGTTAAAGAATTGGATTTCAGTGTGTCTACTGGCGTAAAGTCGTGGTTATACGTTTGGCATCTATGTCACATTGGGCGTGTACATGGGTCATTCAATAATTTGCGGCAACATTTGAATTAACAACTGTAAAACGTTTTTAGGGCAGTGCTTAGAATTAATCTCCTCCAACATGAAGAACTCGGCTCCACATATCAGGGAGACGACGGATATCATCCACAGCGTCTTGTTGTCCTAATATTCCAACAGACCGCTCTACTGCTGCTATAATTGCCTGTCTGGTTCTAAAACAAACCCCTCTAAGTGGTTATTTCATAATCACATGGGCTCATATTTAGGGAGTATGGAGGATCTCCAGAATTTTCCAGTTCCATCTGCGAAGTAAATTAACAATAGGGGCAGCCGTGTGAGAGCGAGCACCGTCACGTAACACAATGGGATGAGAATTCAAGAGATTTGGACGTCTACGACGGTAAATGGTGTTCCAAAAAGTAACTGTAATGCGTACCATTCACACAATTTCCTTGAGGAACTGAATGAGTGATAAGAGCAATGTCAAAATCATAAGTAACAATCAAGATGACTTTAAGTGATTGCGGTCTGCCAGCTCCACGCTTTTGATGAACATCTTCCCTTCCTCTACGAAATGTATTCGCCTACCTAGCCACGGTAAGATATGGTAAAGTCTCTCTACAACCTGCTTCCAATAATTCTGTATAGTATTGTTGAGCATGGATACCTCTTGCATCCTGAATTTTAAGTAAGCATCTTTGTTCGTATCTACTAAACATATTTAGAGCTTTAAAGATAACAGTCTATAATTAAACTTACTAAAAATACTTATAAATAAAATGTTCTTCAAACTGACAACTAACAAACATTAGATGTTCTTCTGTTTCATTGTTATCAGTTTACATCATTTACCGTTGATGACGCCAAATGCAGGCAGCGTTGCCACTAATTTTTGAATGACCCATGTATATAGAGCAGAAGGTCAGAAATATTGACAGTAATTTTGTGTCTGACACCTTGCACAACAGGTGGTTCAGGTCAGTGCTTCAGTTGCGTTAAATGCATTCAGAACAAACACAGTCTTAATAAATCAAGAGTGTCTAGATACGCTTCTTGCTTATGAGAAAGCTCAATCCTTTAGATTATAATTTCTGGGGATATTTTAAGAGTACCATAACGATGTTATTACCATTGACGATCTTCGCACACGTGTGTTTGAAGCAGACCTAGAGATTGGGAGAACGCAGAAGCTCTAACGAGGGTACGCAAAATTACTAAGAGGATGCACTAACGCAGCACATTTTGAGCAGCTACTGTAAAGCATCATATTATCGTTGATGTTCCAGTTATTGACCATTAATAAATTATCTATTTAGCAAAGATGGGCTTTGATTTAATTATTCCTCCACACACACCTGAATGAGGTATTTCCATAATTTACATTTGAATTTGCTTTATCTTTTACCTTAAGACTAAATCTTATGCATAGCCTCTTGCGCAGCCTTTAGTTCTGGGCCCATGAATATAATCGAGTACCTTGAAGGAAATCCGCCTCACCTCTCTTACTGGCAGTAGCTGATAATCAACAAAGCACAAGCCAAACAAAACATTGGACTGGCCGGAAACCAAAACAGAACATTCGACTCTTAAGTCCTACCCTGTTGCCAGTCTGTGCAGATAATTTATTCAATAATGTTCAATTCGGATTTAATCCCAAGTGACCGCATGTGAGATGTGTGGTGGACAAAGGGGCTAGTTTTCTCCGGGTTCTCCGGTTTCTCCCGCCATCACATTCCACCGGTGCTCCATTTTCATTCATGTATCATCAGTGTCACCGCCTGTGGTGCCATAGCAGTTGAAGCGGGCCTTAAACACTATCAAAATCTGTTCAATTATCTCCGTTACCTATCAAGATAAATGGAGTTGTTATTGGACTTCATTATTCGTCATATCTGGATCTCCAAGCACGCGAAACCGCATGCGCATTCATACCCCTAACACTCTGTATAGTATAAGCATCATTAAGGTAACCAGCTTTTACATAGGTATCTCGATCTATGCCGGGTGTAGATGGTAAGAAATGTCAGTTTTTTGAAAAAAGTGATAAATGCACATGTTCGCTTAAAGGAAATGTAGAGTGATTCAATTATTTTATAATCAGCATGGAATCAAATTATATTCTGTGAAAGCGACGTCATTTTAGAATTTTATTGGAATTCCGCCCTTTTTAACCCTGTTCTGCTCGCGTGGCGTCTGGGAGACTCCATATGAGTCATCTTCGCATATTATAAGAAAACGGATACAGCCACTGATCGGTGCCTACGTCTACCTTTCAATCGTATATGTAGTCACAGCCACGAGCGTGTCAGTCCCACAGGTTGTTTCCTTACAAGTGAGATTGGAGTCCGTGAAACGCCACACGACCTTCATTGTTATTACAGTAATTTCGTTTCTTTTGCATTTGGCCTCACTATTCGTGGAAATTCATAAACAAATACGACTTTTAAGCACACATTTTTATATTTCTAGTGTTTAAATGGATTTGAAGACAATATTTAATCCCAGGATTCCAGAAGATATAAAGATGGTTTTTGAATTAGTAGAGCAAGAAGTTAAGGACTTAGAGATTTACAGTGATGAGGAAGAAGACGTTGTAGAGATGAGAGAAAAAAAAACACACTTATACGGAAGCCATGAGCTGATAGAAGATTATTTGCGGGTTCGATGTTAGAGTCAATTCTTCCTAAGAAACTGAAGATGGATATCGCAAGTATATTTCCAGATACTGAGAAAACACAACATTTGCAAATGATGGTCCTTGTACAAAAAGGCAAAGGTGAAATGATTGCGGTCGCTCCAAGAATTGATACACGCGATACAAGTGCCGAAATTGTAATAAGCTAATGCGTATATTTGCCTGGAGCACGTGAAACAAAAGTATGGTGAACGGCAATGAACAAAATGATGTTCAACTTACAGCATGTATAGTAATAAGCTGAAAAGTTGTTGTATTTTCCAGAGACTAGGCAGCTTTATGTAACAATTGGGTTTGTTGCTTATACTGAAAGCTCTATTTGCTTTCTTGACTATAATGTCCTTTATTTTATGATATTGTTTAGAAGCATTTTACTGTTACTTTTATATTTTTACTAAGGTTTCTGAAGATGGACACTCATTACTTTGAGTATTGTCCATTCATTTATTGTAGTTGTTGAGACACATAACTATTATTGGAACTTGTCTTTTATAGGATATCTTTTTTCGTATGTACTTTGAACTCTTATCTAAACATTATAAGCCTTCTCTGTAAATTTAATACTTTGTTGATCTGTTGGAACAGAACGGTTACGCTAGAAATCGTACTTTTTTTCAAATTGAATGTGTATTTTGAGTCAATAGTTGATATTTCGAGTTAGATAATTTCCCGAATCACTTTTGAGTATATATTAACTGCATATACATCAATAAATTAAATTGAAAGGTATTAATAGTAATGTCGTCTCCCAGACTCCACGCGAGCTGCTACGTTTGTCCCGACCACGCGAGCAGAGCAGGGTTAATAGGGCTATTTGTGAAAATCATATTTCCCTATTCTTGTACAGAATTAATTTTAATACGCTGCCATGTCCAAACAGCATATAAATCAGCATTGAAATAATAATCTCGTTTACACCATACGCGTTCATTTGCTACACAAAAAACAATAAAAATGCCGCTGTAAATAGAAAATGTATAAACTTCAGTATTTTTTTTCACATTAAGGCTTGACTATGTTCTTACTAAGAAGTCCAGAAACGCTGCCTATAAATGTTCGAAATTATGCGTCGCAATGGAGCCCATACCTAAGCTTATTTTAGAGTATGCAAAGCATCTCATTTCATGATATGGGCTAACCACCTCTTCACTGTTGAACATCCATCGGAATGGCTACCTCGAAATACAACCGCTCACTTTTTGCAACAAAAGTGCTTTGCAGCGCGCTTTCCATTTATTATAACTTGTTAGTTAAAACCATTCATGTATCTTTCCATTTAGTATAACTTGTTAGTTAAAACCATTTTCGGTCACCGTCTAAGATCACCATGCTCACTAATAAACGATCAGGACGATCAGTGTGAAAGCAAGAGAGCTGTTTCACTAAAGCAAATACCTTTCAGTAGTTACCTAGAATTGCTTCTGGCGCTAGTGCTCCTGGAAGAACTGAAACCTTCTGGGCGGGGGGGGGGGGATGTGCTTGCTAAGCTGCTCCACACGTGTAGCGCTGATGTATAGTATATAATTATTTAGCACGCCTTGGAAGCGAGAATAGTACATTCAGAGGAATAACTTTTGGGATCACTTTACACCGTTCAGGAAATACAAAAAGAAACAATCGTGTTTCGTATTCAGCAGGGCCCGGTCCTTGGTAAAGATGAAACCTTCGTTTTAGCCATTTTCGCGAATGGTGAATTACATTGCTCACTTTCAAATTTTGTTATTAGTATTTCTATTAGTAATTTAAAAGTTTGTGATAAGAAAGAAGATGCAATACAATTTGAAACTTGTGCATGGCTGGCTACCCAGTGGTAGTCCTAAAATAAATACATAAAAGTGATAATTTTCATAAAACAACTTAAACCAAGTGAAACCCGGGGCGCAATCTCCTGGCTGGTGGAGCAGGTGGGATGTAGGTACAGCTCACAGAGAAGAGTTGCAGTGATGATTGCAGGAGTAAAGTAAACATTTATAAGGTGGCATGGAGGACAGTATCGACCTCCGGAATACCGATGTAAGCATGGAGGTTAGCACTGCGAATAAACCAAGGAGCTCATCAACCGTAAATAACAGTTTTATAGACACTGTATTTGCTGGTTTGTGTTCGGGATGCAGCTCCCCATATTATGGAGCAATGGTACTCCATATTGCACGAGAGAACTGTAGATGAGTATTTTTATCGTAATCTTAAAGCTGATTTCACAGACATTAGGTAATTCACCTGTAGGATTCTATGCCAAACAGATTCCCTAATATGTGACATATGATGAAGTAAGTTCTGAATCCAGGAAAAGACTGAAGCATCGTGTGGAATCCGATATTTCTTATCAATCATTGGTTTTTTACTTTCCCTAGCAATTATGTACAGTGTACATAGAAGGTAGAGAAGGAATTGGATTCCACGCAAAACTCGATATGAAATTTCACTGGAAATACATACTTTAGAGTCTCCTGCATCAATAAAAGCATTTTTAGAAAATGCTCGTGTGAGTGTGCGTGCGTGTGCGTAAATTGGTATTTAATTTCAGCATCTTACAACAGTGCACCACGAACATTTCCAAGAAAGTCCTCCTATCCTCAACTACCCTTTACATGGAACATTTTCGAAAGTTTTTATATTCTCAAAAATGGCTCTAACAATTTTAATTAAATTGCCATATGTATAAAATATTTTATGACAAATGAAATGTATACCTTGAATTTTCTAGGAATAGCCTCTGAAGTCCTCTACATTGTGCACGGCTCTATGCAACAGACAAACACCTGCTACACAAAAAATATAGATCTCTTTAAAATATATAAAGTATGTCATATGCATTTTTGTAGAGTTAGCCGTTTCCAACATATTCTGTGTTATTAGTTTCAGTGTTTAACTGCTTAAGCCTTTCTCAAACGGGAGGTCACTTTCCTTTTCATATCTCTTTTGGTTTACTCCTCACATACAAAGAGGACCAAATTCGAATTGTTTCGCGTAGCGACCAACCTTTTAAAGATTTTACTATCATTTTAGCTTAGTATATTCTCTAACTTCCCTTCCTCTTACAAGGCAATTTCTGCTAATGTTTATCTTAATTAGTATGATGTTGATAAAAGAACACTCTTTTGTAAGAATAGTTTTTGGAACAGGTAGCGAAAGAAGCCAGTGAGCGCAAGCTGCACAGTATCAATACTCTTGAGTCACGCGACCTGCCTGGGCATAACGAGCGACCGTGAAGTAGTGAGCAGTCTTCCTGTCTGTCTCTCTTTGCACATTGGTTTCCTCTACCAACCTTCGAAAGATATCTGGTCCATATCCTTGTAGGGGGAAGACAGAAAGAAAGTAATTTGTCATGTGAGTATCGCTTTACTGCATCCGCAGCATCTAGCCTAATAGAATGCGTGACACATTCGCGTAACTCAAATATTACGGCTAATACATGTTCAATGCATTTTTTAATTTTTTTTTTACCAAGTGCGAATAATGGGCAAGCAACGGTCAAATGAGACGCAGCTTATCTTACAAAGGCTATCAGGGCAGTAATCTAAACTTCTGCATAAACGATGTGTATTTACTTATTGTTTGATAATTCAAGATAGTTCTGTATACTTAGAAGCAGTAATATATATATTGTCTTACTTAAAATGACACCAACATTTGGATTCACTTGATTTGTAAATCTTTACTTTCAGACTAGAAAGTCTGTTGATATGTGTGAGTGTAGGTGGGAGGGATGTTTGTTTATACGGCATTAACTACTGGGTCATCGGAGGCTTTGACCTTCGCAACAGATGCTGGTGTTCATCACTCGGTTACGTTGTAGAGTTTGTTACTTTTGGTTTAACGTTTAAACAGTCGCATTCACACTTGTTTCGTGCTCCAATGATCTATGCAGAATGGAATACTCCTAAGTAAGTAAACATGTGCCTAAGTGAATTCAAACCAGCATCGTTAGATTTAGAAACCTTTATGATTCACCAGCAGGCCAAAACTGGTTACAATAATATTCCTTCTTACTTAATTTGAAATAAGTAAGGACATTTATGTATCCCACTAGTAAAGATATATCCAAAAGACATACAAAGCTTCATAAAATAACGGAGAAAATGGAAATGAAAATAAATGTGGATGACATACAAAACTAGCTTGTTGACGATTTTGGTTCATAGATCTGTGGTGTTATGGCTTAAGCTGATATTACATTTTGCTGATTTTACAGGAGAGCGATTTTAAAGTTTACTTTTTCACTATACATCAGAAATACACTAAGAAACATTTTTATTGTATTTATATTAAAATATATCAAGTTTGCATGCATTACAGGTGGTCTTGAACAATCTTATACCTGAGATGTAAAATAAAAAAATACATAAATACAATTAAAAACTAAAGCAAAACATCTGATTTACAAAGTTCTGCCTTACTGTTACTATTGAGAAACTGCACTCTCCATGAAATTTCGACACATGCTGTGACATTTTCAGGATTCCTCTCCTTCACTGCTATCTTCGCTGAGAAAAAATCTGGTGTGTTCCATTCACATGGCTTTCCCTAGCTGTTACACTAACACCTTTCCTTAGAAAATATTTTTGTTTTATTTACGAGTGCTAATCAAGGTAAACATTAGCAGAAATTGTCTTTTTCTTGCTTTCTTGTAAATAGAAGATAAATAAGGGACCGCACTAGGCTAAACCGATAGTCATATATATTAAAACTAGTGTTACATGAAACATCAGTTCGCTTTCCATGGTCTTGCGGTGGACTCATACGTTGGGGGTCATATGAGGTGGGCTCATTCATTGGGTGCCCTGTACGGTGGCCTTATGCCCACATTCAAAACACCAGATGCTGAGTTCTCGGCTTTGAGCTCAGATTTATGATATTGGCAAGACTCACTCCACTACCAATGAGTAGACCCACGTACCTGGTGAAGTGAATCTACTACCGGTGAATTCGCCTCGGCGTTACCCAGCCTGCACGATGGTTGACTCTCTCGGGGGGTGCAGCTAATGGGGGTAGTTCAGGGAGTGATCTTATAATAATGAAGACTTGCGTAACTTTCCTTGAGTTTATTTCTTACTAGGAGATGCGAGATAAGCAATATGCTGTACAATCTGCGAACTTAAACACTTGTTAGGAACTTTAATACTTTGCTAATCACACGTAATTACATTTACTTCCTCTTCCTTGATTCTGCTTTATACAATATAATTTAACACACGTCACTGAATTTAAATATACTTAGAGCGCTGGAAACTACTAAGTTTTCTTTACAAGTTGCCGTGCTTAATTTTGTGCGAAGAAGTGACTTTCAGCCCGACAACCGACAGCATGACAGTATTACAAGATCAGCATGACAGCGTCAAACAGCGACGTACAGTTAACAGACAGCGACAGACGGCAGACAGCCAGCAGATAGCAGACAGATGTGCCTTCTTGGGCTCTTTACATACTAAAAATACCGTCACGGCGGCTTCTTTCTGATTGGACAGAAAGGCCGCGCAATTGACGTAAATATTACCCAAAAGTAAGTTTTCTCATCCCAGGGTGCACTGCAACCCTCACGTGACACGTTTTGTACAATGGAAAATTACTGTCTTCCGAATTTTAAGGTTTACCCTGTCGTGACCCGGTTGTACGTGACTGGACAAAAGAAACCTTTCTAACAAAGCGCTTCTCACACCCTTCTACTATCTTATCGTCAGCTTTCTATTTCTTCTCCAGCTGAATTTACTCTGTTGAATACTTACGTTAATAAGCATTTGTAATTTTTAATTATACAGTGCTAAATAATTAATAACCAACAGTAGTTTTTATAGAGAAGCTAATAAATGGTCTCAGCCTGTAGTAAAACAAGAGAGATAAATCGGAACGTCACTTCCTTTTTGAGGAAAGTAATAGTTATATATATCAGGCATATATTTTAATAATTACTTATAAAATTCTACAATTGATAGTGAATCATACCAATGTTATCTTAATAAGAACAAGTGTGCTTTATCATAAAAATGATTATCGATTAAAATTCAAGCATTTTTATGTAACACTGCCGTAATTAGCTCATCAAATCAGAGAATGTTGAAGTTTTATGCTACATATCAGCTTTAGGCACTACACAAATCTATTGGAATCACATTCTTGAGCATGGTGGCAAAACTCGGTATGTTACTTATCAGCTTCTGCCATAATTTTACCTGCATAAAATGGCATATGAGCTGTTGACAGTGGAAATGCCACTCAAAGTGATGTGAACAGACATTCCAGATTTTTCTATACCACAGGAAATATCGTTTACGACATGTCAAAGCAATTAAAAATGTTGACCAAATTGGACATAACATCATAGGAATATGAAAGGCAAAACGTAATTGGAAACTTCTCCTTGTTTGCTACCATGGGGTTTTTCGGGGATTTCCCGGCGAATGTTGGGTAGACATTTTCATCTCCCAAATTTCCTATCCCTTCATGTCGCTTCCATTGTCCTTTCATTCATCCTTCATCCCATTCGCTTATTTCGGATTGTAAGTGTTGGTGATGGTGTTCGTTACGGCGTAGCATGACAAAAGGATGCTCAAAGTGACTATCTCCGTCCCCTAACTTCGGCTGCGAGGAATAAAATTATAATTATTGCCATGATGCCGCTCCTGGCGGGGGCGTTGGGCCCTATTTGAGGCAGGTGGCCCCGGTCTGACTGTCAGAGTGATTCAACCTGGAAACTATTGGGGTCCTGTCATTGCTGTGTAGTCGCTCCTGGTTCCGGTCGCACGGTATATCTCTCACTTCATCCCCCATGGGGCGTAGGTACAATAACTTCAGGTTCGGTGCCAAGTCCCCTCCAGCACTATCCTCCTCCTCTTATCTGGGAAATGAACTGCAAATAAGAAAAGTTTAAGTTGAATCCAACTCCATGTGTTACTTGTTACTGTCTTGTAAACCATTTCAAATATAGATAGGAGTAAATTGCCCAAATCATTCCAATTTTTGAATTTTGTTTCTTATAACCTACTTAAACATTTATAAGCAGTTGTTGTATAGCTGGTAAATTTTGCTGCCTGTTACATTATAAAATATATATTTGGAACAATTATTAATTATTCACAAAGTTCACACATTGTTGTAGTAATGCAAAGTTCGTCAAAAATTGGTTGATTACGTTTCTTGCAACTTTTTCTTGTCTTCCTCTTCCTCTTGTTAGGTTGAGATTTGCATACAAAATAGTCAGCAAAGATTTTCAGCCGTCCAGAAGCATCTCGTTTTGGCTGAGGCTCCACTCGTTCAGGAACCAAAATTAGGGGTGCTCCTATCATGTAGTCAATACCCGATTTTACAGAAAAGTTTCTCAAACAATTCGGATTTGATGATCTGGAGATAATGGAAGGCATAGCCAACTGTTTTACCAGATCCAGTAGAAACAGACTACGTCCATGAGTCACAATTTTTTGTTTGAGTATTGTTTTCTGTGTAAATAATGTATGCAGCTTAGCAAGCAATGTCCAGAATGTTGGTGATACCACTAAACTGAAAACTGGCATCATCTCTCCCTATAAATTCCATGGATATATATATATATATATGTTTTATATTAAATAAAATAATATATTGCCAAGATAAAGTAATTACATTTGAATCTATCAACTCCCGAAAATTAAACAACATTTATTTTATAGTCATTTTCAGGAGGCAGAATTAATTTATTATATTAATAGTGTGGAAACTATAAATGTTAAGCTATTCATATTTTACAGAAACCTTATTGTTTTCAGGCCTTATAAGCACAGAAAATTTTAATTAAAAAAAAGGTCTTCCAGTGTCCTATTTCATATGGCATTGCCCATACCTCAGTAATTTTAAGGAATACTTTTATAAAAAGTATTATACAGTTTAATGGGAAACTTCTAGTGGATTTGTTTCACTTGACGTTGTCAATATTCTGGTCATTTAATGAAAAATTTGCTGATGCTCCTGCAGATGTAATTTCGGGTCTGGGAATATTTTCAGCTGAGCATCAGTGTGAATTTGGTTCAGGGTTCAGCTACTATGAAATGATGCAAAGCCATGGCGATTCACAGACCACACACCTGAAGGTCTGAAACCACTTTTAGTCTTAGAAACAGATGCTACTCTGTCATAAACTTCTCCAAGGAGTTGAAACAGTTGATTACGGTGGAACCAAGATTTGCATGTAACGGCATCTTCATGGCATGAATGTGGTATATTTCAAGAGAACCGAAGTGTGTCCTGGCAGCTGAAACATTATCACATGTTCTCTACACGTACTGTGATTCTAGAATCCCGCCACTCGAGCTTAGCATTCCAGCAGAGGCGAAAATTATAGCATACAGAATTAACTGCCTAGGTTTGTGGAGGGAGAAACGTTAGGAATGGTCACTTGTCCATTGTCCAATTAGCGCAGGATTATTTTAACAAAGATTTCAGACTATGTCTAACAGTTCCTCATATATATTGAAAGTCACTATGAAGCTTAATCATTTAAAAGATAATACTGCAGATAAACAGGGAAGACATTTGCAATTTTACACAGATGGCTCGCGTATCAAAGGAACTCTGGAGTGGCATACTTCAGGCTACCGTAAAGACCTATCGTTATGAAACACGTATCGGAGGTAAGGAAAAGCTGATTTTCTGGCCAAAATAGGGCTCATGCTCCATTCATATGTCTAAAACCACTTTATGGAATTAGCTTCAAATCAGTTCAGACCACGGTCAGCGATTGCATGAAGAGAACAACAATCCTTTAGAGATGGTTCCGAATCCCTAGCAGCAACATTTATAGGATCTTAATCAAAGGACCAAATGCAAATGCAAGTGATTTACTCGTTGAATTAAATAGGCAACTCTTATGGAAAGTCGTGAGCTATCTGACCGGAAAAGGTGTGTTCAAGAAACATCTTAGGACTATAGGGAAATTCCGCGAGAAGCCAATATGTCACCTTTGTAAACAATCTGATGAAACAGCAGTTCATCTTCTTCGGGAGCGTGAAGCTCTAACAAGGAGAGACCTTATCTTTTAAATGGCCAAATATTCCAAAGAAGGGGCTCAACTTTTAAGGCAAATAACTCGGATTACTGAACGGGTTCAATTAAGCCTACAAGTTAAGGAAACGCGCCAGAAGCCTCTAAGACTGGAATTCATAAGAATTTAACTACCTTCCAACGTGATCTTTACCATCATCATCACCACCCATTCTCACGAGCACACCGAAGAGCTTAGAAGCATAACAGTACATGAGTACAGTAATAGAATAACTAGTCTTTCGTTTAGGGGACGTAAAATATTGTTAGCATTTGACAAACAGCTTACCGTTGATAAGCACACAGTTTCTAGTATTTCAACAATGTTGCTTGGAGGTGCACCAAACTGAGTTCTTTGGCCATTCTCTGCCTCTGTTAGATTATCATAGGTGACATATATTTTCCAGCGTAACACATCATTATGTAATTTACATCATGTTCGCCGCTAGACATCAAGCCAAATTGTTTTTCCCGCCTTTCGGACCACTATTTTCTCCTGAATTGTATCGGTATGATATTCGAAACCTTTAGTGGTACATAATAGGCAACCACACCATTTTGTGTTTGTATTGTTGTTCCGTACACACTACAATGACTACTGATTCGAGTTTATATAAAATGACTAATATTTCCTTATGCCAATTCAGCCTATGAAGAGAAAGGTTTGTTTTCACTTATATTATTAATGTAATTAACTAAGCCAGGTAAACAAATTATATTAAAGACACACAAAACGATTTTCTTCCAGAACACCGTGTATTTTTCACCACAAAACGCTCAGAGGGGAGATAATGGCGCCTAATGGGGAGTTGTTAACGGTTGCAACAGTAGATGTCAGTTTTTACAAGAAACACCAGTTTTATGAGCATGGTACCAATTAGGGATATGTACAATATAGGTGCACTCCTCTATAGATATTCAAGTTCAATAACTATAATGCACTTTATATTTAATTCTTCTTCTACACATAAATGTGTGTAGGGTTAAGCTTCAAAGGTAATACCAGACTGAAAATTCAATGCCATAGTCGGTATTTGAATCACAGATTTTTAACTTAACCGTTCCGCTGCTCTAACCAACATAACTAGTTACATACGACAGGTGTGGCAGAATAATTTGTTCTTTATTGATATAATAATTAAGAAACTAGCCTGATTACTAGATTATAAGTCGCCACTGTGATACGTTATCTCAAAACCAATTTGAGAACGCTTGTGATTGGAAAAAAATGCGAATAGGTAGGGGTATTTGTCATCTTAGACGTAACCGTGCTAACTCAGCTGGTTAGAATAGAGGCATGGAAGCGAAATTTCTGTGATCAATGTCCCGGATATTACACTAGAGTTTTCAGCCGTCTTTTATTTTATTCAAATGCATGCTAAAATTCCCTCTTGAATGTGGACAGATTTCATTTCACTCAGAAGAGGTATAAAGAAGCCTAATCCTTATGAACAGGTAGTGAGTGATAACCGATTTACTTTCAACTCTGGTTTGCTTGTCAAGCAAGTGTTGAAATAAATTCCGTGGATTCGCAAATTCGTCTAACCCTGTAATCGCTGTCATTATTGGCGTCTGCCCTCCGGCTGGTCAGCCGTCTGGAGCTTCTATTTGCTCCACGTCGCGCGCTCTGTTGTTGGGTCATGTACTAGTGTGAGCTTTGTGAATCTCATTCTGGTGTCACGACAACCTAGTATAGACACGAGGATAAGGAGAATTAATCGCAGACTTGGCCAGCTACTTAGTCAAGCGGCAACTATTCACGTTTCATTAGTTGATTTTTATTTATTTGCTTTTTATTTTAATAATGAGTGGCACGAAACTACTAGAGCCATCACAGGTATGCCTTAAATTACTTATGGGTTCATCTGAACTTTTTATTCAAGGAGAACATTCTAATGTATTTCATCACGAGATTGCCCACGGAGAATTCCAGTTATGTTCCTGCTACGCTTATAAGGAGAAGCTTTTAGTATGAAACAAAATTCTATGTAATTAACATAGCTTAACATATATGTCTTATTCAAAGTCAATACAATTATGTCCTTGTTCTCCTTGATATCCAGTATATTTATAGCAGGGAAACCCAAACAAATGAATTATAAATTACAAATCTGAATACTTAGGGAATAAAACAAATATGTATAGGGTCTTCAGACTTATTCGACCCTTACTGCCAGTCTTTGTCCGCGCATTACGTCAGTACTAGGCAGACAGTTTATCACGCATTGACTCCTGCAGAGGACTAGCGAACGATGAGTAGAGGAGGTGCATGTCAACAATTGATTTGTACCGCACCTTTCCAATATTTACATTTGGAACATTTGCTTGCCTCTCGTAAACTCGCAATCGCAACATTAACGCTGATAGGTAACGTATTCTTCCAGTTCGGAAGTAGCATTCAACCATGCAAATTCTGTGATCGCAAGTCATGCCCATCTCGCGTGCAAAGAACACACAAAATGTCCTGGTAAAAAACAGTTCTGCACCGCCCATTTCATCAACCTGTTTTCAAAATCGGCAATGGATGCAGTCCAAAGTCAAATTCCGCATCTCGCTTAACCGATGATGACGTCATACACTTAAACCCACCGGCGCTAAACAAAGAATAAATCTGAAGACTCAGCAATTGTTTGTTAACGACGCTGTCAATTGCCAGGATCATATTAGTGCCGCCGGTGTGTCGGGATTTCGACCCGCAGAATTTCTTTTACAAGCCACTAAATATACTGATACGAGGCCGTCACTTTTACGTGCACTTAAAAAAACCATCGGTCATCGCCGAATTTGCACCTCCGAACTACGGATTAGAAGACCAGCTCCTAAGAAACTGAGTCACCCAGATGGACTGAAAGCTGAACAGTCCATCTTATATGTTGCTGATCAAATGAAAAGAAAGTGAAATGTTAATTGATTTATATTATTAATAATAATAATAATAATAATAATAATAATAATAATACAGAAAATCAACTCTAAATAGGGCATGAGTAACGTTGTTAAGGATAATGAGAAAATCGACATAACGCTTTTAGAGAACTGCTATGTATAACAAATACCTTAAACGTTGCGCTTTGCATACCAAACCGCCAGGCGATGCATATGTTATTTTTGCAATTTACAATGAACAACAATGAACTCAAATACAAAATGTTAAACTTTCTGTTTAACTTAGTATAAGTCATAAGATGCCTCTTAACATTAATGATTGAATATTTTCTTCTATCTGGTTGCATGAGTATAGAGTTTATGGCAGAGACTAACTAAAAGAAAATTATAGTTTCCGTATTAAAATATAAAAGCGACTGTATACAAAATTTCAATCAGAATTTAAAAATTAAAGCATTTGTTGATATCTATTAATATTCTTAATACATACATATTCAGGGTGTCCCTGAATTCAACCAAAAAAAAAATTGGCAGGATTGTAGAGGAGTATTAGATAAACAGTTTGAAATATGGAACTTATTGTTCCTTTTGCCAGATGTCAAAGTTATGGCATGTTTTCCGGATCGCACATCAATGGCTCAAAATTAAAAGAATGTGAACTTGTGTATCCTATTTTCATTCAGAATGCTTAATTTGTATGCCAGTAGTCGAATGGATGCAGTATTGGGCCACAATCAATACCATAGTTAAAATTATTGGACTTGCAACTTTGGCAACTGCCTGTTCTTTTAGTATGTGCACGCCGCTGTTTAACATTTCGGTGGTCAGTTCATATGTACTTGCTAGAGCGCCCCATTATAACGTGCTGGTAGGCGCGTGGGTATAACGCTGGTTAGCGAATCCGACGTTACGAAGATCGCAGCGCACTCTTAAGTTTGCGTTTTTTAAATTTTTAATTTTCTTATTTTTCTCAAAAAGGTGCACAATTTGATCAGTACCAAAACGCTTAGTTTACATTTCTGAAGCCAAAACAATTAATCCTCCGGTACAAGTTACTCTCAAAAGACTACGAATGTTGTTTATGTAGCGTTCAACATTAAATGCAGTAATTGTCAAGGAACACACGTGGATTAACAACAGCACAATTAGGTTTGTAGAAAACATTTATGTAACGTGTGCTTTGAAACGAAGTAATTGAATTATGATTTTAGCGGTGGAATAAAAAAAAAAAAATGAAACCTCAGGCTAATACTAAGATTTGAACAACAATACTTAGGTATTATGCCGTTTCAAACACATGAACTACTGTGGTCCGCGAGAGTGTGCTTCTGAAAATCTCCTCTAATGCCTACACGTGACTACTACGAGAACCATGACTTGCAAAACATTGTGTTCATATTGTAAAAGTATACACATTATATGTAAGGATATAAATTGTTTCAACGAGGCGCGAAACAGAATTCACACTGACTAACATGCTAAAATAATCTAAGCTGCGAGCTTCTGCGCTCATGTGGTTTTTGGTGCCACGCCATTACGCATGCTGAAGAGTCTGGCGTCCAGATGTTTGCTGAATCAGATGACACGAGCTTTAGCTGCAGGTGATCACTTGGCACCTACCGCTGAAGTTTGACCGCGCCATTGATTAATATGATGTGTGTACATATTTCTGAGCGCGCGTATGTGCATGTGTATGCATCTATAGCTGGCATGCGGTCTAGTGTCACCGAGTGACATTCCCCTCCATTCCTCATTCCACTGCCCACAACGTCGCTCCAAGCGATAAGTGCTTACATCTTCATTTGAGCAGTTATGTGTACCTACAACTATGGAACCCTTCAGGTCGATCAAGGAAGCACTGGTAGCATGTCACGGTACACATTTCATCCTTCATGGGAGGAACAGTACATTTTTATGCTTCACAGCGTTAAAGCTTGTTTAATTTGTCATAAGCAGCTAACATTGCTTTCACAGTGTAATATTGGGAGGCATTTTAGCAACTGCCATTTTCAGCAGTATAACGACCGCATACTCTGTAATATTGCGCGCAAAAGTATGTGTAATAAACCAAAAGTGGATTTCTTAATCCACCAATCAAAGCACAACGATCCAGGTTGCAATGAGGTCTTAAATGAACAGTAAAACCAGAACGATTCCGCCATCAAATTGCTACGTGCATGTTACAAGGTGGTTAAATTAATAGCTGAAGCAAATAAGCCCTTCACAGAAGGAGAGTTTGTTAAAAAGTGCCTCGTTAACGTTGCAGAGGTAATTTGTCTTGACATGGTAGAGACATTTAAAAACATACCTTTAGGATGAACCACAGTGACATCAAGAGTCACTGCAGTCAGTGCTAACGTACACTATCAGTTGAAAACTAAAATAAATGGACTTACTTCCTACTCATTGGCTAGAGTCAATATAACTATTAAATGTTAGAGGACCTTCATTCGGTGTTTGAAACAAGATTTGGAGAAGTGTTAACAATGGAAAATGAACTTCATATTTTAAATAATCCATTATCTGTCAGTCCAGAAGAGGTTCCTGTTCATTTACAATAAGAGATTATAGAACTGCAGAACAACAACGTTTATAAAATGTTAAATAAAGAATCATTCCCAAATTTGCGCAAACTCTGTGAACGTATCCTGACAATGTTTGGAGCCACATACGTGTGCGAAAATTTGTTTTTCACTTATGAACAATGTTAAAAACAAAAAACACTCTAGAATTAGTGACTGTTTTTTATGCCCTACACTGAGATTGGATGTAACTACATTTGAAACAGACAGCGACAAAATAATAGCTGGTTAATCCTGATTGGTAAGTTCGCATGGACAAACTGTAGCCATGTGTCCAAATAAAACAAATGTGTACGAATAAAAACTTCTTATTTACATAAAACTGTCGGAAATAAATTGAAGCTATGAATATTCAGATTTTATTGATATTTGATTTGCTTCATATATAATTGTTTAGGAGGTAGCCAGTTCCCCAACTGATGCCCTATCGCTATCATGACGCATGTAGAACACCCCCGACATTCCTTTGATTCGTTGCAGCTCTGAGCTAAAGTAATACTGCAGGAATGGTGGTGGGGATAGCATCCTCCCCTCCAACGACATGCCTGATCTATAGTATGTATGTAACAAAACTTGTTCGCCAGGCACACGGTCCATCGCCCGGTCACGTACTGTACATTTGGCATGCGGTCGCACGGACAGTCACCCAGTCATACATGCGTGGACGTCAAATAAAATCTCAAATCATATTAAGAATTATCAGAATGAACACAAAACATATCCTACCACAAGATTTCATCCATTTATGGCGCACCATACCTCTATTTTTTGATAATGAAAAGGGGTTTCATGAACAAAGGGTTCGGTTGTAGCATAATATCGGTTGTGTTGTGATGACACATGACCATGTAAATGAAACCATACTTCGTCACTGAACAATATTAATAGTGGATCGATTGATCCATTATTAACATTCCTCAAAATCCAGTTACAAACATTTACTCGACTGGTGATCACCTGGTAGCAATTCCTGGACAACTGTAACCTTGCATGGTTTGAGTTTTAAAAGTTTTGCTGCTTTCCATGCTGAAGCTTTCGAAATATCAGTTTATTATTTAAGATGTCTAAGAGATTTTCAAGGTGAACGTTCTAACCTTTCTCCGATTTCGTATAATTTCTGCTCCATAAGCACACGCCCGTTTACCTTTCTTTTCCTATCACAAATTGATCCCATCTCCATGAATTTATTTACAAGCAAAGGAAAGGCCTCTACTCGGAGCACGCACGCCAGGAAATGTAGGTTTAAATTGCCTTACAACTTCCCTACAAGATGATGTAAGCACACACGTAACGAACATAAACACTCTTTGTGGTAGTGCATAATGCATATTGAAAGCATTTCAAGCAAAACTGAACACTTCTAAACATTCCTAATATTATGCACGTCTGAACTGGACTATAGCAGAAGTGAGATTGACGCGCGTATGTCAACAGAATGGATGTAGGACACGCGTGCAGGGAAAGGCAGTGAATGTCACAGGGCCGTATTGCTGGAGGCCAAGTTTTGCAACAAACGTACTGTATGTTCATACGTAAGCATACCGAGCTAGGTGGCTCACACGTTTCTTCTATGACTGGCATTCGGGAGGTCCTAGGATTGATTTCGGCGGCTGACCTCACTGATCAATGGCTTTTTCGGGAGTTTTCGCGGGTCACTAGGTAAATGCTGGGAAAGATTTTTTTCATTCCCCCAAACTTCCTGTTCCTTCATTTCATCTCCATTTCCTCCAACCGGTTTCTTTCAGGTTTGTGTCAGGACTGCGGTGGTGGCACCCTCACATGACGGTGACTGCGCTCTGGAAATCAACTCTTGGAGGTGGAATGGCTTTAGAAGTCGTCTGTAGACTCAGGGAGTTTGGTCAGACCTTGAGTTGCGGGCTCCTAGCGCGTCAAGATGATGAACTGCTTGGTACCTGTTAGGGAACCTCCAAGGCTCTTAGCCGCTGTTCGGTGTCGACCGTCCTCTGGAGTTACTCTCATCTTATCCTATCCTCGTGGGGCCTGACGTACAATAAGCCAATGGCTGTAGTGAGCAATCCCCTCCGACATTACACATATACACACGCACACACACTCACATACGTAAGCATGCGTATAGAGCGCCAGTCTGCTGTATGGAAACAAAGCAGGAAGTTTGGTCAAAGCTAAGACGTGACAGAATGGCAGAAAGGGGTTCTTTTGTTAGGGCGTACTGTTGACCACATAGGAAATTAAATTTCCCGGTTTTTATGTAAGAACGCAGACTGCCCAATGTGTCAGCAAGAAATGATGTACCACATGCAGCCATGCAACACGGTTTAAGCAAACGTGTTTTTAATCGTTAGGTGCTTGAAATGATAATGTAATAACGACGTCATAGGGATTTGCGACTAAGATCATCTAATCATTAAGGTGAGAACGATGGCTTATCGGAACAAGAACTACAGAGTTAGAGTGAAACAGTCAGAGACCTTTTAATGAAAGTTCAACGCAAAAAACTGCTAACATATTTGATATTATGCCATTGTCACTTACGCAAATTTGCTTTATAATTATTCCAGTTGTACAAGTGGATCGCTCTTTGAAAATCACTTATATTTTCATGCATTTCTTGTAGTTATAGAATTTGAAAGTAATTGAGAAACGTTTGGTGAAAAGTTTTGCGCCTTATGGTTGTTCTTTCATTTTTAATTTATTATTAACCAATTAGCACACAATTATTGCTATACAATCTATTGATAAGTAAAATAATGCAAACAAGCTGAGATTGGCCTTTGGCTCTTCTAACGTAAGTTAGGGTGACATTCATATATAACATAAGCATGTACAATTACTTACAATGGTAATAGTTAATGTACTGAATCAAGGAGTAGGAACATTTATGGTTACAGTATAACCTTAAAGGCTATGAAGTCTTCGGAATCGCCGAGAAGATCTTGAGAGAATTTTCTTTTCAGTCTGTTTATTTGATGGCTTCTGGTTCCAAAGCTACAAGTGCGAGCTCTAGGTACTGTAGGCAGCATGTTGAAGAAATATTTTGTGAGAGATTTGATGTATCCCTGTAGAGGGAGAATTCCAAGTTCCTGATGAAGCTGATTACTTGTAACGAACAAGGAGCGTTTTTGGCTTTTCGTAGGAATTTGTTCTGGATAATTTGTAACCGATGAATGTTAGTCTTGCTAGCTGTGCTCCATACAGGAGCAGCATATGGGAGAACTGGACGTATTAATTATTTATATAGAAGAATTGAGCATTCAAGGCCCAGCTTTGAATGGCTGTTAATTAGACGATACAGCTGTTTAATTTGGTGCTGGCGAGTATTACCTTATGTGATATGTGTGCATTTCAGTTTAATCTTGTGTCAAGTAATAGACCAAGATACTTTACTGTGGTTTCTGAAGATAGCCAATGAAATCGTGTGCTTAGAAGAGATAATGAAGGTGATTTGCGGAAGTGTCTTAGAGAGAATATTTTACATTTGGTTTTGTCGGTGGTTAATACAATACACCGAGTGATTAACTACTCTGTTAGAATAGATAGGGATGATTGTATCTGACTGATGGCTATATTTATATTACTGTGAGAACAGGATTTGACTGTACTATCTGCATACATAACTGTGGAGATGCGTATTCGGGAGATCGTAGTTGAATATATTAAACAGAATCGGTGCCAAAATTGAGCCTTGTGGTACTCCAGCTGTGATTGATCGAGTAGTAGATGTATAACCTTCAATGCGCACTAGAAATTGGCGGTGTGTGAGAAAGCTTTGAATTATTTTAATTAAATAATTAGGAGTTCCAATTCTATATAGTTTTAACAGTAGACCAGGATGCTAAAATGTGTCGAAAGCTTGTGTTACGTCGAGAAAAACAGCGACAAAGCCTTTTCTAATGAACTCAGTAAACTGTAATAATTGATGAACGCTTGAGTGTTGCGGACAAAAAGCAAATTGAAATCCAGGAATGATATTATTTCCAAAGACGTAGGATGATAGCCTTTTATGTATAACTTTATCAAACAGTTTTCATAACATAGAAATCAGACTAATTGGTCGATAGCTTAATGGCACATGTTTTGGCTTCTTTGATTTATGAAGTACGATAAATTCAGCTAGTTTCTGTGATCGAGCAAAGTAACCAGACCTTAATGAGGCGTTGAAAATTTCAGTTGGTCGTATAAGTGCCTCCTTGGTGAGATTTTTTAGAACAACGTTAGGGATGAAATCGTGACTTAGAGTCTTTTTGTGGAAGTTTTTGATTGAAAAATTACAAGTCATGTGAAGAAGTGTTTGATATCCTGTTCAAGATGGTCGGTTTGTGAATGTTTTCGTAGAGTTCATTTTCAATATCTGCTATTGTCCTTGTCGTTGCCAACTTTGCTGGGAGCAAATGTTTCTTCATAGTTGGTAGCAAAAACATTGCTAGATGGAAAATCGGTGTATACTTCTATGCCCAACACGGAGAGCAGGAATGGTAGTTGGTTCTCGTATGATTCGTCTGGTTGCCTGTCAGACAGGGAAAGAGAGGATAAATATGATTGATACGAGTTAAGTCGATGCTGTTCGAGTTTAGCTCTAAGTATGAGTCAATTGAGTCTTCTTCACTGCCATGGTTGTCTGTCACGTTGCCATTCTCTTCTAGCCTTGTGCTTTTCTTGTATTAGTTTGATAATATAAGACGATAGAAATAAACGTTCTCCACGACGATGTAGGGGTGCTACTGACTTTTTAATGCTTTTGCGGATGTAAAATGTTCGACATCATTAGCAATTTCTTCTGGTATTGTTAGATGATATGCAGAAGTTAATTCGGAGTCCAAATTAGATTGAAACATTTCCCAGTTATTAAATACATTAGGCGTGGTTTATGTACTGTTAGAATTGGCTGTACTTGAAACATAACTAGAACTGGGCAACGGTCTGAGTCAAGTGCAGTCAAAAATGTGGTGAATATTGGGAAATGCATGTTTTGTGTAATGCTATGTCGAGAATGTAAGCAGAAACGGTTGGATTATAGGATAATAGGTTTGGTTGGTGCCAGAGTATGTACGTTTTCTGTGTGGAAAAAGCCATAAAGAAGATGCCCATTTGAATTGGCTGCTCTCAGCCCCATGCTGTATTTTTAGTTTAGGTTACCTTATAAGACTGTTGAATCAATATCGTGGATTAATGACAGAAAAGAGACATTCAGTGAATATGATGGAGGTTTGAAAGCACAAAGCAGAGTGATATCACTGCAGTTGTTGCCGGACTGAATTTGAATGCCTATAATTTCTAATTCTTTAGCAGTATTTCATCATGTGCTATGTTGCGTTAGATTAGTATAGCTACTCCACCAGAAACAGTGTCAGAAATCCTATATTTTCGGTGAATTTTATAGCCTGGAATATTAAATATTTCGTTGGGGTATAAGCTGGGTTTCTGTGATATATGCTATATCTATGTTGTGGTTTGATAAGAAGGCGATCAAAGAGTTTCGTTTAAACGAAGACTGTAGCGTTTCAGTTTATAATCGTTAAATGGCGAAAGAATACATCATTATGTGTTGGCATTTTGGAAAGCAGATGACAAAAGAGAAATAAAGTTGTTGAGAAACTATATGTGGTACAATTTGGTTAAGCAACATTGTGAAAAGGGATTCTGTTGACTGTGTAGTTGATTCATTTTGTTGTTGATTTTGTGTACCGACATTAATTGCAGCTGGTTTGGTTGCATATGTTCCTCATTTTTTTGGTAGTGTTTAACGCCGGTTTTTACTACTTGTGGTACCGCAGGCGATGACGCTAGTGATACATGGAATGAAGATGGACTACCGGTGTAATGCGATGGCGGAGGAAACCGGAGGAATTGGAGAAAACTCGCCCCTGTGCTGCTCTGCCCACCACAAATCTATCATGCGGTCGCTTAGGATCGAACCCGGGCCGTCTAGGCGAGAGGCGAGCAATCTATCCACTCGGCCACGGCGCGGCCATAGTACACCTTGTGTCGAAGTAGACGAAGACGGAGTAAAGTTGGAAGTTCCTTGTTACTGTTGGCTTACTTGTAGGGTACTTCGATCTGTAGATTGTTATGGTAGAGCTCGTAGTTATCCGAAGAATTATTATATGATTCAGATGCAGCGCTTTGCTGCTTTCTTTGGAAATTAGAAGATATGGAAGCACGTGCCTTAATATTCAGATAATATTGGCATCCTTTGTAGTTGGCCGGGTGATCTTTAGGACAATTTGCGCATTTGGGCGTCATTGTTTCCTAGTTTGGACATTCCGAATCCTGATGTGCTTTGAGGCATCGACACATCTTGGTTATAGTTGACAATAGTTTTTAGTGTGCCAGTAATTTTTGCACACCGTGTACATTGGGGTATCTCTCTGAACTACCTCCGTGGTTCAACTTTAACCACACTATAAAGGAGGGGTATTAGATTGAGGACAGGTTTTTCCTCATCGTTGTTGTCTAGCTTCACTGCGCACAAAGGAATAGGCTGCTTCTGTTTTCCAAATAGACGTGCGACTTTGTGTACCGGATAGTTTTGATGCTGTAACGTTTCTGTGACTTCAAGGTCACCAAAGGAGCACGGGAGGTTACGCATGATTACATGATTCGGACTTCTATCTGTAGTATTGTTATTTTATTGAAATGAAGTAGGAATCATTGGCCTAAAATCATCTAAGGTGGATGTACATACTTTAGTTCAGTATAAAAACTGGATTTTGTACGTGTGTCCATAGCTTAAACAAAAAACTGGTGATTTTCGATGCCACGTAGACATTTAGGGGGGAAAATGCAAATGGTGTGTTATTTATGGACGCTCTTTAACTGCAGTGGTTCTCAGCGTGAAAGACCGCTTAATTTTGCTCAGAGGCCTATCTATCAGGCTTGAGGCTCTTTTACGTGCCGTAAATCTACGACACGGGACCAACGGCTTTACTTCCCTTCCGAAGGAAGCCATGCTAATGATTTTTACACCCGAAAAAATCCATCGTCTTCCGCCGGGTTTGAACCCGCGACCTTGGGTATATAAAGTCAGCATGGTAACCATTACACCACGGAGGGCGACATATAGTGGAAATTTTTGTCGCGATTCTTGTGTGCTTTCTGAGCATTCCTCCATATCGCCTTGGGTTTCCAGGAATTGAAAACGATTCTGAGTAGGAACTGCAGGGATAAATGAGTCAGAGCACGATCTCTTGTTATGTGACGCAGTATTATTAAATGTGCTAGGCGCAGTTGGCTCTTTAAGTCCTTGGGAAATGGATAGCTTTAAAAATTTAGCAGCGTACTTACTAGACTTCTTCATCCGTTTGTTGATTTATGCGTCTTCAATTGTTTGCTTGGACTGTAGCTTATATTAGCAAATAAACTTGAATTAGAAGTTGAAGCTTGTGAATCTGAACTTATATTATGAGTACTAACAATTTCCACGTAATCAGAAAATAAACTTGTTGTTTTGTCCCTGCATATTGTTGCAGTTAATAACTACAGCATTATTGCTGTTAGTGTTGAAGCCTAAAGGTTAGGTTACCCTTTGGCAGCCGCACTGATATACAAACTCGTTAAATCACACACAAAAATATTAAAATTTAGCAACTGAACACAACAGTGAGAACTATTTAACAATTATATAACAAAACTTGCAATCCTAATGTTTTATTTAAGGCCTTCACAGATAAATAATATGCGAGCAAAATTACTTCCTTTTTGCTGCGGTCCTGGCCTCCCCGATCGTCCTTGCTTCTTTTTACGTTGTTGAAATTGCAGTAGATAAGCAACGCTTAGTAAGTTTCTACGAGGACTGTTAACAATAAAGCAGGTTCATCCAAATAGACTATAATAGTTCTAAATTATTTAAGGATACCCATAGGTGACATTTCTAAATTCTACATTTATGAACATGTTTTTGAAATTCATACTGCAAGTAACGCACAAAAGCATAAGCACGTACGCATGCATATTTTCAATCCATTATCTACGGTACTTTTCAGGTTATTAATTTATTATTATTGTGGTAAACAAAATGGTGCACACGATAAAAAAATTAAAATTTTACTAATATAAATATCTCTTTAACTCGAAGAAATATTTAAGAACAATGTTGGAAACAGATTTATTATTGATGCACTAGTTTGTTTTCTTCTTTTCAGAAAAAAGTTATAAACTATGAGAAACAATAGCTTTAGTTTGTTATTTAAATATTCTAATCCATATTCCTCCAACGATAATCGATAAATAATAATCACTCCCAACATAGCTTTTGGAGTATCACTTAAGGACAATTGAACAAAGCTTGCATCGTGCGGAACGACTAAAAACGAAGAAAAAAGCAGAAAATGATAAAAAAAAAATAGCTTTAAAATCTCATAAGGCTATCTGGCCTTACACGCAGGCAACTTTACAAAGTCGTGTGAAATTATTTATAATGATCCGTAATGGATCCCGAAAACAGATTTTGATACTAAATGATTTATTCATAATAATAATAATCACAAAACTGACTTTCTCAAGGATTTCGTTCGTTTTTCACATATGTGTTCCGTAAGTTATTTTCAGTTATTGAACATCATACAATAAATATTGATACCCACCCGTCAATATATTATAATTATAAAACTAGAAATACTGAGGATTTTTATTGGCAAATAATCCATTTGTTTTCGAAATTTGGGGCATACATCTTTGGTCGTAAAGGGCTTTGAGAACCATGTTCGTAAAAGTCCCAACAGGGACTGAAGACGAGTGCCCTACGGGTGGTATGAATAAAAGTGAAACCGTCTTATAAGACAACGGTAGCAGAAAATGTCGGACGCGGGTAGTGTTGGGATGCGTCTCGTTAATTTCGAATGAATAAAAGTTTCCACTCCGCAGTGAGTTAGTCTTTCTGCATCTCATACACGTGCCACTGCTATCTGTGCATAAATAACTCAACAATGTATTGCTGCATGTGTGAAAAAGTTATTACAGCATTTGTGAATAAGTTTATACTGTCAAAATAAAGAAAGAGACATTACATATTTAATCGCGTTTCGCGAATGTTGTAAAGGACTATTTAATGAAATTGTAATTGTCAAAAAATTAGAAAAGGAATTTTATTGAAATAGCCAGAATGGAATAAGATTTAGCAAAAGTTCTTGATTGGGATTATAATGAAAATGAATTATTTAGGAAAATGAACAATACGAAAGACAGAATAAAACAAAACAGCAAACGCTATGGAAAGGACAACAACCCTATACAGCCGAAACAATAGAAAGAAAGGAGTCCTTGAAGTTCATAGGAGAAATAAATCTCTACAAACTGTGAAAGTTAAGACGAAAAGATTCAAAAAAATATTATTTTACCTATCTATTGCTTATTCAGTCGCTTTTAAACGTTTCTATAAAAGCTCCACTGTGTTCAGGAGTGCAACAACCTATTTTATTGTTCAACATTGTAAGAAGGGTTATTATCGTGTTGCTGAAAATGCCAACATGCACGGCATTAAAGGCTGCGATAAATATGCAGATGTTCAGTGTCGTCGAAAGTTATGTTGCCAGCTTTCTCCAAGTAAATACGCGTTACACACATGGACATTTATTTCTTAGTGTACCAAGTGAATATTAACATCAGCAAGGTTCTTGCTAAGTGCAACGAGAGTGCTACACAGTGCTAATAATATCTAAGCACATTTTCTACTTACATTGCGCTGTGTCTTCGCCTTCCTCGCTGTCGCTTCATTTTCAATCACATGTATCACAAACGAAGCATTATCGTGTGAAACATCCCGCGGTTGAAATGTTCGCTCTTGTTGCATGGTGTGCTGAACACATCTTTCTCACACGCTCGAATCTATATTCGGTAGACATTCTCTCAACACTTTGCACACACTGTCACTTATAGAAGGAGTCACATTCCGCTTTCTTACGGCATGTTTAAGGGGCATGTTTAAGATGCCCATAATGGCTTCAGTAGTTAGAAGTCAACAATAGCAAGACAAAACTAAAGCACCGCTTTTAGAATCCCAGCAATAGCAGAAGGTGTTTTTTAATCCGCCGCTAAAATCATAGTTCAATTTCTGCGTTTCAAAGCATGCATTACATATTTGTTTTCAACAAGTCTAATTGTTTAAATATATTAATATGTGCAAGTTCATTGATAAACGATTACTGCATTTGATATTGAACGGTATGTAGATTTCATTAACAATCTTTGGAAAGTAATTTGTAGCGGAGAGTTTACACCGTTCTGACTTCGAAATGTAAACCAAGCGTATTAGTGTTGATCAAATTGTGTACCCCTCTCAAAGAGCAGAACATTTTACCAAAATTGGAAGTCCAATAATTTTAAGTATCGTACTGATTGTGCACGAATACTGCATTCATTCGACTACAGTCATACCAGTGAGGTGTTCTGAATGAAAATGAACGTCCACTGGTGTGCGATCCAGAATATATGCCATAATTTTTACATTTGTCAAAAGGGCAATAGGTTCTCTATCTTAAACTGTTTATATAGGAAGCCTCTACAATCCTGCCAATTTGTGTGGTTGAACTCTGGAGCACACACACACACACACACACACGCTCACACACATAATCATAATAGGGTGCTCTTCCTGCTCATACTCCTCTCCGCAGTCTTGGACAACAGGAATTACGTAATCATCTTCCTGAAAATGTTATCATGCAGAACCATAAAACATACGATAAGCAAAGATACTCTGTAGCTAACCTTACTTTTTACTGAATTATTTAAAAAAAACCCTTCTTGGCCAAAATATGTTTGTATTATAACATATTTTTTGGCGAGATACCTCTTAGGGTCTATATGCTGTCCATAATCTTCATTCTTAAGAAATAACGCATTCACGTTATTATTATTATTATTATTATTATTATTATTATTATTATTATTATTATTAGGAATATTTCTGCAGACATCAGAAACTTGTTCGTAAATGAAACAATGTCATTTTGCAGCAAGTTGTAAACAACGACTTTCCTGGTGGTGTTTTCGTCTACATTGGATTTCGGTTTCTTGACTATGACATGGATATAATCCAAGCTCTAACTGCATCAGGGAATGAATTGCACTTTGCTATACCGCTTTAGTTATTTAAAGTGCAGCAGCATTTGCCGGAAATTGTATTCCAATTAAATGCTCGCACTCTTATTCAGATACAGTAGATCGATTTTCCAAAATGTTTGGACACTGAACTCTGAGAGGCTCCTGTATCTTCTGCGATGCAACATTGAAGCCCTTGGTTAACTATATGCCACACTCCCTGCGGTCGAGAGGTCAACGTTCTGCTTTCTCACCCAGAAGGTCCCAGGTTCAATTCCCGGTTGCGAAAAGGAATTTTTCTTTAACAAGAGTAATTCATTTTCTTCCCCACAGAGTTTGTATGTGTGTGTGTGCGTGTATTTAATATAAAAATTGAAAAAGCAACGTTAAGAACCCCTACCGTACAGCGAGAAATCATCAGCATTTCTTTCTAATGTAAAGCCCCCGATATGACCACAAAAGTTAAAGGCAGCTATACGAATGAAACATAACAGTAATGTTCTAATCTTTCTTTACTGTTTCGAGTAAAACTTCGCTTCTTGTTCCTGTTTTTTTCTGGAACAAAATGTTGTAGAAGTCACTGCACCTTTTGTTTTAAGCTTTATAGTTCGTTATAACTTAATTAATCAGAATCCTTCCTGGTTTAATAAAGCTTCCTTCTGCGCTGAAAAACACCAAAACTGTACCAAATCTGCCAATAATTTGTTACAAGAAGCTGCGTCTTCGTTCTTGAGACACCTTCTAAGACGACTTAACAAATCGGCAGACGCGTCTCGTACAAGTAAGATGCGACTACTTTTTATTCATTCCAAAACCTGAGACACGTCTCATTACGTAAGCAAGTGATACGTTGAACCCAATGAAGGTCACTTCCATCTTGAGTCGTCGAGTTTTATTCAAACGAAAGTGAGACGCGTCTCGCAAATTGGAAGCTTCTAGACGCCTCTCACTTTTATTCATAGCGATCAGCTTCAAACCCGACAGGAATAACTACTCTTCGTGAACGAAGGAATATTCCTAAGGCTTCCAAATAAACATAGCGAAGGAAGCTGATTGCAATTAACATAATTTAGAGTCGGTTATCTCGCAAAGGCCATTGGTCACAGCTGCACGTATAGTTGTACACATCAGGTCCGTACAATAAAAGCTGGATGGGAGCAGACTTTGACCCGATGTGCCGCGATTTAGTCTGCTCTTAGACGACGCAGGCCGCCAAGTACACTCACGGCTCAAACAGGTGCTAAACCCTCACTGCATGGAGGGTGTAATGCATGCCGTGATTGATTCTGTGAAGTTTTGGAAACGTTTTCGTATTACGACTTGAGCTCATTCATTTAGATCGCCGCGAACATAAACCAGGATTATTTCGATATCCTTGGTGAGCAAGTGTTGCCGTTTATTCTTTTTTTTTTTTACCGTGGGGGGGAATGCATTGCTGCATTCGACCTCTAACCGAAGTGCAATGGCTGGGAGGACATGTGGGGCTCTCCGCTCGGAGGCGGCATACCCACTGAAAACCCTTCCGTGTGATAGCACGTATAATGGTGTACGATGCGCGGTAGTTGCCTTAGCACATTCTCGCGTAGAACCCGCAGTAGTATGTGTTAGGTGATAGCCAGCCGTGCATTGTGCGGGAGCTAGGTAAAAGTAATTTCTTAGGTACAGCCATGAGACTTGGCTGCAGCCTAGGGAAATGAAAGTGTTAGTGGCAATGACGACGATACGTCTTCTGTGGGGGCCTCTTTCACCTGACTGTGGTCCAGAGCACGAGTTCCTGCCGGTGGCGTCCTGCGTCGTCGTCGATGGAGCTTGATGGCTATGTCGTTCTATTGGGACTAGTGTTGAGGCAACCTGATCCTACTTTGAGGTTAGAAAGGTGTGCGTTAGATTCCGCAGCTGATTTAGCGGCAGTGTGTGTAGCTTGGAGATGGTCAAGCCTCTCGCAGACGTCTTTTTTCAGGCAGTTGTATGCTTCTTCCAGCGCAATTAGTGGCTGGTTGATGGTGGTGTGCAAGCGGTTCTGTACTTCTTCCAACGTTAAAAGATGCTGGGCGATGACGGTATTTGAGACGTTGTACCCGTCTTCCCGTTTATTCAAAATTTCAGTATGAGTATACAGAGCTGTTGTTCCACTAAGAACAACAACTCTGCATAAAGGGCTGCACGATTACATAACTGTTTGATGAACACAGAACTACGTTGCATCTCGACTGGCCTGCTGTATAAACCAATCTTAATTCCATAGTAAATGTGTGGGACTATTTGGATTAACGGATGAAACACAACGATCAGTATCCCCGCAATTTATCGAGCAAGGTGGTGCCGCGGTAACGCGTGCGACTCGTATTTTGGAGGTTTCGGGTTCGATTCCCGGTGATCACCCATTTTATCCATGGTTTTTGGTGTTTCCCCGGGTCATCAGGCAAATACTAGAGTGGTTTCTCTCATCCTTCGAATTTTCTGTCCCGGCATATCATTCCATTAATCATTTCATTCATCCTTTTGCACGTTTGGTATGTTTCAGGGTTGGGAGTATCAATGTGGCAGGGAAAAGGGATGACCTCTGTGGAACTTTCTCCATCCCTCGACCATCGACTGGTTTCCGGGGCATACGGACCACCACCTGGGAGAGTCGGGGGTCCACGTTCTGCCTGTCCGACAGTTGGGGTGTCTCAATCTGGAAACTATAAGACCTTGTCATTGCTGAGCCGTCATTTCTGGTTCCGGGCTCATTTTATCCCTCCCGAGAAAGCCTCTTCGAGAGGCGTTGGTACAAAATCTCAGGGATCTATGCCAAATCTCCTCCGAAAACGTCCGATCCCTGTTCTATCCCCGCAAGTTGGTGGCTCTACGGAGCCTAATTGGTGGTTGACTTCACTGTGTTTGTCATACCCGAAAAAAAAAATTTGGACTCCCTTCCTCGCCGAATTAAAGCGGTTATTAGGCTAAAGGTGGTGTTACACGGTGTTAAAATTGTCTCTCAACGGTATAATTTAAGTTTTAGTTCGATGTGCTTACTGCAGTAAGTTGCAGCTGTAAGACTTAAGACGTACATGTGCATTATACAGCGCAAATGTACGTATTATAATTTCTAAAAAGGGTTTTTGAAAACACGAGGTAAATGTGGCGTATGCATTTTAGAAACTGAGATGATGCTTTAAGCTTCTGTTTTAATCCCCTTTAAGCTGGAATTTTTGGGAAGCGAGGGCAACCTGTCTCTCTAATCTAACATCAAAGTTGCGGAATTGTCCTGGGAGATGGTTGCACTCAGATTTTCCCTGCTATAGTTACAGTTAAACGTTACTTTTGGAAGTGATAAATCTGTTGATTATAATTTTTGGAGTTAAGCAAATAAAAACACATCTCATAAGGATACAAAAAAATGGAAATGGCGTGTTATTTATGGACGCTCTTTAACTGCTTTGGTTCTCAGCGTCCCATTCTATATTGGGCGTGAAAGATCGCTTAATTTTGCTCCGAGGCCTCTCTTATCCGGCTTGAGGTTCTTTTACGTGCCGCAAATCTACGACACGGGACCCACGGATTTACTTCCCTTCCGAAGGAAGCCATGCTAAGGATTTTTACGCCCGAAAAAATCCATCGTCCTCCGCCGGGTTTGAACCCGCGACCTTGGGTATATGAAATCATCATGGTAACCATTACACCACGGAAGGCGACGTAAGGAGACAAAATCTAGAATATAAACGCTATTCATAAATAGCCTATTAGGGTTTTTTGAGCTTTCTTTCCATTGATTTACTGAATTTCTACGCTTCAAATGTCAATAAAAGGGCGCGAAACCTATTTCTAAGCACTTGTTACATAGCTTTTTATGTTTCCATTTAACTGCATGGTTCTACCAGGAGGCATTTTTCTTTGGAACATATTGCCTATCGGCAATGGCGCTAGCGCATTCATACTTCCTTACTCAGGGAAGGATAGGCAATGTTATGGCCTAAAAAACCCCTTCCTCCAGCTGCCGGCTATCGAGCCCGGGACATCGCACAGCAGGTAGGTGCTCTACGGAGCCAGCTTGTTGCATATTCATTGCATTTACAGTGACGAAAATTCCTAAACAGGTCGTGCCTTAATTGGTAACAATTTAAAACAATACTCCACAGTGTTATACTTTCTTGCACTTATTTGTACTGTGCTAACTTTTCTGAACAAAATCACGGCTAACGTTTTCCATCTTTATCTGTTTCATATCAAGAGAACACGAGAAAATAAGACAAGGTATTATTTAACTGCAACATTTGGGTTATGCTTATCATACCTGCAGTTAGTTTGTGTTGAAAGACATTATTCGTTAGGCTGATGGAACTTGGAGTTTGGCTTCGACGCTATCATATTGAGCACAGTGCCAAGTTGGATACACTTTCTTATTCCTACTCAGCAGGAACAAGCTCTTCAACTCTGGATCTGTTTGACAAGAAAACACAATGGAAACGAAAATGCGAAACAGGGGATCCAAAACCACCGAGGGGGATATTGGTACAATTCCCTGCGCATAGCAAAACACAGCACTTTTCTTATTCGTTATCTCTGCCTTTGGCTTTGCAACCAATGTCATATACTTTCTCACTTACACTACCAAACTGCAGTTTCAGAAAAAGTTCTGTGAGGGCGCGCATGCGAGTGCATCGTGAATCCAAAAACAATATGTGCAGTAAGTACCAAACTTGATATTTTATGCAATAAATGTATGCTGAAGAAAATCAACCCAAACTACTCTTTATATGGAACTTTTTTTTTTTTTTTTTTTTTTAGATTTTCTGAAAAGTTGCTCTAATGACTGTGATTTCAAAACAGTTTGTCTAGGATATTTACGTGAAGTGACAAGTAAAATGTGTATATTAAATGTTCTGAAAATAGCCTTTAAAATCCTCTCTATATAAAAGGAATTTTATATACATTTTTTATCAAATAAACTATAAGGTATAGACAAAAGTTATTCTAACAAAAATGTAAATCTCTTTAAAACACACATCTTATTTCATACAACTTCCTTTGTGTCAATAACCATTTCCGAGGCATACACTGTTATTAGTTTGAATTATTAAATACTTTATCCTTTTTACATTTCTCTAAATATTCAGTTGTTTCTTGCGAATTTATGGACGGAGTGTGGCATTTTAACGCCAGTATACCAGGTGCCTAAAACTGCCCTTTATTTGACGTGTGCAGATACCCCTTCGTGGTTTAAAGGAGTTGCCGAATTCAACGGGACTATTTCAATTTAAAACCCGCCAGTTACACGCCAAGTAGGCAGTTGTGTTACCATAACACTCAATTCATTTTGTTATAACGAACCGGTTGATAAGCATCCGAATATCCATTTTCCTCTACTTCCCTTGTATCTGCAATAAAATTTGTAATAAAGCTATTTCTGCAAAAGTATATCTCGATTAACTTTAAGTAAGTAGAAAAAAAAATCTCATATGTTATATTTGGATTACTTTCTCTACCCAATTTCTGAAATTTATTGTGTAAACGTTTATTTTTCTCTTTCATATTAATCAAAATACACATTTGTAGAATTTTGTTTGTTACACATTTCATCAAGATACAAAGGGAACACGATAGACTAAAGCGATTGTAAAATGTTTTAAAAGATGGTCGCTATGCGGTGGCCTTGAAATAACTTCTCTTTGGATGACCACTGACAAAAAAAAAAAAGTATACGAACCTAGCAGCTCAAATAGTATATGGTGCTTGACTAGTCAGAATAATAGTAAGAAATAAAATAATGAGCGCAAGTATAAAATGAGGGAAGCTCTTTTTTCCTATGGGTTTGGAAGGAAATACTACGATCAGCATGCATAAAAACTCAGTAGATGATTCTCCTCTTTTTTTTTTTTTTTTTAAATACGGTACCGGAGTCTGATCAGGACTCCGGCACTGTACACCCTACTTTTATTTACCTTTTTTTTTACCTTGTTTTTCTGTATTATTACTGGATTGCTGTTTTCTTACTGATACAACACACACATAAACACAAACATATAATACCATGCCCAAGGTGGGACACGAACCCACGATCCTCAGCGCTACGAAGCACCAAAGCGGTACGCTTTGGTGAGCGCGGCCATGGGGACCGGCTCTTAGCACAATATCGATTTAGTAAGTTTTACTTTCACCCTTAGAATATACTATGATTCTCATGCACAAAACGCAGGAAAAGTGTTTGCTTCATAGGTAATAATAAGAAAAGTCAGTCTGCCTTTCTCCATATACCATTACATATGATGAGCTACTTTTGGAACAGACTGTTCCTCAATGTATGCATGTTGATGCTACAAACCCCTCCGCACTACCTTCTCTCTATACCGTTTGACTGCTCTGTGTGCTGTGTGTTCCTAACCCTGTACGCTGCGGAACCAAAACCGATCTGTAATAAAATAATAATAATAATAATAATAATAATAATAATAATTTAAGTAATATAATGCCTATAACAATATGATAACATCTCAAATTATTGAGGTGTGTTCCTAACCCTGTACGCTGCGGAACCAAAACCGATCTCTAATAAAATAATAATAATAATAATAATAATAATAATACTTTAAGTAATATAATGCCTAAAACAATATGATAACATCTCAAATTACTGAGGTGGGAAACGCCACTCGATATGGAAGCTGAGCTTTGCTTGTGGCAGACGTTAACGGGAGCGGAGCAGGTAAAGCAGGGTACATATTGATGATACCTGGCTTTACATGTTACTTATCCATTGACACGCTTCTATTGTGTTCTGTTGGGGGTATCCATGTGTTTTCTGCCGTGTAAGTCTTCCACCACATAGAGCATTTGGTAATAACATCTAACGCCGGTACTACCCGCTATTCTGTATCTTTTGGTATGTAATCCGGCCTTGGTTCCCTATAAAGCTATGATATTGTATTCTGCGTTTTCTCATTCAAGTTGTATTTCGTATTCTTTAATAAGTGTATCAACTGAAAATCCGGTATAATAAAACAATTTAAAAATCCAGTATCATTTCAGCGACACCGCTGGTGCGCCGGAATTCTTTTTCTTGCCAGTAATTATTCTAACATGGGACCGTCGCTTTTAAGCAAATTAAAGCCCAGTGGTTTGAACCTTGCGATCAAAACTGCTCCTAACCAACTGAGCCACCCAGGCCGGTTTTAAAATGATATTTTAGTGAAGTGATTTGCTATACCGAAGTTACAGCAATGCCGCGCTCCCTGTTCATTTCCACTTGGTGTATCCTTTCTCTTATGTTTTTTGTTTGTAGATCTGTTATTAAGAATAAATCATTTATTTTAATAATCTGTATTTTACGTCCATTACTGACCATTAGAAATATCTTTAGACCAGTTTTTAAGTGTTCGTGCGCATAGACCTAGCCAGAAAGAGCCCTTTAGAACTTCAACGCTGTTTTTCTCGCTTTCTTTTCTTTTTTTTTTTTCTCACATTTATACAGGTTCAAAATTTTCCAGACGATGCGATTTTTGTTCAATTTTATTACATTTTTTATAGATACACTTAAAGCTATAAGTATTAAAATGTTAGAAGGGATTTTACGTTATTGGTTATCATTGCAGCGATATTAATTAGAATATCTTAATAATACATTAAAATTATTGAAAAATAATGTTTACAACTTTTTTCTAAAACCTCAAATACCAATAAAATATGTTTCCAACACTCGTTCTTAAATGTGTTGTAGAGTAATAATATATATTTAAATCATAAAACTTCAAATTCTTTCATCGTGCGGGGTATTTTTGTTTACCATTAAAATAATCAATTAAACAAATAATAACTTAAATCTCTAGAAATACTGCAACGAGAACGTGTGTACGTGCTTATGATTTGATGTCTAAATATATATATATAAAGCTGGTGCGATGAATGGAAGCGCTTCAGGTCTATAATCGAGAAAATGCCAATACTACTACTACTACTACTACTACTAATAATAATAATAATAGTGATAATAATAGTAATAATACTAATAATATAGTATTAATAACAATTATAATGATATCAACAACAATAATAATAATTATAACAACAACAACAACAATAATAATAATAATAATAATAATAATAATAATAAAATGCAAAACTGTACAATTATTTATTTCTAAAAAAAACGTTGGTTTTCTGTTTATCCAATTTGCAACTTCGTATTGTAGAACTATTAAGATACTCTCAAATGCAGTAAATTTTCCATTTGAGATTTTTGTTAATACTGCATTTATTCTCTGGTTTGTTAATTTTTCTAACGTGAAAACAAAACGCAATTATAAGTATAATGAACCTTTTTTTAGGGTTAGATTCTAATTGTGTATAACATTAAGTAAAGCATTAACTTTTGAGATAAACTTAATTTTGTGTTATAACTTAGTAGTAACATAATTTACTTTAACAATAGTGTATAATTTTCTAGTTTAAAGAATAACTAGAATTTAATATATTGTATTATGTATAAAAAGTAAAGGATAGACAATGGATGGTGGCACCTTATGCACAGCGATCCACGCAGATATACCCCAGGAGAAAGGGATGAAGTGAGGGAACCATAAGAGGCTTCAGGCCGTCGGAACACGGTCACAGAGACGCGCGGATGTCCCGAGGCCTATGAGTCGTCCCACTGCTGGAGCCGCGAGAAAGAGATAGAGAGAGAGAGAGAGAGAGAGCGACCTACCGACCACTCAACTGCCAAAAGATGAAATGGCCTGTTATTTATGGACGCTCTTTAACTGCTTTGGTTCTCAGCGTCCCATTCTATATTGGGCGTGAAAGATCACTTAATTTTTTGCTCAGAGGCCTCTCTTATCAGGCTTGAGGTTCTTTTACGTGCCGTAAATCTACGACACGGGACCCACAGCTTTACTTCCCTTCCGAAGGAAGCCATGCCAAGGATTTTTACTCCCGAAAAATCCATCGTCCTCCGCCGGGTTTGAACCCGCGACCTTGGGTATATGAAGTTAGCATGGTAACCATTACACCACGGAGGGCGACTACTCAACTGCCAGACAAGCTGCTAGTGTCCAAGGGGCTATTATTTCCATTGAGCATACATCGGCGCCATCTTGCCTGATAGTTGAGAAGGAAACTAAATGAAGGAGAAATGGTGAAAACGAAATCGGTTAGAATACACCACTCAGCATTCGCCAAGGTGGCTAGGGAAAAATTACGAAAAACCTCATGGTCAGAGTGGGAAGTCGCCGGGGATCGATTCCAGGATCTCTCGAATAGGAGTCGCACAAGTAACCGCGGCGGTAACTCGCTCGGTTTATTATATGTGTTGTAAGGATTATTCAACTATATGATTATATACATGAATCTCAGTAGTTGACTTCTCTCGTAGAAATTCCGAACGAAACCATACCCACACACACACACACACACACACACACACATATATATATATATATATATATATATATATATATATATATATGTGTGTGTGTGTGTGTGTGTGTGTAATAACAGAAGAACATCTCGCAAATGGAATTTGATGTTATACGTAGTAAAAATGATTTGCCAGATAGAAACAAATTGCAAAACGCAGTAGCATAGCTATAGCCATTCATTTGCCTTAGCGCGCTGAATCAATACATATGACAACAACGCTATGATGTGAACTGCTGAACGTGTGAATGGATACTCGAACGAGTAAATATTCATTTTTCACAAGAGCGCAAATGAAGCATGAACTGAACTGAGTATATTTGTTGCTGGTTTTCAAACGAATGGATCATGTACAGTTTTCGAAACGGGTAAGTAAAGCATATGTCTTTGGCAACACGTCTGTAGGTGTTGTTCGTCCGCTTTGCTTTACTTCGTAAATGTGTTCCATTTCCTGTTAACAACGGATATCAATACACAAACACTTTCAAATGCTTTCTGATTCGCGTGCACCATTTTGGGGAGGAAAGGGGGCGGGAAAGGAGTAGTGAGGCTGCAGGCGCTCCTTATCTGTGATTCTGGGCTTATTTTTCAATAAAATAAATGTATTCATGGTAGGCTTGCTTTACAATTTGCTGTAAAACAGCAGAAGAGGTTAAACAGTTAATTAAGCTCTTGTTTATGGAAACTCTTCTGTGAAATAGACGGGGATGCAAAACATTTTCAGAAGTAGGGGCAAAATAACACATTATAATATATTTTACAACGTAATATACATCTTTCAGGCGAAGCCAGATCAATTCTGTTCAGATAGTCAGAATCAATTTATCACTATTTCCTTCTCTTTTTCTTTTCCTTTCTTATTTTTGTCACCCTTAACTTGTATCTGAAATATGCACTCACGGTCAACGACACATGCAGTATACTAACCTTAATAAGAATACCTACCTACCTTCCTTCGACCTTACCAGCCCGGCCGTCTATCCGTCCCCCGCCCGCCCGCTCGCCCGTCGATCCAACCAACCATCCGTCCATCCATCTATCCGTCTTTCTATCTAAATCATTGACAACTTCCTCTACCCGCTACACTTATGTATACCTATTATATACCACAATACCCATTTAAATCATTCTTATAAACGACCATCCCTTATCATAAATAAAAGATTTTCCTAGATATTATTTCGAATTAAGCAATATAGTTTAATTTTTTTTTGCTTTTTTTTTAATTTCATTCCAGTGTTTGCAACGGATTTTGGCTCTCAGATCAATCGTTGTTTTTGCTTGCCATGAAAACGTGTGAATAAATTTCGTAGTTTCAATATTCACACGCAACCTGTTACTGATCTTCAGCACGGAAAACTTGAGTGTAAATGTAAATGTATTTCGTGAGCTGGAAATACTAGGAAGAATCCATTTTAAACAAATTGTATAGCTTAATGAGTTTCACAAAGCTTAATTTTTTCCTTTTCCCTTCTGAATTTCTATTTGCATACAAGTCCCATTTAATAAATTAGATATATTGAACTGACATCTTAAATATTTATAACTGCAGGGTCTTTTTTTTTATGTTATTTATGGCGCTCTTTAACTGCTGTGTTTCTCCGTATCCCATTCTATACTGAGCCTCACCTAGACGGCCCGGGTTCGATCCCAAGCGACCGCATGTGAGATTTGTGGTGGACAAAGCGGCGCTGGGGCGGGTTTTCTCCGGGTTCTCCGGTTTCCCCCGCCATTGCATTCCACCGGTGCTCCATCTTCATTCATGTATCACCAGTGTTACTGTCTGCGGTGCCATAAGTAGTTAAAGCGGGCGTTAAACACCACAAAAAAAAAAAAAAAAAAATACTGAGCTTTAAAGCCCGCTTAGTTTTGCGCAGAAGCCTCTATCAGGCTTGAGGTTCTTTTGCGTGTCGTGACTCTACGGCAAGGGACTACCAGCTTTACTACCCTTCCTAAGGAAGCCATATTAACGATTTTTACGCCCGGAGATATCCACCCTCGTCCACCGGGTTTGAACCCGTGACCTTGTGAACCGGACAATAGCATATTGCTCCTAAATCACGGATGACGATCTAATGGGCAGGGGGGAGCCTTAGATGAATCTTATTAGGCAGTCACTTTGAACGAGATTCAAAACCTCGTTCTCACGGTGGAACATCATTTCTGCACCAAGGAACTGGTAGGTCCTAATTATATAATTCGGCGAAAACTTTTTTTTTTTTGGTAGTGTTTAACACGGCGAGAACTAAAAGGACTTTATATGCTAATCATAAAATGTTGAAGATACAATGTTTTATGTTATGCCGATGCAAAATACATTCTATGTAAACCAAATCTACTAAAATCATGTGTACGAGAATAAAATAAGTAAATAAACATATTAAAACATTTCTTTCTCGCAAAGGGTAGCATTTGCTCACGGAATTTTATACATATCTTCATCTAATGTAAATGGCGTTTATTTATGGATGCTCTTTAACTGCTGTGGTTCTCAGCGTCCCATTCTATACTGGGCGTGAAAGAGCGTTTAATTTTGCTCAGAGGCCTCTCTATCAAGCTTGAGGTTCCTTTATGTGCCGTAAATCTACGTCACGGGACCAACGGCTTTACTTCCCTTCCGAAGGAAGCCATGCTAAGGATTTTTACGCCCGAAAAAAGCCATCGACCTCCGCCGGGTTTGAACCCGCAACCTTGGGTATATGAATTCAGCATGGTAACCAATACACCATGGAGGGCGACATATCTCCATCTGGTATTCCTAAATTGGCTCGGGCATAAAATTATGTATTTATCCCCTTTTTGGGGGATTTCATTTGTGCCGCTCATATATAGATACACACCCTGAGTATTGAAAATTTTCCAGTTTTTTTTTAATTCAGGGATCATCAAACTTTGTATTTGAAATAAAACTTCCATATCGTAGCTTTGAACGGAACGTAGCACTTCCTCTACCAAAATCGCAAAACCCTCTCTTGCCGTATTTTTTGTCTCACAAATATATACCAGAAAAACTATGCTGCGTTTAATTCTAAGCCTACATCCAAAAAATAAAGGAGGCTATTAAATATTAATCCGTTATTATACTTTTTTGTTCACTAGTCACATATCGAACCAGCTGGCACAGGCGTTTGGTATGAGGCTGTAAATCGGGAGGAGGTGGGATCAACTCCCGCGGCCGACCTCTCTGAGGCATGGGTTTTTATCGGGGGTTCTCCTGTGCCACTAGACAAAAGATTGGGAGGTTTTCTTCATCCCCGAACTTCGTGTCCCTCCATTTTATTTCTATTTCTTGCAATCGTGCTCTTTCGGAGTTGTAAGTGTTGGCGTGGACTGTGGTGGCGGCACCCTTCCGTGGGGGTGACTGCGCTCTGGAAATACAGCTCTGGCGGCGGGATAGCATTGGTAATCGTCTGTAGATCCAGGGAGTTCTATCAGACCTGAGGCGCGGGCTGCTAACGCTCCCCGCGTTGAGATGAAGAATTTTTTGGAAACTATTAAAGGCCGTCCGCGATGGTGACCTCTCCGCCATCAGGTTCGGTCGCCCGTTTTAGTTATTCCCATCTCATTTTATTCTCCTGTGGTCTGTCGTACAATAAGCCAAATGGCTGCAGTACGGAAACCCCTCTGAAATCACATACACAGACACACACAAGTTACATCTATATTTTAGGTAGCCTCTGGGTTTGAATAAAAATAAGGCGTGCTTCAATAATGTGAAACTGAGTTAAGAAGAGCATGACGGCCTTGGAAAAACTAAATTAATATTAATGACACAAAAATAACCTATAATGAACATAAAACGGGAAGATACATGGCCATTTTGCCAACACAAAAGATAAGTCTGTTTTCTGTTTTGTTTGCATTTTATTGGGTTAATGATACTGGAATAGGCATTGTTCAAGAACATGCTCAAAATTTTTGAAATACTAAAATACAAAGAATATGGAACAGCATTGTGGTTAAATGTGCTTGTGACTGTCGAACATTCCAGCGAAAAGTAGCGTCTTCCTCAGGTTTATGGTAAACAAAGGTGTGTGTTTCGCAAGTTGTTGAAATACATAATAGAAAAGTACATTTAATCACTGGAGTGTGATCTGCAACTATGAAGTCAGAAGTCAAACGAGGTTGCATTGTTGATATATGTAAATATGCTCGCAATTAGCAAACGTAGTTGAAAGCAAAATTTGTGTTCATTACTGAATTCAGCAATTCAAGAAGAAGAAGAAAAACAAAAAGTAAAAGATTGCCTAACAGCATGAAGAAAATCCGGAAGCCTAAGAGCTACAAATCCCAAATTGAGTGCATCTATTTTAGAGCATTCAAGAGAGAATTCTTTCGTCCTACTACTTCCACGATAAGGCACATGAGTAATTAGGCGTTATTCAACGGTGGGAAGGCGTCTTCGTGCTACCGATATCCATCACAGGAAGACAGAAGAAAGAAATTCACAGAAGAACATCAAAATGATCGTGTGAGATATTCCCTTTAGTTTCATCCATGGTAAAGGAATTCTAGGGTTCTATAATATAGGGCTATGAAAAAGTATTTATCTAATGTAGAGGGAATTATACTTTTGCTTTCTTTCTTGACTGTCGTTTGATGGTGAACTCCACTGACATGCAGCCGTTTTTGAACAGGACAACTGCAGATGCTGATCAGCAGGGTTAGGATTTTTAGGCGCAAATTTCAGATGGAAAAAGAATGGGGAAAAGTGCTCAAGTAAGGTTAAAAAAGGGACAAACGGTACTGGTTTATTCAACAAATTCAAAGATTTCTCTTTCCTGTATTCTAGTTTATTGAATTACAAAAAGGTACATCAAGTTATCACTCTTCAGAAGAAGGAAAAAACACGAAGCTGTATTACTTCAAAACATTAACCATCTATATATTTTTAAAAACAAGTCTGTTTCCATTGAAAGATAGAATGTTTTTGTAGATGCTAAAGCTTGTTTCGACATTCACAGAAACCAGTGCGGCAAAGCTTGTATTCGCTCGTTATGGCAACTCTATAGATGTGGCGAATTCCTCAATGTCTGGATTCTTCTGCAGATTACACTCAAGTTTGTCTTTGGCAATGATGTCTAACTGCACCCTCATAGAAGGAAAAATATCCCACTGTTTTTCCTTTTTGAGACAGTACATGCCTTGTCACGGGGCAAAGTATTATTCAGAAGGGAAATATAAATCATAGCTAAATAATATAAATTATATCAAGAAGAGAAAATATAAATGTACAGTGAAAATGGGATGGGTAGAAAGACTTTAAACACATATAGGTTGTCACGGGCTGGTGGCACAAGATCCCGTTACGGTCGTGCGTTGAACCGAGGGAAAGGGGTGAATATGCACTGCCCGAGGGCACATAACGGAATACAAAGCGATGCTCTCCGCTGGTCAAGGGGCTGCTTTCTGGGCACTTGACAAAGAACATCCGCATGACTAAGATGCTGTTTTTGTAGTCCGTGGTGGAGTCGAACAGGCTACCTGTGAAAGAGAGGGAAATAGTTATTTTAATACTGACCAGAATACAAAAACATATCATTGCATCATACTAATAAATAATAATAGTCGCGGACGGGTAAACTGTAACTTCATAGTAGAAAATTAAGAAGTATACGCGTGTGTTCGACGGCAGAAAAAGGCCGAACTAATTTAATAAAGCACTTGTGTCTCACCACAACCTGAAAGAGTTTCCATGCTACTAAAATCCCTGAGCTAGGCCACCCACATACCCACACCATTCCCAATACCCATAACCTGCGCCCGGACACGAACCCGTAACCAATACCACCACATTTTCCAGACATTGTTCTTCTAATCGACAATAGCTGAGTCAGGTATTTATAACCATGGACACAATATATTTCTGTCTGCAAATTATTTATTTTCTCCGGTAACAGAAGGTGCTGTGCCTTGGACATTGCATCTACGTCGGCTGGATCCAAAGGAAGCACAAACTCTTTAATTTTGCCAAACTCTCACACAACATACCAGCATACGCAATCCAAGATCCGCAGCGAGTAATGATGGGAAATTTTGAGGAAGTAGGTGAGTGATTTTCCTGTAAACAACAACACGACTTGAAACTTCCAGAAGAATCTTTAGGCAGACTTGAATTGATTTGCAATGTCGTATTCGTTCCTTATGGATTCACAAACGGTGTGAAGAGCATGAACCAGGCATGTCACATGTTTCAACTTACGAAACAAAGGTTTCAATTGGTTAACAGTTGAAACCATGCATGAAGCCTGGTCCGCAACCACAAGCTCGATACCAGAAGGCCAGAGTTTCTGTCAGAAGTTCATAATTGGTTGGATTACTGTACTGGCATTGGCTTTCTGCAGCTTATACATTTTTAACAACATGGGCTTAACTTTCTCCCCTGCTATGGGAAAAACCAAAATGTTCAAAACATATCATTCCACTGAGTCTATGTTTTCATCCACAATGATTCCCGCATCGCAATCAGCTACTTTTTCCTTGATTCTTTGTGTTTTTTTCTTGGTAAACATCCTCCATGTAGTTTTTTCTTGAAGTACTGCAATCGGGCATTGACATCTTTGTGTGTTTTCAAGAAAGCCGTTGAAGGCTGGATGATTCACCTTATTGAGTGGAATTCCTTCAAATTTTGAAGAACTCTGTGGAAATGCATTTCATAATAGAGGTTGTCGGATTGCTTTGCTTGAAGAGTCTTATTCATTTGATCCTTAGAACTGGAAATGTGTTGTTTGATGTGACCTCGCTGGCGTTTTTCATCTAACAACATTTCTGAATCGCAAATAGTATATCGCATAGCAGTTCCATCAGTATCTATGAAAAATTCCTGAGAACAATAAATCGAGCACTGGACACCTTTGGCATGGTAAAATCTAGTGGTACACTCGTTTGTAACAATGAGCTTACACCAGCTCACTTTCTAACTTAAAGCGACTGTCACACAACTCTCTCTTGCACCCACCGCTCACTTGTCCACACTCTCTTATAACACCGCGACAATTACCAGAATATTCTCATTCTTGCTGGAATTGCAGTCTCAGCGATTTCTAGTAGCTTCGAGCAGAACCCAGTCTCAATTCTCGGAACTACGCGGGACTGCCGTCTCTGCGTGACCAGCCTCCGCCTCCACGCGAATATATGACATCTCTCACAGTAACAAACTCACATTCACGCACAGCAAGCTACTGTTTCCGGTTGGATAGAATCACTCATTGCCAATTGCATTATTGCGGGCTACTTTATAGCAGTAAAGCAAGAGAAAGAGGTTTTGTTGAACACACAATTATTTTCCATTGTTGCAGGTGTGCTTTCAACTACCGCGCGGCGTTTACCGAAGGAGGTAGGCTTACTATTTACACGTACACAGCCAGCTGAGGAGGCGTTAATTGAATGTTAAATATTTTATATTCATTAGAAATTTTATACAATAAATTAAAATTAAACTTAAAAGAAAAAAGGGGAAAGGGGGTTATGGACATGATAGGAGGGAAAAGGGACAAATGTCTCCAAAAGGGAAAAATGCCTCTTTCCGGAACTAGAAACAAAATGTTACTCTATGATATCTTTCCGAGCAGCTTTAATTTACCCTTAGAGACTTACTTCACCGGTAAAGTAAACAAAAGCAACAGGCTGGAATGGCTTATGATTGGTTGCTGAACGTTTTACTGCTTTTGACCATCACAAAATAGTTCCTCTTAAATTGCCGAGTGAGTTCTTAAATATCGGTTTACACTATGTGATGTCTAAGTAATATAGTAACAATGATTAAGAACATTTACTCATCATTTAATCTTCATTTCTTTATACAGGATGTTTCAAAAATACGGGGCATAATTTCAGGTATGTATTTCCCACATGTAGACAATCAAATTAGTTCATTATAACATGTGTCCGGAAATGCTTCATTTCCGAGTTATGGCCTTCATAGCATTGAAATTCACTGGAACGTTTTTCTTTCCGCAGGTTGTTGTCATTACAGAAGATGTTCAAAATGTCCACCTCCTGCTTGAATACAGACCTCACATCGATGGCTCATTGACCTGCGAACACGATCCCAAACTCCAGGAATATTGCATATGTCCTCACAACATGCCACAATTCAATTCCGAAGGGATTCCAAATCCGGCACCGGAGACGAATAAACCAATGATTTTAAATGACCCCACAAGTAGAAATCGAGAGGGTTCAGATCAGGTGAGCGAGGAGGCCAAGCAATTGAGCCACCTCTACCTATCCATAGATCAGGAAACCTTCGATCCAAGTACCGGCGAGCCGTAAGACTGAAGTGTGCGGGAGCGCCATCATGCAAGAAGTGAATGTGTTGATTGATCAGTGGAGTGTCTTCGAAAACGTCAGATATGGTGTTTTCCAGGAAGTTTGTGTACGTCTGCCCCGTAAGTCTGTTTACAAGTACATGGGGTCCAACTAATCGATCACCAATGATACCGGCCCACATGTTGAGGGAGAACCGCACCTGGTGATGAGATACAACAGTTGCACGTGGGTTTTCATGCGACCATACATGCTGATTGTGGAAATTTGTTATGCCATCTCCTGTGAACTGTGCTTCATCTGTAAACAATACGACGGCAGAAAAGTTCGGATTTACACCACACTGCTGCAAGAACCACTGACAGAACCTAACTCGTGCAGGGTAATCTGCTGGTGACAGGGCCTGTACACGTTGCAAATGATAAGGATAAAACTGATACTCGTTCAACAGTCTCCAGACAGTCGTATGAGGAACATTGGCTTGCAACGCTAACCGTCGTGTGCTGATAGAAGGAGTCCTGTCCACAGCCTCCAGAATCTCCTCCTGCACTTCTGGAGTTGTAGATCTTGGTCGTCCCCTTCCCAAACCAGGAGAGGTGAATGTTCCATACTCGCACAGACGGGAATGGAGACGTACAAATGTCTTCCCATCTGGATATTGTCGCTGTGGGTACCTCTCCTGGTACAAACGACGAGCCAGCGCAGCATTGCCGTCCGCCTTACCGTACATGAAGTGTATCTCTGGCAGCTCTTGATTTGAATACATGTCGCACAGTCTTAACGCCTAAAGAACACTGAATGTAACCTTCCTCAGAATGAACTATCAGAGCGCCCTCCTAATGTCTCCTTTGACGGCAAAGACCTGCGGAAAGAAAAATGTTCCAGTGAATTCCAATGTTGTGAAGGCCATATATTGATTGTCTACAGGTGGGACTTTCAATGTTGTAAAGGCCATAACTCGGAAATGAAGCATTTCCGGACACATGTTATAATGAACTATTTTGATTGTCTTCATGTGGGAAATACATACCTGAAATTATTCCCCGTATTTTTGAAACACCCTGTATAAAAATGCATATCTGTTGTGCAGTTTAACGGCTGCTTCTGCTCAATAAGAATAGCTGAAATATGTAATATTAGTGTGGTGAAACATAAGCAAGGAAATAATTATTCCTAATGTATGTACTAAGTTTTGTGAAATAATATTCTTAGCTTAACAGTAGAAACTACTGATGTTTCCGAAAGCAGCATAAAGTGTGTAAAACTTTTAAATTAGCCTGGGTGTGACACCTTGTGCAAGCAGATTTTCAACAAGTGACAGCCGAAATTGCCGAAAATGCAGTGAATATGTGCCACACATTGTTAGGGAAGAGTAAACAAAGTAAGATTTGGAGGGAATTGTGGACATTGTCGTTGGCCCACCAATTATAAGTCTCCGTTAAGATTACGGACCGTCTCCTTAGCGCGCTAGGGAGAGCTGGTCCGGGGTGCATTCAGCCTCGTGAGGTCCTTGGGAGGCCAACTGAGGAGCTACTTGATTGAGAAGTAGTAGCTCCAGAACAAGAAGACTGCATTAACCGGCTGGGAGGGACGAGGCGAAAATGCTACGGCAGTTGGTATTCAGCACCTCCGACATCGTTGGCAGCGTGTGGTGATAGTAGTAGGGGACTACTTTGAGGGTCTTTAGGCCCACGTGTGTCATGTCATCTGTATGTGTACTGTGTTGTCATTCTTTTGCACCGTGAAGGCCGTATTGTCCTCTATGCTGCCGTAATAAATTCGTGGCACACACTTACGCACACTGTACAATGATTAAAAATCTGATGTGTTCTATTCACAAGACTTTTTCTACCTCTATGTTAAAACATTATTGTTTAAAAGCCCATTCTTCTATTTACTTCAAGCTAATCGACCTAAAAAATTAGCAGAAATGGTCTTTTTAGTTAATTCCTTGTAAGTAGAAGGGAAATATGAGAGTACCATAGGCTAAAGTGATAGTCAAATATTTTAAAACCTGGTTGCTATGTGATTGAGATTCTTTTGTTTGTATGGCTAGGAGCTGTCAAATTCCCGAAGGAGAAAAATATAAGTATTTTAAATCTGAAACCAATAACAAGGAATATCTCGTAAATGGCCAGCTCAACAGTGTATTTTAACGAGATCTACATGTTTTGTGTAGTAAGTTTTTTTCTATCTCCTATAGTTTACCATCTATGCAAAATTCATCCTGAATAAAGAGGCCTTCAGTGGCAATTCCCAGCAAATTCAAGATGTGCATTTTATTTTTCATGTAAATATCTTTAATATTCAGTATTTTAATGAAATACATTATAGCCCTTTTTGAGAAAATAAACATTTTCGAACATTTTTCCATGCAAAGGGTAGTCTGGGGTGGGGGGGCTCTTTTGAAAATCTTCATGTTCCATCCTTGGGGGATAGTAAACTTAAATACTAAGTTTACTATTTAACGGATGCACTACAATACCTTCCCTTTACACTATACATAGTACGTGTAGAGAAAGTAAACATTAAGGGAGTATAACTAAGTAAACAGAATGACAAATAATAACCAATGGAGTTGCCTACCACAAAGTCATATTTCAGGACAATATGTGAGTGACTAAAGGTGACATTTTTACCACTTATTACACACAATAATAGTGATATTTTTGCCATGTACCAAAATTCTAGCTTACATAGTTATTTAAATACGAGGGTCGTTTTTTCTACTTCCAATAGGCAATAAATAAAAGACAAGTTCATAGAAAACAATTATTTTATTACTAAACTTTTGTCCCTTATGGTTACTTTTCAACATAATCACCGAAAAGATTGAGACATGCGTCGTACCTGTGCACGAGCTTTTCAATGCCCGCTTCAAAAAATGTTGCCGCCAATGATTTCAAATGAACATTGACGTTGTTTTGAATACCTTCGTTGGTTTGAAGGTGCTGCCCTCCTAGCCACGCCTTCAGTTCAGGAAAAAGGTGAAAATCGCTGGGTGCCAGTTCAGGACTGTACGTCGGATGACCGAAAATGTCCCATTGAAATTGTTCAAGGAGCAGTGTGCGGACGAGCGTTGTCATTGATCAACACAATTCCTGAAGTCAGCATTCTTATTCGTTTGTTTTGATTGGCTCTCCGCAAACGTCCTAAAGTACGAAGCTTTTCAAAACAAATTCAATGCTCATTTGAAATCATTGGCGGCAACATTTTCTGAAGCGGTTATTGCAAAGCTTGTGTACAGGTACGATAAATTTCTCAATATTTTCGATGTGTATGTTGAAAAGTAATCATAAGTGTACAAAACTTTTAGTAATAAATAATTGTTTTCTTATTTCCGGCCTATCGGAAGCTGAAAAAAAGACCCTCGTTATAATTTTTCATCTTCTAGATGTATTGTTCTAAGAAAAATAAGTCACGTGATGTATTTTTAAATATGTTGTCACAAAAAGGTCCAATACTACAGAAACTGAGTTTAGAAACAAACTGTCATATTATATTTCTTATGTTAGCCATAGTTAGGGTAGAATCATCTCCAAAACTCTTAATTTTTCACAGAGTAATAATTTATTTCTGAATAATGGAAAATTATTTACAAAAAGTAAATGACCATTTTCTGTTATGTGCTTTTGAAAGACAGATATAATTATTGAAACAAATTAGTGAAAAAATGCATCGTGTGAAGCTTTTTAAGTATGGAAAAATGTTTGCGAGAAAATAAAGTTTAAAGTTGGAAGTGGCTATTAATAAGTATGTGCCTACCCATGTGTAGCTTTAGCTAATTGGAATTAAAGTGCTCCTAGAGGGAAAAATTATATATTTATTTAAAGTTTAGAATTCATATTATATTATGAGAATCATCTAAATATTCAGAATCTTTCTTTTCACACATTAAGACAGTACTAATGAATGCAAGAAGATGTAAATATTCAATAAGCAAGACAATTGAAATATACATTTGTAATATAGAAACAGATTATAATATTATTAGGGATATGAGCATAAGCTTAGCTATAAAAGAGACGAGATAGCTGAAACTATACATGAGTCACAAAAGAGAAATGTTTTGCAACATTTTTCTGGACAATAGCCAGGAAGTTGAGGTGAAACGTATAAAAGAATAACCTAAAAAGACAACATAGGCTTGAGGGGATCGTGAGATTGTGAATGTTACTAGAAGGTTACTGAGAGTTAGCTGCCCAAGTTAAATAGTAGGATGGTTTCTATTTGCTCACGAAAAGAGACGCTACTGGAGCGGGAAAAGCAAGCCAATAGAATAACATTTTAATGGTTAGGCACAACATGGGTATTCGATATTTATTCTACAGAGACGCAAGTGCTCACACAGTTAGTCCTTATTTTCTGCACAGCTCAGTTCGTCTTTAGGTAGCAGTGCAGTACTTCGGTCCTACGTAAGAAATATGATACGCGACATCTAAGTTTCATTTATAAGTGAACGCGTTTTAATACAGTTTCAGCTAGAAGCTCGGAGAATTATAAAGAGTATAATATAATTTGTGAATATTCATAGTAACAGTTTAAATAAATTACTCAAACTAAAAGTCAAAAACGTATTATCTGTGAAGTAGTCCCTTTTACTGTTCACATCCTATCAAGACATACTTGCTCGACCGAAGAATCCATCTAGCTTGAGCAAATATGATTAATATATTGAAACATAATTAGTAATAAAAATAATCACACATAATTAAGGGTAATCTTGACCGTCGTAGGATGCATCCATCACCTTTAGCAGCAATACTCTCAAGATATGGTCAATTTGGAGAGCAGACAGATTCAAGATTGTGGCAGATCCCTCACGTGTGTGCAGGTAAAATGTATAACTACTGCAGCATATTGATAGTGGGGAAGACTTATACTAGAAGGAGAAGTCCTTCGTGAAAATGTATAGCGATCGAGTGGGCAACTGCTGCTAGATAGTTTTGAAGCTGTAAGGGCAATTTAAGAAACAATTACTGAAGAGTATGAATTTCGAAGCCATGCAACCGACCATACGTGTTGGAACACAACGCAGGAAGCTTTCTGAACTATCAAAGTGGTCAGGAAGGTATATATTAGTTAAATAAGTGAACACAAATGCATATTTTATCCCAATCTATTAGTATAGTACAGATTTATACACGTTAGAGCATACACACATCCACACACTCACAAATATTTATATAATCACATACTTATTGATGTACCCATATATATCCACACACTCACTCTTACACTCAGGCACACATACGCGCTCACATATAGAGTACCTACGCTGATTCTCACTGACTCACTCACACATATACACTCTCATACTTATTTACATACCCATACCTATCCACGCACTCACTCTTACACAGGCACACAGACACGCTTACAATCATACACATATATGTACGCTCACACTCACTGACTCACTCACACATATACACTCTCATACTTATTTACATACCCATACCTATCCACGCATTTACTCTTACACAGACACACAGACACACTTATAAGCATACACATATATGTACGCTCACACTTACTGACTCACTCACACATATTTATATATTCTCATACTCATTGGCATACCCATACATATCCACACATTCACTTTTACACTCAGGCACACATACACGCTCACATATAGAGCACACTTGATTCTCACTCACACATATACTCTCATACTCACTGACACATCCATACATATCCACACATTCACTTTTACACTCAGGCACACATACACGCTCACATATAGAGCACACTTGATTCTCACTCACACATATACTCTCATACTCACTGACACATCCATACATATTCACACAATCACTTTTACACTCAGGCACACATACACGCTCACATATAGAGCACACTTGATTCTCACTCACACATATATTCTCATACTCATTGACATACCCATACATATTCACACATTCACTTTTACACTCAGGCACACATACACGCTCACATATAGAGCACACTTGATTCTCACTCACACATATACTCTCATACTCACTGACACATCCATACATATTCACACAATCACTTTTACACTCAGGCACACATACACGCTCACATATAGAGCACACTTGATTCTCACTCACACATATATTCTCATACTCATTGACATACCCATACATATTCACACATTCACTTTTACACTCAGGCACACATACACGCTCACATATAGAGCACACTTGATTCTCACTCACACATATACTCTCATACTCACTGACACATCCATACATATTCACACAATCACTTTTACACTCAGGCACACATACACGCTCACATATAGAGCACACTTGATTCTCACTCACACATATATTCTCATACTCATTGACATACCCATACATATTCACACATTCACTTTTACACTCAGGCACACATACACGCTCACATATAGAGCACACTTGATTCTCACTCACACATATACTCTCATACTCACTGACATATCCATACATATTCACACAATCACTTTTACACTCAGGCACACATACACGCTCACATATAGAGCACACTTGATTCTCACTCACACATATACTCTCATACTCATTGACATACCCATACATATTCACACATTCACTTTTACACTCAGGCACACATACACGCTCACATATAGAGCACACTTGATTCTCACTCACACATATACTCTCATACTCACTGACATATCCATACATATTCACAAACTCAATCTTACACTCATTCACACATACACGCTTACACTCATATACATATATACTCACACACATAAAAGTAAATTAGGGCCTGGGGAATAACGTTCTTCATGCAATCTACAACGGCGCAATAGACCCTACTTTAACTTACGGATCGCATATATGGGGAGAGGCTCTACACAGACAAAGGGATCCAAATAAGCTCCAGCACCAAAGACAATTTAACATTAAACAAGCAAAACCGTATAGGAACCTTTTCATATGAAACTTCTTGCGTCATACCTAGAAATCAACCCATCGACATCACTGTTGCCGGGAAAATACTGGAGCCGAGTCAACACATGGAGGAACAGACTACGACACATCATTAGATTTAACAAACTGGAGCCATCCAGCTGAAAAGTCATACATAAAGAAGCATACGAGAATGGAGAATATGAAATAACAATGTATATAGGCGGCGGCAAAACAGAAAATAGCAGCTGCTGCATTATATAGCAGGAGAAACTGTCGTAATAGATCTAAAATATAGATCAAATCCGAAGTGCTCAAATAATCAAGCAGAACAAACAGCAATTATTAAAGCGCTTCGTAAAATGCACGCTTTTCAGGATAGACGGATTGCCAGTAACAGCAGTATGCTTCACAGACAGTAAAACAACGATTCAAAGCACAATCCTAAAATAGAAAATATTCTAAGGTAGTTAAACATTTAGAAGAGCGACAGTGAAAATGTATTTGAACCGGGTGAGAGCTCACATAGGAATACGTGACATTGAGTTAGTGGACAGACTGGGAAAACAAGCTGCTAAAAACGAACAGGTTCCATAAATCTCAAAAAGGAATTAATACTGCAGGAGTAGCAGAAGCAAAAGAGTAATAAATAAATCCTTCTTTCTATGACTCAAGAATAGACTAAAGCAGGGTACAACATATACCATAATTCACAGCAATAGTCAGAAGGCATGGAAAAGTAAATGACATTTTCGCCAATTCCGTATAATGCAATATCCATAATGTGTCAATAGCAGAGCAGTATAGTCTGTTAATTTATGAATCTCAGAATAAAAACATCTAAGGACAGAATTGATCAAAGATATAAATGGTTATAGGAGTAATTAGCCAGACTTATTGCAAAACATTTGAAAACATTCAAGGGGTTTATCCAATCATTATCATTCTGCACTACCTCATAAAGAATTATTAATGTAATCAAAGTTTTACATTTGATAGGGTGATTTTCTAAGATAGAATTGTACACACACACATATATAAAATATATGGTCATTACATTATGAAGTAACCCCTCTCGCGGTTTCTACCCACTGCACGACAGATCCAAGAGTAGCCGGGAAAGTGGTGACATCAAAGGCACACTAGGGTCCTAACCTTAAATAAATGCTGAAAATGTTGACCCTCTGCTCCCAAACTTGTAGCATACCAAATAACAATGCTCTCACTCACACACCTTAGCTCTGCAGCAGAAATCCCTGTGTAATCTACAGAAACTTAGTGTTATGAACGTGCAATAAGCCTAGACGAGTGAGCGAGAATATTTTCGCATGTATATGAGCAGAAATTCAGCAATTCCGGAACTTACCTTAAAGTATGTGTGTATTTCAGTGCGTCTTTGCCGGAACCACTTTCCCGGCGATACTAGGTTCTCTTGCGCAGTAGAGAGAGGCCGTGGCGGGGGTTACCTTATAATTTAACAACCCAATACGTAACACCTTTAACAGACTTTTATCTTGCACTCTTGACAACCATGCATTTAAAAATACTCTACTAATAATCAAAATGCACTAACTATAAACCTCACTTAAATGAATATCAGATAGGAGATTTTAGATGTGATCATGTTACAGTAAGAACAAAACAGGGCTTTAAAATGCTTTTACTCTAATAAATTGGCCGCTTGGATGAAGGTAGCAAAACTCTAAAACAAGTTTGTTATAAAAATAATCTACACACATTTCTATCAATATTTAAAACTAAATGCTATAAAGTTATCAACATTATCCTATCAACATTTAAATTTTGTTTGTTTATAGACGCTCTTTAACTGTTGTGGTTCTTAGCGTTCCATTCTGTACTGGACGTGAAAAACAGCATCATTTTGCTCCGAGACATCTTTATTGGGCTTGAGGTTCTTTTATGTGTCGAAAATCTGCGAAACGATACCACTAGCTTCACATCCCTCCCACAGGAAGCTGTGCTAAGGATTTTTACACCCGAAAAATGCCACAAATACCTTGGAACTAATTACCTAGTTACACCACTAGTGTTGCGGTCATAAATTGAAACCTCTCGCGCATACAAAGCTGGAGGGCAGAGCATGCTTTTTGCTGTATGTCCAGTATGCTGAAAAGGCTTTAAAATGGTTTACAAGTGTTAAGGTTTAATACTGAACATGGTGCATTTCTGTGCTGTATATAACTGTACCAACCGCCGGAAGATTGATTCCGAGATCACTTTCCATCGGTAAGTAAAATTACATCATAACATTCGTGATTTGTGCTTCAAATTCATTCCGATTTGATCCCGTGGGCTTCCACGATCACTATGCGAATGATAATTTACTTTAGGTTTCCAATCCATAAACCAGAATTACTAAGTAAGTGGTTAGCTGCTATGAAACGTGACAAATTTGTGCCATCGGAATACCACAGGTTATGCTAAGTGCATTTTCCGAAAAACAACTAGCAAGAAAATAAAGACAAGATGATGCAGCTCCTTCAATATTTAGTTTCCCTTCTCATCTGGCAAAGCTAATGAGAATAACGAGAGGCCGCGCTGTGGCCAAGGGTTGGGCCTTTCGACTTTCATCTTGGGTTCAATCCCAAGTGACCGCATGTGAGATTTGTGGTGGACAAAGCGGCGCAGCGACGGCTTTTCTTCGGGTTCTCCGGTTTTCCCCACCATCACATTCCACCGCTGCTCCATCTTTATATAATGCATCCCAGTGTTATCGCCTGCAGTGCCACAAGTAGTAAAAGCGGGTGTCAACCTCTACAAAAAAAAAAAAAAGAATAACGAGAACTCTAATTTCATTCTTTCAACTATTTTGTATAATGTTCATTAGCATTGTAAGCCAGAGCTAAAATGCAATAGTATAATTTGTCCTAAATTAAATTTTTACCCGAAATCTTGATTTACTTAGTTTTCAAATCTGTAATTTCAGACTGAAACATAACCTCGCAGGGTGCTAAAAAGGAATTTGGCAAATGTTTTAGAATATAAAGAAGAAGATACCAATTCTAATGGTTGAATAAATACTGAGCAGATTGTAGAGGAGCATAATTATTCTCTCAGTTTCAGAAAAGGATGCAAATTAGTGGAGATAGAATTACAAAGGAAATCTGAAAAATTAGAAATTACACATACAAAAATAAATCTGAGAGTCAGGAAAGCTCAATTTACAAACTTAAAGAAGCAGTTGCAGACTTGAAAAAATATAGTTAATGAGCATGCAATATCAGTTTTACAGAGCAACTTTCCTGACATTGTGCTTGATATGAAATCTAGAGCTTCTGGGAAAGAGAAGGGTCAATTTTCCAATTTTCTAAAAAAAGTTTGCCATTACAATGCACTTTTACACACCAGCAGCATATGAATATCTCAGGAAGAGCTTGAACAAAACATTACAACATGTAAACACTTTACGAAAGTAGCATAATGGAGTAGGAGGCAAACCTACAAGAGGCTCTTCCTGCTTTAGAAGAACGCAGTAAGTGATTTCGGTTGCGCTTATGGATGATTAAATGTCAATCAAGAAATCGATTGCGTGGAATGGAAATTATTTTGTTGGGAATGTTGATTTGGGGGAAAGAGTATGCTTATAAGAAAGAGAAGAGGCCAAAGAGGTTCTGGTGCTCATGGTGGTAGCAGTGAATGACTCGCGGAAGATGCCAATTGCATATTACCTAATGAATGGGTTAAATGCAGACAAAAAAAAAGAATATCCTTGAGGAAGCCATAAAAAGATTAAATCGTATAAATTTAACTGTAATTTGTTACAGGTGATGGTTTAAGCTGTAATATTTCAATAGGAATTAAGTTTGGCTGCAACTTTTTGGCAGAAACACTAGATCCAGCTTTCCAGATAGATGGACAGAATATTCAATTTATGTTGGATGCATCTCACATGATAAATCTAATGCGAAATATATTTGGTGAGTTTAAAATTTTAAAATCTTACAAAAGAGAAGTAATAAATTGGAAATTATTGAATTGCTGGAGAATATTCAAGAAACTGAAGGTCTGGTTCTAGCAAACAAATTTGCAAAGCATCACATAAACTTTTCTCAACAAATAATGAAGGTAAAATTTGCTGTTCAAGTACTCGGCGCTTCTGTTAGTAATGCCCTTTTCTTCTTGTGCAATGACTTGGGTATAAATTAATTTCAAGGTTCTGAAGCAGCTGTAGAGTTTTGCTTCTTTTTTGATAAATTGTTTGATCTTTTTAATTTTAAAAACAGACTTGCCAAAGGATATATCTGTTCTGTCTCAAAAAAATAAGATGCCATATTTTGAGTTCCTAGATTTTGCAGAGACCTACTTGCTAGGGCTGAAAACTCAGTATGATATACTGAGAAACTGGAGTAATTGGCTTTCTATCGCTCTCTAAAGGTGTGTGAAATATTTTTACAGATGTGGTTGAAACAGATAAAATACAATATTTGGCCACTTATAAATTTAGTCAAGACCACGTGAAACTGTTTTTTCAACAACATTCGCAGTAGGCTTGGGTGGAATAACAACCCCACTGCTTTACAGTTTAAAGCAGCTTACAATAATTATTGGTTTTAAATGAAGTGAGACACTGCAGAAAACGCATGCAGCAGTTTTTATTTCACCTCGTTCGCTCTTAGTGAGTACTCAGAGAATGTGGTGACTTAGAAAAAATAACGGAGGCCTTCAAATACCTTTCAGAGACATCATAACAGTTTGTAGTTTATGTGAGAAGATTATAAGGCAGGTAAATTTGCACCCTAAAGAAACTTTTACCAGCCATGTCAAAAGATTAGTGTTAAACAGGATTGATATGGCTGCGATATTCTCCTGTCTGCATGATGATGTTTTCGTGCCCCGAAAAGCACATTTTAAGAATTATCCACTTGGTGGTTATCTTTTATGTAAAAATCAGTTGTCATCATGCAGCAATATCTTACAGCAGTGTGCTACACAAGAAAATAGTCGACAGCATCTCTCTAAATCAATTTTGTTTATGAATCAATAGGCGAGAATCTCATATATTCTTTGTAGAGTTTAACTATTTTTGAAAAAAAATACTACATTAAGTAGTAATTAATTACAATTCTGTATTTGTTTATGATTTATTTCAGGAAGCACAGATCATATTCTCCTGTGGGGCACATTAATATGCCTATCTGATAATCTAACACAAATATACCATAAATGTTTACTTAAGATCTTGAATATAGTTTACTGAAAAGGAATACAAGTACCTAATTTCCTATTTATTTTATTTATATACTGTGCATACTGTCTCTGAAAATCCAGTATCGCATGTGTTGTTTTTTTCTGCTAAAGCGCTTATTTATGTTTGCTTTTATTTACACACCGCCTTAGGAAATATGTGCGTATCACCACTTTGACCTTCTATAACAACTGCTTAAATTGTTGAAGTATAAGTTAAAACAGTACTCCTCGATTAACTATCGCACCCATATTTCCAGGCTTTTGAAATAAAAATAATTAAATAAGAATTCTTTCATCAGCTTAGATTCAAGCGCAGCATATTTTGCATTTTTATTTCAGCATTTTGACCGCTTTACTACAGAGACACTCTTAACAACTCCGGTTTATAATTCTTGTTGACGACTTTGTGTATTACAGTAAAAATTCATGCATGTGAATTTCTCTACATCTCTGTGACAAATTAAAGTTAAAAAGCTTATTCTTCTATATACGAGTACTTCTTGCTAATCGATTAGCAGACATGATCTTATTATTTGCTTCCTTGTAAGTAGCAGGGAAATAAGGCAGTATCCTATGCTAAAACGATAGCCAAATCCTTTAAAAGCTGGTTTCATATGTATTAAAGGGTTTCTTTGCATGTCTAGGTGTTGACACATTCCCGTATGAGTAAGTATTTTAAAACAGAAACCAATAATAAGGAATTTATCAAAAATGGTACACTCAATGAAAAAATATGTATGAAATAAATTGTGGTTCTATCGAGATCTACATTTTTTGTGTAATATTTTATTTTCTATCGCTTACGTTAACTGGTTTAAGCAACATTCAGCAAAACTCATTCTGAATAAACAGGTCTTCAGAGGCTGTTCCCAGAAATTCATGATCCTCGTTTTATTTGGCATGTAAATATCTTTAATATACGGCATTTTAATAAAAATCGTTACAGCCATTTTGGAGAAAATCTAAATTTTCGAAATGTTTTCCCCGTAAAGGGTAGTTTGGGCATCCTTGGAAGAGACTAACCTTAAATACCAAGTTGGGTTTTTTACCGGCTTTTCGTTTTTGAGTTATCGTGTTCATGGAAAAACACACAAACACGGATGTTTTTCTAAAACTTCTTTTTTTATTCAGGAGACCCTTAAACGTATATTTCTATTCAAATCTCGGTATCAAATTTTTGGGTGGAATGCAATAACTTCTCTATACGCAAAGTGGGTACATAGTACGTGTAGAGAAAGTAAACAACAGAAAGTATATATGGAATCAGTAAGAAAAAACGGTGAAAACAGAATTAAATTGAATTATGCTTTCGGTGATGCCTACATTCCGTTTTATAAAGCACTTTATATGCGATATTCAACTTCAATCATAATATTTACTTTTGTTTTGTTCAGTTGTGGGATGAAATTCCCTCTAGTCAATGCAGTGATTTTATGCAACTCCCAACAGGATATTCAAGGTCTAATCCCCGTTAATAAATGCTGACAAATATAAAGAACGTGTTGTAATTATTTCCAACTCAGGTATCCTTATGACGTAATTACAGCTGTTTTAAATGTCACTGTTTTCCCATTACAACCAATTTATTGCGCGCGTTCTTGCACGCCTTTTGCCCTACACTCAATTCTTCAATTTCCGACACTCATAGCTGTCTGCGCAGCCAGACGTGTGGGGGCTTGAAATTCTATCTCTCTCCACCTGGTTTGAGCCTGCGACCTTGGCTAGCATTTTCCTCTTAGAACACGGAGGACGACTATAATCGTATCTGCTAAGTCAGCCGGTCCCCATGGCCGCGCTCGCTAAAGCGTCTCGCTGTGGTGCTTCGTGTGCAGGGGATCGTGGGTTCGAGTCCCGCCTTGGGCATGGATGTTATATGTTTGCGCAATGTGTATATGTTTGTAAAAAGAAACAGTAAAACCAGTAATCAGTAAAACCTACGGGGGGAAATGTAAATAGGTATACAGTACCGGAGTCCTGATCAGACTCCGTTACTGTTTTTATAAAAAAAAAAAAAAAAGTCATTAAAGCTAAGAAAATATAACATATGTCGCCTTCAGTAGAGATGTCTGTTATAATGGTCAACATTTTGATTTCGGTGTCGGGGTAGCTCAGTATTTTCGTTTGTTACTCTTGTTCTAAGGGTTCAAGTTCTAATCGCGGCTCAGCGGTGACGATTTTAGGTCGGTCCTCTCCACACCCACACCTCTGATTAGCTCATGTGTATTATCATTAGGGCCAAACGTGGGTCAGAGTTCACGGTAAAATCTCTATGCCCTCCCATTGTGCCGTCATCCTCATCATCACCCCGAAATCGGAGCTATCGGACTCCGCCCGTTGGATCCAGTTGTCGCTTCGTGGAATGTGGCAATTCCTGGAGGTCCCTCAGATCATTCGAGGAGCATTGGAAGACAATAACAATTTTATTTTTTTTATTTTATTTTCATTTTGATCATTAATGTTTATTTCGAAATTTTCAACATAAAATACCTGAAATTAATAAAATGTCCAAATTTCCCCAGCCTTAGCCACTGATATTGTTGGCAGAAATTCCTTACTACAGAAGCCTTAGAACACATTGTTGTCATGATATATGGTGTACCACTGGTCAGCATCATTTTGTATTTCACATTTTTGAACAAAAACCACAATGAATTTCAGTATTCACTTGAAACTTTCTAAGGCCAAAAGTCAAAAAGTCTGTTGTATTGTCAAATAAACACAAAATTTACCCTCTGCTATCTCAAAGTTTTATTCTTCAAATTGTATGTACCCATATTTCACAGTGATCAATTCTGATGAATCTTTGCAAACATGTATAGCCCGCCATAAGCTTTAATTGCATGCACGGAAATTCTAATAGGTGTTAAATTTCATAACGATAACAATGCTCGCCTTTGAAATTAAATATACATTTTGGAACATTACGTTCATAAAATTAATTTAAATATACAAATAGTTAGAAACGTTCTTGCAAGTAATTATTTTACTATAATTAAATAAGTACGTGCAAAGTTTCAAGCAAATGTCTGTGAAGCTTATTTTTAAAACGGCACACAAAAGAAATTCTAATTTTGAAAAATTATGTTTCTGTTTGACAAAAATATTCCTTCAATTTTATTGGCGTCAACCTCAAATATGTATAATATAGCAATGTAAATAATATCAAAGTTTCACAAATTGGTGATCAAAAGTAAATTGCTTTTCTAATATCTTACATTTTAATCGATATCTCCTCTTAAACACTGCAAAAAGAAATTTTGCAAAAGTATTAGAACACAAACAATATTAAGTAATAATCGATTTTAATTTTAAATTTGCTTATAAATTATTTCAGGAAGAACAGACCATACTCTCCTGTTTACTTAACGTCTTGAATATAGGTTACTGAAGAGGAAGAATTTCACGTTTATTTCATTTTTATACTGTACATACCATCTCTAAAAGTCCAGAGTCGCATTTTTTCCCCTGCTAAATCATTTTATTTTATTTGTTTGTTTTTATTTATTTGCATACCGCCTTAGGTAATATCGTCATATTACCACTGTGGCCTTCTATAACAACTGCTTAAATCGTTAAGGTGTACATTACAACTGTACTTCTCGATTAACTTAACACACATTCAGTATCGCATTCATACTTCCAGGTTCTTAATGCTGGGGAATAAGAATAGCTTCATCAGCCTAGAATTGAACCCAGCATATTTTCAATTTTTAATTCAGCATTTTGACCATTTTATCGCTTAGACACTCTTAACAAACCCTCTTTATAATTCTTGTTGACGACTTTGTGCATTTAAGTAAAAAGAAGAAAGTATACATGGACTGAGAAGAAACTGAGAAAACGGAATTAAAGCTAAACTATGCCCTCTGTAATGCTTACATCCTGTTCGTAAAACACTTTAAATGCAGGTTTGCAATATTTAAGTCCAATGATAGTATTTACAGTATAGTGAATGGCGAGCTTTTATTCAACTTCCAGTCGCCCTCCGTGGTGTAATGGTTACATTGCTGACTTCATGTACCCAAGATCGCGGGTTCAAACCCGGCGGAGGACGATGGATTTTTTCGGGTGTAAAAATCCTTAGCATGGCTTCCTTCGGAAGGGAAGCAAAGCCGTTGGTCCCTGTCGTAGATTTACGGCACGAAAAAGGACCGCAAACCTGATAGAGACGCTTCTGAGCAAAATTAAGTGGTATTTCACACCCAATTTACAATGGGAGGCAGTGAACCACAGCAGTTAAAGAGCATCCATAAATAACACGCCATTTACATTTTACATTTTCTTGAACTTCCAACAGTACACTCAAGGTCTAATCCCTGTGCATAGATGCTGAGGATCATAAAGAACGTGTTGTCGCATTTATTTCCTACTCAGGCATCCTTATGACGTAATTAATTATAGCTGTTTTGAATTTCACTGTTTTCCCATTACAACCAATGCATTGCGTGAGACCTTGGGAGTTTCTTGCCCTCCACCGCACTTCTACATTTTACAACACTTTAACTGGTCTGCGCAGCTAGGCGTGTAGGGGCTTGGTGGTACCAGACCACCGACTCCGTGTTTCATCTCCGTTTACTGACGCACATTCGCAGGTCCTTGAAATCGTGACATTGCCTGGAAAACAATCCAATGTAAACATCGCATTATTAGAGACACCATAACCCCGGATCAATAAAGTCACTCGACAGCACAGATTATTGAGCACCCTCGAGTCGAGGAACGACGCGTAAATATCCGGACCCATTAAAATGGCTCTGGAGCTATACAGTTTGTACGACTTAAGCCCTTCGTATACATATTGCTTTAGCAGGGCCTATAGGTGACCACAAACTTCTTTTCATCTTTGAATCGCTTTGATTAGAGGAGTTTTATTATTTCCCTTAAGGTACTACTGGAAACGATTAAACGTAACAAATAGATCTGGTCTAGTGAGCTTATTTACTTGTAAAATGTTTGCGGTAAACAAACTCATTATTAATACGAGGACTCTCAACGCAATGGCTTCGTAATGTGCTTCGACTGCATACGAGGGTGAACGACAATTGTGTGAAGTAGTGCAGGCTGACGCAACTTTGAGAAACTGAGAGGAACCCTTCAGGTAATGGTTTGCCGATTGTCCTCTACACAGCCATGTCCAACTATGCATTCGTTTTAACTCAACATTTACAAAGTAGGATTGATATACTGTAAATATCACGAGGAATATTTGCGAAAACATAGCACTTCGAAGTTTTCGCGAGAGTCTGCAAACATAGTATTAAATTATTACGGCCGTGAATTTCGATACAAAGAAGGAATTGTTCACCACATCCTAAAGAATAGCCGTTGGCATCCATACAGAACGCTGCTCTTGCAGGATCTGTTTGAGGATAGATTTGACAGTAAACGTCACAATGGTGCCGAGGTGTTGGGTTTCCAGGTAAGGTGCTAGACCAAACCCGGTGTGTCTTAAGGAATGGTCGCGCGGTTACACCACTCGCCTCTCACCTAGACGGCTCAGGTTCGATCCCAAGCGACCGCATGTGAGATTTGTGATGAACAAAGCGGCGCTGGGGCGGGTTTTCCGGTTCCCCCCCCCATCGCATTCCACCGGTGTTCCATCGTCATTCATGTATCATTAGTGTGCCATAATTAGTTAAACTGGGCGTTAAACGCTACAAAAAAAAAAAAAAAAAAAAAAAAAAAAAAAAAAAAAAAAAAAAAAAAGGACTGAGAGATCCATGATATTCAATGGATTACATTATTGGTCAAATGGAATTCTTGAGTTGTGGAACACTGGATTCTATTTATTTCAGGATCATCTGGCTCACTACAGATTTCGACGCTTCCGGATAAATACACTAGCGCACTAGTAACGAAACACGCATATCAGTAGATAAGTCAGAAAATATTTATACCACTACCCGAGAAAATGGATTTAATGGATCTACGTTTTGACACTCGGAATTAACAGTGTGTTTATATTTGTGAGAGTCCCTAACGAGTAAGTTCAGCGGATGTCCACCGTGTGTAGGAAACCAGCCGCCTCTCATACCTTGACTCCGAATTTTAATTGCCTATTGGTTCCATGGGAGTTGCAGGCAATCTGGAGGCAATCCCAGGAGTCATATGCAATGCGTATGCAGTAGTACAGGACGAGTGTATCTTCCTAGAACGAAAATGTTTTCTTTTCCGAAAGAAAAACAACATGATGGGCATGCTGTTTGCTCCCTTGCTTGATATGCAACATCAATTTTCTGGATTGCTGCCTCTTTTACATTAACAGTATAAAATTGCTGCTGTTAAATTTAAAAAATTACTGGCATTATCATTAATTTCAAATTAGATAAATTAAACACTGAATAAAATCTAAGTATGCACTTTATAAACAGTTAACATTCTTTTTCTTTTCGCATTGTTCAACTACTTCGCTTAGCGGCTGTTTTACAATCGAACTTCAAATTATGGAAATTTCGTTTCCGCATTCTTCTTTCAATATGCGGTAAAAAGCACAACCAATGCCTTCTATTTTCTCAAAAAACTCTTTCTTAGAGAAAGATTCCTTTTATATTTCTTAGAGTAAATCGCTCGTTTCAGTGTCCTATGATGGAATACTTCCTGTAAAATAAAAGTGTCGTGTTATTTATGGACGTTATTTAACTACTGTGCTTCTCAGCGTCCCATTCTAAATTGGGCGTGAAAGACCGCTTAATTTTGCTCAGAGGTCTTTCTATCTACGACACGGGGCTAACGTACTTCCTGTAGAGTTTCACCCTTAGAATGTAGAACGTTGCAACAGGAACTTCTCGGATATTCCCGTTGTTAGAGAATTGTTGTTTTTAATTAATCTCTTTCGGCATTAATGAAGTAGCTCAATACAGTAATATGTTTAAAACGTTCTGTTCGGCCTGTTTGGCATTCACATTCACCTTTCATGACTTCCTGTTAGAATCCATCTGAAAGTAACATTTACGCACAAAAGTGTATCCCTGCATAATACTATTACAAACCTAATTAACAATAGCGTTATGTTTAAACATACAAAATTTCTTTATCTCTGTCTCTCTCAGCTAGAAAAGAAATTAAAAAAAGCTTACTTTGATTTTTTATGGAATAAATTTGATACTAGTTTTCTGTTAACACTTGCAGATAGTTCTCTTAATGTTTCTTTACGTCAAATGTATATTGACTGATTTGAAAATCTAAGTTTTTTTTTTTGTTTTTTTTTTTGTGGAAGGCCTGAAATATGACATGTTCCACTTTATTTTCCGAAATCTAACGCGTGGTACATTGGATCGCAAATTAGTTTCAGTAGCCATATCCCTAATTCTCTACGTCTACGCAGAACGTATGCTAGATATTGCATACAGTAATCGTAGTCCCTCCCGGAAAAGCTTTCTCGCTCTTGCCACTAGGGGCGCTTGCTGTCGAAATGCCAGCACTAGCACGGTCTGTATACACATCTCCACCTGTGTACAGCGATTATAGACGTACTCGGTGGATTTGTCTTCTCTGTTTGCCATGGCATATGCTAACAATAGCTGTGGTCAAATTCACGTTGTAGTGCCCATATCATTTTTGTATGGTTCATTCATTTTTTTCTGAAAGTAAGCCAATAAATGAATTAACCATTGGGAATGCCTAACCAATTATGTCACATATAACTGAGTTGGCTAACTCCAGTACTAAAAGTATCCCTTATAACTTCATTAACCTTACACACATATGCAGAAATGCACACTACGGTGGCAAAAATGTTGCTCTTGATGTTTTTACCATTATTAAGTGGGTTGGAAATAATACGGAGTTTCAGTGACAGTTACTGGAAAAATGAAGGTCCTTCTCTTACGTGTATTACTTATCTCTACTAGTATTTGAAATGCGCACTAGTTACTGTAACGAAATTGGATGTCACCGGTCAGCGTAAACACAATAAATGACTAAGGATCTAACACAAGGACGAAGATACTCAATAAAATTGTGCCTCATGTACCGATTTCCTCATGCAGAGTAAGAGCGGCCAGGCTTGGCAATACCATGCGGCGCTGCTTACGCGAGCAAAACGTAGAGCGCAACCCATAACTGCAAAGCAGCTGTCACTGCATAACACAGAACCACGTCGGTAGGAAGTAAGGAATAATATATTTGTTCTGCTCAAATGTGAGCAAAGCTAATTTGTTTTACAACTATTGTAAGTTTTCTAGCAGTGCACTTACGCATACACTTATTCAGAAACCGATGGCAGTTATAGTAAAAAAACTGTCAAATGTCTAGTAACAGAACAGCTTCACAGAAACATATTATTGATTGAAAATTTGTTCAGAAAGTTATTTTTTTTTAAATACTGTGGTGTCACTATTTATTGGGGCCTCATTGGTGTCATGGGGCCCGGTACCGCCGAAGCAAACCGAGTGATTGTGGGTAACTGTATTGTGAAGCGTGGAGTGTAGGGGCAAACGACATGGCGCAATGCCCTGACGTCGACCTACAAAAATTGAGGTGCATAATTTTACCAAGAAGGCTTGTTATTGGGGTGATGAAGCTCTTCCCAGGTGAGTTCTGGGTGACGTAGCCATAGCTCCAAAACTTAGCGCGTTCGGTCGATGATGTATTGCTGAGGTTAGTTGCTGTGTCATATTTTGCAGTCTTATTGTCAGTCCTCGAGTCTGTTGCTGAAGCAGCTCGTCGAGTTGCTTGTGGACCTTGTAGATTTGGGAATTGTTGATGTAGTCCACCACCTTCTCGAGGCTCCTGTTGAAGTGGTCTCGCAAGGCGGCGTTCTCCCGGTGTACTTCCTGAGGTGTAGACTGAAGGTTGCGGGCGGTTGCCTGAAGCTCCGCCAGAGAGCGGGTCAGTGCTTCCTCCCACATGGCGATGCGTTCGGTTATGGTGTTGACTGCAAGACGGAGATTTTTCCAAAACTATCACACTGTTATAGTCCAAAGGCAAGGAGCTAAACTGAATCAGTGCGGGATGTAGAAGCACTGTCAAGACGGATCTACTAATCAAGCAGCATCCTACCTAAAATAAAGATGAAAATGAATAGTTTAAAAGAAAGGAATGCAGAGTTCAGTGTGCTGCATCGCATAGAAGCTGCACTTTTAGATCCCAACAAGTGCTATTTGTTTGGTGATACTGATACATCATGCGAAGAGGAACGAACTTTTTCGCATTACAGATCTTGTTTGTCGGAACGTAGAATGAAGTTTTCATTTGAAAGGCTTCAGAAGTACATATAGTTTTCAGTAATATGGCAGCAGATGACTAAATATTTAGTTTAATTCCTGTTTTCCTTTTTACCTGATAAGAGTCTGGAGTATTTAAGAAATTAATCTTATTATTTGGATATTATTTTACATTCGATCAGTAAATATTACAATTCGTGTGATAATTTCTTGGGTGTTTTTCATAATGTACATATGTAAAGAAGGAAATCAGTCAGAGCCAGCCTTATTATATGTATCTAAGAATTTGTATGTTGTACATAAGGATCTGCTTTTACCGATGTCTCATAGGCCATTTTATTCCCTGGAAACAGTACCGTTTACTTGACAACGGGTTTGTTTGCCTCCCTCTCCCCCCTCTGCGTTTTATCAATGACTTGTTTTGATGCGGCGAGATGGTCGGTCGCAACCTAAATAGAAAACGCGAACGGTAAGACCTTCCTGCTCTGCTCATAACTATTGCCCGGATTTTTATGCACTAAAAGCTTTAAAATAGTTTTTATATTCTAAAAACTATAAAATATCTCCTAAAACTGAAAACTATGTTTAAAATTAGAACAAAACTAAGGAAACTCCTATGTAGCTTGATATAAAAATGCATGTTGTAACTCACCAATTTCCAAATAAAATAAGATTTAAGCATCTCGTTGGAGTTGCAGTGCACAACAGAATGTCATCTCTGGATTGAGCATTGCATACGCTTTGCCTATTATCTTTGAATAATGCCTTATATTGAGAAAAGGAATGTTCTAATCACGCAATATTAATCTTGCATACGTGAAGAGAGGATTCATTTTCAAGTTCACTTATGTGTTGCCCTTCCCAAATTTGAGCGACTTTACAGAGAGTTTGGTAGTCACAATTTCTGCTTTTGGACTTGAGATAGTGTAAGGTTGTGTTTCAACAAACTGTATGCCTTTAACTAAGTTACTTAATAATTCAGCATAAGTTTCTAGTTTGTTTATTCAACGAACCAAGACATCACAATTTCAAAATATGAACGCCAAGTAACATTTTAAATTAGCATCACATTAAATTCTGGATAACCTCAATTGCAGAAGCATCTTGTCCAATTGATTTACTATGTGGAAAATGCTTCAAAATGATGTGGATAATGTACCCGGTGTTAAGCCTAGTACCCCAACGCGTAAGCGGCAATGGAAATTAGGGATTAATATTTTTGAAAGTATCAATTCGTGATGGGGCTTTTACGAACACTTTTTTTCCCCATTGGAGACTAGCTTATCCACCGTAGCATAATGGATTTGGATTGCTTCACTCAATCTATGAAGAGCGTGGATGACCCAAGTTACATTAATCATGTTCGGTAAGCTTACACTTAGACCTTCGGCAACTTTCTTCTTATATGCTGCGGAGCCCCTAAGCAGAAGCAATACACTGTCATATTTTACACCATTCAGTCAGAAGCTTTCCAAAGCTTCCTTAAACACCCTATCTATTGCTACATGATTTACAGCTGTCCTTTCTTTACAGGGTAGCAAGAATATTTGTTCAGAAGTTCTTTCATCATTTTTCAATACACCTACCAATATATTTCCCACATTTCTACCACTGGCAATGATAGTTTTGTTAATTTTGACCCAGATTTGTTTCATTTTCACAAATTGACCTAATATGACTTAAGGTTTGCTCATAGCAATTTGAATGGTAATTTTTCCGCAGCAGCGACTATCAGGGGTTTTATATTTGTATATTTGGTAAGAAACTACCCTAGCTGGGGATTGTTATAAAGGGGAATGTCTTCTGAAATAAATGCTTTACACATATTTGAATAAAATTCTGAATGTTTTGTTGTGCCTGATGCTGATTGTACTATATGAAATTACCTCGACGAAGTACGTGACGCAGATGCTATGTGCTTAGTTATAACTCCATGGCATGACGGCTCACAAAGAATTTTGGGCTACCGCCCGGTCCATGACAGACTTCATGGATGGGCTGCAGTATTGGAGGGTTAGATATGCTTACTTCCCGACAATAAATGTTGAATTACTTGGGAACGTTGATCCGCACTAACACATTTCGCACAAGGCTGGCAAAATAGTATTTTCCCATCAGTGGCAAAAGTATTTTTAAATTGTAGTACGTATTGATGCAAACATTCACTTACACTCTATTTCACCTTTGGAACTTTTAAATCGCACTGTTAATTATACCGTGTAACTGCTTTTGTGATCTGATTGTAACTAATAACAGGGTACATTACAAACAGCATTGATCTCAGGTATATTACGTCACTGTTTAGCCAGGTTTAACAAACATCTATGATGTAATCCCAGGACAGAATTCTGAGTTCCCCGCACAAGCAACTGAATTATCAGATATCAAGTGCCCTGACTAATAATTTATGAGTAGGGATACCATCTTGAGGACCGATAGTGGGACAGAATTGAAGATAGCCCAGCGTGGTATATAGTTGTGATGTGTTGACATTGCCGTGTGTACATAGTGGTATTAATACGAGGAAAATGGGGTAGTGGTTGCGTGGAGGACTGTGTGTTTTCACTAGTAGTGGAAGGCGATTGAGGCGGGTGAGTGGTAAACATAAGTACCACTGGTTTACAGGAACTAATTATTTTAATATTCACATACATTAAATTGATGTTGTGGAACAAGTCATCAACATCACTATCCATTTCATTTTCCCTCAAGATACTTAGATTATTATGCACAACAACATACATTCGTAACGACTCTAATGTGAATCGTCTTCGATTGGCACGTAAACAGGGTTTATATTGTGAAAATTTCGAGTGTAGTAATTTCATAATATTTTCTGTGACAGTTCAGGATCATTATTGATACCAATTTTGTCTAGAAATGTACTACTCTCAAGTTTTATTAAATGCTGTGTATGACATGTGAGTGTATATATTGTTTAACTAAGGAAGCAATCTGCACCTTGTTAGGATGGACCTGACCCACCTTCGATCCTTAGCTTCCATAATTCTTAAACAAGGATCCTCTCTACGTAGGTGTGGGCAATGAAGATTAGTTTATGCAGGAAAAGAAGTTACTTGCTGAAGTTTTTGAATGACTATATTTTTTGCTTTAATGGGCCCCTCCACGGCTTTCTTACCCGTGAAAACTGTTTCCCCCCATTATCTATTGTTATTTCAGAATATTTGGGGTGAAAGTCTTTAGTGGAGCTCTGTGTATATTTGGGGACTCTTAAATATATTTTGATCAGATGGCAGGACAGAAGTGTAGGATTAGCAGGATGTTTGTCAGGTTTGTCTTAACTCATTCTTTCATTTTATATACATGTATTGATTTGAAGCTTCACACAATGCATTACATGTTTTTTTCCTGGAACACTTCAGCGGTTTGTGTGTGTGTGTGTGTGTGTGTGTAAGTGGTACGGAAACGGGGCGACTGAACGAAAGACTGTTGGTTCATATTCTTTGGACGTCTCATGTAATATGCCCACTCCTTTATTTTCCAGTTTCCTCTGGTAATACGAAAATTTACTTACCCTTTCTCCTCTGCTTTGCGATTGGCCGATGCGTTTTTCAAGTTTTGTTAGACTGGAGTTATTTTGATATATAATACGCTTCTTCCAACTGAGCATGAAAGGAAGCCGCAATATATAGGTAACTTGCACGACAAATAAAGACATTCTGAGGAAGTTGATGGGTATTTTGTTTGTTTTGGTAGTGTTCAACGCCCGCTTTAACTACTTATGACACCGCAGGCAGTGACACTGATCATACATGAATGATGATGTAGCGGGGGAAACCGCAGTACCCGGAGTAAACCCGCCCCAGCACCGCTTTGTCCACCACAAATATCACATGCAGTCGCTTGGGATCGAACCCCGGCCGTCTAGGTGAGAGGCAAGTGGTCTAACCACTCGGCCACGGCGCGGCCATGTTGATGGGTATGCTATACTAGCCCAAAGACTTGGTTTTGGGAGCTGAGTGATATATTCTGAATAAGCTTAGCTCTAATATTCTCAGTGATGCTTTGCTATAATTATATCTCATATTGCTCGAGCGTGAGTCGATGTAATACGTTTGTATAGTTCAAATGAAACAAAGTCTGGCATCGTATATCAACTACCCTTGAAATGTTACTATAAATACAGATATTCACTAATTTTGAATGGCTTGTTACCTTTCTTACAAGTATTTAAAATATCGTTTACTTTTTACACTAACGGGCATTACAATGATTATAGGAAAATACATTTGCATTTAATTTGGTTAGTGTAATTCATATCAAAATTTAAAATAAAATGAATCTGTCATATTCAACAAGCATTGACATTTTTTGTAGGACTTCAATGTTTGATCGACTTTCATTCTATCTTAGCCACACAACCAGACACACGATGATACCAGACACATTCAATATGTTCAGATATACCCAAGTAGGTTGTTAATTCGTGCTTGCTAAAGCTCAAATCAATTTATTGTTTATTGATTTCACTGGGGCTAAACTGCGTGTTGAGTTTGTTGTGTAATGATGGTAACTTATTATTAATAGGAATTATATATTGTAATTAACCAAGAAACCTTAGTCTTTGTGTAATTAAACCGAAAGGTATTTACAATTCTGTATCATCAACTGACCTCTCTGTTTCTTGTGTTTTGAGAGAAATGGTGTATTTTGATTGCTTGAAGAATAATTATTCTTGCGAATCAAGGATTTTAGGATAGAGATCCGAAGACAGCTGTGAATTTCATTTATTCATGGATATATAAGGCACGCATTGTTTCATAGGCACGGGAGAGATGGAGCCCTGGACTGGACATGATGACGTAATGAGATAACTCGTGGTTCACCTTAGCCTCCTTGAAACCTGACTTCAAGACGTTAAGCTTCTGATCCACGATCCTGGCTGCTAGAGAATGAAACTGGCGACACTTCTGACTCCCTTCACAAAAGTCTCTCTCTTTCTTGGCCTAACAGCCGTATATCAGAGGCAGTGGCGTAAATTCTGATTCCAATAAGTAAATCATATGTTAAAAATTAAACCTGTCAGTCCTATTTAAGGGACACCGGAACCAAAAACAAGAACAATGTCTTTTTATTTCCCAAAATAGTGTAGACAAACTTGATCATTTCGATATAGAAACATTTATTAGAAGTATCTTATGAATACCTTAAAATGTTTAAAAAGAATTTGTACAGCGCTGCTGATTATCTGTTTGTGGTCCTTCCGGCTGGAATAACTAGGCTTGAAAGACAACCAAAAGTGTGTTGCTTTTGAATTTTCCAGGTGGAGAATTAGCTCACAATGCGTGGAAAAACTTTTTGTGTTAGTTATCCGGTTCAAGGTGTGTATGTGTGTATATGTATTTGCTTGTGCGCGTGGTGTGTAAGGGAGTTAATCTTATGTTAACGGAGTCAGCAGGTTTATTTTGAGTTTATGGTTTACTCGTAAGCTATTTGATATGGTATATTTTGTATTCACATATATTTTGTATAAAATGGGAACTCATTGGAAAGGTTTCAAAAAAGGCAGAGTATTACCTACTATGTATGGGAGTGAAATTCCTGTTTCTTCACATGATAATATGCAAGGGTATCACATTGAAACGTGGACAAAGAAAATTCTTCCTCTCAACCGTTCTGAAACACTGAGGAGGAATATAAAATAAACTAGAACACGGTAACATATGAAACGTCAATTAATTCATTAATATAAACGAGCTATATCAAACATCCTAACAAATAATAACTGCTTTATAATGTACGGGAAAATGTAATATAGTCTAGCAACAAGTAAAAAGATAACATTTTTTTAGGTTAAGTGTCCGGAAAGCTTAATTTTTTCAAGGCCAATTTAATTTATTCAGTATCTATTGAAAATAAAGGTATATTGCATTATCAGTTATTCTTAACTTAGCCGGAAAAGTTTACCAGGGACATTTTTTTTTAATTTTTATTTTAAAGCTGTGTATGTTTCTTCAAAAACAACTTATTTTTATTTAAAATAAGTTCAATATTCTCAAATCCGCTTGTCAAAGTGCTTTCTAAACGGTTTGAACTATACTGTGTAAAGGAACGCCCTTTCGGCGCTATTTGAAATCAAGAGTTCCCGAATGTATATGCATAGCTCATGAAGTCTGGCTATAATCCATGAGGTGTAATATGTACCTTGGTTAATAGAAAAAGAGCGAAATACTCAGCATCTCTCTCTGACTATGGCCTCACTCTTTTATGGTGCGAACGCAGGGCAGAAATGCCAGTGGCGAATAATCCTTCTTCATAGCTCTGTTCTTCCATTTGACTTGCAAGAGTTTCAAAACTCTTGTTACCTTCTTATGCCTTACCAGCGCAGGTAATAATTAGGAAGCATGATAGAGTTTTAAAATGCACTGCTCTTCTAAAGGAACACAGCCTGTTAGACAAGGGCAGTAGAAAATGCTAACTTAAAGCTTGTGCACTATAATATGGCGAAACGCCGCCAAATGGTACCGCATGCATCCTTTGTGAGCGACTCAAACAGCATTGTGCTATGTGGTCTCATTTAGTTATATGCGCATTGTTGTGTATTGTGTCTTACGAAAATGAGGTTGACGGGGGGAATAAATAAGACAATAAACAAGAAAATTACCAAAGCATGATCCCAAGGCTCAGTTCCTAGACCCTTGTTTTGGAACATTGTTGTGGGACCGTTAATTGTGAAAGTGGAGAAAGACAACGATAATGCAGATAGGACTGAAACAAAATCAAATAACCCAACTGAGAAGTTATATAATTGATGCAACAATGCAGAGCTGAATATTGGGTCAAATAAATCATGTTACGTGTTGTTTATGGGACATTTGAAATTCAAACCAATAATTAAGATTAATAATCAGAGAATAAAAAAATATAAGAATCCAAATACTTAGGACTTTTATTAGATAGAAAGTTAACCTTCAACAAACATGTAGATTACCTAAAGCAAAGGGCAGAAAAATTGTAGTGAAATTAGGAAACATTATTCAGAACAAATTTAAACTCTCCCTTAAAACTATTACTTTACATCACACAAAACGTGCTAGAAAAATAAATAAATCCGAGAATGATGTTTGTGATTGTTGAAAAGTGCAACATAGCACACGTTATTTTTAATGTAACAGATATAATAAAAATTTAATTGAAAAAATATATAAATTAATAGGTTTATATAAATGTAGTTTGAGAAACCCAGACTTAATTAAATAACTACAAATATTGAATAGTCATTTGAGTGAAACAGCATGAGAAAAATATATAAAAGGCCGAAGAGTTCACACGGTTGAGGGGATTCAAGTTGAATCGCAAATGGCGTTAAACAAACTCACGAAAATTGCATTCCATGGAGCTTCCAGTTCGTGGAAAAATTGGAAAGGCATTTTATTAATGGACGCTCATTAACTGCTGTGGTTCTCAGCGTCCCATTCTATACTGAGCGTAAAATACCGCTTAATTTTGCTCAGAGGCTTCTCTATCAGGCTTGAAGTTCTTATACGTGCCGTAAATCTACGACACGGGACCAACGGCTTTACTTCCCTTCCGAAGGACAACAGTCTGGCAGCGGCTGGCGTACCCTGAGGATGTCTGCCCGCTGTGTGTGTAACCGGCTTGTACTAGCGAGAGTTCTTTTGTTTTGTGAGCTGCTGCATATAGCTACAGTGCTAGTGTCTGCGCGTATACCGGTTGAATTGTGTATCCTTTTCATTCCTGTTTTCTGAGTCTTCAACGGTAATCATGACAGTTTATAAACGTGTAAATACTATCAAAATTCAGTTAGATACAACGGCGAGTAAACCCGCTGCATTAGAAATCCACCAGTGGCTAGTAAACTTCTTGGGGCTGCAAGCAGATCAAGTGGATACTCTCCAGCTTCATACCAGAGAAAGAGCGATCTATGTGAAACTGATATCAGCAGTATTGTATAATAATCTTCTGGCACGATATAAGGATGAGCAGCATTTTACGTACGCTTCCGGAGAAATCACAAAGAGAGAAAATTACACCTGGTGACCAGCAAACAATTAATGTTTGAGTGTTTAACTTGCCTTCCGAGGTGCCACTCACAGTGTTATCGCAGGAATTGAGTAAATACGCCGAGAAAATGGGGTTCCCAGTATCCTCTACCGTCCGACAATGGCGTACATGCAGTGAAGATGGGGTTGAAACGTAATATACCAGCTAGTTTGATAATCGATTCATATTTGCTGGCCATCAGTTATATCGGCCAACCACAAGTTTGTCACCCGTGTCATGACCCTACACATTTAAAAGCAGTTTGTCCGCTTCGTGCAACGCGGCTTCCCATAAATCCCAGGAATCGACCGGTCACTTGCAGCGAGGCGGTGGGTGCTCTCACATCTTCTCCTGCTGGGGACCTGGAACCACCGTCCATTAAGACGGGCACCTCTGTCGTGGAACCGACATCTGTGAATGTCTTACGGCAACCTTCAATTGCCGACAGTAACATTCCGACAGCGGAGGAGACACAGCAGGTTGCTGAGAAACCCAAACATGTAAACGAGGATAGACATTCCACACCCATTGATGAGCCACGGGAACTGTTGGAAACCCCTTCCGGAGCTGCTATATCGGCCGATTCTCAGGACGAAGCCAGGGAAGTTTTCAGTGATGAAGAGGTGGAGTTGTCGGCGAGTGAGATATCGCGCTTGCGGCAGAAGGGTTGCTCTTCCCTGTCCAGCCGTGATCCTCGGATACGAGACCAGTACCGGCGATTGGAGAGCGACAGCCTCTCAGGACGTACCACAATTGTTAAGTTCCACTCAGACTCGTGGCAAAGTGAAAGACCTAGAGTCTGGTAAGAGGCCGGCAGCGGATGATGGAGATAGTTTTGACGATCTACAACGCTCGTCAAAACTTACTAAGGATGACGCGTAGCTGGAAACTGATAACTGAGGTGCTTTGCTTCTGTGGTGATTACTTGAACTTCTCATCTGGCGTCGTCTCCGATACAACTCCTCTTCATTTGAATACCTCTAGATCTGCAAATCTGGGCTGTGCTTAACGTTAACAGCTTGCGACAAGTGGTTAAACAAACCCTTTTACGGGACTTCTTGATCAGTAATGACATAGATCTGTGCTTTTTACAAGAGGTGAATATTTGTAATCTGCACTTCTTATATGGCTTCGATTACGAGACTAATCTTGGTCCTGAGGGTACCGGTACAGCGATTGTTTACCGGCAAGGACTACATGTACACAGCTTTGAGTACCATCTTTCCGGTAGGGCTATTTCGGCTATATCTGATAACGTTACTTTCGTGAACATCTCTGCCCCTGCTGGTAATAATAAAAGGAAACAATGAGACAATTTTTTTCGGCAAGACCTCCTGCCGCATATACCATCCGGAGCACCCTTTGTGATTGTGGGTGACTTTAACTGTACGCTGGCGGCTAAAGATCAACGAGGAGCTTTCAATTGGTTTATCACCCTGCAGCAATTGGTGGAACAACTAAGCCTGAAGGACACCTGGGAGCATCTGCATGGCGATGCAGTTCCATTTACCTTCGTGAGAGGACAATCAGCTTCGAGGCTAGACCGTATGTATGTTTCGGCTGAGCTGATACCACGCATTCATCGCACTGAAATTGTGCCTATATCCTTTAGTGTCCATAATGTACTCATTTATGCTATTCAAGGCAGGGTTACGAGCTGCAGTAGAGGCAGAGGTTACTGGAAGCTTAACTGCTCCTTGCTTACGGATTCCAGGATTGTTGGTCCCGCCTGCAGGAATCCTTTCTGCTAGCACCAAATAAAGCCTCTTGGTAGGTGTGTAAAGCCAAACCTGTGTTACGACCCTTCTTTCGAGCTGCAGCTGGCCGTCGCGCTATGACTAGGAGGGAAACCATGGATTTTTATCTCCAAGTCCTTCATGAGCTTTACGAACGCCAGCAGCAAGGTGAAGATGTACAACAACTTGTGAAAGGCGTCAAAGAACACATCAAGGCTCGAAACACATGCGAACTACAGGGGAATTTGGCTAGAGTGCATTCGGCGGAGATAGTGCATGGGGAAAAGGCAAGCTTTTACCACCTGGCAAAGGAACGTCGCCAGAAGCTTATCACACAACTAGATGTGGGTGGTGTCCGAGTTTCCACCACGCCAGAAATTCTTCAAGCAGTACAATACTTCTACAGACAATGATTGTCAGGACCCACAGATTACTCCCACGCCGCAAAGAGGTATATGTCCAACTTTGTTCCAGTTGTTCCGTAAGAGTTGCAGCAGGATTCGACACTAATTGCGGCATCGGAGTTGTTGGAAGTGATTCAGGCATCCAAAATGCATGCATCCCCTGGACCTGATGGCCTGCCATATGGATTTTACAAGAACTGCTGGGCTTACATTCGGAAGGAAGTGCTTCAAGTGTTCCAGGAAATGTGGGATGATGAGAGCGCGCCACCCACTTTTGCGAATGGTATAATCGTGCAGATTCCGAAGAGTGCTCGGCCGCAGACACCACAGGATTTTCGACCAATCACGTTATTGAACTGTGATTACAAGTTATTTGTGAAAATCATTGGTGCTCGTATGAAAAACATACTCCCACATATGATTACTGAGTTCCAGGTTGCACTGCATAAAGGAGCGACCATCCACCATACGTTGGCTGCTGTGAGAGAATGTATATTGCATTGTACACAGGAAGAAAAGTCTGCTGCTATCATAAACTTAGACCTTGAAAAAGCCTTCGACAGTGTTATTCACGACGGACTATGGAAACGCTTGGAGGTTTTGAAAGTGCCGCAAAAGCTTGTAAACCTAGTCAGAGCCCAGTATGGTGTTGCGTCCTCCAAAGTTCTCTGCAATGGATTTTTAACGGCGGCTATACCAGTTAAACGCCCCGTGTCGATGATATTGTTTGCCCTGTATGTTGATCCGTTGCTTCGACGGCTGAAATCTACTCTTACTGGAATCAATGTGTATGGGCAGCGACTTGCGGTGCGAGCATTTGCAGATGATGTTACTGTGATGGTTACCACACACCAAGATGTTCTTCGATTGAGGGATTGTTTACAGCTCTATGAGTATAGTACTGGCATGACCTTTAATTTGCGGAAGTCTGAGATATTAGCGGTTGGAATACGGCCTCCATATACTTCAGCTTTAGGTATTCCTGTTGTGCAGCGAACAAAGATTTTGGGGATCTAATTCAGTGACGACGAGTCAGACATGAGGGAAAACAATTGGACATCACGTATTAATGTCTTACACGCCGTCATGTATAATCAGAAAACACAGTTGTTGAATTTGGTACAGTGTATATGGTTCTGTAACTGCTGTGCTTTGAGCAGAATTTGGTTCCTTGCTCATGTTTTGCCTCCGACGAAACGTCATTGCCAAAGAATTGAACAGGTGATGGATTATTTTATTTGGACAGGGAAGCTCTACCGCATTGCGCGTATCCAACTGCGTCTCTCTAAGGGCCAGGGCGGCTGGGGATTACTGGATGTGGCTTTACAGTCCCAGGCATTGATGCTTAAACTACTTCTGTTTGCCATGGATGATCAAGGTGACCCTGTGGATGTCGTGTTACAACAACAGTATGCATCGTTTTGGACTCGGAGAGAACGTGACAAGGTTCCCCAGCTGTTTCATGCAAAGTACCATGCTTTCAGTGCGCTACCACTGGAGAAGGTCGCTAGTGGTGATTTTCGTTCTATGAAGAATGTTTATACTTCTCTTCGGCGACCTGTTGCTGTTACCCCTTGTGTCCAAGTGATATATCCACATTTGCCTTGGAAACGTATTTGGAATTGTTTTAGCATTCCGCACATTAATGTGGAATGGATAGCGGTAACATATGAGGTGGTTAATGAAAATCTTCCTACAGCAGACAAATTATACCGTCACCGGATGACCATCTCCAGGAACTGCCCAATTTGCCATGCAGCGGATTCCCTTCCACATCGATTGCTTGAATGTTCCGGTAAAGCAGCCATATGGACTTGGGTTTTGGGAAAATGTCGCACTTGGATACCTGGCGGTTGGAACCCTTCACCAATCGACTTGCTACATCTGAATCTGCCGAAGCTGAATCCCTTATTACACAATTCCCTTATTGGGTTCTTAATGGGTACCTTTAAATGGTTACAGACGTTGGACAACCCCGCTGATTGTACCCTGACCAAACTAAGGCAATTTTTCTACACTGAGAGATGGAAACTGATCCAGAAACTCCAGACCGCGCTTTTCCAACCATTGCTTCTAAAAATAAAACACACTTGAAATGTTCCTGCATCAAATCATTCCTTACCTACAACATAAACACTTAGAAAGAATAAAATAAATAAAAAATAAATAAACCTAATAAATATACCTAAATTATAAAAAAACAAAAAAAAAAAAAACACACACAAAAAAAAAAAAAAGGAAGCCATGCTAAGGATTTTTACGCCGGAAAATCCATCATCCTCCACCGGGTTTGAATCCGCGACCTTGGTTATATGAAGTCAGCATGGTAACTATTACACCACGGAGAGCGACGTAGAGTTCGTGGAAAAACCGCTGGGAGCAGTATATACAATCTTATGTATATTCTGCTATGTAAAGGGAAATGGTAGTGAGTATACATCAGCGAGACGGTTAAAATGGTTATTGTGTGTATTTTCTTTATACTCGGAGTTTTTGCTAAGAAAATAGTTCAAATTGCTGCGTATTTGGCAACCCCACTCATCAGTAACGTTACCTGGACGAGCCTCCTGTGCGACCCAAAAGTTTTTGACAGTTCTGACTAGTTGAGAAAAATAAGGTCGCACGTAATCTTAGTAAATAGAGTTATGTATGTGTTAAAGCCTACTACCTACGGGCGGTCATTGGAACAACAGATTTGAAGCTTAACTGCTGTCACTTGTCTGCATTCACTGGTTTGCAGTGACGTCACTCTCAAGCACCAACCCTTTCTTAACATCGCGTGTTGCCGTGCACGCTGGCTTGTGATGTAGCCCAGTTGATCTGAAAAGCAAGTTTTAACGTAACACTTCTATCCTAGACGTGTGAGGGGGAAAAAAAAGGAAAAAAAATCGGATGAAATTGTTTTTCTGAAACTGATCCTTTTTTTTTTTCAGGAACAGTCAATTAGCTCTTCATTCTGAGCCATTGTGATATGCTAGGTTGTTCTAAATCTGTAGTAGAAATAATTAATTTTCTCCTAAACCACATCTTAGCTAGGAAAATTACAATAGAATTATTTGCTGCGCTTATCATGTAGAATATTCTCTTAACGTAGGTGTATCAAACACCTTCCCCCCTGTAGCCACGCCGTGGCCGAGTGGTCAGACCACTCGCCTCTCACCTAGACGGCCCGGATTCGACCACAAGCGAAAGCATATGAGATTTGTGGTGGACAAAGCGGCGCAAGGGAGCTTTTCCTCCGGGTTTCCCTGTTTACCCCGCCATTACATTCCTCTGGTGCTCTATCTTCATTCCATGTATCAACAGTGTCATCGCCTGCGGTGCGATAATAGTAAAAGCGGGTGTTAAACACTATCAAAGGAATTCCCCTCTGTACATTATCTGGGATAATGTCTCTACGTCTAATCAAACAATACCGTATTTCGTCCAGACAGACTGTAATTGATGAGTTCTTTGTCTACTCACATGACATCTTTTTACAGGAGCCCATTACGGAATGGTTCGACATTTCCGTGTATGGTCTAGGCACATTTAGCGGAAAGTAATACATTGGTTTTCTAATGGTGGATGAAGGGAAACAAACTTTTAAAATTCCATCAGCTTAATAAAGATATATATTATTTTCTAAAAACAGAACTGTACCCTTTTTCAAATGATATCTTAGACGTGTAATAAAAATAATTCACAACAGCGGAGAATACCAATACGTCCTGATTAAAACATCTACATGTAGTAATTAGGTCAAAGTTCTAAACGGAAATTCACATCAATGATATTATTCCATATCTCTAAAGAGATTGCAGCCGCGCTGTGGCCGAGTGGTCAGACCACTCCCCTCTCACCTAGACGGCCCGGAGTCGATCCCATGCGATCGCATGGCAGTCTTGTAGTGGACAAGAGCGGGTTTTCTCCGGGTTTTCCTGTTTATCCCGCTATCACATTCCACCGGTGCTCCATCTTCATTCCATGTATCATCAGTGTCATCGCCTGCGATGCCATTGTAGTAAAAGTGGGCATTAAACACTACCAAACATTTTTAAAGAGATCAATGTTACCATAAATTACATGGCAAGATGGCACGCGCGCGAAAGATACCCATGACCATACTTCAGGGTAAATAAGCATAGTGCTGAATAAATCCTGTGTGATCTAGTTAATATTGTGAATTGAATCTTGGGCTATTCAACCACCGTAGACTTCTGACAAGAATACGTGTGCGGGTGTTCTGCTCTCCGGAAGAGTGAGGAAGACCGCACCAAATGGCAGATGATAATGATTTCATAAATAGATCTGCTATCTACATTATATTCATCGCGCAACGCTAGTATCCAACAGTATATTCAGCATTTTAACATAAGAGCATATCTTCTAAGAAACTAGTAAATCTTGTTGATATACTGAAAGTAGAGCCTTGATCTTTCTCAGAAAACGCTGGAGTTAACACAATACATTCTCGTGAGGGAACACGGTACTCAACGTTACAAATATACATCGACAAGGAAGATTCCTAAAAGGAAAATTATTTCATACCAAGAAAAGCTTAAAGGAAGTTCTTACACTACAGAGTTATTGCATTTATAATATGTAATTTACTAAAAATAAGCATTCGATTTAATTTGTATTCAAAATATCGACTCAATTCCTGTGTATGTTCGGACGATAATACTCCCCAACTAATGCAATGAGCGATGTGCAAAACATTTGGAGTTTCGCTAATTACAAAAAATAATTTTAATGAGTTCCTGTATGCTTTACATCACAATTACTTCTGAACTAATGCCGCTATCAATGAGGAAAAAAGTTACGGGTTTCTCTGATTACAACAAAAAATATTTTTATAACGAGCTGTGATCAGAGGTATTGGGATCGATTCCCGAGTATGTTTAATATTATAAATCTCTAGAGCTAAATGCAAGAAAAACTTGTGTAAATGTTCCAAGGCGTCTTTCTACTTACAGACAAACGTTTAAATTTATTTTATACTTAACATGAAGCTGTCGAGCTAAAGCAAGTCAACTAGTGATATTAGTTGCAATTTCTTCCAGTTATTTTCTACAATTGTACTTCTTCTTACTACTGCTGCTACTACTACTACTACTACTACTACTACTACTACTACTGCTGCTGCTACCACTAATAATAATAATAATAATAATAATAATAATAATAATAATAATAATAAAGCCAATTAATTAGTAATAAAGGTATATAGTTTGATGAAATACATAACCTAAATTGGGATTTTATTCCCATCGAGGAGTTGGTCTGTTCACCTTAATATTCTGGCAGAGAGGACCCGTTCGCGCATAATCAAATGGTCAATAATCTGGAGTTAAAAAAACGCTATGATATAAAATACAGAAAAGTACATACAAAATACGGTTACAATGGCTGTCTTGAATTATAAGTAGGTTTTCCTTCCAGCTATATGCACTTCTGTAACTGCCAAACAACAGACAGGGTTTCCCGAAAACAGAATAATATGCAGTGGTAGATGCTGGCAAATGTAAGTGTTTGTTTTTTGCGGTGAAGTTGTGAAGAATTCATTTACTTGTCTTTTTCAATGTAACCAATTTTGAAGACTAAAACAATCATATACTTTAAAGATACTTAGTGTAGAGATGCACTCTTTCCGTTTATAATGTGCTGGATCATGCCCTGCTAGCCAGTATTCACCAAAGTAAATGAACTGTACATTGCTATCACAAGTCTTGAAATATCACAATATTAGAACTTAAGAATACATTATGTTATACACGAAATACATTTTAATGATCATAGCAAAATGCTTGGCCCCGCATGGATTAGCTTCTGAGAAAGCGTGCAGAAATAATAATTGTGTAATGCTTTCTTTTCTCTCAAAGAGAAAAATAAGCGTATGTTTTAAAGCTAAATCTTGTTTCAAGCTGCAAACATTGGTGAGCACTGTGTTAGACAAAGCACGCCAAATATAATTGAATACAGATGCCTCTGAGAGTGCTAGGAGAAATCGGAAAACTGCATGCGATTGAAGCAGGATTTGGGAAGTTTACAGAGAGAGAGAGAGAGAGAGAGAGAGAGAGAGAGAGAGAGAGAGAGAGAGAGAGAGAGAGAGAGAGAGAGGGAGAAGAAAGGTAAAAACGAAAAACTAGTGTCTCGGGATAAATACGTCAGGAAAACAACAACCATCCAGATCACTGCTTCAGAAGATATGTTTTATACATGGCAATTTTTAATGCTGTCACATAATCTTAGGATCAAATCGCTGCCTCAGGCAATATACCGTTGGCTGATAATGACTTCAATTTTACTCCGCATGGATAAGATTGTTCACTGCTGTATTTTAACGTATAGGAATAGTCTGGAGCATTACAGTACATGTTCCTGCCGTTGGAAACATTCTTAAGTGATAACGAAGGTTTCATGTATTGAATATAGCGAACAAGAAGAATATACACACATTGTTACTGTATTAATCATATTAATTTTGTTAATGCCTGATTAAATAACTTGCATATATTTATAAACTCATATGAAATAAGCGAACTAATAACTCTGATTACATATTGAAACTGATTTTGTAGCTCTAGGGTGCCATATTTATTTATTCATATGTTCGTACAATACATAAAGCAGCGATGGGGAAGGGAAAACAATGTTAGTATTAATATAGTTAATCTGTTAACATTTATAATTCTGATTTATTCTTTACGGATAAATTTTATATTCCTTAAATTGCAGCCTGTGAACGTAGCTTGCGAGAATTACTAGAGAATATTAGCGTAACGCAAGCAGAGCCAAACAGAGAGAAGCATAGTACTCTGTGGCTACATGGGTGCTGAGAAATATGAGCATCATAACTTACCTAGCCTTCCTTCGTAATATAATCTTTACATTCTTTAAACGTTATTACAGTCTGCATAATGTGCTAAAGTTAGTACATGGCATTTAGTGAAAGAGTGAAAATAAAGAGCAAACTGAGAATAACTAGTGGGCTGGTTTTTCACGAACGGTGAAGAAAACTATTTAAATATTGCTAGAATTCCTTGAGGAAATGTCGTATTTAAAAGTATTGCTATAACTCCTGAAGATGTATCATGACTGATTGCTTCAATGTCTGTTGGCGGTTTTATTTTCCATGCCGGTTTTTAATCCAATAAGAAACATGAAGGTTTACCAATATATTTATGTCACTGAAGTTACAGCACATTTGGCACATTTCTCAGCTTAATATCTTTCGCGAACGAATTTAGAATCACTGTATCCAGTGTGCAACGGTCTGCAACCACGATTCATACTTTATACTAGAGAGATAAGTAATAGCAGGGTAGCATACACTCATGAACAGGGTTTTTCTTATGAAAAAGGAAGGTAGTACAGAGATTCCGCTGAGGTGGAAAAGATGTGTCTAGGGGATAGGAAAAAGGAAATTAATAAACTCGCAAAAAAGGTAAGAAGATCAAGGGAGAGGGCCATAGAGTCCCGCATAATAATCCCGTTAGTTAGGTAAGAATGTAAAACTGTCTGTTAGTGACAGAGAGCGTATAGAATGATTAGATGTAGGCTGCCGCCACAGTAAAAGGCAGTACGCCTACAGGCTCAACGGTGAAAATTATATGTGAGGAAAACCCGTGAAATGTTCCTTATTCCGGATATCCGAACTTTCATTTTCTCTGACTCTCCAGGGTGTTAGCTTAGCATTTGGTGACCCGGCGCAGGTGGAGTTGAATGTGTTGCTGTAAGTGTAGCTGGGGATTGTGAAGAGGTGATGATCCTAATGTTGTCTTCCAGGCATTTTAAGTGCAGGATTCTCTTTGGGGAGACAAAGAATAGATGCGTTCAAGAAATAAGAAGGTGATAACTGGAGACGGAAAAATTTTTGTGTCGTAAAACTTTAATTGTGTACTATAGCTGAATTCACCCGCGATTTCCCAGTGTAGAGCATAAGGGCGCATCAATGGGTGGGGTTTGTGTGCTTGCTAACAAAATTGACCACGAGGCCTAGTCTGTCACCTAATACATTCAAAGGTTGGACACTTAATAAATATTTGGATTTACTTTTTTAATTGCGCTTTCTAGTGAATAGCGGCGTGAAGCCTCAGTCTTTGATGGCATTGATGTCGGATTTCGCTACCGCTGTAGTTGCTGTGGTAGTTGAGAAATAGAGAACGGAAATAAAGGTGTTGAAGTCTTCCTCAAGAACCTTCAGATTAACCACGAGACTGCCAAGGCAAGTTGGAATGTCGGTGAATAAAGCGTGATACTGCATGTTGGCTGCAGGTTTTGCAGATTATTCATCATAAAATCAACGAGAATCTCTTTCAGTGCGGCTAGGCGAGCACCGATGTCCAGAATGTCTGGGTAGGTCCTATTCTGCATCCCACGGAGTGGTTGTCAGATGAAACTGCAGGTTTTAGGGCATATTTAATGACGTCAACGATGTATACTTGTCCTGTGTTGGCTGTGGTGATTTCCTAATTCTCGGGTAGAGGAGGTGCTGGAATTCTTAGATGAAACAAAATGTGGCTCCCACAGTATTACACTGATGGCGGTGGTAGCAGAGATCTTGTCCAGGGCACGGCAGTGAGAGCGTTGGATTTACAGTAATAGCATATCAGTTGTTTGGGTGCCGATCCGACCTGTGTCATTTCCGAATAAGGGGAAAAGGCTGCGGTTTTGGGACCTTCTTTTCCTTTACAGCGTTTCAGTGTTGTATATCTGCAGTATAGAAGTATGGAAAAAATGTATATTTTGAAAGGGAAAGACGGTAAAAGAGTTGCAAAGACTACAGAGTGTGCTTATTTCGTCCACGGAGAAAAGATATTCGTTGCGGATAAGAGTGGAAAAAAGAATAAATATTTTGTAATAGGAAAATCTTGTGAGAGGAATGGTGGAGTTTCCGTATAGCACCTCCGTTAATCAACCTGAATATGGTAGCTACCAATAGTGGTCGGCAGCGAGACAAGGGCTTAATTTTGGCTACTATGATGAACAGTTCCCTGATAAAGTGCGAGGGGCTGGAGGATGCTAGTGTGAAAAGAATTTATTCGTTTTATATTTAGTCTGAAGGAGTCGTCAAGACGATATTCTGGGTGTGTAGTGATGAGCAATACAAACATGGTTTTGAGTGGCTTATGCTATGGAGTTGTAGCGTTCTCAGATCATATAACTGGTCATGATAATGTTGACTACCGTTAGTTTTAATGTAGGTCTTGTTATCATGCCCAATAAATAGGTTCATAAACCCGTTGAATGTAAAGCGTTGGTTAGACTTGCGTCATTGGTTACTGGATTTCTGTTATTGCTATTTGTTGATCGTAGATGGATATAGATTTTTATACAGTTTTGGTGTCTTGTTCAATGTAACCTGATTGTTGTACTTGTTTAAATGCCTCTAAGTTATCTTATATTAGCTTAAGTTAGGTGGTGTTAATTGCATTTCTCACCGTTCTTGGAAAACCAGCAAACTATTTCTACCTTATTTAGTCTTGATCTCCACAGTACATTTAATATATTTTACCATCTTTCTCTCACCATAATAACATTTAATGTACATAAACAATATATGTGTATGAAATAGTGCTGGGTTAGGTTATGATAATTATATTTCTCAGTTTTCATGTAAACTAGTGAATATGTCCTTCGCTATTTCTCTGTCCCTCACCTAGGCGGGCCGACTCGATCCCAAGCGACCACATATGGAATTTGTAGTGGACAAAGCGGCGCAGGGGTGGATTTTTTCCCGGGTTCCCCGGTTTCCTCCGCCATCACATTCCACTGGTGCACCATCTTCATTTCATGTATCATCAATGTCATCGCCAGCGGTAGCATAGCAGTAAAAGCGGGCATTAAACACAATAAAAATATCTTATATTCGTTTATCCAATGCTGTCAACCAACTGTCACATGTGCAGACTGTATTCTAAAGAATTTAAAGGATATTCAAACGAAGTAAGCGGGAACTATACGTCTTCGCTGTTTGTTATATATATATATATATATATATATATATATATATATATATATATATATATATATCATTTTGAACCTCACCACATTTGTTGTATTACACATTACCAAAAATTTCTTTTTACTTTCTCTACACGTACTATCTACAAGGTGTATAGAGAAAATATTGAACTGCACCCAAAAATTCAATACCGAGGTTTCACCGAAAATATATGTTTTAGGGTCCCCTGTATCCAAAAAAAAAACATTTTCAGAAAAAGGTCCGTGTGTGTCCGTGTGCCCGTTTGTCTGGGAACACGATAACTCAAAGATGAAAAGTCGGTAAAATACCAAACTTTGTATTTAAGTCTAGCATCTTCTAGGGATGCGACACGAAAATTTTGAGAAAAATCCCCCCACCCCAAAGTATCCTTTACAGGAACTTTTTTCAAAATTTTGATTTTCTCAAAAATGGCTGTAACGATTTTGATTAAAGTAGCGTATATTAAAGATATTTACCTGTCAAATAAAATGTATATCTTGAATTTTCTGGGAATAGCCTCTGAAGACTATTTTATTCTGGATGAATTTTACAGAATTTTGCATAACTGCTAAACCGTAGAAGACGGGCAAAACCTTACCACATAAAAATGTAGAGCACCTTAAAACACACAATTTATGTTAGCTACTTTTTTTTCGTGGAGTTAATCGTTCTTTAGATATTTTTGTTATTGGTTTCAGCTTTAAAAACTTATACTTTTCTCATACAGGAATTTGTTCATACAAACAAAGGAACTATAGTCACAGAGCAACCAGTTTTTGACTATCACTTTAACCAATAGTACTCCCTTATTTCGCTTATACTTACAAGGAAGCAAGTAGTAAGACCATTTCTGCTATTTTTTCTGGATTAACATGAAGCAAATAGAAGCATAAGCATTTTAACAATAATTTGTTGCAGAGATGTAGAGAAAGTCATGCGAATGGAACACATTTTTTTCCAATTACAACATATTGCATAATATGAACAATTTAATGAGTATGCATTAATAACTCGATTGTAAGCATCTCTTTCCATATATGAACACTTTTTCTTCTTCAATTATTTCACAAGCGTTTAGAGACATATCTTTACAGCGTTTAGAGTCAAGTACTATGAAATGTCATAGTCTATGCATCCACAGGTTCGTCGTTATTTTCAACACACAACATTTTCTCTCGCTCGTGTACGCTTCACAGGAATAATTTTAAATTTGATCCTCTAGCCTACTTCTGTTTTGCAAACAGGAACTGATCGTTCTTATGTAAATGCCAAATTGAGGTCATGGTTGGGTAGAATGGGGTAAGGAGGGAGATCCAGAGAAAGGAGAAGAATATAACGTTAAGGCCAGATGGGGCCAATAGGGTGAAACATTACAAAAGAGGTTCAATAAGAAACCAACAGTAAATAAATAAATAAATACATCTAGAATGAACGAAAAAAAGACAGAACATAAAAGGAAAGTACATTTATTCATTCATTTATGTAAAGGGAGGGAAATTGAAGAGATAATCAAACAAAGAATATCACTTTAGGGCATGGTTTAATCATATTACGTGCATAAAACTACCTTCAGATAGCATCATGTTTAAAACATATCACTTGAAGGTTTATATTCCTCTTTTACCCTTTCACAGTTTAGGTTGCTCCTCTATTCGTTTGTTCTCTCTCTCTTTATTCTTCCTATCTTTTCCCTCTTTCCTTTTCTTTCTTTCTTTCTTTGATTACCCCAGCATTATTGGACACCCCTGTATGCAGAACGAATGCGGAAAATGTGAGTTGATTATTCATTCGCTGGGATATTGGAGTTTCACAAAATTCACAACAATACAAGTCATGTAGCACGTAGCATCTAAGTGCATTGGCAACCAGCGTTGCCAACCCTACCATAAATTATTGTCATTTACAATAATTATGATAACAGTTCTAAATATGATAATGATCTTACAGTAACTGCTTAATCTAACATAGGTTTTTTAATGTATATATACGTAATTTTTAATATTACTTCAAATATAACATTAAGAGGAAATTTCAGCAAAAACGTAGACAAACAGGAGGACATAGAAGCAGACATTCTTATGCAATCTTATTTTTCTTAAAGTTAGGGCGAGTTACTGTGCTATTACCATTAATTACTATTAATATTTGTTTTAATTATGCCAAAATTACCTCTATTTAGATACATTAACATACGTTATGATACCCTTGTAGAAAATTTGAGAATATTAATGTCCAAGCGCGACAATTCATTTTTTCAGTATTGGCAGCTGATGCCTACTTACGTGACAATGAAGTCCCAGTGTTCAATATGTGTGACTAAAAACATCCTGATGACTTAGACAGAAGCAAAGTATCTTTGCACTCACCTGAGGGCCTGAGATTCCTTCACATCTTGAAAAATGGATTTCATCATGAAGACATAAATTGGATCGCTTGTAAATACATGTAAAACTTCATGGCTTCATAAATTCAACACTTTTCTACTAATAGTTTTGGAAATCTAGAATTTGAGGAACACCTGGAAACTTTAATCCAATCCTCCTCAAGTTATTTAGTCAAAGAGAAATATGGAAAAATGGGGAACGCCAGGAAAAATGCAAAAGCAAGAGCTGCAAATAGTACTATGGACGATATTTCCCAGAATAATTATTTTTTATAAACTCGACAATAATAAGAAAATGAGAGAAAAAGCAAGAATACATTACCGCTTCAGGCAAATTATTAAAATATCTAAGCAAACGTTTCCAATCAGTAAAGTTTGTACCCATAATTGAGCATTACCATACATGTATAATATCAATTAAAACATTCCAATAATGTGTCCTGGAAACACATTTTGTGAAACATTATCTTTCTAACCAATAATATCCACGCAATTTGATCAACAGAAAGAATAGCAGGCATCAAAACTAGTAATTTATATTTACTATAAGTTCTTATACAACTAACCAACAAAATTTGCACACAAACAATCACATTACCACACACACACACACTTGAAAACCAAACTTTATGAAAATATATATTTTAACACAAATAAAATAAGAGTAAGATTCACGAAACTTTATTAACTATAGCAATTAAGTTATAAAATAATGCTTCAATGTTTAGCATTGCTATTAATCAATACTCACTTGAAAAGACTGTTAGTAGGCGAGCATCATTGAAAACTAGCATCACAGTAATGTAATCACATCTTAAAAACATGTTTCCACACTAATATGTGGCACTAACTCTAATGCACAATGTTCATGTACGTTACAATAACGTATAGGTACAGATTCTGTGCAGTAATTTGATGTTGTGGAGATATTTTCATGTGAAAATAAAGGAAAAATAAGCACATTATCTTTAACTATCCACAATATTGGTGGCGGAGATAGGTTATGCATCAGAACACTTGTGGAGGATCACCACAATGCACATTTAGAACACACAATGAGTGAAAATGTGTAATATAACACTAATAATATAAGAATAGAATTCGCAGCACATATACATTGTGAAAACCAAGTGAGAAGATAATGCTTCACTATTTATAACATTGTTAACAATTTGCCGGGAACACGTGATACTAATACTCACTTGAAAGCAGTGTCAACATACGAACGTAACTGAAAACTAATGTAAGTGTAATATAATCACATCTTAAAACCTGTTTGCCCAAACATGTGGCAGTAATTAAAATGCTCAATATTTATAAACTAAAGTGAAATAACACACGCTACAGTAAGGGTCTAATAGGTATGGTACCACTGTCTGCATCAGCTGACCGCGAACTCGCCTAGGTCTTGTCTTGTTCGTCAATCGTGCTAGATCACCAACAAAAATACAGAGCATGTAAGGGAACAAGATCTCTACATGAAACGTAAAAATATAAAAAACGCTAAGACAGAGAAAAAAAAGTTATAACCTCGCAGGACGAATAGAGGAGACGAACTGACCATACAAACAGATAGTTGCATCTATGTGAGCAGCATTTTGTAAAGCACAGAAAAGGTGTTGCGGAACTACTTCCCAAATCTCCATGAAAGCGATTGCATCTGATAGGCGACCTATAACAGGAGAAGGCAAGGAAGGTAAAACAACACCAAACCATAGCCTTTTAGAAACGGTCAAAAATGAATTTCTGAATTTCTACGAGGAGGCTTTAACATATCAGGTTGAAAACAATCTCAGTTGCCGACAAAACCAAAGGGTCCCGATTGTTGTTACACACGCAAATATTTGAGTTAGTTGTTCTAAATGTGCAAGGGTACGCCCTGTTAATTAGCACATCTAAGATGAGATTCCACACAATATATCCATATGTATTACCTATGTATGAAAACTTTAAATTTCTTTTGGCTACATTGCACATTAAATACGAGTATGTGTTGCTAAATCTCAATTTCTTGAGTTAATGTCTCAAGTAGTTTATGAACGGAATGAAGAGAAAATCATGCATTTATTATCGGTGAGAAATTTCTTTGTGATTGACACTTGTGGGGTGTGTCGTCTGCTGGCAGGGGCTCGTAAGGTTGCTGACCAATCATAGCGTAAGATTACATAACAGCCAGAGGCGTGACGTTATCGTTGCAACACCTAGGTGGTTCAGTGGAAATTTGCGCGCGCGTTCTCATGCATGACTGATTAATTGTTTGCAATCTGATTGTTTGATTGCATTCTGTGAAAAGTTCGGCTGTGTTACATATAGTGATCCTAAGGATTTACATTTATAATTGTTACTGCCTTTTATATATCGCAAACATTGCTCCTGTTCTCATCCTAGAAATATCGCGAGTGACACTGCAATTTTAAAATATCTTACATCCGTGATAAGTAAGTTGAGGTTGCTTTAGCCGAAATAATAAAACTTTTCCACTTAGTGAAATACAGACAATGTGGAAAGGAATAGATGAGGTAACTAGTGAGAAATGGGGAATAATAGAGAGGTATGTATGGAGAGAAGAAGGCATTCTAGGGGAAGCAGTTTGTCGCTGCAGACGGAGAATGTCAATCACAAGGTAATTTATCACCGATAATAGGTTACTTCCGGGTAAAATAATCGTTACAGATCACTATCCCATTTCACTATGATACTAGAATAAGCTAACTATTCGGATTAGAAGAACTCAGATTGAAGAACTCAGATTGAAGAAAGAGGGATATGTTGTTAGAACGCGTTGAAGGACTGAGCAAGAAGTTAGAAAACTTTCTAAAGCATGTTTACGTTAAAAGATAGCAAATATTCATCTTGTAGCGTGCACGGGAAATTATCCGAATTACTGATACCAGTTACATATAACTTCTCCGAAAACTGCAAATACAAGCAATCAAATGAAATTTTGACTGCCTATTGTAACAAGATAAAGAATTCCAGTTTTACTGTTGTTGAATGGTTTAGAACAGAATATGGTGAAGAAATTCAGATACAGTATTTTGTTGTGGTGTCTGTCATACACACAATAAATTTGCCGTTGATATTTGCGTAATAAGCGTACTTTCTCAAATTGGGGGTTTTACTCTACCTCGAAATACATTCCGATAGAGATGCAGACCACTTTAAGCCACGTAACATATTTAGCATCCAAATTGAGTGGAACTGCTTGTATTCTATCACGAGAAAAGACTGTGGATGCAATTGAATGACAAGTGATAAGGTTGGCTTGCAGTTACTGGGTGGTTGCTTATCATTTTATAATCAAGTACTTAGACTCTCTCGCACATGAGCGGCAATTTTTCTTTCATTTATGTGCTGCGTTTAGCAGTTTAACATGTAACGAATGTCGGTGGCCTCTTTTTTGTATTTATCTCGAAGGGTTGCTCATAGCAGTGGTGTTCATTCGGTTAGAGTTGGTATTTTTATACTATTATCTTTAACTTTATACCTACCCATTCACATTCAAATTCACATTTCCGGTCTCTGAAGAGGGTAAGGGATAATCTTGGCAAGAGAAGAATTCAAACCCCTCAGCCGAGAATTAATTATTCCCGGACCCTTCATCATCTTTAGATGATAAATTTACAAAATCTGCCATTATAGGTAGTGGAATCTACAGAGAGTACTTGGGAATTTGGATCCTGATCACACAATATTTGCCATAAGTGTTGTTATTATTTAGTGAGTATGTTATGATTATAATCTGTGCTGAATTTGTTGACTTGAGCTTTATGGAATTAATTGGATTACTGATATCATGTCGACACTACGAAAGTATAGGCTGTTTGCCATGTTGGTATACAACCTATCCTTTTTACATTGTAATTATTTAGTGTTTTGTAAATGCCCCCACTAGGGTGCAGTTCTAATTCAAATCTTTCCGAGCAGTTCTATGATATGTTAGTATCCAGTTCACTGAACACCACTTTTCTCTAACATTCGTGTCCACTACACAATGTACATATTTGAACGATTTTGAAATAATATTTTAAATTTACCACAATAATTGTCATACACTGAGTTATGAACGTTTAAACGTTATATCATAGGTAATCGTTCGAAGTCCTTAAAAGCACAATGGTCAATTCATCACATAGGGACGCGGCATTGAACAACTTGAGAAAGTCAAACAAGAATTTATTTTTAAAGAACTTAAATGATTTTATTACTTTTCAAACAATTACTTTATGTTTCAACATTTAACATAAACATGTGTTTTCGTTATATAAAGCCAGTTCTTAAAGTAACTATCCACCCTCCTGAGACTTTACAGGAACATGGATTTTATAATGTTCCACTGCTCCATCTAATGATTAAAAAGAGATTACACGCATTCTATTTTTAATTTTTGAAGAAAAAAAAAGGCACCACAAGATGTTAAGTCAGCTCTGTATGGTGAAGAGTCCATGATACTGACCTATAGGGCATAGTTTTGCTAAGTTCGACGATACATTGTCATGATATAAGATTATTCTCCTTTTTGGGCATTCGTCACAAATTCTTCAAACATGTTCTGTATACATACATTTGGTACAATTGGCAGCAACGTTACGTCTATCTTTTAAGTATATCGTAGCATTGTGGCGCGTTTCAGAAGAGAATAAAGGTCAACAATCTTCTTATCAGCACTGTGAATTCGTCGAGCTGTTGCAGGCTTTGGTTCTGTTCAAAACACCTGTTGAGCCGATTGCACTTTCTTTTCTGGATCATAACAATAAACCCAAGAATAAACATCAATAACAACACCAAATTTGAAGCGCAGCCTTTGAATTTATCGAGAGTTTTCTGCGCCAGTGTATGCGTTGTTGTTTTTGATAGGGAGTAAGTATGAAATCCACCGACAGGAACGTTTTCTCGTGTGTAACTGTTGATTTCAAGTGCTGAATGCCGCCTGAATAAATTCATACGATGACTTGCGATCTTCTTCATGCACTGCCTGAACGGCGGCAATCTTTTCATAAATAACAGCAGCTTCTGGACGTACATCGTGACATTCGTCACTAAGAAAACAAAACCGATCTCTTTTTAATTCCTGCACTAATTATAAAGTTATGAGGCTTCTTTACCAAATGTGTTTTAAGCCCATCTTCACAATTTTAGGTGTGACTAACGAATTAATATCGTAAGGATTCATAGCTTGGCAACAGTGTCTGCTGTAATCAATTTTTGGGTGAACACAAAATGTGTTACGACAATTAACGAACTATTAGAGCAAATCGAACAAACTACACGTCAATCAACTCGAAAAAAATAGAAAGAAGCTTTCAGTTATAAACAGATTTCTCTTGCTTTAGATGCATGGCATTCTATAATTTTTGTGTCGTCCTCATGCAATTGATGCTCATTGATGTCAGAGAACTAGATAGGTCAAATAGGCGGCTTGATTTCAAGAATTTGAACCCGGCTGTAGCCACAATTTTCTTATTTTTACTTTCTCCATACGCACTATGTACATAGTGTATAGAGAAAGTATTGCACTCCACCAAAAAATTCGATACCGAGATTTCACCGGAAATATATGTTTTAGGGTTCCCAATATCTTCCAGGGATGCGACACGAAGATTTTGAGAAAAATCCCCCCAACCCCAACTACCCTTTACATGGAACTTTTTTCGAAAATTTTGATTTTCTCAAAAATGGCTCTAACGATTTTGATTAAAATGTTGTATCTTAAACATATTTACCTGACAAATAAAATGTATATCTTGAATTTTCTGGGAATAGCCTCTGAAGAGTAGTTTATTCAGGATGAATTTTACTAAATTTTGAATAACTGCTAAACCGTAAGAGATGAACAAAAACTTACTACACAAAAAAATGTAGAGCAGATTAAAACACACAATTTATGTTATATACATTTTTTTCGTGGAGTTCGTCGTTTTTGTGACATTCCTTATTTTTGGTTTCTGCTATGAAAAACGTATACTTTTCTCATACAGGAACTTGTCAACTCCTATCCATATAGGCAAAGGAACTTCATTGACATAGCAACCAGCTTTTGACTATCACTTTAACCTACAGTTGTCCCTTATTTCGCTTCTACTTACAAGGAAGCGAGTAATTATACTATTTATGCTATTTTTTTCTGATTAGCATAAAGTAAATAGAAGTATAAGCTTTTTAAGAATTATTTTTGCAGGGATATGGAGAAAGTCATGTGAATGGTACACATAAGATTTTTTGGCCTAGTGTTCGGATTAAAAATCCCATAATGTCAGCCGTCGTCAGTTTTTGGGGTCTAAAATCCCAAAATTATGCCTTAATAAGAGTCTAATTATCATCAGAATACCAATATAGATTACTAAAACTAAAATTAATGGATAAAATCTGAAACCAAAATTCATTTAAAATAGAGCACTGGGTCATCCATATTAGTTGCTACACAAGCAGTTAAGTTTTACTTTGTCTAGCACATACGTAGGATGTACAGAGTAAGTTGAAGCTATTGCATTCCACCGCAAAATTTGATAGCAAGATGTTACCGTAAATGCATGTTTTGAGGACATTTTTAGAGAAATGCCAGTGCGTGTCTGTGTGTGTTTCTCTGGAATGCATAACTGAAAACAAAAAGTCTCTTAAATACCGAATTCGGTGTTCCAGTCTAGTATCTTCCAAGGATGCGACATGAAGATTTGTAAGAACATACCCTCCCCCACACCAGCTGCTCTTTATATAGAACATTTTTGAAATGTTCGATTTTCTATAACATTACTTTAAGGGTTTTGATTAATATGTCGTAAATTAAAATCTTTACATGGAAAATAAAATGCGTATCCTGAATTTCTTGGGAAGCTCCTGAAGTCCATTTCATTCTGAATGGCTTTGGCATAACTGGTAGACCGTAAGAGGTAGACGAAAGCTTACTACAAAACAAATGTAGATCTCGTTAAAACACACAATTTATGTCATATACAGTTTTTATGGAGATAATAGCTTCAGAGATATTCCCTGCTATTGATTTAAGTTTTAATATGCTTATTTTTCTCAAATAGAAAGCCCTCATTCTTTTCATATCTGTTTTGTTTTAGTCTTGGCCATGGGAATATAATGAAATTCGCATAGGGAAAGCGTTTATAATGTGAATATCATTTAGTCTAGTGTATTCCCTTATTTCCTTTCTACTTATAAGGACCAAACAGAGATTCTGGTAATTTTTATCTTGATTAGCATGACTTAGATAAGATGAAATAATAATCTTGTGTAAGAATAGTTTCTTTGCAGAACAGTTAGAAAGTCACGTGATTGGAACACATTAGATGTTTCAGTGTGCACTGTGACAAGCACTGAGCTTGACTTATTTCAGAGTTGTAATACAGTAGCCTAACGCTCCACTACGTTGTCCTCTGCTGAGAATATTCCTGAGATCGTCACAATATTTTTGTAGTCAGAGGGTACACATTTATGTAGTGCTTTTATAGAGAACGTGTCTTTCTCAGGGCACAAACATACAAGTAGATGCTGACGTCCTGACAGTATTTTGGTGATCGAAGGTCCATATTTATGTGAATGCTTGTGCAGAGAACGCGTCTTTCACAAGCACAAGTTGTACGTGTAGGCACCAAGGTATTTTGGTGATCGAGGGTCCATATTTACGTGAATACTTGCACAGAGAACGCGTCTTCCACAGAACACAAATTGTAGGTAGGCGCCGATACTGTGAGAGTATTTTAGTAATTGAAGGTCCATATTTATGTGAATGCCTTGTGCAGAGAATGCATCTTCCACAGGCAGAAGTTGTACATGTAGGCACAAGGTATTTGGTGATTGAAGGTCCATATTTGTGTGAATGCTTGTACAGAGAACGCGTCTTCCACAGACACAAGTTGTACATGTAGGCACCAAGGTATTTTGGTGATCGAGGGTCCATATTTGTGTGAATGCTTGTACAGAGAACGCGTCTTCCACAGACAGAAGGTGTACATTCAGACACCAAGGTATTTTGGTGATGAGGGTCCATATTCATGTGAATGCTTGTACAGAGAACGCGTCTTCCACAGGCACAAGTTGTACGTGTAGGCGCACTTGCAACTAATTAGTTAGCTGTTTACTCAGCGACTGTTCATTTGCGTAATTAACTTTACCGCTACTCAGCTAAATGAATGAAGGCCCCCAACATGTAAATTTTATCGCGGCAATCTTTTCTTTTCCATTACATCCTCTTGCTTTCTACTGATGCGGAAGCATTAGATCTTTTTCTGGCTCTTCTTGTTTCTTTTTTACTTTCTCTAGCATCTATGTACAATCTACATACATAGTAGATAGCGAAGGCATTGTATTCCACCCAAAAATTCGATACCGAGATTTCACCCAAAATGCATGTTTTAGGGTCCCCTGATTAAAAACAGCATTTTTAGAAAAATGCATATGTATGTGTTTGGCTGTGGATAGCATAGCTCAAAAACTAAAATCTGGCTAAACACTAAAATGAGTATTTAGGTTTAGTATATTCCAAGGATGCGACAGGAAGATTTTCAGAAAAATCTCTCTACTACAACTACTCTTCACAGGGAATAATTTTCTAAAATTTTGATTTTCTCAAAAATGTCTCTAATGATTTTGATCAACATATCATATGTTTAAGATATTTGTATGATAAACAAAATGTATATGGTGAACTTTCTGGGAATAGCCCCTGTAGGTCTCTTCATCCTGGATTACTTTGTATAACTGTTAACCTAAGAGGTAGACAAAATCTTAGTACACAGAAAATGTAGTTCTTATTAAAACACACAATTTATGTCATATCATTTTTTGTAGAATAAACAATTTCCGAGTTATTGTTTGTTATTGCTTTCAATTTTAAAGTACTTTAGCTCTTCTTAAACGGGATATTATCTTTCGTTTCACCTCTCTTTTGTTTTGCTCCTGGTCATTTACAGAAAACTGAATTTTAGTTGTTTCACTTAGCGACTAGCTTTTTAAAGATTCCACTATCGCTTTAGCCTAGTGTATCCCATTATTTTTCTTCTACTTACAAGGAAGCAAGTAATAAGACCAACTCTGCTAATGCTTATCTTAATTAGCGTGATGAAGACAAAAGAAAACTCTTTTTTAGGAATAGTTTGCTTGCGGATCAGCGAGGGAAAGTTATGCGAGTGGAATATAAGTTCTTTTTGGTAAACATTCGTTTCAATACCTTAGGAATTTCCTAATGTAAGCGATACGACAGCTTTATCAGGTGTATTAAGTTTACAACAATATAGTTTTTCTTGCAAGTATCCTGATGTTCATTCATGTAATTTAGTTCACGAATACTATTCGGTGAAATCTCGAACTGTAAGAAATGATCCACATTGTGCGGCTGCTCTTCATTAAATATACACGCATACAGCAGAAACTTATATAATTCTTTAAATGTATAACCAACTTACTGGCCCGGAGTTTTACGAGTGTATTTTGTAATTAAGGGCTCACAGAATGTTTCGCAGTCATTTTGGTAAGGAAAGTATGGATTTCTGTGTTTTTGGGTGCAAAAAAGTGCCCTATGTTAAACTATGTACACGCAACGCTTCAATCTTCGAGGGCACATCTATCACATGCCTGGACACCATTTTTAACCTACTGTGTCGTTTAAATTGTGCTCTGTCCAGGTAAATTTTCCTCAAGGTCAATTTATTTCATTTTCAAAACCTATTTTTCTTACAAAATATAGTTAGAGAATTGAATATTTCCCACAATGTACTTAATATGAGTATAAAAGGTACGCATGGAATTGTGATATCTGTCATGGTTTATTTTTTAAAACATAATGATCAGAATCATGCTCTCTTTTTATGAAACTATAAAATGAAGCTATCCAATATATGAATATTTCCACGAGACAATTTGTTTCAAAGACATTAATGAATATGTTTGTAAAAATCACATTTATAGTTGAATACGTGTTGGATAAAATATATTTCATTATTGATAATAATATTTATATAAATTAATTACTGTCTCAAGGAAGCAATTAGGAATTGTAGTAACACTTCGTAGACACTCTTCTTTGTTTGCTAGCAGTGCCGGTACAAAAATATAATCTTTAGTTTTAATGACTCCCTGGTACAGCTCACTAAGAGCCTTGGCCTACCGCCCGGCCGCTGCGTCTCCCGTTTCGGTCCATTACAGACGTCATAGATGGGGTGCAGTATTGGGAATGAGACGTGGTCAGCGGCCAGTTAATGCGGTCTTCACGACCTGGAGCAGTTACTTCTGCAGCAAGTAGCTCCTCAATTACCCCCCCCCCCCAGCGACCTCACAAGGCTCAGTGCACCCCGGTTCAGGTCTCCCAGCGGGGGAAATATCCCCACGCCGGTACTGGGAATCGAGCCTAGGTCTCCCGCTAAGGAGAAGCATCGCTAAGGAGAAGACTTTTAGTTTTAATACTCCAGAAAAATCTTCATCATATCGATGTCCCTTAAGGGGTAAAAATAACATTGGGGGATATGATTGGAAATCATAATTAGAGTAGTTTGGAACTAAAGCGTAACTATTGATATTTGTCAAGTTGTATAGTATAGCTGTTAAATATTTTCACCACATGAGTTCAAACAGTGCAGACAGGCGTTTACATGAACATTTAGCTATGGCAAGGATATTTTGCAACAGTTGTAAGATAGTCTATTATTTTCGTTTGATCCAATTCCACAGTGCCCAAAGTTTTGTCTAAACAGGTGAAAGAGTGTAGAGTTGCGTGTAAGACGTTGAATATAGAACCTGAAGGATACTTTATATTGATGAAATTCTAATACCTGGTGTACCAGTTCTGTTAAAATCATTAAGAACACTTCTCACAATAATGTTGAAAAGGACATTTGGTTATTGACATACCTGGTCGTCCAACTGCCCAATTGAGAGAGAGAGAGAGAGAGAGAGACAGAGAGAGAGAGAGAGAGGAAGAGAGAGAGAGAATGTACTATTTGAGGTAAGGTAGTTGCAGTCTCTTCCGGCTAAACTGGAAGCAGCAGATGGTCGTTAACTTTGTTTTTTAGTTCCCTGTACCTGACTATCTCCGTACATCAAGCTTCATGTTAATCAGCCGCACGGTTCAATAGCTGTATAGGTGTTGCGGGAAAACTAGTCCTTTGTGAGTGTGTACGTGTGTGTGTGGGTGTTGGGGTGGGGGTGTGATGGTGGGAGTGGGGGTGAGGGTGTATGGGTGTGTTGGGTTGTGGGTGGGTGTGGGTGTGTGTGGGTGTGTGTGTGTGGATGGGTGGGAGTGTGTTGTGTGTGTAGGTGTGCGTGGGTGGGATTGTGGGGTGGTTGCAGGTGTGTATGTGGGCCGGAGTGTGGGGATGGGTGTGGGTTGTAGGTGTGGGTGGGATTGTAGGATGAGGGTGTGGGTGGGATTGTGGGGTGGGGGTGTGGGTGGGATTGTGGGGTGGGGTTGTGGGTGGGATTGTGGGGTGGGTGTAGGTGAGGGTGGGTGGGATTGTGGGGTGGTTGCAGGTGTGTATGTGGGCCGGAGTGTGGGGATGGGTGTGGGTTGTAGGTGTGGGTGGGATTGTAGGATGAGGGTGTGGGTGGGATTGTGGGGTGGGGGTGTGGGTGGGATTGTGGGGTGGGTGTAGGTGAGGGTGGGTGGGATTGTGGGGTGGTTGCAGGTGTGTATGTGGGCCGGAGTGTGGGGATGGGTGTGGGTTGTAGGTGTGGGTGGGATTGTAGGATGAGGGTGTGGGTGTAGGTGTGGGTGGGATTGTGGGGTGAGGGTGTGGGTGTAGGTGTGGGTGGGATTGTGGGGTGAGGGTGTGGGTGGGATTGTGGGGTGGGGGTGTGGGTGGGATTGTGGGGTGGGGGTGTGGGTGGGTGTAGGTGAGGGTGGGTATAGGTGTGGATGGGGTGGGTGTAGGTGTGGGTGGGATTGTGGGGTGAGGGTGTGGGTGGGCTTGTGGGGTGAGGGTGTGGGTGGGATTGTGGGGTGGGTGTAGGTGAGGGTGGGTATAGGTGTGGGTGGCTGTAGGTGTGGGGTGGGTATAGGTGTGGGTGGTGTGGGTGTGTGTGGTGGGTATAGGTGTGTGTGGGTGTACGTGTGTGAGGGGTGGGTGTAGGTTTGTTGGTGAGGGTGTGTGGGGGTGGGTGTTGGTGTGTGTGGGTGGGTGGGATTGTGGGATGGGTATAGGTGTGTGTGGGTGGGTGGGATTGTGGGATGGGTGTAGGTGTGTGTGGGTGGGTGGGATTGTGGGATGGGTATAGGTGTGTGGGTGGGTGGGATTGTGGGATGGGTGTAGGTGTGTGTGGGTGGGTGGGATTGTGGGATGGGTATAGGTGTGTGTGGGTGGGTGGGATTGTGGGATGGGTGTAGGTGTGTGTGGGTGGGTGGAATTGTGGGATGGGTGTAGGTGTGTGTGGGTGGGTGGGATTGTGGGATGGGTATAGGTGTGTGTGGGTGGGTGGGATTGTGGGATGGGTGTAGGTGTGTGTGGGTGGGATTGTGGGATGGGTGTAGGTGTGTGTTGGTGTGGGTGGGTGTGGGGTGGGTGTAGGTGTGTGTTGGTGTGGGTGGGTGGGATTGTGGGATGGGTGTAGGTGTGTGTTGGTGTGGGTGGGTGTGGGGTGGGTGTAGGTGTGTGTGTGGGGTGGATAGATGTGTGTGTAGGTGTGGGTGCATGTGGGATGTGGGAGAGTGAGTGGGTGGGAGGGTGGGTGTGTGTGGGGGCTGGGTGCGTGCCTGCATGTGTGTGATCGTGCATGCTTGCGTGTGTTGGTTAGAGGTCCCGTTGTATGTTAACTAAGCGCCATTTAGTTGTTTATTCTTTATTCGTGGATATTTACTCTCTATTTCTGTGCCTTGTACCGTACCTGCATTTGGATATGATCTATCAAGCTATTTTAAACAGTCGAGCAATATAGAAATCGAGCATATAATTACTGTTCTTGTATACGCACTGTATACATGCGTATGGAGAATTGTAACAGACTCTCCTTTTCGCTGAAAAGTGTTTTATACCCCGCTTCTCCAAAGGTGGTGAACGCTGGTGATGTATCTTATGAACTGATATTTGGGAAAGAAATTTGAGAAGAAAACAATCCAGATCTAAGTTTAAGCTACTTCAAAGCATTTTCCAGTTCCGAAGACTGAGAAAAATGTAAATAAAAAGGGTAGTTAAGGAGTGCGTCGGTGGCGGAGTTTGAACTTGGAATTTATCTCTCATAAATCTGTGTCTTTACGATTTCTGTCCACTCCTGTTAATATTCTGACCACTTCTGGATAAAACAGAACTATCAGAAAGCTCACTCGCTGTTTAGCGCCGTCCTCACAGTGCACCAGATCATATTAACAGTGTTTGTGGTGTACTAGGAAAAGATTGAATTTTCAAAATAAATAAATAAAATAAATAAAACAAACAAAAACAGAAAATCTTTTTGTTCTAAGTATAACTTCCAGCTTGAGATGATGCAAATTGGCTCACTATCTCACAAATGATCCAAAATGCACTTTGTCTTTAAATTGTTTGCATAACGTAGCGTTTATATAGCCTATGCAAGCAATTGCCGCTTTGAATGCAGGTATCGATTCTAATTGTTCCCTTTGTGGAGGGGCTAATAACGACCGTGGTATAGTATCTCGATAAAACTTTCCAGCATGCAGGAGACTATCCTAGGATCTAACTCAATACTGGCTGCAATCAAATCTTTGTAAGTAGAAAACATACGAGCTAGACAGTAATTTTCGTTAACTAATTAAAACACCGGTCACAATTACATTAGTAGGATATGATCCGACACATAAAAGGTTACATTGATTAAAATATTTATTTCGAAAGATTCATTACTACCGTTATAGTCACAATAGTAATAATCACCATCCTCTTTACGATCTTTACCATCAACATCTCTAACATTACCACCATCATGACCACAATATCTGCTTGAGAGTCAGGATTTGCTTCCCAATAGACAAACGTACCCTTTAATTTAATGGTTGTGCTGTTGTTTAGATAGAGACTGACAAAAAAGCCCGCTGTCCGAATTCTGGCAGTAGAAGTGAATTTTTCATAAGTGAATCAGCGTTCTATACCTTTGAATTTTTAAATCGCTTGGTTGCACTCTAGTATCCTCTGTTTCTTCATTGCTCTGCTTCGTCAAGTCATGGGAGTTCTATGTATATGCTATTGCCTTTCGTAAATCAGTAATGGAAAATTTACTTTTATTTATTTGTAAAAAAATAGTGAGCAATGAAATAATTCAGCCAGCTACCAGGTTGTGTACAAGTGAACAGGCATGTTGGGAACGTCTACTGATAAACTCACAGCTGACTCGGAAGACGTGCAGCAGGCATGAATGCCTTAACATCAGACGGCAAACTAGTCATCGCGATTGAAGGAACTAGCAAGAAATGAAAGATTCTGTGGCTGATTGCAGCAGGATTCAGCTGCGAATACGAGTTGGGACAGAATAATTAGTCGAGCATTGTGGCACCTCGTTTCCCTGACCTCTCTGTATGCAATTTTTATTTATGGAGAACATTAAATAATAAAGTGCACGCACCAAATTCTCCCACGTTACAAGAATTGAAAGACTACATCACGTGAGAACTACAGGCAACCAATCAACATGAACTTTTGTCAATAAACAAGAATTGCTTTCAGAAATGTAGGGAATGTGTTTCCGTTGAAGCTCATCAATGTCAACATCTGTTATGATGCAGCTAAGCCTATTGTAAGTTAGTACAATAGTTAGTGTTCCGTATCCATGATTTGCCGGTTGTTTAGAGCAACGGTTCCCAACCGGTGTGCCCCGGCACCCTAGGGTGCCGTGTGATTGGCTAAGGGGTGCCGCGAGATATTGAGATAAACAAAAACAAAAAAATACTTTCTACTGAAGCCTTAGGTCTTGTAAGGTCTTGAAATAAAATAAGTCAAATCAATTACTCTCATGCATGGCATATGGTGATAGTGGTCGATTCATTTCAATAATTCAGTTATACTAGTATCCCACAGATGGCATTACAGCTATACCCTGCCGAACATTCCCGAGACTACTCGTTTCCTCACGAACATTCCCGAGACTTCGCCAGATGAATATATAAAAGTGTACGCCGCTTGGCGCTTTCAGTTGTCTTCCTCGTGTTGATTCACAGTGTTTAGCTATGGATAAGCTCATTGTTAAACGTAAACGCCAGGACAGTGAAAGTGAACAGTCGGCTCCTACTGCTTGCTTTAAGAAGCCAAATCTTACAGTTTCTCCAGGACCGTCGAATTCACCACATAAAGAAGACAAACGAAAGAAAAGAACATACCAGGACAGTTACTTAGCGTATGGATTTAAGTGGAATAACAACGAGGAAAACCCTATCCCTGTGTGTTTAGTTTGTGGCGAAACACTTAGCAACGAGGCCATGGTACCTAGCAAACTGAAGCGGCATCTTACAACAAAGCATCCTAGTGTGTCACAGTAAAGTGTAATGTATTTTTCACATATATTAGAAGGGGAGAAGAAAACAGATGTGCGAATGGTAAAGAGAATGACCATAGGTGATACTGCTCTTGAAGCCTCATTTAAAGTAGTAGAACTGATAGCTAAAAAAAAGAAACCTCATACTCTTGGAGAGGAAATCATTGGCCCTGCATGTCAAGTTATAGTATCAGCAATACTTGGCGAAGGAGCAGCTAATCAAATTTCGAAAGTTCCTCTGTCCAACAACACAATCAGCCTCAGGATATCTGAAATGTCATGCAATATCAACGAACAAGTCACGGAGAAAATAAAAACTTATAGAGAATTTGCTTTGCAAGTAGATGAGAGTCTCGATATTGGTGACAAACCGCAACTCCTTGGTTTTGTCAGATATATTGATGAAAAAGATATTAGTGAACAGTTTCTGTTCTGTAGACCGCTGGAGACTACAACCATAGGCCATGATATTTTCGTTTCTATTAATTCCTATCTCAATGACCATGATCTTTCATGAAAAGACTGTTGTGGTATATGTACAGATGGTGCACCATCTATGTTAAAGGTTTTACTGCCAGAGCTCTCAATGAAAATCCATCCATTATTATAGCTCACTGTTTTCTGCATAGAGAGGCATTAGTCGTGAAAGCGTGTAATGAAGATTTTGCTGAAGTGTTTAACCAAGTTGTGAAAATGGTGAACTATATGAAGTCTCGACTTTTAAAGTGCAGAATTTTTGAACAGTTATGTCGCGCAACGGATGCAGCTCATACCTCTTTGTTACTTCACACAGAAGTAAGGTGGCTGTCGCGGGGTCGTGTATTGAACCGGTTTCTCGAACTTAAAGAACAGCTAAAAACTTTTTTTAGGGATGAAAATCAAGACACATTTGATGAGCTCTTACTAAGTGATTCTTGGTGTTTTGAACTGTCGTATCTGGCAGATACTTTTCATAAGCTGAATGAACTGAATGTTTCGATGCAGGGTCGGCATGAAACAATAATCTCCTCAACCAATAAAATGAAAGGTTTTAAAATAAAACTTAGTTCTTGGAAGTCTGCAGCTCAAAAAGGAGATTTGTCGAATTTTCCATCTCTTCTTAATGTGGCAGGAGATAATGATCTGGGTAAACTGAAAGACCGCACTTGTGATCACTTATCAAGATTGCAAGATGCAATCGATGCGTACTTTCCAACTATTTCCACTACGAATCTCGACTGGGTTGTCTGGCCATTTGATTTCGTAGATAGTGCAGAGGAAATAGATTTCACTGCTTGCGAACGAGATGAATTTATTGATCTTTGCGCTGATTCCACACTCAAAGGTAAGTTCACCAAGAGTGAGTGAGGCGTCGGTGGCTAGTTTTTGGCTTCAACGGAGAGAGGAGTACTCTAACCTAATGAAGAAAGCAATTAACGCACTTTTGCCCTTTTCAACATCCTATCTATAGGAGCAAATCTCTCTGCTATGGTGACAATAAAATGCAAAGCAAGAAATAGACTGAATAACCTTGAGGATGATTTGCGTTTTTCGCTGTCAACTGTAAGACCCGACATCACATATCTGTGCTCTAAGCATCAATCACAAGTTTCACATTAATCATTAATCGAACAAAATTTATTGATGTATTTTTACTCAGTGAATGTAGTAAAGTTTACTGTATTATGTTATGGTGTACGTTATTATTATATAACATTTCAATAAATTAACATATTAAGCTTATTTTTCTTTTAATTCAAGGAAGGATGCCCCTGGTGTTTAATGTTGTTCCCAAGGGTGCCGTTAACTTCAAAAGGTTGGGAAACGCTGGTTTAGAGTAACTCTAACGGAAGGTGCGCTAATCCTCTCCCAGGAAACGGCTGCCGCGGGACGGTCCGACCGATCTACGAACGCACGGTACATAGACACAGACTGAGAGGGCTTTTACATAATTTTTCATCTTATTCATCAATAAACTGACGCCTTACAGTTTTACATATGTACATCTAGCGTTAATTCCACAGCTTTGACATATAACAGAGCACGTAAGCTTTCATGCCTCAATCGCAATTTTTAGATTTTATAATCTGCAGCTTGAAAAAAAAAAAAAAAATCACACATATATTTTAAGCCAAACATGGCGCCAATATGCGGAACAAATGAACGAGAGACAGAAATCTTCCAAATAAAATTCCCAAACTCAATCTAAAGCAGCCTTATTTTTCAAATGAAATTTCGAACGGCTGCCGCGGGACGGTCCGACCGATCTACGAACGCACGGTACATAGACACAGACTGAGAGGGCTTTTACATAATTTTTCATCTTATTCATCAATAAACTGACGCCTTACAGTTTTACATATGTACATCTAGCGTTAATTCCACAGCTTTGACATATAACAGAGCACGTAAGCTTTCATGCCTCAATCGCAATTTTTAGATTTTATAATCTGCAGCTTGAAAAAAAAAAAAAAAATCACACATATATTTTAAGCCAAACATGGCGCCAATATGCGGAACAAATGAACGAGAGACAGAAATCTTCCAAATAAAATTCCCAAACTCAATCTAAAGCAGCCTTATTTTTCAAATGAAATTTCGAAATGCTGTTTGTAATTGTGATTTAACAGTATGAATGTCCAAAGCAAAATGATTTACGAAATGTTCAAAATTATATTCATTGCTTTGAAGTCATGAGAGCCTTTTAACTTCCTAACATGTAAATATTTGTTTAAATTAGATTCCACGAGTGATGAGGGATTGAATGCTAGGAAAATGGTAGTACTGCTTTTCACTTACTCACGTCTATCATCATTATGAAGCACTGCACCATATCATTCGCAAACAATATGTTTTGACAATTTGCTTGAAAGCAACAATTCAAGTAATTTAAAAGTTCACACACACCATATATAAAGCTGATATATTCCAGTCACATAACTTTCTCTGCCTCTTATACAAAGAAATGTCTTCTTTCGGCTCCAAGCAGAAATGGTCTTATTACTTAGTTCCTTATTAAGTAAAAGGGAAATATGGAAGTACACTAGACTAAAGCGTTAGTAAAATATTTTAAAAGCTTATAGTTATGTAAAACAATTAAAATTAGCTCCTCTTTGGCATTCCGAGGAGTAAAATATGAAATAGATGAAGCAAAAATAGACTTCCCACATGAGAAAATACTTAAGTAAATTAAAATTGAAAGCAATAGCAAGGAAGATCTTGGAAACGGTTAACTGTACGAAAAAAATGTATGTTTCAAAACTTTTTTGTTTTAACGATATATATTTTTATTATTTTTATGTAGTAAGTTTTTGTCCATCTCTTGCGTTTTATCAGTGACACAAAACTCATCCAGAATGGAGAGGTCTATTGCAGCTATTCCCAGAACATTCAAGATATAAATTACCTTTGTCATGAAAATATCTTAAACACACTATATATAAATCCAAATCGTTAGAGCTTTTTTGAGAAAAGCTAAAATATAGAAAAGTGTCTCCCATGTAAGGGGTAGTTGGGGATGGGGATTTTTCTTAAAATCTTCATGCCGCTTGCTTGGAAGATACTAAACTAAAATACAAAGTTTGGTATTTAACGGACTTTTCGTTTTTGAGCCATGCTGCACACAGACACACACACACATTACTATGTACATTATAATTACGTACTAGAGAAAGTAAAAGGAAAACCAAATCACTTATCCCATTTACATTTCGAAGTTCGGCAATTTTATACAATAAAATGCGACAAATAGAACCACCAAAGAGTGTGTGTGCGTGTGAGTGTATGTGTGTGTGTGTGTGTGCAAAGTTTAAATAGCAACATTCACATAACTTTGTAAGAGGTACACACAGAACACATCATGCATATCGAAAAATTGCTTTAGCATTTTTCCTCGATAAGTCACATCGAACTTGATTTCGAAACTGCCGGTGCCGAAGTGAATTAGAGTTAAAATGTATTTATTAAATTCACAAAAATATCCAACGTTTTTCATATTGCTGTGGTTGATAAAACCTCCAGATCTATGATGCAACGAAATACTTGTGGGTTTTCAGTAATGTCCAATTTTTGTAAATGTCCTTTCAGTCTTCTCATTAAACTTTTTACTCTCCTACTATTGCGTGTGCTCTATCTGTTACATCTGATATCATGTTTCGAAGATTTATTTTTTAAAATGAACTCATAACCTTAAATAAGTAATCTCCTGTAGTATATGTAACAAGGAGGACAATTCAAGCAAATATTCATGAGCCCAACCAGGTGGCTGATGCGTTTCGTCTGGGACTGGTATTCGAGATGCCGTGGGTTCCGTTGCCTGCGACTGACCTCTCTGGCCCGTGGGGGTTTTCGGTTTTTTTTTCCGGGGCACTAAGCGAATGCTGGGGAGGTATCTTCATTCCCCCAAATTTCCTGTCCCTTCATTTCATCTCCATTTCATCCAATCCGTCTCTTTCAGGTTTGTAAGTATCGGCGAGGATTGCAGTGGTGGCGCCCTCTCGTGGAGGTAACTGCGCTTTGGAAATTCAGCTTCCGGGGGCGGAATGACGGAAGTTGTCTGTAGACTCAGAAGCGTTTGATCAGACCTATGCTGCGGGCTGAACGAGATGAAGACTTAATTGAAAACTGTTAGAGCTGTATGGTAGCTCCCTTCCGCCGTCTGTTTCCGGCTGCCCACTATAATTACTCTTATCGCATCGTATCTTCCTGGGGACTGACGTACAAAAACCAATAAATGTCTGAAGTGTGGAGTCCCTTCTGGCACACCTATACTACAATACAATTGAAGTAAATGTTTATGAACTGACAACACCTCAGTTGTGCCAACTGGGCTGTATCATTAACCAGCCAACAGCAATGAGGTAGGCTAAAAATGTATGTACTTTGGATTATAATTCGTAACCAAGCAGTATTGCAACATGGTGCGTTCTTCTTTGAATTTTACGTGCTGATAACTTGGTGTTAAGGTTTTTGCACTGTTCATTATACATTACACTAGCATCCTTATTAAGACAAGTTTTAACAAGTTGCCCATCAGTATAACATTTGAGTAATTTCGCTACTTCTAATGCAATGAGATAACTGGATATTAATTACCTTTGTTTTACTGTTTTTCTTTTACTTTTCACAGTCGATGTGTTTTGGCTGCAGTTGATTTGCACGCGCAAGTCCTGAAAGTCAAATACCTAATATTGCATACTGGTGCTCACTTATGTTTATTTAGGCTCCTTTCAGACGGTCAACTCTCTGCAACGGTACGCAACACACAGCACACAACTGCCTACAACTGTGCAACTACGAACAACTACTCTCCAACCACAACTATCCCAACGCTAAAAGTACCGAAATATGTCAAACACATGTCATGGTTTAACATGCTATGATACAGTGTATGAGTATTAAACAAATTTATGATGTTACATTCACATGACTTTCTCTACTCAGTTTTAAGCTATTCTTAAAAAGCACATTATTTTAACTACTTCACGTCATTTTAGATAAACGTTTGCATAAATGATTTTATTACATCTTTCTTTTTACATTCAAAGGAATAAGGGTATACCCTAGACTTAAGCAATAGTGGTCCCTCTGTGAGGACGTCGAAATTCCGTTCTATTTGCGTGACCAGGAGCAGGAAAAATGAATATCCCACTTGATAAATTTATAAATATTTTAAAATTGAAACCCATCAAGAAATATATCGGAAATGGTTAATTTCACAAAACAAACTAGTTGAATTAAAATGTGTTTTATCGAGATTTAGATGTTCTTATCTAGTACGTGTTTGTATCTCATAAGCCATCCAGATTGAAGAGGTTTTCGGCGGCTATCACAAAAATTTCAAGATATACATTTCATTTGTCATGGAACTTCTTAATCATATGGTATTTTAATCAAAATTGTTAGCGATATTTTTGACAAAATAAAAACATTGAAACATTTTCCGAGTAAAGTCCCCCCGTCACAATCTTGTAAATTGCTGAACTTGAATATCAAGCCAAGTATTTAAATCAATTTTGAACTGTGCTGATTACAGATACACACGGATATTTTCTAAAAATTCTCGTTTTTATTCAGGTAATACCAAAATGAATATTTCCAGTTAAATTGTGCTATCGATTTTTTGGTGGAATATAATAGGTTATTTATTCACTATGTGCGTGGTTGAAAACTAAACATAGGAGAAGGGGGGCAGGACCGGGTAGTGAGACACAATCGGATAGGTGGTTTTTTAAACTGGAAAGTGCTACCATCTACCACTTCTTGACTGAACTGCATTCTCATATCGGCAGCAGTCAGAAGAAGGAGTTCGAAGAATATAGTCGCATTATTGTGTCTGTAATCTTTATGATTAGAAATTTCCGCGTTTTGAAGTAATTTAACTGAAATTTGAAGTCGGAGTTTAAGAGGTAAGTATCTACAGCAACATATTTTACTTTTATTACATTAAATTGCAAAGATTTAAGTATTGTTTTCAATGTATTTACAATTCGGGAAGCAAGTCGTTATTGTGGTATACCTTAAGAAGAACAAAATGGCGTGTGGGGGCAGAAGCGGGGGGCATAACCGGGTACCACCAATCCTGTATCCTAACAAGTTTAGTGATGTTGACTTCATGCCAGCTGAAACCACAGAACAACACACTCTTCAGCCATCAGCATCAACAACTGAGGGGTCAATACATTTTACAGTGTATACCCAGCCTTGTGAGTCAGTCTCTCTTCTTCCCTCCAAAATTGCAGAGACACAAATTGAAGATCAGAGTCCTCTAAAAGAACTAGAATGTTCTTCAGAACAAATGGGTGTCGCATCACCTTCCACCCAGACATACTCCAGTGACTTGCACAAAATAACAATATCGGCTGAACCACAAACATTTGCAGTTTCACCAAAGGATGTGTTGCCAGTTCCCTGTGCTAAAAGACTTCCCTCGTCATCAGGAAGACGCCACGGGAAAATAGCTGTCCTTACAGAGTCACCATATAAGATTGAGCTTCAAAAAAGGCAAATACTCAACCTAAGTCACCAGCAATTTGCAGAAAGTCGCTTCAGTCTAAGATTGGTGACACAACAAGGGCAAAGAAGCCAAATATAGCGATGAAAATTCTAGCGATAGCCAGTACTTTTATTGCAAAGAGAAATATGAGACAAAACGAAATGACGACTGGATTGTGTGTGAAGTGCAACAGATGGGCCCATGAACCTTGTACAGGTTGGCTCTAAAAGGCACTGAAATATTTTAAATGTAATGACTGTTAAGCACAGAAAAACTGTAGTACGCGGTTGTGCCCCACCGTTTTAACGGTTCTGCTCGTACCCTAGGGGCAAAACCGTATTTTACAAACAAAAACTTTTTAATTTATATTACGTATGTGATAAAAGATGGCAAAAGAGCACATGTTCTAAAATGTTCACAATTCATGATACAATAATTTACAATATAGTGCATTTCTTAAAACATTATATGTTTTGATCAGTTACAATTTATTGTTAGATACCCGATCCTGCCCCATTCCCCTACAAATATATAAGAAAAGAATGAATTAAAAAAAATATGTTGTCAATAATCCCTATGGAATATGTACATACAAAAGCAATAACGGAAAAAATAAATGTATTGAAAATAAACAAATAAATATAAATAAACAACAATAAATTTAGTAAGAAGATTTAAAAGGGGAAGGTCGAATAAGTCTGAAAATTCATTGATCCTTGAATTGGGTTTCCTTTTACATAGCTTATTCTTTAATTTCACATTTTACGAAAAATAACTTCATATAGCTTTATTTGAATATAGATCATGCATTCAAATCATAAGGCCTGTTTTACTGTCAGTATCTTATAAATAGTAGTGGTGGTGGTGGTGGTGACGGCGGTGGTGGTGGAGGAACTCAGAACAGTTATAAACTTCCCTTTGCCTTTCTCCTGACAAATTTCTGAAGTGCGCCACCTTATCAGAGCACACGTCTCTCCAAGCTTTCTGTTTCTAAACTTTATTTGGATATTCTGCCACTCGACAAATCCATAATGCCGGTTTATTTTCAATTAATAAAATAAATCGCTCCTGTTGATCTGCTGTTGTTGTCAAGTTGACCGTGTGAATGGCTCCATTCGTCTGATAAGTCGTCCGGTCACTTGGAAGTGGTGTGCAGTTACACAGTTGCACGGTTTCTGCTATTACGCTCGATGTCGCAAAATTTGTAGGCTGGAACTTCGTTTGAATTCACTCATTTAACGCTGTGATTCTCCAGTTGCAGCCGGTGCTGTGTCATTACAGAGAGTTGAACGTCTGAAAGAAGCCTTAGATCCCAAGGTCACGTGTTCAAACTTGGTCCAGACCGATGGTGCTTAGGTGTGCTTAATAACGACAGCCCCATTACAGTAGATTTACTGGCACGCAGAGGAACTCCTGCAGGACGACATTCCGGACCGGTGAAGCTGATTTATTCATGGTAATTGTCAGCGCCGGTAATAAATAAAATCTTTTTTTATTTATGATTATTTATGAACTTTAAGTTTTAGATTTTATAAAATGAGAGTACTCTGTAATCCTTTTACTCACTAGACTACAGCGTTTTAATGGATACTTAAATTTTATTGCTACATTTTAAACTTGATTACATTTACGGAGAAAGCTTTATGTTGCAGTATTCTTTTATAATACCTAAAGATGTTCTACCCTGACTTGGTTATGGTCTTTGTGGCAACGTCCATAATGTCGTTTAATGTTTCAGTATATCAATGCGGTGTGCAGTGCTGCCTCCTTGCGTTTGAACTGAAGGAGTATATTTAAAGTATGGCGACGTATTCTTTTGGCCCGACGGTGGCACTACGTCATACCATCAGCTGGAACGGATTTTCCAACCCATGTATTTTGGTAAAGTATAGGATTAAGAATGATTAGACACGAACGGGGACCTCAAGAATCTGGGGCACGGCACCCGACGTTGGCCCTTGTGGCGCCTTGACACATGCGTTACCCCAGGGTGGGAAGGAATGGGGGGACAAGCCCGAAGGGCAACAAGCCCCGGATGACGACAGTCGGAACCATCAACTGAGTCCCTTTCGGTTACATTTGGAAAACTTTCGACAAGGATCTGGGCCCTATTCAGAAACCTTAATCCTCCCGGCGAGCCCCCAGAGAGAGCCCTGAAACCGGAAAGCGGATCCCGACCAAGTGTTCCCGACGAAGACGCCAGCATAATTGTTTTACAATGCGCAAATCAACACCCAATGGCAACACGCCGAACATCGCCGCCAGGGTTCAGCCCTAAAAGACATGATTAGGAACTGATGGGAACGAAAGGGTGGACCGGAAAATTCAGGGGATGTAATGAATCTGCCCAGCAAACACCTGGCGACCCGGGGAAGCCCCCGAAAAAAGCAATGGGACTGGTAGGCCAGCCACGTTGAACACCCAAATGTGGATCACAGGCGAAACCGCCCCAGCCATCCCGCTCGATTAAGGTAAAATATACATAAGTGCTTGTAAAACCAAGAAATTAGGCAAATTACACAACGTCTAAGCATGAGAGTAGACGTTGCAAGGTAAAGCCAGTATCCCAGCTAGAGCTGAGAGATTTACCAATGCAAACAGAGAGACAGATAAACAGACAGAGAATTCCCGTCACAAGACTGATTCAAAGGGTTGAACACGGTGAATGGGCCTTAAAGAGGAAAACCAAACCTCCAATAAGCTTAACGACGCTTTGCTTCTAAGTAAGGGGAATTATGGAGATTATGAATGCTTAGTATCCAAAAAAGAAAAAAAAAGAAAAAAAAATTCTCTACCTTTTAGCAGAAAGTAGTTTTAGAGTGTGTTTGCGTTTTTCATGGTTCATCCAGCTACATACATTTAATTCATAATGGAGATGACTTAACAGGCTGTCCATGGGAAATCAAAGATGTACATTTTATTGTGCCTGCAAATATGTTAAATTTATAAGGGCTTTAATGATGTGGCAATTACTATAAAAGAAGCAAGTATTTCAACGCAGTTTAAAATTTTCAATGAAAATTTTCTCATAAATAGATAAACGTGTCTTGTTAAAATCGGAAGCAAAGCTTCAATTTAAACTTTTAATGAAAATGGGTTATTTAGTTGTTGCTAAAATTGCATTTCATTGCACAAAATACACCTTTCATGCTAATTAAGGGATGCGTACTTTACGGCAGGTATAGGCGAGCAAGTCATTTAGATATGGTGGCACTGTGTTGAAGACACGTCGTATCACTACCAGATGGTCCACTGCCCCGTATTCAACGTATATAGTTATCCCATCGTACATTAAAAGAGCTGCAGAACTCAACGAGGCTATTTCGAGTTTAAAACACGCCAGTAGGGAACTAGCCTGAACGACCTGCATTTTACCTTTCTTGCTTATCAGCGGAGACGGTGAGGTCTACCTTTGAGAGGGGTAGTAGTGTAGTGTAGTGTGTCGGAGGCGATTCCACCTTCAGCCATTGGTTTGCTTTCTGAACGTCAAACCTCAGGAGTATAGAATGAGATGAGAGTACTTATAGTGGGAAGTCTGCACCGGACGGCGGGAGGGAGTCACCGTGGAGGAGCGCTAGGAACCTGCGCCTCAGGTCTGACCTACAGACGACCCCCAACGCTGTCCCGCTGCCAAGTGCTGAGATTCCAAAGCGCAATCAGCTCCACGAGAAGGCGCCACCACCCCAGTCCACACCGACACTTACAACTTTGAAAGAGACCGGTTGGATGAAATGGAGATGAAAAGAAGTGACAGGAAGTTCTGGAAAATGAAGAAACCTCCTCAGCATCCGCCTAGTGACCCGGAAAACCATAAGTCAGAGAGGTCGGCCGCGGGAAACCGATACCACGACCTCTCGAGTGCTAGTGCCAGACGAAATGCCTGAACTACCTGGCTCAGTTTGAACAGGGTATACTTAAGAGTTCGGTGATAATTCTCTCAATGACACTAAGCATCGTGCTGCAAAAACCAAGAGTCAAATTGAAAAAGGTGAAGTATTAGCAAAAATATTAACAAATACGCACCAAAACAACGAGGAAAAGATTATCCGCAAAAGTTCTTATAAATAAGCACAATAAAATACGTCAACACAGCGAAAATTTTAAAAATAACTTAAAGTACTTTTTTATTTTTCCATTTATACCCCCGTCTTTAACTGTACGCTTATATCGGCCATATTCACCTTTGGAACACGTGCATTGTTGTTGTTGGGTTTCTATTTTCTTAGCTAGATCTTTCTCTCTCTGTCTCTCTCACTCACTCTTCCAGTTTCTGGGAAGGATAGAGAATATTCTTAGCTAAAAAAAAGATATCCACCCCTAGCCGAGAACATAACCCGACACCCCTCGCACAGCAGGTAGGGGGTCCACCGAACTTAAATAGTGTCTAAGAGAGACTGCGAGACAGACAGAAATAGATAAGGAAAGAGAGAGAGAGAGAGAGAGAGAGAGAGAGGTGGGGGGGGGGACGCAAATTTAAAGCAGGATATTTATCATTCCTCGGTTTCCCTTCGTTCCTACTACTTGCCAAACCTAATGCTGTATTTGCGTTAACTTGTCTTCGCCCTTAGCGCGGAGAGTCCACAAATGAAGTCAGGTTAAAAGGGAAAATAAACTTACTCTGACAGCCTTGTATTAAGGGTATGTCTACGTGAACAAATATACAGCGTCTTCAAAATATGGTTTTCACTACCAAAAACGGCATTAATATACCAACATTTTCTGATGTTTTAACATGATTTTGAGATGATAAGAACACTATATATAACATATTGTGTTAGTTAATAATTCTTAATAAAATAAAAGGTGTTGCATTATAATATAAAACTATATACGTAAGTGCAAATTTAGGTATAACTCCCTTAAATATTCATCTACAGCTTTAAAAGTTTGAAAGCACATAGGTAATATATTATTCTATAAAGAAGACTATTATCTACTGATTTAATGCTATTGTTATCTTGAAAAATACTCTTACATTCAGTATAAGACAAACATTATAGAGCTTCAATGTATGGTATAAGAGAATTATTAACTTCAACGATATATTAGTTATGACGTGTTTTTTTTTTTTTTTTTTTTTTTCATTAAAGTGCATAGGGAAAAACTGCCAAGTTTTAGAATGCTGGCTTTAATGTTTCAAAATTTATGGAATTAAATGTGATAAAAACCCAATTTTTGGGAAAATGCGTTTAAATGATATTTACAAAAGGTCTGGCAGCCTTGCACAAACATATCTAATCACAAATGTAACATACAGGATGACAAACTAGATAAATAAAGTATCTTTATTGGTGTGAAATTATTAACATTATTGCACAAACTCTTACTGCATGGGTCGTTGACTGTGAATGCATTTTTCAGGCACCAGTTAAAGCCAACAAAAAGAAGCTAAAGAGAAAGGTAAATCAAAATAAAGAGCAAAAAATGGAGATAAATTAATGCAGCTGATTCAACAAAATGAATCTGGCTTCGTGAAATTGCCCATGTGTTGCCAGTTCCTCTGGTCAGTCAGTAGCTCCCAGCATGCCAATCTCCTTCTAGTAGAACTTATACACATTTGTCTTATTTAATTTGATTGTCCGCTGGTTCTTCCACTGTACACATTCCGATAAAATATGCACCCAGGCTTCATCCAAACTACAGAATGTAAAGATTCTTCTGCCGGAATTGTATGTCGTTATCGACGTCCCAGTCTAAAGCGTGCTATTCCTGAGCTTTCCTTTCTTCCAAAGTGGAGTATATATGACTCTTCACTAGCATTCACTTATATTTCATTTGCTAGACCTAAAGAGGGTTCAATTTTAGAATTCGATTCAATTTTCCTGTCGACTGATTTTGCTACTCTTTTTTTGATACTTTCCATATGTTTATTGTCATTCCTTTTGCCTCTTTGTCAGACTGACCCCAATGCCCATTCTCGAGAAACATATGCCTTAATTATATAACAATGTTTTCAGAAAATGTAGTGGAAATTTAAGAAAGTTAAGTGGACACCGAAAGTTAAAAGTGATGTTCCAAAGTATTAAAGACAGAGCTTTAAGTTTTTATACAGACATTATCAGCAGATAAAAGTAATTTATATGAAGTTTTATTCAAATATGTCTTTTGATTCTGGATGTATTAATTAATTTATTCGGTTTAATTAGCCAAGATAAACATTCATGTTCATCTACACATTTTGAGCTAAGTGTGTAATCTTTTAAAATTCCTTAGTATCTTTGTAACATATTCGCCATTTTAAATGTTCCTATAGTAGATAGTGTGTGTGTGTGTATTTTTTGAGGTCCCACGAGTCCGAAAAATGCATTTTTAGTAATAGTTCCGTGTGTGTCTGTGGACAGCATAGCTCAAAAGCGACAAGTCGTTTAAATGCCAAATTTGACATTCAAGTTCAGCATCTTCCAAGGATACCATGAGGAGATTTGCAAGAACGTCCCCCCATCCCCAACTACCCTTTACATAGAACATTTGTATTTATTCAAAACTGGCTCTAATGATTTTGATTAAAATACCGTATATTAAGAATACTCACATCACAAATAAAATAAATATTTTGGATTTTCTGGGAATAACCTCTAAATAGGTATTTATTGTGGTTGAGTTTTGCAGAATTTTGCATAACGGTTAAATCAAAAGAGGTAGACAAAAACACAAAAAATGTAGATCTGGTTAAACACATACTTTATGTCATACACGTTTTTCTTGTAGAGTTGATCGGTTTCGAGATATGCATTGCTATTGGTTTCAATTTTAACTAATTAACTTTCCTCAAACGCGAGCATGCAAAGCGAATCAAACCTCAATCATTTCACATAGCGACCAGCTTTTAAAGAATTTGACTATCGGTTTAGCCTAATGTAATCGGTTATTTCCCTTCTAGTTACAAGGAAGTAAGAAATACGACCAATTCTGCTAATGTTTATCTAGATTTGTATGACATAGATAAAGGAATAATCTTTTGTGAGAAAAGTGTGCTTGTGGAACAGCTAGAGAAAGTAATGTGAATGACACACATCAGATTTTTTTTACGTTATAAAGCGAAAAAAACTGCAAGGAAACGCACATAGTTATACTAATTCAGTTTTAAAAGTAATCTTTGATAAATATCAAAGTTCCAAAAATATATTTTATTACGCACAATCTCAGTGAAATGAAAACTATTTAGAGAGCGCTAGCTGTATTTTTGATAGTGTTTAACGCCCGCTTTTACTGCTATGGCACCGCAGGCAATGACACTGATTATACATGAATGGAGATGGAGCACCGGTGGAATGTAATGATGGGGGAAACCGTAGAACCCGGAGAAGACGTGCCCTGCGCCGTTTTGTCCACCACAAGTCTCACATGCATTCGCTTGGGATCGGGGTGACAAGCGAGTGGTCTGACCACTCGGCCACGGCGCAACCAGGGGGAGAATTTCAAGTTAGAATATGAGAAAGTAAAAGCAAATTTGAACCTGTGAAAAATGGCCTTAAAGTTTAGCATAGAAAAACATTAATCCAGCGCAACACTTTAAAATGGCTTCCAAAACATGAGTTACATCCGCCCTAGAAGACTCAAACGTTGCAAATGTGTACTTTAAAATATGGTACGTTTTTTTGCACCAAAATCCAAACAATCGACATTTTGGACCAAAACCGCTAAATAGCACTGCTGTATCCCCCTAAAAAAAACTGAAATTTAAAAGAAAATATGTTCGCATATACTTAAAAGAGGAATGACCCACAGTGACGTGTATGTGTGGCATCTCCTTTAGTCTGTGTAAGGCTGCAGCGGTGTTTGCCGCTGTAACATAATATACAATGATTTTACCTAATTGCAATCCAGGTCTGGTGTAACATGTGGTTCGGACTGCGAAACAGACCAAATAGCAGTGGGGACAATTTTCTAATTCCTCGTTAGTTGGGCATCATATCCACATGACATCAATACAGTGATCTCTCGCAGTGTCGAGCCAGCCATATGCTGACAATAGCGCCTGCAACAAGCTATGCCACAATTTTATTGTTTTACACCCGCTACCACGTGCATGGCTGATACAGATGGATTTGGATTCCCAAAAAAAAATCAGACTGAGATTTTACTGGATATACACGTTTTGAGGACCCATGTGTAAAACATTTTAGAAAAAGGTAGTGTGTTTGTGTCTGAACAGCATAACTATAAAACGAAAAATCCGCTAAATACCAAACTTGATGTTTAAATTCTGTATCTTTCAAGGTTGCGACACAAAGATTTTCTAGAAAATCCCCAACCGTTAAACACTCTTCTTACGGAACCTTTTACGGAAATGTTGATTTTCTCAAAAATGGTTTTGATGATTTTGATTAGAATGCCATATCGTTAACACATGTTTATGAAAAACGAAATTATATTTTGAAATTTCTGGAAACAGTCTTTAACGTTCTTTCCATTCTGAGTAAATTTTGCATAACCAGTAAACCGCAAGAGATAGACAAAAACGTGGCACACACAAATGTAGATCTTGTCAAAACACACACTTCATATCAACACACTTTTTTTCAAACGTTATTGTTTTCTTTCTGCAGGTCAAGCAAAGAGAACGGAATTTAATAGAATATAACAAAGCAACCAACTCCTTAAAGATTTGACTGTCGCTTAATGGTCCCTCCCCATGGCCCCGCTCGTTAAAGTGCCTAGCTTTTTTTTTTTTTTTTTTCTTTTTTTTTTATTTTTACTGTATCCCTATTTACATTTCCCCCCGTAGGTTTTACTGATTACTGGTTTACTGGTTTTACTGTTTCTTTTACAAACATATACACATTGCACAAACATATAACATCCATGCCCAAGGCGGGACTCGAGCCCACGATCCCCTGCCCACGAAGCACCAAAGCGAGCGTGGCCATGGGGACCGGCACAGACTACTTTGGTGCTTGGCAGCGCAGGGAATCGCGCCTTAGGCATGGGTGTTTGTGTTCTCGTAAATGCGCGCATGTGTATCTCTGAGTAAAAATGATAAACAACGGAAACGTTGACAAAACAGAAAAATGAACATCACTTGGAAAAAGGTGAAATGCGTTCACCTGTTGCTAACTTAACCACAAGGAAGTAAGTAATAATACCATTTTTGTTAAAGCTACCTTGATTAGCATAAAGTACATAGGTAGAACAGGGGTTACCATCTGGTTGTAACTTGAGTAAAGCAGAGCTAGCAAATAGCCTGCAACATTTTGCGTTTGAAATACGTAATCGACCCTCATGATTGGTAGATCAGTTGCACCATTATATCTGTTGCATTACTTCTGATACAGAGAACGCATTTACAAATATCTTGTGATAATTCGTAGTCATAATATAAATAGTTACAAAAATAATCACAATTAATAAAATATTAACATAATATAACAATAAAAGCTCCTTTATTTGGTTAATGCCATTTTAATCGCATTGTATTGCACTGATTTCTAGCGAAAAACTTTCACATTTATATCAGTGAAATAATATCGCAACTTAATGCTTAATTGGTATCGAACACAATTTGAAGGAAAAGTTATCCTACTTGGTAACTGTCGTACTCACACGCATGGGCTGCACAATGATGCTGTAAATTGCATTTTCTTAGGGTACATCTTTGCCGCAAACGAGTGTGCTCATTTAGCACATGTACGAGCCACTCTGCAACTGACGGCTTGGCATTAAAGAGCAGCCGATAGGATTTTTAAATTTTTATCTAATCTGTATTTTACAATAAGAATCTAGTTTTATTTCTATTTGTTCTGAAGCGATCCTGGTGTGGCATCTGAGGTTTTTAACATTTTAATGTATGTACTTTTTAACAATGGGGATTTGGTTTTAGTCATACCTTTTTACTTCCGCTGTTTTAATAGTTTTTAGATCCCCCGTGGTTTCTACCACGGACAGTTTTAATTATACTATATTTTATATCTAATTTTAATCTTTATAATTAATTTTTGTTGATTTTATCTTTTGTTTTAACCACGAATGTTTTATGAGGGCGCTGGTAACCACGAAGTTGAGACCTTAAACTCCACTTATCACCATTATCACTATCATCTAAACGCTTATTCCTTCACTTTCAAAAAAATAAGAAGAGTTCTTCCTGGGCAGGTCTAAGCGTAGGAGTTGACTAGCGAGTTAGAATGCTTTCCGTTCCCGACATTACAAGCTGCGATACGACGCACTACACAAGGAAGAGGGTCACCCTTCCCAGCTGTCACGTGTTTACCCACTGCATGCACGGAACTGCAACCAAAATCAAGAGAGTAGTTGAGGCCTGAAATAGAAGTTATAGCTATTTTTAAAAAACAATTGTTTGCTAAAGAATGGGGAGAGAAACTTATGCTAATGTACCTTTTCTTTAAGGATGATTGTATTAATGCTTTATTCTACATTAATCCAGGCAATATGGAAATATTTAAAGCTCTTTCAGGTAGTTTCGTAATTGTTGCTGGGTCACCCCAATTAATTCGCTGTAGTCATAGGGCGTTTTGAATGTTATTATAATCTATAAGGGAGGTGCTTAAAAATATCTCAGGTGGATAATTAGTATAACTTATTTAATATATGTAATATCATTTGTATTTTTGGAGCCTTTGGTATGTTCATTAGATTGCATTACGAAAGGTAATTGAAATAACTTTATTCTAATGAATTAAGTGTCTCGAAATATACCAGTAACGTTTACTGTTTAAAACAAGAGATTTAAGCTTCCCAGAATAATCTTCGTCCTTAATTGTACAAATTGTGGTAGAAATTCTTGCTTTATGCTTAAGTATTGGAATATACCCAATAATTTAAAGTCACAATTTCAAACAAATTATAGATGTATTTTTGCTCTAGAAAAGATTGCATCATTTCTGTAAAGGCGAGAGAATAGCTGAAGATGATAAATGTTACTAATTTACTTATAACATCTTTTATAAGAGGAAGCTAGCCTTTGAATTTAAGTATCTTACATGCTTAATATCCATTCTAGTAATAGATATTGCAAACCGTTGAGACTATCTATTACATTTTCAAAGAGTGATAGCTTATTTTGGCACTTGAATCTCGATGAAATTACACTGCAATGCGAAAGGAAATAAACGATTTTTTTTTTTTTTTTTTAAAGTTTAACATCATTTAACCTGGATGGTCATATCGGACGATGAATGAAATTGGTGAAGTGATACTCAAATGATCTCGGGGTCCATGGAGCTTAAAGTTATTCGACATTCCTCTTCTCAGAATAAGGGAAAACACCGAAAAAAAACCTTATTCGAGTAGCTCATCCTAAGCGAGATTCGAACTCACGGCCTATTGAATGTGAAGCAGACGCTATCACCACACTACCCAGGCGGGCAGTAACAGTTTTTGTATTGATTTTACACATACAAGTGTGGCTACTCAATCGTTCTCTTTCGTTAAGCATATCTGTAAGATCCGTTTATACACATCCACTCTATTTATTAAGGATTCTAACCTTAATGTTTATGTGGCAATAGGGGGCCATATCCAAAATAATTATTTGCTTTAATGAACTGCAATGTTCCAGCTTTTAATTATTATAATACGAAATATTGTTTTCCGTATTTTGAACACTGGATCCAATTCTAGTTACAAACATTATGAAGATATGTGCTGGTGAGTAAAATTTTAGCATCAAAAACAAAAAACAAACAAAACAAAAACAATAATAATAACAACAAACTGCTAGAGGTAATAGTGTATGTGCGTGTATATGTGTATGTGTCTGTCTGTGTGCATTCGTTTGGTATCTGAAGAAATTCAATGGAAAGGAGCTTCGAAGGTTGAGAAATCTTAATATCCGTTTTTTCCAGTCTTATTTAAGTAGAAGCATTACCTGTTTTCAAGAATGGGAATAGGTTAAATGCTCACAACAGAACATTAGTCATTTTAGGTAATATTTTCAAAGAAATACATGTAGAAACAGTTGCCTATCAGCAAAGACAACTCCAGTAATATGATTTTATATCTTAAGCGTTACATATTAATGGAACCAAAATAAAAATCCAGTACTGATTTCGTAGTGGTTAGTTTAATAAATTTGCAATGTTTCTAAACCTAATGTCAGTAATCATGTTATCAATCCTAGCTATTTTAAATGCAGCGTAATCTTATATAAGTAATCTAGTACTACTTTCTCCTTCGCATTAAAGGATTTAATTTTGTTTATGAAACTAAGGAGAATCAAGGTGACCACGTAAATCAGTAAATACATTTTAGAATGTTCCCAAAATACAATTTATTGCGGGTAGTGAATTTCCTAATGACCTCTAGGCTATAGTATTGTTTTATTTGTTAACCTCTGTGGTGTAACATTGGTTTTAGTGGATTGACTCTTCTATAAAGAACAAAGGTTAGCTTTATTAACGTATTTTATACAATAAATATCATAAATCAAAATACAGGTGCTTAAACTTATCAACAGCAAACATTGTATTGCATAGTAAATACAATTGCTCCATCCTCGACAGGAAGCAATTCTTAAACTAACAAGCTTGGCCTTCGCCCATCCCAATTAGCAGCTGTAACACTATGCGTGTGACTTCAGCTATGAATTCTCAAAAACTCTCACCGATATTGTTCAGTAATTTATGAACTGAGAAAGCTTATCCTAAAAACCCTATACTCCATGAAACTCCAAAACATGCGTTTGCTGGTTCTCTACGCAGCGAACTATATGCGGTTTAAAGTGAATGGAGAAAGCAGAAGATGTTTCTGACTTATTAAAACCAAATGTCTCCAAAATGCGAACAACTTCTAATACAGGTGGTTCCAACCTACACAATTTGGAGAAAAGGGTGCCTATATTAAGATCTACACACTGCTTCAATAGATTTCAGTGCTGCGATGAATTATTTTGACTATATTCATCAAGAGTTCTTTCCATATGAGAGCCTGAAGATAAAATCTTCCCATTTTTACTTTCTCTACACGTACTATGTACATAGCATATAGAGAAGGTATTGTAATGCACCAAAAATTCAATACCGAGATTTCACCGGAAATACACGTTTTGGGTCCCCCTGAATCCAAAAAAAGCATTTTTGGAGAATGGTCCGTGTGTGTGTCTGTGGACAGCATAGCTCAAAAACGAAAATTCTTGTATTTAAGTTTGGTATCTTCCAAGGATGAACACGAATATATTCAAGAAAATCCCCCACTTCAACTACCCTTTACAAGGAAAAATTTTCGAAAATTTTGCTTTTCTTAAAAATTGCTCTAACGATTTTGATAAAAATATCGCATATTAAAGATATTTACCTGACAAATTAAATGTATATCTTGAAATTTCTGGGGATAGCCTCTGAAGATGATTTTATTATGGATGTATTTTATGGAATTTTGTATAACTGGTAAACCGTAATAGATAGACAAAAACTTACGTAACAGAAGTAGAGCTCTTTAAAACACACAATTTATGTTATGTATTTTTTTTTCCTGAAATGGATCGTTTTCGTGATATTACTTGTTATTTGTTTCAGCTTTAAAAAACATAATTTTCTCATACGGACATTTGTGAACTCCTGTCCATAGACACAAAGGAGCTTTAGTCACCTAGCAACCAGCTTTTGACTAATACTTTAGCCTATGCTACTTCCTTATTTCCCTTCTAATTGTATGCATGGAAGCATGTAATAAGACTATTTCTGTTAATTTTTTTTCTCGATTAGCATGACGTAAAAAGAAGCATAAGCCTTTTAACAATAATTTTTACAGAGAGTCATGTGAATGGGACACATCAGATTTTCATGCGTAGAATTGTGTTCCCGTGTTGTGAAAAATAAATCACAGGTATGTATTCCCATTCATGACAACCGCTAACAATTTTGACATAATAAGAGTCGGAAAGGCCGAGCTTAAAAGCTGCCAACTTTTTGTGAAGATACTTTTACATCACCAAGTAAAGAGGCTTTAGGGTTCAGACCTTAAATGGATACCAGAAATACATGTTCTGAGAAGCAAAAATAAACAGAGAAATGCCCTAAAAACAGTCGTTGAATGTGTCCGTAATAATAGAAACATGTTGTTTGGGTACACAATCATTTCAAACACACTATTTGTAACACAAGTTCTCGGGGAAGAAAACCTCTTCTGTTTGACCAAGTGTTCTGTCTGTGTAAACATGTCTAACCTGGATGTAAAAATGTCGGTATCCAGCTCCTCCAATGCTTCGCACCTGTGCTAAAATACACGCACATCATTATCTGCTCCCCCTTAGACGTGAAGATACTGCACAGATTCATTTTGCTTTCTGCACCTGCAATGCCCCCTTCAAAATAGCTCACATATGTGTTTGAAGTTCCAGAAGCATGTTTAATTTTAATTAGTTCGACCTAGTTATCCACATTAAGTGATGTTCTATTGCATATTTGTTCTCTCTCCTGGTGATTTCCTTACAGAATATCCTAAATGCTTTTAAAGGTAAACTGTATTTGCTTCCCATGTATTGTAACCGTTACCTTTTGTAAATGTTCTTATTTTAACTCTCGCATGTTAATTTTTTATTTAAATTGTAATATAAGATTGGTAGCAGTCTTTATTCAGTTTCCGCATTCGTTGATTAAATTTAACTACTTTTGTTTTATCAAAATTCTTAGGCTTTCACGGCCGGTGTCAATACTGGCTGGAGTATAATCCGGGCTTGTTGGCCGTGGTCTACTGGGCTCCTCCTTCTTCTTCCCAGACGTTTCGTCTGCGACTACGGCAGACATCTTCGGTGGCAGCGGCGAGGTCGAAGTTTCTAGTGGACAGTCGCAGACGAAACGTCTGGGAAGAAGAAGGATGAGCCCAGTAGACCACGGCCCAAAAGCCCGGATTATACTCCAGCCAGTACTTTTGTTTTACCAAGAAAAATTAAAGAAAAACGTTGCTTTAAGTCTAATGATTTATTTACTATATTTACAGTTTACTGTGGAAATGCCATTAATATGTTTAAATGTGCATAGGTAATAATTTAGAACGGATATCTTAATATCAAATTTAGATGTTCTTTACGAACAAGTAAGAATTTAAACATTAGCTGCCTTTAATACGTCAATGTACCCAAATTTTAATCTGCAACTGTATATTTTAATACCTAATTGTGACACTCGTTATATATTAGTAGGAATATAAACGCTAAGTAACTTGGCGTAGACTAAAAGTCAAGTTAAGTTTTCATGATTGGTAACTCTTACATTAAATGTACTAGAAAATTAGTACTTATTGCATGTATATTAGCACTGTAACTTGTCATACATGCTTTGTATATGTGGTTTTTAGAGTAATAACCAACAATTTCGAAATTAACTTGACAACTTTTAAAGCACATATTTAATATTTTGAGATGTATAATATAGACCATAATATTAAATGTGGGCACCATTGTGCATAAGGAAGTAAGCACTGTATAGTGAAATAGGTCGTAAAAACGAGTGATTTAATTTTTAATGGTTAATACTTGGCTTAAATTTTAATGTGCTTGAAAGTATAAGATAATTACTATTAATTGTAATGTGAAAAGTTTGTATAATTCGTGTACTTTATTTAGTATGCTTTGACATATACCATATTCAAGGCCTGCTTGGCCATCATGAACCTACAGAACGCAATCTAATTTAATCAAATCTATTATTTTCTAATTCTTTAAGCTCTCCTAGAATTTGATTGACATCTCAAATTTCAGCAATCTCATATTCAGTACTAGTGAAGAGCTTCAATCTTATCAGATTTTCCGACATGTGTCCGTAACACAGGACAATTTAGCCAACGTATAAATGTGTGAAATTCGCCCTGAGCTTTGCGCAGTTATGTGTAATGTACTTAATCCATTTTTCATTCGTTTTAAAGGTTACATCTAGGTAAATTGAAGCAATTTACATTTTATAATTTGGTTCCCCCAATATTTCGATTTCTCAGTTTCGCTGTAAACTAATGTATTTTTACAGATGTCTCCATGAACAGTTCGCAAAAACTGTCCATTTTGACAGCTTAATATAATAAATGCTGATATAAATAATATATAACCTTGAAGTCGTCGTCACATAAAATGATGTGGAGATCCTCGAGGAATGGTTTATCCTTCCATATAGGGTGCCATCGGTGATAATTAGTCCAGAGATTAGCCCAAGCTGCAGTTCAAATCCGCCTTATGTGTATTATCCCAAACTGTAGATATAATATAGGGTCTTTCAAAAGTCAATTCAAACTTTCAACCGTTATAAATATCATCATATTTGAGATCGGATAAAAACAAAAGGAGTCACATACTAGGCAAGCAAAGGGGTTTAGGTTTCTATTGTGTTTTTCAGTCCACCGTTACCATGGGGTACAATTTTATTGAATAAAACATTAGTAATATTATTCATATTGCTATAGGAATTTCAAATTAGAAAGCATGATTCTATCACTAACTGATAGAACACAACTGATTTAATGCTATTTATGAAAGCAAAAGGAGTTTTTCTCCAAGTATGAAAATATTTAGAACTCTTTAACAATTTAAGGGCAGAGGCAGGTTCCACTCGTAGAGTTCCAAAAAAATGGCCGCCGCTACCTCCAGATTTAAATCCGATGTACTTTTAGTTGCGAGTTATCTTGTGGCCGAGCTTTCCTGACACATCCAACAATCCGACAGCAACTGAAAGATGCTATCTTGCAGGAAATTGTTAATATTCCTCGACAACATCTACAAAAAGCTGTGAATGGATTCGCAGAGAGAATGGTGTACGTTGAACAAGAGAACGAAGGACATTTTCCCAAAGTTTTACTAAATCACATTGTGTGCCCAGCATATGACATCTTTTGTTTTGTTTTTGTTTTCCTGTTTCAAATATTATAATATTTATAAGGGTTTAAACCTTTAAGTGACTTTTGAAAGACAAATTATTTTCTCCTCCATATCAAGAGCGTTTCAGGAAACGTTATTTGAATTACTCCTTTGCTTACTGACCCTAAGCTGAGCTGATACTGTCTGATTTCATTCGTTATGACAAAGTTTGGCGGTGAATTTCTACCAAGTTCCATACCTACTATTATTGCCCTATAAAACAGAAAATTTAGTCTTATCATTCATAAAAAATGCCTGGAGATGCTGTATTGTGTGTATTGTTGTAGCCATGATAAGATAGCGATAGTATTGGTGTAGATGGTAGTGGTAGTCTTGGTGATGATGGCAGTGTTAGTGGTAGTGGTGTGATAATGGCGGTGTTGGTAATGAAGATAGTGGTAGTGGTGGAGTTTGGTGATGATGGTAGTGGTAGTGGTGGTGTTGGTGAAGATGGTAATGGTAGTATTGGTAATGGTGGTAGTGATGGTGTTGGTGAAGATGATAGTGGTAGTATTGGTAATGGTGGTAGTGATGGTGTTGGTGAAGATCGTTGTGGTAGTGGTGCTATTGGCTATGATGGTAGTGTTAGTAGTGGTGGTGGTGGTGGTGGTGGTGATGATGAAGGTAGTGCTGGTGATGTTGAAGATGGTAGTGGTAGTGGTGGTGATGATGGCAATGGCAGTGGTGATGCTAGTGAAGATGTAGTAGTAATGTTGCTGAAGATAGTAGTGTTAGTGGTGGTGCTGTGATAAGGGAGGTGTTGGTGATTAAGGTAGTGGTAGTGATGGTGTTGCTGATGATGGTACTGGTGGTAGTCATGGTGGTGGTGGTTAGTGTACATTTTTTAGGAATACTCTTTTACAATATGACAAATTAATTTATGTTTCAGCATTATGGATATGTGCAATATAAGCCAGAAGGCAACGCTGGAAAATGAGGCTCACAATCTCACGGATGCATCATTCTTTCCAACCTCTGAAGACGAGGAAGAAGACTACATTCCTTATAACAAGAGGCCTGAAACCTACATTGTTCCAGTCGTGTTTGCAATTATATTTATCGTGGGAGTCTTGGGCAATGGAACCTTGGTTCTTATCTTCATTCGACATAGGAGTATGCGCAATGTTCCCAATACTTACATCTTTAGTCTAGCCCTTGGAGACTTGCTAGTAATTTTAACATGTGTTCCATTCACCTCTACGCTGTACACGGTAAGTACGTTTTACTAATTTTCTCTACTTTGCGTCTAGTTATTAGTTTTGTGATTTTAGAACTTTAGCTATACACCACAATAGTTACCATTGAAGCTCAAAATTGCTATCAGTATCTGACAAATCTCAATACTATATTACCAATCAAGATCTAAATCGACATCACAATTACCACAACCCTTTACTATCGCAAGTATAGCTGCATTATCACAATTACTACCACTGTAACTAAACTCACCGGTATTACATCACCACTATAATCATCCTGACCACCATTGTAACTGTCGTCCTTGCAACTATACGCCAGAATGTTATCAAATTAAGCTACCCCCATTATTTTAAACATAACAATTTCGACCACCACCATAAGCATTAGTGTGATTCTGACAAGAAGTATAACTACTACGTTCACACCTCACTATCCCCACAGCATCAGTGTGACTACGGCTACCATAACCAGCACGACAACTTCGACCACCACCATTCGGTGGAGGGCGATGAATCTTTATGGGAGTAAACTTCTTAGCATGGCTTCTTTCGGAAGGGAAGTAACGCCATTGGTCCCGTATCGTAGATTTACGGTACGTAAAACAACCTCAAGCCTGATAAAGAGGCATCTATGCAAATTGAAATGGACTTTCAAGCCCAATACAGAATAAAACGCAAAAACTGCAGCAGTGAAAGGGCGTCCATAAATAAAACTCAGTTTTATTTAATTTACTACCACCATCACTACCACTATCATCACTAATACACCACAGTCACCACTCCTACCACCATATCACCACTGTTACCATCACCAACCCCACCACCACCCCCATCACCAGCACCATCACTACTACCACCACCACTGCCATCATCACCAGCCCCACTACCACCATCACCAGCCCCACTACCACCATCACCACCACCACCAAATGTACTACCACTACCACCAGCACAATCATTACTGCCACCATTATCATCACCACTACCACCACCGCCACCATCACCAGCACCATCACTACTACCACCACCACTGCCATCATCACCAGCCCCACTACCACCATCACCACCACCACCAACTGTACTACCACTACCACCAGCACAATCACTACTGCCACCATTATAATCACCACTACCACCACCACCATCATCATCACCACCACCACGAACTGTACTACCACCAGCACAATCACTACTGCCACCATTATCATCACCACTACCACCACTGCCACCATCATCATCACCACTACCACCATCACCACCACCACCAACTGTACTACCACTACCACCAGCACAATCACTACTGCCACCATCATCATCACCACCACCAACTGTACTACCACTACCACCAGCACAATCACTACTGCCACCATCATCATCACCACTACCACCATCACCACCACCAACTGCACTACCACTACCACCAGCACAATCACTACTGCCACCATCATCATCACCACCACCAACTGTACTACCACTACCACCAGCACAATCACTACTGCCACCATCATCATCACCACTACCACTATCACCACCACCAACTGCACTACCACTACCACCAGCACAATCACTACTGCCACCATCATCATCATCACCACCACCAACTGTACTACCACTACCACCAGCACAATCACTACTGCCACCATCATCATCACCACTACCACCATCACCACCACCAACTGTACTACCACTACCACGAGCACAATCACTACTGCCACCATCATCATCACCACTACCACCACCGCCATTACCATAATGACCATAGCAAACACACTACCATCATCACCACTACCACCACCGCCACCATCATCATCACCACTACCACCACCGCCACCATCATCATCACCACTACCACCACCGCCACCATCATCATCACCACTACCACCATCACCACCACCACCAACTGTACTACCACTACCACGAGCACAATCACTACTGCCACCATTATAATCACCACTACCACCACCACCACCATCATCATCACCACCACCACGAACTGTACTACCACTACCACGAGCACAATCACTACTGCCACCATCATCATCACCACTACCACCACCGCCACCATCATCATCACCACTACCACCACCGCCACCATCATCATCACCACTACCACCACCGCGACCATCATCATCACCACTACCCCCACCGCCATTACCATAATGACCATAGCAAACACACTACCATCATCACCAGCCCCACTACCACCATCACCACCACCACCAACTGTACTACCACTACCACCAGCACAATCACCACCGCCACCATCATCATCACCACTACCACCACCGCCATTACCATAATGACCATAGCAAACACACTACCATCATCACCACTACCACCACCACTGCCATCATCACCAGCCCCACTACCACCATCACCACCACCACCAACTGTACTACCACTACCACCAGCACAATCACCACCGCCACCATCATCATCACCACTACCACCACCGCCATTACCATAATGACCATAGCAAACACACTACCATCATCACCACTACTATATCAGCAAGGTTAAGGCTTCATCATTATCACAATTCTGTGTTCCATTGACACATGTTAATATTTGTGTATATATGTATAATTTACATAACACATAACAGTTAACCAGTAACATTAACATAACCAGTACCATCATCGCAACGCAGCATCAACACTGCTATAGTCATCAAGACTACGAATCTCACCATTATCATCACTCTCAATTCATTCACCGCCACCATCACCACTCTTAATTCTACTACCTACACAACCCTCACAAGTGGTCTCCATCACTATCTCTGATATTACCGTTTTCATTACCATAAAAACCACCGCGTCTAGATAACAATAATCCTTCCCATAATCAGTGCCATGCGTCCACCACTTCGACCAGCTTCATCACTAATGACAATAGCATCATCACGACCACCACTACAAACGTCACCACAATCACGCGACTATCATCCTCCTCCTCCTCATCGTCTCTATACTTCCAGCATTGCCATCACCAACACGACCAACCTCACCCAAAAGAGCTTGATCACCATTAAAAGTCTCAACTTTGTAACTAATGTCTTTATCACTGCCAAGGCCACCTTCAAAACCATAATCACATGAAACGGCAACACCACATCAAACACATTTTGCTACCATCATCACAATCATAAATTTTGCTATGACCACAACTAAATGTTTCATGATCACCGTCACCATTATTGTCATCAACCAATACTGATACTACAAACAGTAACCCGGCATTATCAGCAGCATAACCACATCATCAGAGGTTTTTTCCATATGTATTTTGTCTTTGCAGTTATCGCAGCTTTCTCTCAAGCTTTCGTGAGCCGTGCACGGTCTCTTTGTCCTCTTCATTTCACAGAGTCTAGCAGTGTTATGCGCCAACAATGTATGTTTGTGAAGTAATGTCGTGTGCTATAGAACACCACAAGTTTCTCCTCATTTACTTATGTAAAAGTCCAAAACTTTGGTATAGTGACATGACAACAATCAGAGTTTTATATTTCGGTAAAAGTCATGTTTTGTATGTTTATCTAATTGATATTAAAAGTTTACACAGTATGTGTGTGCTACTGAGTTTCTGCATTTAAAGGAACTTGTGAAAATACTTAATTGTTTGCTCCTGAAGATAATTTAAATTAAAAAAGAAAATTAATTTTACTTATCGAAGTTTTGGTTTCTTTTTGCTTTTATGAAATACTACCAGACACAATAATTAACACCCGTAAAAAGTTCAGTTATGGTTGTAATGAGTCGTCATTTGGGCAAATTGTTAAAACTGAGTATGAAAACTTAGTGTTAAGAGATATAATTCCTTTGGTGAATTTACAAGGGCCTGGCGTGCTTTGCAACATCGTTGTGGTACGCTTACAAGGCCTTTCTAGTCCTCGCTTTTCCAACTCTACGATTATGTTGCGGTTCCACATTATTAGGTTTTTCAGATGATTTAGTTCATGAGAGTGTGGTATATTTTCCACCATAAACGCGCCTAGCCACTCAGAATCTCGCTGTGTTGCCTAGTTTAATATGCACGCTTTGTCGCTTTGAGTAAAGTAACTAAAATATTACGCTAACAAATTTTAATAGCATCGGAAAAACTGTAAAGATATATCACACATTTTGGCACAAAATGGTGAGAATACCATACTCCTAGCACAGTTAATTCACTTTTCACGAAGGATTTTACTTCAGTTACATATATTACAGAATTTGTTTATCTACATTTCGCTCTGCTTTATATTTGATCTGCCTATAACGGAATGTTCATAAACTTACAACCGTAAACACACCGCCTAAGATAGCTGTAGTTATGCAAACACCCTTTTTATTATCATTTTCTGTTAATGTTTTAAACAGAAACACCAAATGACCAAGGAGGGACTCAAACCCGCTATCTTCTGTGTCACAAAGCACCAAAGCTAGACATGGCAATGGGGGCAGGCAAACACTTTTTTATCAGCCGTGATTATGAAGCAGTACCTAAAAATAATTTGGTCTTGAATTAACTACATTGTGAGTGTTTTGGAGTACAGTATCAAAATGTCAGGACGAGTCTAGCAATGGCTGAAACGTCATTTTCAAGTTGGGTATTCGTAGTCTGCCAAAAGCTCATTGTGTTCCGAGTTCTTAATTTGTTCAGGAACATTAAGTCTGAAGAGAAACGAAATCAACTGAACTTTTTAAAAGCTCAAGAGCTCACAGCTACTACGTGCAGTCGGTACAGAACTCCTTTTCCTTGTATATCCAGGGGAGCAAAGCAGTTCTCTTTCCAGGGTAACCCAAAATTCCTGTCTCCGAGTAAGAGACAAAAATAGTGACAGAATTGAATCACTCTGACAAATACGTTGTATGAAGAATTTTGATGTGTTCTGTAACAGTGAAAGCTGTCCAACAACCGCAAAAATTACTGCTAGCCTAAAAGACAAGCATGTAGATGGATATCTGCATATAGGATTCTAAAAGTTTTAGGTTTCGATAAACAAAAGCAAACGATGCATAAAAATTCTTCATAGAAAGACCTGACATTGTTAGTGTACGACAATGGTTTCTATTGACAATGAACGAAATAAGAATCTCTGGGGAATTCAGCTTACGGGTGTTTTATCTCGACGTTAATCACAGCACAGTGTAAAAAAAAAAAATATATATATATATATATATATATATATATATATATATACATATGGCGAAACTCAGAAAAAAAATGTAGGCTTAAGGTTGCTTTGGGGAAAGGGAACAAGTTAATTGTGTAATGTTGGTTCGGGTCAGATCGTTTCACTCCGGAAAGTAAACGTGCATTTAGATCTAAAATGACTAAGAGACTTTCACAATGAAATTACTGCAAACACATTTAAGGACTGCTTTATTAACATTTGCTGTAACTTGCCGGAAGGAGGCAATATTATTGCAATGGATAGCGCAAATTACTACTCAGTTGCGACAAACAAGGTTCTAAGTAATTCTACTTTGAAAAAAGAAATATCGTAGTGCCTAGACAGAAATAACATTCACTACTCGGGGGGGGGGGGACAAGAGCAAGCAGAACGTTAAGTACTTACCTATATAACCCTACAAGCACCAACCAATACAATATGAGTTAGATCATATTATTGCGCATTGCAGTAGATTCTTGTAAGAAAACGCTTTTCACCACTACACCGCACAAATAAGTGCACAACCATATTACTTCAAGCACTTGTTATGCAAAACATAATTTTCCAGTTATTTATATGTAAGGTTTTCATGCGGGAGACGGAGGTTATTATGGGTGTAACAGAGCACGGACAGTTATTTTGACCGTTTTAGTCCCTTAAGTTTTTTAATTTTTGGTTATTAAATAAAATTTTATCCCTTTAGGGTAGCTAATTTTAAAGTACCATGCCGTTTAACATATATGTACACGACAAACGTTGTTTTTCTCAAGTTAAAGATATATATATATATTAATTCTGAATTCAGAAAATTTTACACACCGTGCTTCAAAACATGCAATTGTTAGATTAGAATTTCGGTAGAAAGCCTTTTTTTCATAAATATATATTTCATAATCACGTGCCGTGCTTACCCCGTTTTTCCTCGCTGCAAAATTAAATATTTGAGAAAATCATCCACCGCATTAAATTTTCCATCGATCATTTTGTAACAGAGTATATAATTTTACAACATAACATTTATAGTCCTTCATCTATAGGAAAACATGGTTTTCATTTGTATTAGCAAAACTGATATAAATGAAATTAATATATCAAATCACATGGACATTCTGAAATAAATGAAACGTCCCTGGTAGAAAATAGTATAAATTTTTACTTTTCTCTACTTCTTTAAAAGTTTTCATGTGTTGACCCGGAACAAAGCTATTCTTTTTCAGTATTGGTGCAATGAAATGATATCTTTCAGGAAATGGACCTAAGTTGGACAGATTTTGTGAACTTGTTCATTCTCCACTGTAAGGACCGAAGCAGAAAGTAGTAAAAATTATGGATAAATAAATATCATATGACTACGGCCAAAATACTGAACTGGCGGCAGCAGTTAGTCATCGTTTCTGAGCGAATGACGCAAGAAAGCTTTCGTGAGTACGTTTCATTCCTTTTGCCAGTACTCCACTCTTCTTCTTCCTGCCCTTTCGTGTCATGTGGCACTCTTGTGCTGCTCTTTCCTCGTCTGTCGACTTTCCTTGCGTGAGGAACACAAACGTTTCAGAGTGTATATTCTCTGACATTCGTTCTTTCCCCTCTTCTTTTTCTTTATTTCTGTTTGCAATCCGAAAAGATCCCTAGGGTTTCAGGCTGAAGATAACTGAGTAAGACAATCCTTGCACCTGGTTCCCATAAGAAGGAGATTCCCAATCACTGCTCTGCTGAGCCCTCAGGACTCCACGTGCATCCACTTCCTAGGAGCTTCGCGGCCGCTTCAACAAAACGGAATACAAAAATGTAATCGAAAAATAAAAATAAAAAATTTACAATGAAAATCAAAAATTTGAAATAACACCCTTAATGGGTATTTTTGAAGTGGAATTTTGCAAGTCCTCAAGAGGGCGACACTTGGTAATTCTACTACCACTAGCCCCCCAGGGGCATACTGCTGTAGGTACGGGTTTGGCGCACCAGGAGTTTCGCGAGCCACCGCTGACTACCACCCTCGTGTGGGCAACTAAGTGGTGAAGGAGTTAGTTCATCAAAATGCCAACCCAGTGTAGGCCATGCGTGGAGACCCGTGTCGGTGGAAAGGGATATCCTGGTTATTTGGGGTTGAGCATCTGAGCCTGGGCCCAGACTTTCAGTAACTGGGGAGGGTGCGCAACCTAATACACCACTTTGGTTTCTGCTTTGCCTAAACGGGAGACTAGGGACTAACCCACCTCTAGTCGATCGGCCAGGACTAGGAATTATAACGAGCTCCAGGGTAAGTGGGACGGCCAGCCTGCTGTATCTCCTGTATAGCCCTGTCACCACAGTGGGGTGACCTCTTGTTGAGCTCCGAGGTGGGTGGGGACCACTGGGGGATGAATATCTTGCTAAACTTTATGGCACCGAATAAAAATGTATTATACTCGGGAATGATGTTTGAAAAGAAGTAGCTGATTCTTGCGGTCCTCGCTACTTGGTAGTTAATCGGACAGAGGAAGGTGGAAAGTTCTCAACCGTGAGCCCATTTGCTATTCAAAAAGGGATTGACAAAATTGCTGGACCTGTTAAATCGTGTATTAAGACCCGTAACGCCACGCTCCTGATATTTCTTTTGTTTCCTTGTTTTTTTATTTTATAGTGATTAAGTCTCGCTTTTACTACAATGGCACCGCTGGCGATGTCACTGATGATATATGGAATGAAGATAGAGCCTCGCTGGAATGCGATGGCGGGGGAAACCGGAGAATCCGGAGAAAATCCGCCCCTACACCATAAATTCTCTCATTCGGTCGCTTGGGATCGAACCCGGGACATCTAGGTGAGGGAACAATGGTCTTACTACTCGGCCGCGGCGCGGTCCACGCTCCTGGTAGAGGCCCATTAAGCATCACAGGCGGCGAAATTACTTAAGACCACTATGTTAGCAAGCTATCCAGTGAAGGTCGAAGTGCACAAGACACTTAACCCCTCGCGCGGCGTTGTCTCCACCTGCGCCTTGGACGATCTCTCGAATGTGTGTCGGGTTCAACGGAGAGTGAATGGTGAATTCGTGTCTGCCCGTACCCTGTTCCTTACCTTTGATCGGGTGGAGTTCCCTCAAGGGATTAAGGCGGGATACGAGGCCATCGAGGCTAGGCCCTACATTTCGAACCCAAAAAGATGCTACAAATGTCCACGCTTTGGGCACACGAGCGAGTTTTGTATTGGGCGGTCTACTTGTACCAAATGTGCAGATGCCCAGCACGATGGCAATTGCACCTCACATCCATCTTGTGTTGACTGCGGTGGGGTACATCCATCTAGTTCCCGCGACTATCCCCGTTTTGCAGAGGAGGCCACCTTCGCCAATCAGTATCTCTAATCGGTTCGATGAACTCGAACCGAAATTTTCTATAGGCAAGGGGTCTTCCCCCGTGGAGGAGATGGAACAGGAGGATCCTGCCCCCACTGCGTAAGTGGTGCGTAAGCGATAGGATCATACTCCTGAAAAAAACATTATTCCGATAGCAAAAAAAAAAAAAAAAAAAAAAAAAAGAATTAAACCGATCAGAACAGCCCAATATGAAGAGCCGCCTTTCAGTTTAGCACTTAGACCATAATATCTGCAATGACTATCCTACAATGGAACATACGCGGAATTAGACCACATCGATCAGAGCTGAATTATTGCTCCGCCAGAATCACCGCCGTATGCTTACAAGAGAAACCGGATACTGATACCATCAGGCAGTACTCCTCTGTACGGTGTGGTTTATCGCCAGAGGTGGTGTTCCTGCCCATGGGGGTGCTATGATGCTCATCACGGATGATATCTTCGCCGTGTCCGTTCCTTTACAATCTGATATCCAGTCAGTTGCTGCACGGATAACGCTACCAGACACTATCTTCACCGTTTGTAGCATATATATGCCTCCATCTGCTGACCTCTCGCCAACTGCTTTGAAAGATCTGATTTCCCAGCTACCAACACATTTTCTGTTGGTAGGCGATGTGAATGCACATCATCCCTTTGGGGCTCTCCTCGGGCTGGTTCGAGAGGTCAACTAATCGCCAATTTCCTGGACGATCATAACCTGACTATCCTGAACACCAGAGGGCCTATACTCTTCCCCATATGGATATAGCAGTCTGTTCACAACAATTAGCCGTTTTTTATTTTGGAATATCATCTTTGATTTACATTCTAGTGATCACTTCCAATGTCTCATTAGTTTCTTAACACATAATGTACATTCTACACATTTACCTATTTGGTGCTTAGATCAAGCCAACTGGAACCGTTATTCACCTTTGACTGTTTTTACATATTACGAGCAACTATCTGTGCATCAATTAGTTGACCACTTCACAGAGGTAATTTTTTCTGCTGCTGAGCAGTGTATTCCGAGCTCTACTGGTCAACCCCGTCAATTTCCAGTGCCATGGCTGTCAGAAGAATGCCGGAATGCCATTCGCACACGCAGACGGGCTTTCCGGGTTTTCCAACGTCGCCCTACAGTGGATAACCTGATACACTATAAGAAGATGCGTGCCAACTCTAGACGGGTTATTAAGGATAGCAAAAATATATCCTGTAATAATTTTGTAGCTTTCTTTCGTCGACATACACCTTCCTCTGACGTATGGAATAAGTTAAGGCGTATGACCGGAAAATCGACCCACATGCCAATTACCGGCCTAAAAACAGCAGCGGGTACTGTCGTTGATACGTTTGACGTGGGTAATGCTTTAGGCAGTGCTTTCGCTCGAGTTTCTACCTCAGACCATTATTCACCTGAGTTTCTTGCAGTTAAGACACAAGTGGAATCTTAAGGTCTCTCCTTTCGTTCAAGAAACCTTGAGGACTATAATCGACTCTTCACCATGGCGGAGTTGGACCATGCGGAAAATCGGTACCAGGTTCAGATGAAATCCACATCCCAATGTTGCAACATCTCTCTCCTGAAAGTAAGGTTTTCTTGCTCGAGGTCTATAATCGTGTTTGGGTGAATGCTACGTCTCCTGAAAAGCGGTGAGAGGCCATCATGATACCTATTTTCAAGCCTGGGAAAGACCGTCATCTTCCTTCCAGCTACTGTCCTATTTCTCTCGCCCGCTGCGTCTGTCTGCATGGTAATGAAACGCATGATAAATGGATGGCTGGAGTCCAACTATCTATTGACTAATGTCCAGTGCATTTTTAGAAGACGGTCAGCTGCTGACCACCTTGTTTCGCTATCGACGCATATGTTGAACGACTTTCTTAAGAACTGTCAAACTTTTGGGATATTCTTTGTCCTTGAGAAGGCTTATGACACGTTTTGGAGAGCAGCTATTTTACACTCTCTACACCACTGGAATATACGAGGACGCCCACCAATATTCGTTCAGGAGTTTCTGAAAGACTGCGTTTTCCGAGTAAGGGTCGGCTCGGTTTTTTCGAATTCCTTCATTCAACAGAACGTTGTGCCCCAGGAAACAGTATTTAGCGTAACACCGTTTGCTTAGCAATTAATCCTATATTGCAATGTTTTTTCGGGTGTCTCGTCCTGCTTATTCGTAGACGACTTTGCCATCTTTTGTACTCTTCAGCGTATGTCGTTTTTGCAACGCCGTCTCCAGCAGCGTTTAGACATTCTTTCTGCTTGGAACTCTGAAAATGGCTTTCGTTTTTCAACTAAGAAGATACTCTGTGTTAACTTCTGGCGCCGTAGGTGGCAAATGGTGCCTTCACTTCGACTCGGTTCAGATTTACTTCCCTTCGGAGATCAGGCGAGATTCCTGGGGTTGATATTCGATCGGAAACTATGTTGGTCACCACATATAGTGCAGCTGAAAGTGCGGTGTGACCGTTATCTCAAAATTTTAGGGGTACCTAAAGGAAAATCTTGGGTAACGGATGAGAAAATACTGCTCAGTTTTTATCGCGCGCTGATCCACTACAAGTTAGACTATGTCCGCATTGTGTATTCTTCAGCCCCACAGGCACTGCCCATAATCAAGGCATCCGTGTGGCTGTTGGAGCTTTTCCAACCAGCCCAGTAGTGAGCCTCTACGCCGAATCGGCAGAACCGCCTCTGCATTTCGGGGTGATATTCTTTTAACAAATTATATCTGTGGACTACATAGCATGCCTACGCATTCATCATTTTATCCCTTTTCTTAATACTGAACTGGACATTAGCCTCCTCGTATACAGCCCAAGTCCTGCAGGTTTTCGTTTCCACGGTTTTCTCCGGAAGCAGTCTTGAACTGCTTCCTATGTTTCCCAAGGGGAGAATGTGCACACACCCTGGTTACGTGCCCAATTCCACACCGATCTCGGGATGACGGTTTATGGGAAATCTGCTACGCATGTGTCTAGTATCCGTATTTTATTTGTTTATTTCTTTATTTTTAGAATTTTAATCAAAATGCAGTGGCCGTATTTGTATTTATACCTATGGTAGTAAGTGCTCCGATGATGTTGGATGTGCCATTGTCACTGGCACCAAAACTTCTATTTTCGATTTGCCTAGTAGCACATCCATTTATTCTGCTGAGCTGTAAGCTATTTACCGAGCATTCTGTATATTCGCCGTCGAAACTTAGGCGGCTACCTTATTCTTGGTGATTCACTTAGTGCACTTCAGAGCATTCGTGAGCTGTATAAGTACCATCCTTTAGTACAGCATATTTACAACGTCTTCCACACACGTCCGGTGTCAATGTGGAGTGCTCATGGGTTCCTGGATACGTTGGCTTGCCGGAAAATGAACTGACAAATTTTTCGGCAAAGTCAGCAATTACGGAGATTTTAGAATATTTGTGCGGAGAGCGGTGTTTTCTGGCTGGTATGCTGAGTGATCGGTTCTCCGTCGGAATAAGCTTCGGGAAGTTCAGGACATGCCTAAAAGTGGGTAACCTCCTCACGTTTATCTCGTCGGGAGGTCATTTTTATTTGTTTGCGCATTACCCACTGTGATGTTACTCATTCGCATGTATTCATTCACCTCTACCTATCTGTCCGCTCTGCGGCGAAGCACTTTCTGTCCGTCATGACTTGGTAGAGTGTGCTCAACTATCACTACGAACCTCTCAGCAACTGCTGGCCAGGATTTCGGAGGTCCTGGCCAATAATATCGGAGCGATGGACAGGATTTTTAAATTTTTATCCCAAGTGACATTTGCCTTAAGAATGCAATTTTATGTTGATCTTATAGGTTCTGACGGCGGAAAATGGAGTGATATGTAAGGATTTTAAATGTTTTATCATCTTTGACACTTTGAGGCCTCAGTTTAAATCATACCTATTTCATTTTCTCTCCTTTGTTGTCTACGGTTTCGTAAATTCATCTATTACTTCGGGCGTTAATTGTTCTATTTATACAGGTTTTATATATTAATTTATCTGCCTTTTTATTCTCCGAGTTATTTTAATAGTGTTTTATATTTCTGGTTCCTTTCGGGATTTTATCGGTTTGTTTTAAAACTGGTTTTTATTTCTGGTTTTAGCGGAGATTTTATTTTCTTAGGATGCTAATAACCTTTGTAGTTGAACGGTCTTCAACATAGATTCATCATCATCATCATCATCATCATCATCATCATACCACCACTAGCGCCGCGACGGTTTGGCCAATTTCTGTCATCTTATATTCGAGTAGTTTCTGGCTCATTGTCAACCCTTCGAGAGTGTCCATAATCCAATACAGCTTTTAGTAACTTAGCTGCATATGCTTTCAGTTGTTTTGGAATTACTTGACAGTGAATAATCATAACTATAACATTGTAATTCGTTCGCCATTTTCCGCGAATTTTCTATCTGTTTGATCTCTTTGTAACTTTTAGCGGCGTTACAATGCATATATTGTGTTTCTTATATTAAAACTACATTATTGACAGTTGAATCGCAGATTATCTCGAACCTTCGTTAGTTTTAAATAGTTTGTTCACAGCGCATTTCAAGTTACTTCAAAGTGCATATGCTGAACTATAAAATTGTTGTGTATTATCCATTTTTCCGCGAATTTTGTGTGCTGTTCTTTGTACTTCTCTAGCCTTGTTACAGTTTCCATGATTTATTTATTTATTTATTGTTGAGATTGAAATAAGCTTGTAACTAACCTCTTTTAAATTTATAAAACATTACACTTAACTTTCTTCTGAATCTAATAATTAAGTCTAATGCTAATGTTTCAATATCTTTATATACAAGATGGTTCACCTGTTCCTTATTATTTTTGGAGATAGGCAACACTTCAAACTCTGAAAGTAACAAGGTCGAAATTACCGTGCTTGTTGGTCATTTGGTAATCATACAAATCTAACCTGCTCTTCATCGGAAAATAGACCTTAGCAGCAATAGTACTTCCATTCCAAAAACTTGCACTTAATAGCTCCTGTTACAGTACATGTTATATCAATAGGATCACTGTCATACGTTCTTCAACGTACATTATAATGAATGAAGGCTAAATGAACGGCTTAAGCTCCAAAAAGGAGTCCACAACAGTTATAAAGAGATCAGAAGTGAAGAGGGAGGCATGTGTGACACTATACCTACAAATTTTAACGGAGCAAGCGGGCGCAATAATTATTTCATGTTCTTACGTCACCTCCAGCGTGTCAGTGTTCGAGTCCCACAGTCTGCATGCACTTTTTTTTCTTCTTTATGTATTATCCATTGAGATACAAAGTTAGTTCAGTGTTTGGTACTAAAGATTTTAGGTGGCAACAAAAAGGTATACGAATGAGGAACAAAGACAGTTCATTTTACTTGTTTTTCAGCCTTCGATACTTAATTTTCTTTCTAATTATTTTGAAAAAGAAATGTTAGTAAGATTTTAAATAATAAAGGAAATGTTCAAAACATTTTAAGTTAATAAAACAATTTCAAAATACTAGAACACCTAACATGTTATCGATTGCTCTTCGTAGTTATAGAGTGTTCTCTACAAAATTTTGGCATCTGGAACCCTCGATGGGTTAGCGAATACTACCGGAAGGCACTTAAAGTCTAGACATGTCCAATTAGATACAAATATACGAAGTGAATATGTAGGTATATGCTATACCCATAGCTAAGGTTATCTTCTATGAACCTCGCAACCCATTAGATAGGCAGACTCAGTCGGTCATGAAGTCGCCATGGATTCCAGGCTAAACACCTATATGGAAATCGAATTCCAGAAAGAGGAAAACCTACCCACAACACTTTTCGAAATGCTGAACGACGTTTGTATTACAGGAGTGTTTGAAAGGACAGCTCCTATTAGAGAGGCACCAGTTACCTCTGGGCATAATGAAGATATAATTTTGGACGCTGTCTAAAAAGTCCCCACATTAGCACGCGGGCACTGGCACAAGACACAAACATCAGCAAATACTGCATAACAATACATTTCATCCTTACCGCTTGCAGCTACACCAGGAACGCCAAGGTCGTGACTTTGAAGCGCGAGTAAATTTCTGCCAGTAGGTATTACGCAGTTTGAACAGTGATGCAGTCTTTTTATGCAAAGTTCTGTTTTCAGATGAATCGCGGTTTCACAACAATAACATTGTGAATCGCCACAACATGGAGTTGTACTACTGGAGAGTCGATAACCCTCATTGGGTAAGACAGGCAAATTTTCAAGACCAGTGGGAAATTAATATATGGTGTGGCATTTTGGGCAATCATCTCATCCGGCTACATGTTTTCGAAGGTCATCTTACGGGAGCACGCCACCTTCACTTCCTCCAAAACGATGTCTCCATTGCTGGAGCATGTAACATTAAATGAAAGATTATGATGTGGTTTCAGCATGATGGTGCTCCACCGCACCAGTCAGGATCGTCATAAATTATCTTCACGGCACACATCCTCAAAGATGGATAGGTAGGCAAGGACATATCTCGTGGCCTGCCAGATATCCTCATCTTTCGCCACTTGATTGCCTCCTATAGGGTCATTTAAAACAGTATACAGCCAACGGCCGTATAACCTTAATCATCTTCTGCAACTAATCAGGGAGGCCTGCAGGTCCGTCACATCTCAGATGTTTTTACTTGCCAGGTTGTCATTGCAACATTGCGCATAATTCTGAATCAGCAAAGAAGGTCATCATTTCGAACAGCTGCTGCGCTGAATGAAAACGTTTCATCACTAAGTTTCATGTTGGAAACACCTTATCTAGTGGATATTGAGAAGCTTGTTAAGTTACGGGGATTAAACCCAATTTTCTTTTCAACTGAGAGTATTGGTGAATACCTGTGTATTTGGCACAGTTTGTGATTGTCAGCCTAGGTATTTTGAGTATTTTTCGTTTTAGAGATACCTAGAAAATTGGTCTGGTTTTGTAGCATTATTGAAATACCTATGTTAGTTTTAAAAACATTCTAATAATACTTGCATATTTAGAAGAAACTGAATGAATGTACCTCAGAATGTTCATTTTCATTTTCTTTCCTGTAACTGGACTGATTAAGTTATAATAAACATAAATAAAGTAAAAAAAGAAACAAATAAACCAGTTAAAAATGTTCCGATACCCCACTTAGTTTTCTGTCAGTCAGGAAGAAAGAAAACGGTGAAAAAATTGTCAACGTTTTGATAAGATTCGAACCTGAATCAAGCATCATGGAATGCATTCTTATACCGCGCGTTAATCAAACACGCTAATATTTAGCTATAACTTGCCGTCCCAAAGTCTATAATGTTAGTATGGAGAAACTAGGTCTCCGAAACTGAATCAAGAATCTCGGAACGCATGCGCACACCGCGCTTTAATGAAACACGCTAATGTTTAGCTTAACTTGAAGTCCCAAAGTCTATAGTGTTAGTATGGAGAAGATAGGTCTCGGAAACGATGTTTTCAGGTTGGGACTGTAATCTGCGGGTTGCATAAAATCAGAGAATTAGGGACACGGGAACCACCTTGTATAATTTGATACACCTTTATAACATGTAGTACTTTTTAATTAAGAGGTAATTTTTAACTGAAAAACCTTATTCTAAAATTAAATATACCTACTTTTAAACAACGAAAGGCTTATTTTACCGAAATCCTGTATATTCCATGCTTTATTCTAGGAATACTTAATATAAATCTGGTTGTTATCGTATTCTTGTCTCATTTTCGTTATGCGTGGGTCGCTGATTTCAAAAGAAAATGGGTGTTGTATTTGGAAACGAAAGCAAATCAGTTAATTCAATTACTCAGCCAGAAGAAGCAACGCCAAAAAAAAAAAAAAAAAAAAAAATGGAATAACTGTGTAATAAACGGTACCCATAGCCGCGCTCGCTAAAGCGCTTTAGTACTTCGAGGAGCAGGAGATCGCATGTTTGAGTCCCGCCTTAGGCATGAGTGTTTGTGCTTTTATCTAAGTAAATCTTTCCCCAAACGGCCAGTTGGGTCCCACCGGAAGACCATTATTTGCATAAAGAAAGATAGAAACAAAGAAAGAAAGAAAAAGCGTGTAATGCATTCAAGCGTGTGACTGTCTGAAGGACTTTCCGAGTACAAATAACATTCTGACTTAGCAACGAAATCATAAGCCATTCTTTGCAGAATGCGATGAAAGTAAGATAGTGGAATTAGGGGTACACGGACGGAGGAGTCGTAAAACTGGAGCACAGCACCGCAGGAAGATCACAATGTTCATTTTTTGCTGCTAACGTGATCCCTGTGAAGAAAGAGGGGGAGATTCCATGGATGAATCCGGAGACGATTGCTCTATCAAAGAATGGCTCTCTTAACAATTTAGATAGAGCAAGAGAATGTGGCTATAAGCTATGTGTTGACATCAACAACTCTAGCTCTGTCCAGATAGATTACGGCTCCATTTTCAACATATCAGCAGAATTACTAAGCTCTTAGAAAATACATGCTCTTGAAACAGCAACGCTGAATATACACCGGGATAGTAACGTGGCACAATGTATGTAATGTAGATGGATCTATTTATGACATCAACATGGGCGGTCACATGCTGCTGTTCCTCCCTCATTCCTCCAGAAAACAGAAAGTCCCACAAAACCTCTTTTCGTCAATAATACATCACTAATCAGATGAAAGGTAATGACGGAGACAGGAAATGATGGACAGGAAACTTTTGGCAGAAGAGTAACAGCTTTAACATTCGTCTACCGACCCGGGGAAACCAGAAATAAAACCGATGGTCAAAGTCCTCAACGGGAAAGAACCTGTAGCCACCAAAATAGAGCCTCGAATGTTAATACGGAACCTATAAGCTCGTTGAAATGTGGGGGCCAAACATTTTCAATAAAAAGAAAATATGAATAAACTTAGTTGAATATGGCTTTCATGTAAATAACTGTTGGACTTATCTGTGATTTGCACAAATATGTTGACCTATAGCTTCATGTTATCTACTGATTCTGATATCATTTAAGAGAAACCTTTCAGACTTCAAAGTTAAACTGTTTGATTTTTTTCAAAAGGAAGTGCAAGGGAGTTTTGGTTTCAAAGAAATCGGTGACATCGCCTATTGAAACCAATAATGAAAAATTACTGGAACATTTCTACTTAATGCGCTACCATGTAGCTCGATATGGTGAAGTACTCAACATTGCATAACCCCCCCCCCCCACTAACCCTGTACGGTAGATATTATCAAGTATTTTCTTGATGAATAGGTCTCGAAGTTACTCTTTAGCGTCCTTTTACCAGCGTCTTTAATAGATGAATCACTAATGTCGCTGATGATGTGCAAGGTGGACACATCTGTCTCATCAGGAGTACCAAATTCGCATTACAAACAAATGAAACGACTGACGTGGCCGAGTTGACATATTAATGACATTTATTCCTCAAACTTATCTATAAAACTAGAGAGGAGCTCCTTTTTATAAAGGCTACTACCAAGCAACATATAAGGGAGTGAAATACTTAATATTTTGGATGAATTATTCACGACAAATAAAATACGGTGGGAAAACTGTGCAGATATAATTCTACAATATGGAGCAATGGCAAACAGCATTGACGGGTTAAAATGCTGGCGGAGTTGCCAAAATTAAAGATAAGACAAATAACTGTCGGAGTAGTCATTACGTTGCTCAGAAATACGGTGAAAAATGTTTCTTACTTGAAGTCAATCTGCATATTGGGTGGAATAAAGTTCTTACTGGTCGCCTTAGCGCGCTCATACTCATACACAGAGATTTGACGCTGTAAAAGTCCCAGTTACATGCCAGCGTTACCTAGATTCGCTTGCACCACAAGGAGCTTCAACAGATCTTAAAATTGATGTTGGCATAACGATGTCCAATTATTTGGGAAGAGTGTGCTAGTTCCTTATATGAAGTGTTTGTAGTGGTAAATGAAAAAACTCCCTCAAGCTTTTCTTATTCAATTCCGACTGGTAGCACTACTGCAGATTTGAATACAGCGGTGAAAAAAAGAAATCGCGTCATACTAAAGTGTATTATCGTAGTATAATTATAATTTTGTTTACTTTAATGCTATTCATAAATTACATTTAGTGCTGAATAATAGTAACAATAATGATTTAAAATTACCATGGGTTCGATTACAGTTAAAACGCACCCTCGTTTAATCAGGTTAATATGTTCAAAAAGACTGGATAAACCACAATCTGTTCTTGAATTTCCTACGTCGCCTCACAGAATACATTTCTGCAACCAGATCTGTGAAGATCATGATAGATTTTCATGCTAGTCACAGTTCTCCATAGACCTTTAAATTTAAAAGGAAATTTTTCATCTTATCCAACCTATGGGTGCCTCGGTATTTGACTTCAGTACTCGAGTTGGAATGGGTAACTAAGAGGTCATCTTAAAGGTTTGTGAGCGCAAACATATAACAAAGATCTTTCACTTTTCAAGACTGCTTTGGAAGAGTCTATGATTGCATAAAGCATTGTGAGTTTATTCTTTGTTTATCGTCTCAACAGGTAAACTATCTCCAATAATGAGTTGAAGGCTTCAACTGCTTATAAGGAAACAATATATGCATCGGTAGGTGTTTCCAATGTTACGTGGTCCATCGAAAGCTCCACATGAGTAGGCACAATCCTCTACAAACCAAATTTTCTTCCTCTTCCAACTCCCATAAGAGCTTGGAGGAAGCAGAAGAATCCTGTTAGTTATGCGAGTGTTTGATTATTCTTAGGAGGAGGAGGAGGAGGAGGAGGAGGAGACGAAGGAGAAGGGAAAGAAGGAGAAGGAGGAAAGGGCGATTATCCAGAAAAAAAGGCTCAACAAGTGAAAAACAAACAGAACAGAATTTGAAAGGCCACTTACTTCAGAAATATCAAAGCGCTCCTGCGCAGTAGAAAAAAAGTGTGCCAAAATTTTGATTGACGCTGATTAAAGTGCATGTGTTACATGCTCCATCTGGCACAAAATAATACACACGGAGATGCACTGCAAGGAGTTCTTCATGAAAAATGTCAAGTACTTGCGACATACCGCAAGAACCTTCTGTGTCACCATTGTATAAAACAATAATCAGGGCGGAAGAATGTTTTTTTTCTCACAAAATTCATTATATATAATTAAACTGAGAGGATTTTGAAACTTAATTTAGAAACATTACTACGAAATTTCTTGAGTAATGCTGCGAAGTAATCAGAGTTGTCCAGAAGATTATATTTCGAAACAAACTCTAATTTTTATTTACAGTAAATATTTCAGTTTCAAATGTTATATTTTTATGTATTGTGTTGAGATAATTGTATAACGGTTTTTCCTTAGAATGAAAATTTCTTGTGGTATAGGGTCGTAAATCCTTAATATATAGCATACAGCACCCATATGCTATCCTGTCAACTGTTGCGTTCCGAAAGGAGTATTTAGTGACAGTTCAACATCTGCCGTTTTGATATCGTTGAACACCAAACAAAGCTCTCAGTAGTCAGATTTACATATCTACGAGCTAGTTTTTTCAACCTCCGATAGGCTATAAATAAAATACAAGTTCATAGAAAACAATTATTTTATTATTAAAAGTTTTGAACACTTATGGTTTCTTTTCTCGTAACATAATCACCGAAAAGATTGAAACATTTATCGTACCTGAGCACAAGCTTTACAATACCTGCTTCAAACAATGTTGCCGCCAATGATTTCAAATGAGTATTGACGTTGTTTTGAAGACCTTTGTACTTTACAACGTTTGCGGAGAGCCTATCAAAACAAACGAAGAGGAATGCTGAGTCCAGGAATTGTGTTGATCCATGACAACGCTCGTCCTCACACTGCTGGCACAACCCATCGGCTCCTTTAACATTTTCAATTGGACATATTTGATCATCCGCTGTACAGACCTGACCTGGCATCCAGTGACTTTCACCTTTTTCCTGAACGAAGACGTGGTTAGGAGAGCAGCACTTTCAAACCAACAAAGACCTTCAAAACAATGTCAATGCACATTTGAAATCATTGGCAGCAGCATTTTTGAAGCGGATATTGCAAAGCTTGTGTACGGGTATGATAAATGTCTCAAATTTTTCGGTGATTATGTCGAAAAGTAACCATAAGTGTTCAAAACTTGTAATAATAAAATAATTGTTTTCTATGAACTTGCCTTTTATTTATAGCTTATCGGAGGTTGAAAAAACGGCCCTCCTACATATGTATAATTTATTTTGTCCGTAGATAATTTTAACAAAAAGCTGAACATCTTTGAAACTGTCAAAAGTAGAGCCTTCGCTTCACGTGCCAATGTTGCAAATAGTGTTTAATTTTAAGCTTAATTGTTTCATGTTCATAATTAATTACATTTCAACTGCAACTAATGCATTCCCCTGCATAAAACTCGTAGTTAAGCTACAAGATTTTCAAATCACTTTTTAACTTGAATTTTGTAATAAAGTTAACGTAATAGAGAGATTAAATTATTTAATTTGACACTTGCGAGCAACAAACTCTTTATATTCAGTACCGGAAATTTCGCTACCCAGCGTATAAATACAACACAGTTATTTTGGATTCACTTGAAAAATTATTCGATATGCCCTGTACGACTCTCGTATTAATTTGTCTGTTACAATCTAAAGTTATATTTATTATATATTCTGAAATGGATGAGAATCAGAGCCTTACTGATTGGCTTCTCACATAGAATTCGCTTTCGGAGGTCTTAATATTTTCACCTCCATCTTAGTTCTGGGTATTGCATTGTTTTAAATAAAAGTATATACCTTCTTATAAACAAGGAGTTGTTTCAATAAGTATTGGGTCCTTTAAGCATATACAATTAAATTTATTTCACTAAACATACCTGAAGGCATGCAAGTTACAATGTGAAACTTTAAATTAGGTTTACATGCATATCATTATTATATTCATCCTTCATGCTTTAGGCGTTTTGATTTGTTTCAGTCTAATCATTTAAACTGTTCTGTCAATCTTATTTTAGGTCTGCCGATGTTTCATTGACCTTCTGGTGTATATTTTAAAACAAACTTCGTGTAGCGGTGTCTATCCACCCTAACCACATGTTTCTAGTTGTTTTGATTTTCTTTAATTCTTTCTAATAGATTGAGGATTTTTAATTCTTTGCGTATGTCTTCGCTGCTCCTTCTATCTTTTAGTGTATATGGTTGACATTATATAAGTGCATTATTTATACATATATGTATATTTTGTGACATGTTTTCTGTAACATTTGAATATTATATTAAAAAATACAGTATTATATTAATATTAAGCTTCGGATGTGACTTTAGGTTATACTAAATTCTAGTATACCGGTACGTTGTTTACAAGCAAGTAAAGAGGGAAGAGGTGGAAGTCATGTGGGCTACAGAATTTGTCACACACGTATCGGTGGGCACAGAAATGTAAAGTTCTGTAGTAAACCTAAGCTTCTGTTACAAAGTATAAATAACATGAACAAAATAATAAACTCCGTGGTTGAGTGATCAGCGAGCTGACTTCTCACCCGGGGGTCCCGTGTTAGATTCCCGGCAGGAACGTGGAATTCTTCTTTAACCAGAATTATTCCCTATCCTACACAGAGTCTGGAAGTATTAACGTGAGAGTGAATGGGCGTGTGTTTAATGATATAAAAGTGATTAACCTAATGTTCAAAACCTACCGTAATATGATTTGTGTCACACATCAGAGCCCCCGATATGACCATTGTTAAAGGGGGCTATACAAATGAAAAAAATAAAAAAAAGTAATAATAAATCTGTACTGTGGTTGATGAAGTAATCAGTTTCATCTGTGATTTACATGCTTGGGCACCATGGCAAAGCTATATATTTTCTGAATGTATGAAAAGCAAAACGTCTCCTATTGGACTTCAAACCTTCAGAGCATGTACTCATCGGTTTCCTAGAGTGAATGACCGGCAGGGGTTGCAAAGGGGGAGATCCAAATGAAACTTTGTATGCACGCGACTGTTTTGTAGGCAAAGTGCAACCAAATGTCCGAATACTAATTACATAGCAAACTATGATATATTTTTCTAATAGGGAGCACGTTTTAAAATTTGTGTTGAGCATTGTTCAGCGAGTGTACAATACAACTTCAATCAGTAGTTTATCCTCCACGCTTATTTACTGGGGTGCGTTCTTTGTTGCTATATTTTCATATCATGTGATTATCAAACGTGCCCGTGCAGCATCTTAACTCCCATATATGTGAAGGCAAAATTTGTCATGGACCGTAAATCTCAATTTCTTGCTATGATTGATGAACAGTAGATGAATGGTTCATAGAACACAGTACATTCGTGAGAAGTCGCGAAAAATCTAGAATTGCTAAGTGGCACAGCAAGTATTGATAAAATTAAATGCACTTCCTCTTGGCAAGCTTTAAAGAAATGGTAAATTACAATTTGAAACAATGCACCAAGGAAAAACATTTAACAGATTCATCATTATGGTGATGTTTTTTTCGTAGTTGGCTTACCCTCTCCGTATTTAGGATTGACAATCCCCTGGGACAAGCGCATGCCTAGGGGTCAGAAGCCTGTTGGGAAGCCAACGGCACGAAACCACAGAATGGAGAACCTGGATCGTGTTGTCGGCCCTAGCCAGGCATGAGCGTGAGGAAGTGGATGATATGAAATGCAAGCGAAATGGATGGTAGGAAAGGTAATGATGGAGCAATTGGCGTGCGAAACCGGAGGACCCGGAGTAAACCCTCCCAGATGCCTCTTCGTCCACCACAAATCCCATGTGAGGGCGCTTGGGATCGAGCTCCGAACACCTAGGTGGGAGGCGAGCGATCTACCGACTTGGCCACGGCGCCGCTGGATAATTAAATAATAATAATAATAATAATAATAATAATAATAATAATAATAATAATAATCATAATCATAATAATGTCAGTATATATATATATTAAAAGATCACATACCAAATATACAAATACAGGAAGAGTTAAACGTATCTAAATTAGAGGAGAAGATAAATGACATTAAGTACCACTGGTTACAAGACAAAAAGAGAATGCATGGCAATAGAATAACAAAACAGGCACTACATTATAGATCAGAAGGACGGCGTTCAATAGGACGGCCTAGAATCAAATGAGAAGATGACTTTGAGCCGGAACGAACAATATAGCCTATCCCTGAAGTAGAGGATAAAGATAATAAAATAATAATAATAATAATAATAAGGATAATGATAATGAACAATATTATCCACAGAGAAAGCAAAAAATTGTTTTCAAATCTTTTATGTTAATAAACGTGAGATTTTACAATGTGTCCTGGCACCTGGTTCTATGCAACCGCATGTGGGATTTGTGGTGGACAAAGCGGTGCACAGGTGAATTTTCTCTGGGTTATCCGGTTTTGCCCGCCATCATATTCCACCGGTGCTCTATCTTCATTCCATGTATCATCAGTGACGTGGTCTGCGGTGCCATAAGTAGTAAAAGCGGGCGTTAAACACTATCCAAACAGTACTGGTCCTATGATCCATTTACGGATACGATCGCTTCTATGATTAAGCATTAGCTTTGTATCTACCTTGTATTGTATAATTGAAGTTTTATTGTGTTTCACCTGTCACTCATACTAACGAAATATCGTTTACATTTTTCAGGTGGAGTCCTGGCCATACGGAGAAATAATCTGCAAAATGTCAGAGAGTGCAAAAGACGTTAGCATTGGAGTTTCTGTGTTCACCCTTACAGCCCTCAGCGCAGAGCGTTATTGTGCTATCGTAAACCCAATGAGGCATTTACTGTCCACAAAGCCAGTCACGCTTATAACTGCATTTGGGATCTGGATAATTGCCTCACTTCTAGCTCTTCCAGCAGCACTTTTCTCCTATGTTCCAGAAATTGATATTGGTCACAACAATACCATCAAAGTAATCTTGTAATAAAGGCTATACATTTATGTTTAAATGTTGTTTGCTAAATAATTAAGCGTTGCTCCTCTATACACCATTTATTTCATTAGAATACGAAAATAAAATTATTTACTTGTTACTTCAAATTATAAATTTGTAACGAATCAGAAAAGTGCGTTTAGATTTTATCTGAAACACACAAGGAAATATTTTGAATCTCAGATAAAAAATAAATTACTGTGGTTAATTTACTCTGTATATCGTTATATAATAATTACGGAAACTTTTCGTTATTTATTGCACTGAAATTCAGATGCAGCTTAACAGATGTCCCATTGGCAGCATCAACACGCTTTCATGCCAAATAAGCATATATAAGTTCAAAACGTGTTCATGGTAAACATACATTGTGTAACTCCTCAAGAGTACTGCTTCTAGCATTCGCAAGTTTAGCGTCCTGCAGGCATATTTGCATTCAACTGTCTTGCCTAGTGGATTGTTAATTTCTGTTAACTGATTCATTATGCTTTTATGGCATATTATATATAGTTCTATGGTATATTATAGGGTATTATGGTAAGCCTCTTGTTAGATGTGAGTGGCTAAATAAAGTGACAGTTAATTAAGCTATAACAGCCTCGACTTTAACTAGCAACAACGAGTACACGTGTTTACTGTTGATGTCCTAGATTGTTGCACGTGAGGTCGTTCTAAACAACATCCGCCAGGGTAACAGGTTGTTACAATAATTAGCGATACTAAGTGCATGCTCTTTCTCCTGATATTATTGGTCGCGAGATCTGTGGTTTAAACAACATACAGGGAAGTTACAGGTTGTCATATTAACTAGGAATGTATGCGTTTACGCTGAGTCATAGTTTGTGGCATCTGTGACAGATCTAAAGAATATATAAAGAGTATAGAAGCTTGTCACATTAACTAGCAAATAGATACATGGTTTACTCTTTCTTGCATACGTTGTGGGTTCCATGAGCTATCTTAACTACATGCAGCGATGGTAGAAGCTTGTTACATAAACAATGTGCATACTCCTTGCGCCATAGGTTGTGGACTCTGTGACTGGTCTAAACCTACAGGGAGGGTAGAAATTTATTGCACTAACAAGCAACAATTACATGTATTTACTCTTGATGTATTAGATTATGGAATCGTGACTAGTCTAAATAAGATACAGCTGGGCATTTGCTTATTACTACTCGTCTCACCTCATGTTATTAGTGGCGAACGCTCACACTAACTGTGAGGCGCCGCCGTGGAAAATCAGTGAGCATTATACAGTGTTCCATTATAGAGGTACTTTAAAACAGCGTGCACAATTCCCCCGTTACAACAGTGCTGACATTGCAGTAATTGAGTTTTAACAAATCCAATAAATATTGCACATCGTATAGTGTTAATGACATAAATGTTACGTGAACATAAATGCCCCGCATTACGCGACGGACTGTACCATGCTTTTGACCTACGCTACTCCCAGCGGCCGATCAGTAGTCTACATTTTTTAGTCAACAATAACAGTAGCGACACCGCAATCAGTGGTAGCCTGAGCGGGAACGGGCTCTACATTAATTAACAACAATAAATACACATGTTTACTCTAGGCGGCATAGGAAGCGGAACGACTGAACTAAACAACATACAATAACGACGGGTAGCAGCCTTTCGCCACAAACGCAACAACAACAGTGAATAGTGTGTCTAATCTGGGCGCCGCAGTTTGTGGAATGTGTAACTGGTGTAAACAACATACAACAAGAATGGAGTTTAATTCATTTTCCAGAAGCAATGAAAATTTGGTGACTCTGGTGCCATAGTTCGTGGAATTGCGATTGATGTAAACAATATACAGCAAGAATAGAGTTTGTTACATTAACTAGAAGCAATTAACAGAAGTGTTTAATTTTGATGCCACAGTTTGTGTGATGTGTGACTGATATAAACAACATTCAGCAAATATAGAGTTTGTTGCATCAACCAGAATTAATGAATATTTGGTGACTCTTGTGCCACAGTTTCGTGGAACTGTGGCTGATATAAACAATCTACAGCAAGGATAGAGTTTGTTACATTAACTAGAAACAACTAATACATGTGGTTACTCTTGGTCGCGTAGTTCGTGGAATTGTGGCTGATACAAATAATCTACAGGAAGGATAGAGTTTGTTACATTAACTAAAAACAATTAATACATGTGGTTACTCTTGATGCCGTAGTTCATGGAATTGTGAACTGATGTAAACAACAAACAGTAAGGGCAGTTTGTGACATTAACTAGAAACAGCATTATTTACTCTTGGTTCCGTAGTTTGAGGTTATGTGACTGATGTAAATAACGTACAGCGAAGATAGAATATGTTATATTAAATCAGAAGCAATGAATGCATTTGGTGACTCTTTGTGCAGTAGTTTTTGTAATTTTGACTGACGTATATAACATACAGTGAGGTTAGAACTTCTTATGTTAACCAGAAACAACGAATGCATTTGGTGACTCTTGGTGCCGTAGTTTGTGTAATTTTTACTGCTGTAAATAACATACAGTAAGGGTAGAGTTTGTTGTATTAACCACACACCATGAATGCATTTGGTGGCTCTTGGTGCAGTAATTTTTGGAATTGTGAGTGACTTGTAAACAACATACAGCGAGGATGGAGTTTTTTGCGTCAACTAGAAGCACTGAATACACGTGTTTACTCTTTGTGTTTTGGTTTGTGGAATTGTGACTGATGTAAACAACATATAGTGAGGGTAGATTTTGTTATGTACATCATAAACAATGAATACTTGTGTTTATTCTTGGTGCCTAGTTTGTGGAATTGTGACTGATGTAAGCAACATACAAAAAAGGCAGAATTTGTTATGTACATTAACTAGAAACTATAATTACACCTGTTTGTTCTTGGTGCCGTAGTTTGTGGAATTGTGACTGGTGTAAACATCATGCAGTGAGGGTGGAGTTTGTTATGTGCATTAGCTAGAAATAATGAATACATGTGTTTACTCTTGATGCCTAAGTTGTGGAATTGTGACTGAGATAAAAACATACATCGACGGTAGGCTTTACTACATTAACTGGGGACAATGAATGTATGTTTTCACTCTTGGTACCATAGTTTGAGGAATGTATATGTACGAGTATGATTGATTAAACAACGTATAGCTTGCAACCAGCTTGTTACATTAACTAGAAGCAAGGAATACATATATTTAGTCTAGGTGCCGCAGGTTGTTAGACCTTCCAGTTGTTTAAAATGCATATAGTGACGGATTCGCTTGCTGTACTGATAGTACTATATTCTATGTATTTTATATCTATGGTTACATTGCACTCTCAGTGTATATAATATAATCCGAGCATCCACACACAATACTGACATTTTTAACAGCTTCTGGTTTGAAGCACATTAAGCATACTTTATATAATCTTATGTCATTCCCAACGAGTGTGTGGGTACTGTGCTCCTGTGCCTGTGTGTCCGTATATAATGTAAATATCTCGTGCTTACAATTATCGTAAATTCCCACAAACTTACTGAAAGCATTTTAATACAAATTCAACCCTGCTGTTGCTAGGTAACAAGTGCCATCTATAATAATGTGAGTTTAGAAACTGGATTTTAACTTTCTCATAAACTTATCGTGAAGCTACTTAATTCAAATAAACCTACTGGTTACTGGAAATGTTATCATTTTTGACGCCCAACCGTTATATACGAATGTATTCATATCGAAGTGTCAGTTACTCGGGTATCTACCGTCTGGCTTAAAAGAACAACAAAGGAATATTCCATTCACCTTAAGTTCTTGTGCAGTATTAATAAGTAAATCTGCAGCTTGGTCCAGAGAGCTTATATTTGATCCAACTGTTTAACTGTTGCAGCATGACAGCATAAAACTAAGGAACCAGCAATTTCCGTTATTTGCGCATGCTAAAGATATGTTTCTCCTGGTTATGAAGTTTACGTGAACAAAATATTAACACATATTACCAGCTCCAGTGTTTAATGAAGAATATTCTCAGCTGTAGCGTTTAAATTGACGTAGAAGGGGGCAGATACCTACACATATTTAATTTATCACAGATAATACAATTTAACACAAGAATATTCCTTTACTGGGCATTACTTTGTTTAGCAGTGTACCATACATGCATACATATACGTATAACCTGTCTGAAGAAAGAGTGAAGTTTTCAGGCGAAGTCGCTAGTGTTTCATGACTATGTTTATACACGAGTGATAACGTCAGACCGAGAGGGAGCTTCCTCTGCTTGCCATCTGTACTCCTTCGTCAGACAGGTAATTTATAACAGATAGGAATGGGGTCACCAAGTGAGGAGCTCAATTTGTGGAGGCCGCGGACCTAAACTCCAGGTAACCATTTATTTTGATCAAGTTATTTATTGTATTTTCCCCTGCTTGTTAAACAAATGCTAGGATAGATTAAGTATGGTGCAACAGTAGTATTCCCGTCCATCGTTTCAATTCTTTCCTCAACTTTCAGAGTTGCAGGACCGAGCGCTTTGGAAATGCCGTGCTGTGAACGAAATAAAAAAAAAATAATACAAAATGAAATAAGTGTGTACCATGATGTCTTGCACAGAAGGTTCTGTCTAAAGCTGTTAGTATGGATACGGAGCCAATTACTGGATGCTGCATTTGGAAATGTTAGGCATTACCCTGAAGTTATGCTTATCACAACTGATCTTCCCGTCGTCTGTAGTTCTTTAGTTCATCCCTCCTTCACGGAGGTTACTAGGCCGTTCAGTGGTCGAGCGGTTAGATCCCTCACCTCTCACCTAAACGGGAGCTCAATCCCACGGGACTGTATGTAGGATTTGTAGTGGGCAACGTGGCGCAGGGGCGGGTTTTACGGTTCTCCGGTTTCTCCCGCCATCGCATTCCACCGGTGCTCCATCCTCTTTCCATGTATCATCACCTACGGTGCATTTGTAGTAAAAGCGGGCGTCAAACACTACCAAAACAGGGGGAAAATGGAGGTTACAAAGGCAAAACAACCCAGTAGTGTCGAAATCCCTAATCTATACCAACACCTAAGAATGAATGCATTCTACTGTCGCCATTATCACGAATAAATTGTAGTGGCTCAGGAAATAAGTATAAACTGTAAAATGAAATTCCAATTAAATCTCGAGCGTCCCGAATAAAATATTCTCAAAATAATATGTTACAGCACTCGCCAATCAAGCATGTGACAATATGCGTTAGCTATTTCAGGCCTGTTATAGTGTTCGTGATTAGTAAATAGGACAAACGCCTAATCAACCAACGGAGAGGTGCGGCAGGTTAAAACTTTGAATTCGCATTTCTTTCTATACACCAACATAATTCTTCTTTACAGTATGCTATCATTTCGCATTATTTGCTTGTTAGGGTACCCAACGGAGCCATAGAATGCCGTTCAGTATATGGAGAACGGTTTTGTATCATATTTACGTCATCAGGATACGCTTAGTCAATTAGTGCATCATGAAAACAATCAGCAGTTTTTAGTGCTGAAAAGATAATCAGACTGATAAATTAAATGCCATTCCGGGATTTGAAACACTGATCTTTTTGTCTCCGTCCAGTAGCTCTAAACACTGAGCTACTATGGCAATATGCCAATGTAACATTAAACTCCCCAACAGCCTTGCGCTTTTTCCCGGTGTGTGTATGTTAGTGTGTGCGCTTGTGTGATATCGGAGTGGATTCCACACTGCAGACATTCGGTTATTGTACGTCAGACACCAGGAGGATAGGATGAGGTGAGAGTAATTTCAAAACGCGGCCGAACCTGGACGGCGAGGGAAGAACCACCGTGGAGGGTCCCTAACATATTCCAAGCAGCTCTTCACCACGATGCGGAGAACCCGAGGCCTGACCAAATTCCCTGAGTCTACACACGACATCCACGCCATCCCGCCGCTGATATCAGCATTTCCAGAGCGCAGTTACCACCACAGTAGGGCGCCACCACCGCATTCCTTGCCGACACTTACAACCATAAGAGAGACCGATTGGATGAAATGAAGGGAAGAAGTTCGGGGGAATAAAAAAACACTCCAGTATTTGCCTAGTGACCCGAAAAAACCTCCGAAAACGCCCATGGGTCCAAGAAGTAGGCCGCTGGAATCGATCCCAAAGCCTCCGGAATGCTAGTCTCAGAACGCGCCTTTGCCACCTAGCTCGGTTTTTTTCTCGGTAAACCACAGAAGGATATTTTAAATTATTTGTGATCTAGGGAAATTTAATGAGGGAATTTAATGCTGTATTCGATTATTATCATTGCAGCTCAATGGCTATTTTTGTAGTGTTTAACGCCCGCTTTTACTGCTCTGGCACCGCAGGCGATGTTACTGATGATACATGAAGATGGAGCCCCGGTGGAATGAGATTGCGGGGGAAACTGGAGAACCCGGAGAAACCCCGCCCCTGCGCCGCTTTGCCCACCACAAATCTCACATGCGGTCGCTTGGGATCGAACCCGGGCCGTCTAGGTGAGAGGCGAATGACTAGAACTACTGGAAAGAGGCCAGGAGAATCGAGATTCAAATCCCGGCAATGGGATTGAATTTTCCAGTCCGATTTTACCTTTCCAAATCCAGTGCGATATACGGCTAGTGTGAAAGAAACAATTACTTCACAGTTTTACTGTTGTTTGTTTGTGCTCATCCTGGAGAGGGGTGATCTTCAGCCCAATCCCAGCATTCATGAACCACGACTCCACATAGTGTACGAAGTTCCTGCATTTATTTCCTTTCATTCAACCGTGTGCCACTTCACGCAATTCGTTCTTGTTTTGTAAACACTCTTGATTCAGAGTTCTGCTGAATGTATCTCAAGTATACAATTATTCCCAATCCCCGCGCTGGCTTATTTAACATTACATTACCCCCTTCATGCCAACAGGACCAATAACACCTCCTATTCTCCCACCCATTATTTGAGTTGCCCATTTCCACATCTCGTTGCCAAAACTTCCCATAACAAGAACAAAAGAAATAAGTTAAGAAAAAAGAAAATAAGGAGAACAGAATCTCTTATAATTGTAAATATTAGTTTCCATTAGTTTCCTCTCTCTCTCTCTCTCTCTCTCTCTCTCTCTCTCTCTCTCTCACACACACACACACACACACACACACACACTCACTCTCCGTTCAGTTGTTAGCAAACTGCAAGCTCTTCAGAAAATTAAAACTTGCGATTTAAGTCTTTTAAATCCTCTCGGAGAAATTAGATTGTCTAAATCTTAGTGCTACTTTACGAAGTAATATAAATCACCAGGGAAGGTTTAAATCCCAAAGCTTTCTATACCCTTTTATTACATAATGTGATCAACTACGGGGGGCCTGAATCTCAAAACGTTCCGTGCTGCTTTTATATACTAGTTATACAAACAGTTAAATGCATTATAATATCAAAGCTTTCGTGTTTGTTTATTGAGCAACGTACGACCAAGACATGTCTAATCTGAAAGTTTACCGTGATCTTGAATCCTAAAAAGTGCAATGTCCGTGTACGTGCTAACGGAGCTTAGAAGCAGGCTACACCCTGGAAGAAACTATGTTATTAATTATATATAAGATCAATTGCCTTATCTGTACTTTAGCGAAAGATCTGAATACTCTAAGTGTAGAGTTGGCGAATCTACGGTAGGCGTGTCACTAAGTGGCATACAAACACAATTTTTATGGCAAACCTCATGAGTGCACAAGTATATTATAATAATGTTACTTGGCCAATAATTGACTTAGTTGTGGTAATGTTGCTGCCTGCGGTGCGAAAGAAGCCATGTTCGGCGGCGTTTTTTGCCTCTGCTGGCGGTGGACTGTGAGGTCGTTAGAGAGGATTGAGGATATAAGCATCTGCTACTAAGTGGCGAGGGGAGCACAGATGTTCTACCCCTGAATCTAATTACTGCACCGTATAAGGTGAGGCAGAGAATGCAGAGTTCGTTGCTGATTTGCCAGAAGTTTAGTTTACAGGTCTTTTACTTATGCATCGTGCTGCATATATGTACTATGTCTTATGGTCCTCTGAGTATGTAAGGCAATGCATTTTTTACTTCATGAAAGTATTTTTTTTAAACGTCTTTTAACCAAGTTGGTCGTATTATATGAATAAAATCGGTGAAACGATGCTCAATGATTTCGGAGTCCAAGAAGCCTAACATTGTTCGACGTTCGTCTTCTCAGGATAAATGAAAATGCCGACAAAAGCTTACTCACCTTAAGCGACATTCGGACATTTCGAATAACTTAATGTCTCCCGTACACCTGGCTTTAAATATAATTTCTTGAGTGCAAGGAACAAAATGTGTACTGGAAATATATTTCAAAAACAAAAGAAACAAACGGTATAGGTAGCAAGATATTGCGACATGTTCTCATAAGTACGGAATATTTCAAAATTCCTGCATGAAAATTAAAAGAGGATCCCAAAAATGTGTCGTTTTCAGGATGTTTATATACAAATAGGTACAGTTGACGTGAGAATTCCTGCAAATAAAATGTTCACTTCTTGTTTAGCACAGACTTGTGACTGAGTAACCTTAATACCGGTTAAAAGCTTTATCTTTTTATATATTTAACATTATAACTTTTTCAACAGCCGGACATTAAGTTATTAATTAAAACATTGTCTTAAATGAATTTAGTGATATTTTATTTCTGTAGGGAACTTTATTAACCTAATCACTAAATTCACACATGTGCAGACATGAGTATTTATTATTTTATGTACTTGATATATGATTTGCTGCTTTACGACGTTTCCTATATATATCAGAGTGATGATAAAATTATCATTAAGGATTATGGCAAACTTCAAATACATTGGTAGCGTGGAGGGGGAGAGTAGAATAATGGGTTGTGTAGCTGGTGTAAACGTACTTTCTTTGCTTACATAGTGTGTACAGTATAACCAGAAATTGATATACGTAAGTTTCATCTTGAGGCTTAATAGTCACCAAAACCTCAACAAAGCGTTCGATAATGACTCTTTCATCAAGAAATGGTAATCCAAAGAAGTGCGTCAAACATTTTTGCATTTCACTTTGAACAGTAATAGATTACTTAATTGTTGAATTTTGCTGAGCCAGACCTGATCCAGATGAAAGGTGCATCCCGTGTCTCGCTCTCTGGAAACTCTGATTGGATTGGTCCTTTTGCAGCAACTTCAAAGCCGATTACAAATTTGGAAATTAGAGCGTCAACTTCGTTATAACAATCAACAGACTCGCAAAACGGGATAACCACCTGACCTAGCATAATATGCTATTACCTGTTATAAGAGCAACATTTGATAATGCCGGTTGACTTTCGTTCTCATATTTAACAATTCTAATCCTACATAAATTCTTTAAGACTTTTCTCAAAAAATGTCCAAATGTTTTCTTACATGTGTTGCACCTTTCTTTTATATTCAACATCTACACCCGGTGGCCCAACAGCACAGTATTTCAAGTGTACAGATAACCCTTCATGCGATAAAAGAGTTTCAGAATTCAACAGGGCAATTGGGAGTAAACACCAATGAGTGGCCGGATTAACAAATAGCGCGACCGACCTTTGTTGCCCACCTCTTGCATATCAGTGAAAATGGTGGGGAAATTATGCTTAACGACAGGCAGTTTCCAGACTTGAATTACAATCCGTGCTGAGTTATCTGCACACGTGAAATACGCAGCTTTTGGGCCATCTGCACAAAAGTGCATATGTTTGTGTCGAGAACCTTGTACTTAAAACCATCAGAGTATACTGAACCACTTGCTTGGACGCAGTGTCATTTGTATTTATTGTTTATTCATATGAACTTTAAATACATTTGGAACTCTTCGCTAAAGTAAGGGCCTTATTCCTCTCTCGTTCAGCATACAATATTCTTTTAGGGTGGCGAAGACGTGTGAGGGACTACTGATTTGTCTATTGACTCTGATCCGTCTGCAGTAGCAAATATACCTTCACGAAGCCTAATCTTTAACCAATTTGTAAGAGGGTAACAAGGCAGTAGTTGACCCAATTTGTTTGTACTACAGTATCATATGAAGAAGAGCTATTGAGTGCTGTAACGTGTATTTATTTTAAAAGGTTTTCACCAGCCACTTGAGGGTAAGTTGCGCGGATAAAGTAGATATTTGACAACCCTATCATTTTAAACAATGTAAAAGGATACACCTTTAACAGCACTAAATTTCCATAAGGTGTCTCGAAATATTTCACCAACATATAAAATTGTAGAAACGAACACATCCCATTTCTTCGATATTACGGGAATTCACATATCCCCATCCTAGCATATTTCTGCTAGCTAAGCTTTTTTAGGAATTCGCAGCCACGCATTAAAAGGGATACAGAAGGATATAATGCAGTCATTTTCAAACAAGAAGCTAATGGTCTGAGGGTTCAAATTTTCCTGGCTGCTGCCAGTGGCGTGCACACCTTTTCCTTTACCTGAAGCAAATATTTTTTGCAAAACGTGACGTCGGTTAACTAAATATTAATAACCGCCAAACATAACTTCATGTAGAGGGCATAAGACTGCCTATGCGATTGAGTGCCAATAGCACTGGATTCACTTCCCAGCTGGGGGGAGGAATATATATTTGGCTACAAGCATTCTCTTTCCCACACACAGTCAGTAAATATGAACAAACATTATAAATCAAACGGCAAGAAGCCTACAGTTCAGTGAGCAATAATAGCGTCAGCTATTTCTCAAATTAAAATCCCCGATATGACCAAAAATGTTGAAGGGGACTATTCAAATTAAATAATTAAAAAAAATAGAGTGCATAGACGAACATCTGTTGCACGCGTCATTTTAACTCAACACTTCTCTGATTAATTTGCAACATATCTTTAAATGTTAAGCTCATGGACTATAAACTTATCTTAAAATGCTTGTTTGTCATCCCTCTGCAATCTTTCAAGTTTGTGTTATCTAATTCTGAAACATCTTAAAGATTATCATTTGGTTCACCTTAATTCTGGTAGCATTACTCTATTTTTACCTACAGAAACCTCTAATTCTTAGCTGATTATTATGCTATTTTAGATTGGATAACATTAGAATAAAACATGCCTTATTATTAGTGGACAATAGTTTCCAAATATAATTTCTGCGCTGTTTGCAGAATGTAATCACAGAACGGGGAAGCCCATTGCACTTACACGTGGTCTATTTCGTAGCTAAACAGCACATGTTGAGGGCCAAAGAAGCTCTTTATTTGAAGGAAAAGTATGAGCAGTACACTGGACAATTACAAATTATAAACCACATATTAATCGACACACGATTTAGAAAGCGTTCGTCATCACTTCCTACGCAATTATAATAACAATGCCATTCCTGAAGCTTATAAGCAAAAAAAAAAAAAAAAAAAAAAGTTTATAAAAAGCAGCAAGACATCACTTAGTTTTAGGTATATATTTCTTTACTTTTTTTCTTTAGTTTACAGGGAAAGCAAAATCCGTTGCTGGCACTAGTCTAGCCAAATTTAAAAAATTATCTGAATGTTAACTTTTGTTAAGTACCTAATAACAGTTCTTCGAATCTTGATGATATCATTTATTATTTTTATTATTATTGATCAGTAGTAGTTATATGAACTAGTGTAATGTTATATAACTAATTCATTGCAACGCTTTATTTAGACATTTGGTAGTCAGACTGCATACGTTTTATAGAAAAATTTAGGACATATTATTTTAAGTACCAACAACTATAAAATAAGAAATATTATTAATTTTACAAAAGTTGAAGGGCATATATTATTATCTGAGATAAATATTGGACATTTATTTTTCACAACAATCTGTTCTGTTTTATTTTATGACAGCATCATTGGTATCAATTTTGTTTTCACTCATGCCATAGGTTCACTTCCCTCAAGAAGTCATCCATTTTAGGAAAATATGTTAATAGTATCATTTTGGATCCATTTTCGTCTTTTCTATTGGTGTAATTGCACTTGATAGTTGAAGAATTGTTATCCATCTTGTTTGTGCTATCACAGAGAATGTCTCCTCTGTAAATCCATTACTGAAGTTTGCAACAGAAACCTTTGCTTTCATATGAAAAGAAAACCTCAGCTGTTCCTATACAAACACTTAAAGACTTCAGCTTTTGGCAATTTGTAACATTTATACTAGAGAAAACACCAGAAATACAAGAAAGCCACCATCGTAATAGAAACATTCTCATATAAGCACACTTAATTTTTATCCCGGCTATACTTGTCACCACAGTTAATCCTGGTCCACTCTTAACCTGATTTTTTTGTATTTTTCAATAAGGTATACGACTGATGGTGTTACGTATCTGTGGCTGCTAATTTGGACTGCAATTTGAATCTCCTGGGATGGGCGAGGATGTGTAAGTTCCAAAAGTATGTAATTTGGAAATGTGGAGTACGTTTTAAAACTATTTTTTCATTACTCTACATAGAGATGTGTGGCTTTGACATTTGAATCGACCACCACTGTGTGGATATATAAAGAGGCGTATATCTGAATGGTGTATAATTTCTCATGAGTATTCTCAATTATACGTAATGGAAATGTGAAACAAATTGTAATTATTCTACAGTGCGGCGTCCCTCCGATATTTAGTTCAAGCGATGTCATGTGCAATTTCATGTTCATCGGTGTTAGCTGCAATACTTTTACCATATACCAAAATGGGATTGTTTGAAACCTGGCATGGGTAAAAGACTGTAGCTTAAACATTAATTATATCAGAATGATAATGGATGTGTTGTAGAATCTGTTGTAAATATCACCATAATGCGTCAGGTCTATTTATCGATAGAAAACCTAGATAACACATATCTGGACGTTCTAAATTAGCGTTGAGTAAGTAAATATATATTTCTGCTGTAAGTATAGCAATTTTGGGTATGAACCATATTGAAAACAGAATAGGCTCAAGAGAGAAAGCTATTATTATTATTATTATTATTATTATTATTATTATTATTATTACTGTTATTATATTTTTATTCTTATTATTATTATTGTTATTATTATTGTTCTTATTATTACTTTTTTATTTTTATTACCGTTTCCAGCCACCTTATAAAGTGCATTGGGAAAACCCTTTACACAACAGCAAGGAGCCCATAGCATATATTATACTTGACTTACCTACTTACTTGAGAATATCAATAATAAATCGCGTACGACACTATTGCTGAAGAATTGTGATAACTAAATTAGTCATACAAAGAAATAAGAGCATATAACTTTAACACATACAGGTTGGCCCAGAATTCAACCGTATAAATTGGTAGTATTGTAAAGGGTCCAGGATAAACTTTTTGAGATAGGGAACCTATGGGCTATGGGTTCTAAATTCTTTGTTACAGCTTAAGATGTATTAAGGGTTAGGATGCCACTGATCAAACTGCACCGTGGACCATGACCTAAACACCCGATTTTAGAGATAATAAATACATTAGCATTATTTAGCGCTATGTGTTACCGTGTGGGTATTAGATTAAGGTGTTGCGGGGGTGGGAGATTCAAGCCTCCGTCGATACCTTTAATTTTTGTTGTCGCCTTTGCTTGCATTTTATAATGAGCCGTTCATGTTTTGCTGCGTTATATAATATGCTTTAATTGTACTGACAAAATAAATGTAATGCACGATTAGCATGTAGGTGCAACGGAGAACGTTTAATTAACAATTGCATTTAACACCTGAACAGATACTTCTCTATACCCCTTGAAGGAGTTTCTAAATTACAGTGTATCACACAATGCGTAAAGTGAATAAAAGACGTAAATGCCAGCTAGTAAATACTAGGTAATTTTAGAAGTTGCTAAAAACGAGGTGAATAACCTTTTATTAAAAACAGGTAATAAATGCTAGGCTACCCGGAAAAAAAGACAAAAAAAACCTAGTAAATACTAAGCCCTAGTATTTGCTAGCAATAGCAGTTATTAAGTTCCCTCCCAAATCATGCTGAGTCAGCAAGTTCCTCCTCTTCCCCTCTTTATAATTGTTCACATATGTATAGTAACATGTAGGTTTTAAAATATAGTACATATTTTACTTTTGTTTTGCAAATAATCTACACCTTCTTCGCATTAAAATAGGCAGAGATCTTTGTCGTTATATTCCACAAAACTAGTGTAACAATGTCACCTGTGGTTAATGTTAACACTAAACCTGAAAATGACAACAGTAGGAACCTCAAACTGAGTCACACGTGTCAGTTGGAGCAATGGCATCATCTGATGAGGAGACTGTTGATACAGAAGTTGGAAATGCAATACATCTGGATAGGACTTTGTTGGACCTAAATCACAGATAATTGCTGTTGTTTCATCACCTGGAGTATGCTGGCTGACGAGTACTCGAATGCAATTGGAGAGACAGTGGATGTTGGCCAGCTTAAGAAACTATTGAACAACATGAAATCGACCCTGAAGAAAAAAACAGATATACAGGCTACTGGGAACAAAGCAATTAAATTGAAGCCATGGGAAACGTAAATGTTGGAAATTCTTGATTAGACCAATAAAAATCCAGTTTTCCACAAAATACCAGGCACTCAGGGTACATCTTCCTGTTGCGAACTTGCATGAACATGGTCATAGCAGATACTCAGCAAAAAGCTCGTGCGTGATGGAAGACTTAAGAAAAACTTAGATTTCACTACCCCATTTAGTGTATCCTAAGGTTTATTCACCAGTTATGCCTAGTAAATGTTAGCTCCCGGAAAAATCTAAGGTTTTACTAAACTTAGCATACACTACTTTTTATTCACACCAAACTCAAGTAAATGCTTAAAAACTGGGTGGTTCAAGCAAATACTTCTTTTTATTCGCTTCACCCAATATTATGATTGTATCGAATGAACTTCAAATGAAATAGAAATGAAGAACTGTCTCTGTAGTAGAACAAGTACCCACATAAAACGAATTAAGAACTATGCACTAGTCAGGAATGTGCATTCTACATTTCCACCTACGAGAAATGAAACTCGCACCCTGTCAAAAATTCCAAGAGTGTTGTAAACAGCATCATAAGTGTCTAAAGTTCGTGTCTGTATTTGTTCATCAGATTCAACAGACAGCTGGTAAGCTAGGCTCTTCAGCATGCGTAATGGTACCGCGTGGCACCAAAAAGCACACGAGCACAAAAGTTCGCAGTATATGTTATTTTTTAATGTTAGACTATGTGAACTCCGTTTGACACCTCTTTGGAATAGTGTATTTCCTTACACATAATGTGTACACTTTTATAATTTTAAAACAACGTTTAGAAATTCATAGTTCTCAGAGTAGTCACATGTAGGATTAGACAGATTATCAGAGACCAGCTCTCGCGGACCACAATAGCTGATGTGGTTAAAACGGCATGCCTTGGTGCAGCTGTTCGTATCCCACAAAAAAGCCATGGTTTTTTATTCCACCGCTAAAATTCTATTTCAGTTACTATGTTTCTAAGCACACATTACATACCTGTTTCCAAGAAAGATAAGAAAATTAAAAAACAAAAACATCTGAGAGCGGTGCGATTTTGTAACGTGTTCTTCATTAACCACCGGCACCAGCATTTTATAGCGGAGCTCTCTAGCTAACAATAACTACATAAAATCTGAAATCTGGCTGTTAACCGTGGAGTGCACACCCTCAAAGAACATATAATTTTGCCTAAGTTGTAAGTACAATAATTTTAAATATCGTATAAATTGTGTACCAACACACCATTTCTTCGAATACTGGCATACAAATGAGGCATTTTGAATTAAAATAGGACACACATGTCCATATTGTTTTGATTTACAGTCATTGGTGTGCGATCCAGAAAACATGCCATAACTTTAACATTTGACAAAAGGGACAATAGGCTCCCTATCTCAAACTGTTCATCTAGGACCTCTCTCAGTCCTGCCAATTTGTACGGTTGAATTCTGGGACAACCTGTATATGTTAATTACTAACCACACACACACACATATGTATATATATGGTTTGATAAACCATGAAATCCCCTCTGATTAATTGTAATTATAAGGTTATTCTTGCTTCATATGAATGTTTTGCGTGCTTCCAAAACATTCACTTTAGATTACCCATGTTCCTGATATAATTAATAACTAGTTTAGTTGATCGAATATCAAAATTTAAATATCAAGAATTTATAAATAATTAGAAAGTTGATTTCATAGAGTTTATATTTTGTTTAATATTTTATTTGTAGTTATATTAATTTTATTGTAATAGAGCATTTTCTCTCTTCTATTTAATTTAGTTAAATTTGTAAAATTATGAAGTGCATAAGCATATTAAAGTAAGGAATTTCCAGTTCAGTTTATACTAAAAGTAGCTAGGTTCCACAGGCTAAGAGGTTTCGTTATTTAGCTTTATTATGTTCAGAAAAATACTTTATTACTTATGGTCACTTACAATACTGAAGATTACATTTTTTCTCAAATTAATCATAAGGCATTTGTCACACCTGTCCAGGAGCTTTACAATTGTCATGTTATAATCAACTACCATCAGTGCATTAATGCAAAATGTCCAGACACAGTTTGACAAAGGAAAGAACGAGAAATGTTTGGGAAAGTAATCTTGAGCATATCTAGGGTTAAATGCCGGTCTTGCACGATTTTATTGTGAAGCATGACCTCGTTGGAGTCGAGGTTTTAGTGCATTGTTGGATAGGTTACACAACTTCTACAATTTCTTAACTTCATACCTGTATCACCGTACACTTTCTTTAGTTGACAGCAAATGTCTGTACGGTCTAACTTCTGAGCAATAAAACATCCAAATACTCCCATCTCATAATCGGTGGGACTTTGTGTAACATAGTTCATTTTGAACAATCACAGAATGCAAAATAACTGCTTCTTTTGATTAACACATTATACTGAAGCACAATAGTGGTCAGCACAGTGGTAATGTACAAACGATCGTTATTTCCTGGATTAACCTCGTACGTATACGTTCTGAATTTGGTATGGGGATTATTCTATGAATGCTTTAATTGCGAATAATGGATATGAGTTTGAATTGAGTTAGATATGTAGCATACAACTTGAATATATAATATGTAATAATGCTGAAAAGCAGACGTTGTTTTAGATGAATAAATAGTGTATGTTTCCAACAGATATGTATAGTTTGAGAATAGAATAAGAGTATAAGGTTGATTTATATATGAATTTTAAACTACGTTTTCTTGGGCATTAGGATTTTATAAATATAACATGTAACTGCGCTTCCATACATACTTTACATGTCCTTGAGTAAAATTCTATTTATTTTATATATTTAAATTATATAACTATTTAAATGGACTACTGCTACTAAAATTTCGAGATATTAATGTCAGAGGATGTTATTTCTTTTACATCAATACATATAAGTTTTGAATCACATCAACAGTATCACTGACTTTAAACCATATAGTGATATATATGTATATATTACTCTATATATTAGATATATGCACTTCACGTACGATTACAATATTTGTTGTTTAAAAAGTGGAGACAGCTCCAATTATGCTAGGATACACAGAAATGTTATCCTACGGTTATTTTGATATGCAGAAGTTCATCATTATTAAAACAACAGTAGAGAATCACTAAAATAAAAGATTAAATAAAATAATGCCTCGCCTAGCACTAGCAGATGTGAATGATGAGTTAGAAGTGTGGTGCTGAATGGAATAAGCCATATTCTATGTAATATCCTCTAAGACCATTATATAAACCTGCATGGCAGCATTGGGAATTCATTCGATCTCCAAGGAGCTCTAAGAGACACTATGAATAATAGATAAGCTAAATGTATATTGGGTAGCTCTACATGCATTAGCTTCAGCTAATGGAAGAATTTTGTAACTATAATGCGGCGTTTACTATTTCTTCCAATTTTTTGGAGTAATGGTATATAGAGGGTTTGAGTATGAAAAAGTAAAAGATACTAAGAAACTGCTCTAGAAATTCAAAACTGAAATTAATGTATATTTAAAAACTTAAAATAGTAAATAAGTGTACATTTAATTACTTTTTTAGAATCTAGTGTGGATCAATGAGCAAAAATCTTTATATAGAAAAATGCAGATTAAATTAACAGAATTATTGAAGATATTATAATCCCTCCCGCAGTACAAAATAAATGAGATTCAAATTTTAAACACCAAATAAGAAAAGGTAGATACCACTTTATAGGAAAGCCAATCGTTTCTTCTTATGAGGTTGCAGTTCTTAAGCGAAAGCGGTATCAAGAATGTATAGGTTCGCACCAGCATACCGCGAATGGAGTAACTGAACAAATTACAGAGGAACAACTTAAAGCTGGTACCAGTGAAGGTATGTATTTCAATATCTATTAAACTATTTAAAATATTTTAACTAAGAGATAAAAGCTAAACTATTTGCTCAGTTTATGTTACAGAATGGTAATGACAACGTGGAACCGCAAAACACAAGAAAAAATGTCTGTTCAAACGATGTATAAGAAGGTGGATATTAATGGTAAGATTGACATTCTTTAAAATCAGCCATGTAATAAGACTAACTTACATATTTAAGTTCATTTGTTTGCATGTGTGTGTGTGGTGTAATACACGAATCGTTTCTAGAAAAAAGTCAGTGAGCAATGACAATTATTTAATCTTTCTAGCTCATTATAGTACACAAGCAAACAAATGGTATAATAATTGTTTCTTTCAGAATAAATCTGTCTAATTGCGCTGTCTAATATTTACTATTATTAACCTTTTTCAGAATCGTGTAAACCATGTCAACTCGATTGGTGAACCGGCTTCATGAGGATAGTAAATATATATTTGAAGCTTCCTCATGCAGCGCTGCAGCTAGCTTCCCAGAACCAGGAACCATCAAAAACGCTAGCAAAAAGGGTATGTCAAAATGATCACTGGTTTGGAACGTATGAGATCACTGAATTAGCATTCAAATGACCTAATTTTAATGGTTAAATTAAAAATACTATCGCAGTTCTGTGCCCAGCAAATACATGAATAAATGTAACGATCTAGTAATTAAAGAGAATGCATCTACTTTAATGGAAAGTTTGAAAGGAGAAATGAGGTGCTGCTTGCAAGTATCATGTTTAATCTAGAAGTGGATATTTCACAATCTAATTCAAAGATCAAAGAGATTCTACAAACAAAACAAACGTGATGATCTCTTTCAGCTAACAATAGATGCACATTTTAGAAAACTTGGTTAATTCTGATTTTCAAACTAGCCCGTAATCATTGCTTGCAATCCACGTCTGGAGAACAGTACCTCCCAGTATAAACATGTTTGCGCTTCGGGATGTACATATTTTCTTGATTTATTAAAGCATTCAGTAAAAAAACATCAAGAACTTGTGCGACTACTATTTCGCATGGCACATGCTGTCACATAAGTATCCAAGAAAAATTAACCTGCCGTATATCCAAATCCTTTGCTCTATAATGGGATGACCATCCCCACTTCTTTACATTGGATTGTATTCTTTGAGAAACAAAGCACCACCAAATAAAACATCTGAGAAGCTTCTCACTGCTTATTACATACACATATCAAGACTGATTATCATAATAAGCCAAATAAGTAAGCATGAGAAGAAGAAGAAGAAGAAGTTGAAACAGGAGAAGAAAGAAAAAAAAACTTATGATTAGAGCTCGGTTTTGGGTTCCGAAGCGCACACAGTTGCAAACATACAGAGCAGTCATTGGCATAAAGAGAGGGGAGGGGTTTGTGGCATAAACATGCACACGCTGAAGTATAATGTGTTCCAAAAATAACTCATTACAATTAGTGATATTATACGGATCGTTCTAGTTCATAAAGTGACACAAAAAGCAATTATTTCATAATATGATTACTAAATAAAAGCGCCTTGTACTTTTACAAATAAAATATAAATCTTGATACAAAAAATTCAGGAGCTTTGAAAATACAATGAATACAAATCAACCAAACTCACTCAGAATTCATAATTACAAGAAGCATCAACACTCTATCGAAAGAAAAGGATCTCCTCTGTCACTCAAAATATATTTGAATCATCCACAAGTCTGTTCAGGGTCAAACGCCTATCCTTACATATTTTTGACATTTTTCAATGTACGTTCTCTTTCAGTTGTCACTTGCTTATCTGCTAGTTGCCGGTCCCCATAGCTGCTCTCGCTAAAGTGCCTAGTTTTGGTGCTTCGTGGCGCAGGGGATGGCGGCTTCGAGTCCCGCCTCGGCAATTGGTATTTCTAAAAGTGTATATGTCTGTGTATCTGTATGTAAAAAGGAAACAAATAGGAAAACAACAAAAACGAAGTGATAAATATTTGGGAAGAAGGTAAAAAAAAACAACAACAAAACAACTAGCTGAACGAGGCTGGGCTGTGCGCAGTGCTAGGTAGTGCAAAACGTTTCGACACGGGCTGTAGAGACCACGCCTATTCCATCACCTCATATTTATATTATGTGTGCACCGAACCTCAATCCGGCAATTTCGTGATTCCAGACCGAGCTCTAATTATGACTATGTCTGGCTTGTATAACAAGGTGTTCCAATGGGGATGCTTTGAAATGAAATGGAGTTTTGTTTGTGGATTCACTTTAGCTACTGCGGTTCTTGGTGTCCCATTCTATAACGGGCTCAGAGGCCATTTTATCAGGTTCCTGAGGTTCTTTTATGGGTTGCATATCTACGATAAGGGACCAACGGCTTTACTTCACTTCCGAAAGGAGCCATGCTAAGGATTTTTACGCCCCAAAAAGTGCATCGCTCTCTGCCGGGAGTGAAGCCGCGACTTAGGAAACTGAGGCTAGCATGTTACCCCTCGACCATAGAGGACAACAGGATGCTTTGAATTTGCATAAAGTGAAATGCAAAAAATCCCAAGTATAATACCCAAGCAAATTGTCAGACAGAATTTAACGCACCTTAAAAAGTACCTTGTACATTTTATGACCTTTCTCACAATCCATATACATATACCTTTTGAGAATTTAGTGTTATATATATACACTGCGTTCGCTACATTCTGGGGCCTCTGATCACACGAATGTGTGCTTCACTGCCTATTATATTTCGTTCTAAATTTCGTGCGTTACTTACTCAGGATTGATAGTAACATGACTAGGGGTACTAACCTTGTTAAAAGTGATGTTGGAAAGGGTGACATCAAAATGGAGATATGGCCGGTATTTCTCTTCGTCACTAGGTTGTAGTTAATGAACAATAATCACTCTGTGAAGTTTAAATTCCATAACTTTACAGCAGTATGAACAGAGGCTTTTGAAAAACCCCACTTTCTCTGCAGCAGGTCTTCGAGACTACTTTGGAGACCGTTGGAATGGTGCACAAATTTCTTCAACTTTTTTCGTCGTTAGAGTATTTCGTTTTTGTAACTTAGGTTCAGCGTTTAGATTTTCTTGTTGTTCTGAAATTATTAATCAGCTGTCTAAAGCTTCCTCACCTGGAACTAGAATACCAGAACATTTCTCTTGAAATTTTCTACATTCCTATCCACACGACTCAGTTTTTACGTTTGCATGTATCATAGATACAAATTCGATATTCAGTCTTGAATTTGTTGGTAAGAATTTCAGTGCACTAATCAAAATACAAGAACACAAAAAACACTTCTAAACAAATCACCCTCAAGGAATGATATTTTTTTCTTTGAGATACACAATACACAAATCTTTATAGTTTTATCTATACCTTACGACACGAAAAAGTAGTAACTGACGCAGCACGGGCACAATACAGCTGTTAATTTTGGCCTTGAGCGGGTCATTCTCCACTAGTGCAGGGCGGAAAATTACGATTTCACTACAGTTAAAGCAAACTTTGCATATATACGATCTGTGGTCCCTCCATATAGCGAACGCATGAAATATGAAATGCTACTATGCTACCAAACATTGTTATGTAGGCCTGAGCATTTAGGTTTTCGAGTTAATAAACCAAGTTAAATGAAAAATCAATAAGTTTTTATTTTGATTTTTTTTTTTTTTTTTTGCATTGACTCATTCCTGAACACCTATTGCCTGTATGAAAATTTATACAGCTTAACAAGAATCCTGTTTCCTATAGGTATGTCTTAAAGCTCACTAGAAGAAACGTTTTGGGTACAATATATTAGCAGTTCCTCCCTGAAAAATCATTTTAAATTTCACTGACATATTTTACCCATTTTATGCAGGTAGCAGGTTTGGTGTGTTAAGTTGTGTAACCTGAAATATTTTGGTACTCCAATTTGCTTTCTCAAAGGGTCATTTATGTCTTGAAATCCCTACATAGCCACTAATACTAAACTTCCTTTCACTCCGCTTTTCTGTCCTGGCATGATTGAAACGACGCACTTTGAGAAAATCATTGTCTTTAGCCCTATTTTGTTTCGTTCAGACCGTTGAATGTGTCTGTTGGAGATAACTAGTGTTCTGACTTTATGATAATATTGGCATTATCAAATAACATACTAACTTTTCTTGTGTGTTTGATAAAACAAAGAATCTGTAGCTATGAAGATGCATGCTAATATTTTTTGCAATCAATGTAACTACATATTTCTATGAATAAACAATCAATTCCAGCCTTAAAGCTAATTTCAACTTTCTCATAGTGCAATATTTACACGTACATAAAATGACTATCGTGATAGGACGTGAAAGTTTGAAAAAGGAAAGAACGCAATTCAGAAGTTTATTCACCAGGGCAAACAATACGTTGAAAGAGAAATTGCATACTGGAGCTAAGTAGAAAGCTGAAACTTAATCGGCATTTAAGGCATTGGAAGAATCGTCTTTTAAAATTGGATGAGGAAATACGGGAAATGTGGTTATGCAAAGATTCGACTTCCTCTGACTCTGCTGCTGATAAGCATGCATGTCAAAAGGCATATGAAGATGTAGAAAGCTATAAAGTGGAATACATAACTATCAAAACCAGGTATGAAAACTTATTTCTAATTAGAAATACATACCAATACAGTAAAGAAAGCAGTACGATCCACAAAATGGCCGTAAAAGATCCGTCTTCCTATTCTGGAAATGAAGAGTTTGATGACGATATAAAAGGTTAGCTGGTTTTCTTTGGGGGGTAAGTTCAAAAAGATAGAATGCCGACAATACTTTAGCAGACGAGGATAACTTCAATATTTAATGCAAGCAATCACACCAGACTCAAAGGCACGAGAATTAATGGAGAGCTATCCGCCCTCAAACACTAATTATCACAAGGCTCTGAAACAGATGAAATCTCGTTTTGCTAGAGATGAGCTCTTAATAGAAACTTATGTGCGCAAACTTTTGGCCTCTTGTTCTCGCTCAAGCTACTAAAGGCGAACGTATGTGTCTCCGCACTCTATATGACAAATTAGAAACACAATTGTGTGCTTTGGAGACATTAGAGGTGACTCGAGAAAAGTACAGGTGCATGTTATACCCTTTAGTAGAGTCATATTTGCCAGAAGACAGGATGGTAGCTTGGGAAAGAGAACGGAACACTAAAGCTAAATGCATACTAGCAATGTTGTTACAGTTTTTGAGGTTAGAACTAAAGAGTGAAGAGCATCTAGAGCTTGCCAGTCCAAATTTAATCTGAAAGACCCTGGAACATTGAAGATAGACATTTTTTTTGGGATAGTGTTTAACGCCCCTTTTTACTACTTCGGCATCGCAGGCGATGACATTAATGTTAGATAGAATGAAGATGGAGCACCGGTGGAATGTGATGGTGGGAGAAACAAGAGAACCCGGAGAAAGCCCATCCCTGCGCCGCTTTGTGCACCACAAATTTCACATGCGGTCGCTTGGGATCGAACGCCCATAAGTAACCAGTGCAAGCTTGTATAATTTCCACTGGTGGGAAGAGCGCAGACAGGATCAGGTATATGCTTTTTGTGTGATAAATCTCACACTTCTTTAGAATGGTTTAAGGCTAAGAAGTTGTCACTAAATGTTAAAAGGGAGTTGCTAAAGAAATACAGAAGATGCTACTTGTGTTTAAAACAAGCACGTTGGCTTAAAAAGTGTAAATGTCTCATAAAATGCTTGGTTGGTGAAAAAAGGCATGCAACTATAACTAGTCGTGAGAATAATGAGGTGCCAAAGCTTGCTGCTAATACTGATAATCTATTATCCCAGCAGGGCAGCCAAACCTTATCACACTAATTGTAAGAGTATTATATGACAAAGAGACATATATGGCAAGAGTTCTCCTCGAATCCGGATCACAAAACTCCTACATATTAGATAAACTAATCTGGAAACTTAAACTTAAAGACGTTGGAGAAGAAATGTTAAACCGCAGTTTGTTTGGAGAGAAGAGATACGGGAACAAAGCATAAGCTCTATAAGATTACGTTACGGAGTTTAGACAAGAGTTATGCATGTAGCGTACCATTGCTTAACCAAGAGAAAATCTACAACTTTATACCTCGTTTTGAATTTCAAAGCGTATTTTTTCAGCTGAAACAGATGAACATCACACAGTGGATCAAAGTTCCAGTGCATCTGACATAGCAATCTTACTGGGAGCAGATGTCATTAGTCTGTCTGATTTGTGCGCCCGGTCCGAGCGGACGCTACCAGGAACCTCTAGTGTTGTTTACAAGTGGTGTTGCAGTGACAGCGAGTGAGTGCAAGAGGGACTTGCCACGCTTTGTCCACAACCCTTTGTGACTTCTTTTGTGTTATAATTGTGTGTTACAGAGTACTTGCTCTGTGAAAAATGGAAATGTACGCCAGGAAGAATACAATTAAAGTTAAATTTGCGTTAAATGCAACGAGACCGACAGCTTATGAGGTACATGACTTTATTGCTGATACCTTACGGTTAAATGCGGAACAAGTGGACACCATTCAGTTAATCGCCAGTGAAAGGACAATTTATGCAAAACTGATATCAGCACTCCTGTTAGAGGCGACTTTAAATACCTTCTCGGACGAAACGAATTTCACCTACATGAATGGGGAAATAACCAAAGTAATACTTGACCACGCGACCGGTAATGCGCTATCTGTGCGTGTTTTTGACGTTCCACCTGAACTTCCTAATGAGGTTATAAAGCAAACACTGCAACGTTACGGGACAGTGTATGATGTCCGAAAAGAACAATGGGGCCGTCATTATTGTGTTCCAGTGTTTAACGGTATACGTACTTTAAAATGCAACTGAAGACGACTATCCCTAGCTTTCTTGTCATTGGCAGCTATAGAATATCCGTGTCTTATGCTGGACAGCCACGCACATGTTATGTATGTAATAGTGAGGAACATCTGAAGGAAGTCTGCCCTCACCGCTCCACCAATGTGCGCCCGGTGATTGTTGGACATCGGAACGACTTGGCACCCGGTAACGGACCAGAAAAGTGACAGTTTCCCACCTTTGAATGACCATGTACAGCCTTCCGTGGCAAGTGAACCTCAGCAGCATGGTGCGACCCAGGATAAGTCCATGCATGAACAGCATAGGGAGTATGCAACTGTGCTCCGCGAAGTTGAGGGTAAACACGGTTTTCTGCCCACCTCCGAGGGGATGGAGCAGGTCGGTTTTGATCCACTAGTGGTTGATGTAACTCCGCAGTGGTGCAAAATTGTCCAGGAGTAGCCAGCTGGAAATTGAGCAAGACATGGAGGCAGAACAGCAGTACACTATGTCGGCAGAACAGCCTCTACAACAGCTAATAACGCCAGTAGCATCGGCTATTCTGAACGGGCCGCCGACGGCAGTGTCGTCTGCGTCACTTAGCATGGAAGAAACAGCAAACAGGTCTTCATGCAATTCCCGGGATGCTGGAAGGGACGCAGGGAGTTCTAATTGTGGTGATGGTGGAGGGCTGGCACCAGGACAGAATGCTGCGCAATTGCCAGCGGAGGCTGCTGTTGAGGCTCGCTCTGGGGCCAATTGTTCCAACGTACCTGCGGATATCCGAGACACAGTTTTGCCTGCGGGACGGGCGTCTTGTTCTGTATGATACCCTAGGCTCAAAGTACGCGAACTGTAACACAGCCACTCCGGTGTTAGCCAGTCTACTCCCGCGGAGTACGCAGTTTTACATCCAGCAGTGGCGACCGGTGGGACCCAACCCTCTCGTTCCGCCCCGGTAAACATAGAATCGGACCCTTTACTTCTTCCTCCGCTTGGAGGGGAGGGAAGGAGTTTTTCTGATGAACCTAGGATTCGCGGACATATTGCAACACAGATCTCTTCAGATGGAGAAAGTGACACCAGCCAGTAATGCTCGTGGTATTGATAGCAGGTATTTGATGGTGCTGTTCCTGCTGGTACTCTCCTCGTGCTCGTGCCTCCTTAGTATGATTTACCTGAGATCAATAGCACTTTAAATGCGAACGGTTGTCGCAATCTTGTTACACAGAAAATGCTCAACACATTCCTCGGAGTGAATAACGTTGATATTTGTTTTCTGCAAGAAGTAAAGACTTATAATTTGGATGCTCTTTATGGTTATGCCTATAAAGTCAATCTAGGATTAGATGGAAGTGGCACAGCAATTGCCTATCGGAAAGGTCTTCAGTTACTGAACTTTCAAATGGACCCCTCAGGGAGGATCATCTCTGCGACCTTAGATGATACGGTGTTAGTGAATATATACGCTCCTGCAGGTGACCAACATCGACAGGAGCGAGAGCGGTTGTTTCAAAATGATTTAGCTCCACATTTACGGCACGCTAAGGAATGCTTCCTTGCACGTGATTTTAATTGTACGCTGCATGCGCCCAACTTCAGCACTATGTTACATCAGCTAGTGACGCAGCTCCAGCTTAAGGATGCCTGGGAAATGAAGTATGGCGATGCTGTAACATTTACCTTTGTTCGTCACACCTCCGCATCACAATTAGATCGTATATATGTTTCTCCAGGGATATCTACTGCTGTGCACCGCATTTGCGTATTACTTTGGCGTTTAGCGTCCATCATGCTGTCATATGTCAACTCCAGATTCCGCAACTCAGCATTCAGAAGGCCGGCCGAGGTTACTTGAAGATTAATAACGCCATTTTAGAGGATACAGAAATCCTGGAGCACTTTAAAGTTAAATGGAACCAGTTACAACCCTCCTTCAGAACCGCACCCCGGAAGAGTGTTTGGTGGACTGAAACTGCAAAACCGGCGATCCGCTCGTTTTTTAAATACTCGAGTATTTTGTAGGCACGGGCGAAAAAGGAATTGCTGCTTTTTTACAATGAGGCACTGGGGGACCTGTGTGCGAAGCAACGAGAGGGCTATGATGTGACGGCAGCGATAAAACGACTGAAGGAAATTATTAAGATGAAACAATTACAGCCCCTAGATGGCCATAAAGTTCAAGCTAAGGCCCGGCACATACACACTGAGGAACGTCGTTCATTTTATTATTTTGCTAAAGAAAGGAAAGAGGGGCGCGCAAAATATCCAGAAATCCTTCAGAATGTTGTCACTGGAGCACCATGCTTTGGGTCAAGAGCTATTCTTAATCTTATCGCGGATCATTTCCAGGATTTGTTTCACGAGGAACCAGCACAAGTCACATCGCATATGTATGCTATTCATCAGCTGTTTAAAACTGACGTATCGCAAGATACCTCTGAGATGCTAACCAGCCCTATCACCGAACGTGAAGTGCTAGATGCTCTTCTCCAGGCGAGTCAACACACGTCTCCGGGTCATGATGGGCTGTCCTATGAATTTTATGAGACGTGCTGACCAATCATAAAGCACGCATTCATGCTAATCTTTGTGGAATTGTGGGACACAGCTTGTTTTCCCGACACCTTTGCGGATGGCATTATAATATTACTCCCAAAGATAGCTCGGACAACCACAATGCATGATTACCGTCCAATAACATTGCTCAATGCGGACTATAAATTATTCGCTAGTCTTGGTTAACAGACTGAAAGGTGCTTATGCTGAAATATTAAACTACAATCATGCGGCGATGTCAAAGAAAAATATCACTGCTACGTTAGCAGAACTTTGGGATGTACTAACGCAGCTCCGAAAAGAACATCAAGTAGCAGCTTTGATCAGTCTCGATTTCCAAAAAGCTTTCGATAAAGTGCGCCATCAATATTTATGGAAATGCTTGAAAGCAGCAGCTTTTCCTGTACAGACGGTTCAACTGATTCAAGATCTCTACAGAACAGCGAAGTCTCGGATGTTGTGGAACGCATGGCTTTCTATCCCGATTCTAATCAGCCGATCAGTGAGCCTTTATCCATGGGACTGTTTTGCCTATCATTAAATCCCTTACTCCTGATTCTTCAAGACACCCTCCGAGGAGTTGCTGTGTATAATGAGCGCTTCACTGTCACTGCCTATGCTGACGATGTGACAATTGTGGCTGATGATAACCTAGATATGGCAGCATTACATCATGGGCTGGAGGTGTATAGGGGATTGTCAGGTGCAGCGTTAAATGTGGCCAAATCGGAGATATTGGTAGTCGGAAACTGGCCGCAGCCGCTTAATCCGTGGGGCATGAAACTTGTTTCCACTACACGAATCCTGTGTATCTTCTTCGTGGAAAATGTGGAAGACACCATTACTCTTAACTCGAGGGATAAAATCAATCACTTACAGTATTTCTTATCCATTGAGCGGACTCGGAACCTGAATTTGCTACAGCGCATTTGGTATGTTCACACCTATTGTCTCAGTCAAATTTGGTATTTAGCACAGTTTCTGCCGATTACAAAATATTACGCACAGAGAATTAAACAACTTATCGGTTACTTCTTATGGACTGGTAAAGCATACAGGGTGAACAGACCGCAACTGCGCTTGCCATATTCCCAGGGTGGATGTGGATTAGTGGACGTCACAAAGAAATGTCTGGCATTATTGGGGAAAACTGCCATCCGGTCACTCAGTGGTAATGGTTCATCAATCGATAGAGCGTTCTGGGAGGGGTAATTGCAGGATCCTTACACGGTTCTCTCAGGCTTTAAACCCATCGTCACACATTTGAAGCGCCTTCTGGACACATGCACAAAAATCACAACTTTCGAGCAAACCCGGAACCACTACCGTCTGTTGACTGCTGCTCCGCTTGCACCCAGGATTGAAGAAAAACATGCTTGGAGATGGAACACTATTTGGCAGAATTTATTCTGTAAAGACATTTCAACTGATTGGCAAGAGACGGCTTATGAGGTGTTAAACGAGACCATATCGACAACAGAAAAACTCTGGCGACATGGGCGAGCACAATCTAACCTCTCTACACTCTTCTCCGACGTTGATACTTTGGAGCATCGCCTTATATCTTTTCCACAGGTTGCTGGCATTTGGTTGGTGCTTAGTGGTTATCCAACCAAATGGTGACAGCCGGAGACCCCACCGTGCTTAGAGAAACTCTGGCACCTGGAATTTCATTTCCCGAATACCTACCTACCTTCAACGCAGTGTGATTTGGTTTTTAGCAGGCAGGAACACTCCATTGGATTTTGAAACAGAATATCGACACTGTGGCACAGAGGGAAGACTGGTTCGGCTTCCTGAGACAAGAACGTTGGAAATTGATGAAGTCCGGATTTATCGGCGATATGCCGCCATCTATCACCCTGTTTGAGGTTACCACCTAATATTGTTGGTCCCTCGGTGGACTATCACCTCAGCACTAAGAAGCACTGACAATGTTGTTAGGTTCAGCTTCCCGCTTCTGTGTGGAGGATTCATTACAAAAAACACAAACACCACCCCTCTCCGAGGCGTGGAATAGGACTGACCACTATGGCGCGGTCAGCAAAATAAAATGACATGCATTGAACATAACCAAAACAAAACTTAAACCTATGGTACTCATGTATAAATCTAATGATGGAAAATAAATCATATTTATAAAAAAAGGTTAGTAAGCTGTGAACAGGCATAACCAGTAGATGAATTGCTAGCAATCGAAACACATCTAGAGTGGACACTTATGGGACGCATAATGTCGAAGATATATATACAAGTAGCGGAACCTGTCAATTCAGTGTGAAGTATTTCTGGGATTTAGAAGTCATTGGCATTCGGGATCCAGCAGAAATGAAAACAAGAGAACAGAAGGAAGACGCGATATAAATGTTATTGAAACTTTGCGAATGAGGAGGCTCGTAATGAAGTTGCCCTACCTTAGAAAGGAGGACATTCAAAATTAGCCGACAACAGAAAAGCTGCTGAAATAAGACTTTTGCCGGTGACAAGACATCTTACAAGAACAAAGAAACCTTAAGAATTCAGCAATGTTACTATAGGATGGACACAGGCTGACGTTGTACTAATAGTTTCAGAGATTGATGGCAAAAACTCTGAATACTTTCAGCCACACCATGACGTGATTAAAGAGTCAAGTGAAATGACGAAAGTGCGTGCAGTGTTTGGTGCTTCTAGCAGAGATTCCCTAGGTTACTCGTTAAATGTTAGTTTGGAAACTGGGCCTAATTTAATAGAATTTATACCAAACGTGTTATTCAGCTCAAGAAGAATTCAATTGGTGTTACAGCTGATATATCAAAAGCATTCTTGCAGATTAGTGTAGCGCCTGCAGATCTGCAGTTTCTGTAGTTCCTATAATGGAAGAATTTCAAATATCAAGACGTTAAATTCTTGAGACATAACAGAATTGTCTTTGTTGTTGCTTCAAGTTTTTCTAACTAAATGCTACTTTGCAGCATAATTTGGTTCAGGCACCAGGAGATATGGAAGAAACTGCTGAAATGCTGAGGAGAGCCTTCTACGTGGATAACTGCATAACAAGTACAGAAACAGAGGAAGAACTGAGACAATTTGTCCGTGAGGCGAAAGGACTACTGAAGCGTGAAAAGTTTGAACTCAGAAGTTGGATCAGTGCTCCTACAGAAATAGAAGTGAAGAAATCTGGACGTGATGCTGTGACTGTGCTTGGACGTCTTTGGGACATATATGCAGACGAGATATACTGTGAGGTTGATTCTTTAAGGTTAACCAATGTAAGCATCACAAAGAGAAATATTTTGTCCATAACCCAAAATATCTTCGATCCACTTGGATTTTTAAATCCAACAACTTTACTGTCAAAATGATTGCAACAAGAAACCTGGCATATGAATTCAAATTGGGGTTCAAAGTTGCCCAAGGAAATAAAAAGTCAATTTTTGGCATGGATGAAAAATATACATTGGCTTAGTAAATGTCGGGTGAAAAGAAGATTAGCAGAATCTGAAATTTAAATTAAATTCACAAGTTTACATATCTACTGCGATGCCGGTAATACAGCATGTGCAACTTGTGTCTTCTTGCAAGTCGAATGCAAGGATACAATTGTACGCTTGATTCAAGCATAGTTAAGGGTGGCTCCACTCAAAGAAGTATCCATTCCAAGGATTGAGTTGTTGGCGGCTCTTACTGCATCAAGGTTGTGCTACCATATAAAGAAGGCTATAGGTTTGGAAGATTGCAACATATATTACTGGAGCGATTCTGCTGTGGCTCACTTGGATAAGAAGAGAGAATGATTGGAATATTTTTGTCAATAAAAGAAGTAAACAAATAAGACCACACTCGAGTCTAAAAGAGTGGCTTTATATACCCAGTGCGTTGAATGCTGCTGGTTTCTTTACAGAGGTTGCGATGTAAAAACTCTATTTCATAGCCGATGATGTGAGGGGCCAACGTGGCTTGAAAATGGCGAAGAAGAATGGCCAAGTCTGGAATTTGTTGCACCTCAAAAGGATGTAACTGAGGAAAATAGAAAGGCAGCTATTTGTAATGTCCTTACCAGTTCGAAAGTTATTTAATTTTAAAACTATTTTTCCAGCTATACGAATACAGTAAGAATGCTAGGCTGGATCTGGAGATTTAAACGTAATTGCATTCAGGTAGACAAAAGATTGGGAGAACTGAAGTGTGAGGAACTGATCATGGCTGAAAGAATGTTGCTCTATTGTGTGCAGGAAGAAAGGTTTCAAGGAGGATGTAGAGACTTTGTTAAGAAAATGAAGACTTTCACTTCCAGGACGTGATAATGAGAGTGAAACAAAGCTACTGCTTAGTGATGAGGAAATTAATTTCAAACTTCTGCTACATCATAACAATGTATTGGTTCATAGACTGGTATTAGAGAGACACCCTGTAACATAACATGCAGGTTTCAGAACACTGATAAATCAGTAAGAGAAAACTACTGGATTAAGAATAAGAAACTTAGCTAAGTAAATTTCTAGGAAGTGTGTCATATGCAAGAGATACCAAGCAAAGTCTGTCAGCACACCCAGTGCATAATTACCTAAAGATCGTATACAATGGATCAGCATTTTAAGTAACAGATGTGGATCTTGCAAGACCTCTGAACCTGCGATCAGGATAGAAAGCATGGATTGTACTGTTCACTTCTGCAGTCTACAGGGCTGTTCATTTGGAATTTGCTAAATCTCTCTCTGTTTCTCTCTCTTTCTCTCTCTCTCTCTCTCTCTCTCTCTCTCTCTCTCTCTCCAGAGTGCTTATGGTGGCCTTAAGACGATTCATAGCTCGTCAAGGCAGAGTTCAAATTGTTTTTATTGACAATGATACCAACTATAGGGGTACAGAGAATGCCCTAAGAGATTGGACTGGAAGGAAATAGAATCAACATCAACCATACAAAAACTGAAGTGGAAGTTAGGTCCATCTTCTGCTCCCTGGAATGGAGGGAATTGGGAGATACTTCTTATAATAATTAAATAACTTCTAAGACGAAACTTAAGAAGAAAGGTTATTGTGAAGAATTGAAAGTACTTCTCTGTGACTGTGAATCTACTATAAATTCACCACCTCTTATGTATGTAGATAATTTGGAGAGGCTTGCAGTTGCGCTAATTCCAAGATTCCTACAAAACTTGCCAAGTTCTGACGTTGGAGATATAGACACAGTTGATCAAGCAGTCTGAATAAAAGGCTAATATATCTGCAAAAGCTACAGCCGCCTAGCAAGAGACAAGATACTTTACAAGTGGAGAAGTTGTTTTTGTAGAGATGGATATGGGGTGAAGAAAATCAACAAGAAACTAGGTCTGATCTTGGATATATATCCAGGTACAGATGGTCATGCAAGAGTAGCTAAAACTAGGACAGCTTGAGGGGAGAAAATTAGACCATTCCAACGTCTTTACCCACTGTCTAAGACAAGTATATAAGAACTTGTTCCTCATGCTTTAGATGTGTCAACAGACAGCAGAACTATAACATCTAGGAGCAATGTGTTGACAGAAAAGGCTCCCATGGTCACTCGATGTGGATGTCAGGTGAAAATACCTACCAAATTAAATTTGTAATTCTTAATAGTAAAGTTCTGTTTAATTGCAATATTGTAAACTATTCAAATTACAAGGTGGGCTGTATGTTGGGGTTTTCCATTCTGACTTTATGCTAATGTTGGCATTATCAAATAACACTAATGTTTTTTGTGTGTTTGAAAAAATAACGAATTCTTAGCTATGGGGAAGGTTATTATTTTTTTTTTTTTTTTGCAATTAATGTACGAGGGTGGATTGAAAAGTAGCGCAGAATGCATTTTTTTTACAAAAAAAAATAATAGTTAAAAAAACATTGCAAATGAACTTATAAGTTTTACCTAATTTTCGAAATAGTCACCAACTTTCTCAACACATTTATCCCATCGTAATGCCAGTTTCAATATGCTCTGTTCGTGGAAACCCGTTTCCCTGGAGTATAGCCATCTGCGGACTGCTGATTTCACTTCCGCAGCTGTCGCAAAGAGTTGGCAGGCCAAGAATTTCTTCACGGGACCAAAGAGATGAAAGGCCGAGGTGCAAGATCCGGACTGTATAGTGGATACTGAGGCACCTCCCAAACCAAATTTGGTAATTTTCTGACGAACAGCAGCAGCAACATGGAGGTGAGCATTGTCATAAAGAAGATTGATGTCGTCAGCATTAATGGTGTGCGTTTGTTAAGAAGGACACAACGCAACTTCACCAAAGTTGTAATGTAGGCTGCAGCATTCACGGTGGTCCCATGTTCAGCAAGTCCACCGATAAAACACCATGCATATCCCAGGACACTGCCACAAACACTTTCCTAGCATATACAGTTACTTTGAATTTTTTCTTTACTAGGCAACAGCATTTTTCGACTTCATACCTGCCTGCATTGTTTGGGGCATGTAGTGGTATGCCTGCGACTCATCACCAGAGGCGATTCCTATCAGAAAATCACGCTCTTCTGCGGTGTACCTTGTTAAGTGATCCAAGTCTGTCATCATTCTCTGGCCCTTGTGGTTTTCTGTTAGGTTCTTAGGCACCCAGCGAGCACTAACTTTACGAAATTTCAACGCATCATGAGCAATAAATATCGTTGTTGAACTGTTGCGATAAGGTACGCAGTTGCCCACGCCGGTCGTTCAAAATTGCCGCTTCAGTGCCTCTTGCATTCTGCGTGGTTGCAGCTGTTACCGGCCAGCCGGCCGGCACGTGGTGAATCGCTAAGGTTTACACGGTTCTCTTGGAAAATTGCACATTGCTACTGTCCTTATAACCTTCCTTATACACGCCATGCATGTTCCTGTGAATTTAACTCGGTTTATGCCATATAGAACCACACGTCTCTACTCTTCACTTGCTTTGCGCCTTCTTTGTTGCGTAGTTCACGCTTCTCTGGCTAGGCTGCACATGAAACAAAAAATACCCTCTTGTAGTGAAAACTTCAACTATATCTGTGTTAAATTGTAACACCAAGGCAGAAGAACTTATTGTGAGTTACTTTTATATCCACCCTCCTATGTGTATATTTGTATGAATAAACAATTAATTTAAGCTTTAAAGCTAATTTCAACTTTCTCATATTGCAATAACTACATATACAGTAGAATTGAAGTATCATTGCATTGGCAATGTTTGTAGGTAAGCATTTGCATGTTCCTTAAATTAGAAACGCTTGATAGATGAGATTCTTTAAGTCCTCATTAAACCCCAAAGCCCTAAGTTTGCGGTGTGTGCTATAATGGTCAATCCATGCATTAAATGATTTTGGTGAAAATTCTTTGCCATTATCAATTTGAAGATCTTTGGCGGCTTATTCAGCTCTTGCAGTTTATCTATTATAACTCTAGTATCATGAGATTTACCTTTTTCTTACAGGTTTTATATTTGCCATTACAGAATTGAAATTACACGAAATCAACTTATACTTGTAATCTTTGTTCATTTTGCATATGGAATTGTTACAATCAAATTATTCCGAATAGCTACTTACAATTTTTCCTCTCGTAATATTTCTTTGGAGTATGAAATGCAGTTCTGTAGCAAAGGCACGTTTAATGGTGCTATAATTTTTTAAAACTTCAGATCTTGGACAGTTTCTTTAATTTCTAATAAGTGGGAGCTTCTTGTCATGCTATAAGCAATTTCGGTAGATTCGCCACTGTATTTGTAAATATCCAGTAAAAGTAATTCTGCTTCGTTCTGTGAGCAGGTTGCCTCCACTTGAGATCTAGTTCTGCATACTTTTTAAATAGAGGACGTATAAAGCAATTTTATACCTGTATAGACTGCTTGATATCACATGTGGTCGTATGCAGAAATCTCACCTATGGACTGAATGGTTTTTCAAAGTATTTGCCTAAGTAACCAACTATTTGCTGGTAAATGTTTCCATTTGAGATATATGTTTGAAGGACAGGTCATTTAATCCTAAAGAAGCATATGAAGTTGCATATTTTATTTAAAGTTCATTATTTTTAAAATCAATGGATTTATTACTTAGCATACAGGTTCATTCTTTATAGCACATACTATATACAGTATCCAGATGATTCCAGTTGTACACTGTGCGAACTTCATTAATTTAATTTAAATATTTTCCCCATCTCGTGCCCTGTCTTGTTTTCAATGTACAATATTCTCGTCTATCAAGCGTCAGACTGCTGGCTGAAGAGTTTCAGATATTATATGGTAGCATTCAAACCTGTGACCTCCTAGAAACACGATGTTTGCCCTTATAGTATTAGCATACGTGACTATAGATTCCTTTAGTCTTATGCGCTCCAATTTCGTTTCTCTAATACATTAACATTATCATCTTGAGAATTGGTTTTAGTGTATTCAAAGTCTTTGGTTTCTTGATTGCATTTTTCGATATTTCAGTTGTTTATAGTTCATTCGTTTTTTTCACTGCTCATATTCCGAAGATTGGTTTTCTTTCTATTGAGTCATGTGTGCCATTTTCTTATTGCAATTAGAATATACATAATTTAGTAGAAACATAGGACCCAATGTATTCATAATCTTTTTCAAATTTGAGTGGCCTCTTTTATCTTGCCTATTTACAGATCCATTTCCTTAGATAGGAATCACCTCAACTGTTAAAAGGGCCTTGCTTCGTTTCTTTACAAGAAGGCTTCTAGAGTATTTTCTATTTACAGTACTCAACTGTAGGAGATCTTGATGAATAGAGGTCGCGCTTGAGAATTGATGTACACGGCAATGAAGTTTCTGTTGCGTAGATCATGATCGTGTATTGCATTTAAAAATAGTTCAAAAATAAATTTGTGATCATAATGATTTTGTCATTATTACTCTTGAGAGTATTATATCCTCAATTTCTTTAGAAAGCATCCATCCAATTATCAAGCATTTCAACCTTTAATGGACGCATCATAATCTTATTTAAGTTTTTGATCATCACTGACATTTGTTCCTGAATAATTAACACTTTGCTTCTATATCTATATTTATTACATGACTATTAAGACCCTTTTTGACGGGAGACGATTCAAATTTATATTTTCTTATATAATCAGAAACTGCATTATTTTAAACCAAAGCTTCGAGTACTTTAGTAAATATCTATTATAGATACATAGAATCAACGTTACGGCGTCTGTTCATACTGCAACGTTCCTTTGTTTGTCATTGGTAACATCAAAACGAATATTGGTTTTTAGTTTCTCCAGCATGTATTTTCAATTTAAATATTAGGTAGAGATATCAAGATTTGATAACAAAATTTCAACGGAAATTGTTTAGAAACTTTGAATCCAAAAAAGCCTTCTTCAGTGTGTGTGTGTCGGTCTGTCTGTCTAGCTGTTTTTATGTGTGTGGACAGCATAACTCAAAAGCGGAAAGTCGGTCAAATTCTGAACTTGGTTGCGTCACCCAGATTATTAAGAAAATCCTGCCGCCTTAGACCACCCTTTACGTTGAAAATGTTTCGAAATTTTCGATTTTCTAAAAAAAATGGGTATAACGATTTTGATTTATTTATACTTACATGACAAATAAAATGTATAGGTTGAATACCTTGGGAAGAGCCCGTGAAGTTCTCTTCATTCTGAATGACTTTTGTGTAACTGGTAAACGTAAGAGAGAGAGAAAGATAGCGAAAGAGATATATCTGGTTATATCACCCAATTATGCAGTATTACATTAATACTTTCTCTAGCACGTGTACATAAAATTTACATAGTAGCTACAGGGTTACGAGATTCCACCCAAAAATTCGATACCGAGACTTCATCGGAAATATACGTTTTAGTTTCCCCTGAATAAAAAAATGTTTTTTTAGAAAAAGGTCCGCTTGTGTATGTGTTTGTGTCTGTGGACAGCGTCACTCAAATTGGTATCTAAGTTCAGTATATTTTACGGATGCGACACAAAGGTTTTCGGGAAAATCCACCCACCTCCATTTACATTTTACAGTAAGGGATATATAAAAAGTAACTCTCCGGAAAAATGTAGATCTCATTAAAATACACAATTAATTTCATGTACATTTTTTTAGACTCAAGGGTTTGCGAAACATTATTTGTCATTCGTCTCAGTTTGAAACCACTAAAACTTTTCTCCAATAGGAAGTCAACTTCCGTTTTATCTCTTTTGTTTGATCCCGGATTTCAGTTGTTTCACACACCGATGAGATTTTAACATATTTTACAATCGCTTTAGCGGAACATATTTCCTTATTTCTCTTCTATTTACAAGGGGGCAAGTAATAACACCAATTCTCTTACTGCTTATATCGGTTACCATGACATAGATAGGAGAACGATCGTTTTTAAGGAAAGTTTGTAGAACTGCTAGAGTAAGTCATGTGAATGGAACACATAGGGAACTTTTTTGTGTTCTTTTGTTTTGTCTTTCTTCTTTTGTAAAGCTAATCATTACACAGATGTTCTCGGCTATTTGCCTCAATTTTAAAACAAACTTTTCTCAAACAGGAAGCCCTGTTCTGTTTCTTATCTCTTTTGTTTTAGTTCTGGCCATTGAAAGTTTCAATGACAAGGGCATTGCAAAAGCTTTTAAAAATGCATGCCGCTTTTTCTAGTGTAGTCCTTTATATCCCTTTTACTTATAAGAAAGTAAACAATACACCCATTTTTGCTAGTATTTTTCTCCATTTTACATGATGTAGACAAAACAATGAACCTTGTAAGAATAGTTTCGTTTGCAAATCAGCTACGGCGGAAAAGACATGTGAGTGGAACACATGAGATTTTTAGCATCAAACGCTTTTACTCCTTCGTCACAATTTCATAAGCATACTCTTCAATCCAGTATGCTTTTAATACATTGAACAAGTATTCATAAATTGGTTGTTGAAGAGAGTTTGTGAGTTTAACCAAATTTCAAAGCACTCCTTTTGCTGACTCTCAAGAATAGGTCTTCCAAAGCTGCCTGTAAATACTTCTCCATGTCTGCCATTTTTAAGTCTAGTTGAGTGATTAGAGTACATTGTTGCTTCATAGTCTCATACAACTACCTGCCTGCATGCCCACCTACTTTCTTACCCACCCACCCACGCATCCATCCTACCTAATCACTCATTCACCAACCCACCCACCTACCTACATGTCTACCTACCTACCCACTCATCCACACACTTACCTACCTACTCACCCACTGACATACCTACCTACCCACCTACCTACCCACCTACTCACCTACCTACCCACCCACTTACCTACCTACCCAACCACTCACCTACCTACCCATCCACACACCTACCTACCCACCTACTCACCTACCTACCCACCCACTTACCTACCTACCCAACCACTCACCTACCTACCCATCCACACACCTACCTACCCACCTACTCACCTACCTACCCACCTACTCACCTACCTACCCACCCATTCAATACCTACCTATCCACCCACTTACCTACCTACCCACCTACTCACCTACCTACCCACCTACTCACCTACCTACCCACCCATTCAATACCTACCTACCCACCCACTTACCTACCTACATACCCATACACTCACCTACCTACCCACCCACTTACCTACCTACATACCCAATCACTCACCTACCTACCCATCCACACACCTACCTACCCACCCACTCACATACCTACTCACCCACTCACCTAATTCCCACCCATTCACATGCCTACCTACCCAATCACCTACCTACCCACTCAAGCACCTACCTACTTACCTACCTACCTTCCCATCCACCAACGTACCTATGGGGGTGGTGGTGACAGTGAGTGGGTGGAATTAATTTCAAACCAATAAGAGTTTGGTTCACGGAAGGTTGGCGTGGAACGTATATGACAAGGACTTGCTGGCAACATTACAGAAAGAAAACTCGAGTGGTCTAACCATTCGGCCACTGCGCGGCCACATGAATGATTTATTCAGTGCATGGAAACGTTGCCATAAAATCCGCGATGTCATGTTTACAAGGAGATACAAAACCGCTTCTGCCACTCCCGGTACCCGCTCCTTGTCTGTTTCTAGCAGTCCACTCAATCTTTGTCTTAGATTACCTTTTCATTCATTCTTGAGCGTGCAACTGAAATTTGTAGCTAGATTCATATTTAAGTGCACACTTTTGAGATAAAACAAATACAAAACAAACTCATCCAGGAGATGTGTGATCAGTCTTTGCGAAGTATTCCTTCCAACCACTTATGTATAATGGTGCCATACCCTTTCTTGGCCCACTCAGGGCTCACCTTTGCCCATAGTCATAGGTTAATGTGTGTTTGTGTGTGTGTGTGTGTGTGTGTGTGTGTGTGTGAGGGAGCGCTGGTGGTAGTGGTGGTGGTGGGTGTGAATGGGTGGCATTGAATTCAACCAATAAGAGTTTGATTCACGGAGGCCTGGCGAGGAACGCATATGACAAAGACTTGCTGCCAGCATTACATAAAGAAGAACATTATTGGAAACCAAATGCATTGGCATGTTTACGTCCACTTCACTGTTCATATCCCGGAGAAAGCCTTGATCTATCCTGATACTGAAATGTCCGTCAAATGATTAATCATACTTAGTCTTAGAAGTGTATACCTGATAGACACCCCACGTTCAAAACCACGATCAAAGACTGAATCATGTTATATCAAGACACTTCAGCAAATGAAGGACTACATTGGTTGGCTATAAGGAAATACGACCATTTGGCATTATGGTCGACATTTACGGTAATCTAAATCCTACAAAAGGGACGAACCCTATTCAAGAGAATTATACTGTAGTTGTCATGTTCTGCTACTTATCTCTCCAATTTATCTTAAAAAGCACGATTGAAGCAGTGATATATTGTGCAAAATGTGTTATAGGGTTACTATGAGTGGAACTAAGTTCGTAATTTCCACGTATCCACATCTAAATCCGGATCCTAGGTAATATGGTGTGTTATTCTTGAATTTTGAGACATTGTATTCCGATCATTGATGTGATAAATGACCTATTTAATTTAATAGCAATGAATCTGCATTAATTCACATTTCTTATGGAACATATGGGATTGCTGACTAAATACATTTACATAGAATAAACTTAAGTGATGATCTTCATTCATGGAAATAATAATACACTGCAGGCAGAGATTAAATAACATTGTACACTTAAATTTTCAAGAGCGAGGTCCAGCGAATCAATTATAGTTTACGGTGAAAATCATATCTGAAAGCTATCTTGTAGTGAGAACCGAATGATCTTATAAATATATCATGCCCATTGAGTGTAGTTTTGCAAAAGGTTCCTTCATCGATAGTACAAATGGACATTCTCAGAATAAGCTTTTTCCTTCTGGTCCTGCTGGATTTAATTTCTCTCAAAAGCTTAAAAACGTATATGTCTGCTTGTCATTATTACTTACCTTACAGATCAAATCACTCTCGCAAGACACTTGATTTTATAAACGAAATTATCGCTATAGAACTTCACTGCAGACAAAATGGGAATATACTTTGAAAATCAGAGAGATTGTTATATGAGAGCTCTTCTCTTTAGATGCTCATACTCTTCTCTTCAATTCAGAAGGAGCAAGCATCGTACAATTCCTAGCTTTTCGAGAACCTGTGCTACGTTGCATTATAATGGATATTTTAAATATGCGTGCTGTTCCTACCTTTGATGATCAGATCAGTAAAAGGCAAGTAGCGTCTTTCTACCTATCTACAACTCATCATCTTCAGACTTCAATGATGAAATTAGGATTTCATAAAAAGCTAAAAATGTATAAATACTCCCTAACGGAGGTTTGTTTTTTACCTCGAGCAATTTTCTACGAAAACTAATACATCTACTATTGCAAAGATTGTTTATCGACCATTAAAAGCTAGGCAGTCATCAGTCCTCTGGAATTGAGTGGTATAGAGAATGCTGGATGAACGAATCCTGGTGTAGATGTCGACATTGTGCATTCTGGAAGCTTCCATAATATGTTGCTCTTTCGATACTTCTGGATTTCCTGACGATCACAAGGCACTTATACTCAATAGCAAGTTTCAATTGGATCTCATCAGATAAAAGAAATTTAAGGCGAACAGGCAATTATTCGACTGCCAAGAATAAAATCTAATGTACCTATTATTCGACTTTCTCTCTCTGAAAGATAGAAAATCCGAAAGTTGTGAATTGCTTTTCGAACCATGCACCTATATACCGAATTATGTGTGCGTTATGCGGAATGTTATAGAGTTGGGATTAGTATTACCGTACCGCGGAAGGGGCCTGCAACCACTAAGGTACACCATTGCTAGTGGAATGAACGACACTAAAGTTAGAATAACCAAGTGTTGTTATATTTGGAACGCAGCTGCAAGATTAAATTATATATATTGTTCAAAATTGTATTTTTATTAATTTTTGTAGCTTAAATTCCTTTAACCTGGTTGGTCATATCGCACGATGAATGAAATTGGTGGAATGATGGTGAAATGATCTCGGGATTCATGAAACTTACAGTTACTCGAAATTCGTCTTCTCAGACGAAAACCCTGAAAAAACCTTATTCGAGTAACTCACCCTAAGCGAGTTCGAACTCGCGACCTGTTGAATGTTAGGCAGACGCGCTACCACCACATTACCCAGACGGGCTAGAACTGTATTATTGTAATACTATTAATCTGAAACCATTTCTCATTGGTTAATCTTACAGATATCATTACATTAATTTAAACTTTGTAAAATAAAACTTTGCAACACTCTTTCAAATGTATTCAAAGTTCCGGAGTGTTTATAATGGCAACCGTTCTTTCAAGATCACCTCTAGTCATTATACATTAACCTGAAGAGACTGATGATGTAGTGGTTAACATAAAGATTGAGATTCAAACCTCGCCATTTTGCTTATACAGAACATTAATCGACTTAATTTTGTAATATGAATGATATACATGTAAACCACCAGCATGTTTCAGCTAGTTGTCTAATGTAAGGATGATTATTAAATAACGAGAAAATAGTATAATTTATTTTTTCTATTTCTCCCTATGTTTACATATTCCCTCATCCTTTACTTGCGTGATGTCTTTTCTTCCCTTTTGGTAACTCGGGATTTTTAATATAGACTAGCATATATTACCGAAGATGCTGCTATTCTTGGTTTTCTTCTTATCCCCCTTATTCGCGTTTCTGTAACAACAAGAGTGCATTAGGAAACGAGTCTAAAACAAACACGTTCTCATTATTAGTAAATAAGAATATTCAACATTGTTATTTGCAGCAGCAATATCTGAAATAGATACAAGAAACACCTATTTTAGAATGTTTATTCTTATGTTAAGTTATGCTCACTTGTTTCAGTTTCTCGTCATCGAAAGCATCTATCTCAGTCGAGACTCTATCTAGTTAATCTACACTCCAAGAGTTCTTTAACAATAAGGATTAATATTTTATATCTTATATTAAGCGATAGAGAGAGGTCGTATTATGGCGTGTATGCGTACTTTAAGCGCTCTCTAATGCACCAGAAGCGTATACATTGTGAACCTGTCACGTTATATGCTCCGTGTAATTTAATAAGTAAGTTGTGTTGAAATTGGTGTCCATCTCTATGGAGACTGGCATTCCTCGTCGTCACGAGGTTTAATTCGTGAGCAGTAGTAATTCTGTAGACTTTCAAATTTAAATGTTTAGCAACTGTATGAATAGAGCTTTTAAAACACCTTCTTGCAGGGAAACACCAATTAGTGACATCCTTGGAGAGCGTTCGAATGATTCACCAATTTCATCAATTGTTTCCTCCGTTGGCGGCGCCGTGGCTGGGTGATTCGATAGCTCATCTCTCACCTAGGTGGCCCAGGTTTGGTTACAGGGGGCCACATGTGGCGATTTGTGGTGGATGAAGCGGCTTCTGGGCGTTTTCCCAGGCGTTCATTCCACCACTTGCTCCATAATCATCTTTACTGTCATTCACTTCACCATCATTTCATGTCATTCACTTCCTCATTTTCAAACAAGGCACTGACTGATCACCCATCCTCGCTTCTATCTGATCCACAGCTTCTGCTTCTCAACAGACGTCTGACCCTAGCGTCTGGCTTATAAGTTTTGGGGGTGTAAGTCCTGCATTCAAGAAGGATAAAAGGAGGGAGAAGATGTTCCCTCCGTTAGCTTCTTAGCTTTAGTGTTTAGTCCCGCCGTTGTTCCAAACGTATTAACCAGACATGTGAGGTATTTCTGTGTGGAATTGGAGCACCAAGAAATGTCTTCTGGAATGACCCATCCACCTGTCTACAAATTCTATATTTGCGTACATTAGAATTGTTGTTCAAGAGTGAATTTTACCGTGTGTAAACCGCAACGCAATAAGAACACTCTAATCAGATTCACACACAGCACAGATGTTTGAGTGAGCTTTTAGTTTTGAGATGCACAAAGAAGAAACTCTGGTATTTAGAGCACGAATAGAACGCAGCAACCGGCAGTTCACAATAGCAGCAGACAAACGCAGCCTTTTCTTTTTTTTTTTATGTTTTAAATACGGTACCGGAGTCTGATCAGGACTCCGGCACTGTATACCCTACTTTAATTTACCTTTTTCTTGTTTTACCTTGTTTTTCTGTATTATTACTGGATTGCTGTTTTTTTTTTTTTTTTTTTTTTTACTGTTACAACACAAACATATAACACCCATGCCCAAGGCGGGACTCGAACCCACGATCCCCAGCGCTACGAAGCACCAAAGCGGGACGCCTTGGCGAGCGCGGCCATGGGGACCGGCAGCCTTGAGCGTATCATTCACAGCTAGTGAATTACCGGAACAACTGCGCAAGTAAATCTCACATACACTCGATTGTTGATGGAAGTCATGATGTAACTCAGTATATATTGAGATACTGTAATAAAATTTAGTTAAGGTAATGCATTTGTGAAATTTGTAAAATCCACAGTATGTATAACATCTTGTTAAATTTTACATCAGTTATTACACATAATAACCTGCTATTTTTGCCACAATTCAAAATTCTAACTTACATGATTATTTAAATAGTATTTTACTGTCTAAATTCAGCGTTCTCACAAAAATGCTGCACACTAAGCATTTTTAAAAATATTCATATTATAAGTTTAAGGTTTACAGTAAATGAGTCTAAAAGTAGATTAATGATACCAATTTTTTTTTTTTTGATTAGCCCCTAACTATTGTAAAAGCATTATTATTTTTGTACTATTCAAAGCACCGAACTATTGGCTCAGGCATTTCGTCTGAGTCTGGCGTTCATAAAGTCGCGAGACTGATTTTCGCGGCTGATCTCTCTGACCCCTGTTTTTTTTCGGGGGTTTCCCGGGTCACTAGGCAAACCCGAACCTCCTGTCCCTTTATTTCATCTCCATTTCGTCCAACCAGTCTCTTTCAGGGTTGTAAGTGTCGGTGAGGACTGCGGTGGTGCCACCCTTCCTTAATGGTGGATGTGCTCTGGAAATACTGTTCTCGGTGACGGGATGGCATAGGAAATCGTCTGTAGACTCAGTGAGTTTGGTCAGATCAGGGGCGCGTGCTCCTAGCTCTCCCCGCGTCGAGATGAAGAACTGCTTGGAATATATTATGGACCCTTCATAGTGGCTTTTCCCACGCCATCCGGTTTCGGCCGCCCTTTGAAATTACTCTCATCTCATACTATCCTGGGAACTGACGTACAATAAGCGAATGGCTGCAGTGTGGAATCACCTCCGGCATCTCGCACACACACTATCCAAAGTTCTGGATTTTTCGGAATTTAATAATTTATTTCTCAAAATTGGAGCAAAAAAAATATGGTTATTTTGTTAATGCCTCGTACTTTTGAGAGGTATTACAAAAGGTTTTAAATAAATTAGTACTGAATTGTATTGTGGAGACATTTTGTGAATGTTGCGAAAGTTATGTTACGAAACAAGGTTTAAATTTGAGCATGTTTATTAATAAGCATGCACCCCTTTATTTACCCCTTGACACAAATATATATTTAAAATTTTCCAAATTTCACACATGCATCACCGTAAGTCAGCATTTTGCTCTCTGGTATATAACGCAGTTTTGTATACATACAAAGTATGAATACAACTCTTTTTGGAGAGACGTACTGTTACCATATCCGTCCGTTGCGGTCTTCCTTATAATGCTCCAATCAATGTGGCCTAGCTTCGTCATAATCAGCCAAATCACCCCACGTCACGTTGGCAACAGTGTGAAGCTACCAGTCATCTTGAAATGTCTTCATTGTTATGTGGTTCAGAGTACCCTGGCTGAAAGTTCGTCATACTTGCCAAAAAATCCGAAATTACTTTGTATATTTAGAATTGTGCTGACTCTTTAGCCTTCAATAAATGACATGTTATGGTGTTTGCTCTCAGAGCCCTTTTCAACTTTTAATATGCGACCAATTAAATGCCCAAAAGCACACGACTTAATAGCTTGTATTTAACTCCAATATCATTTAAAGGATTTTTATTTTTCTTACACTTTGCACATTAAAATTCTTGCATACGATGTAGTTTGTAATCAAACTCGTGCACGTTTTATGTAGCAACTCGGACAGAATGGGCTTAAAAGGTGTGTGTTTGTTTCTTCACCTTTAAAATTGTCAGGATATGACAATTAATTTGACCCCTGACAATAAATAACTAAAATATTTTTAAATATTTAAATAACATTTTAAAGGTACAGATGAGTGAATAAAATTGTTTATGACAGTTTTGTGTATTAGTATTTAAATAATGTGATAGTATGTTTAGTTTTTCAAAATTATGAATGTGGCATCTCACTAATTTGTATAATAAAAGTGAACTGTCATTTTGTCTAAATCAATGTTAAATATGTATGTATTAAATTTCTAGAACACTTACAAGAGTACAGCAGCTGGTGATAATCTTTTGAAAACGCTTAGATAAAAACAGCAAGATTTAGAAATGTCACCTGCGGCCCTTCTAAAATTCCAGCACATCTAGGTTACATTTCTAAATGAAGTTTACTCCTTTTCTCTCTGGACCTGTCATAGATATTTCCCTAAATATCTCCATCTCAAAATAGGTCAGTCAATGCGGTAAAATTATACGACACAAAAGCCATGTTAGTGCCTTAGATGTTATACCTGTTCTAGCGTATAGCTTTGCCACCGGAATCAAGTAAGTCATCCGCCTTACTCTTTCACTACTAGCTTCTTTAGATGTGTAATCTATTTTAATGTCTTTATTTATGTTATCCAGATTTCAATAAGCGTATAGTGAACATAAGGAAATTTAGACAGAAAGTAGAGGTAGTTTTTAGTTTCAAAGCACGTGAAATAGATATAAAGTAACACGTAAAGATTATAGCTATCCTACTATAATACGCATTTTGAAAATAATCAATATTTATAACACCTCGGACGCTCTTTTGTGGCACTTTCTTGAATAGCATTTGTTGGAATGGTCCCTTTGCTAGTCCCAATTATAATCTGTCATTATGTGCATATCACATGTTCCCTGGTATGGATCCTTCATTGTTTTGCCATTGTAGTAAAATGTTTTACCTTGCTCGCTAGTATCGCTCAAGTTTTCAGAAGAAGTGTCTATAAAAATAATGTACTCTGATGGTCACGTAACAGCCAGGCTTTGAGAAACTGTGAGTTACTAACTCAACAATTTTCTTTTGACTGCCTCCGTGGTCGAGTGGTCAGCGAGCTGACTTCTCACCCGGGGGTCCCGGGCTCGATTCCCGGCTGGCGCGGGGAATTTTTCTTTAGCCAGAATTATTCCCTATCCCCCACAGAGTCTGGAGGTTTGTGTGTGAGAGTGAATGTGTGCGTGTTTGAGTAAAACTAAATGATTTAAACTAACGTAAGATTACCGACAGACAACGAGTTGTATCAAGTGGAAATCCCCCGATATGACCTTAGATGTTAAAGGGGGCTATATAAATAAAACAATAAAAAAAAATCATTTGTTTCATTTTTGTAATTGCCCAAAAAGTTTCTAGCAACCAGGGTAAACGACGTCTACCATTTCGTTTAACCTCAATCATGGTGTCTATGAAAACAGGGTGGTGTATGTGATGTCTTATTTGAGAGCCATCAAATATTCCACCTTTCAGTTTTTCGATACTTAGTGTAGACAATTCTCATGCTATATACACGAGACACTTTTTCATTCTTGTCAGGAGCCGTCACTAGCAGTTTCATAAATCTGGATATGCCCAGAGGCAAAATTATTTTGTTTTGTTCGACTAAGGATTCACGAATAAACCATTTTGTTCCGACAACCATGTTCTTTTCGTAGGTTACTCCCTTCTCAACGTGTTCTTGTTTGGGCTTGCTATCCATGAAGCACAAGAAACAAGGACACCTTGTGTAGCCGCTCTGCTGACTAAGAGAAAGAGGAGCATTTTTAAATCTTCACAAACTACCCACTGATATCCGTGATACTTCATTTGTGTCAAGACCAACGCTATGTTATCATCTTATTTCATTTTGGTTGAGGCACGTTGATTTCCATTGTGCTAAAGGATACATTTTAAACCGGAGCAGACAGAAAAGTTCAGTGCCTTAGCCAAGATTTGTACCTAGGATCTCCCGATCTTTAGCCGGTTGTTCTAACCACTGAGCTGCCATGGTAATAAATGCAATAACTGGGAATTGAACCGAGGACTTTTGTCTGAAGAATAGCACGCTAACACGGCCGAACATCACAGACACTGACGTTGCCAGCTTTATTAATAGTATCTGTCATTATAATCACAAAATTATTTAAAAATATCTAGAAAAATCGTTAAACTTATCCAAATATGTTGAACTAATACGTTACTTTACCGTTAGCGATATTGAACCAGCTTAAGCCATACTCCTACAGCATCGACTGAGCTGAGAGAGAAACCTACCCGCGCACCTCTCAAGGTCACGGGTATTTTTTGGGGGGGGGTGTTTCACTGCTCCAGAGGAGATAACAGTAATAGAGTAACGCAGTGTATCAGTCTAGGTAAACGCATTAGAGAAATTCTGTGGTTAATAGCCGAAGACCGACTGCGTGTTAATTATTTTAGTTCGTCTGTATCATTTTGGGAAAATAGAATAAAACTTGCGCTTGTGGACCAGCTTAAAATGAAATATCTGTATACAATCAAAAACCGGATCAAGGTTATCCCTAGAAAGCTTATTATTGTAATAATTTTTCTGAAAAAACAAGAATTGATCTTTTGAGGACATGATGCGTCAGCAAACTCTATTAATCAGATAATTTAATGGAACTGTTGAAGTACTGCAGAGACTGATTCTCTTTAACACAACACTTAGAAACCTATACTAAATTTACAACTAAATTCAAAATGAAATAATACAAGCCATAGTTTCGATTGTTTAGTCAACTATAAAGCATGGAACTAGGGATATTCCTTTATCCAACCCGAAAAATATTCCTTTTCACTGATGTTATACAATATCCTTCAAAACTAATTAACTGATATATTTACTCTCAACATAAAATCTAAGAAACTTGCCTCTCTGTAGCTGCTTTACGTAACAACTGATAACAGATTTCTCAAGAAACCGTGTCTCAAGTAGAATGGCCTTCGAAGAGAAACAATGTCGAATATAAACCTCTTTATATGAAGTGTTCCACTATGTTAACTGCCCAGACGTAGGCTTTTATGATTATTTTATGTTGAAAGTTTTAAATTTATTTTCACATGAAAACTATGGATTTGCTCCCCAAAAATGGCTCTCAAAGTCTCTTAACTATATATGGAAAGTTCTTTAACGCCATTCAATTGGGAAAGCAGTTGACTGCAGTGTACAATGCAAGAGTTTAGAAATAAAAGCTAATGCGAACTTAAATTACTGAGTATCAATTTAATGCTAAAAAATTGTACGCAGTTTAAAAAGTTAGTGGCATTCTGTTTAAAATTCATATGAGAATCTTTTCAATAGAAAGGTCGTTTTCACCGTTGAGGAAAATCAAAAGCTGCTCTCAGAGTACTGCTTGAGCTGAGAGGGCTTTTATCATATTTAGACTGAAGTTCGCCTACTAAGAGAACTCAGAAAAAGAACAGTTTAAAATTTTCTTCCCAGGGTAGAAGAATGGAATTTGAATTACCTTAAGATTACAGAGCCGAACTATCAAAGTATCAAAGGTGAATTTAAGACTAGAAGCAGTTATTTTCTATAAAAATTTGCTTAAAGTAGCTTTATAAAATGTATATAACTTATGAAGTTATAATGTAATTTCATCTTCAGAGAAGACTGGTAGTTGATGAAATGTAGGAACTGGTACTTCGTCTGAGGGCCTTTTACAGAGAGAACAGGAAATATCCATTTGCTGCGATTAGTGTGATTGATACACTTTTACTCAATCCATCCCTCACAAACCGATGCAACACCAATGTTGACAATATAGAAATAGCAGTCGTTCAATGTGATTGCTTAGTTCACTCCTAACCATTGGGATGCCAAATGTTAGACTTATTGCTTTTCCCAGTATCCCATCGTCGCAGATACTCCGTACATGTTTTACAAAAAAGATATGTAGCCCATGTCTTGTCTTGGTCATCAAGCCCAAAGCCAAAGTATCCAAGATAAGTTCCTTATAAAAATCAGTAATAACTTTTTTATTTTCTCCTTGTGTGTATTCCCCACATATATCAAAATACGTCAGAGTTTGAATATACCGTCGACTGGAAGCCGCTCTTTCTACTTAATGTGCAACACAAACACTAAAGGAAAGATACATTAACTGCGTAGTGCAACTTTTCTTATACCACAAATGCAAACTTACATAATGAAGCTTTTACAAACAATCATCGGGTTACAAGGGCTATAAGAGTAAGTTTGAATGTTAGCCTAAAAGGATTATAAGTTAATGGTACCCTGTACAAAAAGTAGAGCTGGTAGAGAAAAAATGTTAACATATATGGATTTAGCTCACCACATATGGTTAAAATCAGCTAAAGCATTTCAGACTTTGAGGCACCAAACAGAAAGATTTTGTTTTTCTTTGCGCTTTGTTATCAACCTACCAAATATGTTAAGCTTTTTATATCCACAAATACGCATTTATATAGTTTTAGGAGTTTCTAAGGTACCTTTATGTATATCATCATTGTATTTATTATCGTGTTGATATAATTTGTTTAAAAGTTTGCAAGCTTTCACCTGTGGCAGGATTCGAGCAGACCTGTTTTGGAATATGGTAATTGTATTTCATCTACATTGATACATCTTATAGATTATAAATTACCCATGACGAGCTAGAATGAAACGTCAGAGGGACAAACCTTTCTGTGGAAGAATTCAAAGTATCTTACACTTCTAAAGCATGTCCTATAGCGGTCACTCATGAGAGGTAATTGCAAATTTAGAGGTGGACATTTATACGTAGGATAGTTACAATATATTTCTGAAACACATTCCACCGTTTTAAGTCATGTGCTTGATATAAATTAAGCATGTATTTCTATGACGGAGATCGATCTAAATGTATACATGTGAAGAGTCCACTGTGAAAGGGAGTAATGTCATAAATGTGTAAAAACTGAGATTAATGTGAACTACGATATATGAATTGGAGTAGAGTAGCATAATGTAAATTATTATATTCTATCACAGACAGAAGCGTAGTTGTTTGATTCCAATACAAAATGGGCGAATACCCGAGGAAAGGAGCACAAGCAAGGAAAATGTCGTGTCGTGTGTTTGCTACATTACATTAGAAAACAGCAGTCATATCACGGGAATGTATTTATTTATTATGCTTTTATAGCAGAGTAACTCCAAGATGAACAATGTATTTGGGAATTTGAACTCTATTCAGTAAACGTGAACACACAGGAAAAAAACTTAAAATACACAAACTAAGTCTATTAACAATCCAAACAGATACATATCAGTTTAAAATCCGTACATCTTACACCAAAATGTAGAAAAATAAATTAAAATAAATATGGCACCATTTATAGTAATATAGTTGTATTACGAATGCATTTGCTGTGAACAAAGCTGTTGATACGTAGATACCAAGGTCTCTTAGGTTCTGCAGCTATGCAACCCGTCGACTAGCGTGGTATTTGAAAACTCGCCCTCCAAACGCTCCCCCAACAAAGAAATGTTCGTTTCCACCTACAATTGTTGCAATCTGTGCATGTGGCTAACCGGTGTGAATTATCAGTAGTTGCCTTAATGCAACGTAGCTGGAGAAAGTTTTAAAGCCTATAAGGTTGATTTCAAAGTGCGATAAACATAACTTTCTGATTATAGAGCGCTTCAGGAAGGGCGTTTTTTGACTGAGTTAATTGGCGCTCCATAACTGCCGTAGGGGATTCAATGATCATTGGAGCGACACTCATTAAATCCCATGGCTTTATGTTTATTTATTCGACGTTAATCATTTATCAGCCGAGCGAAAAGGTTTATCTCCATTGCTAATTATTATTATAATATAATTCTTAAAGGGTATAGCTCGCTGTATTCAGTGCTGTAGGATACAAGTGCTAAGTTATATAATGTGTTTATCAAGTGCAACCAGGAGGGAAGTACAAATGTTAGGCTTAGTTACTTATAACCTAATTATAACATCTTGGCCGATATAACTATATTCTGAACTTTCATGCAACCTGTTACGTGGTCCCAGTTTCAAACTAGTATTAAAAACACGGCAACAACTATCAAGATTAAAGTAAAGGAACAGTGCGCTCTATGACTCAACAGTACTGAGGATTTGTGATAACACTCAACAGCTAGTCTGACTTTATGCTTGGCGAAGTCTTTGTTTCCAATTTATGGCTTATTCTTTTGAGCATGAATAATAACTTTATAATATTAATTACCATCAAACAATTAAGTCTGAACGTTATATATGAATTTGACGCAATTCTACAGTACACCTGCTTCGCTGTAGGCCTGAATTGGTTGTAACCTATCCCTTCGGTATTTGTTTAAAGGCAAAAGTTAGTATTTTGCTGATACAGATATTGGATACGTGATATTGGTTCTTCACTCATGAATTTTTTGGATAACAAAGTACAGTGTAAAGTAAAAGTTTATAAAATCGGCTGGAAGAGAGTCCTTGGACCTCAGTCATTAGTTCCTTGTGTCACATAAATGGATTCGTTTTGCTGAGTTTGGCGCCTTCGTTGATTTAAAGTAAACGCAAGTTTAAAAATGAATAGTAAGTAAGCAGTATGGATGCACTTAAACCAAATCTGTCACTTAAAATGTCGCCCAAGTTCAAACATTTTATGGAAAATGTATTCACCTGATATAATGACTGTCATTATTAACATCAGACACATTCTCTACAAGGCTGCGGCGTGGCTGAGTGGTTAGACCACTCGCCTCTCACCTAGGTAGCCCGGGTTTGATCCCAAGCGACCGCATGTGAGATTTGTGGCGTAGGGACGGGCTTTCTCCGGGTTCACCGGTTTCCCCCGCCATCGAATTCCACCGGTGCTCCATCTTCATTTCGCCTGCCGCGCCATGATAGTAAAAGCGGGCGTTAAACACTACAAAAAGTTCTCTGCAAATCTATACTAAGTATCAATTGCTATTTATTAATCTATATATATATATACACACACTCGGGATGTGAGCGGTATACATATACACACACTCAGATATTCAGACATTTTGGTAAATGGTATCTTAATGTGCACCCACTTCAATGTGTTAGCCGTTTTTTTTTTTTCTTTTCATCGAGAAGTTTTCCCACAAAACAATCACATAATTTACTACCCGATGTGTTTAGCATGGACTAAACTGCGCGGCGAAATGAACAACGCCTGGCAGTATAGACAGTTTTGCTTTCGCGTTTTCACACCTGAATATGCGACTGCTGGCGTATATAGTGTGCTGTCATTGGCCTTGCAGAAAGCATTCAAAACCAATTCCGATACAACATTCGTTATCGAGGACCGCTCACTCAATGTCACGCCTTCCTACCCGTTCTCAGGGAAAATAAACATTTATATCCTGTGTATGCCACGCGTACTGGAATATTTTTCAACTTGAAAACATGCTAAAGACCGCAAATGACGCAAGTATTGACGTAATGATGATTAAATAACTCCATGGCACGACAGCTCACGGGGAGCCTTGGCCTACCGCCCGGCCGCTGCGTCCCCCATCTCGGTCCACTACAGACGTCATGGATGGGGTGCAGTATTGGAGGGTGAGACGTGGTCAGCGCCTCGAGCCCCTCCCGGCCGGTTAATGCGGTCCTCACAACCTGGAGCCGCTACTTCTCCATCAAGTAGCTTCTCAATTGGCCCCCCAGGGACCTCACGAGGCTGAGTGCACCCCGGTCCAGGTCTCCCAGCGGGGGAAAAACCCCCACGCCGGTACTGGGGATCGAACCCAGGTCTCCCGCTTGGTAGGCAGCTGCGCTACCACCGCGCTAAGGAGACGACCCGTAATGATGATTACTCTGTTATAAACTATGTACCAATACAAACATTCGCATATACCGCTAAGAGCATATATAGTCATGAATATTATGATTAGTGTGTGGGTAGAATGCAAGTCTATTATTTTTAGGTATTACTTCTTTCTCTTTTTAAATTTGACAGTATAATGTTCCTTTCGTGCTGTTATTTACATTTGTATATCATATGATTTCTTATTATGTCATGGAAATAATTATTTTAACCAATAGTTCTGTATTATGGAACTTTGAAAAGAAACTTTCGTGACAAAATATATTCTACATTGTTAGCAATAACAATATTTTGTTAAAAACTCATCGAAGTATTAACCAACTTACCTCCGGACTAACTTAGCTGTCCTATTTAAGTATGCTAAATGAGGAATAAATATTTGGTAGGAACAATGCATCGTCTCTTAATATGACAACCACAAGTGTGTCACACAAATTTATATTAAAACTTGCGTTCCTTTTCAGCAGTTAAGGTTTTGTACGTTTGCTGTGGATTTAATAAAATAGGAACCACCACAAACAAAATGTAATATTTAGAAACATCTTCGCTGAGATTTGGAATGTTTCAGATGTATTTCTCACACGGAATTCAAATTTATTTGTAAAATACTGCGTGGAAACAAATGTGACTATCATGTTTTCGAAAATTATTTTATTTCTTTATTTTTTCACATATATTTTAATGTCCAGATCCCTAATCAGATCCAGGAAAAGCGGGTTCAAATAATTGCTAACTAAAGATGCGCAATGTAAATGATAATTTTGCAACCATCTTGTGTTAAAAGTGTCTAACAGCTGTACCAGGTGGCTCAACTGCCACGTGTGTGAGCTGTCCATATATCCTTTCGTGCGTTAAAAGAATCGTGAAACTCAACGGGGCTTTACCCTTCTCAATGAGCGCGGCCCTCTCACTGTCACGCTGGTCAGCAAAAAGATTAAAACGAAGGTGGCTCAGCCATTTCCGCATTGATCTATTTTAATTTGAAATAGCCCCGTTGAGTTCTGCTACTCTTTTAACGCACGAAGGGACATCCGCACACGTTAAATACGGCGTAGTTGGGCCACCTGGTACTGTCAGTTCTTATGGGGTATTTATCCTGAATAACACAGTAATTTCTGCTTATCAAATACATGTGCTAGGGTGAAATAATATTGTGAAAAGGTTTCAAAACCAAATGGGTAATACTGAGCTATGGGAGAAAGAAGAGGTAAGTGAGTAACTTGTATAAAAGAAACGTATTTACATAAGACGTCAGTAGTCAAGTTTACTGATGCATGTAAATTAGTAAGCTTTGTTTATATCAGGAGACCCAACCTCCGCGATATCTCCTTGCGTGTTAAACGAGTTGCAGAACTTAATGGGGGCTATTTCAAGTTAAAGCTGGCCAGTGCAGAACTGGCGGATGCCCTTAACTTACCCCTCTTTGTTTATCAACAGTGAGATAGTGAGCAAAATGGACTGAAATACGGGGCAGTTGGGCTACCTGGTATATAGAAAGAAAAGAAAAGTAATTAAATTAGTACGCTTTATTTCTGTAATTATGACCTACTTGATTGAAGAAGCACCTGTGCCCCCACATTGATAGAAACCTAACAGTTACATTAAGAATGACACCCAAGACAAACAAATGAACCATGAATAGAACGTTTTAAATAATTGTCTTTGTGTTTATATACATGTGTCCGCGCAGCTTAGGAAAACATGACTATGTTAAGAGCCTTAGTATTATTTTTCTCTCGTATATTGTGACAATTCAGTAACATGCGAAGTAGGCACAAGTATTATTATTATTATTATTATTATTATTTCAGTTTCTACTGAAAAATGTTAAATCTAGAATGCCTAAAATTTCTACTCCTGAATTATCTTACAACTACATCTTAATAGTGGACCACTAATTGAGAAACTATATGTACAGGTCTGTTATCCGTATCCAGAAGAGTTTGGTCCAGCTTATGTACAGGTGATGGTGATGCTCAAGTTCCTGGCCTATTACGCGGTTCCTCTATGCATTATTGCTTTCTTCTACATCTTGATGGCCCATCATCTGGAGCTGTCAACTCGAAACATGCCCGGGGAGTTGCAAGGCCAGTCAGCACAAATACGTGCAAGGAAAAAAGTGAGTGCATTTACTTCAACGCCATTAGTTATCAGTTAGAAGTATGGTGTTAACTTTATTGTTCTCTCTTTTTAGAAATTAAATCTTAAAATGCGTGTTGTTATAAAGTTGGTATACTGTTAACCCTTAGTAAATGTATTATTTGTTTCACTTCAATTTAATCTACTCCGTGTCTTCATGAACATATTTAAGGAAAGATGTCAAATAAAATGTAGGATATTTAAATAAACTCCTAACTTTGTTACTTTTAGTCATACCTATAATAAGTTTGTGTTTACTGTCCGGTAAACTTCAATAAATTTCAACAAATATTTTTGATAAAAGGTAGAAAATATTTTTCAGAAATTATTACAATTTTCTTTATACATCATTTCAAGAAAAATATCTGGAGAGAATAATTTTAAGTTTTGCAAACTATTTATTTAATCATACCCAGCAAAATAATATATTGTTGAGATTTTCTTCTCTGACCCTTTATCTAATATTTTTTTTAAATATAATATTCCAAGATTGATATATCTTTCCAAACTTGTGCATTTCTATCACTTACGAAATGTATGTAACACCTATCAAAATCTAAACCATCTATATGTATTAGTGCTATACATTTACAAACACTGTAAACTTTCTGATAACAAAAGATAATGTTATAGTTCATATCACGGCCGGCTCCAGGAGTCCCCCCCCCAGTCATAATTGCAACTGCCACACTGGCCCCCTACACACTTTCGGACAAACGAAATTTTTATCAGTAATCTTAATCCCTCACATCTAATTATTCTCACCTATAGGTATTGCTCAATAAATAAAAGCCAAAAAGAAATGTTTTGTTTGGTGAAAGAAGAGTTTTCTACGCGGAAAATATAAAATAGGCCAATACACTAAACATATTCAATACTTCGGGGTTTTCCTTCAGATTAAAAAGTAAATTCTGAAGTGTTATGTGACCTTCTCTACCTGTTCTGAAAAAAAATGATTGTTACGAAAGCGTATAGCTGTTCTTGTCGTTATGGGTGTACTTTAGTTATATTTGTTGCGTCTTTAAAGTGTCATGGTATTCTATTAGTTCTGGCTGTTAGTCTCAGTCATTAAAATATTACATTCGGCAGAGTACTGATGCGACTCACTCGGGGGGGGGGGATATGACAATGGAATAAAAGTACACTTAGCTAGTAAAAACACTATTGTTTCCCGTTCAAAATCTGGACGTTTATTACTTGATTGCAGGTATCAATTAATTAAGACACAAACCTCGACTTACATAATGTCACTTTCTGTTTCTAACTTCCAATAACTATGCACTTAACAATGACTTTCTCTAGTTAGGTGGCGTTAAGGTAAGTCGAGTAACGCGAGAAGATTTTTGCATATTGTGCCGCAGGTTCTCCCTTTGAGAAATCTAGTCCAACTGTTGATCGTTTGTCAAATTCTGGGGTTATATAGTCGCATGGATTGCCATGTTGGATTCTCTCCATTGGTTAGTTTCAAACGTTTTGGTTGCGTTCCGAGTCACGAGTCAGTTGAAAGTAATCATGTGGCTTTAGCAGACAATGAAGAATACCTTGACTATATATTAAAAGTTTATTCTCCGTCACTTGGACATAGAATCTTATTGCATTAAAATCCCAACAGAGGCTTAGGTACTAACAAAGTGTCCAAGTGCAGCACAAAAGCTTTTCCTTTTAAAATAGCCTAACCTCTACAAAAGTTCTAAAATGTTTCTTAAACTTAATATTACCTTGTCTATACACTTCTTGTTATGTACGTACATATCGTTCATCAGAACACGACCATTATAATTAATTAATATATTTACACATGTAGAAAGAATACTGTCCCAAGTTTTTTTTTCTATTTATATAATGCTAATTGACAAAATTAGCAGAAATGGTCTAATTACTTAGTCCATTTTAACTAGAAGGGGAACAAGGTAGTAAATTAGGCTAAAGTGATAGTCAAACAATTAGAGGCCGTCGCTAAGCGATTATTTTGATATTCGATACTATTTGCACGGCCGTGATTAAAATAAAAGAGATATCAAACGAATGGCAACTTCCAGTTTGAGAAAGGTGTATGTGATTTAGAACTGAAACCAGTTACAGAGAATGTTTCGGAAATTGTCAACTCTACACAAAAAAGTACATGTTTTGTGTGTTTTATTGAGACCTGCTGTCCTTGTGTAGTAAGACTTTTGTCTAGCTCTTGCGGTTTACCGGCTATACAAAAGTTCTTCAAAATGAAGAGGGCTTCAGAGGTTATTCCATCCATCCATCCATCCATATGTAAACGAGGGTCGCCTGATAAGTCCCGGGTCTTTCAATGAAAATAGCATTTAAAACATTTTTTCCCTTTATTTCTCAACATAATCTCCAGAAAGGCTAATACGTTTGTCATATCGGTGTTCTAATTTAATCAAACCTTCTCTGTAGTGCGATTTATCAAGATCCTCAAAATAGCTGCTTACCGCATCAATGACATTCTCGTTGCTGTGAAATCTTCGTCCCCAAGACATTTTTTGAGGTTTGGGAACAGGCGATAGTCACTAGGTGCTGGATCTGGCGAATAGGGTGGATATTTAAGCAATTTGAACTTTAATTCGCACATTTTTGCCATTGCAATGACTGAACGATGGGCCGGAACATTGTGGAGTGTTTTTTTTTTTTCCCCGCCAAATGAGGTCTTTTTCTTTTCATCTCATCACTCAAACGTTGCAGTAAGCTTCGTAGTAGTCACCAGTGACACTTTTACCATTTACCAAGTAATCAATAAAAATAGTTCCCTGCATACCAGAAAACACTCGCCATAAACTTGTTAGCTGACAAAATTGACTTTGCCATTTTTGGAGCTGGTTCACCTGGAGCAATCCACTGTTTTGACTGTGATTTAATTTCTGGAGTGTAGCGATGTATACAAATTTCATCCATGGTAATAAGCCGTCTCAAAAATTCACTGAGGATTTTTACTGTAGAGTTCCACATTCTTAACAGGTTTTCTTTGCAACTTTTGATCAGGTGTCAACAAACGCGGCACCCATCTTGCATAGACCTTGTGAAAGCCCAAAACATTACTTAAAATATTACCTGCACGTTCTTTTGATATGTTTACAGCCTCTGCTGTCTCAAACAACTTTAATCTGCTGTCTTCCAGTACTAAACGAAGAGTTTTTTCATGATCTCTGAAGTTGTCATTTCTACAGGGGGTCCAGAGCGAGGCTCATCACTAGTGCTCGTACGTCCCATTTGAAACTCCGAAACCCACCTTTTAATCATTGAATATGAAGGAGCAGAATCCTTCAATGTATTGTTCATTTCTTCCTTGATTTCTTCAGGCGTTAAGCCTTTCAAATGGAAGTATTTAATCACTGCTCGTTTTTCCAAATCCTCCAATTTCGTGAAAACTCTAAAGTTATCTTGTTTAAAATGCTGTCATTCGAAAACTAAACAAGTTATTGACCTGTAACTATGGATACAAGCTAAGTCTAGAGGTAGAATATACGATATTACCGTCTAACTGGCGTAGTGGTGCCACATCTGTGTGAGGCCCGGGAGTTATCAGTCGACCCTCGTATAATTGTATCCTCAATTTAAACTATCCTAAATCAAAACCCCAAATTTTTCAGATACAAACATTTTGGATTAATTACGTTTTAAATAATACAAATTTACCTTTAGAGTCTTAGAATTTGGTTGATAAACTATCCCAAATAGCGAATCATTACGTTTTACTTTTCTTCAGCTTCATAGTAAGCGTAATATCCACTAAAACTGCAAGCAAATACACAAGTAACTCAGAAATGACACTGTGAGTTACAACACTTTAGAAAAGAGGTAGCGATACAATGAAGTTTTCTATGAAGTCAAGATCAGATGAAAACACATAAAGAAAGTAATTCAATGCATAGAAAATATTGGAAAACGAAATTAGTTTACAGATAGCAGCCATAGTGAATAACGTAGTTACTGAAGTATACGAAAATTAGAACGAGGAAGCTAAGAAAATCCGACACATTAAGGCATATTAGAAGTAGTTTTAGGAGAAATCCAATATAGGAATATATTTATTGCCAATCAGGGAAAAAACTAGAAACAACGACGAACCTGCACCAGTAGTAACAGATATAAGTAGTGGGTATTAGAGGCAGAAGTGTGTAGAACTAAATTACACCATTATATTGTGATGAGAATACACCTGCTAAACGCTCAATACAATATCTTGCTTAGCATATTAGCTTAACTTATATTCATAGAGCAAGCCTGGATCATTCCTAGACAGCTTTTTATTATTTTTTAAGGAATCCGAAGTATATTTTAGAATAATTCTTTAAGAGGTTCAACTGATTCAGGTGCCAAAATGCCTCAGAGAAGGAGCTTCATCTTGGCAAAAATAACGATAGGTGACTGTCATGACCTCGGTTTCATAAGAGCGCCTTTAAAACTGGATAATGCTATGCTAATAAAGAAAGTAACATTACTTTGTTAGGCTCCAGGTCAAGAGGATCGCATTAACCGGCCGGGGGGATTCGAGGCGCTGACCACGTCTCACCCTCCAATACTGCACCCCATTCATGACGTCCGAGATGGGGGACCGAGATGGAGGACCAAAGTTCCTTGTGAGCTGTCGTGCCATGGAGTTATATAGTTATTATGTTGATCAGCAATAAATACACATTAATAATTGTATACATTTACCCTCGTATGTGGATCAGCAATAGTTGCACAGTAATAATTGTTAACACTTACCCTCGTATGCAGATTACAAATAGTTGCACAGTAATAATTGTATACAATCACCCTCGTTTACAGTTCAAAAGTAGTTGCACATTTATAATAGTATACATTTACTCGCGCATGTAGATCAGAAGGAGTTTCATAATAATAGTTGTATACATTTATCCTCGTAAGCGGATCAGCAAGGGTATACATTTCCCCTCGTATGTTTATCAGTAATATTTGCAAAGTAATAATTGTATACACTTACCCTCATATGTGGATCAGCTATAGTTGCACTTATTAATTGTATACATTTACCTTCGTATGTGGATGAGCAATAGTTGCACAGTAATAATTGTATACATTTACCCTCATACGTGGATTAGTAATAGTTGCACAGTAATAATTGTATACACTTACCCTTATATATGGATGAGCAATAGTTGCACAGTAATAATTGTATACATTTACCCTCATATGTGGATCAGTAATAGTTGCACAGAAATAATTGTATACATTTACCCTTATATATGGATGTGCAATAGTTGCACAGTAATAATTGTATACACTTACTCTTATATATGGATGAGCAATAGTTGCACAGTAATAATTGTATACATTTACCTCATATGTGGATGAGCAATAGTTGCATAGTAATAATTGTATACATTTACCTCATATGTGGATCAGAAATAGTTGCACAGTAATAATTGTGTACACTTGCCCTCTCAAGCAGACCAAAAATTGTTGCACATTAATAACTGCGTACACATACACTCGTAAGAGGGCTACCAATAGTTGTATAGGAATAATTGTGTACACTTACCCTTTATGTAGGTCAACAAAAGTGCACAGCCGTTAAATAGGGACTACATAGAGCTCATATAAGGAAGAGAATCCAAATTAGGAGCTCCCAGGAACATAATAATTATTAATGAATTAAAAAAATGTGATTCGTTGTCATGGTGTTTATCAGCGGGCAGCGGTAGTAAGCATGTATTTTGGCAGCTTATTTATCCATTTGTAGAAAATGGACATCTGTGCAGCTTTCTTTAAATACATTTCTATTATACCTTCGCCTATGTCTAAATTCTGAGAGTAATTTTATTCTATAACTTTTTTTTTTTTTTTTGTAAAAAATTGTTTGTGGCATACTGGATTTGCAAGTTATCACAAATGTTAACAGATGGCATCAATGATTTTGGTTCCATTTTAAAAGAAATGTTTTTATGTTTTGCAGGTTGCAAAAATGGTGTTAGCCTTTGTGATTATCTTCATCGTGTGCTTTCTACCATACCATGTATTCAGCCTGTGGTTCCACTTTCATCCAGCATCAAGAGAGTTTTATGATGATTACTGGCACGCGTTTAGAATTGTAGGTTTCTGCCTATCCTTCATTAACTCATGCATCAACCCTATTGCTCTGTATTGTGTAAGCGGCACATTCAGGAAGCACTTCAACAAATATCTTCTGTGCTGCTGCAGGTCACATGATGCCACGTTCAGATCCAGAAACTCGCACTCCCTAGTGCATTTCAGCAGTGTAGCACGTCGACCTGTTTCTGAATTGAATAGTTGCTCTGTTGCTACTGCAATTTATAATCTTGAGCGGACTAACACTGTAACTTACATCACGTAGACTATTCAATGTGTTCATATGTTGTTAACAGATGCAGTGGACCATATAAATGTTTCTCAACATGTAACTGTAAGGCTTCTGATAAGCGTGTTATGTATGTAAGAATGATTCTTTTAGACGTTATAAAGCTCAATGGTTGTGTACATCATATTTGTATGCTTATATTGTACAGGTGGAAGAGATGTAAATGCAAATATTTTGAAACTCCTTGGAAAACCAAAATTAAAGTAACATCCTGTTCAGTCCCATTACATAAGGCATAATTTGAGGATCTAGTGTGATGTGAATGCACGTGAGGCTGCTAACACTTCTTCAAAGTTCAGTTTTCAAAACTACAGGAGGAAACGGTTTTAAAGCAACTTGTTAAGAAACTGTTTTATCAGTACTAATAACCTCATATTTTATGCTCATGACCTAAACTTTCAAAACACTGGTGCATTTTGTAGATACCCATACGTAATTATTCACATCACTCTCGACCAATACCGAAAATCTCGCATTTAGATAACTCCCACACTGTGTATAGGCTAATCAATTTTAGGTTTAAGATATGTATAAAATGTATTTATGTACTTATTTGTCCAAGTGTTTTGGATCTTTCTTGGTAAGCATTTTGCTCAAAAAGGAATAAAATATTTCATGTTAGTATATACGTTCATATATGTGATATAAATATATGATATATACAATACACAATATAGAATCACAGTTTTATAAAACGTCTTATATATTTTTTATTCTCTCTTGTTGGGCTTCAAAACTACAACATGTAATAAAATAAAGTGAGTACTATATTTTCTATTAATTGGATTGTAATCAGATGTTAAAAGGGTTGTATTTGAAATGGTGCTGCTTCTAAATAGCTAAAAAGTGAAAATGAAACCAGCCCTACAGTTATAACATTATATGGGACCTAATATTCCTAGCAGCCAGTTACAATTGCACCTTTAAGACGGCTATTTATTACCGCTTCAAACGTCCGAATGGAGCGGTGCGACTCCAAAACCTCACAAACATCACACGGGAGATGTTCCCTCTACGCCTCAGGCCAAAGGTATTGGGATCATCTTCTCAGGGGACTGGAAGGATACGGTTGCTCTCAATTGGGCAAGGGTTACTGGTGTAGCGAGAGTATCGCTGTTTAAGCAGCGCTCCAGGATTTTGAACCTCTTTCAGAAAGTGTGGCCGTAAATGTGTTTTCTGTCCAAACTATGGTACTTGGCTCAAGTGTTTCCCATATCACCGAAGTAAACTATAGTTGTGGAGAGAGCTATGTGTAATTTCTATAAACTGCCCTGGCAGCAATTGCACCTCTCTGCCAATAACCCTTAAGCCTCAATAATCATCAGCTACAGTGAAAGGTCTCCATCAGACATCTGTTCAAGAATAGTGCCACGCCATATGTATTAGAAGTTACTATGGCCCAAATATGACCAGGGAGACCAGCTGGAAAGCCTACTGCAGTACAGCTAAGCTTCGGGGCAATATCACACCGTCCCTCGGTTTTTCGGGAACCTCTGGGACAGCATTCAAACTCTTCCTCTAGAAATCAGTTGTGGTGAGGGCTAATCTATACAACCCTTTATCGTCGTCTATTGCCACGAGTCAGCTTTAGTTCCGCTATGGAATGACTACACCCCAATGACCGCTTTTGTTTGGGTAGTGTTTAACGCCCGTTTTTACTACTTGTGGCACCGCAGGCGATGACACTGGTGATACATGGAATGAAGATGGAGCACTGGTGCCGGGGGAAACCGGAAAACCTGGAGAAAACCCGCCCCTGCGCCGTTTGTTCACCATAAATCTCACATGCTGTTTCTTGGGATTGAACCCGGGCCTTCTAGGTGAGAGGCAAGTGGTCTAACCACTCGGTCACGGCGCGGCTCCAATGACCGCTGGGCATACATTTGGAGAGACCTTCATATATCACAATTCCCACTATAGTGGCGGATGTCAGTCTACCGCTATCTTCAGCGCATCTTTCTCACAGCAGAAAAACAACACATACATGCCTGGTCTCCTCACCGGTCTGCAGTAAATGTTTGGGCTCGAAGCACCGTTGGTGTTCTGCCAAGTGGCAGTAGCCGTATGGAACCACAGAAAGACAACTCCTCCGGTTTCTTTCTCCGTATGTAAATCCTAGATGTTCCTTCCAGACTCTCTTAGACTTGGATCCTGCATCCACCTCCCACGAGCCAGTACAGATTTGGCTAACAGCAGGTTTCATGGTCTACCAACTCAGTACACCCATCGGAAATCTTCACATGTTGTGACATACGGTGGTTTTCACTCCCTTGGATGGCCGGCTGCAGATGTAGGACGGGATATCACTACCTACTTGCAATATAGTGTGTTTCTGTGCAATGTTTATGCAAATGTACTCGTATGGTTAAGCAGAGTGACAATAGTTAAGATCTCCAACATTTGCTATGTGTGACACTTACCACAACATGCTGATAATTTTATTTATTATTTATTTCATATTGTTTGTACCTAATTTATTCATTCGTGTTGTATATGGTATACAGAAGGTTACAAAATAAAAGGTGTGAAAATAAAAAAAAAAATAGTAATTGTTTGGCGTGATACGATGAGCCTGCTAACTATCTGGCCACGCAAAAATCCAAGAGATCCTTCCCACACTCCACCGAACCGTTGCGTAATGAATAGAGAACTCCTACTTGTAGTGACTCCTAGCCATCACTAGTCCTGCTATTCAGTAAATATATCCTCCTTCAAACAGCGTAAATCAATCAAGAAGTATCTTTGAGAGGACACGTTTTACAACCTGCGCTACATCGACGCGTGACTTGGCCCTAGAATTTATTGATTCCTACTAAAAGTTACTATGTCTATGGCAGTGGCTCCCTATGGTGAAAGAAATGTCGAACTAGAAGAGCTAAATTCATCCAAAGGCAAATGGCAGCAGCAACCATAAGTTCTTCTCCATCGATTACTTAGGTCAGTTCATTATACACAAGCAGTATAGTTGATCAAACAAGTCAAAAAGCAAAGAAACCGCCATAATTTAAGACAGGTAAAATTTAAATATATTTCAAAATGTGATTTGTTTGCCAAAATATGAAGAAAATATCCCAAAACAATCACGAAATGCATATTTTAAAATTACAACTTAATTGTGCTCTGAGGATTTGGAGCATGTTCACTTCATTGGTTTAAAACAATAATATGTAAATTAATTTTAAATTTTTGTTCGTGTTTAGTGATAAAACATTAAATTAAATACTAGTTTCTTTGGATTTATAATTATTAATCATCATGGAAAAAAACTTTCAGGAATAAAGGGTGTTTAATTTTGCACTTGATATCACACTAAGCAAATGCTATAACTGATTTATAGAGAAAAGGACCTCGACTTTCTAAGTGCATTCCAAGAAAACCGTCCGAATAGGATATTATGAACTCTAGGTTTATTGCTGAGGAAGTTATTTTAAAAGTAAAATATACTGAGTTTTACAAAGCATGGGCAAGTGCGACAATTTTCGTAAAATATGAAGAAAAAAATGCATCCGAAGATTTTGTCATATGCATTTTGTTCTACGCCACTCTGAGTGTAAAAGTACTTGTTCCTATAAAAATAGCAAGTATGGTCTAAAATACAAAATATTTTGCTTCCCTCTAGTCAAATATTTCTTGATGCTGCTCCCTAATTCTGGACACCACCTTTTGGATATTCGAAATGAAAGCGGTCCATTCGGAGTGTCGGTCAGTGGCGACCTTTACAACGGCAGTATGCCTGACTGAAGGTCTTGGACAATGGATGTCTTTATAAAACCATCCTTACTGATATTTTCCCCTTATATATGAAGATATTAAGCAGCATCCAGGACGCAATGCTGAAAGAGACCAAGTAGTATGACAGATAGTGCTTTTTGATGGACAGTGTATTTTAGAGCAGAAATGTTATTGTTGCAGGGGCTGGTAGCCGAAGTCGTTGGCGCTTTTGGCGTTGACGAATTGCCGTGAAAGGGTCATGGGTTCGAATCCTGCTATGTGCATGGATGTTTAATGCTGTGTGTTTTTTGTCTGTATACCGATGAGTCATGCTATTCTTCTGATGGCCAAGTAGCTATATTACGCCTGAAGGAATGAGTAAAAGAAAGGGGGAAAAAAACAGTTATCTCTCTTGTGCGATAGTATCTCAATTGCATATGGGAAAAGTACTGCAATAGCAGCAACTACTTTACCTATGGCATACGGTAGATGGTATTTCAACTGTCAAAGAAACAACTTCTGGTATAGCAGCACTTTCATTTCTGCCTATGTAGGAGGGTATTTTCACTGTACAAGATGTCCACCGTCTTATAGTAACAGCTAGCTAGTTCACCCTTGTTGTCGGTTAAAGGCTATCTTATCTTACAAAGGAAATGCTTCTCTTGCAGCAGTAACCGCTTCACCTCTGCATTGGGATAGTATTTCAGTTGCACAAGGGCACATTAATCTTATACCAGCAACTAAAACTTGCCTCAACCTTAAAAACCAATATGGGGTTAAATGGGATATAACTTTCTCAACCTAAGACATACATGCTGCCATTAACTTGGTCCTTTTTGTTTACCCTCGCTTGCTAATAACGTGGTGCAAATATTCAGTTGTTATAGTTTTTAACCTTAAACGTGTTATCCTATGCAAAGTATTTTTCTCTATCAGCTACATTATTTTTAGATCATTTTAGATTTCCGTGGATCCAAATTTCTAAATAAAACGCTTTTTCCAGTAAAAGGTTTTTGGATAGTGTTTAATGCCCGCTTTCACTACATAAGACACTGCAAGTTTCAGTAAAAATCCACCATTTGCTGTATATATATAACTCTACGAGTGAAACATGAAACAAGCTATTTAACGATTGTAGGAGTTTACACTTCTAATGAAGGGAAAAACAAGAAACAGAATAATTCTATGAAATATTGCAAAAAAAAAAAAACAGTAGATAAAATAAATAGAAATGATAACATAATTTTAGCAGTAGATTTTAATGCAAGAGTGCCCAAGCAAATAATCCCTGGAATAGTAAGCAATAAAGGTGAAGAAAGGATAAAAGAAAATGGAAAAAAAACTGATGCTCTTTTTATATATCGAACTACGAGTTATGAATTAATTTTTTTGGACACAAACATATCTACAAATCCACTAGATGTGAAACAGGAAGGCGTAGTATTATTGACTATATGCTAGCAAATAAAAAGACAGTTGCACAAATAGAAGATACTAAGAGTACGTAGAGGTATTGTCGTTATGTCAGATCATTACCTAGTAAGAGCAATATTTAAAATGCCAGCAAAGTGGAAACATAAATATCACAAAAATATCACGATAGAAGAAACTTTTAAAATAAATGTACTAAGAGATTATAGTGTAAAAATTTATATCAGAATAGAGCAAATTTATATTTAGACGAAATGTCCTTATGTAATAATGTTACCCCAAAATGGGAAAGGATAAAAACAATCATATTAAAAGCAGCAGAAGAAGCTTTAGGAAAAAGACAGAAAAGAAACAGGAAAAGTGGACTTAAGATTTGGAACTCGGAAATAAAGGGTATTATAAAAGAAGAAAAAGATGCTTATGTAAATTATTTAAACAATAATAATTTACAAAATAAAATTGAGTATAAAATGAAATGTGCTATAGCAAAAAGGAAAGTTCCTAAACTACATAGACAAAGTTGGGATAGATACATCAGTAATTTGGAATGTAGTTTATATGACTTATAAAATCATGCATACAAATTAATTAAAGAAATGAATAAAGAGGAAAAAGAGAAACTAAATATTAATCCAATCCCTGAAAAACGTGGCTACAGTATTATAACGATTTATGGAATTTTAACCAACAAGAAGAAATTAATGTGAAAGTGATTTTACCGTTGATCATTTAACTCTAAAACAATTTTCCAAAACAATAAAGGTTTTAAAAATAACAAATCTACTGGTATAAATAGGATAAGCTTGGAACTTATTAAAACTAGCTCTCGAGTAGTTCTACATAGCCTGTTAAATTTCATAAACATTTTCTGACAATATGGACTGGAAGAATGGAGTGAAACTGTAATAATAACAATATTTATAAAAAGTGATCACATAATCCAAATAATTATAGAGAAATAAATTTATTCGTTATATGCAGTAGAATATACGTCAACATTCTAGCAAGACGTAATGAGAAAATATATGAAGAAAACCTTATTGGAAATAATCAACATGGGTTTAGAAAAGGGCGGTCAACAATAGACAGTATTTTTACACTCTAGCAATTAATAGAAAAAAGGGGAAAGTTTAATCTAGAAACACACATGCTTTTCATCGATTATGAAATTGATTTTCATCGATTGATAAAGTATTACTATGTAAATTGTGGCAAATTTTAAAAGAAAAAGGACATCCAGCACATGAAATAAAAGTTTGAGAAAGCCGGTTCCTGTAAACTTCTTGCGTTCATTATCTACTATGGCAAACAATGGTAATTCATCTATTCCGATCAATGCGCGAAGCAGAAGGAAAATAATGTGCTTTCGTGAAGGGCAATAAAAGCTTTTAAGAAAGCGTTTCTACTATGAAGTGTTAAAATAGGTTGTTTTGTAATTGACGTAAATATTTACAGTTAATGCAGTTACATAGAAATTTGGAGGTGACGAAATGTTGGTAAACCAAGAAGAAACGTGAATGCGTTTGATTATTCAGGTAAAATGAATGTTGGTAAGAGAATAAATGAAACTCCTAAAGGTACCAGTGTTCACAAAGAGTAGTGCATACGATAAAAAAGAAGCGCCTTAAATAGCAAAAAGGCTGAGGGAACCAAACCACCCTAAGTTAACGCAATACAATGGAATAGAGCAAACACAATGCAGCGCATACCTTTTTCATATTGGTATTTTGCTCTTTTAAAATATTCCACCCATCTGAATGTAATTTTGTTAAGCGTAAACAATGGTGATAATACAGAATTAAACTTTTATAAGTTTATATATCCACACTTCATATTTTATGCCTATATACTTGCATTTGGAAGTACCAGAACTATGAAGAGAAAAGCTATAGTTCAAGTGAAAAATAAGTGTCTTACAATAGTCTTAAACAGCAGGGAACAAATTTTACTATATATTTGGCATTAAGTAATTCACAAACTAACATTAAATTATTGGACCAATCGCTTATACTCTTACAGGACAGGTGGCAACATTTTGCTTTATTTGAATGTACTGCCTTTTTAGATTGAGACTTTTTTTTTCTTTTGTTTTTGAGTTCAGTTCTGGCGCATAATAAGTCATGTCGAAACCCAAAGATGGACTTGAACAAGCAACTTCATCACCTTTGATGTGTGATAAGTGGTAACATCTGTAGAATTGTCACAACTGTGATAAGGGACATAATACGCCCATGAAAACTAACATTTCAATAGTTTGATAAGTAGAATTTACAACCAACCTGTGGTCGCGCTTACAAAGACGCTTCACCAGATATTTCATATACTGCCTAGGGTTTGTGTTAACATACGTGTTTAGCAGGTGGCCTAACAGCGCTGTGTTTCTCGTGTACAAATAACCTTTTGTGCAATAAAAGGTAGTAGAATTGAAAGCCAACGCTTCAGTGGCGAGTTAACAATTAGCGCGAGCGTCCTTCGTTGCACACCTTTTGCATATCTGCGGAAACGGTGTGGGAATCGCATTAATTGGGAGGCAGTTTCCAGACTTGTACTAGAGTCTGTGATGGTGTATAAGAACAAGGTATAGATACCGAAATTTTCATTTTTTTCCTCTTCAGGTATGAGAGAGCCTTTATTTTTGAAATAATAAATTCGCCAGCCAGTATCCAACAATAAGTAGTTTTGCAATTTTGTATGGGCAGTTCTCATATAACACTACAGACTAAATTCACTGACGGGTGAATCAAAACATTAATGCACAAAAACAAATCTTTGCTTGAGAAAACGTAGTGTTCACTGTATTACTATTATTATTATTATTATTATTGTTGCTGTTGTTGTTGGAAATGCTACCCACTATGCCAGGCATGCCGTTGGAATGGAGGATGCAATCCCCACCACCATGCGTGCAGTATTACTTTGTCTCAGAACTGAAACGAATCAAAGGATAGTCGGGGGTGTTCTACATACGTCATGGTAGCGATAGGGCATCAGTGGAGAACTGGCTGCCTCCTATACAATTATATATGAATCAAATTAATTATCGATAAAATCTGAATGTTCATAACTTCAATATATTTCCGATAGTTTTATGTGTGGAAAATAAGAAGTTTTTATTCATATAAATTTGTTTTATTTGGAACACATGGCTACAGTTTGTCCATGCGAATTTAACAATCAGGATTAACCAGCTATTACTTTGTCGATGTCTGTTTCAATTGTAGTTACATTCAATCTCAGTGTAGCACATAAATTACAGTCACTAATTCTAGACTGCTTTTGTGATTAACATTGTTCAAAAGTGAAAAAAAAAATACTGCTCGTACACGTATGTGGCTCCAAACATTGTCAGGATACGTTCACAGAGGTTGCGTAAATTCGGGAATGACTCTTTATTTAACATTTTATAAACATCAATCCACACCTTTCCACTATTTCGTAGAACGTTGTTCTGCAGTTCTATAATCTCTTATTGTAAGTGAACAGGAACCTCTTCTGGACTGACAGATAATGGATTACTTAAAATATGAAGTTCACTTTCCATTGCTAACACTTCTCCAAATCTTGTTTCAAACATCGAATTAAGGTCCTCTGACATTTAGGAGCTATATTGCCTCTAGCCAATGATTAGGAAGTAAGTCCATTTATTCTAGTTTTCAACTGATAGTCTACGCTAGCACTCATGGTTGATATTCTTGATGTCACTGTGGTTCGTCCTAAAGGTATGTTTTTAAATGTCTCTGCCCTGTCAAGACAAATTACCTCTGCAACGTTAACGAGGCACTTTTTAATAAACTCTCCTATGAAGGGCCTATTTGCTTCAACTATTAAGTTAGCCACCTTGTAACTTGCACGTAACAATTTGATGACGGAATCGTTCTGGTTTTATTGTTCATTTAAGACCTCATTGGAACCTGGATTGTTGTGCTTTGATTGGGTGGTTTAAGAAATCCACTTTTAGTTTATTACACATACTTTTGCGCGCAACATTACAGAGTATGCAGTCATTATACTGCTGAAAATGTCAGTTGCTAAAATGCCTCCCAATATTATACTGTGAAAGCAATATTAGCTGCTTATGACAAACTAAACAAGCTTTATCACTGTGAAGCACAATGAAAGATGACATGTGTACATGTTGTCAGTGCTTCCCTGATCGACCTGAAGGGTTGTTTACTTCTAGGTACACATAACTGCTCGAATGAAGACGTAAGCTCTTATCACTTGGAGCGACTTTGTGGGCAGTGGAATGAGGAATGGAGGGGAATGTCACTCAGTGACACTAGACGGCATGCCTGCACTATGCAATTGCAGAATAAGCTAAAACAAGAAAACGATAATATGCAAACCCGAAAGCAAGTTGTGTTTCATTGTATTATCGTATTATCATTGAAACCCCATAATGTGAAAGCGTCGTAACGAAATATCTCGAAAAACCAGTACGTGCTCCCATGTTTGTATGTTTTTCGTTATGATGTTTATACGGTTTGATTTATTCTGCTAAGCGAATAATGTTAAAGATATTAGTGATAAAAATATGGTGAAACACTAGGTGCTTTCGTATTTCAAGGTTCTTCGTAGGTGTGTTCACGTTTTGATTAATTCTGCTAAGCGTATAATAATAATAATAATAATAATAATAATAATAATAATAAAAATCATAATAATATGATGAACACTAGGTGCTCTCATGCGTGGTTTTTATTACAGTGCAGTAATGTTTTTATTTACCCTTCAGAGGATCTAGTTTAATGTTAAATAACAACAGTGTGTACGCAATTACAAAGCTAGCTACTCGCGGGTGCCGGTAAGTGAATTTACTCTCTCAAAAATATAGGCTCCCTCTTAACTGAAATGAGAGACAGTCAACTTTAATCTTTCGGCCTGTTTACTTGTTCATATATATCATCATGGACTCTAGAATAAGTCTGGAAACTGCCTCTCAATTCCCTCACCGTTTTCGCTGATCTCGTAAGAGGTGTGTGCAACGAAGTAGTCTCGCGCTTTTTATTTTACTAACCCACCACTGACCGGTGTTTTCTTACAATTCCCCGTTGAAATCTACAACTCTTTCGTCGCAAGAAGGAATATCGTCATACGGGAAATACGGGGCTGTTGGGCCACCTGGTTTATCATATAGCTAAGCCATTAACTGGGAATAATGGATAAATATTTCAAAAGCCCTTTCTAATAGCATTTTATGAATAGTAATTCCATCAGAAATCTGTATTTTATCGATAAATTTTCCTATGAAATAGTAATAGATTTATGTAGAGAAAATACATTCTCGGCTGGGATTTCATTGAATGTTTACCGACTAGAAAAAGTATATTATTATTATTATTATTATTATTAGAAATGAACACAGTATATTATTGGTATTAATGAAAGAATAAACTGTGTGTAAAATGTACTTTATACCACCGCATTAAAAATATTCTTCTGCATGAGAGTAGTACGCATGTTATAATCAGTTATTCTCTTGTTATCAGTTGTACCAACTACGCAATGTTCATTGAAATCTATGGACGGTTACTAGTCAAGAAGGCTAAGTTGGTACAACTTAATTTTCATTAATACGTTTGCATTCTATATGTGACCATCCATAATTTTACTCAGCAGAAGATATAATATAACCTAAATAAATAACAGAAATGTTTTAATTATGAATGATGAAATAACAAGAATCGTTTTAGAAACTGCAGTTGTTGAAAGTACAATTTTCTAATTTGAAAACTTTATCGAATGAAGGATTAGAGGGGTGATGAAATATTGAGTTAGGTAGTTATGATTAGTTTGTCCTGGCAGTTTTATTGGTCTAAAGCAACGGTTCCCAACCGGTGTGCCCCGGCACCCTAGGGTGCCGTGTGATTGGCTAAGGGGTGCCGCGAGATATTGAGATAAACAAAATAAAAATACTTTCTACTGAAGCCTTAAGTCTTGTAAGGTCTTGAAATAAAATAAGTCAAATCAATTACTCTCATGCACGGCATATGGTGATAGTGGTCGATTCATTTCAATAATTCAGTTATACTGGTATCCCACAGATGGCATTACAGCTATACCCTGCCGAACATTCCCGAGACTACTCGCTTCCTCACGAACATTCCCGAGACTTCGCCAGATGAATATATAAAAGTGCACGCCGCTTGGCGCTTTCAGTTGTCTTCCTCGCGTTGATTCACAGTGTTTAGCTATGGATAAGTTCATTGTTAAACGTAAACGCAAGGACAGTGAAAATGAACAGTCGGCTCCTACTACTTGCTTTAAGAAGCCAAATCTTACAGTTTCTCCCGGACCGTCGAATTCACCACATAAAGAAGACAAACGAAAGAAAAGAACATACCAGGACAGTTACTTAGCGGATGGATTTAAGTGGAATAACAACGAGGAAAACCCTATCCCTGTGTGTTTAGTTTGTGGCGAAACACTTAGCAACGAGGCCATGGTACCTAGCAAACTGAAGCGGCATCTTACAACAAAGCATCCTAGTGTGTCACAGAAAAGTGTAATGTATTTTTCACATATATTAGAAGGGGAGAAGAAAACAGCTGTGCGAATGGTAAAGATAATTACCATAGGTGATACTGCTCTTGAAGCCTCATTTAAAGTAGTAGAACTGATAGCTAAAAAAAAGAAACCTCATACTCTTGGAGAGGAAATCATTGGCCCTGCATGTCAATTTATAGTTTCAACAATACTTGGCGAAGGAGCAGCTAATCAAATTTCGAAAGTTCCTCTGTCCAACAACACAATCAGCCTCAGGATATCTGAAATGTCATGCAATATCAACGAACAAGTCACGGAGAAAATAAAAACTTATAGAACATTTGCTTTGCAAGTAGATGAGAGTCTCGATATTGGTGACAAACCGCAACTCCTTGGTTTTGTCAGATATATTGATGAAAAAGATATTAGTGAACAGTTTCTGTTCTGTAGACCGCTGGAGACTACAACCACAGGCCATTATATTTTCGTTTCTATTAATTCCTATCTCAATGACCATGATCTTTCATGAAAAGACTGTTGTGGTATATGTACAGATGGTGCACCATCTATGTTAAAGGTTTTACTGCCAGAGCTCTCAATGAAAATCCATCCATTATTATAACTCACTGTTTTCTGCATAGAGAGGCATTAGTCGTGAAAGCGTGTAATGAAAATTTTGCTGAAGTGTTTAACCAAGTTCTGAAAATGGCGAACTATATGAAGTCTCGACTTTTAAAGTGCAGAATTTTTGAACAGTTATGTCGCGCAACGGATGCAGCTCATACCTCTTTGTTACTTCACACAGAAGTAAGGCGGTTGTCGCGGGGTCGTGTATTGAACCGGTTTCTCGAACTTAAAGAACAGCTAAAAACTTTTTTTAAGGATGAAAATCAAGACACATTTGATGAGCTCTTACTAAGTGATTCTTGGTGTTTTGAACTGTCGTATCTGGCAAATATTTTTCATAAGCTGAATGAACTGAATGTTTCGATGCAGGGTCGACATGAAACAATAATCTCCTCAACCAATAAAATGAAAGGTTTTAAAAGAAAACTTAGTTCTTGGAAGTCTGCAGTTCAAAAAGGAGATTTGTCGAATTTTCCATCTCTTCTTAATGTGGCAGGAGATAAAGATCTGGGTAAACTGAAAGACCGCACTTGTGATCATTTATCAAGATTGCAAGATGCAATAGATGCGTACTTTCCAACTATTTCCACTACGAATCTCGACTGGGTTGTCTGGCCATTTGATTTCGTAGATAGTGCAGAGGAAATAGATTTCACTGCTTGCGAACGAGATGAATTTATTGATCTTTGCGCTGATTCCACACTCAAAGGTAAGTTCACCAAGAGTGAGTGAGGCGTCGGTGGCTAGTTTTTGGCTTCAACGGAGAGAGGAGTACTCTAACCTAATGAAGAAAGCAATTAACGCACTTTTGCCCTTTTCAACATCCTATCTATACGAGCAAATCTCTCTGCTATGGTGACAATAAAATGCAAAGCAAGAAATAGACTGAATATGAATAACCTTGAGGATGATTTGCGTGTTTCACTGTCAACTGTAAGACCCGACATCACATATCTGTGCTCTAAGCATCAATCACAAGTTTCACATTAATCATTAATCGAACAAAGTTTATTGATGTATTTTTACTCAGTGATTGTAGTAAAGTTTACTGTATTATGTTTTGGTGTACGTTATTATTATATAATATTTCAATAAATTAACATATTAAGCTTAATTTTCTTTTAATTCAAGGAAGGGTGCCCCTGGTGTTTAATGTTATTCCCAAGGGTGCCGTTAACTTCAAAAGGTTGGGAAACACTGGTCTAAAGTAATATGATGTAGTAAAATTAAATAGCCAAAGTAAACTTATATACATATTAAGATATATCTGAATCACTTGCAGTATCTTTGAATTGAAGAAATTTGCTGAAAAAGATAACAAAAACAATGTTTTGATAGAAATAATTTATATTTTTCTTAGTATAAAGCTTTCGTTACATAAACAGTCTTAGAAAAACAATACACAGTTATATATAAGTTTAACGTTTACATTACAGCTAAGAGATCATATTCAAATGTTATTACTATATTTGATCATTATCACTATAAATACTGTTAGGTTTTAAGAGAAATATTGTGTCATACTTGGTGCAGGTCTTATATTGGGTGGAAGGGGTGGACATACGATTCTTTAAACCAGAAGCTGATTTGGATGAGTGTACTGAACATATTTATTTAAGCACTTATCTTCATACATTTGTAGAGGAATGCCTGGAGAGAGGAACAGTTTGGCAATCACACCTTCCATCACAAGAAACTTAGACACATCGTGCTTGACCGTACTGTAGAATGTGCATTTGCACTTCTTAACCTGCTGAAGACACCATTTCGTGAAGTCAGTACCAGTCTCGTATTTTTCTGAATAATCCCGCAATTTTAGATTAACACTATTGTTGCTTTAGACTCCATTTCTTCAAAAAGTGTCTATTTTACCCTTAATCTAAATATGCTTATTTCTTAAGCTAGTTGTTTAATTTAGTTTGCAAATTCATATCATGGTGTTACATGTTATTATTATACGTAACATCAACCCATGGATTAATATTAAAAATATTTGTCAGCAAGTAACTTGACTGGAATGTTGTACATGCGTGTCTTTTTCTGTTGCTACTTTCCGTTGATTAGTCAACTTTGATAACTGAGCGATGACATTTTTTGAAAATGAATGTACAAGATAATTTTCGTGGTTAAAGATGTAGTTAACACGAGGAACATGACAAGAATGAAATGTAATTACGAAGTAAGCGAACTTATGAACATTTTTTCACATGCATGGAGCAACAACAGGTATAAGGTTAAATAGAAAAATAATAACATGGCTTTCAAGAAATAAATAAGTCAGCTAGTGAAATGGTTTCTCAATATTTCAGTATTATGTCAACATTATACGGATGTTACAATGCTTCTCAGTTTTATAAATCTTAATGGGACACAGAAGTGCTTTTAGAGCGATTTTGGTCAAAAATGCCTATTCTTTCATTTTAGTGCCAACTTAAAGTATATACTTGCAAAGTTTTATTCTCCTAGGGCAGATGTAGCATATGTTTTGGAAGCTACTTTAAAGAGTTGTGTAGGTAAATACCTCACTATGTCAAAAGTTTAAAGCCATTTTCTCAGGTTAAAATTATTTGTTATTTTCCCTTATTCAAAATATATATTTTCCCACAAAAATTCAGCTAGAGCTCTGACAAATTTTCCCAAAGCACTGCAAAACGTGAAAAATAAAATGTCTGATTGGAATTTTGATACTGGTCCTTGATTAGTTTTAAAAACTAATTCCTATAACTATGAGCTGTTTTCTTTGCAGTCTTTTCCATTTTGTGATGTAAAATTATTTTTTTAAAAATACGTTCAACTTTAGGGAACTTTAAAATAGACAAGTTGTTACACAGACACTAAGGAATATTATTTTAAAAATGCCGCATTTAGTTCAAAATATGTACATGAAGCTACCAATATATAAATTAATCTATCAATATATTGAATATAATAATCAATACATCAGGAATAAAAAGAAAAATTTGAATGGAAATTGCTACGAAAGTTTTTCTTTTTTCCTACTGGCAATATCTTAATAACCTAAAGCTCCAGCGTTAGTACTTTACAAAATCATTTATGAGTGTCCCCTTGAGAAATACTAAAAATCAATATTTAATGTCGATTTAGTATTACTTGTTAGTATAAACACCACACTTGAACTTAATTCCGAGAGGTTCTTTAACGGCCTTCTTCACACCCTAATGGAACCGATGGCTGCGACCAGATAAGGTGAGCATTCATCGACGTGACCTATTGATTGCGTTGCGTATGAACTACCAACATTGTTGACATCCGATATCATATCCACATGGCATATTTTATTCGGATATATCGTATTTTTATCAGATATGAGGATAAAATATTTATAAAATATAGGTGTACATGCATCCAAAACAAGAAAATATACAGCATAATAATATTTACAAACTGTCGAAATATAATGCTTCCTAAGCACTCAAGCAAAATGTGCAATAGTGTCAACATAAATTTTTGTTTCAATATTTGGAAAATTAGTAATTAACTCGCATAAAAATTGAGTGTACCCTCTGACAGCTGAGAAGAAAGAGCATTAGCATTAAAATTATGTCCCTAATGGACAAGACGGATAGAATTAAATATTATTAGTGCTGTTTGACTCCTAAGGCAGCTATTTGGTGCGTTACCAGAGAAATTTAGCAATCTTACTAAAACCAAAACAGGTTTATTTATGCTCAGCTGAAAGAATTAAAGAAAGTTCTTTAACCCAAACGTGCACAAAATAAAAATGTTAAGTCGAAACCAGGTTTCTAATGAAGAAGATAAGATGCTTAGAAATACAGATAAGCTGTTTTTCTACTATTTACATCAATGTAGCATCAATCGTGTCTCCTTAGTAACGGCATTTCATTAACAGAATGATTCTAGAATTGCACACTAGCCTTTTCTCTGAGCAAATAAGTGCTAAAAGACTAAAATAATGGTCTAATTTTATTTTCATTTCCGTACATAGAATCATCTTCTAAAAGGATTGAATGTATATCCCTTCCTCCCGGAATAAAGTGTACATAAATTTCTTTTGTGTTAAGAGATTCTATATATTTTGTCTTCGTTCATAAAGATGAAATCCCATCCTTATTTGAAAACATCATTAAACGTGCAAGGTGGTTTAAGGGTACCAGGTATGACAGCAAAGCCGCTGAATCCTCTGCGTACGTCCACACAGGCATGCCATATATAATAACAAAATTGTGTTATTTGGATGTTTAGAAGGGCTCTATGTATATAAAATCTCTTAATATCCTAATAAATATGTATTATGAAAAACAGAAGACTAGGTAAGGGAGGACACTCTTGTGTACTTGGAAATTCCCATGTAGAAGTTTGGCTGTTGCATTTGTTTGATTGTCTAGCAGCAAACAGAATTACCACCACCACCAAAGGTCTTCTGTATCATCCGGCGTGCGATAGAGAGCAACTACTCCTTTCTAAGCAACAGGAGAATAACTATACATACCATTTTCTCAGCGTGTTTACTGTGGTACACCTTGGAACAGTACCTCCCCCTAAGCAAGCGCTCGTACGCTTTACCAGGTTTATGCTATCACACTTTGAACATGTCTGTATTGTATCGAAGGATAAATCTGAGGTACTTAATACTAATATTTGGTATTCACAGATTTAACTTAGCTGTACATAAAAAACACAAGCATTCTGATTTGTTACCCCTAAATTGCATACACATTTATAAATGTCATCGTATCACATATCCACATTTGACAAATCAGACGCCGTGGTCCTTGGACATTTGAATCACTTCTCATAAGGCTACCAGTTCTTTCAGCTGAAAATTTCAAGGATTTAAAGTCCCAATCCTTTCTTCGTAGTTTGTATCCAGTCCACAAAGTGTGACACTCTTGTATAAACGCCTGGACGATTTTTCTTGGCACAACCATCTCCCCAGGATACTAAGCCCATCAACACAAACCTTCCTGTAGACAGAGGGAAATCATAGTTATGCTAAAGGAAAACTCATAAGAAAAAAATTAACAGTTTTTTTTTTTACCAGCTAAGTTTTAGCAACACAATTATGTAACTCTCTGTTGTTGCCACTCTCCGTCCCTTTTTGCTTTTCAAGTTGTCTAAAGTTTATTGCTAGTTGCTGACATTATGATGCTGATCATCACCACTAATTACGTTGTAGTTCTCTTAACCTAACCCTAGTGATGTACTTTAGTTATAGGGCTGTTAAACATATGAATATGCTGTAGCCAGTTATGATCATAGCACTGATGTATAGAAACTGATGTCTTGCTTATTATCAATTAGTTCTGTAGAATACCATAAAGCATCATCGGAAGGTATTTATACACTTTTATCTTGGTTGTTTTTGTTGCGTGCCGCCAAATTATCCTCAGCCTCGAGCTCTGTCATATATTCTTCTTTCGTTTATTTATATTTTTTTTATGTTGTTATTTATCAATTCCTGGCTTGAGCACACGTTTGTAAAAGTAGACCTTTTTAAAACAAAACAAAAAACCAACAAAAAATGGTCCCCGACAACTTCCCTGTTTATCGCTGTTTATGAATGACCTACTTTAGTTGCTACGTACAAGAAGGTCGTATATAGTTCAAATTATGAAGATTTTTTTAAAAGTTAAAACCATATTTTGAGTTTTCAATTTAACCGGCAATATTTACACTTCGTTTAACATAACGTTCCTATTAAATATTCTCAAAATTAATTTCATGAAAATAATTTCAGGATAAAAAAGGACAATTTTGTATTTCCTACAGAACTTTAGCGTTAATTTTCCTCAGGTTTTTAAATTTCACGAGAAGCTTCTGTGTTTAGAAGAATATGAAACAGCACCGTATCTTTATGAATTTTTCTTGTTGTTCTATTTCTAGATAGGAAAAGGTCCATTACTATGCAATTTAAAGTGTCACTTTGGTATACTGTGCTTAAAATTGTTAATATTCTGAAGAAAGAATTTTCGCCGTTACAGTCGTTATGGTTATGGTGAAATTGCAACCTTTTTGCCTGTGCTATCGCAGTTCCTGATGTATACGTGTCTAGCTTCCATGTTGAGCCATTCACAAGGAAGTTTGGACATTAAGCGTAACGTCTATCTATAGAGCTTGTTTCATATTGGCTTAATGCAATCGTCCACACTACTAGACGTTAACATAAACTGGACTATAACTAACACACAAGTTTGTCCATGTCAAATATAAGAAACGGTCAAATCAGAAATCAGAAAGTTTCATTTCGAATTCTCCATACAACTCATTGTGATCATTTTGATTTTTCACATGAACTTTTCCGTCGTAAAGAGTTCACTAGAGGTGTATACTTTGTACTTCTGCGATTTGTACTGTCTGCGCCTGACCGCCTGGATAGGCAGGTTTCTGCGCATAGATTAGCCGTTTCCCTAAATAAGTTGTCTTGCACACTCTTGACTGCTACTTACGACAAGTTAAGCGTTACGATGTGCGTTTTACGATATATCAATTCTTGATATTATATATATATATATATTTTGTTTTCCATAATCACATGCTTAAAACTGCCAAAGAACTAATAAAATGTAACCAGTCTTGAACTGTTCGCAAAGTTTTTATTGGGCCACATAATCATTATAGGAAACAACATTTATCGAGGATTTGAAAATCAGTTGAGATATCTGCAAACGTTTTCAACTTTGCAAGCTGATTTATGTTGCCATTATTATTATTACTATTATTATTATTATTATTACAAGAGCTTAAAAATGAAAAATGTATCCTTTTAACAAAATGCACAAATGAACTCCAGTGTTTCTTTATTGTCTCATAACAATTTATTCGCAAAATCTTTTCACTTTTGAATATCACCCTGAAGACACCATGCTCCGGGTTAACTAATGCATATTCCCATAGAAGGCCATTTATGGCTTTATCTCCCTCTCCGCAGACATCCTTTTAAGCTGGATAAGATGTAATAAAATTATCAAAAGCCTGTAAGTATGTAAGAATTATAAAAGTTGAGACATTTATATAAAAGTAAAGTTAAAATATCTGCCAGTGTCGCAAACATATAAAAGTGTCAGAAAATGCCCGATAATGTGTCAATCAAGAACAAAATTTTGGTAAGTATAAAAGGTTAAACGTTGTAAAATCGTAAAAAAGTATTTAAAACACACAAAAAATGCGTACACAATATGTAGAAAAAATAATTTTCGCTAGTAAAGAGTTTTCCAAACTATAATACGTCTATTAAGTTATGATGAACATTAGTAAGAATGTTTAAGCTTCAGAAAATCCTAATGCAGTTATATTCAGAAGCATTCTTATGAAACAGTGTAGGCACTGTTTGCGTGCTGTAGGTATACCGGAGAACACTGCTTAGTGTGGAGGGAAAAGTTTGAAAATAAATAAATACTGCCTCCCCTCACGGCAGGAACAAATGTCGTGCGTGTTGCCTAAACAGATCGGCGAAAACTGGACTCCTCTGTATTGACTCGCTAACTACCTTTCTGTGCAGAGGGAGGTACGAGGATTCGAGGGTTATCTGTAAAAATGCATACATAAAATGTATGGATTAGCAATAAAATGAATTTGATTTACTAATGCATTTTATGAGTTTAGCGTCCTTAAATCGAGAAGATTTTAATTTTGGTGAGAGCCTGCCTATTGGAAGAAAAGTTAAATTCCTTTGTCGTAGATACTCAACAAGCAGCATGGAATCATACCTTGGTAAAGCACGAAATTAATGAAAATGATATTTCCTATTCTATGGAAGTGAGGAAGTTGATAATGAAAAAAGAAAATTCCATAAAAAATGGCAAATGCATGGGCACCAGAAGATAAAAAAAGATTGAATCAACTTAGTAATAAATTAAGGAACTTAATAAGTACTATAAACATAAGTCATTCACTGTCTACATGAAAGGTTTAACAGCAGATAAAGATACTGATTATCCCTTCTGGAAGGCAACAAGAAATATCAAAAGACCTATAAACCAAATACCACCCATAAGAAAAGAGAACGGAGCGTGGGCTAGAAGTAGTAAGGAGAAAGCAGAATTGTTGCCGATTTTCTAAGAGACCTCTTTCAACCATAGCCAGACAAACAAGCTCCTCCAGTATATGACTTTATCACTGTACAGATACTTAAAGACCTACCAGAAAAATCCCTGTTAAGTTATTATATCTTATTAAGGCTTAAACATGTTCCAAGTCAGTGGAAGGCAGGTGATGATGATCCTTAAACCTGGTAAAATCCTAATGAAATTGGAGTCATATAGACCAGTTTTGCTTCTACCACAACTCTCCAAGTTATTTAAAATTATTGTTAAAGCAATTAAAACCTGTAAAAGAGGAAAGAAAACTAATACTAGTACACCAACTTGAATTTAGAAATAAACATTCAGCAGTTCATCAAGTACATCGTATTGTTGTACTAGAGAAAAAATTAGAGGAAATGAAAATCTGTTCTGGTAATTTTTAAATGTGGCTAAAACATTTGATAAAGTCTGGCATAACGGATTAACATTTAAGCTTCAATGTAATCTACCTAGTCAGTTTTATCAAATAGTGACATAGAAGGAAGATATTTCAGAGTTAAACATGAAAATGAATACTCTAGTGTAAAGAACATAGCTGCTGGAGTGCCACAAGGAAACGTACTAGGCCCAATTCTATACCTTTTATTCAATAGGAATATTCTACAATAAAGTGATATAACTATGGCTGATTTTGCCGATGATACAGGAATAGTGACAGTGGGAGATACAATAGAGGAATCTACAAACTTCAAAAAGCTGTAGGTAAAGTCAATAAGTGGACAAAGAAATGACGTGTAAAACTAAATGAATCTAAATCTTTACACATTAATTTTACCAATAGGAAAATAAATAAGCTCTCAATAGAAATAAACAATCAAATAGTTCCGCAAGAACAAAAGTAAAATACATTTATAGGCATGACGTAAGACTCAAAGTTAAATTGAAAAAAAAAGAAACATGTTGAAAATAAAATAAAGCAATTAAATAGTAAATATAACAAACTTTATTGGCTCATTGGGAGAAGGTCAGAACTTGATGTGCATAACAAGTTACTGATTTGCAAGCAGGTGCGGAAACCAGTTTGAACTTACGGGGCTACAGCTCTGGGGCGTACCAAATTGACCAATAACAAACGCATACAAACATCTCAAAATAAACTCTTAAGAACAATAGTCAATGCACCATGGTACATTTGGAATGCACACGTATACAGAGACTTCAAGACTGATGAAGTTCAAGAGGAAATAATAATACAAAAGACTGCAAAGAAACATCGGAAAAGGGTTTTGCATCATGAAAGCTCAGAAATGTTTAAAGTTTTAAACAAGTGTGCAGTCTGACGACTGAAAAGAAGCAGACCATTAGACTTGAGGTAATGTGATCACAGGAACTAGTGGGTAAATATTTGGGCGTCCTCATTGGAAGACCCAGAATTGTGAACCTGTTTGAGAAAGCTATATCTAGATAAGCTCATGCTTAGTTGTAATTTGTTGTAATTAAAAAAAATGGGTGATGTGTACCGCCAGAGGGCTGCACACGCCACGATATTGGTTCAACTGCTTCAAGCTATTTTGTGATTGGCTGTTGCTTGTGTTTCCATAAGTCATTGTGAACGACAACATATCACGTTAACATTATACCTAGTTTTGCTTCGTTATGTTAACCCTTAATTCTCATTCTACCACATTAGTTTCCTGCTCTACTATGCTTATTGACCGAATAAGGTAGCGCTGCAAAAGCGCATTCATTAGGTCCGAGGTTTCATCCTTGACGTCCAACCAGTATGACGCATGTATTTTATCTCCTACTACAACTTTTATGCCCATCATTTCCTATACACATAACTTCCTTTACATCGGTTTGACGGTTATAGAACCAGGCGACGGTGTTCGAAGGGTAGTGACTGAGTGGTGGATGTGCGTTTAATTAGCTTTGTTGCTTTCGGGCGGGCGACCATTCGAGAAACCCCCATAGTTCGGGAGGCTGTGGTTGGTCCAGGACGGAAAATATCAGTTTCCTTTCTTTCGGAAAATATACTGTTTTAGTAACTATAATGGATTACAGTTTCCATTGGCATAGCCATTTTTTTCAATTCAGTATTGTTTCTACTTTGAATAAATCCATATAATTAGATTTTGCAATATTTGTAAGTTACTCTTGCGCAGTGAAATTGCTGATAAAGAAAATGCATTAATCGTGATGAAACAATTAAATGTAATAATTCTGGTGTATGTCCTCCTGGACCTTTACAAATATTTCAAATTTGAATCTTGTATTCTGTGCTGGCATCTCAAACAGATGGTACCTTGCTGCAAATCGCAAGAGGGCCTTCTTAACACGATCGCTGATAGGGCAGAATAATACTGTGTACAAATGCTAGGAAAGCACTCTAATAAATTTAAATGTTAGAGTAATGTATTCCACCTGACCTTTGCGTCTCAAGGCGCCTTTCGTACTGCAGTGGCGGCTCGTGGTAAAGTTGTTTTCACATAACGATCACAGTCAACATACCTATTTCTTACATATTAAGTTGACTTTTCTGTTCTTTTGGAAGCCTATTTCTCTGTTATGTCATTCTCAAAATATTGCAGCGCAAAAAAAAAACAACAACAACAACAAGAAAAAACAGTTTTTCCATACAGTAACTACCGCCACTCGCATCCACTATGACACGATCATTTAAAGGCATTATGTAATATTTCACACCATTTTATTACACTTTCTGTGTTGACAAGTTAAGAATAGGGTTTGATTTCTCGTTAAAAGTGCATCCTTTAATGATAATCAGTCCACCGCAAAAATGATGTGTGTAATACACTATACACTATATAATTTTCCCGAATCTTCTCTCCACTAACTTTAACAAAACAAAACAGTAGATGGAAATAAGAAGTGACAGTGAAGCTAATAAAGAACACAATGCATAATTAGAGTTCAAATACACCCCTTTACGCAACAATATTTTAGACTGATCAATGAATTGTTGACTTGCTGGGAATGCCAAAAATGTCCCTAGGGTAGGGGTGACTTCCCAAAGTTGTCTTTCTTTAATGAGACCAATAACTGGACTAGCCTCTGCTAGGGATGTCTCTTGTTCGAAAAATTCTTGTACTGTTAGCTGCACCATAGCCTCAAAACTGGTATTTTTGGTAACATATGAAATCTTCTCGTTGTCATGGCAACCGGTCTAAATGTACAGCTATATAACCTGACAAAAATAGCTGCAAACCCACAGAGGCTCACCACTTTTTCTTAACATATATTGGCCTTCAGGCGTAACCTACGGACCCATCAGACAGATATAATGACTTAGTACACAAACACGGAAACACACAACACTAAACATCCATGCCCATAGCGGATTCGCGGCAGAGCGTCAACGCCAAAGGTGAATTTTGCTGTCCAGAATTAAGTAAATAATGCAAGCGGCACCGATGTTTATCTTTTCTTCTAAAACAGGTTTTCCGTGAGACCGAGAGGACTGCATGCAGCTCCGCCGTGGCCAAACACCTAACCTTAGCCCTATAATCGTGGTTGCTAATAAAGCAAGCACATCACTAGCACTGGAATCAGGAAGGAGACCTACCATCAACTTTACACGCTAAGGGACCTCCAGAGTCACCTCCACAAGCATCAACTCCACCCTCCAGACTACCGGCACATAACATGCTATCCAAAATAGACTGGCGGCGTCCTCCATAAACTTCATCCTTCCTACAGGTATCCAGATCAAGAAGGGGAACTGCAGCCACTTGAAGTACTGCTGCCAGGCTGTCCACATCATCTGCTGTAAAATAATGTTAATATATGATTTACACACACTACATAGGTACAAACTTGGTCATAATGCCTTAAAATCAGGATTTAGGAATAACGAAAGAATAAAATATACAGATGGGAGGTAAATAAGTGAAACTATTTGTATCGGTGTTTAAGAAATGCGACGATCCAGTACTTTAGTTTTTCGCTATTTTCTAAAGTTGTGTTCATGAGGAAAATTTCATGATGTTTTAGGATAACTATTATCCCTATTTCAGACTCTGGTTATTGTTTACGTAACAGGTCACACGGTTGACTCTCTTCTGTACATCTGCCTTATCCATCTGCAGGCAATGTGCTGTGACGGAAGAAACTTCAACCTGTGCAACAACACGGTTTTGCTGTCATACAAGATTGTCTTCATAATATTCACAATATATTCAGGGTTCAACCTATAAATATTGAACTCAATGACATTACTATGCTTTATTTAAAGTTGGTTTTATTCAGCTAATACATAATTCAAACCAATAAGTAGCATTTTCAATGCCGTTCTTTAAGTGACAAAATCGCCCTGATTGCTACAACGAAGGTGAGAAATTAAAATGAAACGCTAAAACTTAAAAAGCCTTCAAATGGGAATTAAGAGAGCCTGGGTCCCAGATGCTTTGATACATTGCAGCTAACTTTCGTCTTTTAGGAAAATGGCGATTTAGACATCGTCAATGATACAGTTCCTCGCAGCATTGACAGATTCCCCAGTTGTAGCGTAAACTACTCTGAAATGAATATCTGCTGATTCAGCATATGTAAAGTTATTCGTTGTGTAAAGGCAAGTTTGCGACTGAAGGGCTCTCTCATTTCCTCACTGAGAGTCACGTGAATGCAGGTGGCGGAGTAAGAGTTGTAACACAGGTCCTGTCGTTGCATGATGTGTGCAAACATATAAGAAACATAACTCAAGGCCCTTCAGAACACATTGGACCCGGACATTTATGCTTTATTTATGTCAATACTATTAGTACGTGGACTAAACGAGATACATTTATGTGTTGTACGTATTGTTTTCTAATATCAAATTATTTGCACTTATTTACCTGCCACCCTGTATAAGTCACATTCAAATGATCTTTATACCAATATCGTTTGTTGTATATAGCTTCTACGAACTATTCTCACTAAAACTTATTTTCCTATAAACTTCATGTTAAACCGATAAATGTTTGCAGAAATGGTTTTATTTTACAGTTGTATACACAAGGGAGTAGAGGAGTCCAAATCAATATACGAGCATATAAATAGTGATCTGTATATGCTGGCATTAAAATTGCATAATATTTCCATATCGCGAGACAACTCAGTGGTGACAGAATTTTAAAACAGACGGAAGTATTGAAAAATTGATACTTATATCTTGGAAATGGCGATGTCACAGAAAGTTTGTTTGAGAGAAATGGTATTTTTAAAGATGTCTAGGCATTTGTAGCGTTAGTGGATGTGTATCTCGTGGTTTATCAGCTACAACAAATTGTATAAAATTCGTTCCGAACGAAGAGAAATTCACAGGCTATTCCCGCAAAATTAAACATATATTTTAAACAGAATCTTCAGAGCTATTTTAAGAAAATTAAAAATAGACAAACACTTTCAATGTATAAGTAGCATGGGGTGGGGAAATTACTTATAATCCTCATGTCGCGTTTTTTTTTTTTGTTTTTTTTTTTTTTTAAATATACAGAAGCTAAATTCCATGATTGGAATCCAACATTTCATTTTAACTACAATGTTCACACACAGGCGAGCTGCTCTATTTCTAAAACTGTTTCCTTTTCTCATTTTGTAAGCTTTGAAACATGTATTTTTGGTCAAACCTCAATAACAAAATGTTGAATGGAATGCAATGCTCCCTCTTCCTACGAGATACGTGAATGATAAAGAAAACAATGAGATGTAGCATCCTAGATTGGAGGTATATATACTCTTTGCTTCATTATGTATTACCATAGTAGGTACCTTTGTTTTATTATTGTTCATTAACACGAACAAGGAGAAGTCTAGGTGAACAGAAAAATAAACCAAGAAATAGCCAATGTATTAAAGCTGAAGAAACACTCTTCACTCCACTGAAACAAACGTGCACAAACATATTACAGATTGCTCATTTGAATGGATACGGTGTGTTTTATTGCAGCGACCAACTAGAGAATTACATGAATAAAAATTCAGACATTGCGTGAATCATTTTCACCTTCTGAAGACTCCTGATCTATAAACCAAACTTACTGACACTTCTTGAATGCCGCGTTATGAATTACTTTCTTAACATTATGGATTTGTAATCATCGACACCCATTTAGGGAGACTGGTAGTGAAATTTCAAATGTCTATATTTCTGTATAATTTTTTCTGAAATTGTTATCGTGATTTTAGTGCTGTTATATTAAAGTGAATAGCAAATTACATTCTAAATGGATAAACACTTTACAAGATATAAATTTTTTCACAAAGTATATGTGAATATTACAGACGGTCAAATCCCGTGCCACTCGCGCTCGTTACGCATAGGCCTCACCACTTCTCGAGAGTGTGGCAACGAGGAACTAGTGTTCACGAGCGAGGCAACTCGAGTATTCTCATAGCTCAGTCGCAGTAGTTTATAAGTAACGTAGAAGGCTTCAAAGTATTTTTATATTTCAAGCCGTTTGATTGCCAATATGCGAATCTTATTAAACCTGAAAATACTATATAGGATACTTAGACCTAAAACACGCTAAACTTTTTTTTTGTTAACCTCAGTAAAAAATGTATTAATGTTTTCTTCAATTCATTTGAATTACAATTTTTGTTTAACAATTCGTTTAGTTTTGTTTTGAGCATAACTGTGGGGTTAGCCAGGAAAAAATTAATCACGATTTTTATCTTGGTATAGAAATTATGTGTATGAAATATACGCCGACATTTTGCGATATTGAAAAATCTGTTTCTGCCTTCAGGAATATATTAAAAAAGAAAAGAGCATTTGGAAATGTTGCTAGTTGCATACAGCAACACTGCTGAAATACGAAATTTGTTTTACGTGAGTGCTATATATTAAAAATACATGTTGATTTTTTAAGTTAAAATATTCTAGCACTAGTATACTGTGTAATACATTGCCTTACAGTACATAGTAGTGTCGTCCACTTCTTTAAATAGGTAGGGAAATGTTTAAATCCCTAAAAAAAAAAAAAAAAAAAAAAAAAAAAAAAAAAAAAAAAAAAAAAAAAGCTAGCAACATCGTTCAAAGCTAGGAAAATTGTTTAAAAGATTAAAGAGGATAATAAAAGGCTAAAACTGCATTTATAAAAACCTAAAAATCCGGGTCCTAGAAATAACACAAAGTAACTCTTTGCTTAACAGAACATATATCCAAACGCGTTCACAATAAACGTTTGAATCAGCAATATAATTCGTTAATGACGCACCTATACTTTGTGTTGCTATGTACAAACATATTCAGATTACAGCCGAAAATAGAATTACTTCTTGCAGCATAAACGTCTTAGGAGCAGTAAAATATATAAACACTTATGCAATAATAGTGGAGACCACGTACACATATGTGTAGATTCTGTGATACCACATTTCGTTTTTAGCCCTTTCTCTAGCGTGGGGTTTTTAAACATCACTCTTATCCTCGTATGCTATTTAAATCTTAAATCATTTAAACAGATGAAACAATATAACTTGCCAGACTGATTATCTGAGTTTTCGCGCATTACACCGGAGTCTTCCTATTAACAAACTTAGGCTTGCGAGTAATCGAGACTCTTGTACGCTCGTTGATTAAGCTCTCTCCTGCCAGCTATGTGTTCAGCTGCATCTACTGGCTGCAAGAGGCGCGCTTAGCAGCAGCTAGAAACGAGCGAGATTGAAAGCTGACTTGACTGATTCTAGTACATATATTGCACAATCAAAATATTCCATACGCCTCAAAACCTCAAATTTGAGAAAATTGGTTGCCATTATCTGAATTAGAGCTTTGTAGCACACACAGAAACGTTATATGGCGATATTTCAATAACTTTAATTATTGAATTATTATGCAGTTTTAAAAGATTTAGAATCTTTAATCTCTAAAATTTAATTTTTCATAAAGATACCTTTGTTTTTAAAAATTACTATTGCTGTTGGGATGATATTTTCATGCATACTATTATAAGAGATACATTGTATGTTTTGAGAAATCTTAGTTGTATTTAGAAGAAAAAAACTGAGACACATAGAACATTTTGAAAGTGTAAAGATGTAGTTTTAAGAAAAACGCTTTTCATAAAATAGTAGGTATGCTAGGAAACAAGGTGGATTGTAGGATCACTAAATGGCTGTAGAAACCGAAGCAAGGGGAAGACAGCTAAATGTTGATTCTCTATATGCACCCTAAGTTTGCAACAACTATTTTCTATAAAAAATCAATTTTCGATATAAATTATTAAGTTAAAAAAATTAAGATATTTGGAGGTTACGAAAAGTAATAATTCTTCTACAGTAATTAGGGCTTGTACAAAAATATGATATGATAGAGCTATTTAGAGTAAAACCGAATGGTTTATGTAAATAATTTTACAAATGCTTCAAGTTGATGAATTTTATTAGAAGAATCATTTTAGACATTTATTATTTAAATAATATATAAGCCATAATTTAAATATAATGTATACACTATGCAATTTAAATCCTGGCAAAAATATCACTGTTTCTGTTAGTAATAACTGGTATAACTTTCGATAAAGTATCTTACATACCTACTGTAGATTTTTCAAATTTCACATATGTATCACCTTCTAGCATTCCGCCGTTGAATGATAATGGTACATTGGAAGCCACGAGTTAACTTACAGAAACCGATCTTATTTCCGATTGTCGTTGAAACTGTATATGCCCTCACCTAAATTATTAGATTTGTTTGTTTTTATAGTGTGTTGCGCCCGCTTTTACTACATATTGCATCGCATGCGATGACACTGTTGATACAGGAAATAAAGATGAAGCACCGGTGGATTGCGATGGCAGGGGAAACCGAAGAACTCGCCCCTGCGCCGCTTTGTCCGCCACAAATCCCACATGCTGTCGCCTGGGATCGAACCCAGGCCTTAGTGAAAGGCGAGGGTTTAAGCACTCTACCACAGCTCGACCTAAATAATCCGATCAGCTACTATTTAGTAAATAATTAATATTGGGTCCACTCTTGAACTTGAAGGCATTTCTATACTAATATTCAACTAGAATAGAAAACAGTAATTAATGGTGTGTGTTTTAAATTATAATTTTAATTTTTCTAGCCTACATGTCCAATGTACGTAGTGAATAGAGTAGGTATTGTATTCCACCCAAAAATTCGATACCGAGATTTCACCGGAAATATATTTTTTTTTAGGTCTTCTGTGTCCGAAAAAAGCATTTTTAGAAAAAGGTTCGTGGGTGTGTCTATGGACAGCATAGCTCAAAAACGAAAAGTCGGTTAAGTGCCCAACTTGGTATTTAAGTTTAGTATCTTCCAAGGATGCGACACGAAGATATTCAAGAAAATACGCCGAACCACAAATACCCTTTACAGGGAACATTTTTCGAAAATTTTGATTTTCTCAAAAATGGCTCTAACGGTTTTGATTAAAATGCCGTATATTAAAGACATTCACATTACAAATGAAATGTATATTTTGAATTTTCTGGCAATGCCGCTGAAGAGTTCTTTACTCTGGTGGAGTTTTACAGAATTTTGGATAACGCTTAAACCATAAGGGGCAGACAAAGACTTTTTCCACAGAAAATGTAGATCTCGTTAAAACATATAATTTGTGCCATGTATATTTTCATTGTAGAGCTGACCGTTTTCGAGATATTCATTTTTATTGGTTTCAATTTTAAACCAATTAACTTTACTCAAACGGGACCACGCAATGGAACCGAACTTCAAATGTTTCCCACAGCAACCAGCTTTTAAAAGATTTGAATATCGTTTTAGCCTAATGTGTTACCTTATTTCCCTTCTACTTACAATGTAGCAAGTAATAAGACCAATTCTGCTAGTGTTCGTCTAGATTAGCATGACGTTGATAAAAGAATAATCTTTTGTAAGGAAAATATGTTTGTGGAACATCTAGAGAAAGTTATGTGAATGGAGCATTTCAGATTTGTTTCAATATGTCTCAGTCACGCTTTTGCTCTAGGAAAACGATGGAAAAGTGGGTCGGTTTCTGTGACATGGAAAAATCCGTCATTAACGACTACTTATGTCATGCTACAAAACTTCTGATTAACATGTATTAACTAACATGTTTTAGGCCCTAGCTCAAAGAAATTGTAAATTAAACTATAAGGGAAAGGATTGCTGGATGAACTAGCTTTTCCGCCTAGGTCAAGATGAAGACAGTAAAGAGGGATGGGGACAAGCAGTGCTTATTTTCCTTCCATTTACGCAGTTACGTCAGCAAGGAGGTTGAGAGTTTGCTGGCATACGTATGAGGAGAGAACATTAGTGACAAGCAATTAATATTTATGCTTCATGGAAGCAAAGGGCCACACTTGAACCATTTCGTGCTCCTAAACCAAGGTCTTGAGACCTATGTGCAGCTATTAGACGCAGAATGCAATGGCCCGGGTTGGGTTTATTACGTGTTCATTGTAGAAATAGCGCTGTTTCAAAGCAACCCAAGCGGAAAATACACGAGTCATTTACGCTTTCCAAATTAAAGTGACACCCAAGTGATTAAAGTGATTTTCCAAAGTACTCAAGCTTGAGTTTTAATTTTTTGAATAGACATTGCTGCCAACAAAGGAAATATTCATGCCAAAATATATGTTTTCATTTTAAATATATTAATTTATTCGATGCATTAGTTAAATTAATATCTTCTCCTGTAAATATTGCGCTACATGTACCACTTCTGATAATTACATTCCCTAATACCTTTTCAACAAATGGTTTGATTCAAATTTTCCTGTAATGGATACTCTATTCTTAAAAAAATACTTACATTACAACGTGGAAAAGTCTGGAAACAAGACTCGTCATTGTACTGTTTATTTTTCATAAGTAATCTATGAACAATATCGAAATTCCAACCCGATATTTTTATGCATATTCTGCACTGCTTAGAGAAGCATTTTCAGATCTATTGTTTTTATTTTTGTGGGAAAAGATAGAGTTTGAATATGGGAAAATAAAAGTAAAATTGAAGTTGGGATAACTAAAAAGAAGTCTGACATAGAGAGTAGTTTAAATAGTACTACACTTTAAAACGACATCCAAAGTGAGGCAGTTATAATGATTGCGAGAAGATTTAAGAATTAATGAATAAGATAATATCAATAAATATATGTAGTATAGAAATAAGATATATTATCAGAGGATATTAGCGTAAGCTTAATTAACGAGAGACGAGATAGCTGAAACTGTATATGATCCATAAAAAAGAATTGTAGACAATAGGCGGGAGTTGCAGTGAAATGTATAAAATTATGTCTTTGAGCTAGAAAAGAAAATAACGTAAGCTTGAGGGGGTGCTGAGATTGTGAAAGTTACGGGAAAGCTATTGAGAGTGAGCACCCTAAGTTAAATAGTACGATAGTTTCTATTGGCTCATGAAAAGAGACGCTCCGGGAGCGGGAAAAACAAGCCAATTAGAGCATAGTTTTAATGCTTAGGCAGAACATGGTGTTCGATATATATACAAAATGAATCGCTGAAATGTATGTACGCGTATCACTTCCCAACGACAGCATCAAATTGAACAATTCTTTATTTTTTTTTTTTTTTTGTGTTCGTTATTGTCACGACAAGGTTTGTGGAAATGATAATCATTAAAAATGGTACGGGAAAGTATTTAAAATCTCAAAATATGAATAAAAGACATGCTAAATGAACGCACATCAGTTAATGGCCGCCAGATGGCTGTGGTACTGCTATATATTTATCCTTCCCTTCAATGTTAAGGCAACGCACCAGTTTATCAAGACATTGACGCAACGCAGCAGTGAAATTCAAATACATTTTTATGTATTAACTGTCCTTTCTTTACTCCTATCGTTTAAAATAAAGAAGCAAAGAAGCTTTTCTGACGGCTTATTTCATTTGCCACTAGAAGGCTAAAGTAATATTTTTCCCCATATCCAATGTTAAAGTAACGCAACTGTTTATCGAGATGAGATAATGCAGCAGTGAAATTCAAATATATTTTTATTTATTACTCCTGTCGTTTAAAATAAAGAAGCTTTCCTAGCGACGAATACCTAAAATACGCACTTATTATTTGCCACCAGATGGCCATAGTTCCGACTGCTCTATTTTTCGTCTTCAGTGCTAAGGGAATGCATCCGGTTATGGAGACAATGACGCAAGATAACTGTGTAAATCAAATATATTTCTTATGCATTAACCATCGTTCCCTTGGTCACAGCGTTTAAATAAAGAAATAAGTATATTTTTATTGTAATTCTTTGAAATGAACAAGTTATAAACAATGCATATAACCATTAACCCTTCTAGGAATTTGAAAGTAGCGGAGAAATAACGGGATCCGTTTTAAGTTTAACTTGCTATTGCAGATGTAGGTTATTTGACTTTTTTTTTTGTATTTTTTGTAGTGTTTAACGCCCGCTTTAACTACTTATGGCACCGCAGGCGGTATTTGACGTTACGTGGTACATGAGCTAGCTAAGGAACATGAAGCTACCCGCGTCACAATCACAGTACAGTTGCGGTGCTCTTAACACATTTGATCAAGTTATAATTTGGGTTAAATGGAGAAATTTAAAACACACAAAGCTATCATGAAATAAAAGCTTATCAATTGCCCAAGCAGATCTACTTGCTCTTTAGTTACGTCATTGTTAGCCTTAGAAATGGCTGTTTTGACATAGAGGAAAATAAAGAGAAAACATCATTGGAAAACATTAGGAATAAAGGAAAGAAAGAGATTCGGAAGAAGCATAAATGTTAATCTGTGACTTTTTCCTTACTGTAATTCATTACCTATGCCAGCGTATACCCGCCAAACTATGGATGCGCTACCATCACTTTTTTTGGTAGTGTTTAACGACCGCTTTAACTACTTTGGCACCGCAGGCACGACTCTGATGATACATGAATGAAGATGGAGCACCGGTGGAATGCGATGGCGGGGGAAACCGGAGAACCCGGTTTCGCAATACTAACTATATATGCTACATTGCGCAGATCATTGCGCTTTTCAGATGCAAAGGCATTATTAGACATTGGCAAAGGGAAAATTCATGTTGACACTTCTACTGACCTCATTTCGTTTCCATCAAAATGTTGATAGAGCGAACGAGCCATTTTAGCAGCCTCTAATAAGAATGTAGATTATTTGAATATAAAAATTCAGGTTAAAATTGATGGACAAATGCATTCATTTAAGTCGATCGATTCCATTACCAATCTAAATGAAGTCGTCAGTTATCTTACTGAATTCCTAAATTCATTGGATTTACCATGAATACCGACACACAATTTACAGCTCAAGGTTGACTCGGTGATAATTATGCTACGCAATCTCAATCAGCCAAATTATGCAGCGGAGCAAAACTCACTGCTAAAAAAATTATGAAAAATTTGATTTAAGCTTCTATAACATAGGAAAGCTCAAAGGCGAGGCTATACTTATTCCAAGAATACCACTAATGTCAACCGACTTTCCTTTTGAATTTAAGCGTGTTGCTTCCGGCGCGCCTTGTATTCCCAAGGTCAATCGTTAGAAGTGTGTGGAATATACCTTCAGTTGTCATGTTTTTCGCATGCATAGGTGTACTTTGCGTGCTCGGGAGTCGGCAAAACATCGCCGCTGTTTGTTTTCTCTCCGGAAGCAAAATTGTACATTACAATAAAGTATTGTGAAATTATGTATTTGTAATTTTAATTGGTTACACCAGCCGTGCGAAGCCGGGGCGGGCAGCTAGTGTATATATATATACACATTTTCTATAGAGACGCAAGTTCTCACTCAGTTCCTCCTCATTTATGGCACAAGTCAGTTCGTTCTTGTTTACTATACAAATCATTTATTCCACATTTATGGCACAAGTCAGTTCGTTCTTGTTTACTATACAAATCAGTTATTCCACATTTATAGCTGAAGTCAGTTCGTCCTTATTTACAATACAAATCAGTTCCTCCTCATTTATGGCACAAGTCAGTTCGTTCTTGTTTACTATACAAATCAGTTATTCCACATTTATGGCACAAGTCAGTTCGTCCTTATTTACTATACAAATCAGTTCCTCCTCATTTATGGCACAAGTCAGTTCGTTCTTGTTTACTATACAAATCAGTTCCTCCTCATTTATGGCACAAGTCAGTTCGTTCTTGTTTACTATACAAATCAGTTATTCCACATTTATGGCACAAGTCAGTTCGTTCTTGTTTACTATACAAATCAGTTCCTCCTCATTTATGGCACAAGTCAGTTCGTTCTTGTTTACTATACAAATCAGTTATTCCACATTTATGGCACAAGTCAGTTCGTCCTCATTTACTGTATAAGTGAGTTCGTTAGAAGTGTAGACATTTATTCTCCACAGTACTTCAGTCCAACACATTATTTACATAAGAAATGTGATACGTGAAATCTAAGTTTCCTTTGTAAGTTAACACATATAATAACAGTTTCAGCTAGAATCTCAGAGAACTATAAATTGTATGTAAGCTCGTGATAAACGTGTAAATAAAGTGTTCAAACTGAAGCTACAATGCGCTATTTCTGAAACAGTCCCTTTTAGCGCTCTCGCCGTATTAAGAGATACTTGCTCGACCAAAGAACACAACTAGCCAGCGAAAATACGAATAATATATCAAAACGATAATTAATAATAAAAATTATATTATCAGAGAAAACGAGGAGTAGGTGTGATTTTACAAATTCGTGTGTTACTTCTGCCATAGGAGAGTCAAATATTTCATGTATATACTTTAAAGTACGGTGTAGATTTTGCACCAATAATCGCCAATTTGTACCAACATTTCTAAAAAAACAAACAAACAAGGCAAAAACAAAAACAAAACTTCTGTGTCCACTTAAAAGAAAAAAACTCTCAAAAATCAAGCTTCCTTTCTTTTGAGTTAAACGCCAAGAAGGTGCTTTTTGCTATTTAGTGCATCCAACATTTACATCTCTAACCTGTAAATATCAAATATATTTCGCTCTTGTTAAATGCTTATTTATTAAACTCTTGCACCGATGGCTATATATTTTATTACACTTTACTGTTGCAGTAAGGATTTTATTAATTCATTTTAAAGGCTGGTCTAGGACTCAAGTAACATAAAGTAAAGTTCAATATGAGAACATGCTGCTTGATAGCACTTAGTTCAGATCATCCGTTTGGGTTATGGTGGATTAGGTGGTCCATATAGATAATCCTTTCGAATTATTATAAGCAGTTGTTAAATTTAAATTTAAGCATATATTTATTGGAGACAACGCTAGTATTACTCAAAGATTTACGTAGATTTATATCACGTAAAGAACTTCAGGCCTAATAAAGAGGCCACTGCGCCAAACTAAACGGTCTTTTACGCCCAATGTAGAATGAGACGCTGTTAAGGAAAGTCCCTAAGACCTTAAATATCATTCAATTTATATTTACGTAAAGAAAAACACAAATACAATAATTTAGTATATAGGAGTTAATACTACTGACGATGAGCAAATGGCCGCCAATATGACCTTCCATTTAATGGCGGTGTATAACTGGATCAATAAAAAAGATACTTTAATGTTACAATAACGATGATAACGCTTAAATTTAGCTCATACAATGTATAAAGTGCTGTATAGTGATCGTAAAGCTATTCCTTTTATTCTCAATAATAAAGTTCTGGGTTCTTTTTCTGGAGCCTACCACTCTGACGACGGCTTGTTTTGTGGTTTTCCCTTATTGGCAAGGCAACAAATGCTAGCGTGATTTCGTTTTCTTCAGTTGCTTACATTTTTTTTTTTTTTCCTCTTTCGTGTTCCAGGTATGCTTAAGGGTTGTGCAAATGAAATAGCTTGGTTAGAACAGATGACTCAGCTGCTTGTTTGTTGGAAGATTTTTTAGCCCAACCAGATGGCAGTCTTCTCTGAGCCGCCTCAAATGGGTCAATTTCTCCCCGGCTCCGTCAGAGGAAAGTCCTCCGGTATGACAGATCATCAAGCTTGGAGTCGTTAAGGAACATATGAGTGTGCAAGTGTCTTGAGTTTGAGCCTGTGTGAGCGAGTGTGAGTATGAAAGTACGTGTATGTATTTGTGCGAACGTGTGTGAATCTGAGTCAGCGTGTGTGAGTGTGCGTGTGTGAATGAGAATGTGAACGTGTGGAGTGTGAGCGAGTGTATATGAGCGAGTATGCGTGAGTGAGCCAATGTATGTATCAGAGAAAGAGAACGTGAGTGCGTGTAGGTGAAAGAGTGTGTGTGTATGTGCGTGTATCTGTGTGAGTGTATGTGGATGACAGTGGGAGCATGTGTGAGTGTGTATGTGTGAGTGGGTACAAGTAAGCGTGAGTATGAATGTGAACGTGTGTGAGTGCGCGAGTGTGTGTGACAGAGTCAGTGTATGTGAGTGTGAGTGACTGTGAGCGTGATTGGGATGGTGGTGCGTGTGTGAGTGCGCGAGTGTGTGTGACAGAGTCAGTGTATGTGAGTGACTGTGAGCGTGATTGGGATGGTGCGTGTGTGAGTGCGCGAGTGTGTGTGACAGAGTCAGTGTATGTGAGTGACTGTGAGCGTGATTGGGATGGTGGTGCGTGTGTGAGTGCGCGAGTGTGTGTGACAGAGTCAGTGTATGTGAGTGACTGTGAGCGTGATTGGGATGGTGCGTGTGTGAGTGCGCGAGTGTGTGACAGAGTCAGTGTATGTGAGTGACTGTGAGCGTGATTGGGATGGTGCGTGTGTGAGTGCGCGAGTGTGTGTGACAGAGTCAGTGTATGTGAGTGACTATGAGCGTGATTGGGATGGTGCGTGTGTGAGTGCGCGAGTGTGTGTGACAGAGTCAGTGTATGTGAGTGACTGTGAGCGTGATTGGGATGGTGCGTGTGTGAGTGCGCGAGTGTGTGTGACAGAGTCAGTGTATGTGAGTGACTGTGAGCGTGATTGGGATGGTGCGTGTGTGAGTGCGCGAGTGTGTGACAGAGTCAGTGTATGTGAGTGACTGTGAGCGTGATTGGGATGGTGCGTGTGTGAGTGCGCGAGTGTGTGTGACAGAGTCAGTGTATGTGAGTGACTATGAGCGTGATTGGGATGGTGCGTGTGTGAGTGCGCGAGTGTGTGTGACAGAGTCAGTGTATGTGAGTGACTGTGAGCGTGATTGGGATGGTGCGTGTGTTCGTGTGTGTGTTCGTGTGTGTAGTGTCATGCACTTTACTTAAGGTTTAATATGTATTAGCATCACTTAAATTACACGCCTGGTTATTCATTTTCATGTCACTATGTATATGCATACATTACATATAGAGAGAAATGGAGAGAGATTGGAGTTGGAGAGAAAGGGAGAGGTGGGAAGAGAGGGAGAAGTAGAACATTATGGATGGAGTGAAAAGCAAAGAGATAAGTGGAGAGAAGGAGAATGAAAGAGAAACAATTACTTATGTCGATCAACAGCGCTACAGAAGTAGTGGTTTCTGGCACTTTATTAGGAATTTACATTACAAGGATTCAAAGTCAGGTTTTACGGATGAGTGGATATGCTACCAACCCAAATCTGCCATATTTCATCACATGTTCTGTCGAATTTATTTATTTTTAACAAAGTTTGAGGCATATCATACTGAAGTTGGTAAGCGCACTAATGAGATTGCGGTAGCATCTATGCAGGAACAGACAGAAAAGCAGAATAATGTACCTTTAAAGCGTGATTAAATAATTGAGAAGTAAATAAGGAAGGTTAGTCCATATACTTTCTATTGCGAGTGAATTTGGAGTGAATAAACATGAGTTCCATCGTTTACTTGTAAAATTAATAATTAAGTATACTAAGGTTAACTGGTACATTTGGCGTGTGTGTGTGTTTAAACATTCCATATTAAGGCCATTATAAGACCTTGAGGTACTGAAAGTCATAACTGTATGCCATTATATATTAAGTAATAATTGATCTTACTTTTTTCACTTGTTTTAAAGTTGTATTCTGTAGTCTGAGGAAGTACGTAAATTAAGGTGAATGCAAACAGTAAGCTAATACACACCTTTCTGTGCTCCCCATCCGGAAACGGTGCACCAGGATCCTGTGTTGCTCTTTGACTGTAGTTCCGGTAGACAGATAGGCTGCACATAAGAGTTGAAGTTGATGCCCTTTTCACTTGAGCTTTGCACCTTTATCAGCCCTATATCATTGCTATAAGGTCCGACTGCAAAAGATAGGATTAATGACATTACTTTCTCTACAGTTTATAAACAACGCCGCAGTCTATGACAACACATTTATCAATAGCTGACTACGTAATGTGCCATCCTTATTAGTTATGTTAAACGAGTTGCATTTGATAGGTAGGTATAATCTCGCAGAAGATGTTGCGGCTACACTACTCACGCAATACTGAACCATACACTTGCACTAACAGATGCATGCAGCCAAGTAACTGAAAGGGGCTCTGCTTGACAATACTTGGATAAGGAGTCGGTAATTCGCAGCAATAGGTCCAGCATACATCCTGGTAACGGAGAAGGATATGTGTGACAATGCTTGACCAAAAATCGGTAAGCTACATATTCCCTGGACAACACATTGGTTATTTTCGTAATTACAACTACACGAAGCTTTGGAACAGAAAAGAATGCTGATTAACAATACTTGAACAAGAACTCACTTACTCACATAGCTGCATATACAGGTACAACATAATAACTGAAGAGTAATCTGACAGATGTTGCTCGAGCAATACTCAATACATTTCTCATCTACATAACTATATAGTCTAGTGACAGAAGAGGAATAGTGTAATAATATTCAGGAAGTCTCAACCAGTCTCGCACCGAAAAACATATGACCTCTAGTATCTCTAGTAGCTCAACAGGAGTCTTCCAGCTAAGTATTCAACAATAATAGGTCTAGCTCCTATAGATACATAGCCTAGTAACAGAAGAAAAATATGACAGATGAATTTCTGTCAAGACACGGTCGTCTTGCACATACAGATACAAACAGTGTAGTAACAAAAGAGAAGTTGAGCAGTCTTGCACTTAAAAAAAATACAGTCCAGCAACAAAAGAGAAGCCTGGGAAAGAGTGTTCCGGATAGGATCGACCGGTCTTGTACCGATATATACATACAGCCTAATAACAAAAGAGAAGTTTGACAGATTGCGTTCGAGCAAAATTCAACCGACTTTGCAACTGCATACACATACAGTCTAAAACAACAGAGAGAAGCTTGGGAGATAGAGTTAGGGCAATATTCAACCGGTCTTGCACCTACACATACATACAATCTAGTAACAAAAGAGAAGTTTGGCAGATAGTGTTCGGGCAAGTCTCGGCCTCCCTCGCATCTACGGATACGCACAATGTAGTAGCAAAAGAGAAGTTGGCAGATAGTATGCGGGCAAGACTCGGCCGGCCTCGCACCTACAGATACGCACAGTGAGAGAGAGAAGTTTGGCAGATAGTGTTCGGGAAATCCTCCACCGGTCTTGCACCTACAGATACCACTGTAGTAACAAAAGAGAAGTTTGGCAGATAGTGTTCGGGCAAGGCTGGAAATATCCACCAAATCATTTTCATATATTTTGTCAATTCAAAATCTTCTCGGGCTTCTAGCCAGGTAAAAACTTGGCTTGACACCAACGTTTCGAAGAAGTGCATCTTCCTCGTCTTCAGGGTGAACTGATGGTTTGAGCTTGCAGAGACTGGTATTTATAAGAGCTGGGATGAACCAATCAGATGTTAGCTTCATCCCAGCTCTTATAAATACCAGTCTCCGCAAGCTCAAACCATCAGTTCACCCTGAAGACGAGGAAGATGCACTTCTTCGAAACGTTGGTGTCAAGCCAAGTTTTTACCTGGCTAGAAGCCCGAGAAGATTTTGAATTAACACGTCGCCAGGAAAGCTTCAGTTCTTATATATTTTGTCGCTTAGATTATATCCTTATTTGAATCATTGATGACATGAACAAACTAAGTCCAATTTTGGTGAACAATGGGTTAAGCTCAGAATTATGTCTTTGAATATAGCCGTACATAAAAATAACCAAAGTAAGATTTCTCACCAAGCAAACTGAGGTAAGTATTTTGAGCTGGGTGCGGAACTATCCAAAGTCCAGGAATTTGGTGGGTTTTCTTCTCAAGTAATGGTACTGAGTAATGTATAGTACTTTTGTATACAATAAAGTGATATGTTGATGTTAACATTCGCGATAAAATGGAGGAAGAGGATTTTGGCAATATTTATGTGAAGAAAAGTGAAATATTCTTCGGAATATTGAAGAAATGTTATAAAGAATTCACGATTGAGAAGTGGCAAAACAGTTTCGATAAAGGTGACAGTTGAATACTGAAAGTGTTGACGATACTGATTTAGTACTATTGCACAAGAGAATCGAAATTTTCATTAACACACATTTCCGAACATGGAAAGTAAGACTGACCAGGACTTACTGCTGCAAGGACGGATCATAGCCAGTGATGTAAAAGGGCGCTACCCAAGACATGAGAAGGGTTGCAGGCTTGAAAACTGTTTACCTACTTTGTCCGTCCTAGTTGCAGACAAACGATTTGAGATGTGTAGGAAAGCTTTTCTAAATATTTATGCAGCAGGTAACTCATGAGACAGCTAAACGGATTCGCAAACTGTTGTGATGTGGGCAGACACCGAAAGATTGGAGCCGAAAATCTAAGAGTGTTAATGGTATGCCAATACAAGAAATTACAGATCACATTGGATCATTCTCCATCAAAGAAATTCATTGTAGCAGTCACTCATGCACCACCTAGACAATGCAACTGTGTGTTAAAAAGGAAAATGCATATTTTTATTTTTAAGCATAAAAATCGCCAGTAAAATCCGACCGCTATTATAAGGTTTTTCGTGACGAACGATTATGTCAAAAACACCTATTTAGTTTGTAAAGACAGCAGCATTAACATATTAATACATTACTCCTTCTATACATATTAATTGGCAAAGGCAATCAAAGTGTTGTATTGTTGCCCTGCAAGAAACATAAGAACAATGTATGTATCCTGAATAAGTATAGTCAATTTGTTTTTGTATTTCTTGAAGAATTGTTGTCTAAAACTGCAGTGATTGCAAAAACAACCAAAACCCGTAGCATAAAACATTTTGCAACAAAAGCAGTATAGCAGTTTGATGTAAGATGTGATCAACAAACTTATTGATTGCCACTTAATCCTCAGTTTAATTTTCATCTTAATATAACAACCCATGTAGTGTTTATATTGCCTTTCGTAGATGTCATAAAATTAATCCAATATGACTTGGGTTGTTCTTGAAACCAGCGATTCATTTGCTTTCAAGGCTTTCAAAGGTTCGAAGAGTATTGGAAAAAATTTGGCACAAACGTTTGTAAAGTGTGACAACTCTTGGCAAGTCCTGTAAAGTGGTGAATTTGACAACAACAAAAAACTGAGCTATACAAAGAGCTTAACAATTATTTTCTTGGCCACTGTGTTGTAAGGTGAGGTAATTGGCTCGGTATAGCGAGTGGTGTCTCAAACGCTGGCTCAGAGTACTCTAGGAAGGGGACAGTGCGTAAGCATAAATAAACAATTACTGAGAACTCAGTACAGCAGAGATACAACACAGATGAACTGGGTGTTTGTTCTCTGCGTTACTTGTGGAACTCATCTACAAGAACTATGGAATTATTTTATGTTTTAAATCGTAGTATTCCTCTTCAGATTATTGGCCTACTTTACATTATATACTTGTGCTTCCCACAAATAACTGTTTGAAAGTTTGAGGATATATTATATAAAATAACACTAATTCAAGTGTACGTTTTGAAATCTTAAGATAACTTTAAAATCGAGTTAAGTACCTTTTCTGAACTCGGGATGAATCACAAAGTTTTCAACTTTGAAGCTCTGCTCATGTGTGTCTCTGATCTGTAGATGATATTCTCCTACCACAACACGAAGCAGATCAGGAGATGCATCTGCTGACTCTAGGCAATGTGCCGCTGTCAGTACAAGTCGGGATCCGACAACAGCTCCTCCACAATGATGCTCCCACCGACGGTGCGTAGCACGGTATTGCTTTAACTCCACCTGTATCCAAAATCATTAACATTGTTACCACCTATACACAAGGGATATCTTAAAGATAACAAAAGAAAATGGTTAACGTTTAATAGCTTTAAAACTGCTAGGCCAGTTAGTACGCAGTTGGTGTTGAGTAACGCCATGACCAAAATGGCATCTCAATGAGAGGAACGATAGTCAAACCCTGTTGTTAGTGCTAGAAACTCTACTATTACTGCCTCAAACATTGAAGCACTCTTACAGATTAATGATCTGTAAACACAGAGAAATGAAAAGCACCGCCGAGGATCGGTAATGTAAATGGGATAGGCTATTTCCTACACCATAAAGTGAAACCATAATATGCTAAGTTGAAAATAACATCGTGTGATTTTGAAGAGTTATTTCGTTTCCCAACAGAAAAATACCACATTCATATGACAGTAGAAACGAAGTAGTCGTATTTGTTTACTTTCGAATCACAATAGCTACAATACAGAACGCTACTCGCTGCAGTACAACCCCAACGTTACTCCCTGCACCTGAAGAAATGTTTAGCATATTTTGTGATATTTATTTTTACACATAATTATCTCTGTGATCGAATTTTATTTTTTATTTTCTGCCGTTCAGTCCTCAACATTTTCTTTGTGTCAGAAAATCTTATAATTTTCACTCTCCTATGCCAGTTGATTCGAAAATAAAGTAGAAAAGATATTACCGAACTTTTCAGGCAAAATGCGTATTGGCTTCTATTGAGCTAATCCGGTAGAATATATAACTGTCGAAAGCACATGTTTAGGATACATGCTTCACTTTTGTACTGGTTGGAGTTTATCACAAGAAAATGTCAAATGCAAATCATTTTTAATATTGCGCTGTTACTTGGAAGAAAGCATTGTTTGCATTACTTCGCGACGAGCACTTAAACATAAAACCTGATAGGAAAACAAGGTTTTAACATTTATAAGACCAGCAATGTATGCTAGGCCTAAAATAACACCCTAAAAGTATGCTTGCGGGAGAAGTACGTAAAGAGCCAACTTCTGACGAGTTATTTTATTTCTCTAATTGCATTCACATGGCAGTAGTTAGGATATTGTCATATTTGGACTTACTTTCGTATCGCGGCAGCATCATATAAACGTTATATCCTGTAATACAGAACTAAACTTTCATCGTGAAGAAATGTTTGCCATATTTTTTAATATTTCTTTTTCCGCAAAATTATCGTTGAAATGAAGCTTTTTATTTAACTTCTGCCATTGAACCCTCGAAATTTAGGACTGGATCATAAACTCTTATAATCTATCTCTTTCACTCCCCTCTAACAGCTGATGATAAAGTAAAGAATTGATAGCAAAATTCAGTAGAAAAGCACAGTGGATTCTTTCGAGTTAAATGGCAGACATTACAAATGTGAAACGGGCATATTTAGCTTGCACCAATATCTACACACCCCATTTCAGTATGATTTGATAATATTATATAAATATGTGTTCTACTAATTAATAATGCTGCAGGCAGCACTTTCTTGTTGTTTGAGCATACTAAAGTATGCTAGCTTTCAGCTCATGGAAAAACATATTGTGGCCATGCGGCTTTTGGGATATCACATGGTAAAATATTTTTGGTCTATAATTACAAAAATGTATTAATGTAATAATGAAATATACGGCACTTGCTTATTGTTTGAGCAACATTTTACTGTGCTAGCTTTTAGTTTATGCTCATACATAATACGGCCATGTTACTCTCGATTTCTTTTGAATCATGGTTACAAATACACTTCCTTTTACAACTGGATTATACCTACAGTAAAACACAGTAACAAAAACTGCTGTGTTTCATACGATCGCGCTGGGAACGTAGAAATCAAAACACGCATCCGAATTATTCGAATTTACTATTAGTCATTTCTGGTGCTTAAGGGATTGTGGAAGTGAAATTTCAAATGTCTATATTCCTGTATAGATTTTTCTGAACGTTTGACTGTATTGCATTTTTGTTATGTTAATGTGAATTCCAAATTTAATTGAATTTGGATAAATACTGTTTATTACATTGATGTTATCATGTAAATATATTGCATAATAAACATTTCACATGTACCTCAAAATTGGAGAAAATTTTTTGGCCTTTCTGCGTTAGAGCTCTGAGTCACACCCAAAAACTTAAAACGGGGATATTTCAATAACTTTGGTCACTGAATTATTATAATTAAAAAAAAAACTTAGACATTTTGATCTATAAAATTAATAATTTTTCACAAAAATATACTTTTTGAGAAATTACTATTGGTGTTAGGATAATTTTGTTCTTATCAATATTACAATACTAATTTCTGTACATTCTTTGTTGCATTTAAACAAAAACTATGATGGGTGGAACATTTTGTGAAAGTGTAGTTTTGAGAAAAACTATGTGTAATGAAGAGTATTCTAGGAAACAAGTGTATTGTTTGTACGATCGTTGAATGATTGTAGAGCCTTAAGAAAGAGAAGAACAGCTAAATGTTGATTCCCTATATATGCCGAAATCTTAGAACTGCTATTTGTAATAAAATAAAATGTTCGATGTTTTGACCAATTGTAGTAAAATACTTCTCTCCTTTATCAATGTGGAAGACCACAACTGCCACCATAACCAGCACAGCTACAGAATACTGCTAAAGTTGTTCAGGACTCGTTGCTGTCCTAAGAATATCGTAACTGTTCTTAGCCACAAAGTTGCAGAACAGTTCCAATTGAGTCATTCAAGTGGTATTTAACTGCTCGATATCTTACTCTAAGGAAGTTAAGGCTACCAGTTAAGACTAAAAAGTTAATAAATGCATTAAAGACAAGTGCTCAGTAGGTACAGCTATGAACAGATGTAGAAAAGCGGCAGTTTAAGTTGAAGTCAGTGTAGTATATTGTATCGGATAAATAGAGCGTAATGTCCACAGCATATCTGGAGATTCATACCGTAAGGTTTCGAAAATTGGTAATCCCGTACTTAATTCGTTTAGATACGAAACTTGACAGTACCTGTATTTCAGTACCTTTACATGATAGATGTAGGCACTAACCGATATTAACAAGGGAATCCTACTACTGCCAACAAAAAAATCTACAGTATTAATCACTGAAAATGGTTAGGAGCTTACACCCCAGTTCAGTAGTCAACCGAAAGGTTCTTCTTATTGTTAGTGCCGTATAACTGTCTATCACTCACATTCTATTTCTCAACATTTATACTACACCAGAGAAATACAGAGGCACAAAGGTTGGTCGGATTAGAAAGTTAGTAATGCAAATATGGATATTTTTATGGAGGGATGTGCACGTTGGAAATATGATGAAACCGACAGCATCGTCTCATCTTGACTGCACTTTCGCAGCTATTTGAGCAAGTTAATTTCCTGCGTTTATACGAGTTGCTGGATATTCATACCTTGACAGAAAAAGCTCACAGTAATCGTTTCGTTCCATACCTGCCAAGGATATGCTCCATAAGGCGCAATGGATCCTCCCACGATTTTTGCTAGAAGCTGCCCTGCTCTGGCGGGTTCGTGTGTCACGTTTCTGTTTCCACACATAGGACTAGAATTCAGGGGAAATTTTGGGTAGCCTCCACTCCTTGCTATTCTCGACACACCTGAAAATAGATATTTATCAGTACTGGGCTTATTTCCAGTGTAAGTTTCAGCTTAAGTAATTAATTTCTTTGAAGTAAAATTGCTTTCACAGCTAATTTTCACTATTTATCCGTCTCCTTACAGATGTTTCTATCAGTATTATTCAATAAACTTGTTACTGTACTTAAAATTCCAAATAAATGTTTACAGTACAAGATTCCATCATCTTTACATATTGGCTATGGTACATATGCATTCTCAAAAGAGGTTTCCAAAATTCCAATACTGCTGTTCATAAAGCTAGGTAATTTACTGAAGATACCTGTGTGCGTATGTGTGTGCGTGTGTGTTCGAGTGTGTGTGTGTGTCCGTGTGTGAAGACACAAGACAAAAATCCATAGTTTATCTGTGTTTTACTTAGATGCAAGAAAGTATGCCTAAAACAATGTCCTCATATCTAATTTTCAAAATTGAAGGCAAAAAGAACGCAAGAAGGAAAGAAAGACAGAAAGAAAGAAGGGAGGAAAGAAAGAGTGCTAAACCATTAAGAATATCCCCTATTGACTAACTTCATCACAAACAGAAATAATCTAACCACCCATGTTGTTGAAATTGCTTTGCATCTCCAGGAAGCGACATTACACGCCTTGCTTCCTCAGAGATACTGCGATATGACGGATGCTACTGCAGTTTTCCAATGGATCTACTTCAGAACAATTTGAGAGCTGTCTATTGTTCCAAGAATCCGCAAGAGGAGCGATCTACGTCTTGAGTAATATAATTACCTATTATGAACATATGAAAACATCTTTGCAATAAATAAAGAGAAAAAGAAATGTTCTTCCTTTGCACACTTTTTCACAAATACTTACGCTGATATACACTATTGGAAAAAGCTCGGCTTTCCTCAATGTGTGTGGCTTTTACTGTCGTGCAAACGATCGCCCATACTGTAGGAAATATGAATAAAGATACCATGGTGCTAAATCTTCAAAACTGGTCCCTTTTTCATGAATTTGCAGATTTCTGAAAAAAATAATTACAATCAACCATTATACTGAGTTTTATTATAATTAGTTGTATAACTTATTTTTATCGTTGTAAATGTTTCTCAAAACATTACAGTTATATTTTTCCTTCATTGCAGTCCTCAACCGAGGAAAGTAAAAGAGAAATAAATATTTATATTATGCTCTAGTCTGTTATTTTATTTGTGAAAGTCAACCCCACCATTGGTCCAACGTTGTTCGCTATAGAAGGGAATGCCGTAGGCTTACTTGCTTTATTTAAATGCCAATAAGAAGCCCCTGAATATCAACGGTAAATGAAATTCCTACATAGTATAGTTTTTCGATAAGTAAATAATGATTTCTGGTGTTTAAAGTTTCAAAACTGCAATTAAATGCAAGTTATCAGAAGGGTGCTTATTTACCAACAAGCTGTGAATACATTGAAGCTAGTATGACATTTTTATGTATATTTCTTAGGATTCGTCAGAACAAACGAATTAAAAAAAACAGGGCCAAATATTAGATATCAAATATATGGGGATATTTAGATTTAAGACATTAGAGTAAAATTAACGTTTTAACACATATTTTTATTTTATGATAATGTTTTCAGAGTTTAAATTTTAAAAATATATGTGAATTAAATATGAAGCACACATATTGTTTTTCTAAAGAATAAACGTAAATCTATATAAACCGTTACTACTTTTAAGACATAGATCTTAAGCGAAAAAAACTATAGTTCTCCGTTTTATATACTTACTTTCCTTACTGAATTTTTTGAAGATATTGAACTCCTCGATAAAATCATTGATCAGTTCACAGCTAGGCCCAAACCCTAGAAAGAAAACAAAAAATATTATGATCAAACATAGACATTCTTAATTTGTTGACTTCAAGTTGTCTGCACTCGTATCATTATACCCAAAGTTTAATGAAACAACAGTGCAGGTAGATGCTATCTGCAAACGCCAATTTACTATGAGGGATACCACCACATAAAGTCTAAAAAGATTTCAACTTCATATGTTTTCACCGTGGCCTTAATACTTATAAATTCCTATGCCTGTGTTATGTTGTATTTGGAATATGTTACATTTGGAAAGGCATTCATACTATCATTTGCTTCACAATATAAAGGGTGTACATGATTATGGCTCATACCTTGTATTTTTAGGTATGTTTAAGGAACGCTGGGATTTTTCTATATTTCTGATAAGGTTTTTCTTAACATTTTACTAGGATTGCATTGCTGTTATGAATACAAACACCAATTTCCTTACAAATTTGATAAATGCTTTACAAGATATAAACTATTTCATAAATTTTGTTATGTAAATGTATTGCATAATCAAAATGCACCAAGCGCCACAAAATTTGATAAAATTAGTTATCAAGCTTTGAATTTGAGTCTTAAGCAACATACAGCTACTTTTCGCGTTTATATTTCAATAAATATAATTACTTAATTAGTATAGCTTTCTTTAAACGTACGGACATTTATTCTCTACTATTAATAAATTGTTCACAAAAATATTCTTTTGAAACATTGCTATTGGTGTTAGGGTAATTTTGACTCTTGTAATATTACAATGGATACTTCTGGACATTCTGTGAAATGTTAGTTGTAGTTGAACAAACATTGAGACGCATGGAACATTTTGAAAGTTTTGGGAAAAACGTATTATAAAATACTATGATAGGAAACAGGTGTACGGTACGATCTTTAAATGGCCGTAGAGTCCGAAGCAAGAGTGATACAGCTAAATATTGATTCTATATGGATGCCAAGTAGTAGCAGCAGTAATAGTAGTAGTAGTAGTAGTAGTAGTAGTAGTAGTAGTAGTAGTAGTAGTAGTAGTAGTAGTAGTAGTAGTAGTAGTAGTAGTAGCAGCAGCAGCAGCAGCAGCAGCAGCAGTAGTAGCAGCAGCAGCAGTAGTAGTAGTAGTAGTAGTAGTAGTAGTAGTAGTAGTAGTAGTAGTAGTAGTAGTAGTAGTAGTAGTAGTAATAGTATTAAGTAGTGGTGGTGGCGGCGGCGGTGGCGATAGCAGTAGTAGTAGTAGTAGTAGTAGTAGTAGTAGTAGTAGTAGTAGTAGTAGTAGTAGTAGTAGTAGTAGTAGTAGTAGTAGTAGTAAGTAGTGCTGGAGGCGGTGGCGGTGGTGGTAGCCGTGGCGGTAGCAGTAGTAATAGTAGTGGCAGTAGTAGTAAATAGTAGTAGTGGTAATGGTGGTGGCGGCGGCGGTGGCGGTAGCAGTAGTAGTAGTAGCAGCAGCAGTAGTAGTAGTAGTAGTAGTAGTAGCAGCAGCAGCAGCAGCAGCAGTAGTAGTAGTGGTAGTAGTAGTAGTAGTAGTTGCAGCAGCATCAGCAGTAGTGGTAGTAGTAGTAGCAGTGGTAGTAGTCGTAGTAGTAGTAGTAGTAGTAGTAATAGAGTAGTAGTGTGAGTGTGCCGGAGGGGATTCCACACGTCAGCCATTATTGACTATTTGTACGTCAGACCCCAGGAGGAGAGGATGAGTTAATTACAGCGGGCAGCCGGAACCGGACGGCAGGAGGAATCCACAGTGGCGGGTTTCTAAAAGTTTCCAAGTAGTTCTTTATATTGACGCTGGGAACACTGGGAGTCCACGCCTCAGGTCTGACCAAACGCTTTGAGTTTACAGACGAATTCAAACGCCATCCTGCCGCCGAGATCTGAATTTCCAAGGAGCAGTAATCTTCACGAGAAGGCGCCACCATGACAGACCTCCCTGGCAGTTACAACCCGAAAGAGATCGATTGGATGAAATGAAGATGAAATGAAGGGACAGGAATTTCGGGGATTGAATAAACCTCCCCAGCATTCGCCTTGTGACCCGGGAAAAAAACCCGAAAGAACCCATGGGTCAGAAAGGTCAGCCGCGGAGAACCGAACCCACGATCTTCGGATTGCCAGTGCCAGACGAAACGTGTGAGCCACCTTGCTCGGTGTGGATGTTCAAAGTTTCCAATAATTTTTTGCTCTAAGAAAGTGATTTTAGACTTTTTGGCGGATTGGAGTCAAAATTTCACTCCCAATTTCCCTTAAACAGCAGGGGCTTTTACGGTGCTAGCTAGGTGTGTTGAAGATCGAGTAATTAGGAGAAAACTCATGTAGGGCTCTCGTTGTTTCTCTGTACGAGCATAGAGCGAGGGAAACAGTATCTACATATTATACTAGTTCGACTTACTTCTCTAAACCTTGAGTAGAGAATTCTCGGGATGCAAGGAATTTCACCGGAACCTCCCACGCTACTCTTGCAACAAAACCTGGCTTCTCTTGAATATGGTCAAATTGGATGTTGACATTGCTTCAAAGTTCACAGTAACAACACTCAGCTAAGAATTCTAAAATATAAGATTTTTTCTTTTTTACAAAATCTCCCACACAACTTTCACAGAAGTTGGGCACCGTCTGATTCTGGAAAGTTGGTTGCTGACAGTGTCTGACAATTCTGAGTAAGAACAGACGGCTAAAATTCACAGGTTGTCATGCTATTTCAGCTAAACCTCTTACACAACTCTGAGAAGCTCGTCATCATCTAATTATAGCTAATTTTTTACTTCCCCCCTTCATAATTATCTATAGATAGGGATAGTGTTTAATTCCATCCAAAAATCCCTACCGAGATTTTAGCGTAAATATAAGTTTTAAGTTCCTTTGAATAAAAAAGAAAATTTTTAGGAAAAGGTCCGGTGTGCGTGTGTCTATGAACAACACAACTCCAAAACAGAATATGCGTTGAACATAAAAGTTGATATTTATGTTCAGCATCTTAGAAGTATACGACAATAATATTTTCAAGAAAAGCTCCCCCCTCAACTATTTTACATTAAAAAATATTTGAAAATTGTAATTTTCCCAAAAATGGCTCTAATGTATTTGATTAAAATACCGTATGCTAAACATCAACTGTTTACGAACAGTAAACAAACTTAATTAACAAATTGCAAACGAGATAAACTAGAGTTAAAGAATCATTGTAAAGTAATGTTTGTGAAACATGCGCATAACTAAACAGCCAGGGATACAAACCAGTCATATTGAATATTAAAATAAAATAAAGATATTTACATTGTAAATAAAATGTATATCTTGACCTTCCTAAGAGTCTGTCGTTCTGGATAACTTTTTCATAACTGGTAAACTGTAAGAGATAAAAGCTTAGAGCACAAACATGTAGATCTCGCAAAACACACAATTTATGCTCTATCATTTTTTTTTTTTTTTTTTTTTTTTTTTTTTTGTGGAGTTCACCATTTCTGAGATGTTCATTTTTTTTATTTCAATTTCAAAATACTTACTACTTCTCAAAGAGGAAGTCGTCATCCGATTTTCGTTTGCTTTACTTCTGGCCATACAAAGAGATCCGACTTTCAATGTCAATTGCATAGCGACAGCTTTTAAAAGATTTTACTATCGCTTTAGTCTAGTGTATTGCCTTATTTCTCGTTTACTTACAAGGATGTAATAGGACCATTTCTACTAATGTTTATCTCGATTGGTACGAAGTAGAAGTAGAATATTTTTAAAGAATAGTTTGTTAGGAGAACAGGTAGAGAATGTCATGTGAACGGAACACATAAGATTTTTTGACAGAGTTTCACAATTCAAGGTAAGAACAGGACACTAAGAAATCACAGGTGTCAAGCAATATAAGCAAAATCTCCTACATTACCCTTACAACTCGACATCCCAGATTATGGCCAAGTTGCCTATTGACATTTTGCACAACAGAGAAGAAGAACAGAATGGTAAGAATTCTACTGTTTCAAGCTCTTGAACAAAATCTTCACACGGATCTGAGTATTTTGGCGTCATTTGATTGGAGCAAGTTGGTTATTAGCAATGTCTCAAAATTCAGAGTGAGAAGAGAAGGTCAAGAATTCATTCGATGTTAGGCTATTTCAGCAAATTCTTCCACACGACTCTATGATATCGCATAATGGCAAAGTGCTGATAGGTGTTATAGATAATAAATAAATGCCGGTTGCAGGGCGAGCTAAACATTCATGAATGTTTTGTCTGAATTCCGAATATATGGCACATTTTTAATGCATTATTGCTATACGGTATAGACACCAATAAAATGACGTTTTTTTTTAGAGTACCCTCAGAAACTGATACATACTGTGAGGTTACAGTAATTTCGCGTTGCATTATAATTTAGAGTACTATTTGAAATTTATAAAATGAAATAAATTAATTGCAATTGAACAAAATACGCCATCCTATTTCGTGACACAGTGCACATTGGAAGCTGAGAGACAAGAAACATAAAGCTCTAGTTTCCGTATGCACTCAAGAGGAATATGAAAAATTAAAAGTTGTCTAAAAGAATATATCTTAGCTAGTAGTTTAATTTCAAGACGTTGCAAATTTAAAAGAAAAGATTTAGCTACAGCTGATACAACTTACTTCATATGCAGAATTAGTAGCTCAACTTTTTAAGTTGTTCAAAAACTCTTAGTCTTTGAAGCTAAATACTAAACTCTACTTATAGCGGGAAACCAGGAGCCAGAACTAACTTGAAAGGTAATAGCCGTACCTCAGCGTTTGAATGTATTTAAATGCCACTTAATTGTTTCTTTCAAAACTTTAGTCGTTGAAGCGAAAATTCGTCCTCCGTGGTCTAGAGGTAACATACCAGGTGGCCCGACTGTCGCGTACTAGGCGTGTGCAGATAGCCCTTTTTGCGTTAAAAGAGTTGCAGAACGAAACGGGGCTATTTCAAGTTAAACCCAGCAGTGCTGAACTGGGCGAGAGTTACCGCTCGCAATAAGTGCGACCGGCTCATAGTCTCCGCTGATAGCAGGAGTGTAAAGTGAAGGTCGGTCTCATCAGTATTCCACTGGCAGCTTTTAACTTAAAAATAGCCCCGTTGAGTTCTTTCGACGCACGAAGAAATATCTGCACACGTCAAATACGTTAGTCCACTTGGTACAAGTTTCTGGTTCCCAAGCTTGCAGGTTTACACCCAGTGGAAGGCTATTTATCTTCGGGCGTAAAACTCCTTAGCTTCCTTCGGAAGGGAGTTAAATCCAGTGGTCCTGTGTCGAGATTAACGGCACGTAAAAGAATCTCAAACCTGATAGAGACCTCAGAGCTAAATTAAACTATATTTCACGCTTAGAGTGGAGTGCGACGTTAAGAACCACAACAGCGAAAGACCGCCCATAAATAAAACTTTACCGTATTTCGTTTTGAAGTTAAAGAGCACACCCTACTAGTAGCAGGAAACCCATATTTTCTTCTGCTAGAGTCAGTCCAGTACTTGAAGAAGATACCTTCATATTTTGGCAAAATTATAACTAAATACTCAAACTGAGCTTCTTGCTGGATGTGAAGTTAATACGTGTTGATGCCAAAATTCACCTCTGACCTGGCATGACATGTCTTACAATATTAAGTGTTATAATGCAACATAACACTCGCATTTTTATTACGAAGTGTTATTACTCGACCTTCGTACCAATGACTGCAACAAAAGCACGATTTAGTAAATGTTTTTACTATGCTGATGTGGTTGGAGGACCCACGACAGATATTCCTAATTAAAGCTAACAGATGAGACAATCTTACACTACAGAAGCATTGGTTTCAGATTTCCGAAAGAGGACATCCCGGTAAAATTTACCAACACTAACTACTTCTCTGGTATTTGATATCACCTAAACATGTCATTCTAGCCAAAAATTTGGTTGTAGATACCTGTATCTTTTATGATTGTAGAGCTATTAGTTCATTAATTTATCTACTGCAGCTAACCTTGCAAAATTGTTTTCTAAGAAGGCTTTAAGTGTGACAAAACTGTAATGCATTAATTTGTGCTTCTCAGCAGTGTGAAGTAGGTATTAAACTCTTGATTTCTAGATAACGTTGACAATTATAGCATTAAAATAGTTTAAAGTAAGAAATGCTTTATTAATAATCACCACATATGTGCTAATTCAGAGTAACATTTAATATCAATTCTATGCTTAAAATAATTAATCCAAACAAATAAAAGTCGAGTTGCTGCCCCCGGTTTGTGAAAAAAAAAAAAAAAAACAACATTGTACCTCGTGTTATTATGGGGGCATTACTAAAACAACTTAATGCTTTTATAACCGTTATATTTTAAGGTGCTAGATCTCCAAAGTTTGCCCATGAACCATACTGTGCTAACTGAAAAACGTATAAGAGTAAATACAAAAAAAATACTAAAATATCACTTAATCTTACTGTACCCAAAGCGTTGTATCCCTGAATAACCTCAGCTAGCACGCCGTTCCCACACTTTAGCCCAGTAGAATAAGTCAGATAATCCCGCAGTTGTGGTGCAAGCTTGTCCTTTACTGCAACAGTTTCCTATGAGAACTCGCAAACATCGCTTCAAAACAATTGACAGCATTAGAATACAAAGCTGCGGGTTGCCCCACTTTTTGTTTTTGTGGCATTGCTCCGGGTCATTAGGGCATTATGTAAGAGGAACCCAGTAACCCAAATATTTGAAAACATTATATGCATAAAATGATAATCTGTTACTGCAATACCTTTACGTGGATCCTAGATCATAACAGTTACATATGACGTGTGCGCCACTATTTCCATTTGGACCGTCCAGATGCATTGGGTAAAGCTCTTTACATTGGAACAGATCACTGTCGACATTACGTCAGAGTGGTTCAAATCGCGCAGCTTAATCTCACTTATTGAATTTTCATATGAGTTGTTAATATTTTAACATATGAAGTATAGGGTGAATTGTTAATATTCACTTCAAAGCTACATAATAATAATAATAATAATAATAATAATAATAATAATAATAATAATAATAATAATAATAATAATAATTACACTTCTTCCCTTACATACTAACTTCCAGCTTTAAAGGTTTGTCCTCATCTCACAACCTTCACACAGGCTCGGACAATCGCCACATACTTTCAATACCACGTCACCGAACTTCTCTATTTTCATAATAAGTCACCGTGAGCATAGCTAGGCTCTGAAATTCATTGCCATAGATACCAGAGGTTCTCAAAAGTTTAATACTTCTCGACACAGATTGTAAAATGTAGTTAATAATTAATTTAGAGAAAATTTCCACATTTACGTTGTATACACAATATTTATGTTTACAGATGTGAATATATACACAGGAGATAAAAAACTATTTTTACAAAGTTTGAGGTCAGGTTTCTTACATAAAAACAGGAAAAACTGTTCATTTAAAGATATGTCCCAAAATCCTTCGTTCTCGATTTAATGTGGTTCAAAATGCTATTAATAAAAACATTTTAAAGTCACATATTAATCTATTTTGACTTTAACAGCTTATTAGGAGGTGTTTCACACAGGCGCCACTTATAGCAAATGATCCAAATGTCCTCTTGCGTCTAGACACCCATGCACTTGACGAAGCATGGAATGTCAAATACTCCAAGTCGGTGTCGTGTGATTTCGCAGGCTTCCATGACATGTAGATTAATAGTTACTTCATCCACGATATCTGCTGTATAAACCAATGGTTTAAGGTGCCTCCAAAAGATAAAAATCCAAGCGATTCAGGTCGGGGGAACATCAGGCCATGGAACGGGTCCTGTTCTACCTATCCATTTGTCATGCAAGATACCAGCCCATGCATCTTGAACAATGAGACTAAAATGTGTTATAGCATCAAGCATAAACCAATATGTTTCTTCTTATTTCTAGAGGCATATTTTCTAATAAGTCTGGGAGAGTGTTCTGAATGAGGTCCCTGTAGACACCTCTTGTAAGGCGTACTAGGGGAATGTACTACACATCTGATAAATGACAAATGCAACCCATTGTTGCAGCCATGGCAACACAAGACAAACTCCGCAGGATAAAATGAGTCAAATTCTTCTTTAAATGAGTGCATAAATAAATGAAGTTATTAGGTTTCACCCGGAAAGCGTTGAAGGTGACTTTCATTAATAAATTAATAAAGCGAAAATGAAGCGTCTGAGAGTATACATTCATATGAACGTATTTTCTTGCTTGGATGTCAGCAATCCATTCCCAAACACTGTAAAAGTATTTTTGAATCATCCTGTATATATTACTTAGTTCCTCTATAATTTCATATAATTATCATTGCTTTTCTAATATTTATGTTATCTGTATTGCGTGTTCATTTGTTTCACTTAGTTTCTGTATACTGTAAATTAATTAGCATTGTTCTTCTAATATTTGTGTTATTCTTATTGTGTGTTCATTAGTTTCACTTAGTTTCCGGATGTTTTAATCATTACTGTTCTTCTAATATTTGTGTTATTTCTATAGTGTTTTCCTTAATCTCATTTAATTTCCACATATTTTCAATTAATTGTTGTTCTAATATTTGTATTTTTTTATCATGTATTCATTAGATTCACTTCTTTTAAGGCCGCACCGTGGCCGAGTTTCCCCTAGACGGCCCCGGTTCGATCCCAAGCGACCTCATGTGAGATTTGTGGTGGACAAAGCGGCGCAGGGGCGGGTTTTCTCCGGGTTCTCCGGTTTCTCCCGCCATCGCATTCAACCGGTGCTCCATTTTCATTCATGTATCATCAGTGTCACCACCTGCGGTGTCATAATTAGTTAAAGCTGGCATTAAACACTACAAAAAAACTCCTTTAAGTTAATTTTCACTGTTCCATAATATTTGTGTTATTTCTATACCGTTTTCTTTCGTTTTAACCTTGCTTCTGTATATTTTAAATTAATTATCATTGGTCTTCTAATATTTGTGTTATTTCTATTGTGTTTTCATGGGTTTCACTTAATTTCCCATATTTTCAATTATTGCTGTTATAATAAATATTGTATCTTTCTATTGTGTGTTCATTAGATTCACCTATTTAAGTTAATTATTACTGTTTTACAATATTTGTGTTATTTTTATTGTTTTCTTTAGTTTCACTTAGTTTCTGTATATTTTCAGTTAATTATTATTGTTATTCTAATGTTTATGTTATTTCTATTGTATGTCCATTGAATATGTTTTATACTTATTATCATTGCTTACTAGCGCTGCTTTCATGATTTTTCTATTTGTTTGAGGGAAAGATGAGGTCAAATTTTCCTACATCAGTCAAAATTAAATAAAGAATAATCAAAAATAAGCGTGAGTTCTTTAGGACATAATATAGAAAGTAACATAGCTTATCAATGCTTTCACAAAAATCTTCCCATCATGAATTAATGTTCATCTCCCTATTCTTTATTTTATTCATTTATTCAGATGTTTAATGCACATATACTATAGCTCGATATCAAGATACAAACAAAATTAAACAGATATATATGTATAGATATATATATATATACATAAGACTACTTAGGCTTAAAAATTTCCCTAGAGAATGAAGAGAAGTACATACACATCGTGAATCCAGAAGTCTTCATCTCCATTTTAAATATTCCTACAGCCACATAAACTGAGAGAAAATTGTAATTTTTAATATCCAGAAAACTCAGACGAAATTAGTTCAGTGTTCTTATGTTTTTCAAGATTTCTTTTAATTAAGATCACAATGTTTGAAATTTGCACCAGTTCTTATCATTCTCTTGAAAGGTGTTTACAAAGACATTTTATATCCGTTTATAGAGTGAAAATGCGGTTTAAACGCAGAAAAAATGTCAATCAGCAATCATACTAAGATTCCTTGTTAACATCGTAATTTTAACCGCTTCATGACTTCACTGTCCCTTAGTTAAAATCATATTTTGTTGACATTGGCAGAAAATATAACATATATGATTCTACTTATTGTATTCGGAATAGATTTTTAAGGCTCACGCTGGCAAAGGTTGAATAAAATTGCGCGAGTTTCAAGATAAGTAAATAAATACATAGAAATAAAAATAGAACCGATAAGACGAAAACATGTAAAAAAAAAAAAATACAAAAATCATCGGAACAACTAAAATGCAATATCATTCATTATTTACGCATTTGAAAAATATAAATTTTCTCTGTTAATTTTGCTACGAGAATTTCTAGGGTTGAAAGTGATACTTTCCAGAATTATTGACCATTACACACATATACATATACTTACATATACGACATACATATATACTACACAACTTTTTTCAGTTTTAACTCTCGTTCTAGTTGCATATGCCACCACAGAGAGTAGGCACCGGTGATACATAAAATAACATTATTTTGAGAAGGGGAATTTGGAAAAAAAAAACAAACAAAAAAAAACGTCCAAGGCTACGATTTTAAGGTACCTGTCCGGTATTTGCCAGTCATGAGGAATGAGCAGAACCTGATAAACACATCAGTCGGGGAGGATAACCAGTCCGAGTTTTAAGGACCTCGACTACCCGTACGAATACGCACATCCATGCATACTTACATACACACACTCATACATACATACATACATACATACATACATACATACATACATACATACATACATACATACATACATACATACATACATACATACATACATACATACATACATACATACATACATACATACATACATACATACATACATACATACACACATACATACATACACACATACATACATACATACATACATACATACATACATACATACACACATACATACATGCATACACACATACATACACACATACATACACACATACATACATACATACATACATACACACACATACATACACACATACATACATACCTACATACATACATACATACATACATACATACATACATACATACATACACTAATGTGCATAAAACATGGTCCATAAAGGAACTGAGCTGTTCATATGAATTGTTTCTTTGAGATAAGTCTAGTGTATGACAGAATTTGGAGAGGTACAGTCAGACTGAAAAATTCAATGCCATACTCTGAATTGAACTACGGATCTCCTGGTTCACAGTGTGCCATGGTAGCTCGTGGTCAGTGCAATTGACGGAAACTAGGAGGCCCATGATTCAAACCCCGGCTAAGGCATTGAATTTTTCAGTCTGATTCTACCTCTCCTTCTTGAGGTGTTGATGTAGGTACGGACAAAATCTAGCTCTACCAGGTGATGAAAACTCTCATATACGTAAATGTCTGATCTCCTGTTCAGTTTAACCATACGTGCAAATAATGTTTCACACCTTTCTCTAGAAGATCGAATTATGCTGTACACGTAAAGCCTTTCCCTATGTACCAATTGTAAGGAAAGTCTTTCACAGAGGCGGTATCTGAACCTCCTTGAATTTAATTTACATTATCAACTTCCTTCATTGGCTACATTTTATGTACCTGATTTATATTTTGGGCTAGTCATAGAGAACTGATACAGAGTGGGTGGAGTCAAAGGCTAGTTACCCGAAGGTGGAAACCTTACGGAAAGAATAGTACTATTTATTCTCTCTATATACGCCAGTACACGTACATACATCAATACATACAACATACAAACATTCATGAGTGGGGTTGTTCGACTGGCTGGTTGAATGTAGGATTATATAACCCATTAAACGTTACGGTATCTTCAACCTTAAATTGCAAACGCCTTTATGAACGGATGTTATCTTGCTCCGGAATAGCCCATGCTTCCCTGTATGACTCCTAAGATGAAAATAACAAAGATTTTGCTTCCTGCTACTGATTACCTATATTTATTTTCCATCTCCTTGAAGCATCTTGTGGACAAAATCCGCTAGGTGGTATGGGTCATAATATTCTGCCTACTCGTTGTAACTTGCATTAAATTTATCTCTGGTTCTAGTAAGCGCTTTACTGCGATGGCGAGGACTCACTGCAGGACAGGGTAAGTTAATGCCACTTGCTGGATACTTGGAAGAAACTGAGGATGCACTGCTATAAATACTGTATCCTCAATATTCTTCTTTGACCAAACTTCAAATGTAAATCCTGTGTATGGTTACTACCCAGTACGGTGAACTATGCATTGCATCAGTGTCTTTATGCAACCTTTTCCGACAGTGTTACTTATTTTGAAACAGAACTCCCCAAGCTCTTTCGCAACAAATACTATACCAGACCGTAAAAAATATATGTAAACGTTTGCAATTGGGTTTTCCCTTTCATAGTATATAATGCACTTAACCTCTTCTGTTATTAATCAAATGTTTTCCTTTCAGTTATTATTGTTCATTTTAAGCATACATTTTCTCTCACCGCATTCCATTTTTGCATAACAAAGGTACGCTTTTGGTTTATATCCTGATCTAAGGGTTCTATTTTGATATTAGTGAAAGAGTTGAAAAATCCCGAGCAATAACAAGAGCCCAAAAACGTGTGTTTGGTCTGCGGATATTAAAATTTATGAGGTATGGGATTTTACTTGAACTGATAAAATAAAAATGAAACTAGAAGATTTAGTTATCCTTTTACCCCGGTTTGAATTAAGGCCACATGTGTTTCTCTTCCATTCACCAGGCAATACATAAAATATAATCTTCCGCAGCAAATATATACTACACCGTAAAAAATCGATGTAAACCTTTGCGATTGCCTCCCCCCTTTTCACAGTATAAAATGTACTTAACCTCCTCTATTACTAATCAAATGTTTTCCTTTCAGATTTGTACCTAAATTATTATTTTTCATTGTAAGCATATATTATCTCTCACCACATTCCGCTTTTGCATAACAAAAGTACGTTTTCTGTTTACATTCTTATCTAAAAGTTGTATTTTTACATTAGTTAAAGAGTTGAAAATCACGGGCAATAACAAAAACTCTAAAAACCTCTGTTCGGACTGCGGATATTAAAATTTATGAGGTATAGGGATTTACTTGAACTGATACAACAAAAATGAAGCTACAAGACTTATATATTTAGTTATTTATTTACTTCGGTTTGAATTAAGGCCATAAGTGTATCTCTTCCATTCGCCAGACAATACATAACATATACTGCAATACTACATAGTATTAGAGCGAAAAAGTCAATACAACCAAGTAAAAATAAATATATATAGGTTCAACAAATATTATAATGAAAAGAAAAAGAGCCATAACCAAAATGTTTTAAGCGGAACATTCATGTAGGCAAGAAACAACTACCCAAAATGGTTTAATAACATCAGATTTAAATACCGCAAAAAATACTGAATACGTGAAACGAGAATCTTGTTAGTACCTGCATTGAAACAAATCTGATGTGTTCCATTCAAATGACCTTCTCTAGCAGTTCTGCAAACAAACTTTTCTTAAAAAACATCTACATCAAGTTAATCGAAATAAACATTAGTGAATTTGTTTTATTACTTGCTTCTTTGTAAGTGTTAGGGAATTAAGAGAATGCCCTAAGATAAAGCGTTAGTCATATATTTTAAAAGACCGTCGCTATATGAAACAATTGAAATTCGGTTCTCTTTATTTAATAGGAGTAAACAAAGGAGAGACAAAAAGAACGATGCCTACCCATTTGAGAAACGTTTAACTAGCTTAAAACTGAAACCAACAGGGAATATCTTGGAAATGTTTAACTGCACAACAAAAATGTACATGAAATAAATTGTATGTTTTAACAAGATCTACTTTTCTGTGCACTAAGTTTTTTTTATCTATTTGTTACAGTTTTCCAGTTATACAAACATTATAAAAAAGTCATCCGGAATGAACTGGTCTTCAGAGGCTATTCCAAGAAAATTCAAGATATACGTTTTATTTGTCAGAAAAACATATTAAGCATATGGCGCTTTAATGAAAATTGTTTCAGTTATTTTTGCGGTTGAAAAAATGTTCCATGTAAAGGGTACTTGAGGGTGGGGAGATTTTCCTGAAAATCTTCGTGCTGCATTCTTGGAAGATACTAAGTTTAAATACCAAGTTTAGTATTTAAATGACTTTTCGTTTTTGAAATATGGTGCACAAAGATTGCATATGTACACACGCGCGCGCGCGTACAAGCAATATTGTTTTCTAAAAATCACTTTTCTATTATTCAGGAGCTCAAAACATGTAATTCATGTGCAATCGCGGTATAACATTTTTGGATGAAATAGAATATCTTCTCTATCCACTACGTATATACGTACATAGTTCTTGCTAGAGAAAGTAAAAAGTAGTCAAATGAAGGTCTGGATTACGAAGGTTAAACTAGACTCACCGAAGCCGCGGCATTTGCCGACGCCCTCTCTGTATTCACTAGGACAGGATAGGATAGGATACTGTTGGAGTGGACTCGGCACCAAACCTGAGGTTGTTGTACCTGCGCCCCACGAAGGGGCAGTAAGGGAGGAATGAGGTGAGAGGATACACCGGGCGACCACAACCAGCATCGACGGCATAGCAATGACAGAGCCCTTACATTTCCAGATTGAAGCACCCTGACAATCAGACCGGGGCCTTCGCCACACATAGAATCAAATCCCACGCCTCCGCCAAAAGCGGTGCTCATCTTGGCAAGTGGCCGAATTCGGGGGACGGAAATAGTCACTTTGGGCAATCTTTTTCCCTGCCACGCCGCACCGAGTACCATCGCGACACTCCCAACCCAAAGAAACCAACGGGATGGAGGATGAATGAAATGCCAATGGAAACGATATGGGGCAGGAAATTTGGAGAATGAAAGAAACCTTCGCAGCATTCGTCTAACGATATTGGCAAACCACTGAAAAACCTATCGGTCAGGTAGGCCGGCCACTGGAAGCGAATTGCGGCCTCCCGGACAACCAATTCTTCTGTAAAGTACCTACACACAGCAATCCGCCACTGCGCGCTTGCTTTTGTATGACTCTGTGTACAGCTGTGTTTTATGGTGTGACCCAGATCACACCAACTACCCGCCTACCCTTTATGTCATGGGCCATCAACTCATTGCTTCATGATGCATACTCAAGTTGCTCGCTTAATCAGATCTATCCTTGAATTAGCGCGTGAGCAGAAAGGATGGTGGGCAGGACTGAATGGGACTGACGTCCTCAATTGTAGTGTAATTTCTATCTCAGGATTCTATTTTAATAGAAAACATACAAGAACTATTTTCCTGTTTGGCAATAGAATCGTAATACTCACCGCCTTACAATTTCGTTCTTTCTCAGTAGTCTCGAACAAAACATATATATTTATTAGTAGTTATACTCCTGAAGGTATTTTCTACGATATTAAACAAATAAAGAAGAAAGGAATATTCGGGTAAATTCTTATAAATATTACTGTTAAAAATCTGAAAGAATTAAGGGCTTCTACACCTTATACCAAACGAGATAAACATCCCATGCTTTTTGTCAGTGATTTCCTGACAAAATAGATAAAAATCCTTTCTTTCAATGACAGTAGGCGCAAATCTAGTTTAAAGTATTCAGAAATTCAGAGAACATTGTATTATAAAAGGTACATTATATGTCCAGGATTTATATTGATTTATAACTTTACTTAATAAATTCTCTCATATATTCAATAAATTATTTTCTTATCAGCCATTTTCAAAAATGTTTTAGGTTCGTTACACTGATATTTTAGATGTGAACGTTCTACATTGCGACAAGGTTTAAACAGTACAAAATGTCTCCAGAAACACAGCCTAAAGTTATAAATTCAATACGGCAGAAATGTAACAATTGCCAGCTTTATGGTAATTTCCCATGTGTCATCTTTAGTAACTGAAAATTACTAAGAAAGCTCATGACCAAAGTCACGGGAAGCTTATTCCCGCGTGCAAAGAAAGCATCCAGGCCGTGGTGTGAAATAACAGTGAAGTGCACCATGTTCACTGCCTGGTAAAATTAGTTTTGGCCAAAGTTTTTTGGTTTACCTCTAGCAACTGACGGCTGCATTGTTAATACTGGTACTGAGCCAATATCTGTAATTATTTGTGGGGCGGAAAACGAACATCCATCAAAACCTGTTAAATTTGACACATCTGAGAGGGAAAACAGAAGAGTAATCATATACCTATACGAATGTAAAATGGGGACATTTTGTATGCTTTGCTGGCGATGGTGCTTGTAGTCAGCATATTATTTGGAGGCTAACTACACTTCTAAATGAAAGATGTAACGGTTCACTCATGTGTGATGCTTAATTCAACTGGAGCCCTTATGCCCTAATAATGTACAAATGGATCATAATAATACTCTTGTGTTAAATTGAAGTGTGAACTTGTGTGAACTTATAAGTAATTTTAGTTTCAGGAAGCTGAGTTTGAAACAATAGATTCTCCCTCTATTCTAATGAAATGTAGATTTTAATATTTAACTCATTCAAATGTCTTTGAATTACTACCTAATAGTCAAAGTAAAGGCTATATAAAAGTGTTCTCTGAGTGTTTAAGTTAGGTACAGTGCATATAAAAATATACAAATTCTTTGATAGGTATTTACCATAAAATTAACTTCATTACTAGAGGTTCGGAGACCCGAAATTGCCGGATTGAGGTTCGGTGCACACAAAGTACAGCTATGTTGCCCGTTTCGAAACGTGTTGCACTACCTAACATTGCTCACTGCTTGGTCTCGTTCAGTTCCTGCTTGTAAATTAACCACTGAAAACTAAAAGAGAGTGCAGATTGAAACATGTTGAAAATACGAAAGGGTTGACGGTCGACACTGAACAAATTGTGAATGATTCAAATATGTTTTGAGTGAAAGAAGGAGAGCCTTTTCTTTCGTTACTGTAAAGATGTATCTTGTAATTCACAGCAATGAATTCTGAGTGAGTTTGGTTTATTAATATTCATTACCTTTTCAAAGCTGTGCAGATTATTTCCTGAATGTTTTGTATCAAGCTTTATACTTTTATTTGTAAAAGTACAAGACGTTTTTATTTACTAATCATATTATGAAATAAGTGTTTATTGTGTTACTTTGTGAATTAGAACGCTGCATATAATGCCAATACATGTAATGGGCTACTTTTGGAACATATTATACCTCAATATCTGTGCGTTAAGCTACAAACCCCTCCCCACTACCCTCTCTTTATACCGCTGACTGCCCTGTGTGTTCGTAGATGTGTGAGCTTCGGAACCCAAAACGGAGGTCTATCCATTACATATATGAAACGTCATAATGTCTTCATTTATTAATAAACACTAGAAATATTGTGATACAATCTCCTATCAGGGAAGAACAAAATACCAAAATTGGTATTTAAGTTTGGCATCTTTCAAGGATGCGACACTAAGATTTTCAAGAAAATTCCCCCACTCCAAGCTACCCCATACATGGATAACATTTTGAAAAGTTTGTTTTTCCCAAAAAATGGCTTTAACGATTTTGATTCAAATACCACATATTTAAGTTATTTACATTAGAAATAAAATTATTGTCTTGAATTTTCTAGGAATAGCTTCTAAAGACCTGTTCATTCTGGATGAATTTTACTGAATTTTGCATAACTGGTAAACCATGAGAGATAGACAAAACTTGCTACACAAAGTATGTAGATCTCGTAAAACACACAATTTATGCCATAGACGTTTTTTCGTGGAGTTGACCGTTTTCGATATATTCCTTGTTATTGGTTTCAGTTTTAAAATACATACGGGAACTTGTCAACTCCTGGCCACGCAAGTAACGGATTTCAATCCAATAGCAACCACATTTTAAAGCATTTGACTGTCGGTTTAGCCTAGTGTGTTCCCTTATTTCCCTTTTGCTTATAAGGAACTAAGTAATAAGACCGTTTCTGCTAATATTTATCTTGATTAACATGAAATAGAAGAATAAGTTTACTAAAACTAGTTTGTTACAGAGAGGTAGAGAAAGCCATGTGAATGGAACACATCAGATTTTACTTGTTCTACGTGTACTATGTACATAGTGTATAGAGAAGATATTGTATTGCACCGAAAAATTCGTTACCGATATTTCACCGGAAATATTTTTAAGACCCCCTGAATCAAAAAAAAATATTTTATAGAAAAAGGTCGGTGTGTGCATGCCTGTGTGTGTCTGTGCACAGCATAGCTCAGAAACTAAAAGACTGTTAAATAGCAAACTTGGTATTTAAGTTTATTAACTTCCAAGAATGCGATCCTAACTACCTTTTATATGGAAAAAGGTTTGACATTTTTTTTTTCTAAAAAATGATTCTAATAATTTTGATTAAAATGTCGTATATTAAAGTTATTTACAACACAAACAAAATGTATATTTTTAATTTTCTGGGAGTAGCCTCTGAAGAGCACTTTGTTCTGGTTTAATTTTGCATAGCGGTTAAACCATGAGAGACAGGCAAAAACTTACTGCACAAAAAATGTAGATCTCGTTAAAACACACAATTCATATATTATGGATTGTGGTTGTAGAGTTGACCATTTCCAAACATTCCCTGTTATTGGTTTCAATTTTAAAATACTTATGCTTTTCTTAGACAGGAAGTGTGCGTTTTTCCTTTGTTATACTCCTGGCCAAACAAAGAAGCCAATTTCAATGACAATGCATAATGATAGCTTTTAAAACATTAAACTATCACTTTAGCATAGCATATCCCTTTAGTTCCCTTCTACTTATAAGGAACTAGATAATAAGTACATTCTGCTAAAGTTTATCTCGAATAGTATGGTGTAGAAAGAAGAATGATCTTTTCTAAGAAGTCTGTTTGTAGAACAGTTAGAAAAAGTCATGTGAGTGTAACACATCAGAATTTTTACTAGGGAATCGACTCTGGTTGTAATACCTGGTGGATACTATGCGGAAAGTAGTTTATGATATGAATTTGTGCATTATGAAGCTCAGGAAGCAAAGCTTTATGGAGTAAACAGCGTGACCACTACACGGAATACAAGGAGAATTTATAACTAGTACTAATTACTAAAGATTAAGCTTTGGTAAGCTACCATAACAGCAGCCTACACAAGCAAGTGTGTGAGTAGGGTATCTCACACATCTTAAGATGCTAGTGTTAACACGATCCTCTCAGCTGAAACATATAAACGCGATGGAAGTAACATACAAAATATATTTTAGCCCGCCTGGGTAGTGTGGTGGTGCCGCCTCATATTCAACAGGTCGAATCTCGCGTAGGGAGAATTACCCGGATTTTTTTTTTCTTCGAGGTTCTCCCTTATCCTAAGAAGAGCCGGTCCCCATGGCCACGCTCGCTAAGGCGTCTCGCTTTAGTGCTTCGTGGGCAGGGGATCGTGGATTCGAGTCATGCCTTAGGCATGGGAGATATATGTTTCTGCAATGTATATATGTTTGTGTAGAGGAACAGTAAAACCAGTGATCATACAGGGGGGAATGTAAATAGGGGATACATCGCCGGAGTCCTGACCAGAATCCGGTAATTTAAAAAAAAGAAAAAAAACAGACGAAAGTCGTACAACTTTAAATCCCATGAACCCCGAGATCATTTGAATATCATTTCACCAATTTCATTCATCGTTCGATATGACCAACCAGGTTAAAGGAAGTTAAGCTAAAAGAAAAACAAAAAAACTAATAATAATTCTTCTATATCATGATAATCGAGATAAGGATTAGCAGAAACGGTTTTATTACTTAGTTCCTTATAAGTAGAAGGGAAATAAGGGAATACACTAGTCTAAACTGACAGTCAAATGTTTTAAAGTGTGGTTACTATGGGATTGAAATCCATTTCTTGCGTGGCCAGGAGTTGACAGCCGTGTAAAGAAAGTTCGAATATCTTGGAATTCCCGAAAAAAAATGTATATGACATAAATTGTGTGTTTCAACGAGATCTTCATTTTTGTCCAGTAAATTCTGTCTATGCATTATGGTTTACCAGTTATGCAAAATTCAACAAAGCTCATACAGAGTGATCAACAGGTCTTCAGAAGCTACTCCTAGAAAGTTCAAGATATACATTTTATTTATGATGTAAATAGGTTTAATATGCGGTATCTTAATCAAAATCGTTGGATCCATTTTTGAGAAAAACATTTTCAAAATATTTCCATGTAAAGGGTAGTTTGGAGTGAGGGCATTTACTTGAAAATCTTAGTATCGCATCCTTGAAAGATTCTAAACGTAAATACCAAGTTTGGAATTTTATGGTCTTTTCGTTTTTGAACTATGCTGTCCTCAGACACACACAGAACTTTTTCTAAAAAACTTAGACTAAGGGGACCTCAAAAGATATTTTCGGTGAGATCTTGGTATCGAATTCCTGGGTGAATACAATACTTCCTCCATACACTATGTATATAGTACCTGTATTAATGTTTTAAGTGCATACATTGTAAAGAATGTAAATAAATATAAACATGTATGTTAGGTAAAAGCGAAGGAAGTTTAAAAAAAAGATGCTCCACATATTATCAAAATAAAAATACCGAGACGAAACGCTCTAGTTTTTTAAATCTAACTTAATCTTAAATCGTGGACATTTCAGACGGTGCTTGAAACGCAATGTATAAATATCTACCTATATATGTCGGCAAACTCCTGTCCATTATATTGTGATATTTCTGTTTTGTGTGACTGCGCTGCTCAGGTTCGCTTTGGTATGTAAGTCATCGCGTCAGATGCATAAACATTAAACAACAGGAAGAGCGACGCAACGATAATTGGAACCTTCGGGAAAGTAACTCTAAAAGGTTCAACTTCCAGAATCTTCCAGGGAGTTCTGTGAGGTTATTTTCTAGCTATAAAAGGAGAAAGGATTGTAGTGCAATAGTATGTTGTGATGTGAATTACACTGAGTCATGAGTGACTGGAGTTTTAGCGTTCAACAGTGCGCGAGCCATGGATGGCACGCAGCCGTAAACTGTCTAAGCGTCGAAACTCGGGAGAGTTATTTGCAGCAGTGAATATAAGATTTTATTTGTAAATACTCTTCGAGTTAATGGACATTTTATAGATTATTTTAAATCTAAAAGAATGCAATTCCTACAAAGTCTGCCTATGTTGTAATTTCATTTATACCTACAGTTATTAACAAGAGTGTGGCTTATGGGCTTGAGATACCCAAAGAGGTCCTCCTAATAGAATAAAAGGGCAGATTGCACATACAATACAGGAAGTATGAACAATAGGGCATATTAGAGACACAGCGAGGAGAGAGAAGCTAAACTATTAAGCCAGCTGAAGAAAAGCATACACTAGTACAAAACCAAGGAGATACTATGCACACAAAAAGTAGATAGTAACTAAACCAACATTTGAGCCAGGCCGGGAATAAAGTGAGGTACAGGTTACAATATCATACACACAATGAGCAGCTACACCATAGACTGAAACAAATGATGAGTGAAATAGAGTGCTGAAGGTACGTTTTGAAACTATACGCATAAAGTGGAAAAACAGTTAAACAATAGATTCAGCCAAGAGAAAAAATAGAGGGTTGAAAGAACTTTAGGATGCTATACACACAATGGGAAAAGAGCGGCTAAATCATAGAACGAACCAAGTGAAGTGTAGAATAGAGTGATGAAAGAACATACGGATGTTGTACACATAAAGGGGAGAGGGCAGCTACACCAGTGATTCAGTTTGATGAGTAGAATAGAATGCTGTACACACAAAGGGGAAAGAGCAGTTACACCAGAAATTGAGCCTGATGAAGAGCAGAATAGAGTGCTGAAAGGATAATAGAATGGTGTACACACAGAGGGGTGGGAGCAGCTATACTAGAGGTTGAGTCTGATGAAGAGTAGAATTGAGTGCTGAAAGGACCTGAGAATGCCCTACACATAAACGGGGAAGAGCAGCTACATCAGAGACTATGCTTGATGAAGTCTAGGATAAAATGCTGAAAGGAATTTATAATGCTGTGCATACAGCGGGAAGAGAGCAGCTACACCATAGATTGAGCCTCATGAAAATAGAATATACTGCTGAAAGGATTTTAGAATACTGTACACACAAGGGGAAGAGAGCAGTGACACCATATATTGAGATAGGTGAAGAGTTGAATAGAGTGCCGAAAGGTCCTAAGGATGCTGTACATATAAGGGAGCAAGAGCAGTTACACCAGAGATTCAGCCTGTTGAAGAGTAGAATAGAGTGCTGAAAGGTACTTAGGATGTCCGTCCCATAAAAGGGAAAGAGCAGTTACACCATAGATGCTATACACACAAAGGGGAGAGAGCAGTTACACCATAGAGATAGGTCAGGTGAAGAATGGCATAGCATGCTGAAAGAACATTAGGATGCTGCACACACAAAGGAGAGAGCAGCTACACCAGAGATTCAGGCTGATGAAGAGTAGAATAGATTGCTGAAAGGTCCTTAGGATGCTATACACACAAAGGGAAGAGAGCAGTTGCACCATAGAGATAGGTCAGGTGAAGAATGGCATAGCATACTGAAAGAACATTAGGATGCTGCACACACAAAGGAGAGAGCAGCTGCACCAGAGATTCAGGCTGATGAAGAGTAGAATAGATTGCTGAAAGGTCCTTAGAATGCTGTACACACAATGGGGAGAGAGCAGCTACACCAGAGATTCAGTCTGATGAAGCGTAGAATAGATTGCTGAAGGGTCCTTAAGGTGATGTACACACAAAGAGGAGAGATCAGTTACCCCAGAGAGTGCTCCAGGTGAAGAATAGAACAGAGTGCTGAAAGGTGCTTAGGATGTTGTGCAGATCAGATACACCAGAGAATCAGTCAGGTGAAGATTAGAATAGAGTGCCGAAAGAACATTAGGATGCTGTTCACACAAAGAGGGAAGAACAGCTACACCAGAGATTCAGTATGATGAAGGGTAGAAAAGATGATGAAAGGCTCTTAGAGTGCTGTACACACAATGAGCAGACAGCAGATACACCAGAGATTCAGTATGATGAAGAGTGGAATAGAGTGCCGAAATGATATTAGAATGCTGTACACACAAAGGGGAGACAGCAGTTACACCAGAGAGTGAGCCAGGTGAAGAATAGAATAGAGTTCTGAGAGGTTGTTAGGATGCTGTACATACAAAGGGGAGAGAGAAGTTACACCAGAGAGTGAACCGGGGTGAAGAATAGAATAGAGTGCTGAAAGGTTCTTAAGATGCTGTACACACAAAAGAGGGAGAGAGAGAGTGAGAGAGAGAGAGAGAGAGAGAGAGAGAGAGAGAAGTTACGCCAGAGAGTGAGCCAGGTAAAGAATAGGATAGAGTTCTGAAAGGTCCTTAGGATGCTGTACACACAAAGGGGAGAGAGCAGTTATACCAGAGAGTGAGCCAGGTGAAGAATAGAATAGAGTGCTGAAAGGTTCTTCAGATGCTGTACACTCAAAGGAGAGAGAGAGGGGGAGAGAGAGAGAAGTTATACCAGAGAGGGAGCCAGGTGAAGAATAGAATAGAGTTCTGAAAGGTCCTTAGGATGCTGTAGACACAAAGGGGAGAGAGCAGTTATACCAGAGAGTGAGCCAGGTGAAGCGAGAAATAGGACACCGATAGAACCAAAGGTTGATATACATGCACAGGGAAGAGAGTAGCTACACAGGGATTGAGTCAATTAAAGAGAGAGAGAGAGAGATAAGACAAATAAAAGAAAAAGGAATGCTATGTACCCTAAAGGGAGAGAGCTAGTACAGAGTAATTGAACTAGGTGACGAGAAGGATAAGGCACTGATAGAACCAAGGGGTACTGTACAAGCAATGCGGGAGAGAGTCGCCATAAACTCAGCCACTTGAGAAGAAAGATAGGGTACTGAAAGAAGCAGGGGATACTATATATCAGACATGGACCAACTCCAAACCACTTAACACGCAACCCTTAAAGTCGGTCAGCTGTTTATAGTTTGAAACGAAATGTTAGATGGGAAAACAAGCAGACAGTGACTGCGGTTGAGATTGCTGATACTTTAATAAGCAGTATGGATTTGTTTTGTATGCAGTTCAGACTAGAGTAAACTAATATAAACAGTGTATATTTAATTAAATTCTTTAGAGTTTGAAATTGTTTCATTAAAATCTGGGTTACCTACAGTAGAGCTATGTTCAATTGTGCCAACAGATGTTCGGAAGTTAAACGATATGTGTACAGTAGCAGTTTGTAGCAGCACAAATAGCAAAACCAAGCATAGCCAAAATGAGAGCTGGAAATAATTTTAATTCTGTGTGTTTGCAACTAATAACTGTTTAAGTAGATCAAAACCATGTATATAGTGGAACAAATATTAAAAAAAAAAAAAAAAAAATAGATACTTCTCACGAATAGCTACAAATGCTGTCTTATCCTTGTGGGTTAGACATATACATGACTTACAAAATGTCAAAATCAATTCCCGGCAGTTCACTCATATTTATGGTAAGGAAATTCATTATTTTTACTTGTATTTTGTAGGAGTTACGGAGAGAAAATGAAACAACTGTCCTCGTTTCACTGTCACTTCCACAGATCCAACTGCTCTGCAATGATTTTAATTTTACCGCATATGATTACTGTATGTTTTTTTTTTTTTTTCCTTGTTGGTTAAGTTCATTTAAGTGTTTATATTTATGTATTCCCTTTCAAGAGGAAATACGTCTAAATTACCCAAGTATTTGTCAATAAAACAGACCAGAGCTTTGAGCCTCTTGCAAAAGCATTATTTAGATAGCGTTTAGTGCTGGACGTTTTTAACTCATTGAGAAAACGGTGTTTGGAGCTAAACAGCATCTAAACCGCGTCTAATTGTTGACAATGCATAAGAGGTGGTTTAGACACCGTTTAACCTTCATCGCGGAGCGAGACCAGAGAACCAATATGGAGATTATGCGATTCTTTGACATTGTTGCATGATATGAAGGAAATTTACAACCCAAAAGGAAAATGAGAATGTGAGGAATGTTCAGAGACCAATATATTCCCATAGAGTACTATACTTGAGGGAAATTCAGAGTAAAGTCTAGATAATAACTTCAAATCTATAATTCATCAACGAGGTGGTCTTACGTCCAGGGCCTCCGTAACACTACTTAACACAACTTAAATTAGTACTTATACCTCTCGTATGCTGTTTCATTCTTCCAGCGTTTTCGACAGTTGTATGAGAAAAATATATATTAGCATGTGCTGAAATAGCATCCAACATGCTCCGATAAGTTGTCCATCATTCGGAGCACGTGGTATATAAGGATATTTCAACCTAATATAGTACTTGTCCACTCGGGTTAGTGCATACGTGTTGGTTTATTATAAATGTGTGTTAGAAACAAAAATTGCTAAGAATTTCTATATGTAATAAGAAGGGAACGAATTTTAGGTGCTAACAGGTTACATTTATTTATTTTTATGCGTTAAAAATTAAGAAAATATTTGTTAAAAAGTTCAAAATATTTGCTATAACCAAAAATATTTTGATTCATTTTCAATAATAGAACAAGTTGTAATAAAAACCAGTTTTAATAACTCACCAGTAATGAAATGATGAGTTCAAGATACTTGAAAGGTCCTGAATATGAGCTGGAAGGTCTGCTTCACTCAAAAGCACCTGTTTCACAGAAGAACGAGAAGCCGCTAAGATATGTTGGTTGCAAGATAAATGCTGCGTAACTTGGGGGCGTTGATTGACTTTTATAGACTTTCCATAGGATTGACGATAAAGAATAGTTCCATCGGTCAGAATGCATCAGAGAGTTTTTAACATACTGGTGCAGCCGAAAACTTTCACCAATTTTTACCTTCGGCATTTTGGTAGTAATGATACGCGATTCACTCGACACGTATTGCCCGGCACTTCTGAACTGAAGAAACAAGAACAGAATGACAACTTGAACCCATACTCGTGTAGAGTTTATGTGCATGGTGCAATACTGTGACATGTAAAACTTCTTTCCTGCGTGTTGCAGGTCGCGCACCAGTTCTTGACGAATAAAATTTTTAAATGAGAGATCAGATGCGAGTCACTTGCTCACCTTTAATGTGTATTCTCTAAACGTAATCATAAGGAAGCAGAGCTGTTTCTTATTGTAACAGAAACTATTTGCTGACCTGTTTGTCAAGGTGCCGGTCCTCATGTCCGCGCTCGCTAAAGAGCCTCGCTTTGGTGCTTCATGGCGCAGGGGATCGCGGGTTGGAGTCCCACATTGGGCATGAGTGTTTATATGTTTGTAAAATGTGTATATGTGTGTGTGTTGGAAGAAAATAGCAAAACGGTAACCAAACATAAAACAAAAGTTAATGTTAGGAAAAGGCAAAAGAAGAAAAAGGATATACAGCGCCGGAGTCCCGACCAGATTCCGGAGCTGTGTTTAGAAAGAAGAAAAAAGCTACCTCACTGTGCATGTTATTATGACGTACAATTCAATATCTTACCCTGGAGTCTAAACTAGTAGTGCTGTTTAGATCGTTGAATGGATGTATGTAGGTGTGCTAGTGGAAACACAGACAGCACACTCATTTAGTCCTGGCATTAAGATTGAAGGACTTATATACCTGGGACACCTTTAGTGATGAGCTTTGGCTTTATGGATCAAATACTCAAACAAATGAGGTGCGGATGACGATGGCAATAATAATATCAACCACAGCAGCATTTATGTAGGAGCGACATTCGAAGAGAAGGGAACATTTAGATGCTCACATTTGTGAGTATTTGTGATATAGTTACACCAAAAGCCGTTCAGTAGATCCTTTTCAGGAACTTGTGACACCTAGTACTTAGGTTTAGGCTAGCCTTAGTAAATGTAAAGTACATTAGAGACCGTGTGCATAGTTAATCACCGTAATTAACTGATCAAAATAGACTGTCGACTGTTAAGAGATACAGGCTGGATGATTTTGCTGCACTGTGTTTTTCAGTATGACTAAATGAGCAGAAAGTGAATAAATTAAAGACTATAAATCTTAAGTTATGTTAAAAGTATTCTCCGGTATAAAGTCATTGTTAAAAGTGATTCTAAATACATATTAGATAACGTCTAAAGCCGAAGCAAGGAATACTATACACATAAAGAAGACAGAGAAGTTACTCAATAAACTGAGCCACTTGAAGAGAAAAAGAGAGTATTTTAAGAACCAATTAATGATGTACACACAAAGCGGAGAGAGCAGTTGATCCATAATATGGGACACTTGAAGAGATGTAGAAATAATCAAGGGGCAGTGTACGCTAAAAGGGGAAATAGCATTTACAGTCTACTCGTAAGCTGTGCAACCGTAATACAAGTACCAGGGGAAACTATGCAGTTACCCAAAATCAGGGAATGACTTTGTTGTAGTCTGGAGAATCAGATCCACAGGTAAATAGAATTTTGCATTTAGAATGTAACCTGAAATGTCAAACACACGGTATAATTCTCCATATTAATGAAATTAAGCACTACATTTGTTTCCGCAGACACATATTTGAATTCAGGTGTCACCTAGGGGAGAGCGAATCACAAGCATAGAAAAACACCACAAACACCCATGCCCAAGGCGGGACTCAAACCCGCATTCCCCTGTGTCAAGAAGCACCAAAGCGATACGTTTTAAAGAGCACGGTCATGGGACCGGCCACTAAGCGCATTTAAAATGCTGAGTTGTAGTTTCCGTATTAGGCAAATCTTGTTTACGAAAGCAATTTCCAGCGTCATCTTTGGGGAATACCTATGTGAATAACTGAAGTGTTGTAAGAAGAAAACTGGACTTTGGCAGCAACCAGCGTGAACTCAATATTGTGTTGACATCTACCTTGTAGTCTCACATAAGCTGAATAACTTTCACTTTCCTATTGCCTCGCCTAGCGTTCTGGGAACTCTTGGGGCAAGGTTGCATTTCCATACTCGCTAATATGAAGTCTGGTTGGATTTGCTCGTAGGAGTACTACTAAATTAATAACTTCTTGAATGACGTTTGTGGGAAACAGAAAACTGAAAGACATTTATTTTCTGCTTATTCCTTAATGAGTTTCTTTTATTTTTGTCTGAATTATGTGCATATAATATGATGTGATCTTTCCTACATAATCCCTTTTAATATGGGATAATACAGGGTTACTACAAAAGAAATAGACAACTTCAACTGCCTGTAAAACAAAAACTATTAAAGATAGCAACGTAATTATTTTGGAAATATGTTGAGAAACTCTCAAAGTTTTGTTTGTTACTATTGGTAACGCTGTAGTGTTTTGTTTGTTGTTGCAGAAGCTGAAATGGCGGAAAATCCTGTGGAAAAGGCATATTGGGTGTTGGAATTTGCTAGAACGCAATCAGCAACTGTTGCCCAACGACATTTTAGAACACGTTACCACAAAACGCCACCGACTAGACAGTCAATCTACGACTGGTATAGAAAATTCGAGACAGCGAGATGTTTGTGCAAAGGGAAGAGCTCGGGAAGATCAAGAGTTTCGGAAGAAAACGTTGAACGTGTTCGTTCTGCCTACATAAGAAGCCCACAGAAATCGACATCTAGGGCAAGCGTTACCAATAGTAACAGACAAAACTTTGAGAGTTTCTCAACATACCTCCAAAATAATTAGGTTGCTATTTTTAATAGTTTTTGTTTTACAGGCAGTTGAAGTTGTCTATTTCTTTTGTTGTAACCCTGTATATAGTAATTCTGCCTCCTGTTATCAGCATGTTTAGCATTTAGGTCAATATCTCCCACCACTCAGCAGCAGTATGGAACAATATTGCGACTAGGCTAATCACAAAAGTGGGCGTAACTTACACTATGACAAAAGAGGGACCCAGTTAATCTTGGTGTTCCAGTCTAGAAGCAGGATTACTGCATAAATATAAATGACATTTTTCACTCTTAGATTTATTATGTATTGTATAATAATTCGGATCATTGTTCAATATAGGGAATATATTGTTAATATACAATATACCTATACCTATATATCTCCACTGGATGCCGATATGCCTTTATTCCATTTCACAGTGATGGATGTAATGGAATTATAGGAAACAGAGCATCAAGTTGAATGACTGATGATGTTATACACAACTATCTCTGCAATGTACATGTGTTGTACAAAAATTATATTAAAAATAACAACTTTCTTGTGTGCTCCATTCACATGACTTTATCTACCTAATCTGTAGCGAACGATTCTTACAAAAACTTATTTTCTACCTACTACATGCCAATCGAGATAAACGTTAGCGAAATCGTATTACTTAGTTCCTTATATGAGGGCCATCGAGAAAGTGGCAGACAATTTGGCATAAACACATAATAACAAAAGTCATCAACATAACACTTTATTTACAAAGTTACAGTATCTTACTCTATTTGTCAACGCAATCTCCATTCTCTCAAGATATTTAGTGTCACGAGGTACCAGTTTTTCAACGCCGGTGTTGTACTTTTCTACCGCCAAAGAACTTAGTCGTTTTTTGAATACACAAAATGTTGGGTCCATTGAATTTTATAGGCAAATAACGCAAGTTTATGGCGATAATGCAATGAACGAGTCTTCAGCGAGGAAATGGCGTATTATTTACGAGTAATCAAGGAAGAACTAGTGTGACCGACAAAGGCCAGAGTGGAAGTTCATGAATCGTTATGAAGGAATTGAAAACATCCGGAAAATTTTATCCTTTTCATCAATTAATCATATTGGTTGAATGCTAATGAAAGAATTCAGGAAAAAGGGGGTATATCACTTTGGTCACCATACATGAATTTTTGCGTGGGAAATGTTTCGCAACCGGTAAAACTTCAACATCTTGGCTCAGATCTTTGGCGGTGGAAGAGTATAATATAGGCATTGAAATACGTTCACGTATTTTACGTGATAATGAATACCTTGATAGTAATGCCGATTACGTTGAGAAATAAAGTAAGGTAATGTAACTTTGTAAACAAAGGTTTGTGTTCATATCTTTCGTTATTATTTAGTTATACCAAACCATTCGTTACTTTCTGGATCGCCCTCGTAACTAGAAGGGAAACGAGCAAACACTAGGCTAAAGCGATTGTCAATTCCACAAAAGCTGGTTGCTATGTGATCTAAATTCAATTCTCTTTACATGGCCAGGAGTAAAACAAAAGAAAACGGAATGGCAAATTTCCACTTGAGTATTTTAAAACTGAAATCAATAACAAGGAATATTTGGGGAAAGTTTAACTCCAGAAAAAAATATGTATGTGGCATGAATTGTGTTCTTTATCGAGATCTATAGTTATGTGTATTAAGTTTTTTATCTTTCTCTTGCGGTATACCAATTATGAAAAAGTTATACAGGATCGAGGTCTTCAAAGACTATTCCCAGAAAATTCAAGTCATAGATTTTATTTGACACCTATATAACGTTAATATACAACATTTAAATCAAGCCGTTAGAGCCAATTTTAAAAAAAAATCAAAATTTTCTAAACTTTTTACATGTAAATGGTAGTTTGGCTTGGAGGGATCCTCTTGAAAATCTTTGTGTCGCATTCCTGGAAGATGCTGAACTTAAATATCAAGTTAGGTATTTAATCGACTTTTCGTTTTTGAGTTATGCTCTCCAAAGACACACACACGCACACACACATACTCTCTCTCTCTCTCTCTCTCTCTCTCACACACACACACACACACACACAACTTTTCTAAAAAGGTTTTTCTTAATTCCGATGTCCTCAAAACGTTTATTTTAGGCGATATCACGTATAGAATTTGGGCGGAATACAATAGCTTCTCTATCTGCTATGGGCATTGTACATACTTGCTATAGAAAGTAGTAAAACTTATTGAACAGCACTGTGGGGAAAACGAATGAATGAAATGGGAAAAATCTGATATGTTCCTTTCACATGATTTTCTATATCTGTTCTGCAAACAAACTATTCTAGATTATTTTATCTAGATCATTATAACCGAGATAAACATTAGCAGAAAATGCCTTATTACTTGCTTTGTTCTAAGCAGAAGGAAAATAAGGAGATGCATTAGGCTAAAGTGATAGTTTTTAAGAGATGTGACTAACTGGCGTTATGTGAACAATTGAAGTCAGGTTCACATTGCATGGCCTGGAGTAAAACAAAAGAGAGATGAAAGGAAAGATGGCTTCCCGTTTCAGAAGGGTTTACGAAGTTTGAAATTAAAACCAAAATAAGGAATATCTCGGAAACGGCTAACTCCAGAAGATTAAGAATGTATCACATACATCTGTTGTTTTAACGAGTTCTACACTTTTGTATAGTAGATGTTTGTCAATTTCTTACGGTTTACCAGTTAGGCAAAATTCATCCAAAATGAAGAGATAGGCTATTCCCTGAAAATTCAAGATATTCATTTTATTCTTCAGGTCTTTATTATTTTCATCAAACTCGCGTGAGTCATTTTTGAGAAAAACATAATTTTCAAAAAAGATTTCCATGTAAAAGTTAGTTTGGGATGATTTTCTTGAAACTATTCGTGTTCCATCCTTGGAAGATACTAAACTTAAACGCCAACTTTGGTCTTCAACGATCTCTTTGTTTTTGAGCTACACTGTTACATTCACATGCACGCGGGGCTGTTTTTTTGTTAAACAGCGAACCTCAACATATATATTTCAATGAAATGTTGACATGAACTTGGTGGGTGGAATGCAATACCTTCGCAAACTACAATGAGCACAGTATATGTAGAGAAAGTAAAAATAGTCGAATCGTTTTGCTGAAAGTCGCTATTTGCTATCACTAACGTAGTACAGAGAGCTATATTCTTAGCACCTGAAAATAGCGCGTCCAGCAAAGAGGAATAGACTATATAACTCCTGAAGAAGAGAAAGTATATTGGTAATGCATAAAGCTATAATAAATCAAACTCTTCAGTTACCATATGTCACGTGTTTGGAACTGCTACATTAACACCGCAGGAACAAAGCTGCCATTTATCAAGGTTAGGAAATGATGTATTAACACAGCAGGAGCAGGCATCACAGTGTTCGGAACAAATGCATTGACACAGCCGGCGCGGCAGATATCACATGCACTAAGTGCTCGCAATTGATGCAGATATTGCATTATAAAACATGTTCACGTTCTGGGTTTAAGGATGTTTGTTAATTGCACCCCTTCAGATTTTAAAGCAAATCAATTTTTGTTTGTTGGTGTATAGCTATTGTTACTTCCATATAATTTTACGTTTAGTAGGTTAATGAACATAAAATCAATTTTTAACAATTTTTTCACTAGGTATTGATTAAAACCAAATTTATTACCATGTTACTTGTTTTTTGTTGTCAATCAACAAAGAGCTTTAAAGGAATAAGTCTTTTACTGCTTGAAATATTTTTAATTTCAGTCTGAACTGGTTATTTTCTTCAACCACAGGAAAGCCTTCCTGCTGCATATTGTTGTTCTTCCTAGTTAAACCTCCTTTAATTCTACTGACATGGGGCTGTAGCTTTTTAGGAAAAAAAAAAGTGACGACGTCTATGCAAAGTCATTCCAAGTACTACAAGAAACCGAACTAGTGTTTCCACTGTATTTTCAAGAAAATTATATTCCAAAAATGAAAATCTAGACATATGTAAAGTATTCTTATATTGAAAATATGTAAATTTTAAACCTTTAAATTATGAATAAATTTATCACTTATGGTTATATAGAGTAAAAATTACATTTTTACTGCATTAACTTTTCCTGTATACCAACAACAACAATAATAATAACAACAATAAAGTGCGAAATACTTTTAATTTTCTAATCTAATCAATACTCTATTAAATTATTAAAACCCTAAATCCGAAACTTTACTCTTATAAAGAAATAGCTTTTTAGATATCTTTATCATCCATCAAAGACAGGTAAAGCTGCTTCAGAAGTCAACGTGTCCGTGCCGTGGCCGAGTGGTCAGGCCACTCGCATCTGACCTAGACTGCCCAGGTTCTGTCCCAAGCGACCGCATGTGAGATTTGGGGTGGACAAAGCGGTGCAGGGGTAGGTTTTCTCCGGTTTCCACCGGGGCTCCATTTTCATGTATCATCAGTGTCATCGCCTGCGGTTGCAGAGCAGTAAAAGCGGGCATTAAACACTACCAAAAAAAAAAAAAAAAAAGAAGAAGTCAACGTGTCATGACGGACGCTGTTAATGTACAATGGCAGGTGCCAAATGAGCAGAAAAAACGCTGTGGATGTGCGATACACTGAAGTAGATGTTAGATTTGCGAAATATTATACGCTGCGGTAATAGAAAAGCGCAAAACAATAAAAAAACGAATGCAAAAACGCGCCACTTCTTGTTAGTTGCGTTATTCGAAATTTAAAGTCACTTTGTAGTTGATATTTAGTGTGCTCTTCATATGCAAGAGCCACCATAAACTTTTAGGGCCCTAAGCCGCAAAGCTTGTATTTTTATAAGTACAAGGCGCAGCTGCGAACCTAAGGCATTCATTAATCAAAAACCGGGAATCTAGCGGATTTCAAATCTAGGCATCATATGGAATCTTTACCAAAAATGCGCGAAACAGTAAATTATTGTAACAAAACTAAATAATCACTAAGAAGTAAAAAACACATGTAATAAAGTGAACAATAGACATAGAACACGAAACACAGGAAATGTAGTATAAGAATGTAAGTAATCACTGCAAATTCGTAAACAAATGTAACACTAATTAATAACCGCAACTCAAACATGTGAAATACATCTAAAATATAACCGCGAAGCAGTAAGCAAATGTAATACAAGTGAATAATAAAGCGTGAGACAGTGAGGAAATATACGAATTGATAAATTGCGCCAAAAACCTACCGGAAACTATGTAACAGCTTTCGCGCACTTAAAATGCCAAACGCTATAGATTAGCGGAATTTAAGCCGTTTTTGTTTGCAAAAGGTAGCCTTGCGGACGTTGCGCTATACCCACATGACACATACACCTCTGTAGCAAAAGTACCAAAGAGAATAGGCGGAAAATTGGAAAGATATTTAACAAAAACATGATAAATAAAATTTTAAAGTGGAAAACATTTAAGAAAACAAGATTAGAGGAAAACCACATTTTGAAACTTCATAAGCTATTTGTACATTCGTTCACAAATCCATTTAATCTCGCGTTTAGGCACTTAAATCACCAAAAGGGTAAAACTTCATTCGGATCCTGATTTCAGTATGTGTGATAACTTTTGCATGAAAATTAAAAGTCTCTTCTTTTTCGAAAAGTCAGTTTCGATTACCGTTATAAATACGCAGCTTCCTAATTTGGAAGCTAGGTTTTACAGGATGAATTGGTCGGTAATTTTTGTAGAAAAATATGACTTTACTTTGTTTTGTGGAGTATTATCAACTTATGAGGCTACCTAACAAATATTAAAAACTTGTTATGATGATAAGAATCCTTTAAGTGGTCAGGTGTAACCGAATAGATTAACTTATTGGATCAGTAACTTTAATTAGGGATTTAAAAACAAAGATTTTTTTTAACAACTTGTCATTACAAACCGCTCAGATGGCACTCAGTAAGTATTCGGTGTCATTATTTCGTTCTTCATTTCAGATTTTGTTATGTTTCTCTTTCTTTTTGCAGTATTCCACATCTCGAAGACTATCAAGGTGTTTTGGCGATGTGAATGAAATTATCAACAAACTGAAGCGACAATGAAGATATGAATGTATGTATGTATGTATGTATGTATGTATGTATGTATGTATGTATGTATGTATGTATGTATGTATGTATGTATGTATGTATGTATGTATGTATGTATGTATGTATGTATGGATGGATGTATGTATGTATGTATGTATGTATGTATGTATGTATGTATGTATGTATGTATGTATGTATGTATGTATGTATGTATGTATGTATGTATGTATGTATGTATGTATGTATGTATGTATGTATGTATGTATGTATGTATGTATGTATGTATGTATGTATGTATGTATGTATGTATGTATGTATGTATGTATGTATGTATGTATGTATGTATGTATGTATGTATGTATGTATGTATGTATGTATGTATGTATGTATGTATGTATGTATGTATGTATGTATGTATGTATGTATGTATGTATGTATGTATGTATGTATGTATGTATGTATGTATGTATGTATGTATGTATGTATGTATGTATGTATGTATGTATGTATGTATGTATGTATGTATGTATGTATGTATGTATGTATTTGTTCACTATTATAAATTTACAATTTTATTTCAAGGCTTCGTCAAGAGTGAGTATTAACGGAAAACAATGTTTTATTTGGATACTGCTGTGTACATATGTATGTAGGAGGAAAGAATCTCGTAGCAAATCGTGATACAATTTTCAATATAAGCTAAAACAGAAAGATTACAGCAGATACATGACTATCACTAGATTGTTGCAATCGCTGTTGTTAATAAGTTTTACTTTCAAATAAAAAAAAAAGAAAAGAAAAAAAAACAAGTCATGAATTTGCTTCTTCCTTTGTTTCTCCTACCTTTTCCTTTTATTGTTACTACTACTGTTACTATTAGTGTCGTAGAATTCTGCACATATTTCCAGTATAAGAAAATATCATACTGTGCACTATCTTTATGAAGCATACATCTATTTGCAGCACTACTACAATACGTTAAATAATAACATGAACACAAACGCAGCGGGTAGATAAGGATGGGCACCGTTATGCATATCTCGTCCTAGCTGGAAACGCGTCACCAGGCTGACGAATGCACTTTCAAATCTGGGTGGAATGCAGACAGCATTATTCAAGTGAAAGGAATCAGCAGTGAAAAGGAAAGGCACGGCAAAGAAGAATCTTTATGATAGTCGCTCTCAGTCACTCACAAGTTCTCTAAATTTGCGCAAGAAACAGTGTATCAATTGTTAGCTGTCTAAAGGCAGTTTTTCTAACAGACAAGGTCAGCGTGCTGGGACCTAAATCTAAACAACCAAAACTGGCCAAGCCTGGCCACATACTTAATGGAACTACGTGTGCTAAGAGATAAGGTGCTTGTGTAGATATTTTATAGACATATTTGGTAATTGAGCATGTGTGTGTGTGTGTGTGTGTGTGTGTGTGTGTGTGTGTGTGTGAATACGGGGTGTAGTGTGCGCGAGAATGTAAATGTATTTTCTGAGGTATTTTTTGGTTTGTTAGTTTTTTTGCTGTAGAGTGTGCGTGCGTGTGTGTGTGCGTGTGTTTTTTTTTTCACTGTTATGAATATAAAATAGGCGTTTAGCACTTTCAGTTCAAACATTTTTCTGGACAGTATGTACAGACTTCTGACCCATGCGACTGCGTGACGCAATTGATGTAATACTAATCACTTAATAAATACTACTACTACTACTACTACTACTACTACTGCTACTACTCCTACTACTGCTAAAATAATATGAAACCCCCCTCACCCCTCTGCCCATTAGGTCCTGTGTGGACGAAGGCAGATGAATCAGCAGTCGTGCAGTCGTCCACATACTGGTTGAACGATTAAGGGAATTCTATAATATAAAGGATTTTTGCGATTTTAACATTTTAAAAAGAAGTATGATAACACTGCAATTCAAACATGTTATCAAAGACGAAAAGGCGGCAGAGATGGCAATATAAAGTAGCCACGCAAATGTAAAGGTGCGCCTTGTGGTTAGCAGAGAATTGGGATGCAACTGCAGTGTTATTGCACTGCGATTATAAACAAAGCATTTCAAAGTTATTCTATAATGTATAGAGGAAAAGGAAACATTCAAACAAACGCCAAAATCTAAGTTCCAGTTGCTGGACATAACCAGAATTCGAAAAAATAACCACAAAAGCAACAAAAAACAAAGAAAAATCCTTCGTTGTGGACTAAATTAAATTATTTGTTTGCTAACGAACGCTGTTAATTGCCAGGATCATACATGCGAAGCCGGTGAGGCGGAATTTCCTCCCACAGGAGTTCTTTAATATGTCAGTAAATCCACTGACATGCGCTGTCGCTTTTAGGCACATTTAAAAAAAACAAAAAAAAAAACATCTGTCTGGGCCGGATTTGAACCCGCGATCTTGACTTCAGAAGGGCAGCGACGTGTGGTAGACTAGTAAAATTTAATAAGGCACAACAGTTTTTCTCGCTATTTGTTTATTTGTTGCATAAATCTACTATCGTAGGTTTCTTCTGAATGTAAACGAAAATAAAAAGCTTGAAACGCCCAAAATTAAATTCCGTTATATTCATGGACGCTCTTTAACTGCTACAGTTCTTCGCGCCTTATTCTCCATTGGGCGTGTAACACCGCTTAAATTTGCGCAGAGGCCTCTTACTGGCTTGAGGTTCTTTACATGCCGTAAATTTACGACACGGGCCCAACGGTCTCCGAAGGAAGTCTGCTAAGGATTTTCACGCCCGAAAAAATACGTCTTCCGCCGGGTTTGAAATCGCAACCTTGGGAACCAGAGGTTAGCCGATTGGAAACGCCCTCGGGGAGTGTTTCCCAAACTGGAGTGATATCCCGCAAGGAGGTATGAAAGATTCCCAAAGGGGACTTTCCTGAGAGAAAGAACAATGATAATGCTGATATACAAATAATACTGAAAATAATAAGTATTATTGTCATCGATATTATTATTATTATTATTACAGATTTGGATTTTTATGATAGCAATTCATTGAACAGTTGTCCACAGTAACCTAAGGACTTCTCATTATTGCTTTGGTGTTACGATAATGATTTTTTTCTTGTCGCAAGGGACACAGATTGATTTTTTTTTTAAATGCAGTTCCGGAGTCTGATCGGGGCTCCGACACTGTATACCCTACCTTTTATTTACCTAATTTGTTTACTGTGATTACTATATGATTACTGAATTTCTGTTTAACTTTTTACACACACATACACAAACCTATAACACCCATGCCCAAGGCTGGACTCGAACCCACGATCCCCTGCGCTGCGAAACACCAAAGCGAGACGCTTTGGCGAGCGCGGCCTTATGCTTGCCGTATGCAACTTTTGGGAGGAAGGGATGAGATTAAAGATCCAAAGGATTTTTGCCCGGACAAATAGCGGTAGGTGCGAATATTGCTGGTTCTCTAAAGCTCACAATTGGAGACACACCTGCAAGCACACCTTAGTGCTCTTCCTAACGCACACATCCAAACTATCCTGATTTTGTGCCAGAGGAAGAAACAGTTGCAAAGCTCATACCCATCGCGCAACACACAGCATCAAACTAACCAGTCAAGCGCCGTACCCCGAACGTCCATGTGGGATGAAATAATGCGGAATATTGGACTGGAAAAACTCATGGTATTAGACAGTGTTCGTCTGAAGACAAGAGAAAAGTGTAAGTCAGTGTGGGAAATTGCACCCGCCACAGGCTGACCGCCTGACCCAACCCGCTCGGTAAGACCGAGTAAGGGCAGATGTTCCCAGTGTTATAACCAAGAGTGACTATTTAGATTTTTGTCACAAGCGAATAGCTTGATAAATACATAAATATTTTCCATTGATGTTTTCTGTTATTTTAACACTCCTGAAAATGTCGTAAAATAGCTATTAAAATAAATAGAGTAGTTCTTGTGCAGTTCAATTTAAATCGCTTGTAAGCAATTTCATTTAAACTCATAAGAGTGAAAAGAATCAATTCAGCTACATAGAGTATCTAAGATTCAGATAGACGTATTCAGATACTTCAGTTTGTTTTCTGTTTTCGCGAACATTTAGTGTTAATGTAGTGAATACTTGGTGTTAAAATTAGTTATTTTACTATTCTTTTTATTTTAAATTATTTGCAAACCTATTTTCATGTTTATGAGAAAAAAACAACTAAACAACTGTACCTAAAACGAGGACATTGCAGAGCTTACAAAGGAGACACTAGTAAGAAGGTTGGAGAACTACTGCCCTAAGGGGCAAATGTAAATGAAATGTGAATTTCATGTGCGTAATTAAGCACAGCTAGCCTTATTACACGAGATCCGTACAAACGGAGGTTCATGTTCGTAAGTCGTAAATTATTATTCTTTTTAATAGTCTATCTAATATAACAAACAGTGTAACAGCATTTTGTTACCTGATCAACTATTTGAGCGAAAAAGCGTTGACTTAGTTATAAACAATTAGATTGCTTATTCTATAAGATTGTAACAAGGTAATGTTTTGTTGGTTTGTAAGGCGAGTCAAGTATCCTATTTTATACATGTTTGCAGTGGTAACTATTGTACAGAAAGAATTGGTTTGGAATAATCGTTTGAAGGGAATAGCAAGTTGTAATTACAAGTCACGTGAGTCTAGATCAGATCAGGGCAGATCGGGAGGGTGACTTAAGGTTTTGGGTTTCAGGTGCTCCTTAACCTAAAGAAACAACTGTTGGCGAATAAACGAACATCATTCGAATGTGCGGAATGCAAAAATTAGAGCCCTAGAACTGGACGAATAACTTGAAATGTCAATCATTCTGGCTATGGACATTCAAATTACTCCAATATGTGAAGTGATTGTGTCGATAGACAACTTAATAATGTTGAGGATGAAATTTATTATTGTACACGCAATAATATTATACAGTACTATTGCATATTGCACATAGGATTAAGAAGTGTGATGGAGATGGAACTAAATGATATAACAGCTGTTATTTACTTCTCCTTGTTGCCAAGAGGGCAAGGTAGGCATCATTAGATTACGCTATTCCATTTTTTTTTAGTTTAACGTCCTTTAACCTCGTTTTTACAAATCGGACGATGAATGAATTTGGTGAAATGATGCTCAAATGATCTCGGGGTCCATGTAGCTTAAAGTTACTCAACATTCGTCTTCTCAGGATAAGGGAAAACCCCGAAAAAAAACCTTATCCAGATAACTCACCCTAAGTGAGATTCGAACTCACGACCTTTTGAATGTGAGATAGACACGCTACCAGCACACTACCCAGGCGGGCATATGCATTCCTGTGAAACAGTTATGAGCAATATTATTACGAATAGCGTGTCTGTCTGCCTTTAGCCTAAATGAGTTGTCTGGCTAATGTTTCTTCCAGAGGTTTTCACGACGCAAATGCCAAGTAATTCTCTGCTCATCTGACCCCGAGCTCTTTTCAGCATCAGTCCACACATTTTCTTTAACCGTCTCTGCATACCCGAGCTAGAAAAAGGAATGTTCAACACTTAAAGGGTTACCCATACATTGGAATATTTGGGGCTGCAGAGATATGTGATTTATTATTATCTTATGTAGAAAAATGTTGTGTATTAAAACAGAGCAACATATTGGGGCTACGTTTAACACTTGAATTTAAGTTGCATATTTTACCGACATTGGAATTTTCCAGCGTGTTTTAAACCCTACTGACAGCGTATGTTCTGCCTGAAGGACTCGTTTTAGGGAAAAAAACCCTTTATATATACATTTTCAATTTATATATACATATACTGATTTTAGGACATATATACCTAGAGATATATGTATATTATACTGTGGAAAGTGATAAGGAACAAGTGGTATTGAAAGGTTGGACAATTTTTAAAGCCATGTGTCAAGAAAAGGAACACTGCATAGAGAATCGCGCTCTCATTTAAAAGAGGGGTGTTAATGTAGAAGTACAGACAGGCGCTTTAACGGAATCAGACTGCTTCTTTCCAACAACAAAACTGTTGCCTCGCACTGGGAGTAGTGTTCTTACTACACGTAAAGGTACACTGATAATATATGCAACGAGATGATATTTGGAAAAGGAATTTTGGAAAGGAACCGTTTCAGGCCTAAGTTTAGTGTACCTCTCAGGTGTTTGCCAGTTATGTTGCCGCTTCCAGTGGACGTGCTCGCTAAAGTGCCTCGCTTTGGTGCTTCGTGGCGCAGGGGATCGTGGGTTCGAGTCCCGCATTGGTCATTTGTGTTTGTTTGTTTGTAAATGTGTATATATGTATGCATATTAGAAGCAAAAAGGAAAACGGTAATCCAATAGAAAAAGAAATTGTGGACTGAGGAAAATCTGGCAGAAACGTCAGTCAGGTAGGACATCCTGGTGGGATCCAGACCTTAAGCCATCCGATAGCAAGTCTCGTGCGTTACCTATTGGTTATCTCGGGCGGTGTTTTGGGAGAAGGTTGTAATTTTGAGAGACGGCATAGGATGATGAATGTTTACCGTAATGTGCAGTACAGGCAAAATGTATTCAGCATTGGCCATTGGCCTAGAGTTTTTAAACATTAACAGTTTTCCTTAAATATATTAGATATCAGAGGAGTACCATTGTAGAAATGTATGTTAAAAAACTGGATAATTGGCGTGTGTTTCAGGGCTTTTCCCAGCAAATGATACGGCTCGACGGCGGCTTTAGAATGCCACGGTTAGTGATAGTTTTGTTCGTATTCAAGGTTTCTATATATTTCAATATTTTTAGTTTAACTTTTCCATCGGGTGTTTAATATTTGAAATTTTTGTTTTTCTACAGAATTGGCAATTCATTATGTCAATAAAAATGCTTTTGTTCAGGATAGAAGATTGTGCGTTGGTTCCTACTAAGTGTTTAAACACACGGAATGCTCTAAGGTTCTTTGAAAAAGTACTTACCAACAAGAGCAGCATGTGTTTAGAGGACGTTACGGTTAATGTGTCTGAGCTTTAGGATACTTAACACAGGTGTCATTGAGTTTAAATAACGGTAATTGCAGTAATGAGCTCGCAAAAACGAACTTCCGATTTTCAATAGTAAAATAAAGCTGTACTTATAAATACAGTAAAACAACAGCAACAAACTTTTGAACTGTGAATGTGAACTTCTCTCTAGCAGGACCTTAGCCTAGGAAGAGCCAGTTGTATTAGCTCTGAGCTATTATTTTCTAGGACATTCGGCCTATTTTTCCCATCTACTATGTGCGTATGCGTGCATGTACGCGCAATTCTGTATGTTTTTAATTCGTGCAAGAGCAGAAATTCTTACTACTACTGGCTGAAATGATCATTTTAATGAAGCGTTTACAAAGTACTGTAGTCAATGGGCTTGCATAAAGGCCGCCGAAAGCAACATGGAACTATTGGTGTTGCATGCAAAAAGCGAGTAAAGCAAAGCGATATAACGGCGGAACTTACTGCATTAGCTGTGTTACATCCCATCCGTGTTTCCCCAACAATTCACTGATACTGCAAGTGGGTGCAAGAGATATTATATACCTATGGAGTGATGTATTTGGCGGGGGAAGTGGGGTGGGGAAGTAAAACAGGTGTCCATTGTGACCGACTGAGCAAGCTAGTGTGACCCCAATAAATGGGATTGGTTGCTAATGGCAAACGTCAGCTGAACAATTACTAATTGCTTTAAAATCAGGCGTAGTTTTGCTTTGGAGTGTTTGGATATTTGTAAACATAATGAGAGCGAAAGTGAAGACGGAGGAACTGAAAAGCGAGATAAACCTTGCTTGTGACACATATGTCCTAGATTCGTCTGAAATAACAGGATCGAACTGCGCACTATGGCAGTGCTACAGTGAAACTGGTTACACACCATGCTTAACAAACATCATCAATTTCTATTATTGTTTATCCTAGATAATATCACGCCCTCCATTATTGTTTCTCTGTCCCTTTCAGTGGGATACAATTTTGCAATACCAGAGTTACAGCAATAATGATACCGATTTTTTTTTTCGCCAGTTTTGTGATATATTCCTAGTTACAACTTTTGTGTGTCATTTGTGATATGGAGATATTTTTTATTTTGGGCGTAGAAAAATTGGATTTATTCTTACGGTTTGTAGGCAGCCAGAACAGTGTCTACAGTCTCCCTGACGCAACAATACATTTCAAGGTCACTACATGTTCTGCTTCCTTCTACTGTCCGTGCAGAGGGCAGAAATAGTGCGTTTTTCATTAGTAGATGCCATCTACTCTTCCCTCGAGGCTGAGAGCTTTCCGTTCCAAATCTATTAGCATCAGAAACATTCTTTGCCATTGCGGAGGACTGAATTCACGTTTCCCTCTTTAGATCACGACATGTATATATATTTCTGTTATCAGTATTTAACCGTTAACATACTGTCTACTTGCAATTTCAATACTGCAGTAACCATTACCTGGAAAAACACTTACAAGTAGCGAAACTCTGTATAAAAGCAGGGCATTCGCAGTAACATTAGTATGTTTTGTTGGAATGCTGTTACATATGTGTATCTACATTAGTATGAGATTCAGTACATTAACAAATGCAGCCAAGTGGTATCACAGTTGATATTCGTCCCACAGTATGACAAGAAATCAACAAATTAGATGGTAGAGGTTGGAAATACGCTTAAAGTCAATCAGCTCTTTGTGGCAGCGTTTGCTAACACAGAGCAGTCAGTGGTATAAAGAGAGGAGTTTGAGGCGTAAACATATGCACACGTTGAAGTATAATCTGTTCCAAAAGTAGCTCATTACTGAGTATATTGACTAAAAACGCCTTGTATTTTTACAAATAAAGCTTGATACAAGATACTAATGTCCAGAGCTTTGAAAAGACAATGAACGTAAGTCAACCAAACTCACTCAGAATTAGTTGTAGTGAGTTACAAAACACATCTTTACTGTATTGAACAAAAATGTTCTCTTCCTGTCACTCAAAATATATATATGAATCTTCCACAATTTGTTCAGTGTCAAACGCCTATCCTTTCGTATTATCGACATTTTCAATCCGCGCTCTCTTTCAGTGTTCACGGTGGTTTAACTACTAGTTGCCGGTTCCCATGACCGCGCATCGCTAAAACTTGGGTGCTTCGTGACGGAGAGGATCGCGGGTACGAGTCCCGTCTCGTGCATGGCTGTTTGTAAATATGTATAGTCTGTGTATCTGTATGTAAAAAAGGAAACAAATAGGAAAACAACAGAAACGTAGGGATAAACATAAAAAAGAAGGTAAAAGAAAGTAGTAGGAACTGAACGAGACCAGGCAGTGAGCAGTGCCAGATGTGCAACACGTTTCAAAACAGACTGTAGAGACCACGCCTACTCCATCACGCCAGTTTATGATCTGTGTGAACCGAATCCGACAATTTCGTGACCCCTGACCGAGCTCTAACTATGAATTGGAAACTCTTCTGTGTAAATTAGAGGTCCAGAATAAATTCTTGACATTTGTACTGAGATTATAGAGGCAGAATTTATTTGAATGTATGAAGACCTAGGGGAATAAAGTCTAATGTTTCAACAAGATAATGCACCCGTGCATTCGTCTGCAACAACTAAAACATTGAAGAAAAAATATATAGATTGAAAGCCACTAGGAAATACTTACAAGGTGTGTTTATCCCAATACAAGGCATTTTGAAGTCAATTTGAGTACAAAATTGGGTCAAAATTTCAAAGCAAAAATTACTAACTGTAACAAAAACAATACTTTTGAAGTAGAAAAGAATAACGGAGGTTCAACTCAGCACGCACTATCAATACGATAACAGAGTAGGACAGAATATGTTTCATACTAAGTTCCATTCAAGAAATGCAAATGTTTTATTTAATTGCTCAATTTAGGAAATAAACCATTTCTATCATGATTTTTGTATTGCTATTGATAATAAATTAGATACAGATGGCTAAGAAGTTGTGCTTACTACTTTTCAGTAGGAAACAGAGTGACTTTACATTGACTTCCACTAATGTGGCCCATATCATTTCTTTTTTGAGTTCGTGTAACCAAAATACGTACACATTCAGTTGAAGATCACATAGAGAAATTCCATCATACTGTGAAGCTGTGGAACATCAATGTTAAAGCAGGAAACTCAAGCAATTAAAAATGTACGGCAATTAGAGGCACATCAATAAATGGAAGAAACAGTTACGATGTACGTCACAAGGTCTTAGTACCTCTTGTTAGGAGGTGTAGTTTTTCTTTCTGACTCTTAATAATGTCAGAGCATTCTGAATTAAAGCTGTATAATCTGAAATAAAAAAAATTGTGTGAATTGTATGCAATTAATTTAAGCAGCATAATAAACAGTAACTACCTTTACACCACCTGTAATGCAAATAATTCACATTCTTTCACTATCTGGCCACATTGATAGCAAAACCCTTTCTTGTGTGGTTTGATTTTTGAAATATCTAAATATACTGGACTTAATTTCTTAGAGTATTGCTTATTTTCCTGCAGCACCTGCTATGTTTTCTTTATTGAAAATGTCGACATGAGAGCATTTCTAACAAGAACTCTAGGATATCTACAGTAGTGTCATTAACTTTGGACTTTTTTTCAATTATTTTCAAATTTGAATGTGCATTCGTCTCTCATTCAGGCTCATTTTTATCTAATGGATTATATCAGGAAGTATTACTATAATATAGTATTGAAACTTTTACCATAAACTGTAGCTAATGTGACTCTTAATGGGTTACTTTGGCCCAGATTTGCAAAATATGTAATTTTATAAATGTAGCCATATATTTTTTATTTTATATTGTATCCAATGTAAGCATCGGAATTACTGCTACCATATTACATAGAGGAATTCAAATTTTGGCAAATCTAGTAATTTTAAAATTATCACAGTTCAATACCATAAACAGCACCATGAACACCATCATTTTAAAAATACCGCATTTGCCCTGTTTTAAGCCCCACGTTATAATGTAGTATGTATATTTCATATTGGATACACAATAAAAAGAAAGGTATTTTTGGGAGTTTTAATTTTTATTCTATACTTATCCAATATTAAATATAGTGAGTTATTACTCTCATATAATAGGGGTTCCCAAAATTGGGGAAACGTGGTATATTTAATATAATGGTGTTCAAGTGGCTGGATTGACATAATACCAAAATTGGTAGATTTCCTCAGATATTAAGCTCTTCTAAGTAGATGAGTGAGAGTTGAAAGCAAGATTCAAATTAGAAGGTTAGTGTAAAAAAAAAGTGTCCAAAATTGATGCCACTACTGCAGTACGGGTATTATTACAACAGAATAATTGCAAATCGTAATAGCCAGGGGCATTAGAAACGGAGCAATAAAATTTATACGCGATATAGTTGTTACACTCCTCAAGTTAAAAAAAAATCAATTTCTAACTTAGAACAAAGAATGAAGGATGTTGACAAAAATGAAAGTAAAAATTACACAATTAATACATAATGAATTACCAGAGTATATTATCATCTCAATCTTCCACGGGGTTAGGATAAATTTCTCTCAAATCATCATTTGCGTTTTAAATTCTCAATCATAAAAACACTGTATCAATAAATGGTAAGTCCATTAGATCTTTCTTTTCTGTAAAGAAATAGGAAGAAGTCCATTAAACCGCAGCTGAGAGTTTAGCAGTGGTGAAGGTTTACCTTTTCTTTGAATGAAATTTCCCTGAAAGCTTCATCTTCTTTAAGTAATGCTTTGAAGAACAAGTCATATCTACTCTCTCTGTCATTCTGCAACATTTTACTTCGAGCCAGCTAGATTTTCTTCCACCAGTATCCTCGCTCCATAAAAAGAGCGCTCCCTTATATGAAACAGAGTATGAGTAGAAATCTGCATAAACAATCCTAGAGTTATTTTATTCTACAATGACGTATAAGCTGAACCCAGTCGTGAGCATGGCTGATTGGTACGGAACACTTTTTCTTCTTTTCTGTGATGCTGTGATCCAGGTCGCACTTAATGTGAATGTGCTTTAGCACCAAACATTTGAGATCAATGGTCTGAATGCTTTTGGAAATTTTTGAGCAACTATGTACATTGCTGTGATATGGATTTTGTTGTTGTTGTTGTTTTTTTTTTTTTTTATGTTTTAGCTGCTGCGAGTATGAAAATGTATAGTGACATGTTTTCCATTTGCATCTAAACCATGAAACAATTTACACAGTCTGGTAGTTATCAAGTCATTCCAAACGCAGCAATAGGACTGATTTTCATCACAGACATGAACAGTTAAGGGAGTATGTAGGCAAATTTTGAAAATCAAATACTATTTTTTCTAATATATTTATTTGATATGTTAGACAATTGTGCACCTCTTCCAGTGGCGTCTTGTTTGTTTCCCCAACTGTTAGTTCATTTAAAAAATTAAATACTTTTCAGTGCAACTATGCCATGACGCTTTTCAAGCACCGTCTGTGGTTATTTGTGTGAGTTCATACTGTTGTTCATTCCGCCAAAATAGCAAACTTTTATTAAAGAATATAGTTCGTCTCATACCAAATGTATATAACTTTTTAGCCTTTTATACCAGGTGGTCCAACTACCGTGCATATAAGCCTTCATGCGTTAAAAGGGTTGCGGAAAGTTAAAATCAGCCAGTAGAGAACCGACAAGGGTGACCTTCGCTTTTCCCGTCTTACTTATCTGCGGAGACGAGGGCGACTCGCACCATTGCGAGGAGTAAGATGAAGGTCGGTCTTACCAGTTCTCCAATGCGGTTTATAACTTGTGTTAGCCCCGTGGAACTTACAACTTCTGCAACGCACCAAGGAATATCTGCAGATGTTACCTATATTGTGACTACGTGCCCAAGTGCAAATATCTATATCTTTACACCGACTGTTGCCTGTGCGCGGTCGACTTTATTTATTTAGTCACACGCATTGTCGCAGCTGTTCGTAAATTAAACAATTGATGTAATGCGGACGCATTACATCAATGACTTGCACTGTCATCTGTGTATGACACTGTGACACCTGCATAATGTACATTTGTAATTATAATCCCAGCTTCTGAAAAGTTGTTGCCATATTTTCAAAAGATATATAAAAGGAGCTGGCAGGCTCGCAGAGTTCAGTTTCAGGGAGTACACTTGAACTGGAGAAAGCAGTCATAACTGTCCTCGAGTGTCGAAGCGACGGGAGATAAAATTGTGTTACGGCATCGGAATAAACACATTTATTGTAAACAACAGAATTTGAAGTAATAAACAGATTTTGTTAGTACATATATGGGGGCAGAGCAAAATCAGTTAGTGAGAGTTGTCAGTTTGAACATGAATTAAAATCTCTACTGCTTTAAAAAAGTAAATAGACACTAAATTCACATATAATAACGTAATTCAAAATTTAATGTGAGAAAATCCGATGTTAAGGCTACAGAAAATAAAATATACCGAAAAAAAGTTAACATTGCACAACAAAAACACAATATATGCAATATTTTTCTTAACATCATTTTTTGAAACAAAATGTTAACCATGATTGAACCTGCCATCCTGAGAGTCACAGAAAGGACTAAGTACCATTTTTAGTGCAAGTAGTTTCAAACTAAGGCTTTAGGCAGAATTTTGTGTCCGCGTGTTACCTACTATAAGTAAATGCTACTTTATAAGAATTTACAATTTAAGGAAACTTTGAAACCAAAGTTAAAACTGCCCGTTTTGTAGAACATGCCATACTTTTTCAAAAATAATGCATATTTTCTGTGGAATTATTAGCTTAGAGCTCTGACACTTGATAGTATCTTCTTAAAGTGAACAATGGACAAATCTGTGCAGCAGTATATATATATATATATATATATATATACATATATATATATATATATACGAGGTACGTCCAGAAAGTAAGTTCCGTTTGGTAATAAAATTAAATTGTGTACTGATACAGAATAATTATTTATTGCACAAAATTCTACAACTCTTAAACTACTTTTCCACATAACTGCCGAAATTTTGCAGGCATTTGTCATAGCGTGGCACAAGTTTTTGTATACCTTCTTCATAGAAGTTTGCCGCCTGTTTCTTCAAAAAGTTGGAAACATTTTCTTTCAGCTCTTCGTCATTGTTGAAGTGTTGACCGCCAAGGAAAGACTTGAGATGTAAGAACAGCTGAAAGTCGCTAGGAGCGAGGTCAGGGCTGTACGGAGGATGGTCAAACACGTCCCAGCCAAATCCCTGTAGGAGGTTTTTTGTCACATTTGCAGTGTGTGGTCGTGCGTTGTCGTGAAGAAAAACAACACCCTTTGACAGCAATCCTCGGCGCTTATTCTGTGTTGTGCGGCGCAACTTCCTAAGTGTCTTTCAATAAACATCTGCTTTGATTGTTTGACCACGCGGTAAGAAATCAATAAGTAAGATGCCTTTCCAGTCCCAGAACACTGTGCACATCATTTTTCGAGGTGTCAAGATTAGTTTCGGCTTAACCTTTGCTGGGGATGAAGTGTGCCTCCATTCCATTGATTGCCGCTTACTTTCAGGGGTGTCGTAAGAAACCCAAGCCTCATCTCCTGTGACTATTTGTGTCAGAAATTCTTCGCCATCTTCATCATAACGGGTTAAAAACTGAAGTGCACTACCCATCCGTTTTGTTTTGTGTTGCTCAGTAACAATCTTTGGTAACCAACGTGAGCAAAGTTTACGAAATTTCAGTTTTTCGATAACAACTTCATGAATTAGTTATCGTGAGCTTTGGGGAAATTCCATAGCGAGAGCACTAATTGTAAACTTGCGGTTTTCCTGGATCTTGTCATCAATCGTGTGAACCAGTTCTTCTGTAACCAAAGATGGACGCCCACTTCGTTATTCATAATGCACTTCACTACGTCCTTCATTGAACTGTCGGACCCATCGTCTCACCATTGAATCACTCATCGCATTTTGTCCGTAAACTTCGCAAATTTACCGATAAATTTTAATTGGTTTCACTTTCCTAGCACTCAGAAAACGAATCACAGATCCGATTTTTTTTTTTTTTTTTTTTTTTTTTTGCCGAGTGGTTAGACCACTCGACTCTCACCTAGACGGCCGGGGTTCGATCCCAAGCGACCGCATGTGAGATTTGTGGTGGACAAAACGTCGCTGGGGCGGGTTTTCTCCGGGTACTCCGGTTTCCCCCGCCATCGCATTCCACCGGTGCTCCATCATCATTCATGTATCATCAGTGTCACCGCCTGCGGTGCCATTAGTAGTTAAAGCGGGCGTTAAACACTACCCAAAAAAAAAAAGATCCGATTTCACAAGCGGCGGGATTTTCAATCAACACCGACATTGTAAACAAGCACAACAAAGCGTATGTGGCTGACAGCGATCTCAAAATGGCGCACGTTTCTTCCTCCTGATACAGAGCGTCTACCGCGCATGTGCGGAACTGCGATCGCAGCGCTGAAGCGGAGATAAATTGAAACGGAACTTACTTTCTGGACGTACCTCGTATATATAATATATATATGATTATACGTACTTGTAAATGATAGGATTTTCTTTAGAAAGCAAAGCTGAAAAGTTCTTTTCATACTTGCAAGATTAGCGAAAAGTTGTTTATTTGTTTATTTATTTATTTACATAGAATATCCCAATGAGCACATTGCTCTAGGTAGGGACTGCCCTTTAGTGAGGTGGTAAGAAAAACACAAAGAATAAAATAAACACATTAGCACACAAAAAGGCGTATACAATATTGTGTGTATATATATACAAAATATTTCAAAAAAAAAAACACCATGGGGATTTTCTGTTGTCAAATGTTTAGGAATTACAGTATTGCTCAAGTAGGTATTCAAAAGAGTTTGTTTTTAAATTGGGATAAGTTAAGCGATTCTTTGATGTTAAATGGGAGACTGTTGTATTGTTTTGGTGGCATTATATAATATACTTTTTATTCCATGTTTGGTAGAGTTAACTGATTCTATACCTTTGTCATTGGCTGGTCTTGTTTCGTAGGAATGAATATCTCTTTTGTGTTTGATTACAGAGTTGGTACATTGGAGGTTATTTTCAGTTTTGCACATGAATAAGGATTCACTATATTTACAGAGATAGGACAATGGCAGTATATTTGATTCCTTAAATACTTTTACGCAAGGCTTTAAAATATTAAATCCATAAAGTATTTTAATAGCTCTCTTTTGTAGGATTTCTAAATTATTTAGATGCTCTTTATTGTTATTGGACCATACTGCATTTAAATACAGAAAATTGGGGTGCAAGAGTGCAAAATAAAGACTTCTTTTACAGCTGTTATCTAAGTCTAGATTTTTAGTCTGTACAATATGCGAATAATAGAGTTTGTTTTGCTGATAATGTGTTCAATATGGAATGTCCATGTCAAAGATGAGCCTAGCCTTAGCCCTAGGTATGTAAATCTGTTTACTCTTTCTATAGCATTATCTTTTATCTTAATTGACATATTACTTGTAATTAATCTAGAGGGTTTATGAAAAAATATATATTTAGTTTTTTAGGCGTTAAGGATTAAGTTATTATTTATGAACCATGTCTGTAGTGTTGTAAGGTCAGTTTGCATATCTTTCATTACCTGTAATTCAGATTTATTTATATAAAATAGAAAAATATCATCTGCAAATAGAAATATTTTATCTATTAGTTTCTCATTTCCTATATCGTTAATGAACATAAGAAATAAAAGTGGACTTAACACTGTACCTTGTGGAACTCCATGCTTTACTGTTAATATTGGGCTGGAATAATTGCTTAGGCTGACATATTGTGCTCTAAGGATATAGCTTCTAAACCAATTCAAGGCAATTCCTCTTATTCCTGACCGTGCTAATTTTTTTTAGGAGTAGTTCATGGTTGAAGTATCTAACGCTTTATTTAGGTCAATGAAAAGTCCACCTGCAATTTGTTTGTTATCTAAAGCTTTTTGCAATAGGTTTATTACATCAAGTGCAACTGCTTCTGTGCTGTATTTGGGTAATAATCCATATTGGAATTTAAAGAAAAAAATTATCTGTTCTAGAAAGTTTATAAGTCTGTTTTTATTACGGATTTTAGAAATTTTGAAATAGTGGGTACAAAACTTATATGTCTATAGTTGTTTGGAGAATATTTATCATCTTTTTTGTGTATTGAGACTATTCTAGCAAGCTTACACATGTCAGGCACTCCACCACTATTTAGAGAAAGATTAATTAGATTTGAAAGTATGTGTGCTAGATGATAGTGACAATTCTCAAAATTATATTATTAATTGGATTATTTGTGATTTTGTTGTTTTTGTTTTTAACTTTTTGTATTATTACTCACTTCTTTTGTATTTGTTGATTTAAAGAATAATCATTGTACTGGACTTGTATGACTATTACATATGGGGGGAGGGAGATCCTTCGCCATATTATCCACTACATGTACAAAATATTTATTGAGTTCCCCACAGATATCATTTTTCGTGTATTTTTTTTCTTCGTACTCAATTTCTGCTATAGATGGAACTGTTGTTTTACAATTAGTGAAAATTTGCTTTTTAACACTCCACATATTATTGTGTTTTTTTCTTTTTCTATTTGTTTGGAATAGTATTCTTTCTTTAATATTCGTTTTAAATTATTTATTTCTTTGCTGTATGTTTTGTACTTCAGGATTATCTCATGGAATAGATTAGAAACTTTTTTTTTTGTATAAATTGTTATTTTGGTTAATTAATTACAGAAGTTGATTTGAGATCCATGGATTTAACTTAGCATTTGGTTTTGAAGCTTTCCTATGTATTTTGTTGGCAGTTTTTAATCCTGAGTTAACAAAGTTGTTATTTGATTGGTATGCATCTTTATATTTGTTGTTAAAGTGGGTTTATCGGTTGCGTGGAAAAAATTATTTAGTTGTGCAAAGTCTGTTCTTGTTTGATAATTATACTTTACTTCCCTTTGTTTTACAAATTTCTTCATGTTTTGGAGTATGCTTTCTAAGACTAACAAATTATGATCACTAAAGCCATTAATTGTATTAAAATGTTTGTAATTATAATTAGTTCTGTTTAAGTAAGCATGTCTATAAGCATTGCAGTGTTTTCTGTTAATCTGGTTGGTAGCTTTTTGTTGCATAATTCATAGTTATAGTTTTGTAGAGTTGTAGTATATATCAGTTTATTTTTGCTATTTTCAAAAATATTAATATTTGAGTCTCCAATGAGGATGGTATTTTTATGTTTTGTGTCTAGCATTAGTTTTAGGGTTTCTAAAATGGGTTAGTATTACTTTCTTTGTGATTATAGAATCCAGTTACATGAAAAGTTTTGTTATCTTTTGATATTCTTAATTTAATAATACTATGGGTATTGCAGACACTGTTTAATAAGCTTTGAATGCCATCTAGTTGACACATAGATTGATAACCTACCTGCATAAATGCTGATTTGGTATTGTTATATACCTTAAAGGTATTGCCAATTATTTGTAACCTGTGTCACCCCTTCAGTTAAATGTCGGTAACTGTTTCTTATGCAGCCAAAGACCAACAAGGTGGTGAATATTTTCCACTGGAATCGCTCCTTGTATGATGACTCTCATAGCTGGGCACCGAAAGCAAGAGGGAATTAACTTTTTTTTCTCGGTCGTCTATCGCTTTAGAGTTAGATCCCTTGCCTTGGACATCAGATGTAGTAATCCCACTCTGGTCATCATGTTTATTAGCAATGCATTTTCAATAAACTTGTTTGTTTTTCCCAATACTTTTAGGAAACAGATTTTGCATACTGGCACAGTTTTACCTTTAACTCTCAAGTAGTACCCAGGGTGTATGCTATGGGATAGCTAGTATAGCTGCGAAGCCTAATAAACTTGTGAAGAAAGAATTTCTATTAAATTTATAAATAACAAAGAATTTACTTATTCCTAGTGTGTTGCATGTTTACATTCCAGCCCATTGTTACGCCATAAAATCGGCTTTTTGAGATAAAACTTCATTATGTTCGTAACGTAAGCTAGCTCTGTCTTCTCAAGCAGAAATAGCATGACCGACGTAGTGTAAAAGGCATATTTGCGGGACTAGATATGAATGGGGGAATCACTACAACATACCTCTTTGGTCTTCTCTCTTGCCATGCAAAGCATAGCTGACGGGTCTCGAGGACAGACAAAGCAGTTCCAGATATGTGCTGGGTATAGTCAATATAGTGGTTTTTGTTACTGAAGATAGGGGTTCTTAATTTCGCTAATGAACACAAAATCAGAAGTTAAATGGAGGTGGTTATTTTTCACATTTTCTTTTAAATATAAAGAGCAGTTAATGAGCAAATTATTACACTTGAAGACACGTGTGCAAGATCTAAGTCTCAAAACCAAAATGTTTCCGATTATTGCTATCTCTTGTTTGGAACAAATACACATTTATTATGAATGGTTTAACACCAAAAATCTTTATTGTAGGTAAATATAACGACTTTCATCTCTTACAGGCATGTGTCCCTACCTCAATGGCCCATAGTTCCGCCAAAATTCAAAGAAAGTTGTACTTGACTGTTCAATTATGTGGCTCCAGTTTATCATTAATATTACAGAAGTATTTCATTTGTGCTAGCGCCTGAAATAGTCCCATAGGTTTTCAACGGCAGGTGTTTAGGATCAATATCTAATAAGCACTAATGTAAGGAAATTAAATTTAATTTTCATCTCTTACAGGCATGTGTCCCTACCTCAATGGCCCATAGTTCCGCCAAAATTCAAAGAAAGTTGTACTTGACTGTTCAATTATGTGGCTCCAGTTTATCATTAATATTACAGAAGTATTTCATTTGTGCTAGCGCCTGAAATAGTCCCATAGGTTTTCAACGGCAGGTGTTTAGGATCAATATCTAATAAGCACTAATGTAAGGAAATTAAATTTAATGTGCAATGGCGTTGTTGTTATTAATAATTAAAAGATACGCAGCCTCTGTTATACTTCATTCAGAACAAGGAATATTGATGTTATTATTGTCATGTTTTCTATCGTAAGTTCGACAAAAATTGGAATCTGCAGAAAAATAAGTTTCAGGTGAATGCTTTAATCCTAACTCTAATAAAATACACTACAGTGTCAAGTAATATTTCTTTTTTGGAGTGTATGAAACCCTTCATTTTTCTCACTTTTAAAAAAAGTTAGGTTTAAACTGGGTGTATGCACATTTCTCCAGTTGTGATAATCTTTTACGTATTATTAACATTAACTGTATACATTAAATTTCGTATTCGATCTACAATGGATACTATATTCTACTGTACCCTTTGCAACACGTTGCACGTTCGTCATTGAGTTTTCTTCATTAAATCAGTCAGGAATTGTTGTAATAATACACGTAAGAGATATGCTTCATCTTTCCGATAATTTCGCAGCGTTTATTCTTCCCCAAAACATTCAGTAATCTCAAAACCTGCTTATTATACACAGAACTACGTTAAACAGTTTCGCCAACAGTCGACCAAATAAAAGCTTGATGCAATTATTCTCGAACCTTGCGTATTCAAAACGATTTCGATTCGTACTGAGTTTGTTACGTGAAACGCGGATCGTACTCGAATCGATTTAAAATCACCGTGGAAACGTAAATATCAGAGGCTGTTTCCTCCTCTACAGCATACATACTGGTTCTATTTTGAAAAGTCCCATTATATGGATGTAGATGTTACCTTAATTTGTAATGCCCCGTCAAAAACCGTGTTGACAGATTTAATCTCAAGACAAACGTCTTCACTTCCTTCAAATATAAATAAGTCAGTTTAACCTTCTTGAAACGTGTTAAACTCAGTGCTTTGGAGGTTATCTCATAATTCCCATCAGTATAAAGATAACAAAATCAAATAAAACGTAACACGTTTAGATCATAGTTTAGGAAATGCTTGTCCTGTGTGATGGAATTCGACAAATACTTACTTATTCCTTTTTCCATGCGCACCCGCCAATTCAAGCTGCTACCTGACCCCCGCCAAGAGTAACATAATGTAACTTTTGAATTGAATAAGAAAAATTAAATTCATTGTAAAAATATATTTTAATTGTTCTATAGATGTATGACTTTTGGTTTTAGTCCTGTCATGGATAAACATTGTAATATTATACATCTATATAGGTTAGAAAGGTGAATTAAAATGAAACGTATTTCAATTCTTCTACAGGGAGATGTATTTTTTGGACCGTTTATGGCAATAATCCAACTCCATTCACACTTCAGTATGAGAAGCTTTGGAATTAATTGAGTTATAATGAAATACATTTTAAAAGTATATTTAAAATATTCTAAACTGTATTAGTTTTGTATTAAATTAAACCAATTGACCCTATAGTGCTCTAGTTTACTAGTAATAGTAATAATAATAATAATAACAATAATAATAATTAAACTGGGAAATTTACATGTTGGAAAAAAAGGCGTGTTATTTATGGACGCTCTTTAACTGCAGTGGTTCTCAGCGTCCCATTCTAAATTGGGCGTGAAAGACCGCTTAATTTTGCTCAGAGGCCTCTCTGTCAGGCTTGAGGTTCTTTTACGTGCCGTAAATCTACGACACGGAATGCTAAGGATTTTTACACCCGAAAAAATCCATCGTCCTCCGCCGGGTTTGAACCCGCGACCTTGGGTATATGAAGTCAGCATGGTAACCATTACACCACGGAGGGCGACTTACATGTTGGAGCCAACGGTATATATTAAGTATAGCTGACATAGGGTAGAGTTCAAACCCTGTTTTCCCTTGATTTTATATGGGCACTACTTTGTAACACAGTTAATTCCAATTACAAAGAATAAGAAAGTAGTGGAATGCCTTGTTCCACAACAGTTAGCTTCCAACCCTCTCTTCAAATTCTCTGTAAAGATTGTCCAGAATTAACATTTAATTTCTATGCAGATGAGGGGCGTTTTAGTTTGGAAGCAATGTAAATATATAAAATTGCATGTGACATTTTACGAAAGTGGATAGTGCAATAGACATAATTATTTGCATGTGAAGAGTGGATATGACGTCCGATATAATGTTTCACATGGCGGAGCGTGCAGCCCGCAATAAATTAGGAGCTTCATTGCCATTCGGAATACAAAAGTAATCCTTTTTCCTAGAAGCGATATGGCTGTTCCATACCACACCGAGGACCATCACTGCGTATAGTTCGTTGCCAGTGAACGTTTACAGCGGCAGGTACATGGAAGGGGTATAAAGAGGGGTGGGTTTGTTATGGTCCCTCGGAGCTCAAGCTCTCCATGTCTGAACTCATGGCTTTAATATGAGGTATTGAACTCTGACCTTGAAACCTACACAGCATTGGAATCAAGGCGAGTTTCATGATTGCCTCAACTAACAAAGTTTAATACTTTTGATGTTTACGGAGTGAGCAGCTGAAATTACCTTTGACATAATATATTAAGATAATTGAAATATTGAATAACACAAAGAGAAATATATATTCATTGTTGTTGATGCTCAACGCAGCTGTTATTTTACTATATCTTGTTAAATTTTGTTGAGTTTTCGTTTCTCGTTGAGTGTAATTACATAAATGTATCACTAGACAAATCCTTTTCTGTTGTGTTAGACTCAATTCTTGTTCAGTAGAGGTATAACATAGTGAGGCAAACAGGATTTTAATGGTATGGCAGTGTTGAAAATGTTAAATTTCAAGGGAAAGAGAAAAATTAAAGAAATAGGGCAATATTTGCGAAAGTTAAAAGAAAAGTGGGTAAAAAAGAAAGATAAAACATAGATAATGGATGGAAGAGGTAGCACATACAAATGGAGGGGGGCACACTCGCTAATTACTAGGGAGCTAAGCGGATGTAGTGCCTAAGGATGTTGTGCATTAGTATAAGTATTTTAGTTTAAGGAACAGGACACACTTTTGTGAATAACTAAGCACATAACATGACAGTACATTATTGTTATTATTATTGTTATTATTATTAAAACGCGCCAGAAGAGTGTAACATACGAAAAGCATCCGGTACGATCTGACCCCACCCTTGCTGTCAGATAGTTATTGCATTTTTTAATTTGCACATTATCCATTCTCTGTTCCCACTCCTGCCCCGTAGGTTGTAGTATGCGGGGGATTTTGAAGTTCCATTGCGAAGTTCTTGAAAATTTCATCATTATTACCCTGGATTTGTCTTATGTAGATGTTTTCGAGAGAAGGAGGGAGAGGGAGAGATGCTGTTGGTTAAATTTTGTTAGTGTTTGCCTGGTTCAAAAGGTAGGCATTTGAATCTTTGAGTGCCCCCGTGTACATAACTAGAAATGCGTTAAAAGCATGTTTTCTTAACACTATAAATACATATGTTGAATGTGAATGTACTGCAATTCCTGTTTGTGATAGAAAAATTAGGGATAATAATCATGTATCTAGCTGTATATGATGTTTCGTTCACTGTAAAAATATACCTCTTATGCGGGTGATTCATTTTATTAATTATTAAACTCGAATAAGGGTGTTCATGTGTATGATTTTGTATGTGGTTCCCCTAGGTTTCATTAACATGTTCTCCAGGCTTCTAGAATATTTTGTGAGAAGTTATTACCCCATCCTTTCAAGTCTGTACAAGATGTTACATGTTTGGACGAATCACTTTAAGGCAGAACGACGAGCGCAGAGAACCCCAACAGAGTAGCCATCGAGAATAACAGCGTGTGTTCGATTGACTTCATCAAGATGAAAGACGCGGATAGTGACAACCCCTGCGGCATCGAATATGAAAAAGTGAAATACCATTCATTGGATTTAAGAACATGAGGGAAGCTGTGACCAAGATTTATATAACATCCATCGTAGAACGACCTACAGACATCGATTTTCCTTTGTGGCGAGCTCTACGACATGTACCTCAAAATCCAAACCCTGAAAGTATAAGCAAAAAGAAAGAAATCAAAAAAGAAATGCATATATCTAAGTTGCTAGAGTATAAAAACTAGAATTCTGGAAGTTATGGTGACACTCTTCTCCTGGAAGAAACAGATGATTTAATGTGGATATAGGATGTCGGTACCAACAACGTGTTTAAAAAAACGGTCTTCTTGTTTTATTCTTTTTTCTCCATGACCGAGAACAGCAGAAGAGATGCATAGCAGTACTATCAAGCATACTACTATAAGATGATGATGATTATTATTACTATTATTATTATATTGTACTAAATAAAATATGGTAGTGTTTCAAGATGTGTGATGTGTATTTGCTCAACGATATTCTTACATCCTCTAGACACTAAGCGAACATTGGTCTGTATTATGAACTTCCCTCCGAATACATCATGGCAAGTGCTGAAACATTCAGGTAATTAACAAAAGTGGACAGGTATTTAATTGTTCAAAATATGCCTGTGATAGAAGCGTATTTGAATGACAAAAACTTTCACAATGTTAATTATATTGAGTGGAGGATGAAATATGTTTTATAAACATGTGTTTAACAACAATGCTATACATCGCAATAATTGTCTGAAAAGACACATTCCAGCCATAGAAAAGTATTTGTATCAATTGCATCAAGTGTCCTTATGACGCCTCAAGTAGAAGTGTGGGAATATATGGCAATATCAATAAAGAGCTATTAAGATATATTTACTATTTTTTTATTAAAGAACCTTTGCATAATTTAATAGATTAAACAAACACATATTAGAAGTTCCTGTAATCTGGAAGGGTCTCCTAACTCACGGACGGTGAACCTTCAATCTGCAAATGTGGCATGAAGCAGGCTTATTTTGGAAGTTCTATATTGATCTATATAGACATTTGCTTAGTGCATATAACTGGAGATGTACGAAAAGCTAGATACCTTACATTCTGAAGGAGCCATTGTCACATTGATGTTACACATCGAGATGGAATATTTTTAGCGAAAGTAGATCTAAAATAAAAATGGCTTCCTCCCCCTACCGACCAAGGTTTCACTGCATAATAAGTATTTATAAACCGGAATGATTCACCAGTAATACCTCTGTATATATCAGCGCTTTAAAAGTATTAAACTAAAGAACTTACAAAAATATTCAATTTTTATCTCTTCAGGTTTTACTTTCTCTTGCACGTGTGTACAAAATAAATAAATAAATATATGGATAAAAATCTGTAATGTCATAACCTGGTCCTAATTTCTTAAACCGGGGCATGCATTCAAAATTCTTACATTTACTTCTGATATCCCAATACAACTATTAATCCATTATTTTACATATACTTTTTAGCATAAATAAGACTATACTAACTAATAGTAAACTATAATTTCCAAAATTTAAATTACGGATCATCTAAATAAGGGCTTTTATCATTATAATATGCTTACTTGGTCTCATTTTAGTGAACTTAATAAATTTTCCTTTAAAAATTTCAAATTATTTTATAAAATTTCTATTATTTCATATTATAATAAACTCTTCTCCTATTTCATTAATTTTATTTTTTAAACATTTTATATTATATAAATTAACAATCTGTCCATATATTTTCATAAAGATTTAATACCATAACATGTTTAATAATCTATACTTGTAAGAAACTTTAGTGGCACCCAGTAATAAACAACTGGTATCCAGCTATTTATATAACGCTTAATTGTAATCTACATCCTAAACAAAGGACGTCATAAGTATTGGTTTGCAGTACAATTTGAAACCCATATGTACAATATAGGTGGCGCCGTGGGTGACTGGGTATACCCTCGCCTCCCATCTAGGCGGCTCGGATTCGATCCCAAACGAGCGTATGTGGGATTCATGGTGGAAGAAGTGGCGTCTGGGCGGGTTTTCTCCCGGTCCTCCGGTTTCCCCCGCCACTCATTCCACCAATTTCTCCATCATCACCTTTCCAATCATCAATGTTGCTTGCATTTCATATCACCCACTTCCTCATGCTCATATCTGGCTACGGGTCGACTCCTTGTAACAGGTTCTCCATTCTGTGGTTTCGTACCGTAGGCTCCCCGACAGGCCTCTGACCCCTAGGCACTGACTTGTTAGTCCTAGGGAGGTGTCATCCTACAAATAGGGGAGGGTAAACCGATTACGAATGTAGGCCACAAGATATTTTGTTCCATCCAAAAATGCGACACCGAGATTTCGGCAGAAATACATGTTTTGTTGACCCCTAATGGAATAATCTGATAAATCAAAAGCATTATAGAAAAAAAAAAGGTGTGTGCGCGTTTTTTGTTTCTGTCTGTCTCTATCTGTGGACAGCATAACTCAGAAACGGAACCTCTTCTAAATACTGAAGTGGTATTTAAGAATTCGAAGGATGCGACGCAAAGATTTTTCAAAAAAATCCCCACCCCCCAAATTACCCTTTACATGAAATATTTTTCATAATTTTCGAAGTTCTTAAATTGTTCTCTAACCATTTTGATTAAAACCATTTTGATATATCTACACAGCAAATGACATTTATATCCCGAGTTTCTTGGAAATAGCCCCTAAAGCCTTTTTCATTCTAAATGATTTTTACAAAACTGGTAAACCATAAGAGATAAACATCTTATACACAGAAAATGTTGAGCTGGTTGAAACACATTTTTGAGCTAACCATTTCTGAAATATTCATTGTTATAGGTGTTAATTTTTAAATACTTACTATTCTCAGACGGGAAGCCCTCATCCTTTTCATATCTCTTTTGCTTTGCTCCTGTAATTCGAAAGAGAACCGAATTTTATGTCAATTGCATAGCAAGAGTCTTTAGAATATTCGACTAACGCTTTAACCTAGTGTATTCTTTTATTTCCCTTTTACTTATAACGAACTAAGTAATAAGACCGTTTCTGGTAATGCTTATCTTGATTAGCATTATGTAGACAATGATATAATCCTTTGTAACAATAGTTTGTTTGCAGAACCGGTAGAGAGAGTCATATGAATGGAACACATCGGATTTTTTCTTGGAGAGCTCATCACTAAGCAAAAGCAATTAAATTTCTGCGGGAAATTTTCCCTTCGCCGGTTGAAATGTTGTTTATAACTTCATTTTAGTGCGTACTTGTGCTCAAATATTTGTAGCTCTGGTGCGGGACAAAGTTTATCAGCGCCTCTCACAGTATCAGGCAGCTGTTCGTTGAGCGGAAGACAGATATTAAGTCAGCCGTTACAATAAATTGATAGTGACTATAAATAGCGATATATAGGTATATCACTATTTTAATTCAGATATTAGTGATCATCTGTGAGTGGAACTTCGACTAATATATGTCTGAGCTATATAACGTAGCTAGTTACTTTCTCTAGCATGTATGTATAATGTATATAGTACATAGAGAAGGTATGGTATTCCACCCAAAATTTCGATACTGAAATTTCACTGGAAATACATGTTTTGAGACCCCCTAATTAAAATACTTTTTAGAAAAAGGACTATGTGCGTGCGCGTATGCCTATGTGTGTGTGTGTGTAGATAGCATAGCTATAATTGAAAAGACCATTTAACACCAAACTTGGCATTTATATTTAGTATCTTCCAAGAATACGACATGAAGATTTTCAGTAAAATCCCGCCACACCTAACTACCCTTTACATGAACATTTTTGCTGTTGAAAATTTTGTTTTTCTCAAAAATGGCTCTAACGATTTCGATTAAAATGCCGTATATTAACTATAATTTTATGAATAATAAAATATATGTCTTAAATTTTCTGGGAATAGCCTCTTAAGAGCTCTTTAGTCTGGATGGATTTTACATAAACGGTAAACCCTAAGAGATACATTAAAGCTTACTACACAAAAAATGTAGATCTCGTTGAAACGCAACATTTATATCATACGTTTATCTTGTAGGTAAACAGTTTCCGCGATATCCTTTGTTATTGGCCTCAATTTGAAAGTACTTAAATTTATCTCAAACGGAAGCTCATCTTTGTTTCGCCTTTCTTTTGTATTGCTCCTGGCCATGCAAAGAGAACCGAGCTTTCATTGTTCACGTAGTGACCAACTTTTAAAAGAGTTGACTATCGCTTTAGGCTAGTGTATTCTCTTATTTATCTTCTGCTTAGAAGAAAGCAAGTAATAAGACAATTTATGCTAATGTTTATTTCGATTACCATGATATACATAAAATAATCTTTTGCATCAATAGTTAGTTTGCAAAATAGGCAGAGAAAGTCATGTGAATGGGGACATCAGATTTTTTAAATGCTGAATCATTGTGCAGGAGTAACGCCAGAACCAAATTACAATGAAGCTAGTATATCATAAATTCATTATGGAAAGAACTGGTTCGTTATGTGCTGTATAAATCGCGCAGCCGTTCTTGAACACTGAAACATTAAAATGTAAGCTTTGGAGCAGTCATATATACTTTTTTTTATTAATATTTATTTATAGTCGCTTTGACTCATAAGAGTCTTATCGCGACTGAAACACTGATACATTGCGATAACAATAATTATTACAGGATGGTTATGAAGATACATTGGAATATAACACAAATTGTGTTAATTAACAGGTGACAATGAATAGAAAATTACTTCTTATGACGTTAATGTAGAGTAATATTAAACTGTACAGATATATTTAATTTTAATGATCTATAATATATTAATAACATTTTTGTGAACGAAAGCAAATAAAAGCTGTGTTAATGTTTATTGCAATTTTAGATTAAACTGTAGATACTGATAGCTTTTAGGAACATAACAACATTTTTATACATGGTTTCATTATTTAGTACTTTTATACCACCAGTGAGTTTGTACTTTTTTCTCTGGGGGTTATAACGGCGGCATTCTGAAAGTATGTGAGACACAGTCAGTGGAGTATTGCAAGTTGTACACTGAGGTTGGGCGTCTTTGGTGATCATTTAGGCATGAGTCATTGCTGTGTGGCCAATTCTCAGATGAGTGATAATGGTTTGATGTTTCCTATTTAGGTTTTTAAAACAGCAAACAGCAGTGGAGGATCCTCTAACTGAGTGTAGTTTAGTTCCTTGATGTTGAGACCATTGAGTTTTCCAGACATTGTTGATTCATATATCATTGTGATGAAGTCACCCGCTCAATTATCAATGCAATGTTTTATTCTTACGTCTCTACAGAGAATTCGTACAGGTACTATCAAATTAAAAACCATATTCAGCATTAAATTCAGTTCCACATAACAACTCGCACTGAATGACAGAGTCTTTAAACATACTTTATTTATTCTATGCCTGTTATTTCTTCGTCTTCTGTGGAATCACTTTCAAAGCCTATATCCTCATCATTGCCTTCTATTCCCTTTTCTTCAATTATAATTCCTTCAAATGGTACTTCCATTAGACCATCTTTCTTTCAACTTTTGTCCATTTTTGTTAGTCTTATTGGGGCGTTGTGTGTGGTTTTTTTTTGTTTTTTTTTATCTCGGAGTATCAAAATATTAATCCTTCTTTACATTTATGTGTTTCTTGGCAAGTTCTATGCACTGCACGGTGCCAGACACCAGTGGCTGCAGATTTTGCTTCTCTTTAAACCCTTAGGAGAGTATCGACCATTAGAATGCTTGGACTTTTCCTTCATGTGTTGATAAACATTAGTAATCACTTCAGAGCTTCACTATGAAGTTTTATGACTGTAGATTTGAAATTAAAGAAGCATTATAAAAAATTGATGTTTTCCATTCACATAACTTTCTTTACCCATTCTATAACAAACAGTTCATACAAAAGCTTGTTCTTCTGTCTTCTTCATCCTAATTGGAATAGACATGAGCAGATATGCAATTTTTACTTATTTCTTTTTTTTTTTTTTCTCTCTTTTGGTAGAGTTCAACGCCTGCTTTTACTACTTGTGGCACCGCAGGCACTGACCCTGGTGATACATGGAATGAAGATGGAGCACCGGTGGAATGCGATGGTGGAGAAACCGGAGAATCCGGAGAAAACCCGCCCCTGCACCGCTTTGTTCACCACAAATCTCACATGCGGTCGGTTGGGGTCAAACCCGGGCCATCTAGGTGAGAAGCGAGTGGTCTAACAAAAAAAAAAGGCGACTTCCGATTGAGAAAATCACAACCATGAATATCTTGGAAATGTTTTGACTGAAAAAAATGCATCACTTGAACGAGATCTATGTAAAATTTTTATGTAGTGAAATTTGACTTTTTCTCATGCTCATTCAGTTTGTCATGAAATGTTTTTAAAATTTAATCAGAATCATTTAAACTATTTTCAGAAAATTTTCGAAAAATTTTCCATGTAAACTGTAAAAGGTGGTATTGTAGGGGGGACTTGGAAATTTTCTTCAAGTCACATACCTAAATAGCAATCTATATATAATTGATATAAATATCAATTAAATTATTTAATGGACTTTGCGTTTTTGATTTATGCTGTACACACACACACACACACACTCGCGCGCATACATACACACACACACACACACACATGGAACTTTTATTTTTTTATTCGGGAACTCTCAAAACATGCATTTACGGATAAATTTGTTATCTCATTTTTGGGTGGAATGTAATACCTTCTCTACCTATTAGGTTCATGATACATGGTAGAGAAATACAAAATACGCATAACACATGTTAACGCATACTAACGTCCCTAGGACAATATTTTAGACTGTACTGTACTGTACTTGCGCTAGACGATTCACACTGCGTGATCCGAGTAACACGAGCCTTTGTTTCGCTAAATCCAGAGAGAGAGAGAGAGAGAGGTTGGGGGAGGGGGAGAGAGAGAGAGAGAGCCAGGCTCGCTAACTTTTGTCCACCAAAATCACTGTTCAAGAACCAATGCGCAGCCTATATTGGCAAACGAATTTTAAGGGTTGTATAAATAACAATATTTCCGCTACATAGGAGAGTAAAGCAGTATCAAGCTGTTCTGTGTTTGGAGGCACTGCATGTTAATGTGGAAACTCACTATTGCATGACATTGTGGATGTGCGAGCAAGCTACAAATAGTCGAGTGCCAGAATACAGTGAAAACGAACCTCAGGTTCTACAAGAATGCATCAAAATAATGGACATCGTGTGGATAACTTGACAGTATCATCGCTGCTGCTAATGGTTCGCGGAAGGATGGCAACAGGGATTGTTCGAGTGAGATTGGCGCAGTTACATAGTAGCGTAAAGGTTTAGGTGTGAATATGTGAAAAGATTTAATATTGGTATGTTGTTTAAATAACTTTACCAGACTGAGAGTTTTAATTAAAAATGTTAATCTCAGCGGTAGGACCTAAATGCTTTTAACTATCTACTATGCTTCAAGTGGCTGAATGCATAAGATATCAGATTAAAGTTATTTGAAATTAGAATGTGAAATATATAACAAATATTTAAACGAATGCGCATCCATGATAACTTTTTGTATGATTGCTTAATATAACGCCTCATGAAATACGTATATATGTAATAAATATACTGTCATTTCAGTTTACATTTAATATTTGTTTTCTTTATACATGACCTCATGCTAAGTCTCTAGCCTACCTGGAAAAAGGCTTATGAAGGGTGTCAGCTTAATGGGGATTTAGTGCGCCTGCAGTAACAATCGATGCAAGTATCTCCATAATTGCTCTAATCTAGATGAAGGTTAATCACTCTCACCGAGCGGAATGGCTCAGGCGGTTTCGCCTATGCATTCGTGAGGTCGTGGGTTCGCTTCCCGTGGCCGGTCTGTACGAACCAAGGATATTTTTCGAGGTTTCCCAGAGTCGCCAGGCGAATGCTCAGTAGGTTTATTTCATCCTCCTCAATTTCCTCTTCCTCCATGCCTTTCCATTGTCATTTCAAACGTCCTTCACCCCAATGGTTTCTTTCAGGGCTGGAAGTGCCGGCGATGGTGCTCGGTGCGGCGTGGCGGAAAAAGGATTCTCAAAGTGAGTATCTCCGTCCCTCAATTTCGACAAGTTCACGAGAATAAATCACCATTCTTTAAACTGATACATTCACACCTACATGTGCGACATTACACACAAGCATTTATATCTACATACGCCCATACGCTCATGTACACACCTTGCAATAGCGAGGGGGGGGACAGATCCGCATTCGTTAGGCAATGGCCAACGAAGAATTAGCAAAGGGAATGAAAATAAAAAAAAAAAAAAAAAAGAAAGAAAATGTTTTTCTCTTGCAAAACCTACTTTAAGCCTTAAAGCAGACAAATTTCAGAGCCTAAGCTATAAAGTCATTCCGTTTTATAAGCATCCTTTATGGCTTTAATAAATACTTAAGAACTAATACCTACAAGAGACAAACACCCAATGTTTTAATAAGCGTGACTTTCACTAATCTCTATGCACAAATACAACATTACGATGATAAACTTACATTAAATTTATATAGAATACAAACATTCACTTTTTTTGAAATGTTGGGAATCAAAATAACATAACCAAGTCCGATAAAATTAAAATTAGTCAATTTTGCTCAAATTCAAAGTGTATTACTAATTCCAATGAATGTTCTAATTCCATCAACATATTTTCGTTTTAAGACATTTCCAATAATGTTTCACAAACAAAACAAGCCCTTGCCCGCCTGGGTAGTGTGGCGGTAGCGTATGTGTATCACATTCAAAAGGTTGTGAGTTCGAATCTCGCTTAGGGTGAGTTATCCGCATAATTTTTTTTCTCGGGGTTTTCCCTTATTCTGAGAAGACAAATGTCGAGTAAATGTCCATGGTTCCAGAGATCATTTGAACATCATTTCACCAATTTCATTCATCGTCCGATTTGACCAACGAGGTTAAAGGACGTTAAGCAATTGAAAAAAAAAAAAAAAAAAGATAAGCCCTAAGCTGCTAAAATTTAAATTTGTCAATTTCGTTCAAGTTCAGACTGTATTACTAAGTTCCCAGGCAGAAGAGAATTCCCTCACACTTTCTCTTAAGTCATTCCCAAAAAATTTACATAAGCAAAACTAAACCTAAGTCCGCTAAAATTAAAATTCGACAATATTGCTGTTACTCAAATGTGTAAATGTACTACTAATTTCCAATGCAGAATCTAATTTCTCCATATTTTTCGCTTTTAAGACATTTCTAAAACATCTTGCATAAACACAAGTCCTAAACCAGCTTTAATTAAAATTCGCCACCCTCAAATTTAAAACGTATTATTAATTTCCATTGCAGAATTTAATTCCATCAACATATTTTCGTTTTAGGACATTTCCAAAACAGTTGCATAAGTAAATCAAATCATTCGTCCAATAAAATTAAAAGTGGACAATTTCGTTAAAATTCTAAATATATTATTAATTTCCAATGCAATTAATTTCCATCATCATATTTTCATTTTAAGACTTTTCAAATAATTCTGCATAAACAAAACAATTCGATAATGTCATTAAAAACTAGAAATTTTGCTCCAATTCAAACTTTCAATACATATATTTTTTTCAGAATGCAACATAACCAGAATATTTACATTTAAATGCATTTCTCTCAAACGTTAGAACAACTTTGCCCCCTTAAATCTGTTTCCCTTTTTATTTCACTAATTTCACTTAAATACACACATAATTTTACATTCAGCAACTAATGTAATCAGCAGTTTCTTATTAATCCATTTTTTTATTTAACCAACATTCACATGCAATTTATACAACACTTTATGTTTATTAAATTGACTTGAACATAAACGCACATACTCAAGACAAACAAACCAAACATATGTAAGCAGACTCAAAGAACTACAAACATTAACAAATTTAATTTTACATTCATAAACTAAAACAATTAGCAGCTTTCTACTAAATCTATCTTTTATTTTCAATTGCTAAACAACTTCAGAGCCTTCATCTCATCGACCATTCTGATTGAGATTGAAGTCATTCATTTTAACACTTTTCCACAACGTTATTTAGAGGGATTTCATTTCAGGAAAATAAATATCAGAGACACATAACATAGAGAGGAAAGGATGAGGAAAGAAAGAAAGGATAGAGAGGGAAATACATGCACAAACACATAGAAGTGCACCGCAGAGAAACAAACTAGAGACAAGCAACATAGAGAGGGGATAAGAGAGAATGGAATGAATGAGAGAAGGGTAAAAGACGTACACAAAAATATATTGCACAGGCTCTGAGCTAAGTGAACCTAACCTAATCAACCTAAACTGTCCTAATCTAACCCACACATATTAGGCATATGAAATGGCGGAAAATCTATTAAAAAAAATGAAAGAAAAAGATTCTAGCGATTCAGGGCATTTCATACCATATTCATTACATTAAAAGAAAATAAAAAAGGACATGAACAATTCATTTTTGAACCAAACTAGCGAGTAAACTTATTAAAACAAACAAGCAAACAAACAAACAAAAAATAACAAAAACAATAAAAAAAAACACTGAAAAATTGACTCTTCATCTTTAATTATTGCTTTTAAGAACGGCGGCAATCAATTAAAGGTATGTCATTATTTATATTTATTTTCAGGAATATTTTAAAATTGTTTACCATTTTGCATCTGAAATCAATACACTGTAGCTATATTATCAGAATATAGATAACTTGTGAATACATGGTTCTGACAAAACACATTCAACATTATTCGCTCTTATCAATTTAATATTGCAAAGTATCAGATAGCTGTGACACAACAGAAATCCAAGATAAATACAGACGTGGCCAAATTATTAAAGTAAAAATATTTTCTAGCTTTATTTTGCTCTTATTGTAAAAAAATCCCATCTAAAACCTCTTATTGTATATTCCTTTTAAGTAAATTTTATAGCTGGTACAGTTTGATTATTTATAGAGTATTTTTTTTAAATTCATAGTTGGCAACAGTGTGAGATAAAGGTCTGTTAAAGGTGTGATGTATTGCTCAGATGTTTTCCTTTATAGTTTTCTGCTTATTTGCTGTGTTTGCCTTCATACATTTGGCTTTACAGCAATAAGTGGTGTCACATATTGTTGGTTTTGATTATTGTGTAGGTACTGGCAAACATTACATTTGATTTTAATGTAATTGCTGAATACAATAATTGGAAATACTAGGAACTATTGCTTTTTAAAGTTATGGTGAAAAAAATCAGATCTTACACCTAGAAAGATGGCATGGTAAGAGTTCTGCTTGCTGAAAAGTTTACACACAACAAGAAATAGCATGTAGGTTGAAAATATCCCAGCAAGATGAAGATTTTGGTATTACTAAATCACAACAAAGAACAGGAAAATGTGGGCGAAAGAAGAAATTATCACCAAGATGTGTATGAAAACTGAAATGTTTGTCAGAAACAAATCGTAAAGCTACCAGCAAGGACTTATGCAAGAGATTAGAGCAATATGAATCACTTGTTCAGCAAGTGAAGATACATGTTTAATGATGGACTAAAGGCGCCTGCGACCCCGCAAGAAAGTAAAAAAACACCTGTTTTGGCTGCAACGAGACCTCAGTAGGCAAAGGAACATCAAAAAAAATTGAAAGCAGTAATGCCCAATTCATTATAGAAAACATGCTTCGGCCACCCCCTATGTGCTACTTTAGTAATATATTTGTGTCATTTGGTGATGCACATTTACCTCAAATTTAGTAGCATTGCAGAAAGTTACAGTTTCTGGTTTCTCTCTTCTTTGCTCACTGCTAGTTCAGAGTGTAGTGCGCTAAGAAGAATCATGTTCTTACTTTTCTTTGCTTGATAAACTCTCAAGTCTCTGTTACCAGCCTGTCACAAAATGATGCTGGAGTATAATTTAGCACTGGGTATCTTTTATTCTTCAGGGATCTCATGGCGAATCTTGTTTATTGTTTCCACCAATGGCCTTTCATTTACGTGGAGCTTTGGCAAGTTGAAGAAATGTGAAGAAATTGTCTCTTGTTACAGTTCTTTCTTGGTTTATAAATGGTTCCATGAGGTGTAGAACAACATATTCTCCCAGAGTTTATGTCTCAGATGACTGTCATCTTTACCTAGGATGCAGGCATATCTATGTCAGCAGCAATACGTATCTATGAGGCTTATTTGGCAAAAGTTGTGTAAACATACATAGTGTTTTGCTTGGAAGTTAAATTTTCACTTGGGCAATAACATTGAAGACAGTTTCCCAGAAACTTGTTCTAAATTTCTGAAATGGGGCACACTTGTCAGTTAATAGTACTTCCATCTTCCGTAGACAACAAACTGTTGCTATCACTACAATCATCAGTACCAGTTTCTGATGTAACATCCTCATCTGCGTCAGCCAAACTAATTTCTGATTTAACATCAAAATCTTATAGAAAAAATATGCAGCATCTAGTCATTTGAGAAGCTATGCTTGGGAAACATAATTGAAAGTGACTGTCTTCAACAAATAACAACACCAAAATAAGCTGACACTATGTAATAACAGTAAAATGTCAACACAACTGATAAAATGCACATGTAAGAACCCAATAAAATATCACTGTTGGACACCACAAATTGTTGATTTATGTGTATGTATTATTCTGTCATTTACAACCCACCAAATAGTTCATATTAAACTTCAAATAGATGGCAATCATAAGGACCCCTCTTGCTGTTGTAGCAAATGAACTTAATAAAATGGGCTACCTATAAAAAACTATGGTTATTGACATCATCACCTTTGAGAGCAATGTAAATTAGCAAAAGCAGTGAAATAACACTATGAAGAGTTACGTTTGAATAGGGGTCATTTTGACCCCATCGGCCATTCTAATGTTAAATCTAAATATCCATATCATCATATATTACATATCCTTATCATTTTTATTTGCACCATTTTGGCATTGGTACATAATACCTACTTGTTCATAGCATTTAACTAAACAACACTGATGAAGTTTGCTGCCTTTGTGTGTTTATTTTCCAAAAAACCCTTTGAAGTAAGCGTTGTTCACTTTGTTAAATGGAATATTAGACTTTATTAGCATTCAGATTGCCTATTGGACATCATTTCTTCTCTTTGCTGCCCTTTAATTGACAGAAGTTTAATATGTATGTCTTTTTACTTGTCCAGTACCTTTGTATTGGTCGTCTAACACTACACTTTATCTCTATCTTGCATAACTTACACTCAATCCTGTCACCATTTCTTGTGAGATGTCAATATTTCAATTTTTGTGTTGAAAGCATTTTTTGTGTATGAAACTAGTCAACACATCAGAGAGACAGTATACAACAACACAGAACCAACACTAACTAAAAAGTAGGAAAATGCCAGATCAGTCTGTGTAAAGGAAACAAGATCAGAGATGTTTGTGATAAGTTACAAAAAGCTGTGTCTGGAAAATGTGCCAGAAAAGTGAAAATCATATTTGCAAAATTTGTGTAGGATAAAGAAACACAACATAAAACCAGAGCTAACATTATGAAAGAACTCAAACTTGAAGCATAATATTTCAATGTTGAAAGCAGAATGTTAAATGCTGCTATTTATTATTGCAATTAATGTTCTAAATTAAATTAAAGTGATTCAGTTTCAGTGTAGAACATTTGTGTATGTATACCATTGTGGGGGTCAAAACGATGTCTCCCACAGTTCCAGGTATATCAGATTCACCACAATTCTATTGATAAAGGAGGGTAACATATATTTTTACAATCACAGGTGTCATGCTTAACATGTAAAGCGCAATAATGAAGCCAAACTCTCTAAATCTTGTTAACAATCTAATAAAATTAATGCAACACTGTATATATACAGAAAGCCACTTTTCTCTTCACCTGGCTATACTGCAGCTGTGCCTTGTTGACATTATAGTCCATGATCTGTCACCTTTCATTAACTGTATGACAGTTCGCTCACTGGTCAATAAACTTTAAAACTTCAGATTATGATTGTGTTTTAAAAGTTTCATTCTTAGCTATTGATAAATGGTCTGCCCAACATACTGATTACAAATTTTCTAGTTTCTGTTAAAGATTCCTCTAATAATAGTTCAAATGGATTAAAAGTTATATCTGTGCTGGAGAGGTTTTATGTGAATTTGTTGAATGATACACATTGTTTTACATAATGGTTGCTTATTGCCATATTGCCGAGCCCCTCATAGAGTACAAACAGTAGTGTCATGGTGGTATCATAGACTTTATAATGCACAAATTACATACACTGCCCAATATTCACCTACAATTTTAGCATTTTATACATAAAATTCCAAATCCAACATTCTGATTCCATTCAACTCTAAGATACTAATTACAAAACTTTTAACAATAATTGAAGCTTTTGGTGGAATCTTTGTGAATAAATCTGAAATGTTTTGATCAGTAGGAATATAATTGACAGGTAACAATCCTTTATGTACAGTGTCCTTTATGAAGAACTTTTATATCATTATGTTTCATCCTCTTTTCATTGTCAAAAAATGTTTGTCATCTTATTGCTCAGGTTATCAAATAACAATTCTATTGGGATGTCTGACATAGATGTTGAATCAAAGCGTATACCTTTTAGGTAAATTAGGTCAGTGACTGTTTGAGCAGTAGCAAAGTATTCTGCTTCTACAGTAGATAGATAAGCTGCTGTTTGCTTTTTTGAAAACCAACATATAAGGTTCCCACAGTAAAATATTGCACATGCACTTGTGCTCTTTCTGCCTGTTTTATCTGCCTGTGTACCTACTTTTTCAAATAACATTCAATTCATTTTCCTGCTTTCTATAGTGATGCTGTTGATGTACTCAAAATTTGCTCAAACATGTAGCTATTATGTCTGGTCTACTATTCATTGAAATGAAAAGTAAAGATTTCATCTGTTCTTTGTAAGGAACATCAATTTCATCTTCCTTTTCTGCATTGTAATTGGTTTTCATTCCTTTACTTCCTTGCATCTTGCAACTTTTCTAAAATTCTCCTTATTATTTCCATCTTATTTGTATCCTGTTGTTTTCCCTTGTAATTTCCAAGCCTAAGTAATTCTGTACTTCTAAGTCCTTGATTTCAAATTCTTCTTTCAGTTTCTTCAATATATTCTCATTTCCAAGTAATCAATGTCACCACAAAAATTAATATCCATGCATGCATCTTCACTTTCTTGTGAAAAAATCATGTTTTAAGTGCATGAAGCCATTCACAGTCATGAAACTATGAAACTTTTCGTTCCAGGTTTTTGGAGCTTCTTTTAGTCCTTAAAATGGCTTTTTAAGTTTTCAGACTTTGCCTTCTTATTCAACTCCTTATGGCAGTTTATAAAAACATAATTTTTAACTACACATTTAAAAGGGCAGTTGACACCTCCAGTTGTTTTATTGTCAACCCTTCTTGCACTGCCTAATTTAGCATGGTTTAAATAGTTGGTAATCTTGTCTCTGGTGTATAGCATTCTTCATTTCCTTGTTGTTGAAATCCTTTGGCAACTAGTCTTGCTTTCTTCATAAAATACTCCATCAAACGCTTTCACTGTGCCAAAGTCAAGAAAATAAAGCATAAATGTGAAGAAGATAAACGGGTAATGAATAACTTATGCAATAAACTGAGTAAAGCTGTTTACTTATTCAAAATAATTAGAAACTTTGTGGATGAACAGATCATGGGAATGATGTATTATGGATTGATCTTCCCACATTTAAACTATGGCATTCAATTATGGGGTACTGCACCCAAAATACACCTGAATAGAATATTACAAAAGGAAGTAATTTGATTACTGTATAATATGAAACATACTGATTCTTGTAGATTAATCTTTCAATCAAAAGTATACTGACTATTTACTCTCTTTTTGAATATAAAGTTGCCACATTAGTAGTTGAAAATCCCTAATTTAGACTCAAAAAAGTGAAACTCACTCTCGTCATATCACACCCTTACAATAATACTGTGGTAACTCCCAAAGATAGTTTTGAGAAAATTCCAGATAAAGATTTTGAAGAGTCATAAAGAACAGGGATTTCAAGATATCTGTCATTTGTTTGTTTTTTTTGTTTGTTTATTTGTAAATGTGTATTTCATTAGGATTTTTAAAAATAATTGGTTTTATGTTTTATTTATATAACTGAAGGTGAATAAAATGAAGTTAATTGTAGATATGACAGTTTTCTTCTGCAGTGGCAAATGACAAATGGTACTTACAACAATATTTTTATAAGTTTGTATTGCATTCAAGTTTTTTTTGTACTTGAGTTACATACAATACAAAGAAATTGTTTTCCTAAGTTATAATTACAAAATAAGAAGCAAACAAACTTAAAAGTCAAGAAAAGCATTATTTTAATTCTTTGATGCACTAAATGCAATAATAGAAATTATTAATGTAAACTCTGTTTCTGGTTGTTTTAGAATTCATAAAGATTCAAAATACGGATGATGAATGTTTGGTATTATATCATCCTTACAGAGCAACATTAAATCTTCCTTTTCATTGGAAATGAAGGGCTTATGTATATATGCTGGAGTAAGAAACATTTCATCAGTTGATGGTTGGCCTCTATTTCACTGTCGAAAATTGATGCTGTGAAATACATCAGAATCAAAATCTGTACTGTAAAATATTATGAACTCGTATTCCTTTTCAAACTTTAGAATTTGGATATCATTCCATGGTACCGAGTTTCCTTTACCCTTTCTGAAGGCAATGTTTTAAAATCATAGAGCTCATTGTAATTCAATTCTTGGATGTGGTATGGAGTTCTAAATTTGTTTTCAGATTGCGCTGTGCCACCCCACTGTGATGGCTTATAGGACCACTTTTAAAAGCCCTCTTTTTCTGTTTCTCAATGCATGAACACTTAGAGTCTCTAGCATTTGGTTTGGGGCCAACAAGAAAATATTTATGAATATTGGTCTGAACATTCTGGCAGTTCTGGACCGCAAATAGATACACTGAAATAATATGCTTGTTCTTATTTTGTGTGGGATAGTTATCACTATAAAAATAATTTCTTTAGAATCACTGCATTTTATGAATTCATAAACATATGTAGCAATTCCATTAGCACCTTTGTGGCCAGAAGCTTCACTCCATAAATAACAATCACCATGTTTTGAAATATTTTCAAAAACAGTAACGTTATAAACACTAAGCCTTCTTTTATAACAGAACACCGACATTTTGCCACACAATTTTTGGAGAGTGGAGTGTAAATTAAAATCACAAACTATAATGGCATTGGTTTGTTGTGCTCTCTTAGTATCAGCTTTCTTGATTTCTTGCACCAGAGTTTTATTTCTAATATGTATATGTATTCTTTTTTTCAATTTCTTCCTCTCTTCGCCTGTTGCATCTTTAAACTTTTCGCAAATTACACTTATCTTTCTGGGGTATAAAAAGTCCTAAAATAAAGTCATTGTTAAACACCAGTGAATAAACATGATGTACAGGAAAAGGCTTGTTATATTCCTGGCATTTAGCTTTGTACAGCCTATACATCTGTGCTATTAAAACACCTCCATCTGAATACTATCTTTGTGCTTGTGCATGCAGTTAATGGCTCTCTAATCTAGAAAAAGAATTCATATGGTTATGTAGCCCTTCCAAAATGTGCTCTAATGTTTTACAGCAATTGGAGGGTCTACTACGATTGTCTGGTCCTACAATTCCAGATCATCAACCTTGTCCCAAGCAGTATATGCATATCTTTCACTGATACCCAGGATATTCAGAAAAAAAGTTTTGCTTACTCTTACCCTATTGTTTTGGCTGGAAAAATAATGTGCAAAAGTGTTTCTATATTTTTGAAGACTTTTGTTAGTAGGGGTAATTTTTGTCACATTACTGGTTATAAACTGGCACTGATTAGTTATGTTACTTAATTACCAGGATTTATAATTAAGAGCTAATGTTTTTTCATCAGAATATTTCCTTGAATACTGCAGTCTACACTTTGAACCACAAGGAGGCTTTATTTCCTTAGCAGGAATTTCTTTGTCAGAGGTAGAAACATACTTTTCTCTTCTGTTAGGCTTCTTTTTCCTTATTTTAGTCAGCCAGATATTTTCAGTGTGATGACTCTTACAAATTCCACAACCTGAAAGGAAAGAAAATTTTATTAATATGGTTTAGGAAACTTTCGTGCATAAAACTGTGGAATTTGTTCTATACATTTCAGGTACGATTGTACGGTTGGTCGGTCGGTCACTTTTTATTCTGAATCAGAAGAAGGTTCCCATTTTGGAGAAAGATGTTCCTCTTGTATTAGCTTTGCTCCAAACTCATTAAATGATTCCCAGGTTGCATCTGTGACAGTATCATCACTCAGGTTTGCAAGAATATACTTTTCAGAGAAGGCATTTTTGAGATGGCTTCGGAAATCTAAAGATATAATTATAAACATATATTAGTGTAATATGTCACACTGTAGCTTATATTATGAAAATATTAAAAAGTTTTGGCACTCCCATTATTCACCCTTGACATTCTGTATTCACACTTAATCTGTTCCTGTAATACAGTGAAACTGATAAGAATAGTGCAACACAGTTATAATAAGTTATTATAGCTGTCACTTTTGATTTAATTTCACAAATGTTACAGCTTTTATGTATGGAACTACATTTATATAGACTGAGAAGAAAACTTAAAATATCTTACCTCAATATTATTATCCACAAAAGGCAGCAGCCTCTTATTATTTCCATCAGGACAGTCTGAAGTTGAATGCTAGAAATTGTCATTTGAAAACTCAATATTGTTGGAACGAATGTTAATAACATATTCACCAGTAGCTGAATGTGTCAGCAGCATTTCTCTGCTTTGAAAAATTCTTTCAGAAGGATTAAAATCATGATGTTAACAGCAATGGATAATTCTCCAAAGAAGCACAGTGCCGGAAACCTTTGTAGAGAGAAAAAGAGGGAAAAGCTGTTGTAGCAATGCTGTCTAAAAATGGAAATGCAGTGAAATTATATCACTTACAACACTGGCTATGACGTATTTTGCTTAGGAAGAAATAATAAGACCTATGGAAAACTGTTGAACAAATTAAAAAATAGGTAAAAGAACTAATTGGAATTAACATTGTGAAGCACTGTAATAATTTATAAAATAATACAGATTGAATCGACCAGACAATCTATGGCTTCATATACCTAAACTTTTCCCTGCGTGTTTCACCTTTGGTTAAAGGCATCATCAAGATGTCGACTACCAGAACACTGGTGCTTCTTTGGATCTAGCTTCTCTAGAGTGGAGACATCTGATGGAGGTTTTATGAGACTTAGTAGTGAGTTAACTTCTGGCAGGATGTCAAAGTTCATAAGAAAATCACTGTGTTTTTTTTATACAAATCTTTTTCCAAATACTTAATTCTGAAGTAAGATCGACCAGTTTTAATAGGTGAGTCTTTTTTCTCTATGTTGTGATGGTCATTCCAAAAGTGTGCTGCCACTGCAGATTTGTTGGTTTCTTTGTTTTTGATGTTGCCAAGATATTGGCAACACCAAAAGGAACATTGGAACTAGATTAAAGGAACATTTTGGCAACATCAAAAACAAAGAAACTAAGAAATCTGCAGTGGCAGCACACTTTTGAAATGACCATCACAACATAGAGAAAAAGACTCATCTATTAAAATTGGTAGGTCTTACTTCAGAATTAAATATTTGGGAAAAGATTTATATAAAAAACATTGATTTTCTTATGGACTTTGGCATTACACCAGAAGTTAACTCACTATTAAGCCTCATAAAACCTCCATCAGATGTCTCCACCCCAGAGAAGCTAGATCCACAGAAGCACCAGAGTTTCAGGCAGTCAAAACCTTGATAATGCCTTCAACCGAAGGTGAAACACATTGGGAAAAGTTTAGGTATGTGAAGCCATAGTGTCTGGTTGACTCAATCTGTATTACTTTATAAAGTGTTAGACAAGTATAAGAGACTCTCTCATTCATGTTGGACATATGACCATTTTAATAGTTGATAGAATAGAAGATGAATTTTTGGAAGTTAAAACAGTATTATCGTAAGGGTATGATATATGAAGTAGAAATGACATTCATAGAATATCAACCAATAAAAAAAAAAATTGATAGCAATCCCTATATTATTGGCTCATTAATATTTTGTAAATTACCCTTTGAAATTAAAATAACTACAGACAACACTTTTACAAAAAATTAAAAGGATTTCTAATCTCCGAGTACCTATACACCTTAAGTGAGTTGTAAAGGATAATATTGTAACCCTCTAATTGTTCTATATTACTCACACCTGCAGATAATTGTATATTTATACTCATACTACTGTTATTTGCTATATTATACTATCTTCTTATTGTTTAAAAAGATAGCTGTAATATATGCAAAATGTATGTGTGTGTATTTGCTTATTTATATGTAAAACTTTTTAATGTGACCATATCAGCTGTATCAAGCTCCATTGATGATAATAAAGAAGAGGCAGAAGAAGATGATGATGATAATGGTTTGAGTTGAAAGAAAGTTTTAGATTTAAAATGTGCAAAGTAGTAAAAGTTGAAAAATTGTGGAAAAAGAAGTATTACTTCGGCTTGATGAAAACAGCTTTAATAACTGCAAATTTCAGCTGAAGCTGTTGCTAGAAGAGAAACAAGTATGGTGTGTAATGTAAGAAAATGGGCAGATATTATCAAATTTTGTAAAATTGAATGCATAGCCTAAAAGTTTAATTATGCAATGCCTATCTGATAAGTCCTTGGAAGTCATCAAAAGATGAACAACAGCAAAAAAAAATGTTGATGCCACTAGAGAATACTTTTAAGTGAAAGAGCATATTCAACAAACTGCATTTAAAGAGGAAACTAATAATTCTAAGATTTAGACCAAATGAAAACCTTAAAGATTATTTCTTAAAAGTTGATAACTTAATAAGAGAAGTAACAGCAACAGGATCTATGGTTCATGAGATGGACAAAGTATGGTACTATCATCATTGTCACCACAGAATGATAATGTTATATCCAGCATCAAAACAATGACAACAGAAAATATCATTGACATAGAATTTGTAAAAACAAGACTGCAGGGTGCAGAAGTGAAAGAAAGGAGCCTGATTAGTGAACAACTGCCCCAGGCAGCATTCCTGACATGTTTTAAATGTAGACGGCATGAACACAAAGCAATCCAGTGCAAATGACGAGGCAGACCTTAAGGTTACATTGGAGGATACAATTTTACAAGAGGACCAGGACACTTGAGAGGACAGTAATATACAGCAGGATCAGGACAAGCCAGAGAAATGTCTAGAGCAACTGCACCAAGTCAAAGACAATAAAATGGACCAATACAGCAATTGCAGTAGATGCATTTGCTGGAGTGGTTTTATGTGAATTTGTTGAATAAAAGACAATACTTCACGTAATAGTCATTTGTTGGCAGAGCCCCTCGTAAAGTAATTACAAACAGTAGCATCATGGTTTAACATATATATTATAATATACAGATTACATACAATACTCAACTATCTGCACACAACCCTTATTCTTATAATTCTTCATGTACCTCTGACTTTATTGGCTAATTTATTTGTTTATTCATCACTATATAGCTTTTTGTAACTTTAATTAGGTACTTTGACATATTTTCAGTTCATTCATCACTCTTTGCTTAAAGGTTTTGAATCGTTTAGTAAGCAATTTTACCTTTTACCTACTTTAAGAGCATTTATGCAAAGTTATTCATTCTATCTGGATAAGCTTTAATTGGAAGCTCTGCATATTTTAGTTTCTTACTTTTCATCTAAACTCTGCTACCCCTCAGACAATCTTGAAATGAAAATATTAATGATGTTCTATTTTTCTCAGTACATCATTAAATACTATCATTTACATGAGTGGGATATTAGGAAATTCCAAAGAAATTTGCACAAATTCAAAATCACTTTATTACTGTACTGAGATTATTCACAAAGAATATACTAAAATGAAATCAAGTGTCACAAAAAATATCTATCAGGCTTTTACCAAATGCTTTTTGAGGATTACAACAAAGTTTATACTAGTAAAACAAAACAAGATTTGAAAGCAAGATTAGTGAGCTCCTCAGAAACATTAAATACTAAAAGTGGACCAATCTGTAATATCAACATGCAACTGGAATAGTGGTAGCAACTTTCATGACATTAAAACTAGTTATGTTAAAAGCACATACCAGCTCAAAGAATTGAGAGTATGGGAACATATTTTCACTGTGAAAAATAGTCATGGTAGAATGAACTGCAGACAGACCAAATTACAGTGCCTTTCAAATGAGAAGAGTTTTGCTCCCAGTGTATCAGAAGCTATTGTTAACTATGCTTGCCACTGTATTGCCCCCTTCATATTTCTTTCTCACTTGCACACTGTCTAGCACAAAGTAATGTGAGACACACTGGCTTTGCATATACCACACATTTACCAGTTGCTCAATGAGCATTTTCTAATTCCAGCAGAATTTTTTCTTCCTTTTTGTTGCATTTTTACTCATATCCTAAAAATAACATTTAAGCCTGGTTTCGCTATATCTATTGCTTTGGCAAGTCACTAAATTTACTGCTAAGGCCATTGCATAAATTCATACCTACTCTATTGCTACTTAAAGTAATAAATTATTAACTGATATGAAACATGAATTCTGAAGGGTAAAGATAAGGCCTGCTTATGCATCTTAAACAAGTCATGGCTGATGTTATCCAGATAATTTTCTTTACCAGACTAAGTGTGCTGTTTGCTCTGATTTTGAACTGAGAGAGGAAACAAATTCATGGTGCTTGTTCAATGTAATTGTTTGGCACATTCCTGGCAATAACTTTTATTATAATGGTATGTAAATACAGATAGCAGTGCTTGAACAGTTATGATCAATATATGGGTATGTTTGTTTGTTGGTATTATGAAAATTATTTGAGCTAAACAAATGTGGTTTTCATGTTATGTTATAAACAATACCTTCAACCTTCCTTGTACATTAATTCTTGTGAAATTATAGCATTTGGTTCTAGCATAAGTGTTATTTATTAGACGCAGCTTCATTTGAGGAACAATACTTCCTATTATGGGGAATGCGATATGGAAATACTGGAGGATTCAGCACCTTTAAACAATTTCTTCTAAGGTTGTCAAATCATGATTATAGAATTTAGTTGAAAACACTGAATATTTCAGCATCTGCATTGTAGCACACAGGAGAAGTGTCTTGTTTAAATGGCTTCTCAAGCAAATGCAGAATAGTGTGTATGTGTGTGCATACATGTGTGGAATACAGGCCAGGGTCATCTTCTGATGTCTGTACTTAACAAGAGCAGGGAAGAATGCTTTGGTTTAAAACAGTCTATTTAGCTGGACAAGAGGATTAAAAGGTTGTTACACAGTGGTTTTTGCATAGTAGAAAGAGAATCTATGGACTCTCCTCACATGTGCACACTGATTCTGTCCTCCCTATTGAAGTTGTTGACAGAAAAGTTTCTGTAAGTGATTTAGGATAAGATTAACCTTATTACTTCCCATCAACTGTTTGATGTTTCACTCCAGTGACATAAAAGGAACCTAAACTTTAAGAAGTTCTTCCACTATAAATGCAACTCAATTAACATATCTTGAAACAACATAATGTTTTAAGCTAGTACCATCACAAGGGTAAATTTAAATGGTTAGAGAAAGAAGGTTCACAAAATATAAATAGGATGTTTTTGGCATCCATTAATTATATTTTAGTATTTTTAATGCATTTTAAAGACTTTTCCACCCCCAAGAAACATTTACATCCAGGACATTAGTTCTGCATAAATAGTATCTTCCACCCTAATTAAAATATAACAACAATTATAAGTTTTCAAAGGGAGACAGCTAAAATAATTATACATGAGAGAACTTAAGAGTACCTACTTTTCCTATGAACCTGTCTTATTAGAATTTTACTCAAACTAATATTTTATTGTTTAATTAAAAAAAGCAATAAATGAAATAAATGATAATAGAGAAGTATTAAACAAAGTAAAAGGGTAGTTTGTATGCAATATTTAATAGCATGGGATATATAGAGAAGCTCTATGGTGCAAATTAAGTAAGTCAAGTTTAAATGTTAATTCCCTTGACATATTACAAAAGTCATACCTTCTATAAAAATGCATTTTTATCAAGTGTGGTTATGGAAAACTAGCAAAGACCATTGGCTAAGGGAGAGGGCTGAGACCTGGTTATAGTTAATTGTAATTAAATATATGGGTTACTGGGATGATGTAGTGGTAAGCTCAGTATCAGTGATTGGTTTGAAGTTAGTAATAAGTGAAATCAATTAATATTGTTAAGATTGTGGGTTGAAGGGGAATTGGAATAAAACAAAAATTTTCAAGACGGTTTATAAACTGTGTAAGGATGAAAAATGATGCAGAGCAGGCCACGAAATACAAGTAGTTCATGAATTTTCATATCTAGGTTTAAAACTGGGTACTAATAGAGGCTGAGAAAAGCAGTACTGCAACGACAAAGGGGAGTATGATCATCACGTTATATAAATATGTTTATGTGTTATATCACAATGAGTATTAAGCTGGAAAGCCTTTATTCTGTTCTGATTGAATCCTGATGACATTGAGGCAGGGATTAGATGAAGGATGGTCCCATATAGATTTAATTTAGCCTGTAGGTACAAGCAGGTGATCTGTGAGATCAGGGAGAATATATTCACATTAATATAGCATTTACTATCTTCTTTGTACGTTTAGGTAGGTTAATAAGAGACATTTATACCTAATATTTCAACAATAACACTTCTGTTTAGTTTATGACAAAACACAGGTTTATGCTGCTCTGGGCTTTTTTTGCTTTTTATTTGGCAAATTATGTTTTCATACTTGCTCAGGATTTAATGAAAGTGATCTATAACACTTTTAATGTTAGTTCGATGATCATGATGATAATTATGTATCAATTATAACTTCTCATTAACTAAACCTTAAAGGTAAAAAAAAAACAAAAAAAAAAAAAAAACAATGAAAAATATTAACCTACATATATTTTTGAAACTGAAACTTCTGATTTTGTTTCCATTAGGCAAATTAAGAAGCCCTATCTTCAGCAATAAAAATCACCAGACTGACATGTTTTAGGAGTTGCTTCATCTGTCCTCAAGACTAGTTGGCTATGCCTCACATGGCAAGAAAGAACACCTGAGGTGCTTTCTAATCACTTCCCCCTTCACATCTTGTCCTGTGAACAGCTATTATACTGCTCAGTTAGTATGCTACTCCCATTTGAGAAGATAGGTTACATTACATTGAGCAAAGAACTGAGTTTTATTGCAAGGAGCCCATTTTATGCTGTAACAAGAGGCTAGAATGCAAATAGCCCTCCGATTAGGAATAAATTCTTCATTATTTATAAATTTAATATAAATTCCTTCTTTCTTAATTTACCAGGCTTCACAGCTAGCCTAGCTAACTCCCAGGATACACCCCTGTGACAGACAGTTCTGTGATATCATAGACAAGCATGTGCACGTGTCAGTTTATTGCTACCTCAGCTTTGTTATTCCCATGCATGCATGTGTGCATTATTGGCCTTGTTTAGTGTTAGGAAAGACTTTTCTTGCCTAGTACCTTATTTTAGTATCCTGAAAGTATTGTATCTGCATCATGTTGTATTCTTACAAGGCAGTAAAGGAGATAATAGGCAGCTAATTGGGGAAGTAGTTGCTAAAAGTGAAGCAGATGATTTTTTAGGCAGCTTTCTTTTGCACTTCTGCTAGACCATCTTCAGGAAAGGACATTGTCAAAATCTTTGGCAAATTAATATCTCAGAGAATAGAGAATTGGAGAGTTTGTGGTGTGGGAAGTTCTGAAATGGAATTAATTGCAACCTCATGAGGATTCTGTGTGAACTGCAAATGCATAAACAGAAAAACCAGATGTGTTTGTAAAAACTGCAAGAAATACATTTACTTTGAATAAAACGTGCAAAAAATCTATACAATATCCTATTGATTACACACATTGTTTTGATTGGAGCTCATTTATATACATTTTCATTTTGTATATATACTTTTGATCAGAATATAAACATTTTATTTTAAATAAATATATTAAAATGATTGGTAATGCTACTAATCCATTTAATAACATTTCCCTCCATGATATATCACAATGACCATTTTGAAAGCAATAGAGACTTTAAGTGTATGTGACACCAACTGTGTTTACTTAATGATGTCAGGATTTCAGCCACATGCACCACTGGGTTAAAATGCTTCTGTAAATTATTTAGGGAGCTTTGAAAGGGATAAGAAATGTAAGTGTGGGAGTGCTAATGCTGGAGAGAATACTGATCATTTTATTTGTGGTACAAGAGCTACAAGAAACTGATGTTGTGAAAACGTGTCTGAGATAACAAGAAGAAAACTTTGACTTGTTGAATAACACCTGCTTGAAGGAAATCAGGCAGCAATGGGCTAGGAGATTTTTGTGTTAAATTGAATATTTTACAAGAGTCTGTTGGAGAGAGGTGAGATCCAAAATGGAAGACATGGATAAATACACTTTATTTGGTCAGAATACAGAGATCATTGGCAAACTACAAGGAATTGAAAAAGGCCCTAAAAGGAACTAAATTTAAATATTTTAGAGAAATGATTTGATTAGGTGTTTGGAAATTAAGGGAAGTGAGGAGACATGTTATCCAGGGTAGATGAAACTTATGCTATCTTTCAATGTGTGACAATTGTTATTAGACTCGAAGAAAAATTTTTAGTTTTTATGGATTTTCTTCATTATAGAAATCTAAAGCTATAACATTTTGGAAGTTTGTTTTGTTACTATGCTTACAAAGGATTTTAAGTTCACTCTCAGCCAAAAATTGGTAGTCATGAGTTTGAAACAAAGCTGGTAACACTGATTAAGCCAGTCAGCTGGGCGTGTGCACATGGTTTGCTTAGTGATGATTTTTCCATCAAAACTCATGTTTAGATAAATACTGTCCATAATTAACAATTTTACAATAAATTAAGTCATATATTAATGTTTAAAGATGAAATGGCAGATATTTACCCTGCTGTAAATTATTCTTTTTCCTTTTTAATCTTAGAGGTTATGGGTAAGAAAAAATTACCTTTTTCCAAGAAAAATTACAGTTGCAAACATATTCCTGGAAGAACAACTGTATTTGCAGTCGCTAAAAGTCTACAAGTTTCACAGAACTCTGTAATATGTGTAAACCAGGCACTTAAAAATGGCCAAGAGTACTATACTGGTCAAGTACGGAAGTGAGGATAGAATATGAAAGTAATCAAATTGCAGAACCTACCAATATAAAACTCCTGGGTCTTATTATAGAGAATAATATGAATTGGAAAGACCATATTGATTATATCTTACACAAACTGAGGTCTGTATGTTTTGCAATCAGATCATTAATTCAGCTTAAAAAGATAATTCTAAAAACAGCTTATTATGCTTATTTTCATCCATTGATGACCAATGGAATAACATTCTGGAGAAATTCAACACATGCCAAAAATGTTTTTATTATGCAAAGGAAGCTAATAAGAATAATGGCAGGGGCAAGACAATCAACTCACTGTAAATAGTAGTTGAAAACGTTTGGAACTTTGCCATTAATCTGTGAATATATCTAGGTGCATTGTCATTTGCAATAAATAACACAGAAAAGTTTACAAAAAAGGCAGATATTCATAACAAAGAGACTAGACACAGGTAGGACTTACATAGACCAACAAATAATTTGCAGACATTCCAAAAATGGGTTTACTACAATGGTATAGTTTTATTTAATTTACTTCCATCTCCTATAAAGGAATTTCATATGAACAAAAACAAATTTAGTTCAGAATTAAAAAGATACCTCATTACTCACACCTCCTGTTCAGAGCAGTATTTCATTCAATCAAAAATAGTAGTGATAATTAATGCAGTATTGTAAATATATTATACATGAATACTCTAAGGCTGTTACTGTACAAATTGTTTTTTGGATACAGGCATGTAATTGTAAATTATGCCAAATTGGCACCTCTGAAAAATAGTTCAATAGCAGAGTTAATCTTTGTAAATAGATGTATTAGTAATTATCAACAGTAATCTATAAATTTAATGTCTGACTTGATCTACATCCTAGAGTTGGACTTTACATCTACATAATTTCGAAACAGAATCCACAGATTGCAATGTAATGTCGCAGGAGCAAACTGAGTCCAAGGGGGTAGCACAGACTTGTTGAAATACAAGGCTAGGGACAAGAGTATGTAGTTGATGTGTGTTCTTCGATTGTTCAGGGAAAACTCATTAATGCAGGATCTGCAGCACATTAGCCTAGAAATAAAAAAGCAAAATTAACACCGACCATGGCAAACAAGATCCTTCAATGGGCTTATAAAGTACACAATTGCTTTAAACATGATTTCATAAATAAGGAGATTGCAGCTATAAGATCAGATTGTTTCATACCTCACAATCACAGCTATTATCAAAGGAGAAGCCGACACCAGAACTTCAAACCTTATTTGAAGTTCTTAAAGTATTTGTCTTTGTCTTAAAGTTCTGCTAACAGCAGAACTTTAAGAATTAGCTAGTAGGACCTACACAAACTAACGATGGGATATTTACATGGCCAGATTTTAAAATTGACATAAACAGCAATGATCCATTCAGAACTCTGATTTCTGGGTAATTCGTGTCATGATAGTTTCTGAGCTACACAGAATCTTTCATGTTTTCTCTTGTATCTGCTAGCTTTTTATTTGTCTACTAAACAGTTTCATTCAGGTTGATAACAAATGGTAAATTTCGAATTTATGGCATTAACCTCCAATCCTAAGACTTTAATGTACTACTAAAAGCAAAGTCACTCCTTTATGTTGAATGGAGGTGTTTCCACTTCACATTTGCCTCTGACTACACTAACAGCAGACAGTTCTTCATTCAATTCAGTATCCAGTTCTCTGTGCTCTATTTTTAAGATTGGATTCTTATCTAAATTGTCATTGCTTGGCTATGAACTTTTTCCATTCATCCATTGTGTAATCGTAGCCTCAACCGAGCAGGATATCTCAGGCGGTTTCGTTTAAGAGCCGCATTCGGGAGGTCGCATGGAGAATTGTATATTGTAAAAGGTTATTCTGGCGTCGTCGTCGGGAACACTCGATCGGGACCCCAGTCATATTTGGGGCTTACACTGTGGGTCCGTCGGGAGGCTCGGGGCCTGTGAGCGACGTCGCAGTCCTTCCAACTGTAGCCATTAGACACATCGTCCATGCTTGTGCCCGTCGTTATCCGAATGTGGTCGCCCTTCCGGTTCCTCCACTCATCCCTCACTAGGGTCACGTGAGAGACAAAAAACCACAAGGGTCTACGTCCGGTGTTAGAAGGAGGCTCCGTTCGTGTTTAATCCTAGCATCAAAGCAATGATCAGTGGTTCTAACGGACTCAACAAGACACCATGAGATGCTTTTCATTGCTAAAATTGAATAAAATGTAAATAATGTCCATCATGAAAAATGAAAATTCTTTACATTACATAAGCATCATGCAGTACACAAAAATGCGTTCTTCCAATTAATAGCCAGCACACTCGCCTGTTCGGAGCAGTAGAAGATTTCTACATTGTAAACTGTTTACTTAAGAACTGAAGAGTACACCGCAAAGATAGAAGGTACCAGCATTAACATTCCTATCACAGTGGCGAGGCGCTGGTCACTGATGCATGCAGCGATCAGTAAGAAAAATAGGAATTACAGTAACCAGATTGGCTTTTAATAATTTTATAGAATGTGTGGCTGAAACAGGCCAGAAGTAAGGGTGGCTTGCCAGCTGAAGTGAGTGAAGTGCCTCTTCACCTAAATTTTTAATTGAAATACATAATTACATATTTATATCTTGTACTACTAATTCTCACATTACCCTGTCCGAAATCTCTCGTGAAGTGGTGGGAACACGCACTTCGTCTGTCATTGACCGTTCTGGTTGTCCCTTTTCTCCGTTTTTTCCCTCGCTATCTTTTCTCTCACTCCCTCAGTCAAGGAAGAAGAGCAAATATATCTGGCTAAAATGCTCGTATTTTCACCTTGTTTCAAATGCGTTTGTATGCGGCTATTCCACCCATTTTCCATGGTAAGGCTTGTTTTCATTTCCTTTTGGAAGACCACTCAAGCTTGCTATTCTTACACCTGCTATACTACGGAATTTTTCTTTCAGATTTTAAGAACTCAATTTTCACCACACACACACACACACACACACACACACACACACACACACACGCAGAGAGAGAGAGAGAGGGAGAGAGAGAAAGAGAGAGAGAGAGAGAGAGAGAGAGAGAGAGAGATTGGAAATACCCTATCCTTATGCATTGTGGTTGGTTAAGTAGAATCTTCACACAGCCGCCATAGTTAGCCACTACACTTTTGAGATGAGCATGTCTTGTGTGAGTTAAATGTGCACACAAAAATAAGATTTGTGGTGCTAAATGTTTAATTATTCAGTAAGTTTACAGTGTAAGTTTTAAACCAGTATAATGGTCAGTAAGTGTGTGCTGTTTGGTTGTAGTTTCTCGAATAGCAGAAGCAAAAAATAAGGAAAAGAAATATTTCAATTCACAGGTTGGTGTGCTCATTTAAGTGATTTGTCGGTGGTATACTTAGTGAAATATGTTATACATTATCAACAGAAGGATTCTGTATTGTTTGTTATTTTTAGATTCCAACTCGGAAGGACCTTAGAGAAGCTTGGATAAAGGCAATTCGCAGACAAAATTGGTAACCCAAGCGACCGCATGTGAGATTTGTGGTGCACAAAGCGGCGTTGGGGCGGAATTTCTCCGGGTACTCCGGTTTCCCCCGCTATCGCATTCCACCGGTGCTCCATCATCATTCAAGTATCACCAGTGTCATTGCCTGCGGTGCCATAAGTAGTTAAAGCGGGCGTTAAACACTACCAAAAAAAAAAAAAAAAATCCAAGGATTTGGATTTAACAGGGCACACCAGGAGACCAAGAGAAAGAGCTATTCCTTCTGTGTTTCCTGCTTATCCCTCTTATTTGCAGATATGTCCTGCATCTAGAGTAGACCACCAAATAGACCACCAAATTGTAAAAGTATCCCAATTGTTTGTGAAACTGTAACTGAAAGGGCCACCCAGAAAACTGATACTGACAATAGTGTTGTACTGCAAAGCCCAAGAAAGAGAAAAATTAATGTTGCAGTTGTAGGACAAAACTACGAAGAAGAATGCCAGCTAAACAATACATTTTTCGACAAGCCATCTGCTGTCATTAGATACCAGAAACAATATACTGGCTACATTCCTAAACCAAAATATATTTAGACTGCATTGACGATAGATAACGGTTATTTAATGGTGTAACGTCCCAAGGCACCTATAGCAAATCGTGCACACTTATTAAACGTCGAAAACCAAAACATTTAAAAACAATCAAAAGAAAGGAAATATTTGTTCAAGGTGTCACGCTCTGCGTTTCGATAGAGCACACCTGCTTCAGGGTCAGACAAGCACAATTCGTGTTGGTCCAAACTCCAAATCGAACTTAGTTACTATTTCATCATGTAACCGAAATGCATTGGGGATACTTAGGGTTGCCCCAGAGGTAGTGTACAACGAACGGATGCCAAGTCGTCTAAGTGCTGTTTGATCTTTACATTCAACCACTTTCTGGAATCAATTCCTGCGGAACAGATTTAAACAGCAAGATGGGAGATACCACATTTGCAACAGCGCCTATACTTAGGGAAATTTGCTGATATAACTTCGCTCACATACTCACCACATGGAATATAAATATTAGAAGTGTGGCTCTGTCCTGACGTCGGACAGCAGGTCTACCGACAGGTTACAATAGATAACGAGGTTCTCGGAAGCATCAAGTGTTTTCATTCATCATACTTACGGAGCCATGTCCACAAACTTTTTCGTTGGTTAGGTGCTGAGGATATAGACCATACCTTGAAGACATCATGCTGAGAGGATCATGCTCGTGTGGACCTGCAGAGGGTAGGAAAGAACGGAGATACGTATGTAAAAGTTAATTCCTTTTCGTCCCTTCCACAACTGCCTACTTTCTAATCCCAGTTTCGATCAGGCGGGCACAACCCCCTATCCTTTATGAAAGAAAGATACATTTGACTGCAGTCTAATGCAACCCCGTTATCATCCACGTTATTTCACACCGGTTATTTCACGCGGTCCTCCGCGTCCTTTACCACAGATACGTTTGACTCCTGACGCTGGAAGTCGAACTCATTATATTCGGTTTTGAATGGAAGGCTAAGCTATTACGTGTTGGCTGTTCGAACTGCTTGCGTTATGGTACAAGTTATAGGGACATCTAAAACGTTCAGGAATTAGAAGAAAAGTGACATATAGCAAAATATGGAGGGTTAAATGTCATGCAATGGGCTTAAATAGAGGACAGATATTATATTAGTTCTGACGTATCATTTAGAAAATAACAGTAGATGGTGGACCGACTAGGGGCAAAAGTGGCGATCGTACTAAAAATGCCTATGGCAACAGTGCACCCTATTTAACCTGTTCTGTTTTTGAGGGTGAGACCAGTTATGGACCATATGTATTCGCACTGTTGCATGGAAACCACGACTAATTCACATACTCAGTTATGCAGTTTATGTTTTAGATGTAGATGAGTGAAGCTCATAGGAACTTATGGGATTGTATATCTATCAAGTGTTTTTCATCGAAACGTTTGAAAATTCCATACCGTGTACCTACTGATTAGTTTGAAATGTTCTTTTATCCAATTTTCATGCGTACCTATGCATGAGAACTCACACCCTTTCTTGTCATGCGTCTGTTATGGTAAGAGACTGCTGAATGCTGTGATTAGCTCAGAGCTAACTGTGCCCTTGATTATGGGCTCAATCACGAGTCTTGGCGATTCCATTTAAACATGCCTAATTGCAATAGCCTTGCGCAAATAATCAGAATAGAATTGCGGTACATCATGGACATTGGTGGAATCCTTGCAGTTGGTTATGGTTATTGGAAGAGCAATAGGAGTTCGGCACTTAAGCGCACCACCGCTTATTTTTCTTTTGGAAATCTCCAGGAGGAAATGAGGCTAAGGAAAAAAAAGGCGATAAGATGCAGCACTGAAACGTAATTCAATTAAAAATACCTTAGTAAGGTATGAGAGACCTTATTAAACGAAATACTAAGTTTGGACTGTATGACAACCGCAGTTTAGCAACGCCCTGAGCTGTACTAAAATGCAATCCAATGAGCAATGCCCAACACACTTCGCCAGGTTTGAACCAGACCTTTAGAATCAGAAGCTAGCTGGTAATCCCTAGACCACGGAAGACGACTATGTAGGCAGGCGGGAGAGAGTAACCTGATCAGCCCGATACTTGGTGTGGGAGTGAGAAAGAAGATGATATGAAATGACAGTGAAATGGATGAAAGGAAAGGTAATTATGAATGAATGGTAGGGGAAACCGGAGAATCCGGAGAAAACTCGATCAGTGCCGCTTTGTCCACCACAAGTCTCACATACAGTCCCCTGGGATCGAACTTTGACCACCTCGGTGAAAGGTGAGCGATGTAACCACTCGGCCACTGCGCTGTCCAATAGTGTTTTCAAAGCTGAGAATTATAAGCTAAATGTTTGCACTTTTTTATTAACAACTTGGCAACAGCGCGAGAGTAGCAAAGGACGAAGTTGAGTCTGTGGGGAACAACCTGAGACAAAATTTGAGACAGAGACAGCATATATACTAATTCCTCACTCGCACACCGGCTATTAGGGGGTTCATACTTCGGCATTACCCCCCCCTTTTTTTTTTTTTTTTAAATACAGTTCCGATGTCTGATCGGGACTCCGGCGCTGTATACCCTACTGTTTATTTACCTAACTTGTTTACTTTGATTACTGTATTTCTGTTTTACTTTTTACACACACATACACAAACATATAACAACCATGCCCAAGGCGGGACTCGAACCCACGATCCCCTGCGCTGCGAAACACCAAAGCGAGACGCTTTGGCGAGCGCGGCCATGGGGACCGGCCCCTTCAGCACGTCCACGGCAATGTCAGTGGCAGCCTTTTCCGCTCTGGGGTATCCACATGCTCTATCCTCGTTGACCACATCAATTAATCCATCTTTGTTCCAACACATTTTCTCGTCCTTTTCCACATTTTGACTTGCCGTTTTAAAATTTTCAGAAGTCACCTTTCATAGCATACTTTCGGAAAGGCCTGTTACGTCTCTAGTTTAGAAATCAGAGGGACAGCGGCATATATACTAATATAATTCCGGATTAAAGGGTTAAAGTATCTGTGAACATTGATTACAGTAATTTCTCTACACTGTGACTGGAATGTTCCAAATATTATGATATGCAGAATAAAGTAAAGTACTTCTGGGTTAAGCATTCCACAACATTAACTTTACTACGTGGTCAACTTCTCCACTTACACTATTGTGTGGTTACCCTTATGAAAACATAAAAATAACACATAGCAGTATGCGATAAAAGCTAAAGAAAAACAGTCAACACTGACATATTAAGTAACACTGTGCGCGACATTAACAGCCTCGAGAGTTAGCTTGACACGAGTGTGAACCTACCTTTTGTGTTACCTTTTTTTATCTGACACGTGAGGCGATATATCATATCGACCAAAAATAAATAGTTTAATAATAGTAATGATAGTAACAACAACAACAATTTAGCAATCATTAATGAAAAACTATTACACATCTTAGTACAAACCTGTGATTTTTGGGATACAAATAATGTAAATATACCATTAGAAAGCCATGAGCATCTGTTTTAACTTTGTGCTATATTGAGGAATAAATAGCGACGTAATTTAAGATTTGTTGATGCCCTCCGACATGGTGGCGCCTGCTCATTCCACCATGCTTGAGTTCCGTTGCAGAAGGCGTCCTAACGCTACACTTGGGCCAATGGGAAAATAAAATTTAAATTTAAACAAAAATGTCCACCAATCCTAGTCAAGCATCAGATTTTCTAACAGGCAAGATCAGCGTGGGTTACAGCTAATATAAATACAGTTCTCAACCAAGTTCGGGTACTAGTTCGTCATAACACGGGCAGAGCTGCCTAATGTAGCTTACTAAAAAGAAACACCAAAGAATAAAAATATTTATTAAGAATAAAGCATAATTGAAAACTTAAACGATGTTAACAGTTTGATTCACAAGATCATTTTTAATAGTACAACTCATTAAAAACATAGTTCAACTAAGTAGTCCAAACCACTTTTACTGCAAATAGTTCCAGGATATGTATTTCTTCCAACTGAAATACCTAGAAACAAAAGGGTTTCTTTCCTAACCAAGTTAAATCCCAAGAGACTACATATGAGATTTGTGGTAGACAAAGCGGCACAGGAGGGATTTTATCCGGGTTCTCCGGTTTCCCCCGCCATCGCATTCTACGGTACTCCATCTTCATTCCATGCATCATCAGTGTCATCGCCTGCGGCGCCACAAGTAGTAAAACCGGGCGTTAAACACTATCAACAACAATAACCAAGTTATTATTAAAAGAAATATTAGCTTGCCACAAAGCACATTCTCAGTTGTGAAAATTCTTCTATATATTAAAAATGCATTGAAAATCATAATATATGTCATGTTATTAATCTCGCTAAATGTACTACAAAATACATACATGTTATAACATTTTCTTAAATGCCATGGCTCCCGGTGTTTTCATGTTAGCTTATTATTATTATTATTATTATTATTATTATTATTATTATTATTATTATTATTATTGTTGTTGTTGTTGTTACTACTAGTACCTGTTTGTCACATTTTTCAATGCAAATATATGTTTGATGCCTGTTAGTGATTTCATAAACGACTGCACTTTTGTAAGAACATTTCAGATTTAGACGTGACATTCTTTTCCGAGCTTGAAAAATAGGATGGTACTCAACACAGTTTTGATCGAAACGTAAGGAGCAAAACCTACTTTTCGACCCCGGCCTACAAGCCTGGAAGAAGTGTTACTCCAAAAGGACGCCGGCAGTTAAGGTCTTAGTACGTACATCACGGATTTATATTTCAGTATTAAGATTCCTAATGCAAGACTGTAAAATTTACAATCAAAAAGTTATTACTTTTTGTGACATTTTTCAAAACAAATGCATGTTTAAAGTCCGTGGTTTTAGAAAAGATAGAAAAGACCTGCATTTTCGTAAGAGCATAGCAAATTGTGTATGCAGTTTTGAGATTCTTGATAGGGTCTGTAAAATTTGCGGTCAGCAAATATTACTCTTTGTGACTTTTTAATGCAAATGCAGGTTTGATTCCAGGCTGTGATTTTGATGAAGCTTAGCATTTTACTAAGCATATAGCAGATTTAGATTACGGTAAGACTGTAGAACTTATGATGAGGAAATTGTTACTTTTTGTGACATCACTGAATACAAATGCAAGTTTGCCATGTCAGTGACCTTAAAGGAACCTAGCTCAACTTAAGTTTTGATACCTTGTGTGGCAGCCAGCTTCAAGGAATTAACCGAAATGTTCTTGAATGATTAAAGGGATTTACAGAGATGTCAGTGAAATTGGTACAAATGTGGCAAATAGTTGTTCTCTGTAAACTAACCTTTCTACTGGTAACTTCCTAATTTTGCCCAGATACGGTGGTGAAAGTGAAGGCATTCCGGAACAAAGCATACTGGGAATGGTTTCACTCAGTGAAGGTCTGTATACCTCACGCTAACGCCTAAGATGGGAGTATTCGAATGCAAAATGTAGATGTATTTGATTCTTGGAGATATTTCGGATCCTGAATGTTGTGTTCGAATGCTGCACTCAGATAGATGTAGGTGCATCGAACTGAATCGAGATCTGGTCTAGAGATGGTGCCATACAGCTTCACCTAGATCTGATTATTCATAATTACGGTTATTCAATCGCTTGGGCACTTGGCGGAGAAGAGCGGAGGATGTGCTGCCTGATAATAAACATCCTGACTCTTGAATAATGCATTTTATTTTGCAAAGGAATTTTTAGATGTTCAAAATATTATAGTTTATTATGTTTTACGCCTTTCATTTACAATGTCCAATGTGCAAGTAAAACACGCAATGGCTGTTTAAAATTAATATTAAGTATGTTCGTGCTTAAATACTGAAGTAAAGACAATATGTTAGCATTTCCTTATTCAAATAAACTGTTTTCCTGCCATGATTAGCTTTAGAATCATGCTGCTCAGCGTCCACACACACACAGAGCAAGACAATTAAGCGTATGTGCGCTGCAGTGAATTGTTTAAGAGTAAATGATCCAAGATGGCAATTTGAAGAGCATACATATAGTGCATATCGGTCGTTTATTTTTGTCAGTCAATACTTCCTGCCTTTGGAGAAAATAAGTAAACATAACACCTAATTGTATAGTATTTCTCATCCATCATTTGAACTGAATGCTTTATTTGAGAACAACCATGGTGAGAATGAGAATATCAATCAAGTAACGATAACCAAGCATCCTAGAATTTGCATGCGAATAGTCTGATTTCGATTACGGAAAGCATTGATTGTAGTATTCGAGAACTTGTAAACTTGTACTCCAGTAAAAGTTTTAATTCTTGTTAATGTTCGATTTTGCACAGCAGGTTCAAAACATAGGGCTGTGGTAGATACTTCTAAAAATGACATTCACGGTTTTATCATACATAATGTATAGTCTAGTCCCCGATCTTTCATCCCAGTACCCAAGAGGGCTTTAGCGGATAACGTGAAATCTTGACGTCACGTCTCAAAGCTTCACCTACTCCACAATGTTGCGCTGGCATCGTAATTTGCCATGTAATCCAAAAGGTGAAAGCTGGTATTATTACAATAATATGCAATTTGTTATTATACTAATGAATAATATATTGTCCTTTCTGAAACTTTCTTTTTTTCTTTCTTTGCTACCAACTCAATAAAATAACAATGAACCTCTCCATTGGTTTTCGGCAAAGTTGTGACACTAATGGTTTCCTATTCTCTCACACAATGTAAATTAATCAGGATGACTTTGGGATAGGAATTTCAGTGAAACTGAAGAATCCCAGTTGTTTACTATGAATAATTTTGTTTTATTTTAAATAGAATTCTATGGGCTATGGAGTAAATCAGACCTGTCATAGCTGCAAAATACTGATTTCCTATTTGTTACCAAAGAAGCATAAACTTTTCACAGAATAATATAACAATGCAGTTTTGGGGTGGAATATTATACCTTCCATACCTATGTACACTGTATGCGGTAGAGAAATAATAAATAAGTGGCATAAGAAATACATGTTGTTTACACATATGGGTTATCATAATTTTATTTTTAAATTATTGTCAAACCTTAAAATCAAATTAAGCTAAAAATCTGTTTTTAAAATTAATATATTTCAAGATAACTAATGTTACATTTATAAATATTTTTATTTTAAGATTCTGCTACAACAGTGCAGTATTTGAAAAAGTATGTAATGTAATAATAACAAATAGCGTAAGAAACTTGTGGTATTATTTACACATCCTGCTAGAGAGTAAAAATGACAAAACAATAAATCATAGGAAATACACTGTGTCGTAATAAATGCTTATTTTAATAACTGGCCAGCCAGCAGTTTGATTTCTCATCGCTTTGACGCCCATGCACCCAGCTGTCAGCTGCTTCGGCAGAGAAACAGTAGAAATACCAAGACAAAGCAGGCAAATAGAGTCCGAGAGTTCCAACTTATTTCCAAACCTGACCAAGTTTTTTTTTTTTTTAAGAGCATTGAGAAATTCAAGTTTCTCATGAAAAGATACCTATTGATGGCAGATAAAACTGTGCATAACAAAATTACCTATATAATGCAGTCAATAACAAAAACGAGCTGGCTTGTAATGGTTCATAAAATTTGAGAATTATAAAAGGATGCCAAGGAGTTGATCACTGAGTTAAACAATTTATGGAACCAGAAAATAAATTTGTTTAGGACACCATATAAATTTAAAATAGCCACAGTTAGTTAAAATAATTTATTTTAAATTTAATTTTAATTTATGTCACTTTAACAGCTTATCACATTGCAATGGAACTTTGGTATGTGGTGGACAGTAGCCTTTTAATGGCTTACCCCCCAAACCGCACTACCTTTGTTTTGCGCAAAGCAGTGGTGTTAGAAGTGCATCTGGTCCAGCTACTTTGGCATCTGACTACGGATGGTAGTTCAGCTAGTCTTTTAAGGACACGTCTCCTCTCACCATATCTATCACTTAGCTCCGTGACAAGTAGATGGAGTTAGGGTGCCATTCAGTGTACTGTTCACACTATCTGTCGAGAGATGACAGTGCAAATGCAATTACCATCTATTTTCAGTTTGGTTATTGTTTTGTATTGAAGGTGCAGCTTTGGGTCATGGTATTAAAGATCTAATTCAGTATATACCTTGACGACTGAGGATAAAAAAAAATCTAGATTTGTGGCACATGGGATTTGGGCCCAGGACCTCCTAAATAAGAGCCACAAACGACTAACCCTGCTCTGTAAATAAATCTTCTAGAGACAACATTGCAAATGCAAAATCGCACACTACTTTAGCACGTTCAAGATCGTTTGTATTTCTTACACAAAGACCAACTTGACACAATGTTAAGAAAGTGAATATTAAAAATGAAAAATGAAGAAGGTTTGAAGTATTTCTCTTGAATTATATACCATTGACAATAAAATATAAGGATTGCAAACACTGTTTAAGCCATGGTTTGCTTCCATAATCCTCTGGAGTTCTAGTGAATTAGTTAGGGGTCTTAAATATACTAACGGAAAAAATATTGTGATACAAATGCAATATGTATATAATATATAATATATATATCAAAAATATAATATATATAATATCATATATATATTTTACATAGACCAGAATAGAAGTTTTGGAATGCTAATTTTCGATGAAGGTAAACTAGAGAAAATGAAATCTGTAGTTTAATCCAAATGCACCTGTATGAATCATCTGTGCAATGTTGACTCTCTGCACCTATACATTCTTCATTCTATATCTACATACTTTCGAAGCTACCTTTATCTAAAGGTGAAAAATTTTAGTGCAAATCTGATTTTCCAAGATAAGGTTATTTTCGGGGTTTCCCTTGTGGAACATCTTTAGGCTTGTTAGAGCACCATTTCACTGATTTCATTCCCTGTCTGATATAATCACTTCTTTTGTAGACAAAATACATTTTTACTAAGTTAAGGGAAAATAAAAACTGTACAATAAAAATACCATTGAGAATTTTATTAAAAAATTGATATTCCATTATATGTGCAACGTAACAAGCTAGAGCTGAAAAAAGGTTTTATTATTAGCCAGGATACCTACATGTATGACAAGCATTAAAAATTAAAACATGTAAACTATGTTTCATCCTTCCTCCTGCCAAATTAACAGAAAATACCTCACTAATACGAATTAAAGAATTTGATTCAAGTTTGTATTATGAAGGTTCTATTATGTTTGGAAAAGGTTGTCTCTAGATAGTTGTTCTGTACAAACAGCTTGTGGGAATGGTATATTTTTTAAATGCCTGGATGGCTTAATGTGATCCAAGTGAAGTGATTGTGGTTAGGTTGCTGTGAAGCACACATTGCATTTTCTGCCTAAACTTGTTTTTGAATACTTGAAATACATAATTTTGTTTCACACTTAAGAAATAAGGAAGATATCTCTTCGTCCAAGGCTGCTCTGAATTTTTAAAGCCTTCTAAAACATCAATGTCTGATGTTCTATAGCAGCAAATGCATACTTTCATTCCGTCGCCAGCAGCAGTGGCCCATGGAATCTTTGGGAGTGTACACACTTCTCCTTCTATACACTGTTGCAGTAGAATATATATAGGCAGACAAATACTATTTTACATGGGCCCCCAGATCATTTAAGCATCGTTTCACCAATGTCATTCATCGTCTGATATCACCAACCAGGTTAAAGTACTTGAGCTACAAAAATAAACAAACATACCAAACAAAAATATCTCTGCTCAAGTGTGCATTATTATAAAATATAAACTAGAGTATACATATATAGAAAAACAACAATATCATAGTACTTCAAAACAACGTCAATGTTCATTTGAAATCATTGGCGGCAACATTTTTTTAAGCGGGTTTGCAAAGCTTGTGCACAGGTACGATAAATGTCTCAATCTTTTCGGTGAATATATTGAAAAGTAACCATAAGTGTACAAAACTTTTAGTAATAAAATAATTGTTTTCTATGAACTTGTCTTGCATTTATAGCCTATCGGAGATTGAAAAAAAAAAACGGCCCTCGTATTTATCCAGATCATGTGGATATTCTCCCAGACTTGTAATTCCCCACTGTTTGTTGTGTGTTTTACGAAATTCGGTGTTTTTCCTATGTTGTGGTGCTGTGTATGTTACATTTTATTGATTGCTTGGTACTCAATAGTCCTCAATAACCGTTCAAGTCGCTTTGATCAATCAACGAATATTAACCTCATTTCAGACAGTATAAAGAATCTACTTTGCAATTTTCCTTATGTAACAGAGTTGACAATTTGTTTTAAACATGCACTGAAATATGCTACATACCACTGTTCAAATATATATATATATATATATATATATATACAATTGGTATACTAGGGCATAAGTTCTTTTCTAAACATGTGTATTAAAATTGGTAACATTGAAGGATAGGTTGCTGTTTTAAGACACATAAAGGAGTAGATGCCTATTGTCGTGTGGTGTTTGTAAATAAAAACCAAAAGGTTAATTCCAAAACTAAATGCAATATTTTTTGTGAATAACGGAAGTTAAAGTTGTGGCAATGTTGCTCATTTATTTTTCTAGCTAGATAACGGCCACAAAACTGTTGTGGCTCCCCATCTGTTTGTATAAAAATCCAGAAGCACACAAAGCTTAGAATGTAAATACTATATGATATGTAAAAGCTGAAGCTATTTACAGTGAAACAATAGAAGTATTAGTATGATAATTAATATCTTGCATAAAGGTAAGCGAAGTTTTGTTTAAATTATTGTTATATTAATATGTACATACCATGTTAGCCATTCTTTATATTCAATTCAACCCAAAATATAATTTTCCCAAATTTAGGACAGAACAGAACCCATGCAGAATAAGAACTAATTACTAAATAAGGGCCTACCCATGTTGAGATAGAATAAACTTTAGCTCATTCATTTTAACCTCAAATTAAATGGATACAAAATAGTAAATTTGATATAACTGAGATGGCAATTCTTGACGTCACTGCTCTATGGTTATTGTTCTAATATCAAAGGTCTATAAACAATCCCCAATACTTGTATTATTCTAATTACATGTTTGCATACGTTATTTAGTTTATCTTCTTGTATATATTTAATAAATTGTAACTTTAGCTATGTAAAAGTGTTCCAAGGCAGAGCTGCGAAACCACGAGTTGGCTCTAACAAAAGACACACACACTATTGTCTTCAAACACCTTGGGAATTCGTAGGGTTTCTTTATTTCATGTGCGTGCATTAGAGTTACAAGTTAAAAGTCCCTAATACTTACCTATATTTGTATTGAAGAGTCACATGGTCTAAACGCAATTAAACCACATGATATGACGACGCCAAGCATAAGTTTTGGCGGCAAATATCAGACAATCACAATTGATAAAGCTGTCCATCGTTTATCAATCACACATAATTTATCAATAAGACAAGATTATCAACATAATTTAAAAGAATCCCTTGTTTTATTTCTTTTTCTTTATTTAAGTTAAGCTTATTATGCATGATGTTGGCATGAGATACAACGGCGCTTGCAGATTTAGACAGCAGAACTAGTTCGGAACTTCGGGATGAACATCTATCTATATTACAATGGTCACATAGAAAACCGTATCCCTCCAATTGTACCAATCATATAGAATAACATTTTTAGACTACAATATTGGATTGGACTCACCAATAGCCCGATTTAATTGAACAATTCGGTTCACCTAAGAAAAGTGAACTCGTACTTTTGTTATACTTAATTGTTGTCTATTTACTTATACAAATAGCCCGCTTTGGTTAAGGTAACCACTACATCTGTAGTAGATTCTAACTTACAACATTAAAATTACAACTCTGTATACATTTTTTTCTAATTTTCCTCATTTGTTTACTATTTTGTAACATTAATTGAAAATACATACGTGCTATCATCTATATTGAAAGTCTATACAGATAGTTTCAATCTTTGAAAGTAGATGACACAAAGAGTAATCATATAATCTAAAATTGCAACTGGTTACTGCACGGCCACTAGATGATATTATAATAATGCATTCCTGCTAGTGATTGGCAATATGAGGCGTAGAAAATAGGACTGGATGCGCCTTACTATATTATGTACATATTGCTTTTATACAGAAATTTATCATTTTGATCTGTCAGTCTACAAGAACCAATATACTATCTTAATATCGATGCTTTAAAACAGTGGTATTATTCATTTAAAAGAAGTTTTGCTATCCGCTGTCACAATGTTTTCAAAAAGCGACAAAAGATGGTAGCAGCGTACATGATTCAATTCGCCAGCTTCTTTTGGTAGCACATTGCTTTTAGCTTTGTAGTCTGCCAGCAGATAGCAGTAGTGCCACCTGATGAAGTTGAGCACGAGTGCCATCTTTCAGCACACGCTGCATGATTACTGTTGAGAGACATTTTAAAGTTAATGTTACTAACAGTTACTAACAGGCTATGAACATTGGCAACAGCCTTTAAGAAGAAAAAGCAAAAAGCTGTATTTTGAGATATCAATAGCAATGCTTCTCTTTTTACGAGAGTTGAATATGTATGTGTTAGACAGACAGATATATATATATAGAGAGAGAGAGAGAGAGAGAGAGAGAGAGAGAGAGAATGAAAAGGATCCTGTACAATATCTACAAGACCGTTTAATTTTCCCTTCCACGTGAAACGTACATAGTGGGTTGGAGAGAGCATTGCGTTCCGCTTAAAAATCTGATACCGAGATTTCATAGTAAATACGTGTTCTGAGCACCCCTTAATTAAAAAAACTGCTCAGTGTATGTCTGGTATGTCTGTTTGTATATCTGTGAACAGCATAAATCCCAAACGAAAGCACCGTTAAATAGCAAAGGTGATTCTTAAGTTCTTAATCTTCGGAGAATGACACACGAATATTGCAAGAAAATTTCCCCATCCCAAACAACATTTAACATGGATAATTTTTCGAAATATTCGACTTTCTCAAAACTAGTCCAAACAATTTCCATATATATATGCCATGTATTTAATATATTTACAGAGAAATAAAAAGTTTATCTTGAAATTTCTGGGGGTATCCTCTGAAGCCCCCTTCATTCTGATTGACCTGGTAAACCGTAAAAGAGAGAAAAAATCTTAATGGACAAATGTAGATCTCATTAAAACACGTAATATATGCAAATATATTTTATGTGGAGTGACAATTTCCGAGAATTTCCTTCCTTTTGGTTTAAATTGCCCAATACTTTTATCATTTGAAATGTTCTCATCAGTTTTTCATTCTGTTTTCTTGCTACCCTCGTCATGCAAATACCAAGAGGCACAGCTATCCCGTATTTGGCAAGTGCGTTAAAAGAGCTGTAGAGCACAACGGGACCATTTCAAGTTAAAACCGGTAAGCGGGGAACTGACTAAGCGATCTTCGTTTTACCCCTCTTGCTTATCACGGAGACTGTGAAGCCGGTCATACTCATTGGCTGGGCTAAGACGAAGATATCTCCCGCTTGTTTTCCACAGGCCGGTTTTAACAAAATGGCCCAGTTAAGTTAAGCACTTCTGTAAACGCACGAAGGCACATATATTTGCACACATCAAATACGGGTCAGTGAGATACCAGGTAGAAGGAATTTTAAGGCAATTACTTAGCCACCAGCTGTATAACATTTAGCCTAGTGCATTCCCTTGTTCCCCTTGGACTTATAAGTTCATACGTATGTAATAAAGTCATCTCTGCAAATATATATCTTAATTTAGCTGAACTACTTACAAGAAAAGTTCGCCACAGATACGTACGAAGAGTCTGTGAAATCAACATTCCGGATTTTTACCTTCTCTAGCACGTATGTACAATGCGCATAGAGAGAAGGTATGGTATTCCACCCGAAAATTCCATACCGATATTTCACCGGAAATACAATGACCCACGAAATAAAAAAAAAAATGTTTTTAGAGAGAGGTTACTGTGTGTGTGCGCACCCGCCTGTGGACATCATAGTTCTAAAACGGAAATACTTTTAAATACCATATTTGGTACTTGGTTAAGTATCTCCCAAGGATACGACTGGTAAATTTTAAAGAAAATCCCCCACCACACTAAACTACCTAGGTGGACAATCTTTTGGAAGGTTTGTTCTCTGAAAAGTGGCTTTAACGATTTTAATTAAAACATCAAGATCTTTACAAGATAAATAAAATGTATATCTTGAATTTCTGAGAATATTCTCTGAGGTCTCTTCATTCTGAATGACTTCTGCATAACTGTATACCGTAAGAGATAAACTAAAGCTTACTAGACAAAAATTATACACCTCGAAAAAAAAAACAATTTGTCAACATTACTTTAGCTCTCTTCTGCATATAAGGAGTCAAGTTATAAGCCATTTCTTTTAATGTTTATCTCGATTAGCATGATGTAGATAAATAAATAGTCGTTTGCAAGAATAGTTTGTTTGGAAAACAGGTAGAGAACTTCAGGTGAATGGAACACATCAGATTTTTAATTTAATTTCTCGTAACAAGAAAGCCACGCATTTGGAAAGTTTTAATACCTTTTTTTTTAGCGAATTACTGTGAAACTTTGATCAAACAATGGGACATTCCAAGATTTATTTGAGTTTATTAATTCTTCAAATTCAATCAATCACTATTCCATAATACTGCTGGTGTCACCACCACCATTCACATCACCACCACCCTTTATGGCACAGTTAAAGAATATTCAAAATTAGCTTTACCTAAAGAAGAGAGTCTTTGCAAACTATATATCATTGACCATTCATTTTAACCACATTCACCGTCTATGAAACCAAGTGGTGGTTCTAAAATACGTCTAATTTTAATAAACAGAAATAACACCAATATTTATACTACTCGTTTTGTTTCATCACCACCCCACCACCACACCCACCGCTACCACTACTACTTCTACTACCACCACTGCTACTACAGTATTTTTCAAAACATGATAACCCCCTGCCAAAGACTGCTTGACTTTTAAGTTTGGGTTTAGGTGATTTGTGATTGTAAACAAACACTCGCAGTAGCCAAGTCTTCCACTTTCTGGCCCCTTAACTGAGGCGTGAATCTCGACTTGCAAGCCGAATCTTCGAGTCTCCAGGAAACAGAGATTTTACTTCGTTGCCTCTCACCATTAGTACTGGCTCGTCTTTTGTTTGCTAATGGTTATTTCCCAGTGGCAGGGGGAGCGGTCCCGTTTGAAGGCTGTGCTTTTTTGGAGAAAACTATACTTCCGGAGGCTGTTTCTTCTTGTTTGGACATTGGGCTCTTATTGTTAACCTTGGAGTGCGAACTTATGCCGAATTGCTAAAGAAGATTAAGAACACTGTAAACTTGGAAGATATTGGAGTGTAAATACAATATGTGCGGGAGACTCGTAAAGAAGAGCTGATTCTCACAGTTAAAGGCTGGGCTGACAAAGTGGAGTCGTTAAGAAAAGCCATAATGCACACCATTAGAAACACCACTGTGGGCTATTCCCGGAGAAATTACATGGTTTTACATACTCATGATATTGATACGATTGCTAGCACGACGGAAGTACAGAATGCAATCTCGTAGGCTTTAGAAGTGGATTTCCACGCTGTTCACATTACCTCAATTTTTATAGTGTTTAACGCCCGCTTTTACTACATATGGTGCAGGAGGCGACGACAATGATAAGGATACATGAATGAAGATAGAGCACCGGTGAAATGCAATGCCAGGGAAAATCGGAGAATCCAGAGAATACCCGCCTCTGCGCCGCTTTGTCCACCAAAACTGCCAATTGCGGGCCTGGGATCGAAACCTAGCGGCCTTGGTGAGAGGCGAGTAGTCTAATGACTTGGCCACGACGCGGTTAACTCTATGAGGCACAGCAGCTGAGGACCAGATTGCTACGATTTCTTTAAGCGTAGACCTGGGCTATCGTCTTCGCATCTAGGTTCAGTCCGTATTGGTTGGTGTTCTTACAGGGTTCAGGAAAAGGTTTTTATTCCACGATGTTTTAACTGTCCGGAGTTTGGATACCATGCCCAAGGTGAATTGGATCTTATGGGCAACTGTGTGCCTGACTGCAGTAAAGATGGACACCTAGCAGTGAATTGCACTAGCGAATCCTATTGTCTGACCAGTAATGCTCTGCGTGATAAACTCGGCACTAACCGTTGTCCTAAGTACAGTAAACTAACCAATGGAGCCTGCGCCCAACGCCTCAATAAATACAAGTGGCAGTCTCTCATTGGAACTTGGATAGACCGTTATGCACTGTAATTAGAATACTTCAAAGTAATGTCCATATAGGGAGAACCGCTATGGATCTTTTACAAAGCGGTCACGGAACGTAAATTTGATGTGATTATTATGGTTGAACTTTCTGTCGCTAGGGTTCATCAGGGGTAATGGCTTGTGGGTTATAATACAGATGTGGATCTAAAAGTCATCAAAGCCGACCTTCATGTAGTTATGGCCGGAACAGAGGCCCAATTCCTTCGGTTGAGATTACTTTGGTAACTATATATGGCTGCAGTATGTTGCCAAAAGTGGACTTTTCTACATTATTAGTCTTTTTATGCACATTGAGCTTATTTATACGCTGCCATACATCTGAGGGGGATTTCAATGCCCAGTTCCACCTTCGAGGATCTCCAGTTGAAGACGTTGGAGGAAAACTGATGGCTGAGTGGCTGGAGGAGGATGACTTGGTGGTTCACAACCTTGGACAAGCGCCGATGTTTGTCCGCCGTAATAGTACTTCATATATTGATGTCATTTAAATCCGTTCCTTTAGCCCTGAGTGTAACTAACTAACTAACAAGTTTTGGAAGAAGAAGCCTTAGCTTTTATCGGTGTTTGCTTTATGATCTCTTGCCAGGGTCTCCACGATGGCAATGTCCACTACCGCAGCATAGGAGCTGGAGCGTGCGCTCCGAGGATTTTCCCCGGTTGTGGGTTGAGGTAGGTCGTCTTCTTCATCTGCAGGGCACAACGGGTATCGCGTCGCAACAGTTTTCACAGGTTTTTCAGACCGCCTTCCTAAAAGATTCGAGAGACATCTCCACAAAGCCGCATATTGATGCACCAACGCTACTGCGGCCACAAGAAAACGTTTAATACAATGTATTCGGGCATCGATGCGAGATCACCGGCGGTCGATTGTGGAGCAGATCAACCTGGGTCTTGAGCAGTACCGGTGCAGCAGAACTCTGCTGAAAGGGAAAATAATACTAACCCTCTGTTTGGCGGACGATACTCAAAGAAGTTGACTTTGAAGCGTGGGGCAAGAGTTAGGAGCTGGTGACTTAAGAAATTCCAAGCATCTTTGCGTCTTAACTTGTCGGACACAGGAAACAACTAATATTTTGTTTCTCGCTCATGTCCCGATTAAATGCGTCCAACGAGGCTTGTCGCCTGATGAGAGGTACCTTGCCTTACTTCTGCAGACTTGCACACAAGTTTGGCCAAAAATAAAGATAAACGATCACCTAGGCCCTGTGGTCTGCTGCCTGAAATAATTAGGACGGATGTTAGCACATACCAGACGCCATTCTGGCTGTGTTCAGTCGGTGCCTAAAAGCAGGCGTCCTTCCAACCGAGTGGAATACTGCTGGACTAATTCTGCTGGAAGAAACCAACACCACCTACGGTGTTCTATCCTATCGTTCCGTTTGTTTACTCAGTATCTTGAGAAAGCTTCTGGACCATTTGATATTGGCCAGATTGAAAGCAAATATTCAGCACAATATTGGTTTGTCAATTGCCCAGCAATGCTTTAAGGGGGGTCGGTCCTCCTTGACTATCCTGCAGAGAGTGCACGAACTCGTGGAAAAAAAGAAGTTTGTGCTTCATGGTAAACGGCGATTGTGTGCGCTAATAACTTTGGATATACACAATGCCTTTAATTCTGCCCCATGGGTCGGGATCCTCTGTCGACTCATTATGTTCCAGCTTATATCCACAATATGCTCACCAGCTGTTTGGACAATCACTTCCCTTTTGTGAGTGCAAAGGGCCTCCTATGAATGACTTGTGGTGTACCTCAGGGTTTAGTCTTAGGTCCCATGTCATAGAACAGCCCTGTCCAATGTAGCGCTCGGGTGTGCCATGGCTCCCTTCAGGAGTCAAATTTGTATTCTGAGAAGTTCTAATTTTAAATCAAATTTTAGGACAAAATTGCTTTCTTTTCCGAACATCTTCCTAATATATACCTATTACCGTGAACCTTGCTTTTTACCTCAAAACTGTACTTATTGCTGTTTGTGGCGATAGCAAGCAAAGGAGTCGTTTATTTATAGTTATACTTATAACAATAGCGAATGAAGGAGTGAGATTTTTAAAAAAATATTCAGTATAACTTGAGAGATTGTGGATGTAGGTAGAGTTATGTGTCTTGTGTTTGATGGATGCTCTTAATATAATATGGCTAAGAGACAAAGAACTTTCAGCTTTAACAGTAATTTGAGAGGTGCATTATTGTTTTTTGGTATTCAGAGGAAAACCCACGTGTTTATTATGTAACAGTAGTGTGTCTACTTCCAAGAAAACAAATGTAGAACGTTCATCAAATCACACACACTTTAATAATGTATTTATTGTTAATTCTGAATTACGAAAACACAAAGTTAGCGACTTAAAATCTAAATTAACATTACAGCAAAGTGTATTTACAAAGTCAATTTAGCAAAATATTAACGTGATAATGGTCCCTTACAAAGTATGTTAATTCAAATATAACAAAAAGAGGGGAAAAAACTTTCAGGGTGGGAAAGTAGTTAAAGAAGCGATTATCAGTGCCACTCAATCTCTGCTCGATTGGCATAAAGATAAATCTGCACTCATGTCCTCTATAAAAGGACTTTTACTGTCTCACCAAACTGCTGCTAGACGTGTTGAATAGATTTGTAAGAATTTAGAATCTCAGTAGAATCAGGACCTGAAACCGCTTGCATATTTTTTGCTTCATGGAAGCATTACTATTTCTGAAATTGGACAGTTGTGTTTATTTGTTAGAATGGTCTTTATGACTTTTATGGTTAAAGAGGAATTTGTAAAAGTGCTGCCACTTAAAGAACGTAGGTACTTAGGGAAAAGACTTTTAATGGACTTCTGAAATTTGCGCAAAGTATTAACATTCCATTCTCGAAATTTGTTGCTTTAGCAGCAGTTGGGGCGGTTTCAACGACTAGAAAGAAAAATTGGTTTCTTGCTCTTTGTGCTAAGGAAGATTTACTTCCAAAATTTCTTTCTTATCACTGTATTATACATTAGGAAGCTTTTATTTGCAAAAGTTTTGAAGTTCAACTATGTCATGAAAATTGTAATTGGGTGTGGGTGTACATGTCAAGATCACAAGTCCCAGAGTAACGAACCTGGTTAATGTTACAGCCCATCACTGATGCTGTTGTTGTTGCCTTCAGCTACTACGGGAGATTGGTTCGAAGACGACGGTAGAGCAAGTTTTTCGACTCAACCAGTGAGGAACCAAATGGGAACACACATTAAAGTACCTTAAAATAACACACAACACAGAATTGCTACATATAGTATTTATTTAACTGAATAAAGGTTTCGTCGGTGTCTAACAGACTTACTGGCATAAGCACTGAGGTTACAATGTTTCTAAAATGCTAAGCTAGTCTGACTTATACATATGTAAGATTTGAGAGGTGAGAATTTCTGTGATTCCGCTTAAGTTCAACATGTCACGTCGCGTTTTTTAATCACTGCTCCAACGCGGATATGTTAATGTTATTATTGCGCGACTCTAGCACATTCACTGTTTCACACGAAACAGTTTCACCGAACTCTTCCACGTTACAATCTCAAATTCATGCTGTCTTCATACTTTCTGCCCAGGCAGCAAACATGCACTTCTTTCCTGAATACCTGAAATGTTTCAATGGAATTTCGGGGAGGGGAGAATCCGCTAGCCTAAGTTGTAAACAACTTTCCTCTAGCCCTAACAAAGAAATTCTGCCTGGCTTCAACTCCATGTTCGCCAAATCCTGTATTCGCAAAGACTTTTTGAAGCTGACGTCTATACATGAGAACAACCCTGTATAACAACCTTCGACACCTATTATATAAATTAAATATTAGTAATTGATTATCTCTCTGAATGTTACTGCTTCAGGATATCACCTCAAAATTAAATGAGCTAAGATTCGAATTGCAAGGGGAAAATAGCAACATTTCAGCCATGATAAATATTGTAAATGCTTTTTAAAGAAAACTAAGCTTATGGATTGAACATTTAAAAAGAAATTCCCTATCACTTTGAAATCGGTTATGAAAACTATGAATATTAGCGAATGTAATGTTGTACATTTTCCCCAGCATTTTGAAATTCTAGGCACAGAATCTAGCAACAGGTTTAGCCGGTATCAGCACTTGAGCCAGCGATTATATTCATCAGTAGCCTAATCACTTCACTTGACATTACTGAACTTCAATGTAGGATAGGTGAGATCTTTGGAAATTGTTATCTTTAAGAAATAGTAATGGGTATTTTAAATCTCCAAGAGGATATATCTTTGAAATCGTGTTTATCAAGTTTAAGACATTTCTGGACTCTGGTGGGCAGGAATAAAGTTTCCATCATTGGTAGCCTTGATTTGGAAACTTATTCGCTTTTTTGGCTCGATATATCTTAGCTAGGCCACACTTTCGTCTTTGAGCATCATCAAGAATACGTAACGATCCAGTTTTCCAGACTTTCATCGAGAGGACACATTAAGAGCAGCTTGTTCCAGCTACACACCGAATTTTTCTGAATTTACAGGGAAATGCACTGCCAAAATACACATTATTTATGTATGTTGTAAACATAAGCGATTTTAATTGTAATTCTTTGAAATACTTTTACCCAGATGTATGCGGTGGTGGTGGTGGTGGTGGTTGTAATAAAATAGTGGTAGTGCCTGCACCTCATTATATATGAGTTAAATGTGCCCGATCAAAGTTGGAGAGCACTGTTAGAGAATATCTGTTAGCATGGAGAGTTGCAGCTGCCAATGTCTCCGGGAGTCCAGTTTATCGCTAATGCTGATGACCGAGCCTTGGTTGCCACAAGGGACGATGTACTTACGATGGAGCTGAATGCTAACCGTGCCTTGGCTGCAGTCAACGACTGTTTGCTATAGAAGAAACCTCAGCTGGCCCACCGTAAGATGGAGGCCGTGCTGTTGGTGGGTGTCATTCGGAAAGTGCCCCCTATTGTGTGGGCGTAGGGGCTTTGTCAGTCGTTAACCAGAAATCTCTGAAATATTGGGTATTTTTTTGGATCGCAATTTGTACATGGGATACCATGTGCGAAAAACGACACAGAAAACAGGTCAGGCTATTGTACACGTTAGTCATTTAATGCCAGATGTAGGCGACTTGAGGGAGCATTCACGCCGCACTCTCCGTGGAACAATTTATTGTATTATATCGAGTACATCTGTGGAGTAAGGCCTTGATACGCAAAATGTATATAAGCACTTTCACGTCCAAAGGAACATACGGTTGAACACTCTTTCACTGTGTTAGGTGGCATCATCAACGCCAATAAGCTGAGAGGCATCTGGGAATTTTGACGCCCGATAATCTCGTTTCTATGATGTTTATCAGCGAGCGAAACTAAGTGTTATTAGTACACTGGTCCATGATATTTTGCGTTGTAAGAGAAATGACATGAATCGCCGCTGAGAGCAGTCGACCATTACATATAAGCCACAGATATATTCCATCTTGAATTGCTTCCGTTTGAAGTAATGCCATTTGGGTGGTTTCGAAAAGAATTTCACATTAATGCTTTGCAGGGGTTTTTAGTTGGTGAGAATCCAACTCGTTTGCTGAGGTGCCTTTGGAGACAGTACATGTCGTGTCACGGGGTTAAAAGGTCTCTAAAAGGGAGATATAACTTATATCCAATATAATGTTACAAACATACATTGGTAAAGGCCAGGGAAGAAACACGTCTAAGAACCGCCCGTAAATAAAATTGAATCTATATCCCTTATGGCATACCGCATTCCCAGCGAAATTAAAAATGACTTGATTTGTACAAAGACAAGAAAAATGGGGAAAGTTCTGGAACTAATGACCGCATCACAGCTTAGGCTGCACGAGCAAAATCGCTACAGGCACCGAAACCTGAAAATACAGTTGTCTAAAAGGGACAGGGCACGTCCAAATTACAATGTGCGAAGACGCGAATACCCACCCACGCGTAACAGGCAAAATGATAATTGGTCACCGCGAAGCTATAAGAGTAACAATGGGAACATCTGGCGTATCTCATCAAAGTGGCGAAGCGGCAAATCTGCAGTATCAATATGCAACTGGCTAGAATAGTAGCAGCAAAATCCACAACAGTGTTTTTAAAACTAGTTTTCTTAAAGCCATAGTCCAGTTCAAAGATTTCAAGTGTGGAAGCATTTGAAAAATAGCTATGGTATAAATCCTAAAGCAGAGTGACCTATTTAGAGTGTCTTTCAAATGAGAAGAGTTCTGCTTCCATTGAATCAGAAGCTATTATTATGTAACAATGTATTGTTAATTCATACCCTCATTCACAATTCTCTCTCACTTGCACAAAGTAATGCAAGTACTACGAGTATATGTAATGTAACTATACTTGGTTTGCGCTAACCCATATTTGTCCATAAGTTGCTGAGCAATGTTGAAATCAAGTTGAATTATAACTTATCCGCTGCTGCATCTTATAAAACAGTATATCTTGATATACTATATATCTTAAAGATAACATTTTACTATGGTTCTGCACTATCTGCCCCTTTGACAAGCCAGTAAATTTACTGCTAAGGCCATTACATAAATTTACCCTGTTCTATTGCTACTTAGAGCAAAAACTGATTACTGACATAAAATATATGCTCGTTCATCCTGTAAAGCTTAGATTATGTATGGGACTCATCAATTGTATATTTACACATAGTGCACATTAAAAACAAAATATACTGTTTAAAAATATATACCTACACAAATTATATCTCAAAATGAATTATAAGCAAAGATCTATTTAATACATAATATAATTTCTTGAAGTGTCTGTAGGGGTAAATCTTCTTTTTCATACTTCTTCCTGCTTGTTCGTTTAATAGGACAGTTCTCAGGCATGTAACAGGCCACATAGAATTAATGATTATTAATTAGCGACAGCCTGCAGTAGTGCATATAGGCATAAGTAGACCCGTTACGACCGGCAGGTCAATAGCGGAAGTTTCCAGTAGAGTGACTTGATGTAGCTATATCGCCCTTCCCAGACCAAGGGGGGCTGCCCCAAGCTTCAACAACCATGGCAAAGCGAAGAGGATAAATGATTTCTACCGCATCCAGAGGCTGCCCCGAAGAAATAGTACACCTGAATCGTCAAATCCGTTAAGATAGTACTTGTCGGGACGACCAGCCCTGATAATGGAACAGTGAGGCTGCACCCTGTGGCCGTAATTGAAGAACGTATGTGTATGGCTTGCTTCGTAAGTTCGTAGTTGAATTTTGGCTTCCATTGTTATACTGCGTTAGTGGACACCTGTGCCGGCGGTAAGTTCTTTTGACATCGCAGCTGTGATTGTTACACCTGTGTGACTGAACACATGTTCTATCGGAAGGTTCTTTGACTTCGAAACCCGCATTGTTACACTGACTGAGTTTGGGAAAACCTGCTGCGTTTTGCACGTGCGACGGTTTCTGGAAATGTCCAGTCTCGTGAGCAAGATATCTAAAGAGGGCAACCTAACGTTCAGTTTTCACTGAGTTTGCATCACATGCAACAGTTGAGTGGGTTTCGTCGGAAATTGAGGAAAGTTATTGGTGAATAGATTCTGATTGTAATCAGTTTATCGAAGAAATTAAGAATTACTTATTGGAGAAACAGAGTTTTTATAATAATACACAAATTCATTTTATATTCAATGGCGAAAAATATCTGCAAGAGATTTGTCGTCATAGTGTGTGCATTTGGGTTTCAAACAAATGAAAAGAAATAGAGGAAGTTAATGAATGTTTCTTTCACTATCACATTCTCTATTTATAATTGGTACGTAATAATCACTTACCTACATTTATTTATTTCAAGCAGCTTAAATTATGTTTTCCCATTTGAAATACCCTGATTCATTTTTTTGATTCAATGTTACGGAATATTGTGTAAGAAAGTATTATCGCAAGTGAAATTATATAATGTACATGTATAATTTCCCACTTCGTAATATTAATGTTACAGAGCACTCATTATCGTATTATCGAGTCGCCAAATTGTTTTAGTGGTTAAATTCACCATCCCTAATGGCAACGTGGTGAATGTTAATTCTGTGTATTCGTTTACACGTATACCATAAATTCATTTTATATATGGCAAAAGACTTAAGAAGCCTAGACTTTAGGTCTTGTTTTCTGTATTCACTGAATAATTTTGTCAGGGCAGTAGCTTTCACTAGTATCCCACGTGGGGTTGTAGTTGTCGTTACCATTTTCATTACTGGAAACATATCTCTGTGTGCCAAGAAATTTGACTTTTAAATTTACATAATAATATAATTACGATTCGACAATTATAATTTGCAAAATGGGTTAGTGTGTGCATGAGTGTGTAGATGTGTGTATTGCTCATGAACATATATTCATTTCAACGTTTAGGGGTATTGAAGTCCCTTTTATTAATAGAAATCTATGCAACGAAGCTCACGCTTCCAGATTCTTTTAAATCATGATATTTATCTAGCGGAACCGAAATGATATTGGTGTTTGACATTGCAAGTCAGTTTTCATCAAAATGGGAAATAGGTTTTGAATGCTTTCCATTTACTTACTTCAGTATTCGGAGAAACTGGAGATATATTCATATTTCAGGTTTCCAGATAATTTTATACTGTGTGGATTGTTTTCATGACATTTGTATTCTAAGCTATAAATGAATGCAATTACATTACTAAATATTTTATAATTTGCAAAATGAGTGACTGTGTATGTATTTGTGTGTGTGTGTTTTATCATATACATTTATTTATTACATTTGACGGCAATTGCTACATGGGCATGTCAGGTTTTGAAGAAAAAGTTAGCTTCAAACCTCAGTTATCACGAGAAACTGCTACACAAAATATAGATCTCGTTAAAGTACACAATTTACCTAAAAGACGTGAGGTGTTAACCATTTCTGGGCTATTAATGTTTATTTGTTTGTACTTTGAAATACTTGCATATTTTGCTTTCATACTCCTTATGGAAAGGCAGTTAGTTTTCTAAGAATACAATAATATTATTACATTAATGAACATTTACCTAATAATTATTCTCTGTATAGTTTCGTTAGGTACTTGATATGTTGGATATTATTATTATTATTATTATTATTATTATTATTATTCATACCGTATTACTTAATCAATACGTGCCTCGAACACAGACTCGTTGGATTCGAAATTTGAAGTAAGATTTCTTAATCTCAGTATTATTTCCTACATTTATAATTGTGCAATGACCATGCACATTTATGCATTACATTTAACAATAAAATTCTTAATAACTGTATATTTTTGGACATTAACTATTTTGCTTTTAGATATGCATGGGGATTTCAAACATGTACAGGTATCGAGTACTTGTGCTCTCAAGGTTACGTGTTACATAGTTTACTATGGAGGTCGCAGCATTCTCCTCGGCATCACTAACTGGAGTGCGTCCATCCTAACTGATGTACAGTATATTTTAAAATGTTTCACACAATTAGGACATTATTACTTTCAAATTTATGTTTTATAGCCTACCTGGAGGTCGCATCATCCACACCATCATTATCTGGAGTGGGGGGAGGCGGGTCCACTTTGCCTTATCACAACTTACTTAAGCATCCAAATCACCCCCTGGAGCGGGAACATTCTATCTCACCAACTTTTAATTTGTTAGAGCATCCAAATCACCTTATGGGGTTGTCCATTGTGCTTTAATACAACTTTAATCAAATATAGCACAATCAATTTGGAGAAACTGTCCTAAAATGACATGTCGTAATGAAAAAGACTTCTATTTAATTACAGGGTTTAAGTCTAAGATTTCGATTTTAGTGGACCAAATGACATACTCTCTCCTTAAGCAACACAATATATTTATATTTGCAAATATCACAAGTAAAATATTTACGTCTTTAGATACACTTACGCACTCACTATGGGCCCAAAGTACACACATTGGGTGGTATGAATAAAAATGAGACGCGTCTTATGAGACACAGCTTGCAGAAAACGTGAGACGCAGCTAATCTTGAGACGCGTCTCGCTGATTTCGAATGAATAAACATTTCCCCTGCCAAGTGAGACGCGCTACCTGCGTCTCATTTACTAGCCGCTATTATCTGTGTGTAAACAGGTCAACAATATATTGTTGCATGAATGAAAAGGGTTTATTTCAGCACTTATGAATGCATTTCTACGATTTATACTGCCAAAATGGAGAAGGAAACATTACATTTCAATCGTGTTTCGCGGAATAAAATCGCAGTTGTCAGAAAATTATAACTTTGGAATGACCAGGTATAAACAAGATCTAGGAAAAATTCTTGTCAGGTATTATAATGAAATTTATTTAGAAAAATAAACAATGTGAAAAGCAGAATAGAACAAAAAATATGACCCTCCATTCACGTGACTTGCTCTAGCTGTTGCACACACAAACCATTTTTTTATCTACATCATGCTAATCGATATAAACATTAGCAGAAGTCTTATTATTTACTTCTTTGTGAGTAGAAGGGAAATAAGATAATATACTAGGCTAAAGCATAGTCAATACCTTTAAAAACTGATCGTTTTGTGAAACAGAAGTTCGGTTTGCTTTACATGGCAAGCAGCAAAACTAGAGAACAGTTAACATACTTCAAAATTGAAACCAATAACAAGGAATATCTGGAAAACGGCCAACTTTAAAAGAAAAACGTATATGACAAAAATTATGTATTTTAACGAGATCTACATGTTTTGTGTAATCAGTTTTGTCTATCTCTTTATTAGTTATGCAAATTTCATCCATAATTCATTCATGATTCTGGAGGCTGTTCCCAGAAAATACAAGATATATATTTTATTTCTGGTGCAAATACTCTTAATATAGGGTATTTTTAATCAAAATTGTTAGAGCCATTTTTCAGAAAAACAAAATTTTCACAAAATTTTCCGAGTAAACGGTAGTTTGGGGTGGGGTGATTTTCTTCGAAAACTCCGTTTCCCACCATTGGAAAATGCAAAACATAAATACCAAGTTTGGTATTTGCACTTTTTACTTTAATCTATTTAATTTGATAATTAATAAAGAAAAAATTCATTCCAACGAATAAAAATTTCCTTTCAGCTCTTCTGCCTCCCCGTCCCCCACATAGAAATATTTCTATTTTTTTAATCAGGGGCCTCCAAACATATTACCGATGAAATCTCGACATTGAATTTTTGGGTGGAATGTAATACCTTTTCCACCTATTATGTACTTTGTATATACATACATGCGAGCGAAAGTAAAAAGCAAATGCTTTACAAAGAACAAGCCTGTATACACGAAAGAATAGAAAAGAAGTTCCTTGAACTTGATAGGAGAATCAAATCCTCTGAAAACAGTGAAAGTTAAGAATAAAACATCAAAAGAGGATCATTTTACATATCTGTTATTTATTTAGTTACTTCGTAAATAGACATGCTTCTATAAAAATTCCACGGAGTACAAAAACCTATTTTTATAGAACATAACAACAAGTATCATATATCATGTGCCATAAAAAACAAAGATGACGAATGTGAGCAGTACTTCTATTATGTATTAAATTGTAACTGTGTCAATGAAACCAATAATTTAATAACCCTCGTAATAACTTAATTGAAAAAACTCCAAAAATTATACTTATTAAAATACCTGTAGTTCCTGTTAAATATATTATTGTAATGTTGCTTTAGTTATAAAAGCCTACTTGTGTAATCACTTTTTCTTCTTGCTATTTGGGTGCTAATATACCTGTTTCCTCTCCATCATCACCGTAATCAACCTCATGTTCATAATCAACATTATAAGCTGATCTTCCTGCTGTTACTCCTCTCCACAGTCTTGGACCGAGAATCTCGTAATCATGTTCCTGCAAATGTTTATTATGGAGAACCATACAATATACATAAAGGAAGGTACTCTGTAGATAACGTTACTTGTTATTAAAGTATTTTCCTGGCCAAAATATCTGTGTATTATAACACGTTCCTTGGAGATATACCTACATAGGGCGTTTATGATGTCCATAACCCCCATACTTAAGAAATAGCGCATACATATTATTATTATTATTATTATTATTATTATTATTATTATTATTATTATTATTATTACGGATATTTCTGCAGATATCGGAATTTTGCTCCTGAATGGAACCATGCCACTTGTAAACAACGCCTTTTTTGGTAATGATTTCTGTTTTTTATTATGATAGGGTGTAATCTAAAGCTCCAATAATTGCATCATGGAATGTATTGCACCCTTGCGAAGTTGCAGCAAACTTTCCAAAAGGTTATGAATACTGAATGCAGAGGGGCCTCTGTATCTTCTGGATGTCACAATGAATTCCAGAGTTTACTAGCTGCGGTCGAATGGTCAGCATTCTAGTAATTTTACCCAAAGGTCCCTGATTCGATTTTCGGCTGTGGCAGGGAATTCTTTTTTAACTACAACCATCTTCTTAACCTACAGAGTCTCTAAGTATGCGCGCGCATGTCTGTGTGTGTTTAATATAATATGTGTACAACTAAAAACGCCGTTAAGAGCCTTATAGTTCAGTGAAAAATTACCTGTTGCTTCGGGAAGAAAATGTTGTACAAGCCAACGCATATTTTGCTTTAATCTTGAAGTTCGTTATAATTTAGTTCTTAGAAACCCCCTGATTTAATAAAGCTTCCTTCTGCGCTCAAAAAACACCAAAACTGGTACCAAATCTGTACATAATTTGTTATAAGAAGCTGCGTCTCAAGTGTTGAGACACCTACGGAGGTGACTTAAAAAATCATGAGACGCGTCTCATAATGGTGAGACGCGGCTACTTTTTATTCATTCCAAAACCTGAGACGCGTCTCTTTACGTAAGCGCGTCAGACGTTGGTCGCGATCAAGGTCACCTCCATCTTGAGTCGTCGAGTTTTATTCATACGAAAGTTAGACGCGTCTCATCTTTATTCATACCACCCATTATATATAAGCCATGCTTCTTAAGGTTTTGAATTATTAAATAAGTCAATGCCATAGAGACACATCCTCTCTGTCTGGACCTTCAAAATCTTCATCATCTGCTTCCAAATAAAATGTCCTGCTTGCTCAGTTTTTGCCATTCTTGATTCCGCTACCTTCTTTTGCTATACTTTAGGCTTTATTTCTTTAAGATAAGGGTAACTTGTCAGGATGTGTGTTTCTTCGTACTTCCTCTTCTTTGTCGTCAGCTTCGTAGCGGAAGTGGGAAATATCGGCTGGTTTGACAAGCGAGGATGTAAATGGGGTTTTGAAAAACTGTTCTAGAGGGAGCATATTATCAATTTTGATGGACCAGGTAGGCAACAAGATAATGAAGTTGCAGCTTCAGTGATTCCTGTCATCTTCAGTCATTTTCCATATTTATTTTCAGGTGTTTCTTCAAATATTCCGTTGTTGCTGCATCACTAAAATCAGGGTCAGGCGAACACTCAAGGTTGAGAGACCAAATTCCAGTCTTTGAAAATCCACTGTGAAGGTTGTGGAGTGTTGCAACCTTTCCATTTATCACTGAAAATAAACTAGCCACTCAGTTTTTTATCATGAATCTTCCAGGATGAGCTGGCAGCAGTTTTGATACTTCCTGATTGCATAATATTTTCAGTGAACCAAAAAATGCTAGTTCAATGGTTGAAACCTGCGGTTGCAATTTGGTGTTGAATAAAACATTATTGCCATATTATCTTTTGCATATGTCAGGACATTAGTGTGTTTGTGACTTAACGCTCATCAAGCAGAATTATCACTTTCCTCTCAACAGTAGGGTAGCATACTCCTTAAAATGCTTCAGCCACATGGGGAACAATTCTGCAGACATCTATCCAGTGTCATCAAAGAGACCTAATGTGCCTGCTAGTGCTCCATCGAAAATATCATTTTTAAACCTTTTCCTGAAAAAAAAATCAGCCCAAGTGGGACAATTGCTACAAATTTAGTGCAACAAATTGGAATATTATTGCATGTTGACCTCACTTGGTGCTGCTTGTAGTACCAACCTGTTTTTTTTTTCACCTTCAGCTAGGTCTTTCTAAGGCCTTTGAACTGTCCATAAAGCTGATTCATGGATATTTCTAATTCTTGTATCCTGAATGTTATTTTCTAAAACCACTTGCTGCAGTTTTTCAAATAATGTGCTGGCTTGTGGCTTGTTAAGAGCTTGAGCCCTTCTGACGGAAGTTGGTTCAGATTGTCACAAAGCAAATTCTGGATGCCTGTTTCTGAAAACCTGCAACAATTCCTAAATGAAACAATTTCACTTGACATTGATGTTAGGTATAAAAATATGTAAAGACAATTAAACTCATTCTAAATGGGTTGATAACGAAATGTGTGCTAGCCATCGTTCTTTCATCGATGTATCTGTTCCTTACAATTCCTTTCCATACAGCTAGTTCGTATAATAACCTCTTCACATCACTTAACGTAAGCCCAAAATCGCAAAGATACAATTCCTTGATGTAGTGTACTAGACCAGCTTCTAAGTCCTTTGAAAGAACCATCTTGTAAAGATCCAAGTATTTCCACACCCACAACTTGTTTATTATTTTCTTGGGCTATGCTCCTCAGTGGGGTCTATGGAGAAAACAAAATTCTTCGATGCAAAAAGCCAGTCAGTTTCTTTCTTGGTGGCGGTATCAACGGCGTTTTCCATATTTACACCACACGACTGCGGAATACTGGTTCTCTTGTAATTCCCCAGCATTATAACTGTAACAATAAAAGTAAAATCTAATCAGTAATAGTAATACTAATAGTAATAATAATAATAATAATAATAATAATAATAATAATAATAATTGAGCAGTGCACTTTATTCATGTACAATAAGCTTTAAGTACAATATGTCATTTTGTCTTCATAAGTAGTGTTGTTTTACTTGTACTCACACACGTTGAAAATGGTAATGGCATGTTATTTATGGACGCTCTTTAACTGCTATGGTTCTCAGCATCTCATTTTATACTGGGCGTGAAGAAAGACCGCTAAATTTTGCTCAGAGGCCTCTTTATTAGGCTTGAAGTTCTTTTACGTGCCGTAAATCTACGACACGGGACGAACGGCTTTACTTCCCTTCCGAAGGAAACCATGCTAAGAATTTTTACGCCCGAAAAACTACATCGTCCTCCGCAGGGTATGAACCCGCGACCTTGGGTATATGAAGTTAGCATGATAACCATTATACCACGGAGGGCGACTCGCAAACGTTGAGATTTCGCCTTACACAACATAAACACGAGGAGTTCAAGCTAGGATGAAACATAAAATATATAGCGGATAAAACACTGTACTGACCTAACTAGTCAAAATATCCTTAGCTCTCTTCAAACCGTTATAAAATACATACAAAACAAAGTATACTGAATTTTCTTTGCCTCGATTTTGCTCTTTATACATGACCCATTCACACAAGTTCAGTGCTACCAAGTGTGAAACGTAACTAGACACTTGAAAGTGGTACTTTTTACGAGAGTTGCAAGAAGCATACAGCGCGTTTTTTAATCTTTAATTCATTTTAGTACAGTTTCCCTGTACATCATTCTATCAAATGCATATGCCTCAGCAGACACTCTTTGGCGGCAACATATCAAGTGCAGCAGTCATAAAGATTATACATTTAATTAGAGGATGCAGCAACAATACTCGAATTGCCCCCAAGGGCATTAAGGTAAGACAGGCCATGTCATAAATGTGCAATTATACGCTACATCTTTGTCAAACTGAACCTCCTTAGAACACAGTGAACTACAGTGTAATTAACTATTGGCGTCACTATGTATAACATTTTGCAAGGAATGTTCTTTACATAGTATTACATAGTATTTTTACCTATTATAATCCTTGAAATCTTATTACGATTGAAAAATACTAATCTGGGGTTATCCTCTTTTATTCCTGAGTTTAATATGACCAGAACACTCACACACACACACAAAGAAAATTAATAAGAGTACTTCCAAATACATACACTTACATCCACAATCCATTCCTTTGAACCTACCAGATGGAATTGGAATGTTGCTAAATTTTGGATACAATTGGTAACCACGTTTGTGTTTGTTTTTTCCACTAAAAGTAAAAATTATCCAAATTACTAAATATGCCGCATTTAGTTCAATCCAACCTATTTAGCTTTCTTTCTTAAATTCTGGCTACAAAGGCATATTAAGGTGTTCTTTTTTAACCAGAATTTATTTATTACATTTAACTTTGAACAGCTTTGAAATTAACATGTATTTAGTTGAAAATTAACATGGTGGTCAAACTATCCCTAATCACAGGCTAACTCTGACAGCTTAGTTTTTCTTCTGCCACAGTCATGTTAACCATATTTAACGATAACCACTAACCATGTCTGATTTATGCCACTGAGCTCCCATCAATCTGGTAAACAAAATATTGGTGTTAGTCACCTGGGCTGTAGGTTAAAAAGAGCTTAAATATCGGTCAAAACATTTCCAATTTACGGTAACAATTCAGTTAACAGGAATTGATAGGTTAACTACAGTATATACTATTGCATTAAAGCTTTATTATATTCTTCATAAATCCACCTGAAAAATTCTTCAAACATTGTTATTCATCTGTCGTGGTAATCCACATAATCCAAAAGGTATAGAAATGGCCGGCGTCCGTGTAACCTATCCATCAGCTTATATACGCTATCCCTTGTCTAGCTAACCATCTTTGTTTGCATTTCGGTTTCAGTCATGTTGCAGATTTTGTGAAGCAATGTCAATACTCTTTTTGATTGGTCAAAGCCGGTCATGGTCAAATCTTGACCCTTTACAGCATATACTTATTTGTTTTCAAGACTCCAAGGATTTTAAAGTAGGTACTAGAAGCAACTTAACAAGAAAGGTAGTGAAGCTATCACCACCTTTTGAAAGACTTAAAGAATTAAATGTGACAAACATTTGATCGTGTACAGGGAGATATACACATATATGCTCCAAACATATGGATAATCTGTACAATGATGCTTCAGGCGATTTCTATTTCTTACACAAAGACTGGTCGTTCCTCTTTAAAGCAGGGAAAATTGAGGCATCATCAGGCAAATACATATGATCACTTTGGATTGTAATATGATCCTATGTTCATATGATTGCTTTCAGAAATCATCATGAACGAAAGATATTACGTACTTTAAAGAATTCTCTTTGATGTTTTTGTGGCTTTCCTGATAATTATATATTTACCTTTCCTGATATTTATATATTTGCCTTCTTTACCTCCAACTTTCTCTATTTTTTCGTAGCTTCTCTGGCCCTAATTCTTCCTAACGTCTACTTTCTCTTACAGTTTTTGAAACCATCTAAATTCTTGGAGAGACACATTGCATCTCGTGCAATGCGGAAATATGATGATCGTGAGTGAGTGAATGAGTGAGTGAGTGAGTGAGTGAGTGAGTGAGTGAGTGAGTGTGTGTGTGTGTGTGTGTGTGTGTATGTGTTAAATATAATGCTTGTTTCAGAGTGTAAACGCTGGTGAAGGCAGTGATAAAAAACAGAAAGCGCACTAACAATAATTTAACCAATTATTGCTGTCGTATACGTGTTTCCGAATGCAAATAACAGAATGTATATGTATATACATTCTGTTATTTCCATTCAGAAACTCGTATAAACTTTAAAACATAATATACCTATCTATTCTGACTTGTCATATACATTTGTTATAACTGTTGCTCACCCAAATATGTGAAACAAACATAGCACACATTTAGTTGAGACGAAAGTTAATTGGGTGTGTTTTGCAACTCATAGCTGTTCACAAGGCTGAACAATTCGGTACAAATGCTTTAAAAACATTATTTTTCACGGAAATTAATTGTAGCTGCAATTCTAGCCTACCGCATGCAGGTTATACACATATCGAATTCACAAAATGGTCATAATCATTTCACGGTGAATCGTTTATCAGATTTTCTGGTAAGGAAATATGCTTATTAAATTCTTTCTTCTCTGTCTTGCATTATGTGGGGATTGCAAAAAGAAACGAAAAAATTACACATCTGTTACTCTTGTAGCTGTCTCTTCCACGGTTCCAACAGCACGGAATCTGACATGACGATTTCCAATTAGAACTCTTCACGCCCCTACTCTGCCTGCTAGGAAGCTACGTTATACACGACCATATATCTACCACGTGCACCGAAATTCTTCTGGTTTATGAACCAGTAAGTGCCCATGCCTGGATTAATGGAACGATATGGAGGGGCAGGAAATTCAGTGGGTGTGAGAGAACCCAATGCAGCATTCGCCTGACGACGCGGAGAAACCTCGGAAAAAACCCACGTCTCACAATGGGCGGTCGCCGAGAATCGTACACGGAACAGCTAGAAAGTAAATCGCACGCGTTACCGCAGAGTCACCTCACTCAGTAGCATTAAGACATACGCTTATTTTATCTTTGAGAGGAATTAATAAATAAATAAAATAAATAAAAAAAATCTACCTACCTTCACAGGCGCGAAAGGTACTTTACATATCTTAAAATACTCAGAAGTCATTGGAATCAAATAATTTCACAGTTACTTGCCTACCTTTATAGGCGATGTAGCGTTGAACACAGGCAAAGCGTAAACTACAGCAGTACAGAATTTAAATTAACGTTTTTCAATGCCATTCAGGGCATATTCCGCACTTGAACCGCATATTGGCTGTGCGAAAATTGAACCTTTTACGGACCTAAGACCGTTCCTTGAAATGAAATTACTGTTATAGCTTTATAGCATAATGAAAATGCGTCAAGATTTTTTTTTATCAATGCTCCATTAGCTGTAACTTCGCCTTGCTGAGAATTGTTTACACGCATAGGTTATTACTTGAAATGTGTAGCGTTTTTAGATGCTCCATCAAGCTAATGGGTTTTACGATACTAATGGATTTTACCTCCATGGAAACCTGAATGCACTTCTTTTCCCAAAAGGCCTCCTACACCATATCAGGAAAATATTTTATGTGTAGACTCTATGTTAACGTCTTGCCATATGCTGTGGGAAATAAATTCAATTATTTAACCTCCTTTAATGTGTGTGGGCACAAATTAAGCCGTCTACGGGGAGCGAGTACCGCAGTATGGGGGAGAGGGTGCATATTATATACCAGACAATTTTAATGCATGCTGTGATGGCTTTCTAAAGAAGCTTAGAATACACCCATTAAATCCTGACCTAAAAGGCATTATGGACGCATTTCCTCAACTTGTTTAGCAGCAATACTTAGTCTAATGGATGCTGCGATATATTTGATATTAGTTGTATAGCTCAATAGTAAACGAAAATCAAATTGAATAGTCTATTTTTTGTCATCGTGTAGTAAAACGCATTTTAGTCTGTATTTGACGGAGCATGGTATAAAAATGTCATTTTTAATTTGCTGAATTTGATAACAATTTTGAATTTATCTACATTATTACAAGATCCCACAGTATTCGTCTTTTCCCAATGCCAGAAAAGCAGAGATCTGCATAGAGTAGCTATACTCGGTTTTACTTCTTGTTACTAGCGATGAAAGGCGGCACGGCCTCTATTATTTTGATCCTGCTGTGGCTCTATATGCTGCTGAGACTGCAGTCCGATCTACCGGGTCTGTTGAGACTGGTCACCTCGTGTTGGCTTTCGACCGAGCTGGGGTAATGGCTGAAAATACTAGTCGACAGTGAAAATGTAACAGAAATTAAACCTGTTCTTCTTTACCAAATCGACCATGCTGATCGCACAAATAACATGAGAATCTGATTAACACTTGTTTTCAAAATATAGGCGGGAATAGGGACATAATCAGTCAAGAATTTAGAATTTCTTTTCATTTTTCCGAGATTGCCTTGTAAATTCTGCGGATTATAAACAGCTTGACGATGTTTCCTGCAGACAACATGCTGGTATATTGTGATGATTGTTGTCTATTGTGCCCTAACCTCTACCAACAATGGAGTGGTGGAGCATACGGTTTGTAGCTCAGCTGTTTTCTGTACCAGCTGTGCTCTGGTATGTAGAGTAGAAGCTGTAGTTTTCAAGTACATAGGTGAGTGGTCTGCAAGGAACATTATACAAAGTACGTGGTGGTCAACCATAACTGTATTGCAGCTGACGTCAGCTGCACCCGTCTAACAGACATTTGAGCTGTAGCGAAGGGAATGACATCTGACCGCTGCCGGTGTTAATAAGTGCAAATTTTTGCCTGTAGATTTTAAAAGTGGAAAATTTTACTAAACCTTTATTTAATAAGGAGGGAAGTTAAGGGGTGTTTTACCATCTTAATGAAAAATGGAAGGGAATGAGGGGATTTTACCTCATCATGCCATGAGATGATCACCAGAAACGGGAGAGGGAGAAATCAAGAATAGAAGCCATGGAAAATCAATAAAAGAAATAAGGATAAGAAAAAGAAAATTGTCTAATGGAGACTTCAGAATCCTTTGGAGAGATAATAACCCCGAAGCGACTGCACTCATAAGTAAAGAAAAGGTTTTACCGGACAAGATAAAAGAAGCTTATCAGCTATTAGAAAAATTACAACAAAATAAATAAATAAATTAATAAATCCAGAATACGCCTGAATAGAAGTAGAAAATTAAAAATCTGAGGCCAAATTGTGATTACGAAGCATGTGGTGGTATCAATGACGGGGGAAAGCGGCGAATCCGCGGAAGCCCGCCCAGACTCCGCGTTGTCCTCCACAAATTCCACATGCTGTCTCCTGGGACCGAATCCGATGGCAAGAAGTGAGCTGTCTAAACATTCGGTCATGGCGCCGCCCTTCTCGTTGGTGAAGCCTACTTGCAGCTAAACTCATCCTGACAAGCTTGGCACTTCTGCTGTTTCCATGCATTGTTAGCAGAGGTGCATAAGCCACACTGCAGAGTACTAAATGACGTTCACAATGACCAAGGCTGACAGCACCTGACCTTCGTTTCGTTTCATTTCATCTTTCAATCCACTCTTTCCAGGTAGAAAAGTCGACGGTTGTGCTGCAGCCAAGGTGATGAGACATCGTTTTGTAACTCCTGTTCCCTCCGATGGGGTGGCAAAGTGGTCGTCTGTCCGAACGGGCGGTCCCCATAGCCGCGCTCGCTAAAGTGAGACACTTTGGTGCTTTGGTGCTTCGCGGCGCACGGGATCGTAGGTTCGAGTCCCACCTTGGGCATGGGTGTTTCTGTGTTTGTAAATGTGTTTGTGTATGTATACGTAAAAAGGAAAACGAATAGGTCAACTAAGAAAATTTAGAAACTATAAAAAAGAGGTTGTAAGGAATACAGTGCCGGAGTCCTAACAAGCCTCCGGAAGTGTATTTTTTCGTTAAAAAAAAATGCGTGTGGGCTGGCGAAACCAAGCGAGGGATGACGAACTATCAGCACCATATAAGGTCTACCTCGACCGCGCACTATCTGGGATGTATCCCTTCGTCTCGCGCTTTCACCACATACACTCAATATCCTTCGCTCAGTAGTCCAGTCCAGTCCTGTTCACTGTATGCCGGTATCGTTAAGTGACGCTTTGTGCCGTCTTTATGTAGTGTACGTTAAGTAATGCTCGTTATCTGCTGGCGGAGATTTGTTTCACTTCTTCCTGAGTATGTAAAACTATCATTGTAAACTATATTATTTTTAAACTATGCAAGACGCAAAAATTCTATAAGCGTCGGCAGATAGATAAAAATGGCTAAAAGTATTGCTAATAACGCTGACATCCTGAAACATCCTTTCAGTTTCTTTCGTCAGTGTACCCCCTGTATGAGTTGCGGCGGTGTCTTATTGATAAAAAAGCATAAATCAAACTCCCTGTCTCTATCCTTCAAAACTGGTGTGAACATTTATATTTGCATAGGTAGAGCCTCCACGTCATCTCCAAATATATTACTTTTTGTATTTCTCCAAACATGACGCACATAACAGTAAGCTGTATGTCGTGCATGAGAAAGATATCGGTTTTTTCAGCGCTCCATTGACGACTAGCTTGTAAATTTAAGTAAAGTTGAATATGGAATTTGGCCTCAACGGAGAGAAAGCGTTAAAATGGTTATATTTTCCGTTGTACTCTAATGAAAAAAGATCAACAATGTAGAGTTCAAAGTATCACTACCGCTTCATAAAATACAGAAGGTTAACAAAGATTGGTGTACATGTGTACACACACACACACACACACATATGTATAGCACTAAATTACAGTTAGTATCAGGATATATTACATTATAATGTAAAACTACCCCTGGGAAGTGATCTAAAGGATGGGTGTTTGTAAAAAATGCTCAGATAAATATTCAAATACAAATACAAATGTTTCTTACATGACTATAATATTTTCATAGATGGTAGTGGAACATTCCCAGCATTATAAGCTTAAAATGTATTGTACCAGCTGTAAAAACGGTGCATTTTCATTCGCACGCTTGTCAAATTTTCACATAGTACATTTAAAGAGGGTGCGTTTTATGACACTATAATATGTTAATTTTAGAATGTTAGTGATATTTATCTGATAAAATAATAATAATAATAATAATAATAATAATAATAATAATAATAATAATAATAATAAGTTAAAACCTTTAACTCTATATAGACACCTGAACCAATCGGTTTTAAGTTTAAAAAAAGATACCAATTAAATAACGCAATCATAAATAGGAACAAAACGTGTAATAAGTGGTCATTTGCGTTCTTCACTGTTACTATCTCAGCTTCTGTGTATGGAATCCACCAGCTTCGTGAAATAAATATTGGTATTCTCTACCATAATTTCACGGTGACTTCTACTCCTCTATGACGTACCAGATCTGTGGCACATTAGTGAACCTGGGGGGGGGGATTAAAATCCTCTTCTTTATTCTCGTCCAGAAAGTTATCAGGTTCTATGAGATACAAATTTGACAACTTCGGTAAATGCTCAAAACTGTCCATGTTATCCGAAAACCAGTTTTGAGCTATGACCGACCTATGGACTGGATGGCTCTCCTACTGAATATAATAATATCTTTAGGATCATGCTTTGGACAGACCAAAAGAGAACATTTTTGGGGAGTTTAATGCGTATTTCGTCGTTCAGGTTTCCATCTGGTTCCGGTATACCTGATTCATCCATAACCAAAGAGTAACGCTTAATCGACCATTTCCTAAACGATTGGTTGGATAGAGTCTGTTATAGTCAGCCCCACTGGATCTGTAATCATAGTATTTTATGGTGTTTAACGCCCGCGTTTACTACTATGGCACCGCAGACGATGACACTGATGATACATGGATGGGAGATGGAGCACCGGTGGAATGCGTTGGTGGGTGAAACCGAGAACCCGGAGAAAACCCGCACCTCTTTGTTCACCACAAATTCTACATGCTGTAGCCTGGAAACGAACCCGGGTAGCCTTAGCATTCCACTGGTGCTCCACCTTCATTCCATGGTGCATCAGTCAGTGTCATCGCCTGCGGTGCCATTTGTTGTAAAAGCGGGCGTTAAACACTTAAAAGATGTAACTGTTGCCAACACTCAGTTCATTAAGAGGAATGAAGGCAAAACCTATATTTGGCTGCGGTTCTAAAGAGATCCCTTTCCACCTGCGCCAAGAGACATAATTATCTTCATCCCCTGCAGAGACACGATGACTATACATACCTTTGCCTACAACAACATGTTCCTTTTATCGATACAACTGAGGCAGTACTAATGAATACAAGAAGATGTAAATAATTAATAAGCAGGATAATCTAACTAAGTATATGTTATATAGAAATAATATTACATTATTAGGGATTGTTAGCAGAAGCTTAGTTATAAGAAAGACCAGATAGCCAAAACTGTAAAAGTCATAAAAGAGAACACTTTCGCAAAGTTTTTGGAGACAATAGCCAAGGAGTTACGGTATGATGTATAAAAGGACGCCCTTGAGATTAAACAGTAAACAACAACAACAACCCAAACCTTAGGAATAGGGGAGTGAAGGTAACTGGAAAGTTACTGGAGCTAGCAGTCTAAGTGAAATATTAAGACAGTTTCTATTGGCTCATGAAAATAAAGTCTCCTGTGAGCAGTAAAGAAAGCCAATTAGAGGACAGTTGTAATGCTTCAGCATAATAAGAATGTTCGAATATATTTACGGAGATGCGGTTCTCAAAACAGTGCGTTTTCATTTACTTCAGTGCTGTTCCTTTTAGGTACAAGTGCAGTTACTTGTTCTCCCCCAGTATTCCGTATTACAGATTACTTACCTAATAAACGTGATACGCGAAATCTAAGTTTCACGTGTAAGTGAACCCGTAATACAGTTATGATAGCATAGAAATCTAACTTGTACATAAATTATGAAATCGCTTGGAAAAAGTTCAAATAAATTGCTTTGTCTCTGAAATAGTTCCTTTAACCATTCATGCCCTATTAAGAGATATTTGTTGGGTGAACCCAATTAGCCGGAGTAATTATGAATAATCTATGAACAGTATAATTTGCAGTACAAAAATAATCAGAGATAACGAGGTGCAGGAGAGAACGCCGCACAACTTTGTTCATTTCCTCGCAGTTAAGTGTAAAACTCCGCAAATGCCAACTCCTCTGGTGGCCTAATAGCCCTGCAAAATGAGCGCAAGAAAAGCAGAAGGTTCATAAAAGGCCTGCCATCACTGGACATAGAATGAATGCGCCGTAGTGCAGTAGCAATAAAATCACTATGCAGAAGACCGACAGACGACCTCTTTCATTAAAGTATCGAACTAAACCAAACGAAGTGAGATAATAAAAGTTCGGAGTGTCCACAAAATAAGCAACTATTTCGTAACTCAGGCAACTTGCAAACGTCTTTTTGATTTAGGATGATCACTTAGCAGCATGTTGATTACTCCTAAACATATGGACGTTGCCACATGGCGTCTACAGTGGACGCAATATTTTCTATATGGTCTTATTCGTTGGTGCATCCTTTCTAAATTTACGTTGAAACCGTCCTCGTAGCTCATTGCAGGGAACACCCCTTAGATGCCATGTGACAATGAAAATACGTTTGGAAATGGTCAATTTGTGCTCAGGATCAACCTATAACAAAAAGACATTAGTAAGTTACGTCATTCACCAAATAGTAACTTATTTTGTGAACACCTGTATAAAACAGGGGACTACGCCGTCAACGAGATTTGGACCCTTTTCCTTTGCGCAAGGTGCATAGTTTACCGTTGCGGTATTTGCTCCCTCATTTTCGAAGTTGCGTTTCCACGCCCAATTAGCAGTCGACGTAATTAAAGTATTTATATTGTTCTAGATTAGTTAATATTTGTTAAAGTTCTGAATCAAAGACGCCAATCAATTTTCGCTTGGAGGGGAAGTGCTTTTGCGTATCTCAGAAAATCTTGTCAGAAAGGTCTGGCCTTACCCTTTAAACCCCCTCCACCGTAAAATAAGGATTATGAAAAGAAACGAAATGAAGGAGAAGGTAGCGTTGTCTCGCATAGTACCCACATCACTCAATTCAGAGATACAGTGTTGCCGTCCATTGGACTGGAGCGGGTGAAAAGTAAGCTTCTAGTTTACAGCCATAAACCCTACCCTACATCCTAGGGATTCGAAGGAAGTATTAAGGGCTTTACTTGGTTGTTTGTCGGTCCGAAGGCATTGTCAGTTACATCCGTGCCATGGATATCTTGGCACAGAGGTCGCAGTTGTAGTGTATTTCTGTCGAGAGAAGAGGCATCCTAGAGTGTGTTTAAGGGGCAGCTAGATGGAGTTGTCTTCTAAGGCTTGGAGAGTGCAGTCCATCAATTAAAAGGGTTGGTTAGTGGCATCTGAGGTAGTGTAGTGTTGTTGCAATGACGTGCTAATGGAGGTCTGGAAGTCCTGAAGTCGGTCCTCGAGGACCATCAGTTTTTTGTCATGTTCGGAAATTCCTCATGGAGCGACACCTAGGCCCCGAGTTTTCTCGTTGCTGGAGTCGGCGGTGAAGTTATGAGATGTAGATGGTGGTGGTAACGAAGTTCGTTTCAGTGGCGTTGGCTCTACCTTTCTGCGCAGATGCAGGTGACTGAATGTCTGGTCGTTGTTTTGACACGTCCCTGTATATGTTGCGCATTAGCGGCGGAGATTGTGCTGTCAACATGAATGAGGTGACTGAAGAAGACTAACAGTAGTGGCACCATGCAGCTAGGATTTGTGTAACTGTGGGCACAGACTTGAAGCTCTCAGGTCTTTTCGGCTGGCCTAGACGCACAACATCCTCCCTAAGAAGGGAAAACAGGACAGCCTCCAAGTCCGTGCGGCTGGCCGGCTACAGGCGCACCAGCGGTATTGGTCTCTGAAGGACGTGATCCTGGTGGACTTTAGTGAAGGATATTTGAATAACATTTTTTAAAAATTTTTATTAGATTTTTTTTTAGCCTACTGTAACTAAAGCACTTACAACATTGTAAGTCGCCATTGGGGTTGTCATCTCAAAATAATTTGAGATCACCTTGTGGTTTACCGGGAAACATGAGTTAGTTGAGGAATGCAATGCTCATGGTAGCTCAGTGGAAGAGCAACCGGCTAGAGACCGAGAGATCCGTGGTTTAAATCCCGGCTATGGCATTGTATTTTTCAATCTGTCTCTACCTATCCAGCTACTGTAAGTTGCCGCCACTTTTTCCAAGCTTCTACTTGCATTAGCACCAGATATGCACGATGTTAAATATTCACGCGAGTCGAGTGAATAAAACTCATTACTAAATGATTCTTTGTAATTGCTGACTGACCTGAATTTGTTCCTCTCCGCCAGCTTCATAGTTCAGGAGTACTTATAATTTTAAACATACAGGTGAATGCAGACTCATGCCATGAAATAAATTGTAAATTATGCAGGAACACTGCAACATAGGTTGCGTTAATTAGAAGGAAGCTTGTGTTAAACTAGTTATAAGTTTGTTAATAATTGCTTTTAAGAATTAAAGAATTTCACTGATAAGTATATTCCTGATGTGTATTAATTATGCTGAACAGCTGAATAACTGAAATATACACTCAATTTTTTGAGTACAACGACCTCAGATAATTCCAGGATTTACTTGAGCACTACGTTCAGTCAACGCCATATTTTGTGTGACTCTGTATACCCTATGCGCTTAATTCATCCTTAGGTTTTTTTTTCTTTCTTTTTTTTTTTTTTTTTTACAAAAAACAGTAACGGAGCCTGATGAGGACTCCGGTACTGTATCCCTACTTACATTTCCCCCCGTAGGTTTTACTGATTACTGGTTTACTGGTTTTACTGTTTCTTTTACAAACATATACACATTGCACAAACATATAACATCCATGACCAAGGCGGGACTCGAACCCAAGATCCCCTGCCCACGAAGCACCAAAGCGAGACGCTTTAGCGAGCGTGGCCATAGGTTTTGAGATTCTTTTTCACAGAATCAGGCCATTTCGTTGGAATTCATTTGCGTTACGGATCATAGCTTACCGTTCTAGGCGTCAGGATTTTTGTCTGTGTTGCATTAGCTTTCTCCATTGCTGCAATATTTATTCAGGCAAACGTTATATTTAAAATGGGGTAACGGGTTCTTCATAGAAAATAATGACATGCTCTATGCAGTTAATGGATTTTAGTCCTTTTATTTCCATGCGTGGAGAGTGAGGGCACTCAATGCTTTTCTCTCCTCAAAGCCGAACCATTTATACCACAGAAGTATTTGTGTGTGAAGATTCTGTAATGGGATTCTTGATAAAGCTTCAATGAGATTAGGTAATAAATACATCCGTCAAATCCTATCTGGAGGAAGTGCATTGTATATTAACTAGAAGCAGACTTTTTGTACCAGAAAAAATATCAAATTTCTTGTTTTTAAAAAGCTCGAGAGAGCACTCTTAAAATGTGAAATATTTTATACTTTTTATTACATACCATCTGATGGTGTAACATGAGAAAGACACAGACAAACAGCGCCGATTATCCACATGTTAGGTGCTAGATTATGCTAACTTTCAGAGACACATTTATGCCTGGAGTTTAATCATAAGGAAATGGAGAAAAAAAAAGTGGAAGATATATCATTTAAGAGGGTCATTATCTTCGTATCCTGGGCATGTCAGTCGACAATGGAACACAATACACAAGTGCTCTGCGTGGAAAAGTGTCAGGAATAGTCATCATAGGTCCTATCCGAGTTTATCTCAGACTGGTAATGCATGGAAAGGAATGGATAGACGGATGGACGGACAGATGAATGGATGATGGATGGATGGAAGATAGTTCCATAGATAGATCAATAGATAGGTAGGTGGGTAGGTATAGGTAGATCTAGGTAGGTATAGGTAGGTATAGGTTGGTATTTAGGTAGGGGTAGGAAGGTATAGGTAGGTAGGTAGGTAGGTAGATCTAGGTAGGTATAGGTAAGTAGCCATAGGTAGGTATAGGTAGGTACAGGTAGGTATGGGTATAGGTATGTAGGTAGGTATTGTTAGGTATAGGAAGATAGATAGATATAGGTAGGTAGGTAGGTAGGCAGGAAGGCAGGCAGAAAGGCAGGCAGGCAGGTAGGTAGGCAGATTGAATACAATATGATTGGAATGCGCTGCAGATTATGTGATCATTTTTTGAAGCCATTCACTAAAGGAAATAAAAGGTCCTACTTGCCGTCAGTGCTGCACAAACTCTCGTATGTGCACTGTATGCTATGCTACAAAAGATATAGCTATGAATGCATGTAAAGGCCTAAGGATGCTACTCAATAATCTCCGGTTCGCGTACTTGGCTTATGCATAGTTAAATAAGGTCAGAAGGCAAATTGCTGTATTCTAGTTTCAGGGGAAAGCGGAGAGAGTGTAATGTATGTACATTCTGAGTACAGCATTTTCTCTCTCGAGATTCTGTTATCTCAGAAGTCATTTTGACAGGTAGAACTTATGTAGTGCTAATTATTTGTCTGCCTAAGAGTTGGGTATGCAAGTGAAATGAACTCTTATCTAGAAAAACAGGTATTACTATATGCTACATTGCAATTTTCATTCGTATACAAAGGTACACTTTGTTTTAAATATACAAATAAGTATATCAAGTTTAAGGTGGGTGTGTGTTACTATAAAGACTTAAATGCACGGTTGCTGTACGAACATACACTTTATTTTGCAAATTAATTACATTAATCGAATTTAATTCAGATGACGATATATCGTATATTTACGCCAGAAAATTCCTGAGAAAGATTTATTGCGAAATATAAACTTTACGCATACACTATTCGGATATAGAAGCCTTGTTTCAGGTCGCGCCGTGGCCGAGTGGTCAGACCATTTACCTCTCACCTAGACAGTCCGGGTTCGATCCCCAGCGACCGCATGTGAGATTTGTTGTGGCCAAAGCGGCTCAAGGGTGGGTGTTCTCCGGGTTCTCTGGTTTCCCCCGCCATCACATTCCATCGGGGTTCCATCTTCATGTCATCGCCTGCGGTGCTAGAGTAGTAAAAGCGGACGTTAAACAATACCCCCCCCCCAAAAAAAAACAAAAAAAAGAACGTTGTTTCACAAATAAGACACTCGTTCTAAAATCAGTCTTTGAGCTAAATCACCCAACGACTTCCTTGAGATGTGCATGCCGGTTTCATTTGACATAAAACTGCAATGTGTGATTTCCCCTTCATGTCTAAAATATGTATACATATTATCCAAATATCAACTGAAGAAGGGCGGCTTCCTTTGAGATAAAAATTATACCGCACAGTTTCCCTTCGCTTTAATCGAAGGGGTGGGTTCAAAATATGTATGCAAATTAACCATACAACTTAAACAACCAAAAAAGACACATCGATCAGTCGCAACAAATAAACTAAGCGAGAAGTACACAATCGTATTATCAGAACATGAAGGAGGGGATCTAGAAAGCGGCATGATATGCAAATTAAATCTGAGCACCACGGTTTGGAATGTTGTAAATCTAATTGTCTTACTGCTGTTATGCACTCTCCCATGAGACGTCCTACCATTTCTTCTTCTTAGCGTTTAACGCCCACTTTTACTACATTTGGCACCGCAGGCGATGACACTGATGATACATGGAATGAAGATGGCGCACTGGTGGAATGCAATAGCGGGGGGGGGGACCGGAGAACCTGGAGAAAGCCTATCCCTGAGCCACTTTGTCCATCACAAATCCCACACGCGGTCGCTTGCGATCGAACCTGGGCCGCCTTGATGGGAGTCGAGGCACAGCCCTTGCCATTAAAGTGTATTTGTGATTAATAAAAATATGTTGCGAGTAATCGTTTAAATATCGGTAATTTTTAACTGCTTTTCACATTTTTCTTATATTAAACCTATTAATGGCTAAAAGTTGTCCTGCCGTCCTTTTCTTTAATCTCAATTTAGGAAACTTTATTCGTTTTTACACACTGTATCATAGAATAGGGCAATGGTAGTAAAATATGTAACAATTCTGTTTTAATAGTGTATCAATTAGTTAAACGAAAATCTAGAATATAGTGCTGATGATTAATTAAAATAAGAAAAAAAAAACTACATATTTATAATAAATGCCATACACATAAAACCTATCACAATTGTATTACTGTTCAATACAACTGCGTTTATTAAATCAAGTGTTTAGAGAAGATTTGTTCTCAGGTTTATTGTGCAAAAATCATTAATTACATTGATAAGTTCTGTTAACGCTTAGTCAACCCGTTACTCATGCATTAGCGTGTTAGCACATTCTTGTTTCCATTTAGGAAGTGACACTACTATTCATACCTTAAATGTCTTTAAACATTCCCTTGTGGTTCATGTAGTAGTAACCAGTCTCAGATTGTCAGCATGGACAGGTTAGTATTTCAGGTATCATTGTACACTGGCTCACGAATTCTTCGTTTCTTTCTTTTCCTTGTTTTCTTCCTTCACAGTTTCCTGGGCTGTATAGTATACTTTGGCTCCATAAAATGCATGCACCATAACAGATGGATTATAACGGGCGAGATATGGCGAAATCCGGAGATCAGTAGGAGCTATTTAGCATTGAGAATATTCATCATGATCTTTTCTAACACCTTAACAACAGTGAGAAGCTGCACCAATATACTGAAACAATATTGAAGTACTGATTGCAGAGGCGCATTTCATAGAGCCAAGTCAATCTCTTGAAATTCTAAATGATATCATCAAGTAACAATATGATTAAGTTATATTAAAATACACCCAACGATTGTAATCTCCATGAACACTGGGGTTCCGTTTGAGGGATTTCAAGTTAACAGCATACGGAGACGTCAGAAACAGGACCGGGATCTCTACTCTCACTGCCAGATAAAGAGTGATCAGATTACTGCTCGCTTCCGCCTGCTTATTTTTTGTGCTTTCTTTTCACAAACTGCTCGGAGAGTATATGTCACTTGTGTCTTCAGGCAAATGGCAGTAAGCTTCAGTCTTTACCTGCCTATGCCAAATTCGCTGTCTATTTAGAACTTGCAAAATAACATTCATGTTCATAACACCTTTGTAATATGAGCAGATCTTGATGTAATGCATCAGCTACCCTTCTTGTGATCAAAAGTTCTTAAAGTTACTGATGGAAGTTAAACTTTAATATATGCGTTTTCTCTTCACATTGTTTATACCGAGTGACATAACAACCTGTATTTCCGTGTGCGGATAGCCCTTTTTGGGACAAAAGAGTTGCAGAATTCACTGGCGTAATTGTAAATAAACACAGGTCAGTGGCGCGAACGACCTTCGTTCCACACCTCTTACATATCTGCGAAAACTGTGAGGGAAACGCACTCATCGAGAGCCAGTGTCCCGACTTGTACTAGAGTCAGTTATGTAACATAAGAACAGTGTAAACAGACCGATGGCGTTCTTAAATGTTTTCCATTTCAGTTACACAGCCTTTATTTTTTTAATAAATTTACCTACGAGTATCCACGAACAGCTAGCTTTTTAACTGTGTATATTTGTTCTTTTTAACATTAAAGACTAGATTCACTAAAGGGTAAATCAAAGTATAAGGTATTGTAACAAAATCCATTTACGAGAGCACATGTTGTTTCACTGTAGATTATTATTATTGTTGTTGTTGTTGTTAGCCAATCAGTACAGTGAGCATATAGTAGGTAGCATCTAGTATCAAGCTTGAATGCACATATTTTGTATAACTTAGGCTCTTAACACACAAGTTTGAAAAAGAAGAAAGAATATCGTGCTGAAGCGATACTTATAGCAAGCAATAACAGAGAATGTGAATACAATTAAGTTAAAGTTTATAAGGTAATTTCAACCCTAAACCTTCTATTCGGATAATGCTTTCAATTTTTTTTCCTGTATAACACAAATCTAGATATGTTTGTTATTAAATTGTACAAATTTTGGTTAAGATTGCCATTATGTTTCAGAGCTACAGTTCTTCTATATAGAAGTTGTAACTGCTTTTGGTGACTTTATCCTGAATATTATCTTAAATAGTAAATGACAAAGTTGCGTCGGCGTTATTGTGTGGGTCAGTTGGTCTGGTTAGGGTGGAACCTAGTGACATTTGCCTACCTTTTGATGTCTTCGCTGCTCCGGTTTTAGCTCAGGTGGTTCCTCCTCATCGGCGAACATGAATTACTCGGTACAGGGTGTGGTACAGAAGGAAATACAAAAAGGCAGTGAAGAAAAATAACACTAATCACTGGTTCGTAAATATTATTGAATCAAATTATGCATAGTATAATATTACACGGTATAAACCCTAACCGTTGGCAACCAAGTGACACCTGCAAACATGTGGGTGATGATTACAAATCTGGGGAAAGCAAAACCATGCATTCTTTGTTTCAACCGCGGTGAGCAATGGGGCGCAATTTTGCTTAAGCGACCGACATAGTGTCGCCCACGAAATCTGGCGTAGAACTGCACAAAACGGTTGTGATTTTAAACTTAGCGTCCCTTCTTGCTATTGGTTGCATGTGCTTATGCCTCTATTCCCTAAAGTCACTCAACGTTATACAAATGACAGGGCAATAACATTTTAGAATGTTTCCTTTTGAAAGCTCAACTCAATTCATCAAGGTCTCTTGCTAACCGAAAACTGAACATTTACAGTTAAGACCACGTTTCAGACCTTGGCGTCTTAGCGTGTAAAATATTAACAAAATAGAAATATTCAGATAAAATAATGGTTAAAGCAAAACTTATAACCCCTTTCTATGATTAATAAGACATTACTACATACAAAGGCTGTCTATTTAATTAAGTATAATGAACAATATCGGTAATACAGATCATTGCGCAATAGAGATTATTTTTACATATTATTGTTAGTAACATGAGTTCGATGTTTTCACGCGGATATTGAAGAGTTACTGTCTCAAAGTTTAGACAATCACCCCATATAAGTTGTTTAGTTTTGTGTTTATGTTCGAATAAAGGGCATTTTTGTGACTTTTGTGTATCTGCATTATAGACTGTTTAATTTGTATTCAGATAACATATTTTCTGTTAAATAATCCGCTTTTTGTAAATTATTTTATCAATGTTATTTGTAATAGCTTAAAGGCGTAATAGTGGTTGTAAACAACTGTGTCTTATTATGTAATATTTTATTCATAGGTTTAAACAAAGCATAGATATAAAGTATAATAAATATGTGTAAACATTTTCTGTATCCGGAATACAATTATTAGTTTGCTTGACGAGCCCTCTCTCATATATACAGATTAATGTGTTTGTTCCATTCTAGGTGTATTATACTCCGAAATATTTGGAAGCGTTTTTTGTATGAAATGGTAATTCAGTTATCCAGACACAGTTATCAGTGACACGAACGTGATGTGATGTGATGTGATGTCCTGTATGTGATTATTAAGTGAGGGATTTTACCAACATTTAACATCGGATAGCTCCATTTTACCATACCATACTCACCATTATAAGATTAGACGATCAGACAATAGTGCGTCATGACTACCACCGTGGTCGAGTGGTCAGCGAGCTGACTTCTCACCCGGAGTTCCCGCCTTCGATTCCCGGTCGGGGCGGAGAATTTTTCTTTAGCCGGATTATTTCCTATCCCCCACAGTGTCTAGAGGTATGCATGCGAGAGTGAATGTGTGTGTGTTTGAGGAACATAAAATGATTTAAACCTACAGACAGCGAGTTGTTTCTAATGCAAAGCCTTCGATATGACCTTAGATGTTAAAGGGGGCTATATAAATGAAACAATAAGAAAAAAAAAATAGTGGTCATGTGTCCATACTGGTATGACCGGAAGTTCGTGCGCCAAAGGATCAACAATTTTTATTTTTTAATTGTTTTAACACATAACTTACATTATTGGGTATTCTTGAATGAATTAAGGAGGTACTGAGCTCGAATTTCTGTTAGTTGTCCTCCATGATCTAGGGGTACCGTATTAGTTTCTAGTTCCCAAGGTCGCTGGTATAAACCCGGAGGAGGGCAATAAATGTTTTCGGAATTAAACATTTTTAGCGTGGATTCCTTTGAAAGGGAATTAAAACCGGTATTCCCGTGTCGTAGATTTACGACGCATAACAGAACCTCAACCCCGGTAAAGGGACATCTGAACAATTGTTCTGGCCTTTCATTCCCAAAATTATTGAATGGGATGCCAAGAACCACATTAGAGGGCGTCCATAAATAAAAAAACTATATTTTAATTTGTATCTCCGTTATGGGTCGTTACCTGTTTAAGGATTTTTCCCCCTTATCCTGAGGAAAGGAATGTCAGGAAACTCGGGTTAATTTGACCGAAATTCCCATCATATCGTTCATTCAACGTCCAATATGGCCTCTCATCGAAAAGTTATTAAACCAACGATGTACGTTGATGCGTAATGACAAACTTATTACACAGGTTAACACTCGCGGACCGTCTTCCTTGTTATGTTTTCTTTAAAAGAAGAGAACATGCCTAGGCTATCGATCAAAATTCACACCACTATACACAATTTATCGAAGCAAATATTTCACATTTTGTCAAGTTCAAATATGAACTTCATTTGTAGCGATTAACAAAACTTAGCAGTTTTAATAGCATAAATAAATAACACATACATTTGAAAACTCAAATTAAATGGAGCCACCTAACAGATTTTCCCGAGCTGGAAAATTGTCTACAGTAAAATGCCCACAAATTACTTAGCCGCTGAATATTCTAATTAACAGCTGAAATAAACAAACGGTAATTAGGTCGGTATGCATACTTATAAGCCATATGGATTCGTCATTATCTCTCTTTCACTAAAATACTATATTCCCATCAGAACGGCATGATCTTGTGCCAGACACACTACAACCAATGCCACCAAGGAAACAAGGCTGCCGCAACATTTAAATTGCTGCTTGAAACGTCAAGCCACGTTGCCGATACTAGCCGTAGCGCATGCCTGGCTAAGTCCGGGATAAGTTATGTTTAAGTATGCTACGAAGATGTAGTATACCAGTCTGTAAAGGCAATTGCCTTACAGGACCAGAGGTTAGTGTGTTCTTATTCTTTAAAGAAGAGGCTCTGTGTGAGCCATGGGTCAGAGCAATATGGCTGAATGTATTTTTTTAGCTACAAAGCAATCAGTGGTAAATATTAAACGCATTGTTATATACTATATATAATGCATGTGTTGCTGTATTACTGTTCGCACGATGTGTACCTTATAAGACTCTATTACGTACCCAATTCTAGAATATGAATCAAAATGTACAAAGTTACAATCTATTAAGATTATAACAGGTCATGTGAGTTACCAACTTTCGTCCTAAATACTGGATGCTGGTTACTTTTCTTCTAGCCTTGCAAGGTACGTTTCGAATTGCAGAATATTGAGACAGAATACAAATATTTGATCCCAAGTCCGGGTTTTAATAACAGTACCACTTGAGTGGACATCTCTTACGAAAATACCAGCTTTTTTCACGAAAACATTAAAGAATGACAAACTAATAATTTCCGAAAACCATGCTACATACTAAAATAACTGAAAATCAAACGGCTAATATCTGTCAATATGATAAAATCAATAAATCCCCTTTTAGTGACGTAAACAGTTGCACATAGCCTGTTTCGGTTTATGAACAGATACAAATATCAAAATGCAACAAAGCACAACTTAATACAGGAACCCGTCGTATGCTGTTGCAATGTATCTACGTCTGCGTGTAGTCTGCCTGTGTGTGTGTGTGTGTGTGTGTGTGTGAGAGAGAGAGAGAGAGAGAGAGAGAGAGAGAGAGGAGGGAGGCCGAAGTTTTAATTTACTTAAATTAAAGTTAGTATTAAATACTGTTGCATTTGTATTATTATTTCAAGAATAATAACTAACACTTGTATGATGTTTTCCAAGAACAAGGTTGTTTAGAGGATGGCCCCGTAATTCAGTCGGTAGAGCACCTGCCTGCTCTGCGAGGGGTCTCTGGTTCGATTTCCGCTCTGGGGTGAGAATTTTTCTCTAGCAATCACTTTTCCTCCCCAGCGTCTGGAGATATAAATGGGAGAGAGAGGTTGTGTGTGTTAGTGTGAGTATGTGTGTAATATAACCTACAAAAATCAAATAGGTAAAATCCTACGGGAAGTCTACAGGAGTTAACACCATTGCCGAAAGGCAATATCTGTAAAGGTGATACGACCATTGCAGTTAAAATCGGCATATAAATGGAGTAACCATAAACCTGGTTTGGAATCAGATATACGTGATTTAACTTGCTTGCCGGATGTGAGCTAGAATTTTTTTAATTAACTCATATGCAATTTTTTAGTTACAATTTCTTATGTACTGAGGGGAGTTTCTCCTTGCAACATTACTAAATCTTGTGTATCAGCCATTTGATGTATTTTGTAATTTTAGTTTTGTGGTATCCCCATAAGCTGCGTAATAATATCAGAAGTGAGATTTAATTAATATGATTTATATATATAATTTAAAGAGATTTTTCCAGGGCTGGACTGGGTTTGGATTACATTATACCCATAATACTGTTTACATATGTATTTTTGAACCTTAACTATTGTTATGGGTGGCGCCGTGGCTGAGAGGTTAGACCTCTCGCCTCTTAACTAGGTGTCCCGAGTTTGAGCCCAAGCGCCCGCATATGGGTTTTGCGATGGACGAAACGGCGTTTGGGCGGGTTTTCTTCGGGTCCTCTGATTTCCCCCGCTACTCATTCCACCAATTGTTATAACATCAGCTTTCTTATCATCCATTTGGCTTGCAGTTCATATCATCCACTCCCTCACACTCATGTCTGGCTACGGACCGACAACTCATTCCAGGTTCTCCATTCTGTGGTTAAGTGCGTTGGCTCCTCGAAAGGCATCCTCTTGTAAGTCCTAGGGCGTGTCAGTCCTAGATACGGGAAGGGTAGGCAGACTACCACAAAAAAATATTGTTTGTCGATTTAGTGCTTATTTCATATGATGTACCTTCAAATCCTCTTGGTTGTTCTATTTATATTTCAGGGCGGTCAAACTCCAGGAAGGATCCTGATGAAGAGGGTGACACTGAAAAGTTTTAGAATGCCATGTTTCTAAAAACAAATCATATTATTTGTTTATATCTGACAGCTAATTTCTGATGTTTTTCGAGTTGATTGTCATTTAGTTTGCTCGATTGTATCTAATATTTGTTAATTATCATAATTTAAAGATTTTGTGTTCACCCAAAAATGAAATTGACTAGAGCGATATCCCACAACCCTTTTTACGTAACCCACGGTACACCCCAGACGGACTTAGACTCAACTCAGCACACCAAACCTCCCCTCAAATCATACGAATCTTAATATTATTATGAAATAGTACGGCGTTAGGTATACAAAATATTATTGTTTTGTTATTATTATTATTATTATTATTACTAAACAGGAATGCACTCATACATTTATTAGAAGCTTGTCAACTTTAATTCATTGTAAAAATACACATTACTTTTACGAATTTTAAAGTAAATAGCTCTACTCACACATTCAATGTTATGTTTGAGTATGCTTATCTGCACACAGACAGCTGTTTCTTGGCGGAATGTTTCACAAGGATTCACTTTCTTCAACGATGGGTTTGAGTCGCCCCCTTCTCTCTTTCTTTCTCTGACGTTTTACATTTTAACTTCAGTCAACGTCGAGGCCCAGTTCACAGTTCTTTTATTCTCTTTTTTTCCAGTTTTCTTTTTACTTATACATACACATACATATACGCATTTACAAACACACAAACACCCATGCCCAAGGCGGGACTCGAATCCACAATCCCCTGCGCCACAAAGCACCAAAGTTCACTTTAGTGAGCGCGGCCACGGGGACCAGCATAGTTGAAAATGGTGAGAACACATTAACTGCCATTTGTGGACAGTCCGGCATTCACTGGTTTTTGACAACCAAAATGATAACAAAGGCACTTCTAGAATTTTAATTACAAAGTTCTGCTGCTTTCAAATCTGACAGTTCCTTTTGTTAGCCTACATTTTTCGGAACATGTAGCGCATCTATAATGAATGGATCACGAACTCAGTCAATTTTTTTTAACTCTCTCCCCAAAATATTTTCTGAAATCCTGCACTACAGTACTCAAAATGTATTTCATTAAATGCGATGCTACTTCTAAGAAACTGTGTATTACCGTAGAGAAGGATGATGTTGGGGAATTTGGTTGAAAGTATTTGTTCAATATTGCATTACATCAGTAGTTATTGTCCATACAAGGTCATAAAGCAATTGAAGTGTGGATTTTGTAAGGTTTTTGTACGTGGTAGTGGAGGTGGTGGTAATGACGATGAAACAAACAATGTAAGAATAACTTGATTGTCAAATAAATATAACTTTATCAATGCAGATGTTGTGACATATGCGTCATACACCTTTGCATTTGCACCGAAAATGTCTGCCGCAGGTGTTTGCAATGGCAATATCAGAGAGGGTTTTCATCAAAATTTATTTGGATAGTGTACCATATAATGTATATTTAGCACTATAAATACAGTAGGCCATAATCCAACAGTAAATAGTGCATTCTATAGAAACAATTAGAGTAAGTATAATGTTAAACAATTCTGCAAAAAGCTCAATGATATCCTAAAAAAGAGTAAAAAAGTCACACATTGTAAAATGGCTAAAACCTCTGAACAATCTCACAGGAGGCTCTATTGAGGTACTGTGAATATAAATTGTTTAACTATACTGTAGTTTAAGTAATATTTTTTTTTCTCTTTTTGTCCGTTTACCCTCCTCATATGTAGGAGCAGCCAGTGCCTGGGCTCAGACGCCTGTTGAACAGAGAACAACGTGAATGGTGATTAGTCCGATGAAATTGAGAAAGTGGAAGTTATGAAATGCCGGTGAAAACGGTGACAGGAAAGACGATTATGGAGCATTTTTTTAAATGAATGGCGGGGGAAACTGGAGAACCAGGAAAAAAACGCCCAGGCGCCGCCTCATCCAATACGCAGCCCCACATGTGGTCCCCTGAGTTGGAACTCTAGCCACCAGGCAAGAGACGAAGGGTCTGACCACTTGGCCATGGCGCCGCCAAGTTTTGTAGTATATGCGCATATAATTTCCTTTCATGGGTAATAAAATGAATGTACAGTAGCTACTGTGTCATTGTGTATCTAACACTGCGGAATTACATTAGCCCTTACGAGACTGTGTATAATGTGAATTATAACACAGTAAAAAGTCAAAATACTGTTTTATTTTCTATAGTGTTACTTTCTTTTCCTCATTTTGTTCCTTCCAAACCAAATTATTTTAAAACACACTGTTTACCAAAAACACGCGTTTTGAAGTTTCCTAAAAATTTAAAGGCTTTTTAAATAAAAGTATGAATCTAAACAGCATGACTCCTTTTTATTGCAACACAAACTTTTTCATGAAATTCCATCTCTCCCAAGTACCTTTTATATGGAGGTTTTATCATCTTCCTTTATACTGTCATAAAGGATTTTTTGAAATTCCATCTATCATGATCTACCATTTAAATGAAACTGTTTCATCCTTTTTATTGCAACATAATGGTTTTCATAAAATTCCGCCTATTCTAAAAATACTCCTTAAATGAGGTATGTTTTATCCATCTTATTTTATGATACTCAAATATGATGGTTGAATTAAAATGTGATGAAGTTCAGATATTTATATTACACACAGTGTATTTGTGTTCAAGGATACAGGTTGGAAGCTGACTTACGTATTAGCATCCTTAAACAGCACCAGTCTTTGTAATGAATAGAAGTAAAAAATGTTAGTGTAAACTTTGCTGTTTTAAACTAGTTTTTGAGAAAAAAGTGAAAACTGCTTAATATTGACTATATTTTAAATGAAGATTATCGGAAACTTAAAAATTTATTCATATATTTCTTGGAGAATATGAAAAGATAATTGTTTAAATATATTATTCGCATTATTATTATTATTATTATTATTATTATTGTAAGCTTTCGAAATTTGTCTCAGTTGACTCTACATCGTTAACCACAAAAAGTTCATAAGTTGATAGCACTGCAAAATATAAAGTAATGAACTTCAGTTTTTTTATTGCGCTCATTGCTTGTTTTCGAAACAACGGATTATAATCAGGTACAAAATAGCTCAATAATGCTAAATGTCATAAAATGCTACTCATTTACGGTGGAACGTACCGTAATTGGGTAGTTGTAGCAAAGAATTTGGTTCAGAAAGGTTTTCAAACAGATGAACACCACGATCTTAGGACTTTTGTTTTTATCCATTTATGAGTTCTAGGTACAGAAAGCATATCTCATCTTGCTGAAAGAGTTAATCAAAGACATGCTGCACAAGAAGAACAACCACAATAAGAAAAAGAAATCCTTCACCTGGTTTAAAAGGTCCTGAGATAGCAACTGTGGTATACTTTGCACTATTGACGTATTCCATTGGACTGATTGAAGAACATTAACATTCATTCTCGGTTTTCGTGTAACTTTAATCAGGTATTTACAGAATCTTTTATTTACAAAGAAAGGAAACATAATCTTGTAACTTAAATTTCTCAAGATTTTATTTGCCTTTGAAGATAAATGCTTAACATAATTATATGAATAATATTGTAAATCGTCCTTCAGTTCCACTTTCAGTATGTTACACATTTTACGTTCAATTCATGTGTGGTTTTCTCTTTATTTACATTACGAAAGTGTTTATTTGTTCGTTATTTTAGCAGAACAAGCTTTAGAACTAAAATTACCTGTAAAATGTAAATTGAGCCGGTTGAAACTGCTGTGTTGTAATATTGTACAAAATAAAACAGTAATTATTTCAAGAACGAAAAGCTTTATGAATATATATTAAGTAAAACTCACTCAAAACCAAATGGTCTTTCATAGAGTAAAAGTATGGTAATATGTCACCTTCCACCCCGTAAAAATAGTCACTTTAGTTTTCTATACCATTGAAGTTTTATTGATTTCTTTGTAAATTAAAACAATCACTAAGGGAAAAGTTTTAACAAACAATAATAATCCAGACCTGATTAAAATACAAGTTTAACCCAATTGATATTATAATTTAGAATCTTTTTTTAAAAACAGTGTTTCATAATGTATTTTTGCAAGTGAAAGTATATCTATAAGATATACTTTGAAAGCTTTTTCTTATTCAATATTCTTTTTGGCCTATAAGAAAACTAATATGAAACCATTGGGCCTCACTTATACAGTTTTACATTCACACAAATCAATCAACTTAACAAAATGTTTATATATGCCTTACTTTTATATCAAATTTAGCTTAACTTTTTTAAGATTAGGATGGTATTGCAACAAATGTATTTATTGGCTCAATGTTGTTTAAAAATAAAGTATTAAATACATTAATGCAAACTATTCACTCGACGTTTCTGCACGTAGAGTTTACGACTGCACGCCATTCATCCGGGGGAAACCGGAGAAGACCCGTCCCTGCACCGCTTAGTCTACCACAAATCTCACGTGCGGTTGTTTGGGATCGAACCTATGTTGTGGAGGTGAGAGGTCACTTGGCCACGGCGCGGCTGTAGACCTTGTGAGTCTGAAAACAGCCTAAAGAAATCGCAGAATTTCTTTGGACATGAGCTACAGTTCACACTGACCTAATAAATTGTTTTTTCGAAAGTGACTGTTGATGCTTTCAAACAGGAAATAGCTGAATCTGAATTGGTTTCAGTTATTCCAGATGAGACAGCAGATTCTATTGATAAGTGGCAATTGTCCACATACTTGAGCTAAGTGAGCACTAAATGGGAACCCAAAAAATATTTTTTTATTTTTTTTATTTTGAATCAAAATTTGTTGGACAGACCTAGAGAGAGGTGAAGCTGAAGTCATGACGGGGCAAATATCTGACCTATAATCTCGGATATAGGCTACATATCCTTCAGCTATATTTGCCTATTATTACTGCAATGTTTTAAATTTAGCATTACAGCAGTCTTCTTGTGCAATTAAGACTGTCGCATATTTTAAAAACACTATCTGGGTTAACCTTTTTTTTTTTGTGCTAGTTCAATATCATCCAAAACACACTCATGCCTTTGAACATTTCATAGAGTAAACATACCCAAGGCAGTTGCAACCCGATGGAATTTCTGTTCAAGGCTTGTGAACAAGATCATGGAACGAAGAATCGGCTAATAATGTTTCTGAACACATTATAGACAAGTGTGAGAGTTGAGATTCTTTATGGATATCTCAAGCGCATGGATTTATTTGTTTTTGTCAAACATCAAGAACCATTTTCTGTGGAAGCTTTCTCAAGGATATTTTTCCATTCAGACATACTTTTCAATGTAATTCAAAAGAAGAAAGACCCTAGATACTGAGTACTGTAATAAAGAAATTTCAAGACTTCAAGAACTGCCTTCGAACATATTCCGAAGAAGTATGAGAAAAGCCTAACTCGTAAGAATTAGATGAACCTCCTGTAAAATGACTGTGGGTGACAAAAATGACAAAAGTCGTGATATATGAAATCTCTAATAATATATTAAATCAAATAGTTGAGCGATTTCGTACTATTACTAAGCTGGAATTTATGGTGCTTCTGTATGAAGATACGGTTGCCTCTTACAAGTCTAACTTTCTTGACAATCTAATGCCAGTGCATATAACAAGCAATTTGACTTTGTTAAGCTAAGAAATGAGATCTATTATTATATGAATACCAATAATACACAGCCAATTTTTGAGTGTAACTAGCTTCTATAATTCTGTCTATACCGGTTACCCCGGCATTCACAGAGATCGTTTTCTGCATTAAGCAACCAAGTCACTACATAGATTGAGTTCCCTTGGAATATTATCCATCGACAAAGAACTGCTTTTGAAACTGAAATCACACGATGTCATAAGGAAGCTACTACTCAAAACAGAAGAGCGGGCGTCACATTTAAATAAACCGTGATATGGTGAAGAACATACCAATCTTGTCCTTTGTATTGTATTATGTACATAGGCAGATATTACTTTATTACATAAACCAAACAAAATTAAATACGTCACCTGCAATTATTTTGCAAGTATCTGTAAATATATATATAAACCATCTCTTCGTGCTTTGTGGTGTTTTCATTGAAAACATCAATATTAGAGAGTTTTATTATTTACAATGAATAATTCAGAATTTAATTTTACGTCCATTATTGAATTATTCTAAGCTCAGTGAAGCATTTATTGATAGAGCTATCTCTATTTATCAAGTACCTATACTTAAAACATGGAGTTCAGCATGCCCTTTACCCAAACCCTACATCGGGTTGCTTTTTTTCTTCTTCTTCTTTGTAATAAAATTCGACACAAAGTTTAATAATGAATTTTGTTTTCAGATAATTATACTAATTGGTTTCTATAATGTCTAAATTAGGTTATTGGGGTTAATAGAAATACCGCTAATCTAAATTTAAAGCCGAAGCACTATGCGAGAGCTTATTTGCGGTTATGTGCCGCCTGCGCAACATAATTCATCGACCGCACAGCGTGACTCAACCATGGGAATGTTGCGGCCTCATTCCCTAGGAGGCACTGCAACCAGTGTTGCCAACTAGGGTCTGCTAAATGTCGCTAAATTTTAGATATAAAGTCCCTAAATGAAAACACCTCCATAATTAAGTAAAACATAAATAATGACAATCAATTAAATTTAAAGAAAAGTTCACTTAACCAGTCCCAAGGAAAATAGTTTATCCTCCAGTTCCATTTCAGCCACCTCCGCAGCAGATGACGTTGAAGGCTGCACCGGTTCTGCACTGTATTGTACCAAATAATGTATCAATTTTACACACATTTCATCCGAATAACAAGTTTTGTGTCAAATCGTAAGATCATTTTTGCAATGCCACATACCGGCACAGATGAGCACATAACCGTTTCCAGCCCGATTTATTTTCGACTGAAATTGCTTTTTGAAAACTGACGGCGTAGGATGGATACTTGGAGCTTTAAAAAGTTGATCTTACCTGTTTCTTATTGTTAGATGAGTTGTCTAAACTTCTAAAGCACTAAGCAGAACAGAATTTCAATGTGAGGTTAACTTAGGTTGACATCATCGCTGCAGTGCTAAGTGTATATACGAAAGAATGGACCCAGGTAAAATAAGCCCTGATTGGCATATCTAAGAGTTGACCGAACCTCGGTAGTATTGAGCCGAGTACAGTTCTGTATTTAAGTTAGAAAAGAGGCATTGCAAAGACTTTATTCTCGCTTTTGCCAGATATAAGCTATGTTAATATAAATGCATTTAAAGAAAATCCCGAGTAATACACCAATAATGGTAGAGAATAACGTTAATCTTTCCAAGCCAAAATTTTACCTATGTACCTCGAACAGCAAATACACATAATGATGTGATATGGCACCATTGGCCTGGAAAGGGTTGATTCTATAACTTTTTTTGAAAACATTCGTTTTTAACCCCGCATTTGAACGTGGAGGGTAGAGAATTGTGTTTGAAAAATGGACCAGTCCTTTAAACGGATGTGATCGCGCCGCATTTTTGTAGTATTTAATTTCAGAAACCTATCTGCTAAAAATATTTTGCCATTTTATAGCAAAGTGACTTTTTATATCCTTGGACATAATTTTTAAGGTATGTCAGCTTACTTGATATTTAAAAGTCCAGTCTCTCAATTAGAACAACTTTGAAGAAAACAATTTAAAGCCACCAGAAATCACTCTAAATGAGTATAAAATCGCCAGGAAATTCGTTAGTCACTATCTTTGCATTTCCTTTTTTCTTGCCACGCTGCACTGAAGCACCACCGCGACACTTGACCAAAGCAGATGAAGGTTCAATAAAATGATGAATGGGATGATAAGGAGGATTCGGAAATTGAGAGAAACCACTCTAGCATTTGCTTGATTTATCGGGGAAACCCTTGAAAAAAATAACAAGAAAAACAACAATAAAGACCTTTAGTTTGAGGTGCTATCTCCGGAGATCAAACATGAGACCTGCCGAAAGCAAGTGATACGCGTTACCGCGACGCCACCTCACTCGGTAAGTTGATAGCACAGATTATATGGAGGAAAGCAAATGAGACATTTTAAGATATGAGTTATTTCAAATCTTGGATATATTATACCGAGTAAAGTGGTGCTAAGGTAAGGTATGCGACTCACATTCGGGAGGCCTAGGGTCCGATCCCATCGGCCTCGCATTGTGACTTGGTGCGAGTGTGGTTCCTTCTTGTCACATAGGCTAATACTGGGGTGTTTCTTCTCCACGACTTCCTTTGCACCATTTCCCTTTCATGCAATTTTCTTATCATCTTTCAGTTGTTCTTCTAGGCTCGCTGTATGGCGATATCGAACAGATGGTTCGGATGTTTGCGTACTGTACATACTGTTCTCGGCGTTGAGGCGACGTTAGAGTCTCTGTCCTCGCGGGGACCGTGACGTTTGACGAGACCAAATACCCGTGGTGTTGGCAGCTGCACTCAGGACCTGGCGCCGGAATGACGAACTTTATAGCCACTAAGTTCAGGGCTTCCACACGTCTGCCCACAGACTGTGGCCTTCTGTGGTTCTTTAGCTCATCCTTACCTCCTGGGGGGAGTAAGGTCACAATAGTTCTGTGTAGATCACAGTGCGCGAGGTTGTCGAACCTTTACCCGTTTTACCCTTTAGATATATTATATGCATTATCATAACCGATATTGATAAAATGAAAATTTTCTATTTCCTAGTTATCCAACTTAGTCCACCAACAATTTTGTATTTTTCATGATCTGTGAATGTCTGATACTTACTACTTGAATTGCCTTTTTAACAGTTTGTCGGGTGTCTTTGAATCATTATGATTTAGTTTATGCCGCAGTGCTCAGTTTGCATTGCCTTTGCGATATTCTTTTATAAATATATTTATTTTTCAGTTCAACGTTACTGGGTTCTTGTTTTGTTCCAGTTACTCTCATGCGCTTTAATTTCAGATGGCAGCTCGGATCCAATGCTTAATACTTTTATAAGTATTCGTGAGATAAATAACAAACTGCTTTTAAAATAATCTAACCTTTTATTGAGGTTTTTAGAATTAACAAAGGTATTCCAGGTATCCTATTTAGGTCAACAAATGGTGTCCCATAATTTAGTTTATATATGCATTTAAAATTTATTTTGCTCATTCGAATAATCATAATAAATGCAAAGAGAGCAAAAGTGTCATAGTGCTAAGTTAGAATAATTTTGTGGACTTCAGGTATGCAGTACAGTATACTGTTTTCATTTATTAAATTGTATGTGAAAAAGTCATGGTTCAGTTGACGACAGCCTAGTAACATTGTTAAAACTGTTCTGTAACTAAATTCCGGCATAATGTATATTTGTACCCATGTTCGCCTCAAGCAGAATTTTCTCAACCGGACACCTAAACCAAAATTTCTGTTTCAGTAAGGGGGATATAACAAAATCGTCAGTGGGCGGTTTTAACTAAAAGGTGCCGAAACCCAAGCTGGAATCCTTTAACGGCGGCTCATGTAATACAGATGAGAATTCCTATTTCAACATGTTTAACCTTCTGCTTGCCATGCAAAGAAAAATAACACGGTGTTCCAAAATACCACCGAGGAGCTCTGAGTACCACAAAGTAAAATATATCGTTAGACATGGTGCATGTACAAAAAAGAAAAATAATACATAAAGGATGACATGCAATAACACAGTAATGAAAGAAGAACAATTTTTTACAATAACAATGCAATGAAAACATATCTTACTTATGGTGTATTGGTAATAGGTAAATTGTGTTAATAACATAAAAACTTTTCCAAAGTTTTCCATTTGTGTATCCATTGGTAATTACACACTTTGAAGTTCGAATCAATGCTATTGTTGTATATTTGTTCCTGTTTCAGAATTTCATGTTCAGGACACATGTTCACTTGCCATATTTTGTTTTACCATTCCGGTATTTTTTCCTGAGATACATCTTTGCAAAGTCCAACACTGGCAGTCCCTTTGAACTGGATTGCTGTGTCACTGGGCTTGCATCTTCACCAAACAATAATTCCTTCACTGCTGTTCTCGTGTTTGCGCTCACTCCAATCAGCTTCTCCATTCTTAGCTTCGGCCGAGTGGTTAGATAATCATCTCTCACCTAGATGGCCCGGGTTCAATCCCAAGTGACCACATTTGGGATTGGTGGTGGACAAAGCAGCGCAGGGACGGGTTTTCTCCGGGTTCTTCGGTTTCCGCCGCCATCGCATTCCACCGTTGCTTCATCTTCATTCCATGTATCATCTGTGTCGTCACTTGCGGTGCCATTGTGTAAAAGCGGGCGTTAAACACCATAAAAAATATTTGCTTCACATGAGGCTTTATAAAGTTCTTGTCCTAAATTTAGCAAAAATGTTCTACTTCTGTCGTGAGCAAGAGTCTTCCAGTCAGGATCTTTTGTCCTCCAAATAACATAGGCATTAATGACTGGTGTATCAATCATGTTCAAGAATAGCACAAATGAACATCGCTTGTTAGTCCTATTGCAAGAATACTCATGTTTCATTCTGTCTATTGTATCAACAGAACCTTTGGTTTCATTGTAATGTAGAATAATATCGGGTTTGAACTCGCTTTTTATGTAGGAATTAGCCATCATGATGTTCAGAGCTGTAAGAGATTACTGCCTTGTTTTTCTTAGGCACGTATGACACTAGGATTAGGTTTTCATTGAATGCAAACACAGATGAAGATTGTGGTTTAAATGACATTGTTTGAAGTTAAGATGGGATTTTGGGCTTATTTTTAAGCCGTTGTTTAAAGAGCTGCTGTGCAAGTGAAACACTCTTGGAGAAGTTGTCCATTATAATAGCATATCCAGCTCCTAAAGAAGATTTGAGGTCCATTAGAACCTTGATTCTTTTCCATAGATCCTGCTTTCCCTGTCGAAAGCATTCTAAGACTGAACATTATAGGGGGTTCAAATATTTATGCAGCATCTATGTGGTTTGGAATCCGTGTAAACCCTAGCCAGCATTTCTTACGAAAAGCTGTCAATTACTCACCCACTGCCAATTGATTACTTGGATAATAGAGAACAGAGAATTCCAGGGCTAAACCTGTATGATATACTTCTCTATATTCATAAATGTTTCCATTTGTCACCGTTTCTCTCCGATGTAGGAAAGAAGCTCAGTGAACCTATTTCTTGAAAATGAAGCTGGGAATACTTTTCTTTAGTACATGGAGTCCATAGAATAGAAAACGGTTCTCTTTTTCTCTTTTTAGTGCCCTCATATCTACAAGGAGTCCTATAAAACCGAAAACTTCTTCTGTATTTGTTGCGATCCACTTGCTTTTATTATAAAATATTAGTTTCATTCCATAGCTATAAATGTGTTTTCTTGTCATACGGAATCTCAAACAGATTACCAAAGGACTCCAATAAACATTTCAATCCCTCGGATCTCCCGTGGTTTAAATCCCGGCTATGACATTGAATTTTTCAGTCTGACTCTACCTATCCAACTCCTGTCCTACACACGGCTTGTGTGAAAAAAACAATTAATTCAATTTCAATCCTCATTTATCATATAGGCATTTACTTGAAACATTCAAATGTTAGTATGTATTTAGTGAGAACAGTTTAACAATGTCACATACTCTGAAATGTTTAAACAATTCAAATAGCTACCAACAATAAAATAGTCATGTTGGGAACTGCTTGTTATGCAGGAAGTGAAAAAAAGTGTGTAGAACTTGAATAATTGAGCGGAGCGGCCTGTTCCCACTCCCCAAGCGACAATGCAGTAATGAATTAGTGCTGTGCAGTCGAGTTGGATATTGGAATATTACCATCTGGGGGTTTGACATTGGTTTTCGCTGGATTGTAGTCAAACCTGGCAGCTCATGTTTTGGGAGTAGCCCCCGTCCTTAGACTTGCCCCTGTCACAGGAATTTCAGGGGATTTGTGCATGACAGGTCTCACACCTTAATTGTACACTATATCTAAACATTATAATATTAATTTTATAGCAATAAGATGCACTTTATTATCTCTAAGCTTTGCAACTGTGACTCGTTTAAAGGGCCAGTAAGCCTTAGACTTGGAATCACTTTCCGAGGTGTAGTGGATCGTCTCTAATACCCAAGTTTACGGGTTCAAACGCGGTGGAGGGCGATGGATTTCTTCGGCATAAAAATCCTTAGCATGGCTGACGTCGAACGGGAAGTAAAGCCATTGGTCCCGTGTAATGTTTATTTGCACGTTGAAGAAATAGTTATCTTAAAATAAAAAGTCCCTGGAATAAATTTTTCCACTCCGTAAATCATGATTTGTCCTATAGACGACGAGTTTAACCCGCGTTACCTTATGAACTCCAGAACTAGAAATGTTCTGAACAAGGAACCACTGTAAAGGACATGGCGTATATTGGTGGGGCTTGAATTAGACTTGAAGAAGAATCAATAACATTATTAATAAAGTTAGAACTGAATTGTATAGTATTAAATTTCATTATCATGGCAGCTATTTCCATTATATAGAATTCGTTTTTAAAGTCAACGCACCTGTAATAAAAATGTCACATATAAATCCAGTAGTTTTTATCTTGTGTAGCCTTTAATTTCATTGTATGACTGATATATGGTTGAGCAAGTGAAATCCAATCCAAAAATGTTATATAAATTCACATGGTTCTTAATAATGCATAATGATGGCTGTGTTTCATTGATAAAAATTATATTTAAAATTAGGTGTTATGTAATTATTACAAAAGTTGATAAGGATAAAAACAGATGGTAACATGTTGAGATAAACAAGCTTCATTAAGTGCACTAAAGTATTACTATTGTACCACACTTAAGTTAATTGTTCTACTGTGTATAAGAATGTCGTTATAGTGCAATAATTCATTTTTAAATGTTAAGGGTTGGAATTTGTGTGTTCTTATTGTAGTTATGCTTTAACTATCGTTGGGGCTTAAATAACTTTCTTCGGCGAAATGCGTGCAATGAAGGCAGGTTAAATTGCATTCCAACCTGTTTCTTGGACAAAACAATTACTGTTTATTCATCCTCATTGAACCCATTCATTGTCAATTCTTATTAGTAAACACCAATTTGCTACATCAAATGCTAAGCTGCGAATACAGCTACAGAAAACGTAAACGCCAAACAGAACATTCCTCGACTGTCATAGCTGCTACTTCTCTAATGCACCGCCTTCCATTAATTTACCTTTCCGACTATTGTCGTTCGTAACCTGACGTCAACTGCAGCTACCAATAGCAAGACAGCAAACGCAATAAATAACATTCAGCTCTATGGAACCAAACGGACAATGCGTCGTGCAGTGCATTAGCCCAACACGGCGCAATTCGTACGCCTATCCCCATACGTCGACAATCCAACTGCCCATTCATAAACAATCTGGTGGTACGGTTTGGAAGCTCCTTTTTGTGCTCTCTATGATGTAGCACACTCTTCCTAAATATTCCACTGTCTCTTCACAATTCTTTTCCATATATTTTCATGCATTTGTATTTTCATGACACTGGATGTGTTTGTACATTGTTGAACTTATTTTCTCTTCTGATGTATGTAGGATGAGTATTTTATTGGAAAATGGATTCTTGTTGAATACACACAATATATATTGAACTGCAACAGATTCTTTCACGCTTCATAGGTTATTACTCCATGAGCATTAGAATTGACTGCTTACAAAAAGGAGGTTATTCATCATGCTGTTGGATAACGGAAATATTGTTTTCAAATGCCAAGAAAACACACATCGTCTACAGCCTTGATTGTACTAGGGAATAATATTCGTCTACGTGCGTATATTCAAAGATGTATTCACATACTGCTTTCTTTCATTTCCTTTTTGTCGTCCTTCATGGTCTAGATGTAAGCTGCTAGCTTCTAGTTTCCAAAGTCGCGGGCTCAAATCCGGCGGAGGGCGATGGAGCTTTTCGGGCGTAAAAATCTTAAGCTAAGGTTCCTTCTGCCGAGAAGCAAAGCCGGTGGTCCCGTATCATAGGCTTACGACACGTAAAGAAACCTCAATCCTGATAAAGAGGCATCTGAACAAAATTAAATTGCGTTTCACACCGAATAGAGAATAGGACGCTAAGAACCGTAGCAGTTAAAGAGTGTCTATAAATAAAGAAACCCGCCATTTAAAACTTATTAGTTGATTTCGTAATTTAAAAAAAGCTAAAAAAAACCTATGTATACCACACAGAAATCTGGATTTTTTGAGTACCGTGACAATAGCCTAACGGCCAAACACTTTATAACATAAAGTGCAATTTGCAGAAGATGCGTAGTTCTGCTCGCTCTGAGTTTGTACTTCATATGTCCATCACTGGTCATATGAAGCAAAACCTAACATTTTAATTTAAGTTTGTTAAACCGTATGCAACACACATGCCCTATTTGTAATACACTAACAGTAACGTTTATTTAAAATGCATATTAATATATTATAGGCGCAATATTTCTACCGTTTTGCCAACTATAAAATATGAAAATGTGGTTATTTCTTTTGTCGAACATGATGGAATTACTTGTCAAGATTGGTAAACACTGTGTTCAGGAGCATAACTAAAATTTGTGATGTGTTTAGTGCTCTGCTAGAACACCCTCAAGAAATGGAGTCAAATGTTTTAGCACCAGTGAAAGATTTCAATTTTCTTTGCCTTACATATAACCGACAAAATATAAACAATAGGAAAAGACGGATTTACAGTGTCACTAAGTGGACCACCACCCATTAATGGCCAGTACCTTATTCAGCCTGTTGGTTAGAGCTGACAGCAAGTTCTGTCATATTCTTTTCATACTTTCGTACGAAAGAACAGCTACTGATCTTTCTTATTGATTATCTCTTTTTCATATCCGTATGACCTATATATTAAGTCGGGTAATTTAGCCGTCCAAAGAACTGATAAAACTTCCGCATTACTACTTAGCCTCTCTATGGTAATTTTAAGGGGGCGTTACACGAGAAAAATTTTGACAATTTTGACATTTGCTTTTTGTGGTTTATTGTTCAGAAGAGTGCTAACTAGCTTCCTGTCATTTTTTTCCTCACAAAAAGTAATGCTAATGCCTAGCGTTTTAAAAAGGTACAGTGAGGCAACAACACCATCAGACTTATTTGAGATAACTCAGTTCCCTTTCACAGTTTTGTATGAAACTTTTACCTGGCTGCATTGAATCACATTCAGAGGGCACCTGTAGTGTTGTGACCGCACGGAGGAAGCAAGAAGGCTGCTAGAAAAAACATTTATTTCCTTGTGTTTACATTTCTTTGTGTTGGTGTTTCTCTCAAAGAATATTGCTCAATTATGTGTCGTAGCGACATTTCATAGTATAATACATGTGGGAAAAGATGAGCAGCCAGGTCTAGAGAGGATACGTAGAGGGAGAAAGGTGAGGATTATTGTGATGGACAACATAGGAAGACTAGAAATCACAGTTTCAGTGTGGTTTTTTTTTTTTTTTTTCCATTTCCCGATATTTTAAATGTTGTTAACATAATATACCTTTTCTCTTATTCTTTTGGTCCAAATGCTATGATTTTTTCTACTCAATGTCTAATGTTTTAGAAATAATCTGAAATAATTACATTTTTCATATGTGTCTTTAATTATTTTTTAAAAAATAAATAATTTCAGAGATGGTTAAAATATTTCTAAAAACTTAATATATATATACTTTTATACAAGCTAAATAAAGAAAGTAATTGATTCAAAGTTTTCCTTTATGCTGAATACACTATTGCAACAGTGGGCAGCATGCAATCATCAAGTAGGTAGTGTATTCTTCGGAGCGCATTCTGGTAGACGTTTGCACCAATTTCCTAACACCAGCAGCTGACAACCAACCCAGATTGCTACACCGATTCTCCCACTTCTAATGGTAGGTATTACATACTAGGGACTAAAGTGAGTTGTCTGGTTGCCAAGGTGTTTATCGCACGTCAACATTGGAACAGAGCAGTTTTTTTTTTTTTAAATTTTTTTTTATTTTTTTTTATGTCCATACAATAATGTTTTGCAATATATAACCTGACATTGGAAGGTACAGAAACAGAAAGCTTACTCGTCTTCTCAATGAGCAGGCGGAAGTCCTTTCTAGTGGCTCTTCGACTGTGAACTCCACTGGCATCCAGGTGTTTCACACGCTAGGTGCTGCAATAGTAAAAGGCATTACCGACCGTTTGCAGCTGCTGAAAGGAAAGGCTTATTTATGTTAGCTTTCTTTATTGCTAAACCCTGTTTTTTTATTGGCCTGCCACTTTATGGACTAAATCACAGCCCATCTTCACCTTCTTTCTAAAAGCGCTGAATCCAAAGTCAATCACATACCAAAAATGTTGCCGCTTTTTATCTCTTTGGTTTGTTTTGGCATTTTGACGATTTGTTTCCAAATAGGAATATTTCAATTCTCTGTTCCTTTATATAATCACCGCAAGTGCTTTGTATTCTATGTTAATGTTGTCATGCGAAGATAAATGTGTGTTGCAGCATGACACAAGGCGCGTCACCAGATTTACCCCCCCCCCAGAGAGCTACTACGTTAGGTACATGTGTGGCGCACCCGGGGTCCCGAGCCAACAATGACTCTCTTGTGTGTGCAACCTCTAAGTGATGCGACAGTCAGTCCGTCCAAATGCCCACACACGTGTAGGCCGTGCGTGAAGACCTGTGTCGGTGGAAAGGGATATCCTGGATGGTGGAGAGTTGCTTATCTGAGCTTGGTTTTCTGCCTATCAGAACCTGGGGAGGGTGCTGCGGACTAACACACTCCTAGCCAATCGGCCTAGGCTAGATAATATACCGAACTCCAGGGTAAGTGGGTCAGCGAGCCTGCTGAATTCCCTGTGTAGCCCTGGAGAGGTGACCCCTCGTTGGGCTCCGTGATGGTTGGGTGGCACTTTTTATGCGTTCAAATAATAAAACCAATGATTCTGTTAATACATTTGGAAAATAGGTACTCGAGTCTAGTGGTCCTCGCTACTTGATTGTCAATAGGACAGAGGAAGGTAAAAAGTTTTCATCGGTGAGCCCTTTTGTGATTCAAAAGGGTCTCCATGCAATAGCTAGTCCTGTTAAATCGTGCATAAGAACGCGTAACGGCACGCTCCTGATAGAGGCAACATCCACATTCCTGGCTGCCAAAATTCTTAAAGCTAAAATGCTAGCTATCCGGTGAACGTCGAGGTGCATAAGACTTTGAACTCCTCACACGGTGTTGTTACCACCCGCGCATTGGACGGTTTGACTATAGAGGAGGTTTAGAAGAGTATTTCGGATCAAGCGTCACTCCTGTGTATCGGGTTCAGAGAAAAGTAAATGGAGAATTCGCGCCTACCCGTACCCTGTGTCCTACTTTTAATCGGTTGAGATCCCTCAAAAGATTAAGACACGGTACTAAACCATGGACCCTCTATACCGAACCGCTCAGGTGTTATAAGTGTCAATGTTTTGGCCACACTCATGGTTTCTGCAACGGCAAAAATACCTGCGTTAACTGTGGTGACATCTCCCACGATGGTGTATGTACTTCATCTCCTTCGTTCGTTAACTGTGACGGTGAACATCCCTCCGGTTCTCAAGAATGTCCCCATTTTGTAGAAGAGAGAGCAATTCAGGATGAAAGGGAAGGTTTCCTTCTCGGAAGCCCCTAAGTTCCTGCGCATCTGCCAACCCTCTGTCCCGAAGGCCGGTATCTATAGCTCAGTGGTAGCTAAACTGGTACCGAGTCAGGAAATCGCAGTTCGGACCGGTGATATAAACAGGGCCATCATTGCAGAAAAGGTCCTTATAGCCAGAGTACTGCCAAAATCTTCGCCATCTACTACGTATGAAGTCGGCATCAAGAACTGTCAAATCCACTATCATCCAGAGTAATTCAACTCATTTGTCTACTAAGCCGTGGACTTCGAGAACTAAGTCTGTTAAACCGCTGACGCATTCTGCACCTCTTTCAAGACCACCTACGTACGGCAAGATTTACTGAAACAAACTGATAAGTTTACCCGCAAACCATCTAAGGGGAGGAAAAGTCCATGCCACCCTCCCCCGCAGATCTTCTTCTGAGGAACATTTTGGGGGAGGGGGCAGCCTAAATCGGCAACCACCATCATCGCCAATCAGTACGCCTAATTGGTTCGAGGTAATCGCACCCAGTGGAGGAGATGGACCAGGAGGATTCTGCCCTCACTGCCAGACAGACAATGCGTAAGCGGCAGGGTCGTGCTCCTGAAAAAAACATTTTAGGCCAAATGTCAAAAATATTAAATTAAACCGACCAGCCCCATCCAATATGCAGAAAAGTCTTTCTGTTTAGAACTTATCCTATATCATAGACTAAGGCTATCCCACAGTAGAACATACGCAGTATTCGACCACATCGAGCAGAGCTTGAACTGTTGCTCCATCAGCATAAACCTCGGTCGTCTGCTTACAAGAGACAAAGCTCCGTCCACATGATCATGTTACTTTCCGCCACCACTTTTTGTACGGTATGACTTATCTCTGGAAGGTGTTCCAGCATATAGGGGCACTATGATGCTCATCAGAGCTGATATTTATGCTGATGGCGTCTCCTTTCAGTCTTGACATCCAAGCAGTTGTTGTAAGGATTAAGCTGCCATCTGCCAGTTTTACCATTTGTTGTATATAATTGCCTCCATCGTATGATCTCTCGCGCATTGGTTTAGATGCCCCATCGTTTCCCAGCTACCAGCACCTTCTATTGGTAGGGGACACGAATGTCCACCACCCACTTTGGTGCACACCGCGGGCTTGTGCGCGAGATAAAAATACTCGCTCATAACCTTACTCTCCTGAACACCGGAGAGCCTAAATTCCTTTCTCGCGCCTTCAATAGTTTCTCACACCTGGATATAGCTGTTTGTTCTCCTCAATTAGCTGTTTCCTTCCAATGGAATATCATCTCTGATTTACATTCTAGTGACCACTTTCCTATTCTTATTAGTCACTTAGCCAAAGATGTATGTTCCACATGTTTACCTAGACGGCACTTAGATCGGGTCTTTATTCCCGTCTGGCCGTTTCTAAATACTACTCGGTGGATCTTTTAGTCGAACACCTCAAAGAAACCATTCTTTCTGTTGCTGAACAATCTGTCCCGCGGTTTACTGGCCAACCTCGTCGACTTCCGATTCCATGGTGGACAAATCAATGCCGGGATACCATTTTTGTTCGCAGGCGTGCTCTTAGGGTTTTTAGCGTGCCTTACGCTGGATAATCTCAATCAGTATAAGAAAATGCATCATAAATCTAGATAAATTATTAAGGATAGCATGAAACAAGACTGAAGCAAGTGCATGAGCTCCTTTAATCGACATACACCTTCCTCTGTAGTATTGGATGAGTTAAGGCGTGTAGCCGGAAAAACGACCCATATGTCGATAGCCGTTCTGAAGGCAACCGCATGCCCTCTGGTTGATACGTTTGACGTGGCTAACACTCTTGGCAGTGCTTTCACTCAAGTGTCCAGCTCAGGAACTATTTGTCTAAGTTTCATCCAGTTAAGGCTCAGGTGGAATCTCAAGGTTTGCCTTCCGCTTTGGAAACATTGAAGACCAGAATCGCTTTTTCACCATGGCGGAGCTAGACCATTCATTTCCATCTTCGCGAAACTCTGCATCAAGTTCAGATAGAATCTACGTCCAAATGTTGCAACATCTCTCTCCTGAAGGTAAGCCTTTCCCCTCGAGGTCTGTAATCGTGTCTGGATGAATGCCACTTTTGCAAATAAGTGGTGGAAGGCCACTGTCATACTCATTTTGAAACCTAGAAAAGACCGCCACCTTCCTTCCAGCTACCGTCCTATTTGCCTCACCAGCGGCTCTTGCAAGGTGATGGAACGCATGATCAATAGACGGTTGGTGTGGTGGCTGGAAACACACAACCTTCTGACCAACACCCAATGTGGTTTTCGAAGACGTCGATCCGTGGTTGATCACGTTGTGTCGCTATCGATGCAGGTCATGAACGGTTTTCTTCAGAATTGTCAGCTTTTTTGACCTCGAGAAGGCTTATGGTACGTGTTGGCGGGCAGGGATTTTACGTTCACTCCACAAACGGAATATACGTGGACGCCTACCATTTTTTATTCAGGAGTTAATGAGGGATTGCGTGTTCCGCGTAAGGGTCGGACCGATTTTTTCGAACTCATTTCTTCAAGAGAACGGTACTCAGTGTGACGCTGTTTCTTTTCTTATATAGTGTTCAGCGCCCGCTTTTACTAATATGGCACCGCAGTTGATGACATTGGTGATACATGGAATAATGATGGAGTACCGGTGGAATACGATGGCGGGGGAAACAGGAGAATCCGGAGAAAACCTGCTCCTACGCCGCTTTGTCCACCACTGATGTTACATGCGGTCGCTTAGGATTGAACCCGGGCCGGGCCACCTAGGTGAGAGGCGAATGGTCTAACCTCACAGCCACGGCGTGGCCCATGACGCCGTTTGCTATAGCGATTAATTCCATATCGCATTATGTTCTGCCAGGGGTCTCATTTATTCGTAGACGACTTTGCCATCTTCTGAACTTCGCAGCATACGGCTTTTTTCGAACGCCGTTTCCAGCGGTGTTTGGACAAACTCTATGATTGGAGCTCGAAAAACGGCTTTCGTTTCTCACCTTAGAAGACAGTCTGCGTTAACTTCTGGCGCCGTAGGTGGCGAATGGTTCTTACACTTCAACTCGGGCCAGATTTACTTCCCTTCGCAGATGAAGTGGTTTGGTATTCGAGCGAAAACTTTGCTGATCCGCATATATAGCACAGCTGAAGGCGCGACGTGACCATTCTATTCATATTTTATGAATACTAAATGGCAAATTTTGGAGAGCGTATCGGAGAGTGTTGCTGCGTCTTTATTGTGCAATGATCAGATCCAAGTTAGATACGAATGCATTGTTTATTCTTCAGCACGTCCATCTGTGCTAAGAAGGCTAGACGTGTTCCATAATCAGGGCATCCGTATGGCTATTGGAGCTTTATCGGCGGGATGTCCTGCAGCTGTAGCCTTAAGTGTATGCCTGCGCATCCATTGTTTACTCCCTTTTTTGATACTGTATAGGACGACCGCTATAGATACCTCCTAGGTAGTCCAACGCCTGCTGCATTTCGTTTCCGGGAGTTACTTCGGACGCACAATCTTCAAATATCTCGCATGTTTCCAAAGGAGGAGAGAGTGCACCCGCCTTGGTTCCGTGCTTCTTCCCACGTAGATCTAGGGATGATGGTTTACGCGAAATCTGCTACGCCTAGTATCCGTTCTTGTTTTGTTTTTTTTTAGAATTTTTATCAAAGTACAGTGCCCGCATATATATGGCAGTAAGTGCAACGTTATTGTTAGATGTGCGTTTGTAACTGGGACCGAACCGTTTACTTTCGGTTTGCCGAGTAGCACATCAATCTGCAGAATTTAGCGAGCCATTCTGTATATTCGCCGTCGTGAATTGGGTGACTGCTTTATTCTGAGTGATTCTCTTTTGCACTTCAGAGCATTCTGAGCTGTGTAGTTACCATCCTGTAGTGCAGCGCATTCAGGACATCCTCCACAATTTGCATGCTTCGGGTGTTAATGTGGAGTAATCATGGATCCCTGGCTTGCGGCGTATGAACTGAAGGATTTGGCGGCAAAAAATGCATCAACTGCGCCCAGTGTTACAAATAACGGTGTCACGGCCGAAGACTTGAGGTTTGCTGTGCGAAGAGCGGCAGTATCGTGCTGGCATGGAGAGTGTTCCGCTCTCCGCGGCAATAAACTTAGAGAGGTGAAGGAGCTTCCTATACACTGGGTGACTTGCTCACGTCTATCTCGTCACGAGGAGGTTATTTTGGCTCGATTACGCATTTGTCACTGTGTTTTTACGCATAGATATTTATTTAAGAAGGACCCTCCACCTTTTTTTCCCTTTGTGGCGAAGCATTTTCTGCCGATGTGTCTTTATAGAGTGTGCTTGTCTAGCACCACTTCGAGCCACTCTGCGACTGCCGGCCAGGCTTGCGGGGGTCTTGGCAGATGATAACGGAGCGGTGGAAATGGTTTTTAAAGTTTTATCCACAGTGACATTTGCTTTACCAGTCTAGTTTTGATTGATCTTTATGTTGTTTGACAGTTGGCAATGGAGCGGTAAGTAAAGCTTTTAATTTTATAACCCGCGACCATGCCCTATGGCTGAAGTTGTAATTACTGTTATAACCTTTTCCCTCCATTGTTGTTTTTAAGTTTGAACTCTGGCTTCCGCTTTTAGTAGTTCCCTTTCCACAGCTTTTATCTGTTACTTTGGCTGCTATTTTATGTTGCAATTTATTTTAATCGTAATTTATTTCGTTTCTTGTTTCTGCTAGGATTTTACCCATTTTACTTTTATTGTGTTTTTATTTCTGGTTTTAGACGAGATTTTATTTTCTAAGTGCGGCAAAAACCCTAGCAGTTGGGCGCCATTAAACATTAATAATCATCATCACCAGATGCATTGACGTTATCTATTGTTTTGCTCTCGTGTACATGTTGCATCTAATACACTTTGATCTGCCCACTGTATTGACCATTTGGGGAAATGACAAGATGAGTAGGAAGTTTAATAGAAAGTAAATGGATCAAAGTTTCAGTTAGTGAACTTAGAATGTCTTATAACTGTTTAATAAGATACCGAGAATATAAATTGTTTTTCTTCCATTTATCACATCTCACTGTGTTCTCTCAAATTATCAGTTATGTTTTTATAGATAAGCCCAAAGTTCACTCAGGTAACCGGCATAATTATTTAAATACCTCAGGCATATGACATTGCTGATTTTATAGTCCTAATTTGTCTTAGCGGCAATATATTCTTACATGTTATCGAAGTTGTTAGGCTATTGTTTAAAGTAGAATATTACAATTACTGTTATTCATGTACTTTCACTGCTGTAGTAAAAAGTGACTATAAAGACTGGCATATGACACTATGTGAGTCTTTTATTATGTACTGTTTAAAATCTATTGCCTTAGGTCCAGTTAGGTTACATTTCAACACTACGGAAATAGTCAATAGAACCATTCTCATTTTACCAAAAACGTAGTCAATGTGATGATCATAATAAACATGATGATACTATAATTACGTATATATGAAACCTTAAAAAAGGTATGCAATTCAATGTTATCGATTATATAGAACGAGGTAAATTAACAAATTAGATCCAAAACTACACGATATTTGATCTAAAGATTGTGAACCGAGGATAAAATAAAAAGAATAGAAAGAAAAGTGGATTTTACACGTGATATTCGCACCTAACTTCTCTATGTGAGCGACAGACACATTACTTGTGCGAGCGAGAATCGAGGGGAAGATGAGAGAGGTCGCCTGCCTGTCTTTCCGTAGTGTTATCAACCAAAGAAAATGCCTTTCTTTAAGGCCGTCAATCCTTATGGTTAGTTAATATAATATACTGCAAACTAGTTGAATTATAAACGAAACACGGTGCTTGTACATGTGCATGAATCATGGCATCTACAGACAGAACGAAACCTTAACATAGAAGCCAGTAGATATCACGGTGTATAACGTATTTTATGTCTCAATGTTGATGTCCTGCTTCCGAAGCTGCTCGAAACTTCCCAATATGACCATGGGGCCAAGCACTAAATAAAACTTTTGCGTATAGCACTTCTACACCATCACGTTCAATTGGTTCTGGCGCCCTGCAACTACTTACTTTCTCCATTATTTTGTTGCAGATGTTCTACATGTAGTAGTTTTAAAAGTATATGATGATAGTTTTTCTCGCCTAACAAGACCAGAACAATAACGAATAGTTAAACAACAGGATTTTGTAACCAAGAAACATGTTCTTTGCTAGTTACGCATATTCTTTTACCATAATGGCTTAAGGCAATATTTGCTTACCAAAGAGAACTAATTATCAATGAGTAATACTGTTTTACCGATTCTATGTGTGAATCTGTATCATTGTTGAGACTCTCGCTATATTGGGCACATTTAGAATAGTGAAGACGGCATTGAGCAAAACTCGTATCTCCAAACTCTCATAACCAGTTCGCAATCATACTTCTCATGTCTCAGTGGTAGAACAGTGGCGGATCTAAACATAGATATATCACAAGTCACTTGGTCTTAAATATGCAACTGTACAAAATGCTATATTAAGCTCATTGACTTCAAATTTGGTAGGTATGTTTCTCTCAACGGTTAATACAGCTTCCATATAAATAAATATCGTTCTCCAAAAGGAAATCTACTTAAATCGGCGAATTTAGGGAAGTAAACTACAAACGTTACAGTTTTTTTATTTCTGTTAGTATTTCTTTCTTCTTCTTTTTCCCAGTACTAGGAGTAATACATTCCGCATATCGGAAAAGATATTACTTTTACTCTAAAATTAATAATTTATAAGTACACGTTGTATGAGTATTCGCTACAGTTTGCACAGGACTCTACGGGTAGGTTCTTTTATTTAGCTTTTTTTTTTTTTTTCTTTATTTTTATTTTTGGAGACCACGATACTCCATCCACCTCTACACTTTCCTGACTTCTATCCTCTCTAATGGATTCGTTATCAGTTGAATTCCATGGGGTTATTTTAGATGTACTAGTCTCCTATGACTTCTTTGTTCAAAGTCATGTAACCTGTATCTATTACGTTTATCTGCGCCTTCTTTTCACGACCTATGTTTCGATTGCTTTATCTAGGTTTATATTGGTATTTATTCCGTCCATGGTATTTTCCTTTCTATCCCTTTGTCGTTGTTTACCCTGGTCACGTCCTTATATTTTTACGAACTCCGTCATTTCTTCTTCTTCCTTGTTCCTTCTAGGTTATCTTGTCCCTTCCACATTGATGTAGCAATTTTTATGTTCTCTATTATCACCAGACAAATTTTTAGCGTCTTCGCTGTATTAGGCGTGTTTCCCATGTTCTAATGCGGTCGAAAAATCAATGTCCCTTCAGATCACGCTGTATCACTAACATGCAAGTTTTGTGACTTGGAAAAATGCCTCCTTATGAGAACAGTTTAATCCTTTTAGGTCAAAAAAACATCCATAGGGTTTCTTTTAGTTTCTTGTCAGAGAACAGTCAGCTATAGGTGGATTTTCTCCCTGATTGTATTACCCGTTCACAACTAACAAAGTAATGATACTTTCTTTATTAGCATAGTATTATCCAGTTTTAAAGGCCCTCTGACGGAACCGAGGTCATGACAGTCACCTATCGTTAATTTTAGCCGAAATGAAGCTCCTTCTCTGAGGCATTTTGGCACCAGAATCAGTTGAACCTCCTGAAGAATTATTCGAAAATATACTTCGGGTTCCTTAAAAAAATTAAAAAACCTTCGGAATGTTCTAGGCTTGCTCTATGATTATAAGTTAAGCCAATATGCTAAGCAAGATATTGTATTGAGCGTTTAGCAGGTGTATTCTCATCATAATAGAACGGTGTAATTTAGTTCTACACACTTCTGCCTCTAATACCCACTACTTATATCTGTTACTACTGTGCAGGTTCGTCGTTGTTTCTAGTTTTCTTCTGATTGGCAATAAGTAAATTCCTATCTTGGATTTCTCCTAAAACTACTTATAATATGTTATCATGTGTCGGATATTCTGAACTTCTTGACTTCCACAGAAAACTTTCATTGTATCGTAACCTCTATTCTAAAGCGTTGTAACTCACAATGTCATTTCTGAGTTCCTTGTGTATTTGCTTGCAGTTTTAGTGGCTATTGCGCTTACTATGAATCTGTAGGAATGTATAAAATAATATTTCGCTATTTGGGATATTTTATCAACCAAATTCCAAGACTCTAAAGGTAAAAGTGTATTATTTACAGCGTAAGTAAACCAAAATGTTTTAATCTGAACAAATTTGGGATTTTGAATTAGGACAGTTTAGAATTGAGGATGCAATTATGTCCTCCAATTCCTGATTGTCTACTCTGAACGTTTGCCGGTCCCCATGGCCACGCTCGCTAAGGCGTCTCGCCTTGGTGCTTCGTGGGCAGGGGATCTTGGGTTCGAGTCCCGCCTTGGGCATGGGTGTTATATGTTTAAGCAATGTGTGTGTGTTTGTGGGAAGGAACAGTAAAACCAGTAGTCATATAGTAAATTTAGGGGGGGAAATGTAAACGAGGATACAGCGCTGGAGTCCTGATCATACTCCGGCACTGTTAAAAAAAGAAAAGAAAAAAAAACCGTTTTAATTTTTGCTGTTGCTTTCCCTCTAACCTGGTCACTTCATCAGTTACTGTTGCTATCCTACCATTTACTTCTGCTGTAAATAAACTAACATTACTTCTATTTTTGCTCCTCTTTCAAACTATTGCTTATCTCATGCTTTTAATCTTTCTTGTCTTCTATTGATTTCCATTGTTAGATTCTCATGATCCTCTCTTCTCATAGCCTCTGCTATGAACTAATAATATTGCTAATCTCATTCTTTAATATTTCTGAGCTGCTGCTAATTTCACCGTTTAAATTTTTGGTTACTGGTAATGTCACTGATAATCTCACTTTATCATATTTTTGCTACTCTTAGTTTCCCTGATAATCTCATTCTTTAATTCATCTTGGCTACTGCTAATCTGAAAGTTTAATTTCTCTTAAGAGTTATTTATACTAATAAACTAATTATACAATTTCTCCCGATTGCTACTCATGGTATCCAAATTCCCCATAATTTCTGAAGCGTAACCATTAAATTAATTTCTATTTTTTATCCCCACTGTATATATCCGTTTCCCTAATATTCTTGCTACGGTCACTACCTTTGACAGCTACATTTTCAACTCTGGAAACTACACCAAGATTGTCTTGAGATTACTCTGCTCTAGCATTTTTTCTGACTTCTTGGTCGCTTCTGTTTACGTACACACTTCTTACATCTGTTGTTTTTCTAATGTTGTATTTATTTGACTTACTAGTGATAGGTTGTACTTTTTACTGCTGCTACTGTCTTTGGTTTTAGTGCTGATCTACACCGTAGGAGTGTTACATCGCGTCGCCGTTTCTTGATTGTTTCAGCTTGGCTGCTTAGCTTAATTCATCCTGGTTTTCGTAGTTCTTTCTCTCCGTTGTTTAGCCTCTAAACCTTTGGGAGCTATCCTGAGGTAGCACCGATGCCGACGTTGATTATTCTGTAGTTAACCTAGTTAGAGACCTCAGCCCTAAAATATGTTTACCCCGGCTAGTTGTCGATTTTTAATTGTTTGCAGAAATTCTATAGTTTCCAGTTACGGGTTTGATCCTGGAGTATGAAGTTGTTACACTAGTTTAATTGCAACATGTTGTTACTTTTTCTGTTACGTTAATTTTAGTACATTACCGAAAATGTATTAATACCATAAACCACAGTGAACTATTTCATTACTATTGCTGTATTTGGCTAACAGATACGTAATCAGCAGCCTTCTTGAGTTGCTGCAATGTTGCGTTTCTTAAAGCTATTTTCTGGGAGAGTCTCCTACCCATCCATTTATTGCTGTATGCCCCCGAAACCCCAAGCTCACGTTCGTTTTCAAAAGATTCGTGCCTAAAGATGGGGTGGGTAACCCGCTTTCTCTGTTAGACAATGCTTCTCGCAAGGTCATGCTTTTAAAGGAATTTGGCCGTGCTGCATGTTTGCTTTTCATCACATCTCTTGACACAACGCCATTTAACTATCCCCTGATGCGAATATTTTCCACTGAAAGCAGTAGCTATAGCTCTGTGGCAATAGCCGAATTCCTCACTTGAGCATAGGACTTTTATCACATTTAGAACTAAGTCAATAACTCATTACTCACATTAGCAGTAACCATTGCACGTGTGAAACTAGAATCACACCTTCCAGTCTACACTGCAGCATTACCTATATAACTGTACGTAATTATAGCTAAGCCATGTATCTATAGTTTAGATTAGCAGTAGTAGAGTGAAATTATGGCAATACCAACTTTCTCCACCCTAGTGCACGCTCACCTTATAGTGTTGGTAATAACATGTTTCAATCAAGGACAACATTGTCATTCTTCACTCTAACAATAGGTTTAGGACGTGTGAAACTAGAACAATACCCTCATTATTCACTGTAGCATTAGCTATGTTGCGTGGGAAACTGGGACAATCCCTTCATTATTCACTATAGCATTAGCTATGTCATGTGCGATACTAGGACAATCCCCTCATTATTCACTGTATCATTAGCTATGTCGCGTGGGAAACTAGGACAATCCCCTCATTATTCACTGTAGCATTAGCTATGTCGCGTGGGAAACTAGGGCAATCCCCTCATTATTCACTGTATCATTAGCTATGTCGCGTGGGAAACTAGGGCAATCCCCTCATTATTCACTGTATCATTAGCTATGTCGCGTGGGAAACTAGGGCAATCCCCTCATTATTCACTTTAGCATTAGCTATGTCATGTGCGATACTAGGACAATCCCCTCATTATTCACTATAGCATTAGCTATGTCGCGTGGGAAACTAGGGCAATCCCCTCATTATTCACTATAGCATTAGCTATGTGGCGTGGGAAACTAGGACAATCCCCTCATTATTCACTTTAGCATTAGCTATGTGGCGTGGGAAACTAGGACAATCCTCTCATTATTCACTATAGCATTAGCTATGTGGCGTGGGAAACTAGGACAATCCCCTCATTATTCACTATAGCATTAGCTATGTCGCGTGGGAAACTAGGACAATCTCCTCATTATTCACTGTAGCATTAGCTATGTCGCGTGGGAAACTAGGACAATCCCCTCATTATTCACTGTAGCATTAGATATGTCGCGTGGGAAACTAGGACAATCCCCTGATTATTCACTATAGCACTAGCTATGTCGCGTGGGGAACTAGGACAATCGACAATCCCCTCATTATTCACTATAGGATTAGCTATGTCGCGTGGGAAACTAGGACAATCCCCTCATTATTCACTATAGGATTAGCTATGTCGCGTGGGAAACTAGGACAATCCTCTCATTATTCACTATAGGATTAGCTATGTCGCGTGGGAAGCTAGGACAATCCCATCATTATTCATTATAGTATTAGCTATGTCGCGTGGGAAACTAGGACAATCCCCTCATTATTCACTATAGGATTAGCTATGTCGCGTGGGAAACTAGGAAAATCCCCTCATTATTCACTATAGGATTAGCTATGTCGCGTGGGAAACTAGGACAATCCTCTCATTATTCACTATAGGATTAGCTATGTCGCGTGGGAAGCTAGGACAATCCCATCATTATTCATTATAGTATTAGCTATGTCGCGTGGGAAACTAGGACAATCCCCTCATTATTCACTATAGGATTAGCTATGTCGCGTGGGAAACTAGGAAAATCCCCTCATTATTCACTATAGCATTAGCTATGTCGCGGCCGCGCCGTGGCCGGTTTCCCCCACCATCTCATTCCACCGGGGCTCCATCTTCATGTATCATCAGTGTCATCGCCTGCGGTGCCAGAGCAGTATAAGCGGGCATTAAACACTAAAAAAAAAGGCCATGTCGCGTGGGAAACTAGAACTCTACACTACTTCTTGACTATAGAATTACCTTTAGCATGTACAAAGCTGAAACAATGCCATTATTTTTCACTGTAGCATAAGTTGTAAAATGTTTGAGACTAGAACACGGTTGCCACTGGAGGTGACACAAGATTTAATCCAATCTGTATGTTGTTCTTTGGTTTGACTACCATCCTACGAGTTTCTACACTTCGTATTAGCACTTTGTTGCTATAAAGTCCGACCATTACCATTCCATGATTTAATCATCCTGGAGCGTTTTACGACAATGTTCAGAAAGATTTAGTCACGAAAATTGTATTAATAGGCTTTCAATTAAAGCTACAAAAAATAAATAAAAACAAACAAACAGGAATGAAATGTTAATATCCTTAATTTACCTGTTATTGTGATAATTATAAGTTTGATTATGTTTATAAAAATTAAGATTTTATATTTACCATACGGAATTGGAGCAAGAAGGTAGAAGTATAGCACCCAGTGTCACAAAATGACATGCTTGAATTATAGCAACATACAAATCCATCAACCGTGCGTTAGTAGTGGTCTGTGCGAAACTAGACAATGTATGGCATATTGAATATTTCCTTACACGTCATTGACTCAATCATATCTGATATAAAGTGATTTTATGTCAGGAAAACGGCCGCGCCGTGGCAGAGTGGTTACACCACTCGCCTCTCACTTAGGCGGCCCGGATTCGATCCCAAGCAACCCATGTGAGTTTTGTGATGGACAAAGCGGCGCAGGGGCGGGTTTTCTACGGGTTCTCCGGTTTGCCCCGCCATCGCATTTCACCGGTGCTCCTTGTTCATTCTGTGCATCATCAGTGTCATCGCCTGGAGTGCCATATGCAGTAAAAGCAGGCATTAAACACTATAAATAGAAATGTCCCTGGGAACGATGTTACAGGTTGTGCAACTGTATGCAAACCTGCGTTGAGGAAACGGTCGCTATCCACAATATAAACTTCCCTATCTCAATAATACTTGGAGAATGAAATGTAGCTGCTTTCGGAGTTTGGAATCACCGCTCTTGTTTCATATGTGCAGCATAGCTCCTTAACGGTGAAATATTAATCCTATTCATTCAGGTTATGCATGGAGATAGAAACATAATTAGGAGTTTTGAACTTATTATGAAGACCCTTTGCTATTCATTCGAGTTCTTCTCAGTGAATGGTTTATTAAACAAATAGTATACTCTATAGAAATCTCGAAATTCCTTTTTTGCTCTTCTTGAACTTGCAATTACTTAACAAAGTTGTGTATACCACTAATCTGTTTAGCAAAGGAATATATGTATTCCATAAACATTTTCAGCAGAATCATAACATCTGTGAACGTAAGAGATAGTGAAAGAATTAGTTTCAACAGATGGCGCTGGATTACTTAAACAGCAAAATTCATTGATGGATGTTTCTGATATGAGGTTGTATTGGAGATTTAAGGATTATCGGTGCATGTATTATTTAGAGAGAGCGAGAGAGAGAGAAAGAATACTCCTAATATCTGCACAGATGCCATAAGACAATTTCGACATCCTCTCCACATTTTTAATTGGAAAGCTGAGTCTCCTAAATAGGCATAAGTATCATAGCCATACCAATTTTACCTAAATAGTAACACGTTTTTACAACTTTTTCTAGTTCGCTTCGGCCATTCTGCTCAACAAAATGAGCGAAGCAGTGTTTAAGTGAGTACACTGGTCCTTTGTTTGCTGTTTTTCCGAATAAGCTTCTCAAAATTCTTGATGTATACATACATACATAGTGATGACGTCCACTACCATTACTTACCATCAGCATCTCTCGATGGTCATTAATGAGGAATGCGTCATGCTTCTTGTCCGGTCCAAATAGATTTATAGTCGCACTAATCTCAAACTTTGGTATACTTGCAAAGGTCCAGGAAATATGATGCACCAGCACCAGTAGTCATGGTTTTTCCAGGTCTTCACTTTACCGACACGTGGGTGTTCTTGTTGACTAATTTCGTCAGATAAAACGTCTCAGCCATGCCATTTGGAGATTTAAGTATGGTTTCATCGAATCTACAGTTGATGGAGCAATATATACTTCCACCAAAGGGGCTTCTACCTGTTAAATCCAAGTCCTACCCTCTCCACAGCAAGCAGCGCACAGTTTTCGCCTTTAAGTGCTTATTCCTCCATCTTCGTAATTAATTTCTGGAATTTAGAATCCAGGGGGTGTTTTTATCTGTTTCTAAATATTCTGCCTGATTAAGGGTTTTATATGTTTTTTTGGCGCTTGCTCCAGTACTATTCACAAATCGACAGCCAACTATGATGTTAATGCTCACGGATTTATGAAGTATCAGTTCTTTTAGAGTACCTTGAATTATCGTCAATTCATCTCGTAGAGATAAACAAATAAGTATTTGAATGATTCACAGCAAATGAAATAGGACTATCGTCCTTCAAACTCTGATATTATCTCATAATGTATTTGGAGTCCGTTGTTAATAAACGTGTGTCCCATAAGGTTGGTCTTGATTTTTTTTCTTGGCTAAGTTGATTGCAATGTTCTGCATGTGCTACATCTCTGGGATACTCATTACACTAACAATTGCCGCAATGCTTACACCTGAAGCCATGTCCACATTTCGTCTCATGGCGTCAGAGCAGCTTAATTGGTTAGCACAAACGGATGGAAACTGAAGGATTCGTGGTTCAATTCCCGGCTCTAGTATTGCATCTTTCAGTCTGATTCTATCTTTTCACCCCTGTCATACACAGGGCTTGTGTGAAGGAACATTTGATTATCATTGGGTGTAGTTGTATTTAATATAAACTATTATAAATATCTACTTATGTTTCTAACGACCTTAGTCTGACTTCCAATAGAACGAAATGTATTTATATATCAAATAATTCTTGAACGTTTAGCCAGAAGGAGACCGGATGAAAAAGCGCACCAATCATTATCCATGCATAATTATTATAATTGAAAATGTATATCCCTAGGGGCTCACACCAAGACCCTGAACGGCCGATTTCTGGCAACTCCAAAATATAACTGTTATAGGCTTGTAATAGATTTTAAATGTGAATACGCATTATAGAAATTTAACAGAAAATAATGTTAGTTAAAATACAATCAGTGCAATTGGAATAAAAAACAAAACGTATCTAAAGACATACAAGATTGATTTTTATGGTGTATAACGCCCACTTTTACTATTTGTGGCACCGCAGACGATGACGCTGATGATACATGGAATGAAGATGGAGCACCGATGAAATGCGATGGCGGGGAAACCGGAGAACCCGGAGAAAACCCGCCCTGCGTCACTTTGTTCACAAAAATCCCACATGCGGACGTTTGGGATCGATCTCGGGCTGTAAGATCGAACACAGGAGCCGCAAATAGATGCAAACAGAGAAAAATGCTATAACAGTGCACAGAATACGCATTTAGGATCAAAACTACCGAAAAAAATACTTCAAACACTGTATAAAGACAGTAGACCTGCAAAAGTGCTCCAAATCAACGTATTAAATGCTATAAAATATAGAACTTACAATAAAACACCGTAGTTACTAAGAAAATAGTAACGATGAAATAGAAACGACTGCGAAACCCTGAATGTAACTATGAAAACAAGACAAACAAGCCAGAAAATGCTAGAAGAAATGTAGATAACTGGCTGCAAGACATAAAAGCTTCTGGTCTAGCAACCTAAACTCCTTTCAAAATGTCCTGAATCGTCTGTAAATTTGGCCGAAAGAGCTGTTCTAGAGACCAAAGTACCCGCAAAATGCTTCTAAATGTACCAAATTATCCTCAAAACATATCTATCAATGCTACAAAATTCCCTTCAAAGCAAGTCTAAATATCTTCAAAGTGATGAGAAATACCTGCCCGCAGAGGCTACAATTCTTGTTTTATAGCTCAGCATACTTTTAAATTGTTCGTATACGTTCTAAACTGCCCTTAAAATGCTTGCAAATTCACCTGAAACACTCAGTGCTCTCAGGGTTCATAATACTTTATATAAAGTCAAAACTAACTTGAAAATGCCTTTGAAATGTCCTAAAAGGTAGTAAAATACCTGTTCCAGAACACGAAAATATTTTAAAAAGTGCCCTAACTGCCTGGAAAAGTGGTTATAAATTAATACTTCAAAATACTTGGGAATTGAGAGAAATTACTGGGAAAACCAAGCATAATATCTACAAAAACTCATAAACACCTTTTCTAGGAATCGAAATGATTTCGATATATCCTGAATTACCTCAAAAATACCTTTATATCTGATCCAGAACATAAAATACTATCAATGTCCCGAAATGACATGAAATTTCCTGAAAAAGGCTTGTAAGGTCGTTTGAAATACCTCCTCCTGAGCCTAAAATATCTGCTTCAGAGCTTGAGCCTTTCTAAATGCCAGGAAATTACTGAAAAAGTACTAAAACACATGTTGCAGAGCTCAAAATACCTTTAGAATGGCGGGCTATGCCTTTAAAAGCACTCTAAAATAATTGCAAAATACATGCAAGTATTGGAAAAAACAATGGAAATGCTTGTAAATCATAGGAAATAAAATCTGAAAAGATTGGAAACACACACATTAATCTGAGTCTGGTAAGGTTAGACACAGTCATCAGGAAAAGCTCTTATGTCATGCATACATCGTACAGCATTCCTAACAAACATATACAAATATCAAACCCCCCCCCCATGAGCTCAGGATTGTCTTCTGTACCTTCCTGGAACAACTTCAATTCCTGCTTGGCCTAGCTCCTCTTCCATTACCCTCTAGATTACGCATGGTTGCCATCTTGTGCAAAATGGAGGTTGCCATAATCCCTTCAAGTGCCCTTCCAAGGTGACTCCACGACATTCACCTCAATTTTCACTTGACTTTAGTGATAGGAATAGTAAATCTAAGAAAATATCCCCACTCTTCACTGAAGCATTAGCGATGGCAAGGATGAATCTAACAGGATATACATTTGCAATAGCAACCGTTTAGGTAATAATCTCAGCTTTAATTGCGGTCTTAACATGCTTATAGGAGCACGCTCATACATGTGCTGTGTAACAAGACAGAAATTCACAAATTGATGAAATATGTGCTTAGAAAGTCAATTAATTTACGTCTTAACATGATATTTATCACAAAATGGATGAAATGTTTATTTTAAAATCACGGTTTGGTCTTGCAATTGTAAGTATATTAACTAAGTGTGCACATGACATAGATGTCAGATTATTTTCCTTAGATTTTAGTACATCTAACCTGTTAAGTTGTGAAGGTTTCTTAGATCCTTTCTTACCCAGTAGTGGTCATTTATGCACAAGAATAAATGAGAGATCTAGAAATATCGTACAGGGTCATATGCTATGCTTGTGCACAGATCTAGTTAAACCTTTATACGCGTTTGAAATAGGAAAAGACCTTAATGAACAAATTTTATATTTTATATTGCATAAATATTCAAAATTGTTTAGAATGAGAATAGCGAAACTATTTAATTTATGAAGTAATTGACTACAATTGTCATAAAATTTGGCATCCTATTTTGAAAAAATACACGTAGTTTGCCTGCCTCTGTAGTGTGGGGATAGCATGTCGTCTTACATTCAAGAGCTCTTCAATTTGAATCTCCATTAAGTGAGTTCCCGGTATATTTCTTTTTCTGGGGTTTTCTCTAATCCTGAGAAGAAGAACGTCAAGTAAATTTAAGTTCCATGGAGCGGGGGCTTTCTGAGCATAATTTCACGGATTTCATTCATCGTTCGATATTAACTACGCTTTGAAGGAAAAACCACAAACTTAAAATAATAATAATAATAATTTTAACATGATAATGTGTTTCTGCTATGCAGTTTCAATTGGAGCTACAATGCAAAAAAATACAAACTTCAGTATAACTATTTGGAGATATGACAATGCATTTCTCATTATCCTATAAACGCAAGAATTTGAATATTTCATATCAGGCTACAGTCTTTGTGTTTACTAAATGCTCGCATTGAATATTTCTCAGTGAAACATTATTTTCATTTCATAACTTTTCAGTCTAATTAAACATTTACTTAAATGTAATTTAAACAAAAACACGTCAACTTAATTCTTAAGAAAGAAGCTTAAAACTGCTGAGAAATGAACTTTAGTTTTCACCCCCTCACCCACAGCCATTTCCACTTTGAGATTCCAAATGGCGCTCCTATATTTTTATACTTGAATGTAAGAGTATTCAACGTGCATTTCACTCATTATCTTAATATTTTGTTTTAAATGGCCCCCTAGCAGCCTGGATTGTTGTTATTGTGGAAGACCTTTGGATAATTCTTTGCTTATTAAATGTTGTAAAATGGTGTATTCCAATCAAAAGAGATAAATGATATTTATTTATTTGACTTGATAGTTTGTGTCAAATTTGAATCATCTTCAATTCTCTGAGATATCTGTTCACAAAACTCTATTCTACCACCAAAATCGTTTTCGCCGAGCTGTTGGTAAATTTGTATTTTGTAGGGATATCATTTTTTCATGTTCGGCACTTTATGTTTGGGCCAACCGAATGTTAAGTAGACACTTTTGGAATGAGCGTGGTATGTTCAATACTGAAATTACCTTATATTTAAATGTTAAAAATTGCTTATAGTTTAATAGGTAACTTACTTTATTGCACACAAAACCAGTTTCTTTAAATTTACGTACTAGTCTATGGCGTATCAGTGACTTACGTTTTCCTCAGGGTGCCCTTTGCCAAAATTAGTGGGATTTCTGCGGAAAGAACGGTTTTCAGCTCCATAAATATTTATAATTTAGATTCTCTCTTGAAATTTATACGCCATTTTACAAACATAAGAAATATTCAAAATGATTTCACAACGTAACAACAATCTAGGTTACTAGACAATGATTTTGTTTTACAAAATATGTGAAATAAGTGAATGAGGTGAATATACAATTAAATTCTCTTTCATATTTAAGTATAAAAATATAGGAGTACCCTTTGAAATTTCAAATTAGCGGAGGCTGGGTGAGAGGGTGAAATCTAAAATGTAATTAAGACCAGTTTTAAGCTTCCCCCTCATAATCTAAGTTGACGTGTTTTGTTCATATTTAAATAAATTGTTATTTAGACTGGGAAGTTTTGAACAGAAATCACTGTACATAAATAATACATATACTAAATGTATTATGAGTAAAACGATTTGTTGGATAAAAGGAACAGTACACACATTAAGTCAGACTGTTCTGTGGCAATATGTATAATATTTGTGTTACTAACTTTGTGTTGCGTAACAAATACTTAATATTAAGTCAATAAGCAGCAATATACTGCAGAGCCAGACACCTCGGATCTACATCACTGTATGCGGATCTACAAAGCAGACGGCTAAAATTACTCCACTTTCAGATCCACACTCAAGAACATATACTTTCTCTTGTTGAAGATGATGTACCTGTGAAATTTACAAAATCCATAGCATGTAATATATATTATTTAAATTTATACAAGTTGTTGTACGTAATGATAGTGGTATTTTTGCAATGCATACATTTTCTATCCTACTTAGTTATTTCAATAATAATGCTTTTACTGTCTAAATTCAAGTTCTAATAAAAATGAGCCACGTGATGCATTTTTAAAAATATCGGCACAAAAATGTAAGTTTTACAGTAAATGAATTTACAAAGAGATCCGTCATATTATTTATTTCTTATATTAACCCTATTTGGTGTAGAAAAACTTTTATTTTTCGTACACTCTAAAGCTTTGGTTTTTTAAACTTAAATAATTTATTTATCAAAATTGGGTCTTATTTCGTAAAAAATATATGACAATTTTGTTTAATGTACTTCTGAGAAGCAGTACAAAACTTTTGAAAAAAAATTAGTACAAAATTGCTTCGTGTGGAGTATTTTTTTATGGTTAAGCGTTGGAAAAAGTTTACGAGGAAACAAGGTTTAAATTTGCCAGTGCCTATTAATAAGCATGTGGCTGACCATTTATAGCTTCGGTAAATTGGTACTTTAAATATCAAGTAGGAAAAACGATGTATTTTCTAACATTTTATAATTCAAATTATTTTATTATGAAAAAAATTAGAATGTTTGGTTAAATTTCACTGATGGATCATCTTAAGGACAGAAATGATTTTCGTCGCTGAAAAAAGAATATTTGTTTGGACAAACGGAAAGTTGGTTTCGCTTAACTGAGCTTCACCAAGAGTACTGACGACTATGCGAACAAACGAAAGTCAGATATGTTACTTTCATACGTCTGCTGATAAGCGGGATGTGTCGTGAGTTCAGACTGCAGGTTGCATGTATACTACTGCTAAAGGTGGATGATTCATCTAGTGTAACATATTTGTTTTCAGACTCGAATGAAAAATGTGTTTTAAGAAGCATGAGTGATTAAATGCGAGGAGAGGCACGTGAACGATTGCGCCCGCCCGCCCGCCCTCTACGGAATAGCCGCTTGTGATGGGATATCGCGGAAGATGACGCAGGCGCGGCGGCAGGGACGTCCCGACGTCTCAGCAAACTGACAGACTTACTCAACAACTCGTGCTTGGGCCGGTGCTGTCGCGTTCTGTACACCATTTCGTTCGGCATGTGTAGTGCCGTTCATATTCTTTAAGAAGATCGCATTTGGGCATTGTCGCCATGGTTTTCTGCGTCTTTTCACTCGGCCTTCCCTTGCTGGTATTTATATACAGAGGTAAGCTTTTTTTTCCTTTTTTGTATAAAAACACGCACACACAAATCACATTCTCTGATAGAGGCAAACGCGGATTTAGAATATCCTTATTGTATGTTGCTCTCTGTAACCACAGTTATAATTAAAAGCAGAAAATGAAACTTTCCAAAACAAGCACAGCTTTATAAACTGTAAAACAAGCCTGAAGAGCTAAGCTAGCTAAAGGTGAAGAAAATTCACTTAGAAAAGTAGGTAAAAACAAAATCTCGTCCAACTGGTAGAACATCATCACGTATTTTCTACAAGTGACTAACTTTAATTTAGTACGTACTTGAGCGTTTTTATAAGAAAAAGATATGATATTATATGTAGCAACGTAACGGATTTACATACATGCAACTGAGAGAATGAAACTAAATGCATTTTAAATTCAGATGATATACAAATACACACACGTGTATGGAAGAATGGGTCGTGTAGATGTTCTGTATCACGTAACAGTTTTAGCCCAGATGATACATACCTAGGTATATATATTATATACAGGCATTTGTGCGCATGGAAGACATACACCATTAACATTCATATATAACGGGGACGAGTGATATTATACAGAATCCCATTTTTACTTTCCCTTAAATATACACACATCCGCGCAAGTAAATTTGAGAGGCGTGCATTAGCACCTATAGCTACATTGTTTATATCTGTATCACATACACACGTGCATGCACATGCTCACGCAAACACTTATGAATGCATGAGAGGTGTGCTCTATCACCTCAGCTGCACGGATTACGTCTAGATGGCACGCAAGCAAAAAAAAAAACAAAAAAAACAAACAAAACATAAACACACACAAACAATATAGGCGCATGGGAGGCGTGCGATATCACCCTAGCTGCACGGTTTATATCTAGATAGCACTCACACACAAACATACGCCCATAAATGTGGGTGCATGGGAGACGTCCTCTACCACCTAGCTGCACGGTTTATATCTAGATAGCACACACACACACAAACATACGCACATAAATGTGGGTGCATGGGAGACGTGCTGTATCACCTAGCTGCACGGTTTATATCTAGATAGCACTCACACACAAACATACGCCCATAAATGTGAGTGCATGGGAGACGTGCTGTATCACCTAGCTGCACGGTTTATATCTAGATAGCACTCACACACAAACATACGCCCATAAATGTGGGTGCATGGGCGACGTGCTGTATCACCTAGCTGCACGGTTTATATCTAGATAGCACTCACACACAAACATACGCACATAAATGTGGGTGCATGGGAGACGTGCTGTATCACCCTAGAGCTGCACGGTTTATATCTAGATAGCACTCACACACAAATATACGCCCATAAATGTGGGTGCATGGGAGGCGTGCGATATCACCCTAGCTGCACGGTTTATATCTAGAGAGCACTCACACACAAACATACGCACATAAATGTGGGTGCATGGGAGACGTGCTGTATCACCCTAGAGCTGCACGGTTTATATCTAGATAGCACTCACACACAAATATACGCCCATAAATGTGGGTGCATGGGAGGCGTGCGATATCACCCTAGCTGCACGGTTTATATCTAGAGAGCACTCACACACAAACATACGCCCATAAATGTGGGTGCATGGGAGACGTGCTGTATCACCTAGCTGCACGGTTTATATCTAGATAGCACACACACACAAACATACGCACATAAATGTGGGTGCATGGGAGACGTGCTGTATCACCTAGCTGCACGGTTTATATCTAGATAGCACTCACACACAAACATACGCACATAAATGTGGGTGCATGGGAGACGTGCGGTATCACCCTAGAGCTGCACGGTTTATATCTAGATAGCACTCACACACAAACATACGCACATAAATGTGGGTGCATGGGAGACGTGCGGTATCACCTAGCTGTACGGTTTATATCTAGATAGCATTCACACACAAACATACGCACATAAATGTGGGTGCATGGGAGACGTGCTGTATCACCTAGCTGCACGGTTTATATCTAGATAGCATTCACACACAAACATACGCACATAAATGTGGGTGCATGGGAGACGTGCGGTATCACCCTAGAGCTGCACGGTTAATGTCCAGATAAAACAGACATAGACACAGATATACATATAAACTTGAGTGCATGTGAGGAATGCAGTATCCTTCAAGGCTTCATTGTTTATATCTGGTTGGCTCAAAACGCGCCTGGGTGAATGTGAGGCATGCAATATCTCTTAGGCTGCAAGATTTATATCTGGTTGAAAAAAAAAAAACGCCTGGGTGCATTTGAGGTGTGGAGTATCTCTCAAGGCTGTACTGTTTATATGTGATTGACACAAGAAAAAATCTGGGTGAATGTGAGGCATCTCTCAAGGCTGAACTGTTTAAATCTGGTTGACAAAAAAATAAAAAACAGAAAAAAAAAATCGCCTGTGTGAATGTGAAGTGTGCAGTATCTCGAATGACGGCTCTGTTTATATCTAGTTGACACAAAAACCAGTCTGGGTGCACGTGAGACGTGGAGTGTCTCGAATGACTGCTCTGTTTATATCTAGGTGACACAAAAACAAGTCTGGGTGCACGTGAGGTCTGCATATCCCTCATGGTTACACAATTATATCCGGGTACTGTGCGCGCCAACACCCCCCACCCACACACACACTCAGAGGAATGTGGGTGTATGTGAGGCGTGCATATCGCTCATGGTTGCACTGTTTATTACCGGGTGACGCACGCGCGCGCACGTACACACTCACACACACACACAGAAATAATAGGTACATATGAGTCGTGCATACCACTCTTGGTTTCACTGTTTATATCCTGATGACGCGCGCGAACACAAACACACAGAAATGTGTGTGCATATGAGGCGTGTACGTCACTCATGGTTGTTCTGTTTATATCCCGATGACGCACATACACACAGAAATGCGGGCGCACGAGAAGTGTGCATATCACTCATGGTTGTTCTGTTTATATCCCGATGACGCACATACACACAGAAATGCGGGCGCACGAGAAGTGTGCATATCACTCATGGTTGTTCTGTTTATATCCGAGTGACACCCGTGTACACAAATACAAAGAAATATGGGTGCATGTGAGGCATGCATAGCACTCATGGTTGCAGTGCTAATATGCGGGTGATGGGCGCACACAGAGAGAAATGTACTGTATGTTAGGTGTGCATATCACTTATGGTTGTGCTATTTATATCACGCTGACGCGCACACTTACACACACAGAGAAATGTGGGTGCATGTGAGGCACGCATATCACTCATGATTGCATTGTTTATATATGGGTGACGCGCGCGCGCGCACACACACACAGAAATGTGAGAGCATGTGAGGCAAGCATATCACTCGTGGTTGCATTGTTTATATATGGGTGACGCGCGCGCGCAAACACACACAGAAATGTGAGCGTGCGTATCACTCATGCTTGCATGTTTATACACGGGTGACGCGCGCGCGCACACACACACCTAGAAATGTGTGTGTATGTGAGGTGTGCACATCACTCATGGTTGCACTGTTTACATCTTGGTGACGCGCACGCACACACATATTGGTCGCCCTCCTTGGTGTTACCATGCTAACTTCATATACCTAAGGTAGCGGGTGCAAAGCCGGCGGATGACGATAGATTTTTTCAGGTGTAAAACCCTTAGCTTCCTCGGAAAGGATGTAAAGTCGTTGGTCCCGTGTCGTAGATTTACGTCACGTAAAATAACCTCATGTCTGATAAAAGAGGCCTCTGAGCAAAATTAAGCGGTCTCTCACTCCCTATATAAAAAGGGACGCTGAGAAGTATAGCAGCTAAATAGCGTCAAAAAAGAAAACTCCATTTCCGTTTACACAAACACACGAAATGTGGGTGCGTGTAAGGCGAGAATTTCACTTATGGTTGCACTATTTTTATCCGGGCGATGCGCGCACGTACAGACACACAGAAATGTAGGAGCATATGTGGCGTGCATATCAGACATGGTTGCACTGTTTATATTCGGGCGACGCGCGCGCTCACACTAATGTGGGAGCATAGGAGTCGTGTAGTGTTACTCATAGCTGTACTACATCTACCCAGCTAATATATACATACGCATACGTGGGAGCGTAATGGAAATGAAATGAAATGGGGTTTTAGTTATGGACGCTCTTTAACTGCTGCGGTTTTCAGCGTCCCATTCTATCCTGGGGGTGCAGAGGCCTTTATATCAAGCTTGAGGTTCATTTACGTTCCGTAAATCTAAGACACGGAATCGACGACTTTACTTCTCTTCCGAAGGAAGCCATGCTAAGGATTTTGCGGCCGAAAAAATCCATCATCCTCCGCCGGATTTGAACCCGCGACCTTGGGTACATGAACACCACGAAGGGCGACAGAGTGGTGGAATTACAATACCACACATGCCTATAATATTAATATTGAAATGATGCACATACACACCCTATTTGCGAGTAATAACCACGCAGTTCCATAGGTTTCATATGTTATGAGTGTTTCTGAATCTCCTTACACTTCTTGTAATTATACTTCGTTAACGCGCATGGTGCTCCAGTAATGTGGGTTGCATGTTACAGGGGTTTAAGAGGTATTCAAAGTATATTGTACTTAATTACGAGTTGTGGCTCTTTAAGCGTTGTGGAGTGTGATCGTCAAATTGTGAGGATTGGTGAAAATACTTTCATCGGAGTCAGTTAATGTGGTACTGAAGACAGTTTGTTGCTCGATGAAAATTCAAGATAGGTTTTACAGCAGACTGCAACTGCATGACTGTGTAGACAAAACAGAACAGTTTCATGTCCTTAATACATTAATAAAAAAAGGAATAGTTATACATTTCTCAAGGATCCGTTTGTCTCTCACTCTATTGGCATTTTAAATTAAAGTTCTTAAAAAATAGAGTACGCCTACGTGTAACATGCGTTAGTGATGTCTTCTATCCTTGAATTTCGGTTGATATTCTCTTGCGGTGTTGAAGACGTCGCTCTGTGTGCTGGTGTACTGCCGAGATATTTCTGGTATACCCGAAAGAAATATTCTGGAACGTATATTTTCAGATTTTAAGGCAGTCTATAGGGACATATGTAGTACAGTAGTACGTACTGCAGAGATAAAAGTTTGTCAACAGGAGCGGGATTCATACCGCTTCGTTAGAAACCCACCGCTCGTACATAAAACGTAGCTGCGGATATGTAGGTTAAGCAGCTAACTAACAGATACCTATAAGATTCCTTATTCATGACGGACGAGGCGTATTATTATTATTATTATTATTATTATTATTATTATTATTATTATAATACTGTAGATGTCATGTAATATTAAATTAGAATTCAGGATGATAAACGTTACACCTTACTACTAAAGCATTTACTAATAAATAAAGTATGTCTGTTAGATCGAAGTAACAATCAAAGCTAAATGTTAGTGCACTGAATACACATGCTTCGTATGCAGGGACACTGTCAGCAATACAAAAACAATTGTATATAAAAGAACTGGAAGCGAAGCAAGTGGTCCTATTTAAGGTGATGTATGTGTGAAATTTTACCCAAAAAATTGTGAAACACTAAAAAGTTACTTTGTTTCACAATAGAATGATTTGAATTCTAAAACTTAAGAAAATATATCGTATTTCGTACTTGCCTTCCAGCTAACGGAAGCTATAAATGAGTAGGAGTAGGCACATGCTTGTTAATGGACTCTCCCAACGTTAAGTCCTATTTTCTCGTAAACTATTTTCCAACACTTTTCTGTGCTCAAAATATTCCACACGATGCAATCTTTCACTAAACTATTTAAAAATTTGTATATAGTTTCTCAAGAACACATAAAAAAATTGCCATACTATTTTTTTCAAAACAATGCTCAAGTTTTGATAAATAATTATTAAATTTTTAAAAACCAAGAGTTTTGGAGAATTTTGGAGAAAATAATCTCCAGTAATTAGGGAACATACAAATAATGATATGAGTATTCTAGTTGTAAACTCATTTTCTGTTAAATTGGATATTTTATTTCAATATTTTTAAACATTTTCAAGCGTATCATTTTAATAGAACAATACATTTAGACACGGAAAATGATTTTTAAATAATAGCCAAACACGCTAGAATTGTGATACAAGGCAAAATTAACACTATTATTGTGTATAAGCGCTATACATTTCAATAAGAAATCTTAGGTATTGTGGATTTTCCAAATTTCAAAGATGCATCACCTTACTGTAATGATACTACGGTATAACTCGTTTACCATCCCTCACAGTGGCGTGTGAGTTGCCTATGCGAACAAGTGGACTGCGGATCGGGAACACCTCTATATTTGCACTACTTGTATCCACATTATTATGCATATACATTCACCAGAGTGAGGGCGCGTGGGAAATGTAGAACAGGACGTAGACTTACACTATTTCTACTCCGTATATTACGTATGGACGGTCTCAGGGTAAAAGTGAATAAGCCATTTTCATCCATTTTACAAGAGAGCCAAAAAACTAAATTGAATATCCTAAAAGGTCACAAAGAAATACAACAATCATCTGAAACAGTAAATTATCAAAATATAGTATATTGTCTTCAATTACCTCCCTTTTACCCAGCGATGCCCATTGCAAAATACTTTAACTTATTGAAAGCAAAGAAAAAAAAAGTAATGTTTTAATAAATTAAAGTATCGAGATGACACGCATACACACGCACACAATGTAGATATATAGGGGTTTCTTAGTAGCCAACATTCCATGTATACATCTAGATCACACATCTACACGGACACAATTGTATATTTCTGGAGTTTTGCGATATCCCACATACACAAACTATTTATAGCCAGATCACTGCTGTAGTGATCGTGTGTCTCAGTGCTGTAATATATGTAATGGCAATATGCATGTTCATCTGCATTCTGTTTTGCATTGATCATCAGTAGAATTCCTTTCGAATTGAATGTTTGCCTGCTATTGGAATAATACATAGAACCTAAGAGTTTAGGTCCCACAGTTTATTACCACACGAATTTGCAATGTTTACAATTACAGACCCTATTCAGTAGATCTTAAAGGAATATTGTAATCTAGGTCCTAGAGGCTGAATCTAATTAATTTAAATATACTTTATTCGTTATCTTCATCTCAATAGTTTGTTTCAGAAGGTCAGATATATTTTCGACGATGCATTTTTTGTTCTAGCCTTTAAGTTTTGTTTTTATTTAGTTAATCTATGTTGTTCTTTCTCTGTAGGAGAATACTTTCTTTTAAATATTCTATCTCGGATTTTAAGGGATATGCCCCACGCATCATGGTTAATTACTGCCAAGAGGAACATCGCTGGTGTGGGTTGGCCGATACATGTTAGAATAGCTAACGGTGAGTCACAACAAAGTGCTCATATTATGCAGTCATTGGTTAGAATCATTGTGTTATGATCAAAACTAATACTCTAAGCCATAGCACATGATCCTTATCGTGTCTAGTTAGTGCTTCGAATTATATCCACGTTCAAGAAAAAAGGGTGTCACTTATTTTACCTATTTCATTGAGAATTCAAACTCCGGCTTACATGACTAGGAACCAACTTGTTCCAATACACGCAATAAAATTGGTTTTAAATAATCCCCATGTGTCACTAATCCGCAGTAAATGTTTGTCTGAGAAAATTGCTGTTCTGAGTGACTGGGGAATTTGATGTTTTCAAATTATAAATTTGTAGAGATATTTATATTTCTTTCTCGTTTCCATTTATACGGTCCTTTAAACCACGTTCTTCATGTCCTGCTAAGAAATTATGTTTTAAAATTAGTTAGAAGTCTATTACGTATTAACAATTCCAATTTTCTGCACTGTAGAGGTTAACAAGAAGTCTGTAAATATGCACTATAACTTTCTTTTCATGTTTAGTTTTATTAAAATTTGCTTTCATCTTTATTTTTGTAAATCACGAAGAAATGGAGTGGTGTAAATGAATGGTGTAAATGATTTGTATTTAAATCTTCATATACATAGGATTTTATTATGTATGTGTTTAACTGGGAAAGGCATTCCCCTCTACAAATATATCGAAGGACTGGAAGTAACACACTCTATTAGGAGCACGTCACATTCTAGCATGCTTAAAGATTTTCGCGCCCTGGTTCAATTTTCAACACTATTTTATCGACTAGCTTTTGTTAAGGCGTGACATGGGTTAAAATGCCTAATGTTTATGAAAAGGTCATGTTTCTTTGTTTTTACAAAAAAACAATTGTAGCATATCCAATAAAGCTCTCAGAAAGCACACAATTTTAATGTTTATTACACTCTTTAGATACTTTATTTATCTCAAAAGCTAGATACTAAAAATATGAATAACTTAAACTTTATACTTAAAAATTTTACTGGTGGATCTTTGAAAACTACTTTGGCCAAAATTAATAGGAAATAGATTTTGAAAAGAAAAAAGTACGTTATAAACAGAAACATTAAAAACTCAAAAACTAGTAATATCGTAAGATGAAGCTCTACAGATTCATCAACATTCCATGAAAAATGTATGTGACAAAAGAAAACTTCTAATTCAAATACCACAGAAAATAAAAGTTTCACCCACTTCCCCGTTTAAAGCTTTACTGTCTAAACAATGCGCGTAAAGCTAGGGGTACATTTTTCACCTCAACCTATACCTCTTAAACCTATATTAACTGATTATTTGCGTTAATTCTTATGAAAATGAAAGAGATCTTCAAATAAGCAGTCACCTTCTGGCTTATTATTTTAAATACGTTCACTGCGAGAGGCTAATTTATAAATATTTCAAGCTTATTTGACCTCCAAAATGGGGTTTCATCTTACAGAGTACTTCAAATCATATATTTCCAATGTTTAAAAGTTTAAAAACTGTTGCTTCCTAAAAGAAAATAATTTATTTTTAAATTCTAGTGGACTAGTGACTTCATTTCTTCTCAAACGTGAGGGGCTGCATAAATATCTCACTTCTGAATTTACATTAACTTAATCTTCTTTCTTCTGACGAAAAATTAACTACCCGAAATATTAAAGTTTATTGAGTGTGACAGCGCGCTTTTAACGTTAACAGCATTAATCTTGTCCATTGTGTGTGCGTGTATTTATGTGTGTATTTCACTACCTTAAGCCGATGTTGGGATTATGTTTTCGCCACTTGTAAAATAATGTTTGCTTTGAAATTCACAACAAAGAAATGCTATTAATAATAGCAATATCCGTAGGAAGTATTATAATTGTAAGAGCAATTAAGCCGAAAGCGCTCATTCCGTTGTTTAATAAAGGAAATGTTGGACACTTCTAATGACTAAGGTTAGTGGAATAAACGGCGATGTTGATCTTCCATGAGCAAAAAGGTAAGTTGGCTTTTCTAGTGTTCAGATTTCATAGCAGTTGCACAGATGGTGAGACTATCTGATAACAGAAAACTAGTTCTATTTGATAAAAGATAGGACATTTCTCAAATGGTACACATGAAACAAATTTAAGTATTTGCTAATCATTATTTTGTGATGGTTGTATTCATATGTACTAGTGAATGTGAAAAAATATCATTTACAAACTGTGGAAACGTTTTATTTTCCATGTGTTATTGGAGCAGACAATGTCATGGTATGCTTATCCTTAAATATTTCAGCTAGTTATATCAAATTCAATAGTTTATTTTACCTTATTATTGAATATAATTGAGTTGCTGCTATTTTTCCTTGAATTTTATTAAATGACATATCTATATTATTGGCATGTATTCTACATAAAACAATTAAAATATTTGATTGTTATGTTGTATGTTATTAGCAACTTCACTTTACGTCGATTGCTGGTAAAAAGGACTGTTATCCTAAATTGTGTTTACGCTGAAAGTAACCTCTGAAAACAGAGTTTTATTAACATATGTTATCGATATTCATTTAAACAGGAAATCCCTATAATGAGTAAACAAAATTAATAGCATATATTATTTAGTAAGTAAGGCAGTAATAAATACACAGCACTCATATTAAAATATCAGGAGACAAGTATTGCCAAAAAAAAATCTTAGCCTCAACAGCTTTCAATGCACAGATCCTCTTGCGAACAGGATAGAATACGAGGGCCATCCTGAACGTGACAGACGATTTGGCATAACCAAACAGAAACGAAAGTTATCAACACAAATCTTTACTTACAAAGTTACTGTACCTTACTCTATTTATCAACGCAATCTGTCAAGATATTTATTGTCACGTGTTACCAGTTTTTCAATCCCGATGTTATACTTTCCTACCGCCAAAGATTTATTCGTTGTTTTCATGCACAAACTGTTCCGCCAATCGAATCGTATAGGCAAATAACCCAAGTGTACAGTGATCCTGCAATGGACGAGTCTTCGGTGAGGAAATGGCGCAGAATTTACATGAATCAAGGATGAAGTATGTACGAAAAAGACCGTATTGGATGTTCGTCAATCGTTATGGAGGAGTTGAAAGCAAATGTTAATGAAAGAATTCAGAAAAACAGGCGTTTCACCCTGAACACCGTGTATGACTTTTTGCGTGGAAAAGATTTCCCATACAAAAAGTGGCAATGACATCTTGGCTCAGATACTTAGCGGTGAAAGAGTACAACTTCTGCGCTGAAAAGCCGGTACCGCAATAAATACCTTGATAGCAACGACGAGTACGTTGAAAAGTAGAGTAAGATGCTGTAATTTTGTAAATAAAGTTTTGTGGCGATAACTTTCCCTGTTATTTAGTTATGCCAAATCGTGTGTCGTTTCCTGGATGGCCGTCATATGTATGGCATGTGTTTTGTAAATCCTCTGCAAATTGTTTTCTCACACGGTATCCATACAAACACTGAAATGGAGAAATGCTGGTATTCGAACCTTATAAAGGCCATACGTACATTAACATGCCGCTAGTTCTTGCAGACACTCAGTTGGTGATGCGCTGGATTTGTATAACCTTTGTAAACACAAATCTTTTATCAGTACTTCGCTAAAGGAACATTCAGTTGGTGATATGATGGACCTTTTTGATCTCAGTAAAGACCAAGTTTCCATTGGTATGCTACTGGGTCTCAGTTAGTGATGCTCTGAGCATGCTAATCCTGTGCTTCTGTTAATATGCCGCTACATATAGTATACACTCAATTGGTGATGTGCTGGATATTTAACTTTTGAGAACTCCAAGCTTCCATTAGTATACTCTAGAACTAAAACATAATCAATAATTGGTGATGTGCAGGACAACCTCTGAAACACCGAGGCTCCCTTTGTAAGCTGCTAGAACCAACAGATACGCAATTGTAGATATTTTAGTCATTTTTAATACCTGAAACACTAAGTTTCCATTAGTATGCAGCTAAAACTAGCAGATACTCAGTTGGTGATATGCTGGATATGTTTAACCTCTGAAGCACCAAACTTCCATTAGTATGTTACTAGAACTTGCAGGTACTCAGTTGGTGATATGCTAAACATACTTAACCTCTGCAAAATCAAATTTCCATTAATATGCTACTAGAGCTAACAAACTCAATATATTTAACCTTTGAAACATCAAGCCTCCATTAGTATGTTACTAGAACTAGCAGGTACTCAGCTGGTGATATGCTAAACATATTCAAACTTTGAAACATCAAAATTCCATTTATATGACACTAGAGTTTTTGAGGACCCACTTTGTAATATGCTGGCAAGTTAAACCTTTGAAACACCAAGCCTATATTCACACGCTGCTAAAACTAGCAGATACTCAGTTGGTGATATGCTAGACATGTTTAACATCTGAAACATCAAGCCACTATTGGTACGCTGTTCAAACCAGCAAATACTCAGGTAGTGATATGCTAGATATGTTTAACCTCTGAAACACCAAGCCTCTATTGGATACGCTGCTGGTACTAGCAGATACTCAGTTGGTGATACGATAGATATGTTAAACCTCTGAAACACCAAGCTCTATTGGTGCGCTGCTAGAACTAGCAGATACTCAGGTGGTGATATTCTAGCCTCTATTGGTACGCTGCTAGAACTACCAGATACTCAGTTGGTGATATGCTTTACATGTTTAACTTCTGAAACACGAAACCGCCATTGGTGCGCTGCTAGAATTTGCAGATACTCAGTTGGTGATATGCTAGATATGTTTAACCTCTAAAACACCAAGCCCCTATTGGATACGCTGCTAGAACTAGCAAATACTCAGTTGGTGATATTCTGTACATGTTTAACCTCTGAAACACGAAGCCTCCATTAGAATGCTGCTAGAACTTGCAGATATTCAGTTGGTGATACGCTAGATACGTTTAACCTCTGAAACATCAAGCCTCTATTGGATACGCTGCTAGAACTAGCAGATACTCAGTTGGTGATGTGCTGGACATGTTTAACCTCTGAAACACCAAGCCTACATTGTTAAGCTGCCAGAACTAGCAAATACTAGTCATGTTTAACCTCTTAACACAAAGCCTTCATTGGTACGCTGCTAGAACTAGCAGATACTCAGTTGGTGATATGCTAGTCGTATTTAACCTCTGAAACATCAAGCATCTATTGATTCGCTGCTGCTGGGCCTATTTATCCGCTGAAAACACCAAGCTTCGAATTCCACACAATTTGATCTAGCACACACTCTGTTGATAATTTTCTGGACTTGCTTGTCCTCGTAAACCCCATTCTTCTATTAGCATGCTACTAACTCAAGCAGTCTCATTCGGTTGGTAAAGTGCTGCATTTATTTTACCCTCTCTAAATCCAGAGTTTGACCACTATACCGCTAGAACTATCATACTTCAGTTGGTGAAGTGCTGGATTTGTTTAATTCCTGTATGCACCAATCTTCTATTACTATGTTGCTAGCTCTGGCGGGTACTCGGTTGACGATGTGCTGGACCTTTTTATCCTTTGTAGAAGCAAAGCGTGTATTAGCGTACTGCTAGCTTTAGCGGACAGGAGGTTGGCGATGTGCTGGCGCGTTTTATCCTTTGTAGAAAGAAAGCTTGTATTAGCAAGCTGCTAGCTCTATCAGACAGCAAGTTGGTGATATTCTGAACCTGTTTATCCCTTGTAGAAACAAAGTCTGCATTAGTAAACTGTTAGCTGTACCAGACACCCGGTTGACGATGTGCTGGAAACAAACCTTGCGTTAGAAGGTGTGCTGCTGGATATAGCACACACTCAATTGGCAATGTGTTAGACTTATTCAACATTTGAAAACACCAAACTAATATGTGTGTACTGTTCTAGCAGGCACTCAGTTGATGTCTGCTGGACCTGTTTATATTTAGTAATTACCCAGCTTTCATTAGTGTATGTACTGCTAGAGCTAAATGTACTAAATTGGTGATGTGCTGAATCTATTAGTTCTGTGTACACACCATGCTTGTATTATAATGCTGCTAACTGTATCAGACCGATGGTTTAGATGTGCCAGTGTCATGCAGAGTAGGAATAGATTGACGCAGCTGCAGAACTTAAAGGGCCGCTAAACACGTTCTAGTCATTCGTGATCCACATTATCGAAACGTTTACAACATTTAAGTAGAAAGGGTCCGATTTTTTAATGCTGCGTGCATAATGCAGACAAGTTCAGGTGATTTTGGATTTCTCTATGTAACTCCAATTGCAAAATGTTAATCGTTTTCACTAGCACACTTGCAGCAATCATTTTTGGGGAGATTACACAATCATAATTGTGTAACGTTATGGGTCTACGTATAATCCTATACGAGCCTTAGAATATGCAACTTATAAAGCCGGGTTGTTGTTATTATTATTACTATTATTATCATTATTATTATTATTATTATTATTATTATTATTATTATTATTATTATTATTATTATTATTTTCCTTGCAAATGTAGGTGCAGTCCAAATTCTTACCGTATCATTGCCAATAGTACATAAGGGTATATATGCATCTGAACTCAGAAAGATTTCTATCTTTATGATACCATCAGCTTCTTTGGCAACGATGATGAAGTAGTACTACAAATGTTCGGTGTAATCTGTGTCTTGAGACCCACTTTTCATGAGTAACTATCGGAAATAGGTCTGATACGGAAACCATTAGAAGTGTTCATTGACGCCGTGTTCATAGTGCACGATTTAATGCCACCCAAAGTTCATTTTCAATCTATTTGATAAACACAAGATTGTATATATATATATCTGCTCGTTTGCTCTGATGACTAAAAACTCAAACGCACGTATCTGGTAATCGGAAGTACTTTGTTATGTTTTCTCCCCATACTTCAGTTGGTTTGCAGGTGAAATTAATGCTTAATATAGACAGTATGATAAATTGGAATTAAAAGAATTATTTCATTATAAGGCGTTCACAATTATCATAATAACCTAATGTATTCATCTTCGTTGTTTAAATAAACGTAGCAAAATGAGCACGAATGATTTACATTTCCATATGAAGTTAATTATTTGTATGAGATTTATTATTTAAACATATATACACTCTTTATATTTATATTAAAACAAAAAAGACTGACTCCTTTTTTTTTTCATCTAAAAATAACTTCCTTATATTTAAACAAGCCCTTATAATTGAAATATACATTACGACATGAGTAATAATTTAATGGATGTTGCGTTGTTTATGCGTGGTATTCATACCTCCGTATATTTCACCCGTTTAAAAAGGCTCAGCTAAAGCTCACATACCGGGTATGACTAATGATGACAGAGTGAAGCGAAAGGCTGGGGCGCGGAGATACCAGTGTGAAGCCAACACATAGGCGAATGAAACTTATAAAATTTACGATTGTAAGGTCTGCTATATTTTCTCCTAACGGTGTTATATTTACATTGTGCAGATACAGAAAGCGACGGAAATTTCCTGGCCCCTCCATGTAGGTGAATAACAAAGTTTGACGAGCACGTTTTCGTTCAAATGCCTACTGAAGGTAAATCTTTCATTTCCATTTATCGTCATTTCGATCGAGCTTATGACCTTTTTGCACCTTATAATTCTTAATGGGTGTTTTGATGTCCCTTAAATAGCGTTGAATACCTCACCTTGCTGTTGCTGCTATTGGTGCATGTTTAGTTCTTGAAGAGCTTCGAGTTAAAAATACCTTTTTACCTTCTTAGCCAAAGAAAGTTGAGCGGCTATAACACATCGTGGTTTTGTTATACTCTCACACTATGCTTGTCACTTGAATCAAGGATCTCGGCATTGTTGTACAAAAATGTTATAATTTTAACAAAACTTCATGTGCAATCAAGCAGTAACAGATGATTGTTGTAATATATGTAGATTTCTTGGGCATGAAAGTTGCTGGTTGAAAGTGACGGGATCATTTTTCTATGACAAATCATTGGCGCCTTCAAGGAAACTAGCAGACTACAATCTAGCTAATTCATTTGGTATGCACAATTACAGATGATGCAACAAATATTGGAATACAGGGAACTAATTAAAGGCATTTTATTATTCTCGGCTGAAAACTTGATTTAAATTACCCAGAAACACTGATTTGGGGCATCCGGTACAGGGTCATATCCTCATAATGGTTATACTAATTGATCTTAACAGGCGCATATCATTTATTTAATAGCTAGATGCGACGCAGGTATTAATTTTACCTAACGGATGTTGTGCCAAATCGTGCAAATAACGTTCTTCCATTATTTGGACCTGAACATAGCTATTATTGAACAAAGTAATAGAAATACATTTTGTAACAATAATATAATAGTCATTTAGCTATTATATAAAGTGTTTTAAGGTATTTTGCTAGCTCCATAATATTCCATAGACGTTAACGCCCATGTTTAATGGCCTACAGGCACTGAAAAGAAAAACATATTGACAAACACTTCTTTGTTGGCATCAATTTGTCAAGGTAGAAGCAACAAGGTGTGCACACGTGTGATGAGCGACATGAGCAACGTAATTCTCTGTTGGGAAATATGGAACTCATCGGCTCGTACTCGTTGTCTATCGGCTGTCCCTTTGCAAGTCTGTGACACATTCTAGCAGCATTTGAGACGAAACAGAGTGTAGTTCATCCATCACTGAGACCAGAGATAGGGTAACGTTAGACTCCAAAGAGTCGAACATCCACGACAAAATGTTTGATTCTGTTATATGACTTCCAGCTGTCACTACTTACTAACTCGTTGGTTCAGTAGCTGAGGATATCAGGCGCTACGGTTTAGGCATATCAAGAAACTCAGTCAAGGTTTTTCTTTGATCTACTCTCCTTGTTTCCCTAGCTGTCGTGACAAAAAAGGTGCAATAATTTAAATTCTGTAAATTTTCTTTACTTAAATTCAGTACAATGTTACATAAGCACGGCTTCCACTTTCATTTGTCTATTACATTAAAATATGTGATATCAATTATATCTTTTTCCTGACTAACCTAAGTTCCATGCCTAAGGCCATATCGCTTACATCCGTTTTCTCAGCGCTGGTACAATTCGGAAATTTTGCTACAGTACTACTCATATCATTTTCCGGAAGTTACAGACCTTCAAGGGAAGAAAAAAAATCCCAACGGAGCCTTTAATCTAAAGGAACTAACCCTGTCTGAAGAACTTTATTGGCATTATCCTCCACTATAAGGGATTCGCTGCCGTCATTCAAACGATGATGAAAGTATGATAAGTGCGTACTGTCATTACAAATGCGGCTCGTGTGGAATATTAAGTTTCAGTTTCATTAAACTGTATACTGGTCCTCCATTTTTTTCTCCGGGTGTCATTTAACTATTAGGTAAGAGACCATGTATCTTCTTCGCCAATAGGTAAAATGCACGAACAATATTTAACAGTATAATGGTCATCAATTTCGATTTTAAACTTTATCATTTCTTTTGAACTTCTTTTGACCGAATAGGGAGTTATAAGGTTATCAGTATCACACAACACTGCCGTAATCAGTTTCAAATGAATTGTTCATTAGCTGTTCCGTAAGTGGTTCAGCCTTCTTAATGGAATTTCAATCTAAGTTTACTATCTCCTTACGTCGCTCTAGCTTGATTGGTGTAATAGCATTTTGCAAAAGTGAACTAAATTGTATATATATATATATATATATCGCCAAGTTAGTTAGGGACTCTTCAAATAGTGAGGTAATCTTGAGCGCATCCATGCATTCTATTCGCTTACTAAGTAAGTAATATTACAAGTAGAGGCATACAAGTAAATAACAATAATTACATTATAACTTCCTACTCCTTGGTGTCTTATTGGCAGTCGGCTTCATATCCATTGCTTTTTAACGTCTGCTCTCTGTTGCAATTCATGTTACATTTTAATGCATTTTCACCACGTCTGCTTTAATGTGTTTTTATATTCTCAAATTTGCTTTGCACATACCCTTTAATTTAAATCCTAGGTCGAAGCGATTTCATATGAGCTTATTGACACAAGTTCTAGTTTGTATGTTATTTCTTATGAGACGTTTACGTAAACTTCAAAATATTTGTAAACATGTTACCGCCAAAATTAGAATGTAAACTTCTGCAACTATTTGGGAGACGACAGTACATTTTAGGAATCCATGGTTCAGATGACAGAAGTTGCTTTATCTACATATTTAATTATCTGCCTATGAGATAGTTTCTTTATAGTACAGCTGCAGGATTTCCTTGTACCACGATAGCCATTAAAATAGCTGTAACAATGTTTTTCCGATCCGCGCCCCGGTATCTACAGCTCCGTTACAGCTAAGCAGGTACCGAGGCGGGAAATCGCAACCCAAATCTGCGATATTAACGGAGCAACAATTTCTGACACGGTTCTCATCGCCAGACCACACCCAAAGTCCTCCACTTCTAAATCCACATCGGCATCAATATCTGCCAACGCTATCGATGTTAAGAGGAGTCCAGAAAAGATGCTATCCAAACCTTCGACCTCCAAGCACTAAGACTGCTTGTCCTTTGCAAATTCTGTACCAGCGAAAACATTTAAGACAAGACATGTTAAGTCATCTCCCAAGACATCTAAGGGAACATACAGTCTACGCCATTCTCCACGTCGATCCTCTTCGGAGGATTCTTCAGGGCGAAGTACAAAACGGCGATGACCATCTGCGTCGATCAGCACCTCTATCATCGGAAAAGGGTCCTCCCCCGTGGAGGAAATGGGCCAGGAGAGTTCTGCCCCCCTCCCTTCCAGAAGGACAGTGCGGAAGCTGCAGGATCGTGCTTCCTAAAATAGTGTAAGTCCCAACCTAAAAAGAACAAATTGAACCGACCAGTACTGCCGAATATGAAGAAACGTTTTTCAATTTAAATCTTACCCCATACAATTGATCATGGCTGTCCTGCAGTGGTACATATGCGAAATTCGACAACATCGACCAGAGCTTGAACTGTTGCTGCACGGGAATCAAACTCTGGTCGGTTGCTTACAACAGACTAAGCTCCGACCACATGACAAAGTTAAATTCAGGCACTACTCCACTGTACGGTGTGATGTATCACCCGAAGAGGGCGCACTTGCACATGGGGGCACTATGATACTCGTCAGAGATGATCTTTATACTGAATCCGTGTATTTACAGTTTGACATCCAGTCGGTCATTGTATGGGTCACACTGCAGTCTACCAACTTCACCATTTGTAGTATACATTTGTCTCCCTCTTTTGGTCTCTCGTGCAGTGTGATTTAGAAGACCTAATTTCCCAATTACCAGCATCATTTCTAATGTTCGGTGACGTGAATGCCTACCACCCATTTTAGGGATCACCTCGAGCTTGTGCAAGAGGTCATCTAATTGCTGATTTCTCGGACAGTAATCACCTATCTCTCCTGAAAACCGGAGAGCCTGCATTTCTTTCTGCTGTCTCTAACAGTTTTTCACACCTGGTCATAGCTGTTTGTTCTCCACAGTTGGCGGTTTCCTTACATCGGAATATCACCTCTGACTGAAATTCTGGTGGCCACCTTCCAATTCTTATTAGTCTCATGGCACCGGATGTAGGTTCCCAATGTTTACCTTAGTCGCGCCGAGGCCGAGTGGTTAAACCACTCGCATCTCACCTAGATGGCCAGGGTTCGATCCCAAGCGACCGCATATGAGATTTGTGCTGAACAAAGTGGCACAGGAACGGGATTTCTCCGAATTCTTCGGTTCTCCCCACCACCACATTTCACCGGTACTTCATCTTCATTCCATGTATCACCAGTGTCATCGCCTTTGGTGCCATAGTAGTAAAAGCGGGGTCAAACACTATAAAAATTACCTAGATAGCGCTTATATAAAGCCAATGTTAACCTTTATCCCCGTTTGACTGATTTTAACTGCAGCGAGCACAACCCGGTGGATTATTTAGTTCAAACCTCGCAGCAACTATTCTTTCTGCTGCTGTGCAGTCTATTTCACGGTCGACTGGTCAACTTCGTCGATTTCCTTTTCCTGGGTAGACAGATGAATATCGGGATACCATTCGTGCCCGCAGACGTACTCTTTGAATTTTCCAGTCTTGTCCTACGCTGGTTAACTTAATACAATATAAGAAAATCCTTGCCAAATCTCGACAAGCTATTAAGGACAAAGTCAGCCATCTGGGAGCGAGTTTGTAAGCTTCTTTAATCGACATACACCTTTCTTTGATATATGGGCTAGATTAAGGCGTGTGGCCGGTAAATCGACCCATATACCAACTGCCGATCTCAAAATACCTGGTGGAGCTGTTGGTGATACGTTTGACGTGGCAAACGCTTTAGGCAGGGCTTTCGCTCAGCTGTCTAGTTCAGACAATCATTCCCTTGAGTTTATTGTCATTAAGGCTAAGATGGAATCTCAAGGGTTCTCTTTTCGTTCTGGAAAACTTGAGGATTACAATCGCCTATTCACCACGGCGGAGTTATACCTTGCTCTATCATCTTCATGAAACTCTGCGCCAGGTTCAGATGGCATCCACGTGTAAATATTGCGCCAGGTTCAGATGGCATCCACGTCTAAATATTGCAACAGCTCCCTCCCTGTCTCTCTCTTTCTCTCTCTCTCTCTCCCCTAAGGGTAAGGCTTTTCAACTCGAGGTCTACAATCGTGTCTGGATTGATGCCACCTTTCCTGAAAAGTAGCGGGATGCCACCATTATACCTATTCTGAAAGGACCTAATCCTCCGTCTAGCTCCCGTCGTATTTTCTTCACTAGTTGCGTTTGCAAGGTGATGGAACGCATCACAAATGGACGGTTGGTACGGTGTCTGGAATCCCACCATTTACTGACAAACGCCCACTGTGGTTTTTGCCGACGTCAGTCAGCAGCAGAACATCTTGTATCGCTGTCGACACTGATCATGAAAGATTTTCTTAAGAACTGTCCAACTGTTGGAATTTTCTTTGAACTGGCTAAGACTTATTTTACGTGTTGATGAGCAGGGATCTTGCGTTCCCCCCAACTAGAATATACGTGCACGCCATCGTTGTTTATTCAGGAGTTTATGAGGGACCGCGTTTTTCGAGTAAGGGTGGGCTTGGTTTTTCTAACGCTCTTAATCAAGAGGACGGTGTGCCACAGGGATGTTTCAGAGCATGGCGCTGTTTGCTATAGGGGTTAATTCTATATCTCAATGTGTTACCCCAGGTGTCTTGTCCTTCTTATTCGTGGACGACTTTGCCATGTCAGCGTACGCCGTCTCCAGCATTGTTTGAACAATTTTTATGATTGCAGCTCGAAAAACGGCTTTCGTTTCTCCACTGAGCAGTCACTCTGCGTTAACCTCTGGCGCCAGTGGCGGTTGGCGCCTTCTCTTCGACTTTAGCCGTATTATCCTCCCTTCGCAGATGAGGCGAAAATCCTGGGGGCTGTGTTCAATCGGAAACTCTGCTGGTCACCACATATAGCACAGCTTAAAGCGCTGTGTGTCCGTTCTCTGATTATTTTGCGGATATTAAGTGGCAAATTTTGGAGAGCCGATTGGACAGTTTTACTCCGTCTTTATCGTGCACTGGTCCGATCCAAGGTAGACTATGGATGCATTGTCTATTCCTTAGCCCGACCGTCTGTGGTGAGACCATTAGACACGGTCTATAATCAGGGTATCCTTGTGACTGTCGGTGCTTTTCCGACCAGTTCAGTCATGAGCCTCTACGCCGAATCGGCAGAACCCCCTCTGCGATGTCGGTGGGATGTACTATTAGCCAATTATGGCTATGGGCTTATGTGGGATGCCTGCGCATCCAACGTTTACTCCTTTTTTCGCCACTGAGCTGGACGAACGTTATCGGAACCTCTAACCTAGTCCAAGACCGGCAGGTTTCGTTTCCGAGAGTTGCTTCGGAAACATGAAATCGAAATGCCTAGCATGTTTCACAAAGGGGCAAGGGTGTACCCAACTTGCTTGCGAGCTTCTTACCACGTAGATCTCGGGATGACATTTTACGTGAAATCTGCTATGTCTGTGTCTCGTATCCGTTCTTTTTTTATTTAAGAACGTTAATCAAAATATTGTAGTCGCATTCGTCTCTACACCGATGGTGGTAAGTTTAACGACTTGTTGGATGTGCCTGTGTTTCTGGGACTGAACCTTCTCCTTTCGGTTTGCCCAGTAGCACATCTATTTACTGTGCAGAGCTCTATGCCATATACCACGCCTTTCTCTATTTACGCGGTCGAAATTGTGGTGACTCTCTTATACTGATCGATTCCCTTAGAACTCTTCAGACCATTTCTGAGCTGTACAACTACAATCCCCTCGTAAAGCGCATCCAGGACCCCCTCCATATTACTATACGCTGCCGGAGTTAATGTGGTGTGTGCATAGATAACTGGACACGTTGCCTTTTTGGGGAATGACCTTGCGGATTTGCCAGCGAAGAAGGCAAGCACAGAACCCAGTGTAACAATTACTTGAGTAACATCCGACGACTTTAAGCTTGTTGTCCGGAGAGTGGTGTTTTCGTCCTTGGCGTGATGAGTGTTCAGCTCTCCGTGGGAACAAACTTCGGCAGGTGAAGGTCCTCCGTGTACACTGTCGACTAGCCTAACAGAGGTTTTGGCGGACGATGACAGAACGGTAGATAGGGTTTTTAACCTTTAGCAACTGTAACTTTCGCACTGCGCCTTTAGATTGTTTTTATATCTTGGAGACCGCATTACTCTTTTACCTTTTTAACATATATCGCTTTTGTCTTTTAAATTGAGTGTTTCGTTTTAGGAGCCTTTAGTTCTATTTTAGTCCCATTTGATTTTGTTGATCGCAATCTTTCCCTTATTCTTTCTAGTTGGCTTTTTACACCGGATTTTAATAATCGTTTTAGCTAGTCTTTTAACACCGACTGATTCTATATAGTTTTTATCTGTTGCCTTTTGCCACAGATTCAGCATGACGCTAATAACCTTGCAGTTCAGCGCCCTAAAACTCACATATCATCATCATCATCATCATCATCATCATAGCCTTTATCATTGGTGGATTAGACATCATGGGCTCATTAGACATCATGGCCCATCCTGGTTGGCAAGATCACCAGACACGTCAATCGCTGATGTTAAAACTCTTACAGGACGTAATTTTTGGGAGAGGGACGATAGCGAGTATTTAACCTGACGCTCGGTTAATAGCCGGGATGGAGTTTTGGGAGAGATCATAAGCCGACATCAGCGTTCAGGAAATGGATGGTACTGCAGTGGTATTGCCATTTCCCTTCCGTGGGATGATGAAAGGGCACACACTCAGTGTTCCCATCATGGCAGAAAATCCCTATGCTGGTATCGGGAATCGAAAACAGACCTCCCGCGCCAGAGGCAGATGTGCTGCTACCGCACTATTTGGAGGATTGTTGGCAGAGCACGAAGAAATTAAACAGGTGTAAATCTTGCAGCTGTACAAATGGTGAAAGTCTTGAACAACACTTGTGAAATGAGTAAACGATTTAGTTTATTACTGTTTTTTATGTATTATATTGGAAGTTATCATTTATTAGGGCCTTTGTAAACTAGTATTCATAATGATTTATAGTTATTTTATATGTCATAAAGTAGCGCGCGTTTTACCAGCAACTAAACTATTACTAAGCTCCAGCAAGTTCAAAAGTTGTGGGGCGAATTGATTAAAATGCTATTAGATTATGATGTGAAGTAGTGCGGTGAATATTTCAATTACAATGATATGAATAGGTACTAAACAAGAAAGTTTGGTTTGCTTAAACTTTTGACTGGTTTGCCATTAAAATCGAAATCGAAATATTTTTACCGCTATTCGTTAAAATGGGAATTTTTGTATTAAATCAAAGAGCACGAAGATTCCTATTTATACCCAGGAAAACAATAAATGCATTTGGAAGCGAAGTTGAAATTGTAACTCCATTGTCGTTTCGCCACAATGTGGGTCACCAAACCCTACAACGTTGCCAAAACTTCTATTTCATACTCTCCATTAACTGAAAATATCTCACCAAATGTTGGTTAAAGAACAAAAGTCACAATACGTGCTCAACTAATTTAACTTTCTATCTTTTCTATACTAGATAGGAACAATTAGAACACTAATTTTGGAAATGTGTCTATTTACTTCAACTTGTAATTACCTAGTGGGAAGTTGAAGGAGTATCGCATTCCACTCAAAAATTAGATACCGAGATTTTTCACTCGCAGTATAAGTTTTAATGATCCCTCTCTTACCCCTCCACAAATAGAATTTCCAGCAAAAGATCCGTGCGCTCGCGTATGTAAGTTTGTATGTTTCTTTTTATCTCAGCATGCATGTAGATAACTTTAAAAAAATCGAAAAGTCGGTTAATTCAAAACCTGGATTTCCTTTCAGTCTTAGAAGGATCCCATACCAAACCCTTAATTAAACTCCCCCACTATCAGATTACCCTTTACGTGGAAAAATTTAAGTTATTATGTATATTCTCAAAAGTGGCTCTAATGATTTTGTTTAAAGTAGCATTTTTAGATATATTTGCCTGACGAAATGTATAACTTGAGTATGTGAATGACCTATGAAGTCCTTTTTGTTCAAAAGGAATTGTATAATTAGTAAACCACAAGATATAGACGCAATCTTACTACGCAGGAAATGCAGATCTCGTTAAAGAAAACAAATTGTGTCACACTACATTTTGTAGAATTAACCAGTCCCGAGATATTCTTTCATATTAGTTTCAATTTTCAAGTGGTCGTATTTCTATCAGTGTTAACTATCTATTCATTTTTCTCGTGGTCATGCAAAGAACATAGAATATCAAGAGTTTTTAAATATCGACCCAATTTTTAAAATCTCAAATATTGCTTTAGCCCACTGTATCCTACTCATACATAAACCTGAAAGCTAAATGTTGATAGAAAGTTTATCTGAAATAGCAGAAATTAAATACTATAACAATCTTTTATTAGAATAATTTTTAGAGGAATGGGTGGAAGTACGCATATAAATACAACATACCAGATTTATTACCTTAAGACAGGTACAGAAAGTCAAATATATCAAGTCACAGAGGACCGATGCGAAATCTATTGTACCTCACTTGGACAAAATTCAAATCAGTCAGTCGATCGGTAAGTTTAATCTTAACAAATATAGTCTACCTTCAACTGTTCTGTCGTCCTCCATGGTTCATGTATATCATGCGGTTTCGAGGTTGCGGATTCAATCCCGCCGGAGAGCGATTGATTGTTTTCTGGAGTAAACCTTCAGAACGTCCATTAAATTACGAAAAATCGAATGTGTTCCATTCACATAACCTTCTCTAGCTGTTCCAAATAAAAAATATTCTTACAAAAGGTTATTCTTATATCTATATTATACTAATCGAGATAATCATTAGAAGAATTAATTGTATTACTTGATTCATTGTAAGTAGAAGAGAAATAAGAGACTACATTAGGTTAAAGCAATAAGTTGGCCGCTATGTGATATAATTGAGGTCCCGTTTGACAAAAGTAAGGTAGTTTAAAACTGAAACCAATAACAAGAATTATCTCTAAAAGGAAAACTTATATGATATAAATTATGTGTTTCAAGGGATGTATATTTTTTTTAGTATTAAGTTTTAGTCTATCTGTTACGGTTTAACCGTTATGTGATATTCTGCACAACTCGTTCAGCTTAAAGAGGTCTTCAGAGTCTGTTCTCATAAATTTCAAAATATATATTTTAATTGTGATCTAAATATCTTTAATGTACGGTATTTTAATAAAAAGCGTTAAAACCATTTTTGCGAAAAACAAATTTTTCAAAAATGCTTCCACGTAAAGGGTAGTTTGTGATGGATTTTTTTAAAAATCTTCTTGTCGCATACTTGGAAGATACTAAACATAAATACCGCGTTTGGTATTTAACGGTCTCTTCGATTTTGAGTTATGCTGTACACAGAAACACATATAGACAGGTAGACAGACAGACACACGCCGAACTTTATCTAGCAATGCTTTTTCGGACTCAGGGACCTCAAAACAGTATTTCAGGCAAAATATCGATAGCGAATTTTTGGATGGAATGCAATTCCTCCTCTAGCCACTGTGTACTATCTTTCACAAAGGTAAATACTCACCGCACGATGGGTCACCTAATTCTCAGGCGTTCTTGCATAGGTGGTAGGAGAATAAAATTTGCCGTGTGCTTCCCTTTCCTTTGTATTTAATTGAGCATGACGGCCATCCGACCACCTCGCACTTTTGGAAACCAACATTTCAGCAATAATTGTAAACTAATGGGAAATATTTGCAAATTCAAGTTCAATACACTTGCACAAAATGTGTTGTTACGAGGGGCGTTGAACCAGTCCATAGAAAATCCAACAAATTACACACGTAGAATAAAAAAAATTGTATTTAGTAATCGGTGTCTCTTATTATATGGCAGTTAAAGTTTCAGCTATATCCTCCACGCGGTTTGTTACCATCGGTGATTGAATTAACTATATTCTGTTTATTTAGAAAGATATGAAAAAACGAGTTGCGTGTTCTGACTAAGAATCCTATTTAAAATGTTTAACACCGAAAGAGATAAATACCGAGATCTATGACGTTCATGGCATATTTGCTCCTGCGTTTGCAAAAATTTACAATTGGATACATGTGGCCGTACATCCACAAATGATGAACACCGTTCCGGACGTCCAGTAGAAGTGACTTTTCCTCTGAAGTTATTAAAAACATCCAAAAATACTTTTGAGTGATCAACAAATCAAAGTTCGCGAAATAGTAGAGGCCACAGGCATATCACAAGGGACATTGTTCTCAATTTTGCACCAAAAATTAGGTCTGACAAAGCTCTCGGCAAGATAGGTGCCGCAGTCATATGATCGATTCGGAAGCTGGTTTGGCACTTTTCCTCGTAATCCTGACGAGTTTCTGCGTCAATACATAACTGTGGATGAAATATGGATACATTATTACACTCCAGAGACAAAGGTACATTCAAAACAGTGGGTTTTTAAGGATCTGAAGAACGAAAAGATGGTGAAAACTGCAGACAAGGTGACGGCCTCGGTTTTTTGGGATGCACGCGCAATCATTTACACTGATTACCTGCGGAAAGGAAGAACGATAAATGGAGAATATTATGCATCGTTATTGCATTTGTTTAACGGAAAAATTAGGAAAAGAACGTCCTCATTTAGCAAAGAAAAGATTTTCTTCCATCAAGACAATGCAAAGGCGCACACCTGCGTAGTTTTCATGGCGAAAATTGTAGAACTAACGTACGAATTACTACAAAATCCACTTTATTCACCAGATCTGGCCCCCAGTGACCTGTTTATTTCCAAACCTGAAAAAGTGACTCGGCGGAAAACGATTCACGTCTAACGAAGAGGTTTTCTCCCAAACATAAGCCGATTTTGAGGTCCTTACAAAATCCTATTTTTCGGGAGGCTTGAAACAGTTGGAGAAACGCTGGGAAAAGTGTATCGCGGTAAAAATAGATTATGTTGAAAATAAAGCAAAATCTACCAAAAATAATTTGCTTTCCTATCTTTTTCTAAGGACTTATTCAACGCCACTGGTATTGCCATTCGATTAAAGTAAGACCAGAAGTAAAACGCTCCTAGTGTTGAGCGCTTTCCTTACAAAGATAAGTTTAATCAGCAGGAGTTGTGCCTGCAGCTAGAATAGCCGAAGTGATTAAAGCGTGCTTTTTGATGATTAACATAGAATACGGGAGGTGAATCGAATCACTCGTAACGCCCACCGTTGTTTTTCTATTTGTTTACGATTGTTTTTTGGAAGACCTTTATTTTCGTGACCTGTGAGAAGTTAAAATATGACAGATTAATGGAACCTCTTTCTGATAAAACTCCTCCCATAGAGCAGCAAATTACATGGTTAGTTTTATTTTGCAGAGCGTTGTAATATGCCGCCGTCTTTCGAACGCTTCAATACGATTGAAATTTTACAACTAAATGCTTTATAAAACATGAATTAGAAATGTTACAAATAAATAGGAAATTGCTCCCAATTTAACTAGCAAGCATTCCTCCCAAAATCAATATTTACCATTAAATACCCACATTCAAAAGTATCCGTCTATAATTCTCGAATATTATCAAGTTAAAGGATTTACTTAACCCATGTATCGTTAATGCTTATATTAACTTACAATGTATATAAGGAAGCATTTTATATCTCCTTCATGATGGATTGGCTCGCTAGACAGGAAAACAATGAGATGTTTGAGGCACATAAACGAAAATATTTTCTTTAGAAAGGTTATTGAACTGAGCATGATTGCATTCCTTAATACTTAATTATACAGTAATGCGACACATATGCAATGGTATGTGAGAATAGAATTCAAAGTATGGAAATCAAATGAATTTAATATATTATATACCATAGGAAAGCATTTAAAGGAATAAAAACATTATTAATGGTCACAAAATATATTCTAAAAAGTAGAATATGCCAGCGAATTAATTACTCAATAGCATATTAAGCATAGCGCAATACACTTGTGGTTTGCTTGAACATGAAGCAATATTTCCACCTAGCAGCGTTACCATTGTAGTTTATTTCCCGCACTATGCAATGTCGTCATGTCACCATTAACTGACTGTACATTTATCCTGATTCTCCATTCCTGACGACAATAGATAATCTCGAATAATTCGTTTGCGAATGTTCCGTTTCAGAAAATAAGCATGCAAAGGTGAGTATCTAATCATCGTCTGCTGGCACTTTTGAATTCACGGATAGTGACGCAGCAATTCAGTTTGTAGGTTACGCTCTATAAAAAAAAAAAAAAAAAAAAAAAAAAAAAAAAAAAAAAAACTGAATGGTAAAAACTGTTACGTAAGACAAAGTATTGAAACATTTAAATCTACAACATATTTTTGATGTGTAGATACTAACATAAAGACTACCTATATGAAATAACTTGTATGTTTGAATCAGACTACACTTTTGGCCAATACATTTTTATCTATCTGTGATTGTTTACAAGTTACAAAAAATTACACAACATTCCTACCGAATTAAGAAACATTCAAAGGTGGTTTTCTAAAAAAATAAAAACCTACATTTTGTTTATCTGTAAGCGTAATAAATTATGGTGTATTAAACAAAATTTCCATTTAAGAGATAAAAAATAGAAAAGAAACGAAAACTTTTGCCTTAAAAAACTAGTTTGAAATTCAAATATTTTCTTTAAAATCTTCCTAACATATCTTTGGAAGGTACTGAACTTAAATACCAAGTTTAGTATTTGTTTGACATTTTGTTTTGTAATTATGTGATTCACGGATACACACAGATGGATATGCGCCCAGCCTTTCTCTAGAAATACTGTTCTTGGATAAAGTGGGAGGCCCTCAAAATAGTATTTCCGGTGATTTGCAGATACTTAAGCTCTTCGGTGGAATGCAATATTTCCTCTGTCTACTTACCTCACGCTGATGTGCATTACAAGTGTTTCCCGCCAGTATCACTTTTCTATGTGACTGTCCTAGAAACATCCAGAGAGACAGAAACTGTCCAAAGAACGACTTTGTAATCAATGTGAACTGAATGGATGCTTTAGACACCTCCTCTATGAAAGAGTTTCTCCGCCATGGTTACGTTAGAAAATGCTGGACTTTTACAACATAATTGGGCCTTCTAGAGTAAGGGATGAAGACTTATTTGAGCGTATTGTTAAAATAAATGACAGCTGCGAGATTTATGTGAGAGATTTCATCAGCTGTATGGAGACCAAGACAAAATACTTTTGGTCCTTACTGTCACGTTGATTTATTATAAAACAGTTAATTTATGCAAAGTATTGCGTTAAAGATTCTCCACTATTATGTCATGTAGCGTGTCAGTAGTTGAGTCATATGTGGTCAAGATAAACTGCCAATCCATTGGCTAGTTCACACTGTCAGAGAGTAGGGCTAGATGTATCATTACCAACATAAACAGCTGCATTCCATTAAGGGCCGTTTTCATGCACGCCAGTACACGTGTTAGGAAAAGTAGCAACGCGATAACGTTAACTGCCTTGCCAGGCTGGCTGGATGTACTGCACATAAACCTACTGTTGGTTTCACGTATGCTACTAATTACGAACGTTTCAGCCTCCGCAGTTTTCCTTTAAGCTTTGAAGCGGTTAGCCCGATAAGCCAATTACCATTTTCTATTTTCCCCTGGTACAACACCACAACACAAGGTCTTTTATGTTAATTATCTTGTGTTCACTTCTAATTAGTGTTCTACACCATTATATTTATTCGGTTATTACTTTATTAACCAGGCACGTTGTAAAGAAAGGAGATATTGCATTCCACGTAAAAATCTGATGTCGAAATTTCATTGGAAATATATTTTGTGGCCCTCTAAAAATAATAATAATAATTATAATAATAATAAATTTATTTTAAAAGTTCTCACGCCCATGTGCGTGTCCATTTGTGCATGCGAGTCCATTGAGAGCGTAAACCAAAAAAACGAAAAATTGCATAAATGCAAAACTTGGTATAAAAGTTCAACACCTTTCAAAGATATAACACAGCTAAGATTTTAAATAAAATCACCACGTTCCAAACTATTCCTCTTTAATAGAAAGGAATATCGTATAATTTGGCATTATTTGTAATTCATAAGAGACAAACAAAATGCGCATTACTGAAAATTATGCATCTATATCAATTTACAGTATATTTAAAATAATCTTTTTGTAGCACAAACATTTCCGAGACATTCGTTGCTATTGGTGTGAATATTTCAGTTTTGTAACCGTTGTCAACTTTCAGTTGTTTATGCGGTGTCATGGAAATAGTATAACATTTCAGGTCAGCGTGTACAGACCCGCTTTTAAACATTTGACTATCGCTTCGTTTTCCTGTGACCCTCTTGTGTATTCCTACAAGAAAATGTGTAACAAAAACGTTTCTGCGAAGATTTATATTGATTAATGTGAAGTAGAGAGAAAAATAAACGTTTATAGGAATGACATATATAAGCTAAAAAAAAAAAAATAGTAAAAAATGATCCTGAGTATAGAAACTCATAATAGTATAGCAACTCTGAGGTTTTCTATTAGAATGGGCAAATTTAAGAGCTTTTTATGACCAGTTTTCCTTCTGTTCTCTCTAAATAGGTTGATTGTAATGTATAATTATTTCAATATTTTTATTGATAAAAATCACGGGCAGTAAAACCCCTATGCCTCAGAGCAGTTTTTAGAAGTGTTTTATCATAGCAAACTGTATGACACTGTTGGTAAAGGAGAATGCAGCTAGAATCGTAACGTATTACTTAAGTTAAGGTTCAGTACTTATAGGAAACACTTAAAACTCCCAACAGCTGTGTAGGCTCCCGGTTTTCTGTTTTTTCTGAGTACAGCCGTATGCACAAGATTATTACTTCTGTGACTTCCGAATTTTGAGAATACGGAGCGATGGAAATTAAAAGCATTGGTAAACTACGATTTATTATCCTGGAGCCCATAAATGCTATAGTACCCGAGAATTATATGTTTCGTAAGATCGACAAATACAAACAACAGCATTGCATTGATAATAGGTTTCACTTTTATTTATCCTTTGCACCTCTTTTAATCATGGGTACTATCCTGGAGCCTTTAAATTATATGATATTCCGAGTTAAACCACCTGACTGTTGTATATTCCTAAGATCGATAGAGCCAAACAAACTCATCGCGCTCATAATAACTTTCGTTTATCTTTTTGCACTTCTTGTATTCTTAAGCACTGCACTAAAGCGCTTTATGTATTATAATCTGCACAAAGGAAGGAAGAACTTGGGGAAGCTACACTTTGCAATTGCAACATAAATTATTTCAAAACAGCAGGATATACGGTGTTAAAAACACCTATTCTATAACTCAGGTGATGATGGTATGTATCAAAACAGGAAAAAAATGTTCTAATAAATATTGGTCCCTTAAATCATAGGTTCTGAAATAAGAACAGTTCATAGGAGGTGCGAAATGTGACGTCCACTCATGTTAATGTATCCCTTTGCCCTTCAGCGAAAAGAATCGTGCAGCCTTTGTAACTGATCTGAATTGTTTCCATTCTGCTGAGTAGCTTTGAAGACGCGATTGTGTAGTGTCTGCGTGTTGGTAATTGCAGCGGAAAAGATTAATTCTTTCGTGTATTTCCACTATCAAAAATCTAGTGGACAGAGATTTGACGAAAGAGAAGACCAAGTTGTGGGATTTCCCCGGCCAATCCAGCACTTCTTAAATGTCCGCTTCAGGTGCCCACGCACATTGCGGGGAAAATGTGATGTGCCATCGTCCATTAATCATGTCTGTAATATTTCGTGACATGGCATATTTTCCAGCAATATAACAACACGCTAGTTAGAATGTCGTATTAACGAGTCCTGGTTTTTATTTGTGGTAGCATGTATGGTGCTATTAATCTATCACCATTGATGCCTACCTATTCTCTGACTGATAATCAGTCCTTATGCCTTGTTTCTTGAACAGCATATGGATTTTCATCAACCCACAATGCTGATTATGAAAATTCGCGTCCTCTCTTGTAAATCCCGCCTCATCAGTAAACAAAATCTTAGAGGCAAACTTGAATAACAACCTTACTTCCGCACAAACTATTGGCAGAACCGCTCACGTACAGCGGTATTGTGCCCTCAGGGCCTGGACGTGCTGAGCATGACATGGGCACAGCGATTGTTAATAAAGTACCACCAAGACCAGAGGACGACCAACGCCTTAAACTGCTGCTATTCAGCGGCTACTGGTTTCAGGATTTTCTTCCACTAAACCTACCACATGATCCTTTTTTAGGCGTTTGAACTGAGCGACGGCTTTCCCCTTTTAAGGTAATACGAAACCTGTTTCCCGAATAAACTGGAAAGTCGGTTGAACAGCTTAACAGATGGCACCCTGCGTGCTGGAAATGTTTCGGTGTGGAGGGCAGATTACTTCCATCTGCCAAATCTTAGGAGAAAATCATATCCGCCATTTCTCTTGTGGAATAGTAGATGTCCATTGCTATGTAGTGTCACAGTATGTTTGCAAGGAGAAAACATTACAAGGTATAGTACAAGCATCACAATAAGATACAGTAGGGACGGCTGTTCTGTACCTCTGACCTCTTTTCTAGCGCATTGTAGAGAGTCTATATCTTCTGTCATCTCTGCTGGGATGCTGGAAGACGTCGCTGACGCTACATAAACACAACACCAATGGATGACCACGTTCAACTTGCTGTATCATTCGTTATACATATATGCATAAACCTCGTCACACGATACCTCATCTTAGGAATATCAGGGGATTAGTAATCTGATAACCATTATATACCAGAAATATCACTATTATCGTTTTCCTTTTCATTTTACTCAGATATTTCCCTTTCGTCGTTTTCATTCTCTTCTTATCTTTATCTATCACTATAACCTCCACCTTGGATTATAAAGCTTCCTATAATGTTTTCAAGCAGGCCCTCTTCATCGATATATTTTTCTTCCAACTTTATAACGTGCTGAAAGGTATTTTCCTGCTTTTTCAACGCTAATGTCATCAATGGCAAAGATTCATAACATCGTCTAATTTAAAAGTTGTGTTATGACTAGCCACCCATTGTTCAATATGAGCCCAGATAAGTTTTATTAGGTTAAGATCTGGTGAATAGGGCAGTGATCTGAGGACACTGTTTTCATGCATTGGCAATAAACTTTCAATAACGTATTTCTTCTGAACAGATTTATGGGCTTTGATTATGTTGCAAAACTTCAACTTTAGCATCTTTTTATGAAATAGTACGTTATTTTCTGCAAGAAAGTTCTGCATCTCGCTTTTGGAAGATGACGTTGTTGGGGCCCTTTCTAACTGCACATGGTTATCACTATAACAGTTTGGGAGGCAAATTAGGATTTAAGCATTTCTGTATAATTTTCCTCATTCATTTCAGTTTTTTGTTTGTTTGTTTTGTTTTGTGTTTAACTTGTGCATTAGAAATGCCTCAGGCACATGTAAACCTGAGGTGCTGTCCTCACTCCTCGTATGGGTGCTATGGATATGATTTCATCCTCTTACATTATGGGCCTCCCTGTATTGCCCGCAAGAATAAAATAAGGAGAGTTTGAATGTCGTGCCTTCCTGCAATGTTCTTCCTTGTTTTTCTCCACTTGAACCCCATATCCCTCAAAAACTGTTTCAAGCTCGTGATCCTCCGTTAAAATTTATGGTCTCCCTAATTTTAGGTCGAAGTTTATTAATGGTGAGCAGCGTTTTCTCAACAATGTAAAATTATAAATAATACGCCGTAGGACACATTTATCAAGTTGCCAATATCGGTTACGCCCATAGTTATAAGAGAAGTGTCCTTTTCTTTGCATTGTTTCCTTTCCTTGACAATTTTTATTTAGTTCTTTCAGGAACTTTTAATTTCAGCACTTACTTTTTCTTCCAGTTTTTTTCAACGGAATCAAAAGTTCAGAAGAAGTCGCTTCACATTTTTATGAATGCATGGATATTATTCACAAGTTTGGCTGTGCAAAGCTTTGCTAAAATTGGAGCCAGTTTCGCTAAAATCGTAAAAAGAGAGAATTTCTAATAAACATCAAAGCACCGGATGTATACACTCCTTAATTAATCAAAGAAACATATAAAACTAATTTATACACATAGAATTCAAGATAAGCATAAATGGAAGGATGGCGGAGGGAGATGTTACTCTGACTACTACTTTTGTTGGACTGAGCTGATTGCATTTACTGCGCTTGCCCGAAAACTGTTGCTCACTTAGTGTCCAGATATCATGTTTCAGGGGCACAGAACTACCGTCCGTACTGCACTGTAGCCATGAAATTGTAAGCAGACCAGAAGTCACGTACGTGCTCGGAGTTTGGAATAATACATACAAATGAAAAGCACTACTACTGCAATTACCCAACCTTACTCAAACTGACTAGAGATTACTGCTCCAACTGATATTTACATTAAAACAGCAAAATATCTGAGCTCACGGTTGACTCTAGTTTAACATAGGAGGAAGCATCATTGCAACAATAATTTGCAGCAATAATGCTCATATGCTCATATCCGCAACCAAATATTCGTTATGCCCTCCAACCTTGCAAAATTCCATGCTAGGGGTGGTAACCAACATAATTATCTGGTCTTCTACTGTATTTTAGGGCAGAAGAATGCGTTACCATTAATAAGATCACATAGAGCACCTCTTATAAACAAGAGATCATATCTGAAAACATATGATATAAAAGACCTATGTTTATTAATCATTTGTTTCTTCTTTTGATATATCCTACCATCCCCGAAATATTGAATAGTTTTAACACTGTATACCCTGTTATAACCATTAGCCACTTCAATTTTGATGTTATGATTTTGCAAATACTCCTAGATACTAACCGAACCTACTGAGATAACGTTGATACAGTTTTCTTTTTTTAAAAAAAACATTAAACTTTATTGTACCAAAATGTATTATAGAATGATAAAAATTAATGATTGTGTATAATACAATCAGTTTATATATTTATGAAATATGCTAGTTTCCATTCCATTGACTGTTTTCACGATAACTAGATTCTTGCCTAAGCGTTATGTTTTTTACGTTTTAGATTGTTATATGGTGGCATCTGGTGCGTACTATGGTTGAGGAACTCATTTTGTTGTTGTTGTTGTTGTTGTTGTAGTAAGGAATGATGAAGCGTGTTGTAACTGTTGCGCAGAATGAATTGGCTCTTGCAATGTTATCCTCCGTGGTCTGGAGGTAACGGGCTAGCCTGTAACCCCCAAGTTAGCGGGTTCAAAAGCGATGAAGTGCGATACAATGCTGTAATTTCAAGCCCAGGCTTTTTTAGCTTGCTGATGGTTATGGCTTGCCAGACCTCAGAGGTTAATGCAATTTGTTTAGATTTTTCTTTTTTTTTAACTTTCGTTTTACTTGTATGTTTTTAAATGAGTAAAGCTGTCACCAATTAGTGCGAAAGAGTTAACTGTAACAACATTTTCAGTATGGAATAGGCAGCACCTTTCAGCAGTGTACCATCACATAGTAATGTTCTTAAGACTGACGAACTTATGAACCTGTAGGATACAAACATAACAATAAAGAGTGTGTGTAAGAGTGTATTTATGTATATATAGGGTGGAGGTGAACTACAAAATAATTTAAGAGATTAGAGACGTGTGTGTGTAAGAAGTCTCAGATGGAAAATTCATGATCCACAGCCAAACAAAACACTATGGTGTTAAACAAATTGGTTTCAAATGCAGATAAGCCGATGTTAAATCGAATTCAGGCAAAAACTTGGCCTGTAATGTGTTTAAAACTTAATTGGGACCTTAGGGATATCGATTTTCAGCAACTCGTTGTTGGTGTTCTCAAGATTACTGCCATAAAGTTCTCCGAAATCTCAAATATACAACTTGACAGTGCGACGCTGTCCATGGATTATCCATCTTGCGTTATGTAGCCTACGCCAGAGGAATTTACATATTTAGTTGCTCCTGTGGCTTAATGTGTAACGCTAAAAGCTGACGATCCGAAGGACATTGGTTCGTTTCGTGGCATGGATTTAACATTTGTTTCTTTCTTTTTTGTTTTAAGTCCACAAGAAGAAGTGCTGCTTGTTGGAGAGGTTCAAATTCGAAAAAAAGTATTACCTGTTGTGCGAAGTTAATGTCATAGCCATTACAGCATAAATATACACTCTCCAACGGCCCTTCGTTTTTGTTGCTTTATTCTCGAATTTATCAGCAGCCAGTGGAGGACTGGTACATTAGAAACTTATATCCGTAGCTTTGAAATTTGAATAGACAGACCAGAGGCTTCCTATCTCACAATATTCTTTTAAGACACCTCCTTATCCTCTGAAAGCATTTCGGTGTAGTTCATTAACACCTGTAAATACGTGTGTGTGTGTCTGTGTGTGTGTCTATGTCTATATATACACACACACATACATATACCTCCTTATGCTCAGCAACACTCCGATTACATTTGGCGCTGATGAATATGCAAATGAATGAAATGCAACATAATGCAGTTAGGGTTTTTGAATGAACTAGAGGAGTGTAAAAAGATTTGAATTATATTTTTTTGATCTGTAGTTTTTGTAAAATATTCTGGTTTTATAATTAAGCTTTTCCTCCTTTTATATGCCCCTTTAAATCTAGGTCGTATCGGTGGTTTTAGGTTTGAGACAATTGCAAATCGGAAATAATGTCCATTCGCTTAGTATTGCGTTAATCAATGGATTTGGATTGCCTCGAATTTTATTTATAAACATAGAATTCACACACAAACACATACACGCGCGCGCGCGCTCGCGCTCACAGTTTCATTGACACTTCCACATTCTAAGGAATATAGGAAATGTCTCTGCTAAATAAGCATTTCCACGTGGGAATCAAACACTTATCCTAGGATTATGATCTTCTTATCAACAGACCACAGAGGTAGTCAGTAATGAAACTATTCATTCCACTTGTAGCATTAATAAACTTCTTTAAACAACAAACTATGGTCGGCACGACAGAGTGTAAATTCATGAGTGTAAATTTACTAATTACAGAGAGACCGTTTGTGGCCCATTTACGGTCGCATGTGTACTTGCTTCACTTGCAACGCAGTTACCTCGGTATTCTTACGCTAGGTGGCGAATGACCTGCTAAAGGCAATGTGAATGCCAATTTATTTACAGACTTCTGTTCCTGTTGTAAAGACTAGAGGTTATTCATTGTACATGTCAAAATTGACGGCTTATTCAAATATGTGTGTTGTGCCAGAGTTACGTCCGAGTGTTCTTATTATACTTGTTGTTCTTGTCTTGTAATTAGTCTGCTGAAATGCTTACCGAAACATTCACATTAGAACAAAGAATCGTTGTGTACGTTACATACGTACAACTGAATCATGTAGGCCGATATGTAGATACGTTCAGGCGCAATTACTGGTATTCCAGTTACAAACAGAGGTACTGTCAGATATGTGGTTATTATGATTAGAACAGTGTAATCGCTAAAACGCCAAACATAAGAATTGAAAACGAAATGTAACAACGAAGAAAAAATACTGACAAAATCGCCAATTGATGTGTCCCCAAAAAAGGACCTAATCACCATGTGTTGCACAGCAAGAAGATACTTCAAAACGTCTTCACGTACCGCTATCAAACTTTTAAAATTGAAACACCACAGAGCGACTATTGTTCATGAATCACAATATTATGACGCCAAGGAATGCCAGAAATGCTTCACTGCAGATGGACTTATAACGAGGTTGGTATTCATTATTGTGATGTTAGTATTTCTTATTTGTATGTAACTCAAGAGCTTTAGAATGGAACCCCTCGGTGTTGTAGACAGCGCGGGGAGCACGCATACAGGCGATCCAGGTTGGGACATGTGAATAGTATTCGTGACATAAAGTCCCCTAAATTTGAGACCGTTAATTAGCCTCGTAATAATAATAATAACAATCATTTTTATTAATTATCTAAATGTATGTAAAGAAAGTTAATATTTAATAAGTTGTATGCATAGGAACCAAGAAGCCAGTAGTTTCTTAAAAGTTACTCAGAATCATGACGCCAGACTGGATAGAGAGGTGAGATGTTGCTTCTTTTGTGAAAGTCACGTTCGAGTTTAGTATAAGGGGAAGCCACAGTTTAATGCACACAAGGGGAATTCTTTATATTGGTGGTATCACGTGATTATCATGACGCTTTCTGGGAGCTTTGCAATGGTTTTTGGGTAACAATGGTGTCATTTTGGCGGACGTTCCAACCAATCAGAAAGAAGCCACCATGACACCGTTTTTTGTATATAAGAAGTAAGGTTTGGCATATCGAGGTCGTTTTTTTGTTAAGAATTCGCCCGTGAGAGAGGCAACGTCGTCGCATGTTAAGAATTCGCCCGTGTGTGAGGCAAGATCGTTTTTGCGAAGTAAGTTTATTATAATAAGAAACTGTATGTGAAGTAAAGTAACGTCGCTCAACTATTTAACAGTCGGCTCGTGATTAGGTGAAAGTGAATTGTGTCATGTATTCAACTAAAACAGTGTAATTGCAAGTACTTGTGAGTAAGTATTAAAGAACATCAGTCAGCAGTATAAAAGTGTATAACCAGGTGCTTGTCTTCAAAACCCCTTTAGAATAAACAGCAGTAAAAGGTTGCATGTGTTTTCTTAACAATTACAAGATCACTCCTACAACTCCTCCCACTAGCCAAATCCCCGCCTGGGAGAGTCAATGTTTATGCAAGACTCAGCAACGCCGTGGTAACCCATCCCAGAAGAGCTTTAGTACCAGGTACGTGAGTGTAGTGGAGTTGATTTGGAAGTGACGCTTAGTTACGCTGCACATAAGCACCCAAAGGGAGGTGTAAAATCAACAAACTAAAATACTCCTGCATATGGCACCTAATGTGCATCACTAACAACCATCGAAATCACCACTGCAAATTCATATGTTCTAAGTCTTTGCATAATAATAACCCGGCCATCAAAATGACCTATTGGTGCTTCTAGGTCGGGCGTTACCATTTGGTTACCCTTTGAGTAAAGCAGAGAAAACAAATTTGCTCAATGTTTCTGTGAATTTCCTACTGTGCACTACGTGACCAACTGCATGGAAATTAAGAACCTACATAACTCCTTCGGTGCTGTGTCAGTACACAAGATTTTGTGCTCGAAATACGTAATCCATCTATTGTAGGTATATGCTTGTTTGATCACTCTCTCTGTTATATTTTTTGCAGTAGTATTTATACTTCATATATGAACATATACAGGCCACGCCGTGTCCGACTAGTTATACCACACGCCTCCCACTGAGGCGGCCCGGGTTTGATCCCAGACGACAGCATGTGGGATCTGTGGTGTACAAAGCGGCGCAGGGGCGGGTTTTCTCCCGGTTCTCCGGTTTGACCCGCCATCGTATTCCACCGGTACTCCATCTTCATGCCATGTATCATCAGTGTCATCGCCTGCGAGCCCATTATAGTAAAGCGGGCGTTAAACACTATCCAAAAATGAATATATACATACATTGATAGGCTTGGTGTTAATTGGTAGTCGTAACATAAATGACTGCAAAATTAATGACATTTATTATAGTATTAACATAATAAATTAACAGATCCTTAACCTGGTTAGTACCATTGTAACCGCCAACAGTATGAGAACTAATTTGTAAGGAAAAGAGGAAAATGGACAGGCATTTGGGAATTAATTGGTATCAAACACAACCTTGGAAATCACCGTACTCAATTGCATTGGTTGCGCAATGATGCTGCAAATTGATTTTTCTGAGTGCAGAACTTTACCACAAACTAAACAGTTATTCTGCCACTTTCTATAAATAAGGAAGCTTCCTCCTAGGCATGCATTAACGTAGCATTTGATGTCTTTTGTTTTGGACTGCTTTCTGTTCCGGACATAATAAACTGACTCCCTGCTGGAAGTCTGTTTCCTGCACCACAAAATCAGGCGAGTTGGTGAAGTCTGTTCTAGGTAAGCAGTAATTCCCGATCCTCCTAGTGATACAGAGCAATCCAGTATAAACACGCTCGTGTACAGAGATTTTGCAAGAAATACTAATTTCTTACTAACCTGTGGTTTAAATGCTGGTAATGATAAAGAAATGGCATAACTGCTGATAGTTCAATGCAGTCTGGATGTGCGTAAGCATGGCTAATTAATGTAACAGGTTTTATAGTAAAAATGACTCACTAATTAAAATGTTCAGATCAGGGTAGTTTTTATGCCATAACCAAAACAGTTCTACGCTGAAACTGGAAGCAATTATTGAGAAATATGGTGTAATACTGATTCTTATTTATTCAACAGGGTTACAGTGTAATATAACATATTTTTGTATCCAAATTGTTTATATTTTCATATTCGTTCTCCATTATTCTCTTGCTTCCCAATGCAACTCTTCCAAGGCTTTTTCCTTCATACGATACTTCTTATTTCGTCCATCCAGGTCTTTCTTAGTCTACTCCTGTTTCCTCTCCTTGGTGGAAACCATTTTATAATCCGAAGATAATCCTGTATCTGACATTTTAGGTGACTATGCCGTTCTAGTTGCTTTTAGCTTCCAAAATGTAATAATTTATTCCGGATTTCCTTCTCCTTTCTAATGAGTATGTTTCGAATTCTTTCCAACTTAAAATATCTAGTGGAGCGCCTAAAATAATCCACTTCAGGGGAAAAAACTTAAATCTCAGATTGAATAATAGTGATATGAATAATATTAATTTAGATTACACAAATGAAAATAATAAAAACGTTTTATATTTAAATTGTAGGATGAAAGTGTATATTTTATCTTAGCTTACAGGGCATTAGTTCCTCAGACTTCTGCCTCACGAAGAAGAAATGTCAGCTGTTTTGTCAGATTCTACGAAAAATGTTAATTCTTTACAACCCCACAATTTATACTAACAGAGGTACTTGCAGTTCTAGTTAATGCTCGACTTTAATTTTCTTTTTCATTCATATTCTATATGATACGAGCCAGAGAGTGGGTACTGCGCTTCCCTGTGCGTTTTAAGCTCACTTCCCACGTCTAATCGATCATAGTGCAACGCAAGATGCGGCTAGCTGCCTCATTGTCTAACATTTACAGGGAACAGTAGAAAGTCTGCGTATTTGATGCTTATTGCTTTTTGACAAATTAGTTGAGGCAGTAGTTAGTGGCTGGTATAATAGGTGTCAGTGTGGATCATTACAGTTATGAAATGTAAGCAAATTTGATCCATTTATCAGCAACAATATTACTGCTGCTGCTGCCAATACCCCAAGCACCACTAACACTCTGAACACCGATGGCGCGCTGTTATTTTGATAATGTTTAATGCCCGCTTTTACTATGCATGCCACCGCAGGCGAGTACACTGATGATAAAGGAATGAAGTTGGAGCACCGGTGGAATGCGATAGCAGGGGAACCCGGAGATCCACGAGAAAATCAGACCCTGCGCCGCTTTGTCCACCACAAACCCCACTTGCGATCGCCTGGGATCGAACCCGGTCTTGATGAGAGGCGGGTGGTCTAACCACTCAGCACACGGCGCGGCCCCAATGCCACTGCTACCCCCATCACTATTAACAACAGCAACATGATCTAAGTACACAATCAATACCCTCACCACTAACGCCCCAAGAGTGGCCCTTATATCCCAGAAACCGGTAAAGGATGAATGAAATTAAAATGGAACGGCACGAGGAATAGGGAGTTTGGAGGATGCAATGAACCTTCCCATCATCCGCCTGGCAACCCGGGAAAGCTCCGAAAAAGAAACATGGTACAGGAAGGTTGGCCATGATATTTGAAGCCATGACCTCGCACTCTTTAGCGCAAAGCCACCTCGCTAAGTGGAAATATGTGATGATGATAGGATGTGTAATGATAATGATTAGTATGATAATGATAATCTTAGTAATAATTCATGTCTACCTACATACATGCCTAAATACATACCGTGTCGTAACACCTAACACTCTGATTTCCCACTCTAAATTGTACTTTAAAGATCTGTGTAATGATTTGCAAAGCAATGTGCTGTAGAAAATGCCAGTGTTCTTTAAAGAGCGTTTATTCTTCAGAACCTGTATTTACCTAGACGATAACACCGTTCTTTGTGATAAATTTAGTTTCATAAGTGATTATGAGTAGGAAACGAAGGGGACACTTCGTTTGCTTATTATATCCAGGAGGAACCATCCAGGAGACTACAGGCCGCGGGCAAGCTAACCGAGAGAGTCGCACAGATGTACTTAACAGCTCCAAGCTAGATTACACGGTTATGCCGGCAGTCTGCTCAGATAAGGCTTTCCTCTGACGGAACCTTGGAGATCTCCACCCACGGGAGGCGGCTTAAAGGAAGCCTGCCATCTAACAGAACCGAAAAGAACTATTCAGCTAGCAAGTATCTGAACCGTTTGTCCAACACAGATTGACAATGCACCGTTTCTGAGACAACCTGAAACACTTAAGGAAAGTAAGATGAGTGGAAATGAGGGTAAGGAAATTCGTGGTATAAGAAAAACCACCGCAGCTAACCCCTTGCGAACTAAGGAAACCGCGAAAATTCCATGCTCAGAGTGATCAAGGAGTTGAACCCAGTGCTGCCCTGTGAGGGGCCCCGGCTTTATTGTGGAACCTTCTCAATTGGTAGTAACCTGCGTGGTAGGTGATAAAGTCGTTCTCTAGAATCAGTCCGTTGACAGATCTTAGGACAAAAGGTGCTTGCATCTGAAATCAGCGAATGCGATGTGTCAAAGTAAGATTAATAGTTTGGTGCAGTTTCTTTGTTTTCTGGGCATTAATATTTCTTAAAACTCTTTTTCACTCAGTTGGAAGGTATGGACAACTGCAAACATAAAATATAGTAACCTACCCTGAAAGCAAATATCCTGACTAAATACGACTTGGGACGGTACGAGTAAAACCGATGAGCTCACCTTTTCTTCTCGTATTGGAGGTTCTATCCAGTGTACCAACAAAATCGAGGTTGTTGCCACACGGAGGTAAATTAATGGAACTGTCGTAAGCTTTTTCTTTCCTTTTTTATACGTTTCCTACTTCTTCGGTTCTAATACAAGTGCCTATGTCACTACATTCACCACTATGTTTATATATAAATACACAATCTGGCCAAGGCGAGTGAAGTCCTGCGCTGGGAGCGGAAAGTCGGTGAACTACGGGAATGACGCAACACAAACTTCACAAAATCGTATACAGTCCGATATACTCTTCAGCACGTCGCCTAGTATTCACAATGTTAGTGATGGAACGTAAAGAAAATAGTTGTTTGCTAGCAAAACGGGCCAGTTATTTGTAATGTTATTATATATTTTGAGGAAGAGAAGAAAAAAACATTGGAAAATAGCCATTTCAAATACCACTTAACGTGCTGTTGCTTCTACTGGCTTTAATAAGACTGTGAACGAAGTTAAGATTAGGAAGGAATACCAGATTGAAGAAAGTGTGATGAACTAAACTAAATCATCTCGCAAGGCTACTAATATAGACGAGTACATTATTACAGGTAGTTTTCAGGAGTGTTATGAGGTTAAAAAAACTTGATATTTCACTCATATGAGTTTTCATGTAAAGGATAATTTGGGGTGGGCAGATTTTCAAGGAAATCTTCCTGTTGCATCGTCGGAAAACACTGAACGTAAATATCAAGCTTGGTATTTAACGAAATTTCGGTTTTTGAGTTATGCTGTTCACAATCACAAGGCACACATGCGAACCTTTTTTCTGAAAATGTTTTTGTACTTACTCAGAGGTCCTCAAAACTTGTATTTGATGTGAAATTTCGGTATCTATCTGTACTACATATGTGTTAAAGAAAGTAAAAGGTAATCCGTACGCAGTTACAATTATTAAATTTTTTATGAAAGATTTATTTCATGGAGGTAGAAAATAGTGAAATGTATTATATTCCAATTTAAAAAGTGTAAAAATAAAAGGAGTTTACCAAGCGAATGTTCTGACGTTTGTGGCTCAAAGAGCATCATTTCTTAGAACTTCCAGAAGAAATGAACGCGGTAAAAATAAACCAATTATTTACATAATGCAACTTGGATTCACAACGACTACACGGTTACCAAGTGTTGGCGGAATGAATATATTCCAGGATAAGGTATAGGACAAAAGGCAGTGCTGAACAGCTCATTATCGTTCATGCTGGTTGGGAGAAGGGATTTATTACAGGCTTTTGCCTCATTTACGATTCCAAGTCCACAACATTTGACTACCAGAGCGAAAGAGAGACTTTTCAAACGTATTATTGCATTTGAAATTCTACATACATATATGTGATAGCTTAGGACACACACACACACACACACACACACACACACACACACACACATCGGCCGCCCGTGGCTGAGGAGTTAGATCACTGGCCTCTCATTAAAGAGGCGCGGGTTCGGTCCCAGGCGACCGCATGTGGGATTTATGGCGGACAAAGCGGCAAAGGGTTTTCTCCGGATTCTCTCATCGGTTTCCACCGGCGCTCCACCTTCGTTCCATGTATCATTAGTGACATAGCAGTAAAAACAGACGTTAAACACTACCATAAAAACCCACACAAAAAGTGGCATACAAGTAGACGAACTCCATTAGTATTCCCTTTGGCTAGTATTTGTAGGAAGGGGAAGAGGTGCCACGTGCTACACAAACCTGTCCTTCCCTCCCATGCTGGTCTGCTGTCTCACTCACGTGCGCAGCTGTAGCTACAACGCTGTAGTTGGGTTCGGGGGACCTAGAAATGTGTATTTCCTGTGAAGTTCCATTGTATTGCTCTACTTATTGGTAAATTAGAGAGAAAATAACAAGACTGCTCTCTATGACATGCTTACAGTATAGTTTTCTCCAAAACATGATGGCCCTCAAACGGGACCGCTGCTCCCTTCCACTGGATAATAACCCTTAGAACCTGCACTAGGGTCGGGAGGCAACGTAGTAAAATTTGCTTCCTGGAGTCGCTACTTGCAAGTCGAGAATCAAGCCTCAGTTAAGGGACCAATAAGTGGAAAACTTGGCAACAGAGAGGGGCGGTTTCAAACCGCAAACGTTAAAGTACGAGCGGCGAAGAAGAGCGGGGCGGGGTCATCATGTTCTGAAAATTACTGTAAGTAAAGGTGTACCTCCAATACCATTCCATAACAAAGGTATGGAATGCCGTTAAGCGTTCAGAACATAAAGAACAAAAGGTAGGGTCGCTACATGGGTTGGGTCCTCCTTACTCATAATGGCCATATATTTTTCGTATGTGCCTGATTATTATGTCAACTTGGAACGAGTTCAGTAGCTGAGATTAATCTTGAGGATTTACTCTGTAGTTTCGGACCTACCCACTCCACGTCCTTTCAGCCTGTCTTATATAACAATGGGATGCCACTATTGCAACGGTGAGAGTTTGAAATTTTCAATTATTGCAAAATGGTGTTTCTTCTCTCAATGCACAGTCAATAGTTAAGAAATCTATTTTCAAATAAAAACGTCTATGTGTTACATTAAAATTAATTTTTCTGATTGTTGTAGAAACAAAATTCTTACAAAAGATTCTTCTTCTTTCTGTTTCATATTTACGAGATAAACAGCAGTGGTTTTATTGTTTAGATCCTTTTAAGTGAATTAAGGGGATTCACTAATCTAGAGCGATAGTGAAATGTTTTAAAAGCTGTTAATGCCAATGAAATTCACCTTTGTCTGCATGGACAGGAGAAAAACCAAAGAAACATGGACTTCCGGTTTGAGAAAGTTATACAAAGAGTTTTAAAATTGAAAGCGATAGCAAAGAATATCTTGGAAATGATTAACTACTCAACTAAAATGTATGGAACGTAATATATGTGTTTTGACGAAATCTACATTATTTGTCTATCTGTTACAGTTTACCAGTTTGTATGTAAAAGTCATGAAGTAGTCACCAAAGGTTATTCCCAGAAAGTTCAAGATATACATTTTATTTGTCATGAAAGTATCATATCGCCCTCCGTGGTGTGACTTCATCTACCCAAGGTCACGGGTTCAAACCCGGCGGAGGACGATGGATTTTTTCGGGCGTAAAAATCCATAGCATGGCTTCCTTCGGAAGGGAAGTTAAGCCGTTGGTCTCGTGTCGTAGATTTACGGCACGTAAAAGAACCTCAAGCCTGATAGAGAGGCCTCTGAGCAAAATTAAGCGGTCTTTTACTCCCAGTATAGAATGGGACGCTGAGAAACACAGCAGTTAAAGAGCGTCCATAAATAAAACGTCATTTTCCATTTGTGAAAGTATCATAAACATATGGTATTTTAATTAAGATCGTTATACTCACTTTTGAGAAAAGTATTATTTTTAAGTTGTGCAGGTAAAGAGTAGTGAGAGTTTCCACACATACTCAAATGGACCTTTTGGTATATTTTTTTATGAATACAAGGGGACATCATTACATGTATTTTCGATAGTGATGATGTTTAACGCCCGCTTTTACTAATATGACACCGCAGAAATATACAATTTTTCGGTGGAATACAATACTTTCTCTATCTACTCAAATACATTATACATACACGCTACAGATAGTACGAATGTGATTGACGATGAAGAATAACAGTGAATTTTTAAAAATCACATTATTTCTCAACACATTTTCTTTTTTGCTCAAAATTATTGGTAAATTATTCGAAGTAGATTACTTTTCTTCTAACAGAGGCAGTAATTACCCTCCCCCCTCTCTCACTCTCCCTCACTGTTTCACACACACACACACACAGACGCCAAAACACACTTTGCTCTGTCTCTAGCTTCTGTTTTTCTTTTCCTCCCTAACTGAGGGCTCAGTTTCCTTCTCCCCATCCCTTCTCTCTTCCCTTTTTGTCGCTTACTTTCTCGCTTCGTACCTCGTGCTGTCTTTGCGGAGTTAAAACGAGATATCACTAAAAAAAAAAAAAAAAAAAAAGTAAAAAAATATGTATGTCAAATCTGGTTTTTTAATGTTTGCCTCTAAGATTATTATAGATCTCTACTTTCCAAAAATACCTTATTGTCTACTATCTCCTGACATTCAAAGCTAGATACAAATACAGCACAAAATGACGGGTTTTACAAAATAGAGCAATAATAGATATGACTCTTTTCATGTTTATTTTCCAGTTTTTGTAATCTTCAGTACTTTGCAATCCAATATGTAAGGAAATAAAAATAAAGAATATGGAAGTGCCATTATCATGAAGCGTACTAAAAGTCATCCTTAAATTACAATTCAACAAATATAAACCATTCTAGAAAAGGATAAATGTGAACTGTGTAGTAATAGCTAAAAGTGGTCCTGTTACAATTTAAATGCTTAGAATAAAGCTAAGGGAAAGAATAAAGAAAATATTAAATTTAATATATATTATATTATATAGTGTGTGTACGTCATAACCTCTGTGCAAAAGATTACCCCAACTTTCATTTTTACAGCCCTCTAGGGGTCAATGACGTGAAGCATAAACTCGAACGTGTGCGTAATTTTGAAGTAATTCCCGTCAAACAGATTATATATCTATATTTGTATGAAGCCTCTACAATGTGTCTTCCCGTCAACTAAAAACTCAAAATCACAAAGCAATTGTAATTTCTAAATGCTGAAATGAATTTTCTTCGTATTTACTGATTTTCTTTCAAAATGTTTTGTGAACATTAAATAGATTAACCTTTTACTTTCTCTAGCACATGCAGCTCATAAATGTATATTTACTTTCTCTACTGCCTACCTTTTGATTTTCTCATAAACGTTCTATCCTGCATTTTCTAGGAACACCCTAAAACTCCGACTTTATTCAATTTCATGTGACTTGAAATCCAAAAGTGGACGAACTATATGAAAATGTATATTAAAAATATCTGATGTTTTAAATTCATATGACTTTCTCTACGTCTCTGTAACAAATTATTGTTAAAAATTGTATTCTTCTTTCTGCTGAAATGCTAATCGAGATAAACATTAACATAAATGGCTTTATTAGTTAGTTCCTTATAAGTAGAAGGGATGTTAGGGAAATATCCCTAGGCCTAGTGTCTCCAACCCGCGGCCGTCATCCCATCGTCTGCAGCCCGCAGTGATATTTGTAGGTTATAATGTTATTTATTTATGAAATAAGTAATTCTATTTGGAGTAAGATAAATTTGAAAGAGCACATGTGTTTGCGAAAGCTCAGCAGTCATACTCTTTCCCAAAACACGTTGAAAGCACATCCGTTTTAAGAAATACCCAGCCCAGATTTTTATTTATGTTCCTACCTACCGCGCATCGCTTAGAAGTCTCCGTGCATTATTGACCGCGCTGTAACGTTACTACCTTCAAAGAAGAGTGTATGCCAGATGTTTTATTATCATTACAGTGTACAACTTTCAAGATCATTTCCAGTTTGCAGTTGTTCGCTCATTATTGTGTGTGTGTAAGTGAGAGGTTTGAAGAATATAATTAATTCTGTGATTTTTTATAAGTGATAATAATGGCCTCTGACTGCAACGGTAAGATAAGATAAGTTTCAGACGAAGGTATACCGTTTCAAATAAAGTGGACAGTCAGTAAATTGTTACTGAAGTAAACAAGAAAGCAGTGTGCTAAACACGCAGTGAAACAGTTTCATTGTTGTTTAAGGAGTATAGCGACATTAGGATACCAATCATGCATCTTCATGTGATAAACTTGTGGGTAATTTCGTGAAGATAAGGTATCCGAATTTGAAATTAAAATTTCGGGACGACACTTAATTTTTATGAATGTGTCACTTCAAACTGAATCTCTGGTAAAAGCGAGTTACGCAGTTTTTTGTTTTATTTTATTGATGTTTATTTTCTGTTTTGATAGTGTTTAACGCCGCTTTTACTACAAATGGCACCACAGGCGATGCCACTCGTGACATATTAAATGAAGATGAAGCACCGGGGGAATGTGATGGCGGGGGAAATCGAAGAAAAGAAAACTTTTCACATGGCGAGTTTCTTAAAGAATGCATTGAGGGTGCTGCTGATATTACATGCCCTGGCAAAAATCACAGCTAGCAAACTAAGCTTGTGCGACAGACTTTGGCTTGCCGTATTGAAGAATTAGCGACCAATATAGAGAAAACTGTAAGATAACGAGTCTAAAATGTCCAGTTCTTCTCTCTGGCACCCCATGAGATGGCGATACTGCTCAATTAGCAATTTTATTAAGGGGAGTTGATAAAGATTTCAATATTACAGATGAATTAGCTGCCCTTTCCTTATTACAGGCACCACTAGACCCAATGATTTAATGAGGAGGGGACGTCACCGAACAGGTTTGGCTTGAAATAGGATACAAATCTATCAGACGGGCTTTCTGCATTTACAGGAAAACGAGGACTAGTTGAATTATTGCAAGCAGAGACAGCTAAGAGAGCAAACATATCTGTAATGCAATATCACTTCTTGATACATCAAGAAAACATTTGTGCTAAATCCCAAAATTTAGATAGTGTTTCGAAAGTCTTAAAATAGTGAATTTCATTCGTTCACATGGTTTGCGATGTAGAGCATTTGAAAATTTCTTACATAATCTAGATTCTGAGTTAGACAATATTGTTTATTATACTGAAATAAGATGGCTAAGCAGCGACAAAATGTCGAAGCGAGTGTTTGATCTCACAAAAAAAAAAAAAACGCAAACATTTATAGAGGAGAAGGTCAAATCAATTATTGGATTTAATAATGGACGCAGAATGGATGTAATAGTAAAACAACACAATTGAACAAACTTATTTCACGTCTCAAAAGTAAAGACCAAATTATTGCTCACTACTATGTTTGATCACCTGAGGGCCTTTGAAAAAAAATTGGGACTTGGGAAATCACAAAAAAAAAAAAAGAAAAAAGAAAAAAAAAGTATCTACTTTGTGCATCTCCCAGTCCTACAAAACTGTAATACGAAATTCTCAAAAGTACGCAACATTTTTATCAGAATTAACAAACGAATTCCGCGTTTGATTTCAAGGCTTCAAGGGAAATGTTATGTTTCATTCTGGTTTTTCCTCTTTCTCTATTAGCATAGACGAGGTTCTGGAGGATCTACAAATGATTGGGTTGATTTTCAATGTGCGTATGACCCAAAGAATACGTTTAACAATGTCTCCGTACTACAATTCTATCAATGCTCGTCCGCACACTGCTGGCCCAACCCATCGGCTCCTTGAACAACTTCAATGGGACATTTTCGATCATCCGCCGCACACTGCTGACCTGGCACCCAGCAACTTTCACCTTTTCCCTGAACTGAAGACGTGTCTAGGAGGGCAGAACTTTCAGACCAACAAAGATCTTCAAAACAGCGGCAATGCTCATTTGAAATCATCGGCGGAAACATTTTTTAAAGCGTGTATTGCAGAGCTTATGCGCAGGTACGATAAATGTCTCAATTTTTCGGTGATTATGTTGAAAAGTAACCATAAGTGTACATAACTTTTAGTAATAAAATAACTGTTTTCTATGAACTTGTCTTTTATTTATAATCTATCGGAGGTTGAAAAAATAACCGCTTCATGCATGCAAACATACATACATACATACATACATACATACATACATACATACATACATACATACATACATACATACATACATACATACATACATACATACATACATACATACATACATACATACATACATATATACATACACACATTCATACACACATACATAATACATACATACACACATACATACATACATACATACCAACCTACCTACACATACATACATACATACATACATACATACATACATACATACATACATACATACATACATACATACATACATACATACATACATACATACATACACACATACATACATACATACATACATACATACATACATACATACATACATATGTGAACAGCATTCTCCGGGATGGAATATGTGAAATGCGTAACGACAACACGAATCCCCGACAGTCATCTGGAGAGTTTGCTTCGGGTTGTTACAACACCAATTAAACCAGATATTGGATGCATTTTTCTTGAGAAGCACCGCCAGGTATCGCATTGACGGGTAAATGTTAATTAAATTATTTTAAAATAACAATTATATAGTTAATTTAATTTTAAAAACAACTTGACCAATATACTTTTGATATTTTAATAACAACAATATCTATATATTAGATATTTGTTAAATTAATTTATATATCTGGAATATAGATCCTATTTAATACGGTAAAAGTATGGAATAATGAGACGCGCAAACAAATTCACCTTGGCAGTGGCCCTTTTCCAAAAAAACTAAGAGAGGCCTGGACCCGTCCATTCGAGCAGGAGTATGTATGCAGCGTTCTAATCGTTCGCGTTTTCCTAATTAGACTGCACAGAGGAATTGGTAGGCCGCTATGCATAAAAGTGACGCTCTCCAGCAAGACCTTACTCACCATGGTCGCGTTTATGTGTGTGTGTGTGTGTATATATATGCATAAATATGTAAATATGATAAATTATACCTTGTTCAGTCAATATCATTGTCGGAGTAAATGCTACCATTATTTAGAGAGAAGTCCGTTACCGGCGTAGTCAAAAGAAATTATTTTTTGGCCGATTATAGGTTTTTGAGACATTGGTTTTATTTTACTTAAGATTAAAATGTGTTTTTTAACTTAACATTTTTATTAAGCTTGGCAAAATCCAGCAAAAGACGAACAACGATTCCAAACTTACGTCAGTGGGATCTAGGAGGCCTTGACTTGCGATTTTCTCCGTGTTATCGACTCGTGTTTAGGAGGAAAATCTGAGAGTTTAAATAATTTGTGTTAAACTTTTATAGCATCCAGATCTTTATTTATATTATAAAGTGTATATTTAGATATAGTGCTTATTAATTACATCAAAAACAAGCTGTTTGGAGGGATTTAAATTCCATGCAAATTATATGGAGCAAGATGAAGATGAAGGACACGGTAACAATGCTGCGTTACGGAAAAAGCTAAAGAAGAAATTGAAAGATATGAAGAACAAGCAAACTCTCAGCTCTAAAGTGCAGGAAGCTTCACTTGAAGATCAGCCACAAGATAAGGACATGGAACTCGAAATAGCAACTGTAAGTAGTCGCAGTAGTTCCGATAAAGAAAATAATAATTCTTTAAGGTTAGGAGAGCCTGTTGTGGCAGCGAAAGCTATTTCTACTAAAGAGAACACACATACTAGGCAAAATGTGAAAGATATAAAGCATTTTTACAACGAAGATGACTTTGGTCCTTTTTTGGTATTGCAGAAAACCAAAATGACAAGAACTTAGGTAGATTGCATCCAATGAGCATAGGTAATTTAATCAGGTCGTTGTTACCAGATAGCAAACCTGAAATACTTGATATAAAAAGCAAAGGAGCAAATAGATTAGTAATATCAATGAAATCTGCTAGATCGGCAAATAAAATTGCTTCCATTTCACATTCACCAGGGGTTAAATTTTACATACCACGGCACTGTGTTGTGAAAGTTAGTATAATTAAAAATGTAGAATGCTCTATCACAGAGGAATAAATAAATGAAGAAATTGATTCTGAAATTAAAGTAATTGGGTTTAACAGAATAAAGAGGAAAACAAAATTAGGGGACCAAATGGAATGCACTCCATTACAGCTAATTCGAGTAACATTTGCTGGTCCAATATGTGCCACAACATGTTTGCATTTTAAGTACACAATGTAAAGTAGAGCCCTATGTTTCACCTGTGATCATTTGTTATAACTGCTTCAGCTTTAGTCACACTTTTAGACAATGCAGAGGTCATGCTGGATGTAGTAAATGTGCTCAGAATCACGAAACTCGTGAGTGCACAATACAAGAGTCTTTTACTTGTATACAATGTCATGCCACCATAAAGCTATGGACAAAATTTGCCCTGAATATCAAAAACAATTACTCATTAAAAGAAACATGGCCTACCATAATATTACTTTGTAAGAAGCCTTGGCACTAGAAAATGGCGACACCTATGCATATCGCGTTTCCACTGTTCCACAAATAAAGGACAACAATATTTTCCCTGCAATTGTCTCCGAAAATGTCCATCCTTCATCTAATGTTACTGGCAGACAACAACAAATACCTCACTCAGGAGGAATCACTAAGACCAGCAAACCACCTGCAAAAGTAAATCTTACGAGGTTGGCTAATCTAAATCCATCTACAAGTCAACCATTCACTACAGCTTGGAATTTTAGTACCCACACTTTATCTCAGAATGAAGCCAAATCCGTTCTGGGAAAATCTGACTCCTCTTCGACTTCTACACTAAACATATCTCGTGAAGCACACGCAAATAATTCAACTTTAGCAGACAAAATTGTTCATCTGTTGCAATTATTAACGGAAAAGTTTCCTGTCAATTCAAGCAACCTCAACGACCGTATTGCTGCTATTATGCCTGACGCCTTAGCTAATGGCCATGGCAGCTAGGAATATATTGCAGTGGAACTCTAGATCATTGAGAGCAAATAAAGATAGCCTAGTTATTAAACTCAACAACGCAGATATAAGCACAGCAGAGATTTGTGAAACCTGGCTTAAACCCTCTCAGTCTTTTTCTCTTAGAAATTATAACATTGTGAGATGCGACCGTGAAGATGGGTATGGAGGTGTTGCATATCTTATTAGGAGAAATAAAGAATATAATACAGTTCAGCATGACATTTCTGATATTCCAATGTAAGATTATGCTATTCAAGTAAATATTAATTCAATCCTAACAACACTAGTTGTTGTATATAAGGCACCTAAAATTACAATTTAAAAAAAAACGAAGGTTGAAACTAACAAAACAATTTTCTCACACTCTTATTGTGATGGGCGATTTCAATGGGCACAGTCAACTGTGGGGATGCGATACAACCGACATAATGGGAAAACTGACTATGGAAATAATGTTTGAAGAAATCTGGGTTCTTCTCAATGATGGAAGTGCAACTATAATTACTAAACCACAGTTAAAAGTATCTGCTCCCGATCTTACTTTCAACTTTCCTGCTCTCTCTCAGTGGCTTAACTGGCAAATAATTAATGAACCATTAGGCGCTGACCACCTTCCAATAGTAATAGTAATTAACTATAGCCTCAAAATATATTTTCACCCTAAAAATAGAATATTACAAAAGCAGACTGGTTATCTTACCATTCTCTAATACAGAAACACTTACAATTGTTATGTTCAAGAAAAACATAAAATAAACTATGAGAAACTTATATCTATTATTGAACAAGCTGCAAAATTCTCCATTCCGGAAAATAAGTCCCGTAAAAAGAATAGTAAAATTTTCCCAACTTGGTGCTCAACGATTGTAATCTTGCTTTGCAAAAGAGAAACGAAGCCATTAAAACATACAGAAATAATTCCACAGATGCAAACTTCATTAACTTAAAAAAAGTTCAAGCTCAGACAAAGAAAACTCTCAAAAGGGAAAAAGAGAATAGGTTGGAAATTATTTTGTAGTGCATTAAATAGAAACACCTCTTCTTGCTATGTCTGGAGAACTATAAAAAATTTCGCAAATCTGCGTTACCCACAAATTTACCTTCAACACCAACCTTGAACATCATGGAAGACATACTAATAAATTTAACACCGCAAGCATGAAATAACACCTTAAATATAAACACATCAGCTGTCGACAACAATCACATGTTACTGCAACCTTTCTCCATTGTTGAGCTAGAATCTGCACTTCTTTCTAGCAAATCCACGGCTCCTGGTCCTGACAATATACATTACGGAATGATGAAACACATGCCCGATACTGGAAAAGAAATTCTGCTTAAAGTGATAAACGAATTTTGGAATGGCAACATCCAAATTCCTGCATTTAAATTAAGTAGAATAGTTCCAATATTAAATAGAAATAAGAATCCCAATGTTGGTTCATCCTACAGACCCATAGCTCTATTATCGTGCCCATATAAAATTTTGGAAAAAATGTTTAAAAACAGACTGGAGTGGTAAGCTGAGCATTATGAGCATCTTAATAACTTCCAAATGGGTTTTCGCAAAGGGAAAAGTTGCAATGAATTGTTGATTACGCTAGTCACAGATATAAATATAGCACTTAATGACAACAAATACCTTATAGCTTTTTACACAGATATAAATAATGCTTATGATAAAATAAATATTAACATAAATGGAAAAGTTATTAAAAATTGGTATTTCTCACACCTTTGTTATAAATATGTGGAACGTCCTACAAGACAATGTTATTCATAAAACAGAATAATCTTGCTACAGAGTCTCGTCAGACAAGCCCAGGTCTACCTCAAGGATCTATATTGTCGCCTCTATTATTTAATATATATATATGAGTGATATTTTTTCCGTTCACTTTAGTGAAACACATCTTCTTCAGTATGCCGATGACCTTTGTTTTTATGCTTCTGGAAAATTCTTAGAAGAAAACAAATCTAAACTGCAAAACTCAATGTTCAAATTCCACGACTGGCTTCAAAATAATGGTCTTAAAATTTCTCCAGATGAATCCTCCAGTTGCATCTACACAAGACACAGAATTCCACAAATTGAATCTTTGTTATTGGGCCCATACACAGTACCTCACAAAAACGTGGTACAATACTTAGGCCTGCGTATCGACAACAAATTAAGATGGAATGCTCATATTAAATTTATAGTTAACAAATGTGAAACAGGAGTAAATATAATAAAATATTTTATGGTCTGCTGGTGGGGAGCTGATCCCAAAGCTGCCATCGCTGTATATAAATCTATAATACGATCACACTTCGATTATGGATGCATGTATTACGGACCTGCTGCTAAAACGTTACTTGCACAACTGGACAAGATTCAGTATAAGGCTCTACGCATTTGCATTGGTGCAATTCAACCTACTCCAGTAAACGCCTTATTAATGGAAACAAGAGAACCTTCCCTTCACATTCGTATCCAGGCTTTATGTGATAAGTTTATTATAAAACAATTAGGAAATTCAAATAGCTATGTTTTGGAGGGAATATGCCGCTTAACTGTACTTTGACTGACAAACAAATACTAGACTCATAAACCTGCTCCTCCACTGATTAATTCTTTCACTGATTTCAATCAGTACTACAAAGAACTTTTACACATTACAAAACCGCCTTGTTTCAATATTCAGTATTATTGTCTTCAGTCTTCAGTGGAACTGAATATTCCTTTTACAGATAATTCAGCTGAGAATACATCTATTTTTAATGAATTCAATTCTAAATACACTAATGCTGCTCGCATATTATCTGATGGTTCCAAACATAAAGAAAATGTTGGATATGCATATAGAGACTTAAAAAGGAATAAAAAGGAGTTATTCAAACTGAACCCCTTATCATCCATCTTTACATCTGAACTTCTTGCAATACTTAAAGCCTTATAATATGCCCAGTTTATGGAAGAAGAAAAGATCTTAATTTTCTCAGATTCCAACAGCTCTTTACAGTGTATTTCTGGACTAAATCAAAGCAAGATTAATCATCCTCTTGGATTTGTCATACAAATTTGATACAGAAGTTAACAACGAAGGGAAAATATACAGTATTAGTTTGGATTAAACCCCATTCAAGAATAAATGAAAATATAATTGCAGACAATTTAGCAAACTCTCCACATACATTTGCAAGTGATCTAATTCCCTTGGTTAAAAATAAAATTAAGGAATCTTGGAACAAACGGTGGAAAAATTCAGCACAATTTAAAGGCCAACATTATTTTTCATCACAACTATTGCCCGCTTAAAATTCAAACATAGATGCTTCGCTAAACATCTCAATAGGATTAATATTATGGATTCTCCTTTCTGCGATCATTGTGACGATCAGGTAGAAGATTGCGATCACATATTCTTTGCAGCCAAGAAACTATGGACAGCAATACAACATTTCCAGGATCAGATAGTGAAATTAGGCATTCATCTTCCATGCAATGTTGCTCAATTACTTGCGACTCAAAATGTTCATGTATGTACTGCTATGATAGCATTTTTAAACCATGTAAATATTAACATTTAAATGTAAATCTCCTGTGTAATGCACTGAAATATGTTTGTAGACTACATGTGTTATTTGTAAATTGATTCCCCATTGTTAATTGTTATTGCTATTGTCTTTAGTTGTATGGATAATATTTAAATGCTAATAAATTAATTTAAAAAAAACACGTCAACAAATTAACAGTTTACAGGAGAATACCTAGCGGTATGGCCAGAAACAGAAGTGATAAAGAGCTTTATTCCAAATTGATCTTTTTATTATTATGGCTATTATTGTTCTACTTTCTGATACAGTCATTTTGGTGATGCAGTACCTCTTACTAGTCCACTAGATAAGAATTTTACCTTTATCTTAGTTTACTAATTATGAGATTCACGTAAATGCATATGCTGGAGATTTCTTTACGAATACACACCCAAAGTTTAACTGTTGAGCAACAACTATCGCCAGAAGAAGTGTCAAATAGTATGATATTCTAGAGGAGAGTAGAAATTGTTAAAGGAAAATCTTTAGAAGAAATGTAGTAACCGTATTATAAATATTGGAACGCATTCTACTCTTTTTGGATGTGAAACTGCTTGAGATGTTTTGCACCTAGACAAAGGAATCCAGAAGTCGTAAAGAGCAGGTAATTTGATTTTCTATCCTTATAGTGGGAAAAAGTTACAAAAGTTACTCATATTATACCATTTTCCTCATTGTCTGATATGCTGCTTTGGATTAGTTGCCAATAGCGCTTATTTTTAATAAAAATAGGAAAGTTTTGTCAGTTTCACTGCATGAACTCATGCAACATATTATATTACCAACAAAATAAACTGCTGAATACGTTATTTCATTTAGTAATAAGTAGTTAATGGAATAATACAAAATATTGCCAATTATTAATGTACAGGGCAAAGTTAACAGCGGCGAAGTAGCGATTGCCGTACTGTATCCAAAATTGTTTCGAATAACCACTGTTTTTTTTATTCACCGTAAATAAGGTACATATTTGCAATTCAGTTAAGATGTATATGTTCTCCATATTATTTAATATTGTAACACATATCTTTATTGAATAAAAAAAAATTACAATCAAAGTCTTAAAGTCACTGCTGCAAATAATTCACTCGACGTTTAGACGCGTAAACAATTTACGGCTACACGTAATCAGTGGCTCGCGCACCACTGCAAGCTAACACACCAGTTACTCATGACTTCGTACAATTCATAACAAACACAACTGCAGTTCTTCCTCCTTTTATATTTAGAAACTAACGTCACAAGCCTTCCTGGAAGCTTGGAGAAGAATCGAGAAGAGTCACGGCCGCGCCGTGGCCGAGTGGTTAGACCGCTCGCCTCTCGCCTAGACGGCCAGGGTTCGATCCCAAGTGACCGTATGTGAGATTTGTGGTGGACAAAGCGGCGCTGGGGCGGTTTTTCTCTGGGTTCTCCGGTTTCCCCCGCCATCGCATTCCACTGGTGCTCCATCTTCATTCATCGGTGTCACCGCCTGTGGTGCCATAGGTAGTTAAAGGGGGCGTTAAACACTACCCAAAAAAAAAAAAAAAATAGAATAGTCACGGTCTCGCGAGAAGGACCTCGCGTTCCGAAGGTTCCTGTTACGTGTCACCGCTCTTCCTGTAGTTTACTCATCTCCAGCTGCGATGACGCACATACAAATACGAACGGGAGAACCACTGTATAAAACGGCACTCTAACAATAAGCATTCCTCAGCCTACGAACTAACCTCAGTGAGCAGAATGAAGGAAATGATAGAAATGTTATTGCACAGGCCGACTAGAATTCCGTTCTAGATGTACGTTCGCAGCACTTCTTCGGAAGTAAAAAATGCTCAATGGTAAGAAACGAATCAGGGTTTTGGCGTTACGCAATATGCCTCACGGCGCTTGTAAATTTGGGTATGTGTATCAGTAAGTAAAATCGGCAAACGAGTAGGAAAACAACAGAAACGTAAATGTAAAAATAGGGGTGGGGGATGCGGGGAAATTAAGGAAGTGCGTCTAGTACAGGCTGTATTACGCAAGAAGGCAGTTAATCGATTCGCAATATCAAGAGATTTAAGAAACTTTATGGCAGTAAATCTTGAGAATCTGAATAACGAGTTGCTGAAAATTGATACTTCTGTACTCGTGGAGCAGTTTTAAAGATATTCTGAGTCAACTTAACTGTACCTGATACCAATAAATTTAATACTGTAAAGTTGTGTTATGTTTAACAGTGAACCTATCCCAAATTACTTACATTAGAAACATCTACAATCTCTGAAATTAGAGCGTGTGGTTCATTGACCCCTGTGTTTTACCCGCTTATTTTACTTCGAATAGTTTTTCTCTGACTTCCTCCGAAAAACATTTTATGATATAAATGACCCATTATCTCAAACACTGTTCAAGAAAGCAAGATTAAATTTTGATAACATAAAATCAGCAACTCAATTCTGTTAATGGGTTACATTGGTATTTATAAACATATATACATATTTTAAAAAGTCTTGTTTTACATTCATTTGACTTTCTCTATCCTCTATCGCTTTAGTGGGTGTACAATTAATTCATGCGATGGCTTACAATCTTATCTATGTCAACTTAATCGAAATGCAATTGAGTTTTATTTCTGCACGCTCTTTAACTACTATGGTTCTTAACGCTCCATTTTATATGGAGTGTGTAAGACCTGAAATTATGTATTCAGAGGCATTTATCAGACTGCTTTTACGGGCCATAAATCTGCAACATAAAGTCACCGGCTTTATTTCCTTCGCGAAGAAAGCCATGTTAAGTATGTTTACGCCTGAAAAAAGCCATCGCCCTCTGCCGCATTTGAATGTGCCACCTCGGGAACTACACAGAACCCCTAGACCACGAAGTACATATCGAGATAACCTTTTTGAAGTAGCTGCAAGTACATTTCGTTATAAACGCAAATGGAATAGGAATGGCCAGATGCTTTAGAACGGACGCTATACGCTGGCTTCAACATTTGTCATCCAATCGCAAGAACAGCTGAAAATCAACAGAATTTTAAAAGGATAAAATATTGAATTATTCGAACCACTAATAGCGGACATTTTGGAAATTGGTGATGTCACAGAAACGGTTTTTTTATTTTATTGAACAAATTGTATGTCCTAAAGATATGTGTTATTTATTTTTTATTTATATATGTACTTATTTGTAGTCTTTTCGTCTATCGCTAAACGTTTACCAGTTAAGCAAGACTATAGACATTTCCTTCCAAATGAAGGGGAATTCACAGGCTATTCAGAGAAAATTCAAAATATACACTTCATTTGATGCTAACATGATTAATATATGATTTCTTAATCAAAATTGCATGAGCCATTGTTTAGAAAATGGAGCTCTCGAAAAATGCTGCATGTAGAGTGTAGTTGCAATTCTTGGAAGTCTTCGTTTCGTACCTTTGGAATGTACTGAGCTTCATTTACAAGTTTGGAATTTATTCGACACTTTGTATTTAAGTTATGTTGTTCATACTACATGCACGCGCTGACACACAAAAATACACACCATATATTCTTTCTATAAGTGTATTTTTTATTTATCTAGACACCTCAAAGTATGTATTTCCGCTGAAATTTTTATATAGGATTTTTGGGTAGAACACAACACTTTCTCTACCTAATATATGCAAGTGAGCGAGATGGAGCCACAATACTCGTGCGACTTGGATCTGGGAGGTCCTGGATTCGGTTTTCATGACTGCCCATTCTGCCACATGGGTTTTGGGGAGGGGCGGCAGGGTTGGGATCACAAGGCGAATGGAGTGGTTTCCTTAATGCTCGGAAATACCCATCCCTCCATATCTTCCATGCGGTGCGTCGTGGCAAAGATAAAGGATGCTCTGTAGAAATCTCACTGTCTCTCGGACTGTCGGGGTAATTCAGTATGGCCTAGGGACCTTCTCATTCCAGTGCCGCTGCTTCTCCCTCCCGGTAGCGTTCCCAGTGGGACATAGGTACAAAAAATGCATAGGTTAGGTTCCGGTTCTTCTTCATACATATCCTATCGTACTCTGCGCAGTGGAGATAGTAAAATTAGTTGCTCAAGCAAATTAATGTAAACTTATATATTAAAATTATATATACACACACAAACACATACAAGGTGGTTCGCCTGTTCCTTATTAATTTTGAAGGTAGGCATCACTTCATACTCTGAAAGTAATAAGATCGAAATAACCGTGCTTGTCGGCCATTTAGTAACCATGCAAATCTAGTCTGCTCTTCATCGGAAAACAGACCTTAGCATCAATAGTTACGTCCATTACAAAAACATGCGCATAATAACTCCTGTTACAGTACATGTTATATCAATAGGATCGCGGACATTCGTTCTACAACGTAAATTGTAATGAATTAAGGCTAAATGAATGGCTTAAGCTACAAAAAGGGGTCCACGACAGTTTTAAGGAGATCAGAAGCGGAGAGGGAGACATGTGTGAAACTATATTTACAAGTTTTAACGCAGCAAGTGAGTGTAATGATTGTAGCTTAACTAGCTAATTTAATGTTGCTTTCTCACCTACAGTGTGTCAGCGGTTCGGGTCCCACAGTCAGCGTACACTTTTTTTCTTCATCTTTTATCCATCTAGGTACAAAGTTAGTTTAGGGTTTGTCACATAACGACAGTTATTGTTCTTCGTAGTTAGAGAATGTTCTCTACAAAATGTTGGCAGCTGAAACCCTTGGTGGGTTAGCGAACACTACCGGAACACACTTTAGGTCTAGACATGCCCCAATAGATACAAATGCACGAAGTAACTCTGTAGGCATGTACTATATCTACAGCTAAGGTTATCTTCTAAGAACCTCACAGCCCATTAGATAGGCAGACTCAGTCGGTCGTGAAATCCTCATTATTTCGAACAACTGCTGCGCTTAATGAAACAGCTTCATCACTATGTTTCATGTCGGAAACAGTTTATCTAGGGGATATTGAGAAGTTTGTTAAGTTATGGGGATTAAATATAAATTTCTTTTCAACTGCAAGTGTTGGTACCTATGTATTTTGCATAGTTTGTGATTGTCAGCCTAGGTATTTTGTGCATTTTTCGTTTTAGAGATACCCTGAAAATGGATCTGGTTCTGTAGTATTATCTGAAATGCACATGTGTTTTAAAACATTATAATAATACCTGCATATTCAAAAGAAACTGAATTATTATGCCTCAGAATGTTCATTTTTATTTGTATTTCCTGTAACTGGACTGATTAAATTAGAATAAGCATAAATAAAGAGAACAATAAAAGAAACAAATAAGCAAGTTAAAAATAATCCAATATCCCATCCAGATTTGTGCCAAGTCAGGAAGAAAGAAAGGGTGGGAAAATGTCATAGTTTTGGAAAGATTCAAAAGTGAGTCGAGCATCTTGTAACTCGTGCTAACACCGCGCGTTAATCAAATACGCTACTGTTCAGCTATAACTTGTATCGTCAAAGTCCATAATGTTAGTATGCAGAAGATGGGTCTCGGGAACGATGTTTTCAGGTTAGGCTGTAATCTGCGGGTTGCATAAAACCAGAGAATAAGGGACAGGTATAACATATAAGGTGGTTCACCTGTCCCTTATTCTTTGGTTTTATGCAACCTGCGATTTACAGTCTATCCTGAAAGCATCATTCCTGAGATCCATTTTCTGCATGCCAACATTATAGACTTTGGAACTGCAGGCTATATCTAAATAGTAGCGTATTTAGTTAACGCGCGGTGTTAGTATGAGTTCCAAGATGCTCGATTCAGATTCGAATTTTACCAAAACGTTGACAATTTCTTTCCTCCACTTTCTTTCTTCCTTATTTGACACAAAACTAGATGGGCAGTCTGGCGATGTTTTAACCTGATTATTTGTTTGTTTTATTGTTGTTCTCTTTATTTATGTTTATTCTAACTTTATCAGTCAAATTACAGGGAATACAAAAGAGAACGGAACAGTGAGGCATATTCATTCAGCTTCTTATAAATATACAATTTTAAAACTAGCATAGGTATTGCAGAACCAGACCCAAATGTTCAATGTCTCTATTGCCGCGGTTGTCGTCGCATTTGTTTCTACATACCAAGCCCCTAAACGCCTAGCTGCGCAGAGCAGTTAAAGTGTTGTAAAATGGAGTAGTGCGGTGGAGGGCAAGAGACTTCCTAAGTCATGTGAAAAGAGCTAAATTTAAAACAGCTATAATTAATTACGTCATAAGGATGCCTGAGTAGGAAATAATTGCGACAACACGTTCTTTATGATCGTCAGCATCTATGCCCAGGGATTAGACCTTGAATGTCCTGTTGGAAGTTGAATAAAGCCACTTCATTGACTAGACGGATTTTCATCCCACAACTGAAAAAAAAGAAAACAAACAAGCAAACAGAAGTAAATATTTTCATTGAACTTGAATATCGCAAACCTGCATTTAAAGTGTTTTACGAACAGGATGTAAATATTACAGAGAGCATCAGTCAGCTTTAATTCCGTTTTCACAGTTTCTTCTACGTGATTCCATGTATACTTTCACCTTTTTACTTTAATGCATAAAGTGATGAATAAGAATTATAAAGAGGACTTGTTAAGAAAGTCTCTGCAGTAAAGTGGTCAAAATGCTGAATTAAAAATGAAAAATATGATGGGTTCGATTCTAGGCTGAGGGAACTATTCTTATTACCTACCCTCAAGAGCCTGGAAATAAGGTGTTAATGCACACCTCAAATTTAAGGAGTCGTTATAGAAGGTCAAAGTGGTAATTAGACGATATTACCTAAGGCGGTATGTAAATAAATAAAAACAAACAAGTGAATAAAATGATTTAGCAGAAGAAAAAAAACATATGCGATAATGGATTTTCGGAGATGGTATGTACAGTATAAAAATAAAATAAACGTGAAATTAGGTACCTGTATTCCACTTCAAGACGTGAAGTAAACATTTTTTATCAGTATTTGTGGTATATTTGAATTAAATATATAAGATAGGGATATTAATATGTGCACCATAGGACAGTATGGTCCGAGCTTCCTGAAATAATTTATAAACAAATCTAAAATTACAATCGATTATTACTTAATGTGCTTTTTGTTCTTATACTTTTTGTAAAATTCCTTTTTGCACCCTGTGGGGCTGTGTTTCAGTCTGAAATTACAGATTTAAAAAATTAACTTAATCGAGGTTTCGGGTAATTTTTTTATTTGTGACAAATTATAATATTGAATCTAATATTTTAGCTCTGTCTTCTAATGCTGATGAAACATATACAAGATAGGTATAAGAATGAAATTAGCGTTCTCATTAGCTTTGTCAGATGAGAAGGGAAAATAAATACTGAAGGAACTGTGTCAGGGTTTAGCATCATCTTGCCTTTATTCTCACGGAAACAATTTTTCGCAGAATGCACTGAGTATAGCCTGTGATATTTCGATGGCACGAATTTATTACTTCTTAGAACAGCTGACGATTTACTCAATAATTCTAGTTTATGTATTATATTATCATTTGCTTAGCGACTGAGGAAACCCACGAGAATAAATCGGAATGAATTTGGAACACAAATGTTACAATTTATTCTTACCGATAGAAAGTGATCTCGGAATCACTTTCCGGTAGCAGAGGAACCACCCTAGCATTTTCATACCGAAACGGAGAAACCATGAATAACACACGATCGGGCTGTACGGCCGGACGGGAATCGAGTTCCGCTTTCCGAATGCGAGGTTCACACGTTGCTGCGGATCCATCTCGCTCGGTCCACCATTCGATGCTATGCTCCATTTACAATAGAAACCTCCGTCTGATTACTCCGGACACATAATATGTAACCTACATAACACTTATCTAGAACTAAGGCTGACCTCCAGATAAAGGTAGAAGAGCATTAAAAATAAAACCGCAGTCAGTTTTTGCCTTACTTATTCCAAACAATAACGGAGAGACATGTACAAAGAATTGGTAAATGTGACTAATATTTTGTTCATATACATAAAATAAGCAACGAATAACTAGAAAATAGGCAGAATGAATCATCAGAACTTTCATTTATAGAATTCACTATAAGAATTTAAAATTAAATATAGATCCTTACGTGGGGTTTCTACGAATGTATAAAGTGAAGATTGTGTTTACGAACAACAAATGAAATTAGTTGAAAAATTCTAAATTAGTATACCTTACCTATGAATTACCTTTAAAGCATGCGCATCATATAACAAGCTTTTATATTTTCCCTATATGCCGCGTTTATATCAGGTGGCCTAACTATCCCGTATTTGACGTTTTCAGATATCCCTTCGTGCGTTAAGAGTTGCAGAACACAACGGTGCTATTGCATATTCAAACCGGTCAGTGAGGAACTGACGACTCCTGCCACCATTCCACGGCGAGAGTAAAAATAAAAATAAAAGCTTTCTATAGTGTACTTTGCAATTGTAACGAAGCTGTGGAACTTTGTGGCAGACTACGCCATTTGACTTTCCCAGAAAATGTTTCAATATTTTCTCCGTTTTGCAAGGAATTAATCCCTCTATATCAAATATTATACAGCTAAATTGTAATTATTTGTGGCAAAGGTAATTTTTTGCAATTCATTTTAGCTGAGACTTTGCTCTACGCTAGGACCTTTCAGAAGGTATGTGGGGTGCATTACACGACGCAAGGTGCAAAATCCCATTCCTGGATTTTTAGCAATAGTGAGGTACTTCTCTTTTGTGCGCTTGTCTCGTGCTACGCCTTTTCCCCCTTCCTCACCGTCATCACTGTTTCTTATTCCCTGCGAAATGTGCGAGGCAAGTGATGCACGGTGCACAGCACATCTGCATCCTGGTTAGCACGCGTGCGATTGTACGCGGTTGAGAGGCACTGGTTTATACAGTCACTTCTTCACCTTCAGGGAGATTCAAAAGGAGATAAACATTCATAAGGATTTTACAGTACCGTAACCATACCTTCAGTTTCTCCACCACCACTTATTCATGGTCAGGTGAATGCAAACAAGTTGATCAGGCACATTTTACTGACTGCCTTCTCTTGGATAAGGAAATGCTCTTAAGTCCTGATGTTCGGCTGCGGGCACGAGAAGATCTGCTTCAGTGGCAGAACCAAGACTCGTATTCTTTTCGGATAGAACTTGTAGGAGGGGAAAGGGCGCAGCTTGATGCAGGAGCATATCTTATCCCTTTTTTCCAATTGCTGGACGAAAAGAATGCGAATAGACTATATTCGCTGAAACTTTTTATTGAATTCTACTTCACTTATACAATAATGAGATTCATATTTTGTATACTGCTATACATATACCTAACATAATACGAAATAAAGCTTTCCTCTCATTATTGCCAGAAAATTCAAATAACTGAGTAAAAATCACACTACATATGTTATTTAAATACAACTCGCTAACGAAAGTATATTTTTGCCAATTCGGCAATGTAATCAGCCAGCTGTCTTATTTGTACCCCCCAGTCATAAACAGGCCTTCAAGTGTTCAACACTTAATAGATATCTATGGGGTGAATGTGTAAGCTTCATTAACGAAAATGGTATCTTACATACATAGGTTGTTTCAAACATGTGCAAAATCTTTGTAACGAGATTGTGGAGTTGGTACTCTTTTCTGGTGGAACGAAAGTGTAGATTTGGTTTATACTTTTTATATTTTACCGGGCGGAATGACTCAGGTGGTTTCGTTCAGAAGGTCGCGGATTCTCTTCCCATGGCGTTTTCGGGGTTTCCCCGGGCGTCAAGTGAATACTGGGTAGCTTTCTTTCATCCTTGAATGTCCTGTTCCAAAATGTCGTTCCCATTGTAATTTCATTCATACTCATTCCGTTGGTTTCTTTTAGAGTTAAAAGTGCCGGCAATGGTGCTCAGTGAGAAAGGATGCTCATGGTAACTATCACCGTCCCCCGAAATCGGCTGGTTGCCGAGATGAGGTGGGGTGGGGACCCCGATCTGCCTGTCCGACTGTCGGAGTGGACAGGAGTAGGGACTCTGTCACGGCTGTGCCATTGCTCCTGGTTCCGGCCGCCCAGCGTTTCCTCTCAACTCATTCATCCCTCCCGGTGGCGCCACCTCTTGTGGCGTAGGTACAATAACTCGGGTTCAGTGCCGAGTCCTTTGTAAATCAATTATTTCTAACTGTAGCTCAACAAGGCTATCGGGGATATAGTATCCATCACAACTATGGAACAATGCGTTGCGTTTCACCGCCAATGCTAGACTGCTTGTGTACTAGTCGACAAAGCGAAAAGGCGTATCGAAAACTGTGCGAAACTGACGATATTTACGTCATTCACACGTCGAAGAAGAGCGAGTCAGTTGCAGTGCAATAACTGCATATGTATTAATAGCAATCATAGCATGTTATAATGTTATAATGAAGGCAGAGTCACCATCTTCACCTCCGCTCCTTAAAACGAAGAGGATGTAAATGTAAAAATTCATGACCTTATAGTAGTGTAACCATCGTTCTCTGTCTCTGCATCCATTTCACCAAGATCAGGATAATCGTGGGCACTTTACAGTACGGTAACAATGTCTTCACCTTTTCTGCCACCACTTCTGTAAGATAAGGATGCGAACGGTAATAGAGATAAATATTTTCAATATTATAAATATATATTCACTTCCTCAGCCTCCGCTTTTTGGTAAGATGCTAACTCGAAGATTCGTGATCACGTTGCTTTCGTATAACGTCTTCTTTTTAAATGTAGGAAACCTACAGTGTATATTCTGCTATTCTTTCGAAATGCCCACTATGTTTATTTGCTTCTTCTAAAACACAACACACCTATTTCTGTTCAACTGTAAAAATTAAGTTTGTATGTTGTATTTGATGTAACATGGTTCCATGAAAGGGTATTGCTGTGTAATAAGCATTTAAAAATTATGCAATTTGATTGCTTCCATGGATATAAAAATGTTTGGATATCAAAACGAGACAGATAAAATTAATAAGTGGTCTACGAAGTTCTGTTTAGTAAAGGCTATGAATTTATAAATAAATTTGGGAACATACATAACTTTATTTTCCCATATTACATTGTGTGCTTTCATGATGCAGCGTTTCCGTTCTCTTAAAATGTTCACAATAATCGTTAAAGGATTTAGAAATTTATGAAATTGGTTTTCGTTTCCACAGTAAAACAGTACTTGTCATCAGTAGTTTTAAAGCTGACTCGAAAGTGGGTATTTCTCATAAATGATCGAGGACCTTCTTCTCTTACTTTTTTATCACTTATAGTAAGCAAAGCAGATAAGAAGCCAGGAAAGTGCTGCAATGGCCGTATGTATAGGAGTTCATTTTTTATACCGTGAGTTTTTCTGCTTTGACATTTTCTAACGACAAGCTGTAGTGGTGCATAGCCGTGCTCCTCTGACATTCATAGCTTATATTTACGTACCCAATGCACTACATGCCTTGCTGCTTCTGTTTTATCCTTGTATATGAGCAACAAGTGACATTCTAAAAATAGCTCGAGGTACTCGCTGTAATAAGGAACCAAATCGCAGACAGCTTCGACGATGAAATGTAGTAACAAAAATCGTTCTCATACTGAAGGATGAAGTAGACGCAAAGCAGATAAACACTACGAGCTGTGCAGCTGTTGTGCAGTTGTAGGGCAAGGGTGTAGCAGAGCACTTGGTTTCGGGTAGTCTTTGTCGGGAGGAAGAACTATCGAGCGAATGAGCGGCAATCGTGCCGCTACTCAAAAGAAGTTATAAAAGCTGTGTAAAGTTGACTGCTTCCCTTGTGGGGACTTGAAAATAAGTACTTAAAAGTTCTAAAGCGCATTCCAACAGAATTTGCATAGAACGGATAATAAGTAATCGATAAATTCAGATAAAAGCGTTAGAATCACAGCCTATCGCTTGCGATGCAACTAACAGTAACGAATTTATTTACTTCTGAACAAAACTAGATTTGAATTTTTATGGACGGTTTTGAAAATTACACTCTCAGTTTTTGTTATCTCTTAATTTCATATAGTATCACTTTTGGAGAACTAAACGATTGTTTTAATATAAAATTCTCTAACATCTATGACACTAATTTTTAGAATGTTATGTTAGCAATGCTTTCGCCGTCGTTACAAATATCCTTTCGATATACCGAATTTTGTATTACAAGTTCAACATATTGTTAAATTAAAATCTATTTCATAGTTTGCTCAAATTGTAGAAATCATGAAGACACATATTTTGAGCGCAATCTGTGTGTTTCGGTGTTTGTGTTCTATATAAGGCATTCTCTCTCCCTTGATGCCCAATTAGGTTATGCCTGAAGACCAATATGTGGAAAAAACAAAAAATAATGGGACGATATCATATTAGATCTGTGGTAAACAAGTTATCAACTTCCTACTCAACCGTCCATAAAGACTAAAAGGGAAAGAAATAATAATAATAATAATAATAATAAATGAACACAAGGCAAACATGCACGCGATTATGGTATGTGGTAGTGTCGAATGCATATCATAGTAATGACAGCTAAATGGGAGAAAAATATTTTCACACACTAACAGCAGCAAGGGATGTCCACTAGGATGATACAATTAAGCAATTACTGTGCCAATACTTGCATGACATAGTGCACATTAGTATAGTTGGTGGTTTTGGATTAGGTAATGGCCCTAGAATCTGTCACTATTCCACTGTTACTGCAGTTTTCCATTGTTGCCGCGTTTTAACCACTAGTAATGGCTATAAATGTGGAAACATCTGCAAATATCTATGCCAACAAAAATATCAAGAAATGTTAAAAATCCCATGTAATCGCTTTCCCCGTGGTAGGGAAATAGCAACAATGATAATTGGAGTAATAACAAACTTAGTGCTCCTAACGTTGCGATATAAAAAACTCATACTTAACTGTTAAAAACCAAACACATTAAACGTATTTTTTTACTATTAATGCAGTTGTACTTCTTAATCGAAACTATTTAGTCATACGCATCTCGTGCATTCCTAGAAATTGTATTAAACTTTGCTTAATATTATTGCCAGGAAATACTTTTCTGCTTACAAATTTAATTGTAATTCATGTTAGTGCTATGTCGAAAAACAGATACTTATTTATAATATGTATTGCTACGGTCAGATCCCTGTACCGATTCTGGCAACTGATTCAACTTTACAACCTTAGACTACAGACATTAAAGTTCAGTTTACTCCACTTTGTAATATCTGGCTTTGGTTGGAAAATTCAAAAGATCTTTTCATACCTTTATCTTCCGATAACGACCACCTTTAAGACTATATTTTAAATGATGCGTTTTATATTATTTCTTAATTTGATAATAAGAATAAAATGAGTGGTACAGAAAGGCGACTGTGCAACTAAGGCATGCACCTACTAGTTACTCATTGCAATTGCACAGGAAGACGCCTTTCACGCCTAAGGTCATCAGTTTGACTCAAAATAACTTTATAGATACACTTATGCGTACCAAGAACCTGCAAGAAAATGTTTGCTTCTGGACTGTAAGATGAATGAGACGTTCAATTTATAATGTAAACTAATATTTAGTTTTTTCTCTAAATGTAATTAATGTATTTTATTTTAATTTATTTTAATACCACATTCATTCATCCATCCACCCACCCACTCACCCACTCACGATCACCCATCTATCCATTCATCCATTCATCCTTCCGTTTATCCATCCTTCCATCCGCTCCCGTGGACTATGGACACCATGGTAATCTGTAGTTACTGAGGTCAAAGTTTCAAAGTTTCCTCTAGAAGGCCGAAGTATAATTTATTGGTTTAACCTTTTCTTGTGCACGAATTGTACTGAAATTCTTTCATAGCGGCAGCATTTGAATTACCTCTTCGTGTTACATAGCTTATAATATCGTTCATTGGTTTGCCTTTTTGTTCCTGAAATAATGTTTCAGGCTAGGCTGGCAGAGAAACTATACTTCTTATTTGGAATACAAAATTGGTTACATGTACCTGGAATTCTTACGAAGGAAAAACATTTTTGCGATCTAGCGGAATGGGTCATTTTTATGTGCGTCAGCGTACTTGGGGAGCTCTTCACGATCTGCTTGAAAAAACCAGTTAACAACTGCTAATTACCAGCATTGGTATGAGAACGGGAAATTACTGGTAAGACAATTCACCATTTCCAGGAGAGAGGGAGGGAGGCCTGGTGCAACCAGTTCATACTAGCCGGAACAAAAGTTCTAAGAAAGCCCAATGTGGCTACAGAACTAAAGGTGAGCCACTCCGGATTGCAAGACTATCATTGGTTGCCTGCGAGACGCAAGTGAGAATGAAAACAAGCGCGCGGAATACTACACAGCGCAGTGAACACACTAATTCCTCACCATTATTTATTACTAACACGTTTACTCGGCTTTGTTTAAAAGCAATATTCTTTCAGAGCTTTCCATACATATTGTGGGTATATACCACAAAGCAAAATGAGTAAAAAGGGTATTACTTTAGTAATATATAACTACTGGAACACTTGCGGTACTTGAGCGTAAGCTGCAGATGCTACAAAAGATAAAACATGCATTCTTTAAGTGCGATAAAGGGAAATTTACAAGTACTCTAAGAATACCTAAATGGATATGCTGGTGTATACTTTTGCTGCAGGAAATTAAAACTTACGTGTTGTAAGTGTTGGCATATGCTATTTTGGAAGATAGATCGGTCTAATGCTGGTCCTTCCTTGCTGGTAATTTATTTTACTGCTTGTTGCCTATCACCTTAATTTAAACATTCTAACAACGTTCTTATCCGGACATACCGAGAAAAACATTCCCCTGGATCTTGGGGAACATTTATTTTAGCCAAGCTATTAACGCTTTTAATTCGTTTTGTTTTTCAAACGATCTGTCCGCAAAATGCACAAAACACTGTTTCAAACTGAAGAACCATTTCTGACTTGGACGTGTAAAGTCTGCTTTCGAAATAATCGACATCCGATTCTTGTTTACCTTGAGTGGCTCTCAATAAGCTTCATTTGTGGTAAACAGGTCATCTATTTTCCATTTAAAGGGAGTCATCAATTCCCAAAGGTATATATATATATATATATATATATATATATATATATATATATATATATATATATACACACACACACAAAATATGTGTGTGTATGTGTGCTTTATGAAAATATGAGTAATTCTGCTTAATTTGGTTTTTGACCCGTTAAAATATTCAAGGAATATAAATTCATTTTTGAAGAAATTGGCATGAAACTACATGGTGTATCTGCATTAAAATCTTGCCTGATAGTAAAACAAATTCTATGATCATGTGGCATTGCTTTAGTTGGAGTTGCTCAAATGCGTTATTTATTAAATGATAAAATGCCAGGAATTGTATTGAAAACTGTTACAAGTTTACAAAAAATAATAAATTTTCCAGTCAGTATTTTAACATCAAAATAAATAACCGCACTCAAAATGAATTCATAAAAACCATGAATAAACATCAAATGTATGTGTTAGGTGGGCTCCGAAAAGTGGGCAATTAAGGTAGCCAATTTAATTTGACGATTCACATTAAATGCTATATAATCTGCTAAATATTGCAGGTCATCTTGGGTAGCGTCCTCAGTTTCCGCAGCTGGATTTTCAGTTCTTAGAAACACTGTTCCTTCTTTTTTTTCATTCTTCTTCCTCCTCCTCCTCTGTTCATCCTTCGATGAATGTTTGTGATTGACAACCCGCTACCCATAATTTCGATGTACAATGCGTTTGCTATAGAGTGTTCAAAGTTCTATTTATTGTCGAATGAATTCGTCACCCTGGTAGTCGGATTTTCTTCTGCCAGCGATGCTCTATTGGAGAGAGGAATTATATTTTGTTTTCCTGATATAAGCAGCAGCATAATACAATTTCTCACTTCATAGGCAGTTCGATTGTTATAAAAAAAACTCCCAAACCTCGAACCCTACAAAATAAATTTTCCAGGCAATCCTGATTTAGTCCAGAGGTGAGGACGTAGATTTATCTGCTTTTATTTATGTCATATAGACTGAACATTGAGTTTATGGACATTATAGAACCCTTTTGAATAGGTAGTAAGCATTTTCTTTCTCCTACTTTCACTGGTAATTAGTTAAAGAAACCTTTTCACTGCGTTCTCCAGGAGTTGTAGCTTTAAGCCACTGTCACTTTTAAGGAATGCTCTGTTGTTCCCTAGATATTCTAGAATTTACCATAACAAATGCATCATTTTCCGTTTCGAAGAAGCAGCTATCGTTTTATTTGCTAGTATTGTGCTCGTATTGAGCACCAGAGAGTTTGCCTAGAAAATAGTTGTGTTGCTAATCTCATATTCTGAAGAGATCCTCCTAGAATGCTCAGTCGAGCATCTGTGATGTGATGAACTATTGTCAGTTCTGTACTGTGCTGTGATAATCGATCTTGTATAGCATCTTTCCTAAGCATAGCGTCATTTGGTAGAATAAATCCTGCTCCAGAAGATAACTGCATAGATTTTCAGGAAGTGTGGCATATCATAATACACCCAGAGCTTCCTGAAATTATCACTGGGAGTTTAAAAAATATCCTGACTTCAATCACATTGAATTGGTTTCTACATTTTACGTAGGTAAGGATAACTTTTAAAATACCACACAGTTTACTATTCAACATAGGAACAAAAGTATCTTTGTACAACGTTTACTAGTATTCCTGAAAAAAAAAATGAAATTCCTACTTAATGCTTAAAATATGAGGTAGCTGGTACAATTACCGTAATGAACTTGTACGAAAATAAGGCATGAGAATCAGCTTTTGCTTCTTTGCGATTAATAAATGCGTACATACGGTTGCTATTGTTATTATTCTATGCCATGGACCCTGAAGTCTTCTTAAATTGCAATTAATTATATATAACCTGAAAAGTCGAAAGAGGTAATGCTGCAGTTTGTAGATCTGCTTCAGAAACTAATTTTATTGCTTTATATTTTCAGATTCTTCCAACAATGATGTGGTGAAAATATTCTTCGCGTTGCAATTTACTATTTGATTTATTAAAATTACGGTAGAGAAAGTTATAAATGTATATAGTTGCTATACAAGAAAATACAATATTTCTGTTTGCTACGTTCTTCCCAATACATAAACAATGAAATGTAATTAAAGCGTTGAATATACTGTTTGTTAAAGTTCATCGAGTATAATACGTTATTTGAATTTTCTGTAATATAATACAATTTAAGCCGAGCAAAGGCATAAAACTAACAAAAGCTGTTATAGGTTTTACAGCTCAGAACTGCTGAGAAACCAACATTTTCTTTCTGCTTCTTTAAATGCCAAATTAAATCCGTAATATGCTATAACTTATCTATCAAGCCAAGCTTTATATATCTACAACGTTTTAACAAATATTACAAGAAGATAATTTAGTTGGCGCCGTTTGGATGTTTATTCCACTTAGCTACAAAAAGACAAAATTTTAACTATTGTTTCTTTGACGAGGTCAAATTATAGATGCGATTTTGCTTCAATTTTCTGTGGGATCAAATCATATCGTATAACACGAATATTATCTGCAAACTCATGCTGGAAAGAACGCTGCGGAGCACTGATTAGTTTTAACTTCATTCACGATAACATCACACACCAAGCGGACTAAAAGCAAGGTAAGCGAAAACTATGCGGGAAGAGATCCCCTCTGAAGAATTCCAATACTGGCAAAGTGGCAAACAGTCTTGCCAGTGGTCAACAAGACAAACGATGTACTCAATTCCCACTTAGAAGATACCACAAAGACGCTCTGATCCATACGGATCTTTAGGAGTATTACATTATGATTGTTGCTTTGAAAAGCGGTCATATCGCGGAAAAGATGCTCAACTACTTTACGCATCGAATATAGAAGGAAATGAACAACGATGTTAAGCTCATATTTTATTTTCCAAATTTAAGAATAGCCTAAAACATTCATTTTTATCTCCTATTGCTATCTATTTACTTCGATTGCTATATATTTACTTCCTGCTAATGATAGAACTAAACATTCCGTTTGGACCAGGTTAATCAAGGTAACGTTTCATTTTTAATTACGTTTCCAACTAATGCAATACAAGATTTTCTATAGCACAGGTTACTCATTATAGTGTTATAATTACTTAAGTTACTGTCTATACTAATGAAGAAACCACAAAGTAACCCACAGCCTTTGATACGCTACACTTTTAATTCATGTTTCTTCCTACTTACTAAACTTTCTGGCCCTATTAATCAGGTACCACACAGCTACCTATAGTCCAAAATACTCCACACTCCAGTCTACTTTCTTCTCCCTCTTACTGAGTACCCTTGTCCATACTTCTGATGGAGTCATGCAGTTATCTATCGTCTAGGATATTCAATATTGCAGGGTCCTATCTTCCTAAACATTACCATTACCTATATTCCGGGATAATCAGCACCTCAGTTTATTCTTTTCCTACTTAACTAAATAGTGTTCCTAATAATGACAGAACCACACAATTGCCTATAGTTCGGGCCAATCAATATTTCAGGAACACCCCTGTCCCTAGTAATGATTGAAATGCAGTACAGGCAACCCAAAACTACAAGTTAATTCATCTTCTTGCTTGCTAAGCTACAGTTTATATTAATAAAATTAAGTAATTCTATATTGTGCAGATTATCTACCATAATTGAACATACTAAGCAACCTGCCAAATAAAAGTACACAATTACTAAAAACCCAGACAACACACCGTGTTAAAGTTACAAAATTCTTCGTCCCTACTATCATGAAGTTACGCAGTTATAGCTTGTCAAAGTAATTAAAATGTTACCATATTTCCGTTTGCGCAGCTCATTTCTTCAAGTGCTTCCCCTCTGCTCTCTTTAGGTCGCCACCGTTTGGAGATGTTAGGAAAGGTGGGGATGGCGGGGCAGTTTGCCATCACCGCAATATCATTGTTAGAATACACGCATACATGGCTGAATGTAGTTGTCGCAAGTTAGTGGTAACTTTGTAAACAATCTCCCTAGCCTGTCCTTTAATTGACTTACCAGAGGGGTACTTAGGTGTTGTTCAAGGTCCCGACTTTACTGTAAATTGTTCGCACTATATATATTATATTAAACAGTAAACTATGATTTTTATGATCATTCACTGCCGCTTGCAATGCCCTCTCTCCCACCACCTACAAAAAAGTCGTGATGTGCATGCGTGTCTTATGTGACATGGACATGTGGGAGAAGGGAGAATGACGTAATCGGAAATAGTTGCGCCCACAACAATCTAGTAGCTTTTTATTACTCTGACAGGGTATAGCTCAATCCTAGCTCAATCAGCATGTTATACTTAATTAACCCTGTCCTAATAACAGTGGGGATACATACGGTTCCCTATAGCCAAGAAGGGACACTTGTCGGAGGGGCTCGACACCGAACCTGAGGTTACTGTACCTACGCACCATGACGGGGTGTAATGGGAGAGAGAAATGAGGCGAGAGGGTACACTGGGTAGCCGGAACCAGGAGCGACGACACACCAATGACAGGGTCCCTACCGTTTCCAGATTGAAGCACCCCGAAAGTTGTACAGGTAGAATGGGGCCTCCCGCCCCACATACGGTCCTACACATCCTGGCATCCAGCCGAAATCGGGGGACGGTGGTATTTACTCAGAGCATCTCTTTTCTCCACCACGCCACACTGAGCACCCTCGCCGACACTTCCAAAGCTGAAAGAAGCCAACGGAATGGAGAATGAATGAAATGACAATGGAAAAGACGTGGTGGGATAGGAAATTCGAGGGATGAAAGAATGCTACCCAACATTTACCTGGCTATCCAGAGAAACCCTCGAAAATACCCATGGGTCAGGTAGGCCAACCACGGGAAGCGAACCAGGACCTCCTGAATGCGGGCTACAGACGATACCGCCTGAGCCATTCCTCTGGTTCGCTATAGCCAAGATCACTCAGCACAATCTTGCACCTATTTATCTAATAATGATGGAAGCACACAATTAGCTGTAGCTTATGGTTACTCAGCATAAAGTTACACCTACTCAGTCCTACTAATGATGGAAGCACAGCCAAAGTTACTCAACATGATGTTACATACTGTCGCTAAAAATGATGAAGACACAGTCCTTGTAGCCCAGGTTACTGTATTTAACGTTATGGATGTTGTTAATGATCTCCCTGTTCGTATTAACGATGGAAACATACAATACGCTATAATCCATTTTAATCTCAAAATTATTACGGTACAGATAAATGGAGCAACAATGCCTAGTAATAATGGAATCATGCTGTTCCTATAGCTCAGGTGATTTGGAATTATTTTACACATACTAAGAACTCTGTCCGTAATATTGAGACGAAAAAAGGAGCTTACTCTGATTTCTTCGTACGTTTCGCCATTTCGCTCTTTTTCGTTAACACACACACTAAGTATGAGATGTTCCTCAATCGTATATTTACTTGTATCAGCCATTACTTAAAACACAAACGGCGTTTCACATTGACATCAACAAATAAACCCGCGAAAGAAAACATTGACAACATCAACAAATAAACCCGCAAAGAAAACATTGACAAAATCAACAAATAAACCCGCGAAAGAAAACATTGACAACATCAACAATTAAACCCGCGAAAGAAAACATTGACAAAATCAACAAATAAACCCGCGAAAGAAAACATTGACAAAATCAACAATTAAACCCGCGAAAGAAAACATTGACAAAATCAACAAATAAACCCGCGAAAGAAAACATTGACAAATCAACAATTAAACCCGCGAAAGAAAACATTGACAAAATCAACAAATAAACCCGCGAAAGAAAACATTGACATCAACAAACAAACCCGCGAAAGAAAACATTGACAAAATCAACAAATAAACCCGCGAAAGAAAACAATGACAACATCAACAAATAAACCCGCGAAAGAAAACATTGACATCAACAAATAAACCCGCGAAAGAAAACATTGACAAAATCAACAAATAAACCCGCGAAAGAAAACAATGACAACATCAACAAATAAACCCGCGAAAGAAAACAATGACAACATCAACAAATAAACCCCGAAAGAAAACATTGACATCAACAAATAAACCTGCGAAAGAAAAAATTGACAACATCAACAATTAAACCAGCGAAAGAAAACTCTGGCTTGCCTCTATAACATAACAATGCCCCTGCTCTGTCGGAAAATTGACAAACTAATGCAACAAAATGCATATGAAGGGAGAAAATATCCCTCTCAAAGTATGAATGGTTTTTAATTAGTTTTAGGTTTCGGAAAGTGAATTATTTCAATATAAACATTACCCGGTCGCGAAATTTGCCCCCCCCCAAACCTATGCCCAGACTAATGTTGGAAATATACTGGTATCCACACTCCACGTTAGCCAACATAAAACCGTTAGTTAACTGAAACGCCCTCTTAATGAAGGAGTTTCAGTTCCCCATAGACTATTCTACTCAACATGATTTTATTCCTATAAAGCTCTCCATCACTATTTATGACGAAGTTCCAGCTCATTTTACTCAACATCTTTTTTTTCTTATAAACCTCCCCATCGCAATTTACGATATTGTTCCTGTTCTATATAGCCCATTTTATTCTTATAAAACTCCACACCCCTATTTTTGATGTATTTGCAGTTCCATATAGGTCACTTTATTCTTATAAAACTCCCCAGTCCTATTTATTATGTAGTTCCAATTCCATAAAGCATATTCTACTCAACATCATTTTATTCTAATAAATCTCCACATCCATATTTTTATACAGTCCCAGATCAATATAGCTCATTTTATTTTATAAAACTCCCCATCTCTATATTTATATAGTTCCAGTTCCATATAGCTCATTTTATTCTTATAAAATTCCCCATCCCTATTTATGGTGTAGTTCTTAAGCTCATTCTACTCAACATCATTTTATTCTAATAAATGTCCCCATCCCTATTTTTATATAGTTCCAGTTGCATATAGCTCATTTTATTCTTATAAAACTCCCCATCTCTATCTTTATGTAATTCCAGTTGCATATAGCTCATTTTATGCTTATAAAACTCCCCATCTCTATATTTATGTAGTTCCAGTTGCATATAGCTCATTTTATTCTTATAAAACTCCCCATCTCTATCTTTATGTAGTTCCAGTTGCATATAGCTCATTTTATTCTTATAAAACTCCCCATCTCTATATTTATGTAGTTCCAGTTGCATATAGCTCATTTTATTCTTATAAAACTCCCCATCTCTATATTTATGTAGTTCCAGTTGCATATAGCTCATTTTATTCTTATAAAACTCCCCATCTCTATATTTATGTAGTTCCAGTTGCATATAGCTCATTTTATCCTTATAAAACTCCCCATCTCTATCTTTATGTAGTTCCAGTTGCATATAGCTCATTTTATTCTTATAAAACTCCCCATCCCTATTTTTATATAGTTCCAGTTCCATATAGCCCATTTTATTCTTATAAAACTCCCCATCTCTATCCTTATGCAGTTCCAGTTGCATATAGCTCATTTTATTCTTATAAAACTTCCCATCTCTATCTTTATGTAGTTCCAGTTCCATATAGCTCATTTTATTCTTATAAAACTCCCCATCTCTATCTTTATGTAGTTCCAGTTGCATATAGTTCATTTTATTCTTATAAAACTCCCCATCCCTATTTATGGTGTAGTTCTAAAGCTCATTCTACTCAACATCATTTTATTTTTATAATACTCTCCCTCCCTATTAATGGTGTGGTTCCAGTTTCCTATGTCCGAAATGGTTAAACACAATTTTATATTTACAATCACCGTATTTATAATTACGATGGGGGATATATTTATCTATAGTCCTGTTAACTCAACATGGAGATAACCTTACTAGAGCCATCCCTAATAATTGTGAAAACAAGCAATTTCCTTAAGTTCAGGTTATTCAACATATTTTACGTACTAAGCTCCTTGACGGTGTAGAACCATGTTTACCCTTATACACAACACACCGAGCGCAATGACTACGCTCGCATTCGAAAGGTCTCGGGTTTGATTCCCGCCAACCTCCCTCCCTTAACTTGCATTTTTTGGGTGTTCTCTTGTTGTTAGGCGAATGCTGGGATGATTTCTCATCTATCACGATTTATTTTCCCTAATTTATCGTTTATTCAACTCCTTCTCACTTTTAAGGCGTGCTTTTGTGGCGGTGGGTGGCACTGATGCTGACTCGATGGAAAGAGTATTCTCCGTAAACATTAGAGCGGAGTCCCTAAACATTCCCGACTTGAGGACTCGTCCCAATACTGAAGCTACCTGGAGAGGGCGATAAACAACCCCTGATCAAGTAGCACTCTAGTATCCTCGGTGGTTACTCTATCCTTTGAGCACCCATGCACGTCATTTGTCCAGCACAGCCATACGCCACAAAACTGAAGGTTCAGAAGGAAATGGAATGTAAAGGAAATCATGGAAAGGAAACCGTCCTTAATGAGAAAACACCCCAAAATTCGCCGATCCGGGAAAACCAATAAAAACCAATGATCAGAGAGGGTGATTGACGAGAACGGAACCCGGAACTCCCGCATGTGTACCTCATACGTTACCGCGGAGCCAATGCTTACCTTTAAATTATTCTTCATTTTCAGTTGCTTATATATGGCATGGCCAAAAAGATAAACATTTGTGCAGTAAGTTAGTTTGACTTGAAGACTGGTTTAAAAGGTCATACAGCTTCAGAAAACTGCCCCTAACAATATTTGCAACCATTTACATACAAATTTGATGAATTAAAACCAAACTTCACATTCTATGCTTTAGGAATGAATGAAAAGTTTTAGCTACTGCTGGCTATCAAAAGAATATACATATTCTTACTGAGGGAAAGTCCTGAGTCAACTTCGTCGATAGGAATTCCTGATTTACATTCTCTGTTCTTCTTTGCTGAATTTCTTAATTCGTCTAAACCAGATGTATACGTAGGAGGAAAATATTCATATTCTTATTAGTGCTGTTTGTCACAACTATAAATGAATTATCAAACATAATAAATAGAAATGTCTCCTTTCACTTTGTTTAATAACCTCTTCACCTACATTGCCGAGGTTGGAGCAATATATGCACCCAGCCAAAGTTCTGATTAGTTGGCTGGGTTTTCCAGCACTGTTGCCAAAATTGAGCATGTTACCACACAGCTGAGGGAAAGAAAACTGCAAAGAGACAATTCACTCTCTTTTAATGAAATGCAATTATGTGCACAAACAGCCATTTTCAGCTCGGCATTCGCCCAACTAATCAGTACAGCTTATAATGGGTGATATCAAGTGAAGGAGTGACCTTAAATGTCTGCTTACAGACAGAGTAATCTCATCAAACAATTCAATTTTAATGCAGAAGTTTATTGCTGTAAAATTTGTATAAATTTAAAGTGTAAAATATATTTACAATATTATTTAGTATTTTATGTAGTGTGGATGATTACTAATAATGGCGATTTTGTTACTTCTAAATATAATATGGTATAATTATTTGTTTATATTTCCGGTTTTTCAATTAGCTGCATTTTTCGGTTTCCCAAAATTATACATAAAGTGTAATATTAATTCGCCGTCTCTGTTTATATGTCCATGAAGCTACTTTACTATTTCTGTTTCTCATTGATGTGCTAATTCCTTGTATCAATATGGTTGGTGGTCTTCATCCTGGTGGTTTCTATTCTATGATTCGTCGTGGTATTTCTTTTCTAACATCCTTTTTATATGTCGTTAACGAATTAAGTTGTTTTTCTTCCACAAAATCAATAATTGAACTTTTGAAATACATTGTGTCCCTGATGAATTATTTTCCAATTCGTTTGTGTAGGATAGTCCTGCTACCCAATCTCCAAAATCCCATCTCAGTTGTCATCAATCTTTATATAGTTGGATCTAATTGTCTGTAGTCTGATCATGTGTCTTAATGCTTCTAATAGTAAGTGTGCATATTTTACTTTTGTTTCCTTTCTAATCTGTTTATAGCATAAAACACTAGTCAACCTTAATGTAGCTATACAAATGTTAATTGCAATCTCAGTTATTCGAAGTATCAAATTAATCTCAACCGGCTGAACATGGTTTCCTCAGGATGGAAAGTAAAATCTGTGGTCCCGTGTTGCACATTTACGGAACATTATAGGCACCTCAAACCTGATAGAGATCTCTGAGTAAAACTTACAGTATTTTACGTAGAATATAGAATGGGACGCTAAGATCCACTGCTATTAAAGAACGTCTATATATTTAGAATAAAAAAACTGAATTTAATTGTAATCTAACCCCAACGGTGAAGTTTCACGGACGGTAATGTGCATAAAAGATATATTTTGTAGTTTTAGTGCTCATTTTAAGTGATTCAACTAATATAGTGTAGAACGCTTTTAAAAACAACAAATTTTATAGGTACTCTTACACCTAGCGTTATTTATTATACTGAAAGGGCACAACTAATTCCAATGAGACTGCAGGTAGTTTATAATATTTCACTGTCCGATTTTTATTGAAAGTGAGCACGTAAATTTAGCACAAGTAATTTAGAGTAGGTGTAGGTGCTGTGAAGATGAATCTCGCACTAGAGAATTCTAGCGTCTTTGTAATGAAAGTCAGAGGCAGGTGAAAAGAGTGCAAAATGTGACTAAAGAAAGTCCCACTTTTGTGTTACTTTGAGTACCTACAAGAGGGGGCTCATTTGCATACGATCGTCATTATGTGATTTCAGCTCCTTTTAGGGAAGACTTTGCATACATTATTCGCCTCTTAGAGGACTACGCTCTTAAGCATAATCTGCGAAAAGTACATGTAAGTAAGTACTCAGGGTGGAAATGCTTGATAAGAGCGTCTATTTATTCCGAGCTCAAGTGCGCTGCTTAAGGGATGTGTAAACATGTTTTACAGCGAAATCACTGATAGAGGATTTTCGTTTAATTTCTGCTTACTAATGATTAGTTAAAACTCACCATTAGCGCCGTTGTTGAGCACTTAAGTTTCTTGTTGATGTACAAGTGGATGTTGTGCTGGATATAACGGCCAGGCACTGAAAAATATGAATATTGACGCTGGAGGTCATTACATTCTTCAGAAAACTAGTGTGTGAACCCAAAGTCTCGCTAAAAACGAAATAGGGCTGGAATACTACTGGCAACAAATAGAGGCCCTAATTATCTACCGGGGTTTTGCAAGGGAAACTAAAATACCTTCGTTATACCAGGGGGCACAACTGCCCAGTATCTGACGTGAGCAGATACCATTCCTTGTGTTAAAAGAGTTCAGAAATCTACGGGGCTGTTTCAAGTTAAAACACGACAGTTGAGAACTGACAAGACCTACCTTCGTTTTACCCCTCGCAAAGAGGCGACCCGCTCATCAGCCTGCTGATAAGCAGGACGGGGAAAGCGAAGCTCACTCTCCTTCTTCATTGCCGAGTTTAAAATGTAAATGGTCCCGTTGAGTTCTGCAACTCTTTTAACGCACAAAGGGATATCTGCACACATCAAATACACCGCAATTGGGTCACCTAGTAGGCTGCCGTGGTTCATTTAGTGTCAGCTGTACGTGTTGCTGATTGATAGAATCCATTCCGGCGGTCTAGGAAAAAGAGAATCAGCATTAAAAAAACCAAGAAGTTTCCAACAGTGGCATGTTTATTCATAAAATCGCAAAGCACCTTAGAAGAGCCTAGGTATCGAAAAGTTGGATAGCGCATAGAATAATACATTCATGTTTACTTTCTCTAGCACGTGTGCACATTGTACGTAGTAGGTAGAGAAGGTATAGTATTCCACCCAAAAATTGCATAGCAATAATTCACCGGAACAGGAATTTGGAGGTCCCATAAATCCATAAAGCGCATCCAAAGGAATGGATTCCCCGCGCTAATTGTCTGTGGTCCAGCAGATGATAAGGCACCTAACGTTCCGCCCGTCTCTCCGTCGGCCATCTTCAGAAGCAGTAGAATCATGGCTGGAGAAGCTTGGTTTAGTGCCCGTCATTCTAGATGCCGATAAGGGCAATGCCACGGTTGCCACGACACAGAAGACTACAGAGGAAAAATAGAGCAGCTACTAGAACCCGGAATCTATCAGAGGTTGTAACGAGATCCAACCAGCAGAATTCTACAGATAACGAACTAGCCAATCAAAAGATCTACAGAGGACTATCGTCTCCAGTGAACCTTGCTCCTCGTCCTTGCCTAAGATTCATGAAGAATCCACGCCACTGCCCCCCATAGTGAGTGCTATAGGATCACTTACGTGCTCGTCATCAAAACATCTAGCAAACTTGATTACAGCCATACATCGGCAACACGGAAACACACATAAAGAACTCCAAGCACTTCAATGAAAAACCCCCGTCAGCAAGTTAAGTACCAAGGAATCGCGTTGGAGTGACGACTGAACTAGAACGCCGTTCGCGCCGTGGCCGAGTGGTTAGACCACTCGCCTCTCACCTAGACGGGTTCCATCCCAAGCGACCGCATGTGAGATTTGTGGTGTACAAAGCGGCGCAGGGGCGGGTTTTCTCCGGGTTCGCCGGTTTCCCCCGCCACGCATTCCACCGTTGCTTCATCTTCATTCTGGCGCGAAACACTACAAAAAAAAAAAAAAAACTGGAACGCCCACCTTACAAATATCGCCAACAGAGCGCGGCAGCATTTACAGATATGCGCCCCCGTGTTCAAAACTTATCCTGTACAAATCATTCCTTTAGGCGTGGCCTGGGCAAACGCCGCCAAAACTATGCTAAAAACTACAAACACTGTAGAATCTCAGCCTCTGAAAATTCTTCAAAGCTCAAATCTCAAAAAAATGAGAAACCTCCACGCGAGCGCGCATCAGGTGCCACCAAAACACTATAATTTGTAACAATGGCGACGGCGAACTCAAATACAGTAAACAAACGAATAAAATTGTTTTAACTCGGTCCGTCGCTCGCCGCTCCACGCGCCCACTACCTTACGGCCCACACATCCACACAGAGGTCGCCCAGCACCACCCAACGCCAGTGTCAGCTGACCACGCAAAGTGTGAAAAGTGTATATATTGTAAATAGTGTGGATGAGTATGAGTCAGCGAGTGTACGTGCGAGTGCGTGTGTGTGCGTGTGAGTGAGCATTTGTGTGTATATATTGTAAATATGTATATAAAACAAAATCCACAAAATAAGAAAACCATAAGTGTGAAAAAAAACCAGTCTTCAAACCGAACTATTTTCGGGGGTGCAAAGAGCGCCTCTGTATGGTTTAGTATAAAACAAAAAAAGACAATTATAAAAATTCCCAAAAGTTATAAATAATGTTAAACTAAAGCCTGCAAGCCAGGTCCCATGTGCCGGCACAGGACCTACAAAACATAATAAACAACCTTGAACCTTGCACTACTCTAGCCACTCCAGCCATGAGTCAACTACCTCTGAAGATGCCCGACGAAGAGACGGGCGAAACGTTAGGTGACATCATCTGCTGGACCACGGACAATAAGCCTGGAAAATCCGTGCTTTTAGACTAATGCCGGCCGTTAAAGCCTAAGCACTTACAAAAAAACATTTTTAGAAAAACGTCCTTTTGTGTGTATCTGACGTCTGTGTGCCTGTGGGTAACATAACTCAAAAAGTCAAAGTCTGTTAAATACCAAACTTAGTTTTTAAGCTTAGTATCTATCAAGGATCCGGCACAGTGAGATTTCAAGGAAATCCCCCACCTCAAATTTCCCTTACACGGAAAAATGTACAAAAATTTAGATATTCTCAAAAATGGCTCTAACCATTTCCGAGATATTACTTGTTATTGGTTTTAGTTTTAAGATACTTACATTTTTCTCAAACAGGAAATGGTTCACATTTCTTTTGTTTTACTCCTGGCCATGCAAGAAAGCGAATTTTAATGTCAATCGCACAGCGACATCTTTTAAAACATTGGACTACCGCTTTAGCCTAGTGTATTCCCTCAGTTCCTTTCAACTTATAAGTAATAAGACCATTCTGCTAATATTATCTCGATTAGCATCAATTAGAAAGAAGAATAATCTTTTGCAAGAAGTGTGTTTATAGGGCTGGTAGAGAGTAATGTAAATAGGACACACTAAATTTTTGTCGAAGTTGTGAATGAAGATACACAATGTAAAATTTTGTTTTATAAATTATGGCAGTATAACATTTTACTGTGTAAACTGTCTGTATAGGGTATACAATGGAGAGCGGAAATCTCGGTGTCGCAACCTACGTGAGATCTATTATGGCTGCTCACCCCAGGAGAAAGGATTGAAGGGAAGTAACTACAGGAGACGACAGGCCACATAGACTATCGGAGGTCCTTACAGTTCCTGGCTGGAAGACCCGTTCCATTATTTGCTCAGGGTTCAATGAATAACCCGTTAACCAAGGAGCCCTTCAGTGTACACGGAGATTACTATTTCCTCTAAACAAGGATCTGCGTCATCCGTGCAGTACCGCTGTAAGCCGCGAAATTTAAAAGAACACCTGAAGTGTGAGAAGGAAACGGAATGAAAGGGAAGTGGCGGAAAAAAAAACAAACCTGGGTATATAAAAACCACAAAGTCAGATTGAGCGGTAAATGGAAATAAAACCCGGGACTTCCCGAATGCGAACATTGTACGTTACCGCAAAGTCATCTCGCTCGGTTAAACTATATGTAACTTTTTCTCTATGTTTCAGTTGTATTAAAATTCAACTTTATATTTTATTTCCACAGTGTAGTACTCAACGGCGGATCGGATCCGGAATGATAGGGAGTTTCCGGAACATTCGACGTCATTCATAATTACATTTTCATTTGGAAACTCGGGTCGCATTTGATTTACTTTCAGAAGTTACTCGTGGAAAAGGATAACTACGGGCACAGTCTCTCCAAATATTTACTTCTGAAGTCAAGAAGTTTTGCCTTCTTAGATATCCTTAAGCGTTCAGAGCAAAAAAGCGCTTTATACAGTGGCGTGGTGCGATACCCTTAAGTAACATACAATATGAGCCGTTTGCATAAATTCATTTTCTGTGGTTTTGGAAGGAGATCCTACGATCAGTTTATATAAAAGCGTAGTAAATGCTTTTCTTCTTAGCACATTATTAATCTAGTAGGTTTTGCAGCCACCCTCAGAATATACTATGATTGTTGTACATAACATAAGGGGAGGAGAACTAAATTATGAACAAAATATGAGGATTCTTTGGCGGTATCTGATAGATCGTGCCTTTCGGAATGGTATTGGGGAAGAAAAAGGGATCCACCAAAGTAGTGTGAAAGGAACGTTTACAGAAAAAGCTGCAGTGTGGATTAAATTTTCTTCAAGTATTGGCGAAATCATAACAGCTAAGACCAATTGGCAGCATAAGTACAACTTCCCTATCGCAGTAGTATTATTTTTCTTTGATAGAGTTTAACGCCCGCTTTTACTACATATGGCACCGCAGGCGATGACAATGATGATACATGGAATGTAGTGAAGCACCGGTGGAATGCGATGGCGGGAGAACCGGAAAAACCCCGCCGCTGCGCCGCTTTGATCACCACAATTTCTACATGTGGTATCCTGGGATAGAACTCTGGCCGCCTTTGTGAGAGACGAGTGGTCTAACCACTCGGCCACGGCGCGGCCCGCAGTAGTAATACTTGACTACACACACACACACGTCTGGATTCTAAAAGCATCAGTCCACGGGAATACATATATTAATCGCAAGGGTTTCCTGTCTCTCAATGTGCAGACCATGTGCGATTCAAAGGAGTGTTTCACCAATATGGACATTAATTTGCCACCTTCTATAACCTTAAATGAGAATGGCTGTGTCGAAAATTACCGAATACTAACGAAAGAGCCCGATAAGGGGAAAATCGATTATTATCGAAAGGTGAAAATATAGCATGGAAGTATAAACTACCTAGTCATAGGTTACTGTTTGTGCATACGAACTGAAGTGTATGCTATACCTTCTAGCTTTTCCTATAGGTAAAGCAAAGGTAATACTGTGTTTTATCGCACGGCTCAAAGTCTACGGTAAGAAATTAGGCAATTATTATTATTATTATAACCACCCCTTGACCACTTTACACATTGATATAACTGAAATGAAATCTAAGCAACTTTGGCAGGGGTTGTATGCTACCATGATAATCCCTATAGTGACAAAGATGGTGTATTGCATGAATAAAAACTGGGGCGTTAGTATTGAGAAATAACTTCGCCTTCATGACTATTAAACTAGCACGCTCCCGAGTTTCATGGTTGCCTTTTTATATATTCTTGCTTGTAAATTTATACTAAATATGCTACAAATAGTGCTAGTCGTAATTTGTTCTAGACGAGGAATATATTCTCTATAGTTTCTTAAATACGACAGCTTTTGTACTTGTTATTTCGGCGTCCTTTTTGCGGAAATATCCTCTTCACGTAATGTATTTGTGTTAAGTTTATGGCTTAGCTTACATTTACTATGTACCCGCATCTTCTTGCTTTCGCTGGAGGCGTTCCCGTCTGCCAGTAACATACTTTCTTGGCTGTGTTCCATAGTTAATGAGGCATGTTTTACTTCCTACTTGGGGTTGTAAATAAGACTAGCTCCCTAACAGCCATTTCTTACTTGGTGGGCAGAGGCCTGAGTGACTTTACACTCTACCCGTATACTCATCTATCTTACATTTATCGAGCGGGATGGGATGGCTCATGAAATAACGTCTGTGAAGTACGTTTGAGAGGTTCAAGGTTCGATCCCCTGCGACCGCTTACTCTGTAACTTTTTTCACCCCGGGTTGGCAGGCGAATTCTGTGGCGACTCATCTTCCACCACGCCTATCCTGCCTACCGTATCCTGTATCAATAATTTCCTTGACATTCTTTTCAGGGTTAAAGGATCAGGAGACGGTGTTCGGTGGGTTGCGGTTGGGTGATTGTTGGCTCTGGTTTTCTTTCTGGAGTCGTTATGGGCCACTCAGTCAGGCCCTGTCTTCGGGTGCTTTAGGACGGGCGCTCTTTTAGGAGACCCCGGATGCTCGGGGCTGGTCAGTAGAGCCCGGGCAGCATCCCATGCATTCTATTTGGAAACGTTAAGAACCCCATCAATACTTGCACCTATCGTCATCCGCATCTGGTTGTTCTTCGGGTCTCTCCCCTCGTCCCTTCCTCCCAGGATTCACATAAGTCCTAAAGGGCCACAATGGCCTACAAGTGGTACTCTGACGCAGAAACTGAGAGCCCCAAATCAAAATACCAACATCCAAAATTTCATTTCAGAAATGTACAATAGTATACAGCAAATAAGACTAATTTCAGCGAAAAAAGAAAGGTTCCAAATTTTAGTGAAGGAAATTTTGTATGAGAAAGCCACTCTGAAATTCTGGATAGTGGGATTTAGTATTCTGTATTATGCATAAATTAGCTCTATAGGAAAATTTATTTCAATAACTTTTGTAGCAGACTGTGAAATAACAGCCGATGGATTGAATTCAGAAGAAAATATTTCGCAAAATTAATTGTTTAAATTCCTAATCGATTATAGATTAACCAACTAAATCCATATCAAAACAAAATAACACTATTTTCAACTTTTATGTACGTCATCCATAAGTAATATTTTAATTAATGCAATAAACTGACGGGGATCCCTATTTGTATGGAAACCACGTACATGCATACACAGGCACATTGCACTCGAAGACGCACTCAGTACAGACATATCTCGCTCTCTATGCCTCTTTCTCTCTCGCTCTCTCTCTCTCTCTCTCTCTCTCACACACACACACACGTACACATACAGGCCGCGCCGTGGCCGAGTGTTTAGATCACTCGCCTTCAACCCAGGCGGCTCGTGATCGATCCCAGGCTTGTGGAATTTGCGGCTTTCCCCGCCATCGCGTTTCACCGGTGCTACATCTTCATTCCATGTATCATCACGGTCATCGCCTGCGGGGCCTATGTAGCAAAATCGGGTGTTAAACACTATCAAAACACATACACACACACTTACAGCTCACATCTCTATCTCTCGGAGGGGATTAAACATGGTTGCTACATTAGCAAGTAATGCCGAGAGGTATTTCCCCAATTTGTGTATTTCTAGCAGAGATTTTTAGTGGGCGGAAACCCAGGTCGTCAAAGATCTTCCTCTGCTCAAAGCTCTCTCACGCTCTCTCTCTCTCTCTCTCTTCTCTCTCTCTCTCTCTTACAGACACACACACGCCACACAGAGTATACACATCGCAAACAGCTCACACGCATGCACAAGGCATACACATATTCACTCACACACACCTACAGCTCACATAACAACATAACGCACATATACTCTTTCTTTCGCACACATGCGTGCACACATTGAGTACACAAACATACATACAGTTCACACCCACGAACATTCACAGAGAAGACACACACACACACACACACATCACACACAGTTCACAGCCACGCACATTCACAGAGAAGACACACACATCACACAGAGTTCACAGCCACGCACATTCACAGAGAAGACACACATCACACACAGTTCACACCCACGCACATTCACAGAGAAGACACACACACACACAGTTCACACCCACGCACATTCACAGAGAAGACACAAATCACACACAGTTCACACCCACGCACATTCCCAGAAAAGACACACACACACACATCACACACAGTTCACACCCACGCACATTCCCAGAGAAGACACACACACACACAGTTCACACCCACGCACATTCACAGAGAAGACAAACACACACAGTTCACACCCACGAACATTCCCAGAGAAGACACACACACACACAGTTCACACCCACGCACATTCACAGAGAAGACACACACATCACACACAGTTCACAGCCACGCACATTCACAGAGAAGACACACACACACACAGTTCACACCCACGCACATTCCCAGAGAAGACACACACACACACAGTTCACACCCACGCACATTCCCAGAGAAGACACACACACACACAGTTCACACCCACGCACATTCCCAGAGAAGACACACACACACACACAGTTCACACCCACGCACATTCACAGAGAAGACACACACACACAGTTCACACCCACGCACATTCCCAGAGAAGACACACACACACACAGTTCACACCCACGCACATTCCCAGAGAAGACACACACACACAGTTCACACCCACGCACATTCCCAGAGAAGACACACACACACACAGTTCACACCCACGCACATTCACAGAGAAGACACACATCACACACAGTTCACACCCACGCACATTCACAGAGAAGACACACACACACAGTTCACACCCACGCACATTCACAGAGAAGACATACGCACACACAGTTCACACCCACGCACATTCACAGAGAAGACACACATCACACACAGTTAACACCCACGCACATTCACAGAGAAGACACACATCACACACAGTTCACACCCACGCACATTCACAGAGAAGACACAGTTCACACCCACGCACATTCACAGAGAAGACACACATCACACACAGTTCACACCCACGCACATTCCCAGAGAAGACACACACACACATCACACACAGTTCACACCCACGCACATTCACAGAGAAGACACACATCACACACAGTTCACACCCACGCACATTCCCAGAGAAGACACACACACACACATCACACACAGTTCACACCCACGCACATTCACAGAGAAGACACACATCACACACAGTTCACACCCACGCACATTCACAGAGAAGACACACATCACACACAGTTCACACCCACGCACATTCCCAGAGAAGACACACACACACACATCACACACAGTTCACACCCACGCACATTCACAGAGAAGACACACACACACAGTTCACACCCACGCACATTCACAGAGAAGACACACACACACACAGTTCACACCCACGCACATTCACAGAGAAGACACACATCACACACAGTTCACACCCACGCACATTCCCAGAGAAGACACACACACACACATCACACACAGTTCACACCCACGCACATTCACAGAGAAGACACACACACACACACATCACACACAGTTCACACCCACGCACATTCACAGAGAAGACACACATCACACACAGTTCACACCCACGCACATTCACAGAGAAGACACACATCACACACAGTTCACACCCACGCACATTCACAGAGAAGACACACACACACACAGTTCACACCCACGCACATTCACAGAGAAGACACACACACACACACAGTTCACACCCACGCACATTCACAGAGAAGACACACACACACACAGTTCACACCCACGTACATTCACAGAGAAGACACACATCACACACAGTTCACACCCACGCACATTCCCAGAGAAGACACACACACACACATCACACACAGTTCACACCCACGCACATTCACAGAGAAGACACACACACACAGTTCACACCCACGCACATTCACAGAGAAGACACACATCACACACAGTTCACACCCACGCACATTCACAGAGAAGACACACATCACACACAGTTCACACCCACGCACATTCCCAGAGAAGACACACACACACATCACACACAGTTCACACCCACGCACATTCACAGAGAAGACACACATCACACACAGTTCACACCCACGCACATTCACAGAGAAGACACACATCACACACAGTTCACACCCACGCACATTCACAGAGAAGACACACATCACACACAGTTCACACCCACGCACATTCCCAGAGAAGACACACACACACATCACACACAGTTCACACCCACGCACATTCACAGAGAAGACACACACACACAAAGTTCACACCCACGCACATTCACAGAGAAGACACACATCACACACAGTTCACACCCACGCACATTCCCAGAGAAGACACACACACACACATCACACACATTTCACACCCACGCACATTCACAGAGAAGACACACACACACACACATCACACACAGTTCACACCCACGCACATTCACAGAGAAGACACACATCACACACAGTTCACACCCACGCACATTCACAGAGAAGACACACATCACACACAGTTCACACCCACGCACATTCACAGAGAAGACACACACACACACAGTTCACACCCACGCACATTCACAGAGAAGACACACACACACACAGTTCACACCCACGCACATTCACAGAGAAGACACACATCACACACAGTTCACACCCACGCACATTCCCAGAGAAGACACACACACACACATCACACACAGTTCACACCCACGCACATTCACAGAGAAGACACACACACACAGTTCACACCCACGCACATTCACAGAGAAGACATACGCACACACAGTTCACACCCACGCACATTCACAGAGAAGACACACACACACAGTTCACACCCACGCACATTCACAGAGAAGACACACATCACACACAGTTCACACCCACGCACATTCACAGAGAAGACACACACACACACAGTTCACACCCACGCACATTCACAGAGAAGACACACACACACAGTTCACACCCACGCACATTCACAGAGAAGACACACACACACACAGTTCACACCCACGCACATTCACAGAGAAGACACACACACACAGTTCACACCCACGCACATTCACAGAGAAGACACACACACACACAGTTCACACCCACGCACATTCACAGAGAAGACATACGCACACACATAGCATGCACAGATACAGTTGGCCGAGGTCGCTAAGACACAGAATCATGAACTAGGGGTGTGTGGTTCAGCCGCGGTCTGCCATAATCATCCCCCGCTCCCGAATAAGTTTTTTCTTCATAACTGACGAAAACCGCAGAAAATACCCTAAACTTAGTGTTCGAACAATTCCATCCCAAATTTCCTTTTACAATTGCTATTCCATTTCGTGCGTCATTAATGTCGCAGGCTTTGTAGCCGTATGAAATAAGAGCGGGTGCTACAAGGTATTTATAAAAAGGGTACACACAACCCACAGAAGCATACGCATTATTTGCATAAACACTTACTCGTAGCGCCCATACACGCATACACACACGCATATAGGCACACGTACACATAGGGCACGCATATAGTCACCCCTACGCACACACAATATACACTTACATACACACCAATCAGCACATGCACCCATAATGCATGTGTAAACCCATAAGCATAACATGCAAACGGGTATACACAGCACACATCATACAGCCCCCCCCAAATAAACATAATACATGCACGTAGCCCACAGACAGCACAAATATACCTATAATACATACATACACAACCCTCACATTCTTACAACAAGAAATACACGCAGCCCAAAGACAACATTAGTACACACAATATACAAATAAATATACAGCTCCAACACATACACCAAGAACTACATCATAGATACATACAACCCACAGACAGAACAAGTACACATAATAGTGACGTACAAATTACGTACATCCCCCACACACATACACCAAGAAATACACACCATGCACAGGCCACCTGGCCACAACAACAACTCCTGTGCACATAACATATACATACACATAGCACATATATACGCACAGCTTACCCCCCCACCTCCATAAACACATACTCCAAAATACACACATAGAGTGGCGCACACCCACATAATGTAGCTTGGTTACACACATACTCCTAGAAAAACACAAACATATACAGCCCGCTTCGGTAGTGTGGGGGTAGCGTGTTTGCCTCACATTCTAGAAGTCGCGACTTCGAAACTCGCTTAGAGTGAGTTACCCAGATAAGGTTTTTTTTTAGGGGTTTTCCCTTATCTTGAGAAGAAGAATGTCGTTTAACTTAAGTTCCATGGAGCCCGAGTACATACACAGCCAACAGACGATACAGAAACATATATTACACACATACGCTTAGCACACGTACACACACAGCGATATACAACCATACATACGACAGTCTATAGACACATAACATACACATAGTGCTCACACACGCACACAAATATATAACGCACCCTTGCAGAATGGACGCACTTTGTATCGAAGATCAGTGATCTCGAAGGAAACACGCTACAACGGCAAGAAACAAACGCATATATGTCGGATCACTCAGTTGTGATCATAGATTCATTGCGGTTTCCAGCTCAGGTATAGAGAGGTGCTTCAGTTCACGACAATGCAGGTTAGTTTTTATTTTTCCCCTTGAGTAATTTCCCTGTTATACCCAGTGTCTAGTATGAGTGTAAACGCGCTACTTATATAACTGTTTTTCTCATTTTCACGATTAACCCTGGCAGATCCTTAAATACGTAAACCTCTTACTGCAGAAAGGCAACTAGTTCAACAGTTACATATTTTCTTTTTGACGAGCAAGATTTTTTATGTAGAATTGTTTACCACAGACATGAAACCTTTCTACATGATAGCATAGGAATAACAATAACTTCAACGTTCTGTTTATTACAGATAGGGAAGATTTAATTAAATTCTTCGTATTTACTGTTGAATAAGGCGCACGTATGCAGTCATTTGTATTTATAATATTCATGTCAGGAAAGTAAGCGAAGCAATATTATTTTAACAATACACACAAAACACTTTAAATCTCAATATAGTAAGGCGTTAGCGAGTATAATAGCGTCATATTATTTATATTATCTACGCATATTTATTTCATATATTGCTTCGCAGTTTGCATTATTATTATTATAATTATTATTATTATTATAACTATCAACATCATCATTATTATAATTATAATAATAATAACAACATCAATATGGTTGTTATATTGCATTAACGGAAGAGTTATGATGTCTGCAATTTTTTCAACATATCGTACCCTATTCAGTTTGCAAATACATCAGTGGCTATTTATCGATATCATACTTCTTTATACCGCTGTACAAGTTTGTATAAACACATTATTCCTGTTATTCTTGTTATTATTGTCACTATCATCAGCTGCAGGAGTACAAGCATCACTATAATTACCGTCATCGAATATTACAGATTGTGTCTTCATTTGATCCTGAGACTGTATTAAACGTTACACTCTCCCACATCTTCATGAGATGGTTCGAAAGAACGGCTACTGCTATTTCGTACTGAGGGCCCGATTCTCGAAAAATTATGTCCCATATATTTTCCATCGCATTTAAATGGGTTGATTTACACGGCCAAGAAGGTATTAAAACCTCGCGATGGTCATCCAGCATCTCCTTGGCCATGTTTGAGGTGTAGAAGCTGCTATTATCGTGCATCATACCTGCTTGAGAGACGTCCCCAGCAGAATACACAGTTCGAACTGTGGAAAGCAGTGTTTGGGTACGTTGGTGTATTGTTCTGACTCCATTCTGGTAGACATTTGCACCAGCAGCTGACATCTAGCCCCAGAGTACTAATTGATTCTTCCGCTTCCCTTGGTAGCTTAAAAATACCTGGGACTATAGCGAGTGTTGTTTGGTTGCATAGTATCAACCCGTCAACATCGGAACAGAACACTTTCTCGCCCGTCCAAATAACGCTTTGCTAGAAATCATGTGGCATTGGAAGGTACAGAAGGATGATGTCCCGGTGTTAGACATTCTTTCTTGGCTGCCCTTCGTTAGTGATCTTCATCGTCATGCAGATGTTTTCCAAGAGTAAATGGTGCGGCGGACAGACACAATTCCTGGCAAATTACAACTGATCCAAGAAATAATTCCTTGTATTAGCTAGCTTTATGGTTATATCCATCTCTTCAGTTGCTTTCCTTGGTTGGTCTCATTACGGACATTGCAGTCCACTTTCTCCCTCTTCTTTAAAACACTAAACCCAGCGTGTGACGCAAACTTCTGCTCAGAGAACTGCATTAACAATTTCAGAAATAGGTCGGTCAATCTCATACATTATAAAAACTTTCCTCTGGTTACCTCTATGGTAGAGTTTGGTAGTTTGGCTACATTTTGTTTGCTAATAGGAATGTTTTAACTTTTTGCTCCTTTAAAATATCCTACAACTAAATAAAGGAATGTTATTGTGCGAAGGTATAGTTACCACATAGGAGAATAATTATTATTATTATAATTATTATTGTTATTATTATCATCATAATCATCATCATTTCGCACCTTTTCTTTAAATCACTTAGCAATGCATTTATAGATCCATAACTGAACGCTATATATAATCCAAAACCTCCAAAATGGAATCTGTATATTAAAGTATTCGTTTCTACAGAACGGTAATTAATTATATTACCAATTGATAGGGTAAATTAAACTGAAGCTGAATCATATTCATCGCAAAGGCTGAGGAGAAGACAGAACAACAGTAATGATGATGGTGATGATAATAATGATGTTGTTGACGATGATGATGAAAGTATAGATGCTTTCACAATTGGGACTCAAACCGGTTTCGCAATTTAAGTATCTGTCACGTTACCCCACCACAACTCATTTCTGTTGTTTGTTTCTTTTTTTCTTTCGCTACCATGCTATTAATCAATGTTATTCTGTTATAGTCGTCCTACACGTACTAGAAGCAAAAGTCAGTCGGTTTGGGTGACTCAGTTGGTTAGACACTAGCCTTCTGATTCAAAGGATCCAGCTCAGACCGATTATTTTTAAGTGTGCTTAAAGGCAACCGCCCCGTTCCAGCAAGTTTATCGGCATGCGAAAGAACTCCTTTGGGACGGCGCAGATATGATCCCTATTGACGGCGTTGATAAGAAAAATAATTTTAAAATAAATAATTAGTAAAACCTGTGTGGTGAAGAATACGAGAGTCATCCAGAAAGTGACAGACGATTTGACATAACTAAATAATAATGAAATTTATCAACGCAAAACTTTATTTAAAAAGTGACAGTACCTTATTCTATTTTTCTACATAATCATCATTGCTATCAATATATTTATTTCCACGCGGTACCGATTTTTCAGCATAGATGTTGTACTCTTTCACCGTGCAAGATCTGAGCCAAGATGTCACCTTGAGGTCTTCATGGCTGGGAAATCTTTTCGATCCAAAAAGTCATGTACGGTGTCCAAAGTGAAACGCCAGTTTTTCTGAATTCTTTTATCAACATTTGCTTTCAACAATCCTCCATAACAATAGATGAACTCCCACTCCGGTCTTTTTCATACACACTGGTTCATCCTTGATTACTCGTAAATTTCCTCACTGAAGACTCGTTCATTGTATTATCACTATACAGTTGCGTTATTTGCCTACAAAAGTCGATTGACCATACATTTTGAGCATTCCAAAAAAAAAAAAAAACGAATAAGTTCTTTGGCGGTAGAAAAGTATAACATTGGCACTGAAAAACTGGTACAGTCATGGAAAAAATGATTGAGCGCACTCTGAGAGCAGATTATTTCAGTCCCACTTCGTATCGCAGCGAGGTTTACACTGGTCACTATTTCCAGTATGCAACTAGACTTACCTACCAGTGTCTGCGACATACTTATTGACTGTCGAACACATTAACAGGATGTGTCTTGCAGCGTGTCTCGCATTTGTATTGGTTCCTGATAAAGAATTCGACAACAAGCGCCATGCTACCCATTCTTCATTAGCCAATTAGTATACAAACCCAAAATTGTTTCTAGCTGATGATATTGCTCATTGGTAGTTATACATATAGGTGGAGCAACCAATTCCCAATCAAATGAATCAACCAATGAGCTGGTTCAGAAGCCATGAAGTACCCTAAATATGATAAATGAATCACGTTATCATAAGAACCATGACTAGTATTACAGGGTATATATGAATGTGGCAGCAGCCACCTTTAAACCCACACAAATATAGTTCAGAGGTAACGCAAGCGCTTTGGAAATTACCGAATCTAGTTTCAATCCTCTGCAGCAGCATAATTTTTTCTCCTCCATTTATGTTGTTTCTTCTCTCATACTTTTTATTTCACATTTTTAATGTATACTAATATAGAGTTTCCCTATATTAGTTATAATTTCAGTATTAGATATATGCAGATATATTATATATAATAGCCTATGTTTACTACTACTGGTGATAACTTGATAACTTTGTCATTATTGTGTTTCTTTCTGTGTTGGTCAATGTAAGTGCTAACTGAAGCCCACAAAATTGACAGGTTGGCATTTACTGTACAGTACGAGAGCTTCAATTGGAGCGAAGTAGTTTTCTCCGAGTAAGCTACATTCTACTGCAGATGTCAATTCGACTGTGTTTGCTTACAGGTCTAATGGTACTCGATATGATATGAGTTATTTAGCCATAGTTTATATAGTAGGGAGAATCTTTCAAAGACACCATTCTGTGTGGGAGTTGGATTTTCACCAGCTAAAAGGATCTACTTCCCGTCATATATAATTACGTTTCTTGGAACTGCAGAAGACATTACTTCAAGAGAAGATGACACCATGGCATTCATTTTTCCTGTTTAATTACTTCAGTTTGAGTTATCTCAATTTTGATTTGACATCATTATTTTGCCATACTCATGTTTCTCCTGCAGAATTTCCTTCATAAATGTTGCAATAGCTGCAAGGAATGGCCGAAAGAGCATTACTACTTGGGTATGGATATCTCGCGAAGTTGCAGGTTTGCTGGAATGTGATCATGGAAAGCTGAATGGGGGAACCTATTCTGAAATTCTAGAAAATGTTATACTTTTATCTGCTCAAGAGCGTTATCCTGAAGGTATTATTAAATTCCAACAGAATAATCATTCGGCCCACAAGTCGGCTAAAATTCAAAAGTGGTTTTCGGAGCACACGAATATCTTAGAGCAGATACTATCCAAAGTCAGCAGATCTCAACCCAATTGAACATGTTTGGACGAAAGTAAAACAGAGGCTTTCTCGAGGTCCGAGATTGAATAATGCTACACAACTCTGGTGAGACATGAGAGACACTTGGGATTCACTAGCAGAAAACATTAGGCAATTCATTTCAAATGCTGGTGGATTCTATGCCCCGAAAATTGAGAGCAGTGATAGCAAATAATGGGGACCACACAAAATATTAGAATTTGTTTTCGCTTGGTTTATTAGTCTTTCGTTGCATTTAAAAGCAACCGGATATCAGGATTCTTCTTTGCTTTTTAGTTTTCGAGAACAGCAAATAAAAGATTTCAGATGTCATAGAGTGACTTATTTATATAACGTAATCTACTTTGGTTGTAAAGAGTACTAATATGAACTAAAAATCAAAATAATAATAAAAAACTATGGGTGCTACTGGGCTCGAACCTATGCTAGGGAGCATTCTGAATTGCAAACGGAACACGTTAGGACTGAGCTATTTCTACGCTGAGTACTGTTCTCCCTGTTTATAAAGAACTGTAGCGGATAGCTCAACTATAGAGGTTTGGCTTATTTTTCAGTGTTTCTGTGCATGTTAGCGAAAAACATTTATTTTAATTGCTCTCTGATTGCTATTTTATGTTATAAAGCAATAATCTACGTCTTGCCTCGCTGTATAAAAGCATGTTTTGTCGCATAGCGCACCTGCACGTGTAAACCCAGCTTGTGTAACTTCGTGTGCTTTCGTGAGGCCAAAGCGATACTTCGAAAGGTTACAGCGCTCAATCATTTTTTCCATGACTGTACCACGTGATAATAAATATCTGCAGAGAATGGAGATTGCGTTGACAGATAAACTAAGGTACTGTAGCTTTGTAAATAAAATTTTGTGTCGATTTGTTATTATTTAGTTATGCCAAATCGTTTGTCACTTTCTGGATGGCCCTCATATTATCCTCATCTTACAAGATCAGAGCAATAACCAATAGTATAAAAAATGGCTTTTTGTAACCTTAAAAGTTTTATTCGCTAGTTACTTATCTTGTTTTGTCATAACATCTAGTATTTATCCAAAACTTTGTTAAAGGCTACTAATTGTAATTTGTTATATACTGATAATATTTATCATTATCTATGAGTATTACTGGTATTGAGACGGATTATCGCCACGTGAATAAGCGCATAACCAATAGTTGTAATTGATTAAAGTGTTTAGGTTAATTAGTAAGTAAGATATCATGTATTTATTGTATATTGGATGTTCAGAGAGATTGTTCCTGGGAAGCGTTTCTAACTTCAACCCGAGAGTTCTCAAGCGACGAATTCAGTTGTTTACGCTATTTATTTGGCTATTGCAAGAGGGGAAAGACGCTATTGTGTGGTCACGTCTCCACAAGAGAATGTGAAGGCGACATAAACCGGGGAACCACGAGGAAATTTAGGCCAAGAATCACGTGAAAGACGCATTGACCAATTACAATTAATCACGTCATGGCAGAAGCGCACCCCAAGCCACTTTCGGCGCCAAATATGGACCAGTGAGATTACGAGTTGAGGGTTTTGCGCGTGGGTAGAATTTGTTATAAATATAGAGTATTCGCCGCAAATTTCAGGCAGTTGAGATGTAACTCCAAGGGGAAACCTGCGACGCACAGGGCCAGGGTATGCGCGAATTAGTCTAGTTATTATAGTGATATGCAGTTGGAATGTAACTACACGTAGACTCTGTGATGCCCGAATCAAGAATACTCGTAAACATAGTAAAGTTATTACAGTGATTCACACAGTTGAAATAAATGTCACGCGTAAGGAAGCCACGGCGGAAATTTAAAGTGTCTACAATTATTCTGCACGTAACCGTTGCACTCGTCGCCGCGTAAAGTTGTAGTCACCTTTATGCGCGTTACGCTCTTGTTCGAGGGAAATTATCGAAACTCAACCGCGCCAGGAACATACTCGGGAACGCTTGCTAAAAAGAAATAAACCTTGATTGAACGAAAAGTGCCGACGTTATTTAAGTTAATTCCCGTACCACTCCCTGGAGATCACCGTATCTAAATACCAAAGCTAGATATAAATAGATCTCAATTGCTCGTTGCTGAGCCCACCAATAGCCGAGGAGCATCGAGAATCGACTTTAGCAGCTGCAACGCCGGAGAGAGGACCAGTCGCCGCTGCGCAGCCCAGCCCCACCAGGCACCACCATCAGCTCCATACCGCCTCAGTATTATTGGATTTTCATTATCTGTGAATAGTATTGGATTTTATATGAAAGTATTTGTCTTTATTTGGGCGCTCACTATGTTCGACACACTTAAGATGAATAGTGAAAATAGCATTACGCGAAATCATTACCCAAGCTCTCACAGCTATGAGAATGGAGCTACCACGGTAGCAGTCCTCTAGCTCGCATTATGTCCTCCATGTCTCTGCGGTACAACAGTGGTGAATATAAACAAAGTCTTCAGCGCCACTCGATTTTAAATAGCGAGACAGCCTATACGCAAAATCAGCACACTCATTCATACATATTTCATTGATGTTTGATAGGGTGTATAAATAGATGTATCATACACAAGAATGTTGTTGTTTAACTTTTTGTTTTTAAATTCATGTTATATTCTTGTCTAGGTGTTGTATAACTTTCCCCGTTCTCCTGTCAGTTTATCGTTAGCAAGTGTGCAAAGTGTGCAAAGAAGTGATTAAAGAAAGTGTGTGTATGTGTAATGCCGGAGAGGGTTCCGCAATACAGCCATTGGCTTTTTGTACGTCATACACCAGGAGGACAGGGTGAGATGAGAGTAATGTCAACGGGCGGCTGAAACAGAACGACGGGGAAGAGCCACCGTGGAAGATCCCTAAAATTTCAAGCAGTCCTTCATCACAACGCGGGGAGCACTAGAAACCTGCGCCGCAGGTTTGGCCGAACTCTATGGGTCTACAGACGACTTCTAACGCCATCCCAATGCCAAAAGCTGTATTTCCAGAGCGCCTTTACCACCACGGAAGGGCATCAACATCGCAATCCTCACCGTCACTTACAACCCCAGAAGAGACCAGTTGGATGAAATGGAGATGAAAGGAAGTTCGGGGAAATGAAGAAGCCTCCCCAGCATTTGCCTAGTGACCCGGGAAAAGCCCCGAAAACCCATGGGTCAGAGAGATCGGCCGGAATAGATCCACGACCTCCCGAATGCCAATTTCGGACGAAGCGCCTGAGCCACCTGGCTTGTTATAAAGCAGATGTACAACTGATAGCATTGTAAAATGTTCAGATGTAATTTGCACACTATACCATTAACTGCATTAATTGGTGAAGAAGTAGAATTTTATACAAATTGCATTTACAAGAGGCCATTGTCTCATGAATGTTATGGATCGAGCTGGGACTTTTAAGTGGAAGTAGTTTGAAAATAAAGCTATACGTGTCTTGACTTTCCCACTCACAGACTCAAGTTTGACAAGAAATAAAATAGTTTACAAAGTGGAATGATTCACTAATAATACACAATTCTCTGCAATATCACTGTTTAGAAAGTCTAAACAAGAGAAGTTTCAAAAGTGTGCAATATTTATCTCTTCAGGCTGTTTCCTTGGAGGCACCCATCATTGGGGGAAAATAAAACGGAATTGCGGCCGGTTTTATCTTCCCGACATGAAATCTCTGCTATACCACACAGTAAAGCGATGAGGAAAATTGACCTTGATTGCCAGGGCGCTGCATTCGCCTGACATCTGTTTACTGGAACTATAATATACCAGCATACGTAAATAATGCAGCACATATGGAGCACTGGAGCCGGGTGTGTCTTGCTATCATATGTATTGAAGGTTACGTGATTAATTATACACAACTGTAATTACACAGGTATATAATAGGAAAAAATTACCCAATGATGGTATGTGCATGACATGCTTACGTAAATATTTATTACAATTAACCAAACCTTACCCTCTGCAATTTCAATCACGAAAAAAACAGTCGTATGTGTTGTATTTGTATGGCTTGGATATTCTTGGATATACATATTAATCTTACGGAATTCCATGTTTCTATTTACCCCATTTTAACTGAGATATACCTTAATAGCTACATTAAACAGTTCGTCACAGATACAAACGAAATAGCGTTAGTTAAACACAATAAAACTGGACGCTCCATGTTGGCCTTAAAATTACATAGTATTTCCATAACATTGCGATAAACAACAGAAAATTGGTAGAAATTTAAAGGAATGAATAAGTATTTAACAGTTCTAACATAGCAAATATTCTGGAATTGGCAAATGTCACAAAAAAGTGATTTGGATTAAACTGAATGTTTTAAAGAGAACTATATTTTTTGTGTCGTACGTTTCCATCTATCTCTTAAAGCATACCAGTCGTATAAGATTATATACATTTCCTTCCAAAAGAATGGGACTTCATAAGCTACTCCCAGAAATTCAAGGTATACATTTTATTTGTCATATAAATATCTATTACATGTGGTATTTTTCAAATAGAGCGATTTTTCAGAAAATAAAAGAAAATACGAAAATACGCAATGTAAGGTTAGCTGGGTGTGGGAAGATATTCTTGAAAATCTTCCTGTCAGATATTTAGAAGACACTGAATGTAAATACCTCTCAAGTTTGGTATTTATCCGTATTTGGTTTTTCAGCTTTGTGGTTCACAAGACGCAAATACATTACGCATGGGCCCTTTTCTAGAATTGCTTCTTTTCAAATTCAGATGCCCCAAAACAGGTATTTACGGTGAAATCTGTATCAAAATTTTGGGAGTAATCTATTACATTCTCTGCCTACCAAGTAAGCGGTAGAGAGTCCAAAAGCACAAAAAGAAAACAAACTTAATTTGTCACTGCATTTTTCTTATTAACTAACAGTTTCTGAAGGTGGAGTATCATGTAAGCATAACAATTTTTCTGAAGTGCGATCAATCTGTATAGCTGGAATGATTCTAAAGAGGTGATTTATTCAAAGTCAAAATGTCAAAGTTTCATCAGCAATGTCCGTTGAACTACCACTGAAAGATGCCTTACAGCTCAATTATTCACCACTATCTTTTTTGGTAGAAATTATCAACCTCCCAGATTCTTCTTCCAACAATCCATCTTTTCCACTATAATCCTGGTCATCAATGTTTTTTAGTCTCCTCAGTTGCAAAACTTTTATGATATACCTCATCTCTCGCTGGCGCTGAATAACATTCTACCTTCGTGATGGCATGATTGCCACTGTTGCATCTGCAGTGAGTGTACTGCAACCGACACGCTGTTCTTCGATGTGTTACTACTGTGTACGCAGTGGGACTGACAGTAGGAAAATGGGGCATTGGTGGTTGGTAAACTGTCATGTTTTGACCACAGATATAGAGAAATTAGATAGGAAATGCCCTAACCTTACGCATTGCGGTTGGTGAAGCACGTTTTTGTCACAGCGCCATATTTTGACTCTAAACTTCTGAGATGAGTACGGCTTTTTTAGGTTGATTATGAACTCAAAAATAAGATTTTGTGGTGTTAAATGTAAATTAAGCATTACATTTGGACGGCAGATTTTGAACCAGTATAATGGTGAATACGTGTGTGGTATTTAATTGTAGTTTCTCGAATAGTAGAAGGAAAAACAAGGAAAGGGAAATGTGTTTCAATGCATAGGTTAGGGTATTTATTTAAGTGATTTTGTGGTGTTAAATGTTCAACTAAGCAGTAAATTTAGATGTAAGTTTTAAACCAGTATAATGGCAATACGTGTATGGCGTTTGGTTGTAGTTTCTGGAATAGCAGAAGCATAACTAGGAAAGGGAAATGTGTGTCAATACATAGGTTAGTGTACTTTTTTAAATGATTTTTCGGTGGTATAATTGGTGAAATATTCCAATACACAGGTTACTCTACTTATGTGATTTCTTGGTTGTATACTTAGTGAAATATATTATACATTATCAACTAAAAGATTTTGTATTGTTTGTTAAACTTTAGATTTCCAACTCGGAAAGACCATTTAAGATCAGACAAATCTACTCTGGTTTATAAGAAGCCTCTGGCTAATTCACCCATTTGGCAGCTATCCCGAGAAATAGTAATAAATGATGTGCTTATGATACCAGAACCGTGAGATTAGGGGGCGTATTCCTCGGACTCGGAATGCAATACATGCAGTCCAAAGTGAAAGTCATTAAAATATTGGTGATATTTTCTGATACTTGTCACCTTTTTTGGTGTGCACTTATTATAAGTTCATGTAGAGGAATTTGTGACTATAGGCATGAGAGACAAACAATAAGATTTAGTCAAAATCTGATATTTTGGCCTCCTTCAGTTTTAGACCAAGAAATTAGAACAATATTAAGTTATGACCTTGCCGCAATGTTTAATGCAATAATATGAAATTATTAATAATAGCTTCTGACAGGTCGAAAAATATGATAGTATTAAATACTCCTTCAACTAGAGACCTCTCTCTTCCTATTGCTCTTTGTTTTTACTTCATAAACTTGGAAAAACAATTCATTTGACAGATGCTCCGTATGGTGTATGTGGTAGAGTGTAGAATCGCAAGATAGCGGCTGGTCACTAAACGTGCTACAGTAAAACGTTAGGCACTAGTTTGTCTAGCAGCGGAAGGCAGTTTGTCAGGGTGATAAACATAAATACTACTGATTTAAGGGAGCTAACAGTGTTAATATTTACACCATTTATTTGCTGTTGTGCAAAAAGTCATTAGCATTATTATCAGTTTTATTTGTCCTCAAGATGCACAGATTACAAAGCCCGACAGCATACATTGAAACGTCTCTGATGTAACCAGTTCTTGCATTATCAAAAACTTCGCGACATGGCTAAACAGTTCCGATATGCATTCGTAATTACCGGCCCCGAGAGTCATGGTTATTGGCGCGTTTGGCGCAGACGTTCTGCCACGAAAGGGTCGCGGGTTCAAATCCCGCTAATGGCATGGTTGTTTAGTGTTGTGTGTTTCTGTGCTTGTGTGTATCTAAGCTACTCTCTCCTCCTGGTGGCCAAGTAAGTTCGTCAGATGGCCAATACATGTCAAGAAAGAAAGAAAAAAAGATACATGCAATAACCTGTTGTTTACATGCGGCACGCGGTTTCAAAACAGATCGCCTCTACTCGGTAAGTTACATGGGTATAACGTGTATCCGCAGTGGCCTCTGTATCAGTCTCTAAGAACATATCCCTAATTAAAATTCACCTAACAGAAATAGACGCCATCGTCATTATTACCGTCATCAAAGCTGCCATGTGCATCAACCCTTGCTTCCAACCCTTTTAGAACTAGTAGGATTGTTTTCTAATGAGGTATGTTTTACAGCTGTTCACAAATATCGACAACTACAGAAGGAACTTCATATGAATAAGAACTTCATTGCACACGTCGTAATCCGAACTTGACGTTCAGAACAGTCCACAATGTTTTTGTTTTCAACCTATACCTCGGTTTGTTTTTAATGATTCTGATTTTGCTGAAAACTCGCTCTATTGCAGCATTCGAGTGGGACAAAGTTAAGGCAGAAAATTCCATACAAACCAGTTCTGCATCGTAAGGGTCTTCTCCTACTGCATCTACATATTCCTATATAATGATGAAACTTACGCCAAAATTCAATCGTAGAAGATGCGTTTATCTAAACTTATATTTCACCACTGACTTTGTGTAATCAATACTAGATTCAAATAGCAAAGCTAATGCTAAGTTTGTGACAAGTTATTTAGGTGAGTTCGAAGCTTCAGTCACATATAGTAATGACATTTTACGTAGAATCAGTTTTGATCTTCTTTAATTCGCTTTTTGGTAAAAGAAAGGTGAAGGTAATGTGGCAATTAATTATGCAGTTATTTCTAATTGCAATTCTTATATTAATCTGCGCAAAATTAGTTACCGACTGTAGTATTTTTGAACTAAGTTTCAAACATGTTGAAAATATCTGCATCGAAATAATGAAGTTTGCTTTATAAATACGTAATTTTATTTAATGTTCATGAATGGTGAATGTTTATGACATTTGTGTTTGCTCTGGGGGCGGAAAAGGTTCTTGTATTAATTTAACTTATTTGGTGCATAAGGGAGTATATTTATTGCAGTAATACTAATATAATAAATAATAGAAATACTTAATTTAAGGTTAATACTTTATACAGAAGTATTAACCTCGCAATGCTTCTTCTGAAAGTTTAAGCTTTAAATTTGAATATGTTTAAGAGGGTTCGTAATTTATGCACTTAGAATAATATCCAGTATAGCAGAAATCAGTATGTCGTGCAATATCAGAATGTAATTTTAATTCAGAATGGAAAATTCTGTTTACTGCGGGTTGAATGCAAATTCATCTTATGTGGCACACTTTTAGGATTTTCAAGGGCTCAATTTAGTCATAGCTAATTATGATGTCAATTTTTTTACAAACCAAATGGCGCAATGATGAATGTGAGAACCACTTACTATAAGTTCCACGTATGAGAAGCGCGATGTTCCTAAGCAAAGTTTCCTTTGTAGGATTACAAAGAGCCAACATGGCACAAACATGTATGCGAATATTCAAATAATTCTGATATTCGTTTTGCATTTTAATGTTTACCCTATTACTTATACCGGACATTACACTAGCATTGCCTCTTCCTAATCCAAGAAACTTTTAGGATCTAATGTTAAACAAATATTATTTCTTTTGGCGCCTGCGAAATAGCATCACACCTTTCCAGTTCAGTTAACTCAAGAAAGGTTGACTTTATGTTTTTAATGTTTTCGCTAAAACAGTGAAGTCACTGCTAACAAACTTGTTACTGAAATGTCTGTTGCTTCAACAATAATAAGAATAAAATATCTATCACCAATGTTTTGGATTAGGGACTAAGGACAATGAGGATTAAGTATCTAAGGATATTACATTAACTATCACAGAGCCAGTGGCCCAGGCGTTTCATCTGGAACTGGCATTCGGGGGGTCGTGGGATCGGTTTCCCGCGGCCGACCTCTCTGATCATGGGTGTTTTTGGGGGTATTCCCTGGTCACTAGGCGAATGCTGAGGAGGATTTTTCTTTCCCCGATCTTCCTGTCGCTTCACTTCATCTTCATTTCATCCCAACCGGTCTCTTTCAGGGTTGTAAATGTAAACGAGGACTGCGGCATAGGCGCCATTCCATGGAAGTGATTACGCTCCGGATATACAGCTCTCGGCGGCGGGATGGCCATGGTGGTTTTCTGCGGACTCGGGTAATCTACCTGGGGCTGAGCGACGGACTCATGTGGCTCCCCGCATTGAGATGAAGAACTTCTTGTGAACTGTTAGGGACTCTCCACGGCGACTCTCTCCCTGTCCGGATGTCGGCCGCCCTTTGAAATTACACTCATCTCATCCTCTCCCCAAGGAGCTCGACGTACAATAAGCCAACGGCTGCAGTGCGGAATGCCCCTCCTTAACACTCACACATACACCTGAACTATCAATTCCTTACAATTGACTGTGTGCAAACGTGTGTCAACAGTTTTGGAGTCTAAACCTAAAAACATCTCTCCATAACTGTGAATACTGAGCAATAATCAACAGAGACGAATGTACGGCTATGAGTAATTCCAATTTTACTTCAGATTTCTTTCTGTTAGTAATGAAAGTGATGGGTTCAAATTCAAGTTTGTCGGCCACTTGTAACTAAAAGAGTTGATTGCAGCTATATGCTTATTAGTTATGTGTTTCTTTTAAGTCATACATCTTAGCTTTCATTTCTGATTTACAGTATATACAAAAAGCGTTTGTATCGTCTGTAGCAGGTTTTTATTCAATCTTTTAATTTCCCGAAATTGTCCTACTCTTTTCCGCAGTGTTTAGATATTTCGGCATGACTAAAGGAATGGTTTATTGCTGACGTTACATTTAATTAAACACATTCCCTCCCTCGAGCAACTACTATTTGAATGCAACGATTCAGCAGATATAGCACAATGCAGCGTTGGATGGTCACCATATACCTCACGCGTATGAACTGTGAATATACCGTGTGTATGTGACACAAGATAAATTTGAAAGCTTATTTATAGGTACAGGACCATACGGATTCTTGGTAATTGAATGAGGAAGGAAAAAGAGAGCTGAGTTAATGACATCATTATGCTCAAAGCCGAAAGAGTGATAAAACATAAACTTCATTATTAAACAGGGGAAACTACCACACACCAAGGATGTAATCTACTTATACACATTTATTAAAAATAAACATATATCTAAATTTCAAAATGGCCAAAAAATGGCTAAACGGAGCATAGGAAACAGCTAAATGCCAATGGTTAGATCAGTATTTCAAATGGTCACATTTAGTTACAAAGTGGCTAAATTGGTAACACTGACCAAGCAACTGATCGTTGAGCAGAAGATAGACCTAAAGCTAGTCGTTGTAATTTGGAACTTTATTGGGGGCCCCCAAGGGAGAAAGCCGAGACACGCGTCGATTTTAAATAAACAATTTATTTAGCTTTTGCTACCATAACGTGAATGACATTGGCATATAAAAATACTTACTAAACTATTTAAAGGATGCATAAGGAGCCATATTTTACTTTCATTTCAAACAATACAATATTCAGTAATTTAACATCATCAAGTAACTTATTGTATACAGTAATGGCACATATACCATAGCTTGAAAAATCTGAAGTTGATGTTCTACACTTCTAGTATTCTAGCCATAGGTACTTTGTACTAACTGGTATGTGTCTACATTTCTTTCTGTATAAAATAATAATTTATATAAATATAAATTATATGCCGCTTATATGCATTCTTTAATAAACATTGGCTTGTATGGTCTAAATGCAGGAGAATTAGTTAACAATCTAACCTCTTTTTCTGAAAAAAAAAAAAAAAGCGGATACTGTTAAAATGCACACTGCTGCCAAAAAGTATAAGTCAATAAGCAAAATACTCTGAAATATACGTGTCACACCTAAATAAGAATTAGTAATGTAAGTCATTTAACTTATAAATAGATGCATTACCCTGGATAATCTTTCACAAATAAAGTGAATTTGATGCATCCAATTAAATTTAGAATTAATGTACACTCGTAACAGTTTAACTGCTCCATTTTGTTGATTATTTTTTTTTTTTTCGCAGTGCGATAGCAATAGCGCTATTGCTCCAAAATCGAGTAGTAGGATTTTGTACTAAGGTCACCCCAGTAAAGTTCTTTCTCTCTCTTCTTCTTCTTCTTAAGCCGTAAAATGCACCGGTACGTTCACCCTGAGAGGACCTGTACCTAAAGGACACGTTGGTTGCAGTTTCAAAGAGACATGAAAACTAACATGTACATCACCGCAGCCTAAGTGTCTAATACACAATAGTCTCTTTCACATTAGCTACTGCACTTGAGGCAAGGATCATATAGTGAGCCTACCGAGCGAGGTAACGCTGCAATAACGCGTGCAACGCGCATTCGGGAGGTCCACGGTTCGCTTCCCGGCGACCGCCCTCTTTGACCCATGTGTTTTTTTTTTTTTTTTTTTTTTTTTTTTTTTTTTTTTTTTTTTTTTTTTTTTTTTTTTTGCCGTTTCTCTGGGTCTTCAGGCGAATGCTGGAGTAGTTTCTCTTATTCCGCTGAATTTCCTTCCCATCCCTATAGTTCCAGTAATTCATTCACATTTCACTCTGGTCTGTTTTGCGTTCGGAAGTGTTGTCGATGTTGTTTTTGTGCAGCATGGAGGTAAAAAGGATGCACTCCGAAACTTTCTCCGTCCTTCGTTCTTCAGCTGGTTGCCGGAGTATAAGAGCCATCGCCTTGGAGGACACTAGACCCTCTGGTGGGAGCAGATCCTCGATCCGTCTATCCCACTGTCGGGGTGTCTTAATTTGGAAAATGTAGGGACCATGTCAATGCTGTGCCGTCACTCCTAATATCGGCCACCCTCTCAGCTTATCCCTCCCTCCCGAGGCGCGCTCCATGAGAGTTAGGTACAATGCCCTCACTGGACGGTACAGTCCTCTCGAGAACGCCCTTTCCTATATACTGAACTTCAGTACGATTGCTTCCTAACTAAGAATAAGTTTTCCTTCGTTGATTATTTGAATTTCTCTTCATTCGAGTTAAACCATTGTAGGCACTCTGTTCTGAATATCACCCTTTATCGCATTATGAGTAAACTCGCCTAATAGCCTACAGCATACGCTGTTGAAATATACATTTTCACTATACCTCGCGAATTATGCTTACCCTCTTTGTAAAAATGAAAATAATTTCTCCAGTCACAAGAGAACCTACAAATCCACGATATGTAAGTTGGCCCTTGGTTATTATAAAAAAGGGAAATCTCAACATCCTTCATCTCACCGTTCTTGTACTTTACTTGTAAGAGTTGTAACACCACTGATGCCTTCTTAATTTCATACTGCCAAATATAATTAGGGAACATAATAGTTTTAAAATCGACTGACGTTTTAAAAGAAAGAAACTCAAGGGTTTTCTTCACAGCTTTGTTAAATAAGGCAATGGAAGAAAGTGCCAACTTAAAGCTCGTGCACTATAAGTCAGCCATTGCGACTGTCGTAACTAGGAGCAGAATTTTAATGTAAATTCACATTTCTTCTTGTCAAAAAGATGCTCACTTGGTATGTGAGTCAATTACTACATTTACAAAAAGCAAACAGTAATATTTCAGCAGTTTGTAGGTTATGCTGCATTTTTCCTTCATTACTTGTATAGTTTATAAATGCACTTGCATCTTATTAGCTTAAATTCATAATAGTTTTACAAATAAAACATTCACGTATAATAGTGAACCTGTCTTGAAACTTGACAACACCTGTGATAGTTCATACGCAAGGCAATTAGTACATCATGTCACATCGGTGAATCCCCAACTTATCTGGTCATAGCTGTTCCTTTACAATATGATGGCGATCAAGTAGCTTTTGGAACTGAATTCAAGAGTGGAAGTTGTATTTATGCGAAATTTTAAAATAGCTTATAATTTATTGTTTAATATATCTCGTAAGATTCATAAACATGTACGCAAAGAAATTATTTCAAATTATGAATTAGAATTTTTTTAAGTTTAATTCCGAAAGCATTCCCACTGATTTGCAATCGTTTTCGGATTCAAACTTCCTTCATTCAAATCGGTGGTGTTGTGTTTTTATTCGGTACACTCAATATTTTCGTGTAATCATGTTAAAAGTAAAATTGTACTACAAAGTTAGATTCGGGTGTACATCCGAACTCTTCAATATTAAAACACAAATCTGATGAGTTACATAATCACAAGGTTCCACAAGTTTTATTCACTGAAAAATTACACACTATTGCCTTATATGTCTATTTTATATCAGTATGATGTCATAGGTATTTCATATGGACATATATGTACATATAACAGAAGTTTTCAATGCATAGTAATGAAATTATGAAAGCATAAAAATGTGTGTCCCTAGTCATGTCAGAGTGGATTTGATAACACAGAATACGTTTTATGATATGTAGGTCGGTTCACCAGTTTCAGTGGCAGAAATATCACTAAGTAACTTTAAACGTTAGCACCATAACAAACAGTTCTATATTGTAATTAATACTCCATAAAATACTAATATATTGTCCAATTTAGTGCATGAAATATAAAAGATCACGTAGATTTATAATCATTGGTATAGATTAAACTGAAACTTACTCAAAAACACAATATAGTACTCTACACAATTTGCAACTATCAGTGCAAGTTGTTACACTTAAAGGACGTGCAGTTTACATATTGAATTAACCCTTCAGAGTTATTTACTACCGTGCAGTTACATTGCGGTTATAGAGGACCTACATAATAATTTTCTCAGTTTCATATTGGCTTCCCCGGGGGTCGTTAAAATACTAAGCGCGGATATTTATGCAGAGAAACGGAAGGCTGATGCTGTTTTTTTTTTCTGAGGAAAGGGTACAAAAACTGTTAAATATATCTTCAAAAATATTTCCCCCGAACTTCCTACCCCTTCAGCCCATCTCCATTTCATCCAATAGGTCTCTTTCAGGGTTGTAAGTGATGGCGCCCTTCCGTGGTGGTGAATGCGATTTGGAAATACAGCACTCGACATCGTGATGGCGCTGGAGTCGTCGGTAGGATCCAGGGGGTTCGGTCAGACATGGAACGCGGGCTCCTAGCGTTCCCCGCTTTGAGAGGAACTGGTTGGAGTAAGCTAGGAACCCTCCATGGCGGGTCCTTCTCCACGGTTCACTTTCGGCCGCCCGTCGATAGTAATCGCATTTCATCCTATCCTCCTGGAGTCTGCTGATGAAAAATAAACCCATGGCATCTTCAGTGTAGAATCCCCTCCAGAATTACGCACACACACACAAACACACACACTACTGTGGAAGAAAGCACCAGAAAGTATCATCACATAAGGAAACAAAATGTTTTGAGAATGGGTTTATAGAACTTGCTTGTGCAAGCAGAAACGTTAGAAACTTAAGGAAGGAATTGGAAGAGACAAAGTCGATGTTGTGGTAATATAAGAATATATGTGGGACAACAATACAAGTTAATCGATGAAGTGTTTGAGAAGTTTTATTTCTATGAGATCCTTGTGATGGTGCAGAACTGGATCACGTTTTTGAGAAAAGGGGCCTCAATGAGGTTTGAATGATTATTTCATAATGGTGCGATTAAAAGAGGAACCATTGGATTTAACGGCACTTAAATTGCACATGTCATATAATGGACTGATGATGAAATGGTGGAAAGCTATGACACAACAAAAGAGATAATCGAGAAGGAGAACGCAGCCTGCTTATACACAATGAAGGACTGGAACGCCGTAGTCGGGGAGAAATCAACGGTTGGAAAATGTGGATTGGGAAACAGAAATGAGAGAGGAGAAGCTGTGGTGAGCTTTTATTACAGAAACTCAGTGATGGTTGGAAGTATACAACAATATAGGTCAACATGCTCACTGGACAACAGATGATACCAGCAACGTTGCTTACGCATTAAAGGAGCCATACGGCGTAAACTCATGCAAAACTGAAACAATTAAAGCAGGAATTTCTGAAAAGTACTAGCTTAGGATTTCGAAATACGGAGCTCTATTGTTAGCCACTTTGACTTCACTTCTACTATTTAGACATGCTAGCTCATTCAAAAGTAGTAAAATTTCTCTATCCTTTTAAACGATGTTGGTTGCAGGACTCAGTAGCGTTGTGTGTATGATAGCAATTCTAGTGTTGGAGAAACGTACCTTTTCATCAGAAACCAGCACGATTTTAAACTTGGATTCTTAAAACAACAACAAAAAAATGTCTAATATATTCCATTCACATGACTTTCTCTACCAGTTCTGCAAACAAACTATTCTTACAAAAATAGTCTTTTATCTGCTTTATGTTAATTGAGATAAACATTAGCTTATGGTCTGATTATTTAGTTCCTTAAAAGTAGAAAAACGGAAATGGCGTGTTATTTATGGACGTTCTTTAACTACTGTGGTTCTCAGCGTCCCACTCTAAATTGGATGTGAAGGACTACTTCATTTTGCTCAGAGGCGTCTCTATCAGGCTCGAGGTTCTTTTACGTGCCGTAAATCTATGATACGGGACCAACGGCTTTACTTCCCTTCCGAAGGAAGCCTTGCCACCCTAAAAAATCTATCGTCCTCCGCCGGGTTTGAACCCGCGACCTTGTGTATATGAAGTTAGCATGGTAAACATCACACCACGGAGGGTAGCTCCTTGAAACTCGAGGGGAACTAAAGGAATGCAGTAAGCTAAACCTATGGTCATATTTTTTAAAAACTGTAGCTATGCAATTTACTTTGAAATTCGGTTCTCTTTGCACAGCCAGGAATAAAACAAAGGATAATTACCTGTTTTAGAAAAGTATAGGAATTTAAAATTGAAACATTAGCAAAGAATATCTCGAAAATCGTTAACTCTACAAAAATAAATATGGTAAATGATATGTTTTAATAAGAACTGCATGTCTTGTGCAGTAAGTTTATGTATCTTACGGTTTACCTATTATGCAAAAGTCATTCCAAATAAAGAGGATTTCAGATGCTATTCTCCAAAAATCCAAGGTATTTCTTATTTGCCATGTAAATATCTTTCCTTAATATACGGTATTTTACTTAAAATCGTTATAACCTTTTGAGAAGATAAACCATTTCGAAAATTGTTCCATGTAAAGGATAACTTGGGGTGAAGGATTTTCTTGAAAGTCTTCGTGTTGCCTTCTGGGGAGATGCTGAACTTAAATATAAATCTGCATTTAACCGGCTTTTCGTTTTGGGGCTACACTGCCACAGATACGCATGTACAGACACATAAGGACCTCTTTCTAAAAATACTTTTTTTGAATTCAGGAGTTCAATACACTCCTGGTGAAATCACTGTATCGAATTTTTGGGTGGAATGCAATACCTTCTCTATCTACTATGAGGGGAAGACGGGGCAAGTTGACGAGTTACTTAATTTAAGTTCATATTATTACGTAGCACCATCTAACGGACATTACTAGCTCTCCACACGACTAGACATAAAAACTAGACATAAATGGCTGCCGCCATTTGGTATTTTGTTAGATTACGTTCATGTACTTTAACTGACGTAATTTTCAAGACCTTCGAAATAAGTCCTCGTGGACTAGCAGATAAGATATTTGGTTATTCTTTGCTGTACTTGATTACCTTAGACAAATATTTTTCACAACACTATTTATTTTTATTTTATTGTTGTTAATCCCACCACAAACATCAACAACTTTTAACCTTCCCGATCGGGCAAGTCGACTGTGGCAAGTTAACGACATCGTCTTCTTGCCTGGGGTGCATGTTACCGCTGTTGTGATTATATCCACTTTTTTATTTAGTTTTGGAATTTTCTCACCTGCGTGATATTCAAGCTGTTCCATAATGCGGTGCGTTACTTTTTTACTTTTTCCTTTTGGGCCAATTCATTAATTTCTGCCGAATTAAATGTCAGATATGGTGAAGTATAAAAAATGGAAAAAGCAGAATAAAATGAAAAACCAGGAATTTCAATAAATGTTGATACCGTTAAGCCAAAACTGTGCCGAAGTGTTTTTGGATTTTAAACCATGGCAAACCTTGTGTGGAATAACGGAAGATTCATATGCAGGCGTTTTATTAAGAATTATTAAAGGTATATTGGCTCAGAAAGAAGTAAAGAAGGTGGCACAAAAATATATAAAGCAACAAAATAAAGAGTCTCGGGCTGCAAAAACGGAACTTTTACTAAGAAACAGAAGACTGATTCCCATAAATGAACTAAGAAGCCCGGACTACAGACGCTTAAGACGTAAGCAAACTTTCAAAGAAGTTATAGTGCAGTGCAGTGTCATTCTCAACATCTATGTTGAGAAGAGTGCATAGAGTGTTGCAAATGTCACAGATTATGGCTTGAGAACTATTCATACTTGGAAGAGAGAACTAAAGGTTTATTTACCTTTTATTATAGTAGTCAAAGTCACCTTCCCCGGTACTGGGTCAAGATGCATTCTTGCATTTATTTTTTAAAATGACGAAATAATTTTGATCCTATTTAAATAAAAATGTGTCCAACTAGATATAATACAGCAAAAGGCCATTCTAATAATACACACAAAGATAACAGAATTACCTCGAAAAATGAACACATTAATAATGGTCAACTGTTAACATTGTCAATTTGCCCTGGTCTCCCTTACGTGCTAGAGAAGGTAAAACAAACTCTTCTAAAATAAACGTAGTATGCTGAAAGCATTTAACAGCATGTCTGTTTAATAATGCAAGGTGAAATATCTCTCTTGAAGAAAGCGTTTTCATATATGTAAATGGTTTAAAGAACTATGCTTTCTGTAGTGCATCAGAATGACGTCATAGTTTCTTAAGCATAGACAAAGATAGGTAAAATTATATGCTTACATAGCAAAATTAAATGCCTAGAGAGAAGATAATGAAAGACCATGTTTTGGAAATAGTTGGGATTAAGTTATGCATACTGAACAAAATTACTTGAAAGCATGCAATATGTATAGATAAATAGCTGCTTTCTCCCGCCTTTGGATGTCATTTCAATGAACACTCAATATGCAGTCTGCTGCCAAGTGATATCAACAACTTATATGCTTTCTCACGTCTGTCAACGCAAAGATTATACCGGGTGGACCGTTTAGGTCCACACTGTACAATATCTCCTAAACTAAACGTTGTAGAAATAAATGTCTTGGATAAAAGCTTCTTGATATTATGGGGGAAAGTAAATGTCGTTAGTTGTGTTTTATTTTGGGGACATTGTTATGGTCATTTAGGGTCAATTTAATTTTTAAATGGAAATTTTATGTTGCTTTCTCACTACTCACAAAAAAACCAAACAACATTTGTGTAAAGCAATTGTTCTTATATTAACGCAAATAACAACGAAAATTTTGAATGGCTGTGTACAATTAGATATACAGTCTCAAATTAAATGGTTCAACCTATGTAGTTGGTAGAACTGTATAGATCTGGAAAATTCCAGTGAGGTACTCTAAGCTTAAGCCCGGAACGTTTCTTTCCAAGATTCCTTTCCCAATCATCATTTCATTTCACTAGTCCTTCCATATTCACCGAATACTGTGCAAGAGTGGGCCTTAAACACTGCTTTAAAAACCCAACGGGATAATCATAAGCTAATCTTAAGTTCAATAAAACTATCTAGGAGTAAATTAGGACAACAATATTTGTGTTACGCGATCAGAAAGGAGTAAGAAAGTATGTCCCACCACCAAGGCACTGTCGCATGAGTCAGAAATAATTGTATATAATGGTTTAGAGCTTGCACCTTACCAGTCTATTGTGAATACTGGAATGTACATATCTAAGGTTTAATAAACTAAATATCATGGTACGACAGCCAGCGAAAGGCCTAGGCTGGCTAATCTAACTATCGGCCTCACGCCCACGCACACATGGCAGATGTGGGTGACCATCTAATCGACACGAGAAGTTGATATGATCAACAACACGGATCCTCCAACCGAAAACTTGGCCTTCTTCGTCGGTACTGATACCTATCGCAGCTACTCACTTTCCTCACAATGCTAAGAGGGCACCGGTCCTATAGCCGGAACGTAAAATCCGTACCCTCATGGGTCACATCCAACCCGGGCGCAATCCGTGGTGGCCGGAAACTAGAGAACTATGCTCTAGCTCACTGCTTCACAGCGTTGGTCATTAATTATTATAAGGTACAAGGTAGGTGTGTTCATCAAGTCACTTCACACAGGTTTTATTGTCGATATATATGCATCGACTTTATTTATATATTTATTTTATATAAACCTCTATTACTATTTACAGTTTTTCTATATAATCCTAAATATTAGCAACTTTAGAACAGACTCCCCTTAAATATATTTTAATGATTGTGTGCAGCAGAGATATTTTCACAGCATGAATCACAGTGCTACATTTTACGTTATTTTATTTAATGTATTGCTAATATATTACCACATAAAACAGAAATAACAATGCTGGTTTCTAGCACTACGCCTGAATGAGCGAATCTAGAGCTCAGCAGAGATGAGTGCTATGCAGTCTAATTGTGGCCTACATTGCACACAAGAACATAAAAGGATAAAACTATTAAATAATAAGCATTAAACACAATTAATATTTCTGACGAGACAAAAGTAATATGTGATAATATAATTGGGTTTGGAGCTTAATTTTATAAAGCTGATTCTTTAGTAATTAATAATTAAGTTGAAAGAAATATATCGTGCTAAAATAATACATATAATAAACAAATCACTATGATACTTTTCATTTAAAGAGTACAAAAGTAATTTCCGCTATGTACATTATTTACTGATGTCTTTAACTGTCGCATTTAATTTATAAAAGGTTGCAGTATAACTTATCCTTACAAAGAACCTTGGACCAAAAAGGCTGCTGCGCTTGAAGACTGCAGTTATTAAAGATTTAGGTTCAGAGGGGCACTCAAAGTCATAGTTTTGTTGTATAAAAAGTACAAATATAAAAGAAAATTCATACCAGTTAACGTGCAGAGAATTTTTAGAGTATTATGATCAAAGTGGAAAATTTTGAGTCTGCTGAATTTACGGAATATACTTTTCTTTGGTTAATAAATACTTTTTCAGTCGCATTTTCTTTTCTAAGAAAGAATGTATAAGGTGCATGGTAGTGATAAACATATACATATTTAATACGAAAAGTTGGGCAATATTTTCGCAACACGATAAATATGTGATTTTTTTACGTATATGTTTTGTTGTATAATTATGTATGTTATGTGTTTGTTTCATTGTAATTAATGACCTAGTAAGACTTCTGAAGATTTTTGAGATGGTTTTTTGACAAAAGTGAATTTGCAACTATTACAACACCAATCATAAGTATATGTTTTAACGCCAGGTGGAGAATTATGGGGCTGTAGAACAAAATATTATGGAGAGAATGGAATAGCTATAGTTTTGCTGGTACTTAACGAGGAAAGGTTTGTTTATTTTTATAATGTTTAAGTTCAATTTTACTATTAGTAGCACCGCAATTGATAGGAAAGGTTTAGGTCAAGCAATACTTTAACATTATTCATTGCACCGTTTATGTTTGTATAGACGTATTCCTGGGATTTTCTGCGAAATAATGCCACTTTGTCTCTTCTACATATATAGTAATTAAAGTTTATGTGCATTTCTTCAATATATCATTACTGTACATCACAGGTTAAATTGGACAAATTATTGCATCCTGTGGAAAGCCAAAATTAATATTTCGAATATCAATAGATTTTTATGCATTTTATTTTATGTCAGTCAAAGAATATTGAAGCTACTTCTAGGTATTCGTATCCAGTTCTATCTTATTTAATCTGTTTAGTAACGGTCTGAAGACCATCATGGGAGAGCTATATCAAGTTGAATGTTTTTTTGAACACAAATCTGATATTTAATTCAGCTAATTCCCATAAAGAACATTGAATCGACGACTGTGCTCTAAGTTTGAAATCGAATTAAAAGATCAGTTTGATTTCTTCAGGAAGCTAAAGCAGATAAAACACCGGTCTTCTTACGAAGGATACAACTTTTCTACGGTGTTTATGCATTTGGAAAGTATATTTTACAGTTTTTTTTGGAGAAAACATAAATTCTGAATAAAACTGGTATGGATCAGAAAGGGAGATGGCTTCAATGTAATTTATGTATGAGAGATTTATCAGGGCCAGTATGAAATAATAAATATCAAAGGAGCAAAATAGGAAGAGAATTAATATAAATATATATCTTATCATCCACATTTTTTCAAAATCTATTTGGAGACTTTGGTGAAGAATTGGTTTCAGAAGTATGAAGGAATTGTTTTGTTAGGAAGAATAATAATAATACAGCTTCTGCGGATTATATGACATTGCTACCTAAAGAGAACACTGTCGTAAGGGTTGTGCTAATGGATATATATTTGTGTGTGTGTGAGTGTGTGTGTGTGTGTGAATATGGATAAATAGAAGAATAGAGAGTACATGGATTAGGATTAAAAGGAAATGAATTAATGTGATTGAGCAAGTAAATAACTTTAAATTCTTGGCCAGAAAAATATTGTTAATAAGTATCAAATCTAGAGGAATGCCAAAGAAAATATTTAATTGAAAATCAGATAGTTTCTGTGGAACCATTAAAACAATCTATGTAATAGATTAGCAAAGAGAAATGGTGCGAAGGACTGAATTTTTGGAATTGAAGAATACAATGGGAGGCATTTAAAATGTCAATATGGAGAACATGACATGCTCATATAGGCCTTCGCGCGCTAAAAGGGTTTCAGATTTCAATGGGGCTACTTCAACTTAAAACCGGCTATGGAAAGCTGGAGAGTGTGGCCTTCATTTTACCTCTCTCAATGAATGCGACACGCTCACCGCCTCCACTGATAAGCAAAAGGGGCAAAACAAAGGCCGTTCAGCCAGTTTCTCACTTAACACTTCTAACTTGAAATTGCCTCTTTGAATTCTGCAACTCTTTTAACGCACGAAGGGACATCTCCACACGTCAGATCTGGCGCAGTTCGGCCGCCTGGTGTAAGCATAAAAGGCCCCATACCAAAAACGCACCACATTATTGGTAATATTAAAATATGTGGTTCACCTGCAGAGAGGGAGAGAAAGTTAGAAAGAAGGATAGGAAAGGAAGATGATGGGTTAATACTGATTAATCGATATTAACTGCATAAATAAATTTTCTTTTAACGGCGTCGATATTATTTGTCTACTTCTTTCAGTCAAAACAGTAGGATGATTTTTATTCATTGCGTGCAGGGTCAGTAATAATAACAAAACTCAACGTAGAGACAGTAGTATCACCAACACTCAATTGTGAGGTATAACATGTGATCAATACGTTTTATTCATCTTATATATAAAGTTCAAACCACATTTTAGCTGTCCGGGGTTGAGGTATTAGAGAATTTTTAATCAATTTATCGCCTAGTAATTTGTACAAAGATTTCCCTAGCGTAGCAATCCTGTATTTTGCAGTCCTTTTCTATATAAACTATGTACTGTTGCGTACATACAGGACATTATCAATGGGACTCGTATATTTGTATTGCAATGGTTTCCTCGCCATATACGCAGGAATGGGTTCCGAGAAAAACCCATAAAATTGGGCTGTAAGCTATTGTTTAAAGAGAGGGGGAAGTATGAAATGTGGAGCAGCGAGGCAGGGCATTGAAAAAGAATTAGGTTCACACTGGGGCTTAGCGATATTGTAAACTCACATTTTCTTTACAGATCAAAGGGATGAAGTTATCCATGTGCAGTGTATAGCTGGACGCTAACGATAATGGCAGCATTTAACGAATATCCGTATCACAACTCCTTTATGGATCAATTTCAACGTTTAAGGAATCTTAACTGCTACAGCAAACGTATCTGAGCACATAAAAATCTAAAATTGAATCCTCGTTTTCAGATAGCTGTCTGTAATTTAAGATAACAGAGCATTAAATGAAAAAAAAACACAAATAATAAACATAATATAGTATTTAGATAACCTAAATGCATACCAGTAAAGCTATCCATATTTGGGTTTAAAAATATTCAAATACTCGTGCTTTATACTGTTTAAAAAACATCAGTTTTTATTTGTTTCGATATTGTTTCCAGTGATACAGTCCTCGGGTGTATCACTAATCACAGAAATGCTGTAATTGTCTAGGCTTTGCGATAACAGAAATTACTGTAAAATTTCTAGCTCTTGAATTGCCTCGTACAACACTCATAATTTATGCCTGTCTTCGTCATCATATCATGAGATGCAAAGTGGAGAAGAATAGCCTTTCCCTTCCGTACTGTTAACGCGTGCATTCCGAAAACATTGACGCCTCGCCCAACATGCTTACAGGTTTGTGCTGGGCCAGCATTGATTAGATGCATAATATATCTTAACATAGCTACACATAACGCACAAATAAGTTAACTTAATATACGTATCTGGTGATCAGAAACAGGTGATGTTATTAATGAGAAAACAATACATAAACCGAAATATATATAATTGGGCCAAATGCATATTAATGGAACATTTGGCGCCTAAAATACACCGAATATCTACGAATAACGTATAAATCAGATTAAACTGTAATATATTTCTAGTACTTAGCTGTAGTAGAACCCAGAGTCGCAAATTTTCACCACCTAGAGTTGCAAGGAAACGCAACACATACATTTATTTCTTAATGACTACCACATTTCCTTGCACTTCAGGTGAATATTGAGGCTTAGCTATTGAAGAAAGGAAAAAAGAAAGAAAGAAGGAAAGAAATGAAGGAAGAAAGAAAAGAAAAAAGAAAGACTTGAATAATGAAAGGATGAATGAATGAAAGTAAGAAAGAAAGAAGAAAAGAAGGAAGGCAGGAAATAAATAAAATAAATAAGGAAAGAAAGAAAGCAAGTAAAAAATAAATAAATAAATAAAACAGAAAGAACGAAACAAAACAGAAATAAATACGGAAGGAAGAAAGAAAGAAGGAAAGAAAGAAAGAAAATTGAAACCCATTTAATATAAAAACGAAGTTCCTCAGTGATAAATGGCACTCGTTTCTAATAATAAATGTAGGTAACATGAGTGACAGCTAAACTTCAAACTGAAATTTTAAAAATGTGAGCTAAAAATATTCCTTAAAGATAGGAAAAGTAACGTTACTATTAGATTTTTCTCAGAACGAAAGAATTATGGAGGTTTTTCCCAGGATAGAGATTTTCTGTTTCAACTGAGTGAAATTTGATGAGATCCTCGCAAACCTGGTGAGCGCGGTCCGAAAGCCATGGATATCTATCTGTACTCTCACGAGAAGGGGCATCAAACGAGACATGTGGAAGTCATATAAACAGATAGCAAAGCAGTGCTCTGGCAAGTAGGATGCAGGGCTTTCTGGCTCACAAAACTTTGCAAAACCACATGAGACCAAACATCGACAGTTCTCAGTCGTTCCAAAAATGTATGTAAAGACCGATAATACTGTTTCAATGTATCTGATTAAAGCATCAACATAAAGGTAAATCTTTCTGAGACCTGAAGTACTTATTTTGTAAGACCTACTTATTGAATGCTATAATAACACAGTTAAGTCCACCACGTGGTCTAGAGGTAATGTGCTTTACCTACAGGAATCTCGATTATGGTGTGATTCTTGGAAAGGTTCTCTTTTTATCGGGAGTTTCCCATAACCTTAAAGAATGAATGTTGGATAACTCTAAGACCTTTTGATGCCGGGTTCATTTGAGTATAATTTCAGTAATTTCATTCATCGTCAAGATATGACGTATCCCTTAAAGAACGAAAAACTTAAAAAAGAAATCTGACCCAGATGGTATTCCCAGAAAATTTGAGATATACATTTTCTTTGTCATGTAGATATATTTAATATACGGTACTGATGCAAGTCGCTAGAGCCATTTTTATAAAAATCAACATTTTCGGGAATTTTTCCTGTAAACGACAGTTTGGGGTGGGAGATTCTCTAGAAACTCTTCATATCGCATCCTTTGAGGATGCTGAAAATAAATATGAAATTTGGTATTTAACCGAATTTTTGGTGTTTCAATTACCATGTTCACAGTCACGGACACACACGGAAGTTTTACTAAAAATGCCTTTATATTTCTTTCTCGAGTGTTAAGTAATATAAACAAATAAGACCAGATAAAACTCTGCAATATCACACCCTGGCTCCTAATTCCTTAAACCAGATTGTGAATTCGAAATCTTTATCATCTATTTACACATTTGTAATACCTCTTACACCCATTATTTTACAGATAAAGGTATCTAATACTACTGAATACTATTCTTAAAATTCTTAAAAATGCCCCTTAACAAAAGTGTTATACATGCACACACACTCACAAAATTCTTGTCAAAATATACTAAGTTACTGCCGCCACTTTAAATACAATTATATACAGACATATTCTATTATGTTATTGGTTAATTTAAGCATTATTATTTTAATTATTAAACTACGCTCATTTGTTTATTTTGCTTTACACTATTCCAAACATTAAAAATTCTAAAATCCGAAACTTGATAACAAATTATCAATGATATGTTTTTTACTGTTTAACATTATAACGCACAATTTTAATATTTATTACTCGTTAAGTATTAATTTAGTATTTAGTTTATTTTAAATTAATTTTCCCGCTTTATAAATTATTTATCGCCCGCATTATTTTATCTATTTTGTTGTGTTATTTGTTCATTTTTTAATGTCATTGATTTTTATTTCATTTTTATGCTATGTTCATAGTAGGCAGATAAGATATTGTATTGCACCCAAAAATTAGATACTAAGATTTCACCGGAAATACAAGTTTTGAGGACGCCTGAATAAATAAAAAAAGTTTATCTGTGTATGCTTGTGAGCAGCATAGCTCAAAAATGAAAAGTGCGTTAATTACCAAACTTGTTATTTAGATTTAGTATCTTCCAAGAATACGACATGAAGATTTGAAAGAAAATACCTTTTACCTGGAAGATTTTTTGAAATTTTCAATTTTCTCAAAAATCTCTCTAACGATTTTGATTTGACTACCGTGTATTAAATATATTTATTTATATGGAAAATATAATGGTTATCCTGAATTTCTAGGGAGTACTCTCTGAGTTCCTCTTTATTCTGAATGACCTTTACATAACTGGTAAGTCGTAAGAGATAAACAAGAGCTTACTATGTGGAAAAAGTAGATCTCATTAAAGGTTTTGTAATATACTTACACATCTCTAAAACTGGAAGTTGCATTCGTTTCACGTATGTGTGGTCTTACTCCTAGTCATGCACAGAGATCCGAATTTCAAATATTTCACTTAACGAACAGCTTTTGACGATCGCTTTAGCCTAGTGTATTTCTTTATTTTCCTTCTACGTGCATGGAAATAAGTTATATTACCAGTTCTGTTAATGTTTATCTTGATTAGCTTGATGTAAAAATAGTTTGTTTGCGGAACAGTTAGAGAAAGTCATGTGAGAAATGTTTCTCTTTATATGCATTTATGAAAATAATTCATGAGCGGAAACTGGAATTTTAGGTGTCATGCAGGCAGGCAAGGCAGGCAGATAGATCGATGGATGGATGGATGGATGGATGGATGGATGGATGGATGGATGGATGGATGGATAGGCAGGCAGGCAAAGAGATAGCGAGATAGAAAGAGAGAGAGAGGGAGAGAGAGAGAAGTTTTCTGTCATGGTGCCTAGTAATTAGCAATTACAGTCAAAGGGATAATGTGTTTTATTCTTAATTTGACTTCAAGGTAGTTCATTTATAATGCGCGTGAAATAGAAAGTACGATAACAACAGAAGAATACAGGCATTATCCTTAGACGCGTATGTAGTAAGGTTTGATTCTACATTTTTGAAGAGAAAGTTATTATAGGATAATGTTAAGATGTTGACTGTCTCCGTAGCTCAGTCGGTAGAGCTCCTACCTAATCTGCAAGGGCTCCCGGGTTCCATTCCAGGCTGGGGGTTGGGAAATTTTCTCTAGCCCAGATTATTCCTTATTCTCCGCAGAGTCTGGTGGTATGAGTTAGAGAGTGTGTGAGTATGTGGTATAATGAATAAATTTAAAGAAAATAGAAACCCAACGACACCAAACAGTGCACGAGTTAACACCATTGCCGATTTTATTTCCACAGGAAAATGCCACCATGCAGTTATAGGCGGGGTATAAGAGGAACAATAAACAAAATATTAAGACATTACGGGTGAATGTTAGAGGGGTTAAAATTTCTGATAAAGTTATGCAGAAAAAATAATGAAGTCCGTTAATTTAAACATAGGCTAAACAGAACGAAGTAATGTATTATGAATTCCTTCCCTATTAATAACATATTTCTGAAAATTCAGATCAGCCTATCTTTAAATGGAATTAGTGTGTTCAACAGCCAACTACAAATATTTTTGGAGGATGTGTTGAGGACTTTTAGCATTTTTTATGAGTGTTACATGTGAATCAACAAAACCGGTGGTTGTTATAAATAAGCAAGGAAAACGTCTAACCGCACATATATAAACAGAAAGGAGGGAAATGAATATGAAACACTTCTGACAGCTTTCTCTATTTTTAATAAATTTCCATCTTCTGAATTGTCAGTTTAATGAAGAATTCTAAACTACGGGGGTTACTGTGTCTTAAATGCTATATACAGCTCCCAACAACAGAATAAATATGACATGTTTCTTCTTTTTGAACGCCTTCTAAAACCCAATTTTCTTACAACAATAATAATAGCAATAACAAAAACAACAATAATCATAATGATGATGATAGTAATAGTAATAATAATAACAAAAAATGTAAAAATATTGCAAACTTTTCAATTGAAAAAGGCTTCTTTTGCACTTGAATCGGTCCGTCCAGAAGTGTCATAAGTCACCAAGTTCAAATTTTACAGGAGAGGTGAAAAACTATTTAGAATACAAACAAATTGATTAGAGTTGCTGAATTCAATGTCGTTGCTAATAAGAATGTGTAGGTTTGGAAAATAAAAAAAAAAAACTTTTTTTTTAAATAGATTGTCTTTTCAAAAACAAAGTTTTAATAGTCTAAACCCATGCCACTTTTGCAATGTATGCACTATTATTAAAATCAATCTCATTCCGATGGCATCAGATTTTTTGTTTAATTATTAACCTATATTTTGTTTTTTAAAAAAGTAGTGGCTATAAACTTTATAACCTTCACGTTACGTTTACAAGCTCTAAACTGTTCTATGACATTTGTGTTATACATTTTACCTCTGAAAATGTTAAAAACCGTCAATAACAAATTCGGCATTTTTAGTTTGTCAACATTTTGGTATTCTTTTATGAAAACTGGAATAAGATAAAATGAAACGAAATGTAATTTTCTCCATTAAACCCGTATTTATCGTAGTGATGTCCATTGACGATTTAAAATATTTGTATAAAACTCCTCTTATTCCGGAACAACGCATTTTTTCCTTTAATTACATATTCCATTTTCCTCGCACTGTTGGCACTTTTACAAATGGATATGCAGGTTTGTAGGAAGTGTGCTTGTCCTTTTTATACAGAAAAAAGGAAAATGCTCCTGACTTGAGCAATCAATAAATCTAACAATTAATTTCAAAGGCACATTTAACGAAGTAATCAAGTGATTCCTGTGTAGAACGCTACCCCTAAACGTGGCAACCAAGTAAAAAGCCTAATTTTCATAAAAGACTGACTCTTGACCTTTCTGCAATAACTGCATATAGCTGGAAACGAAATACTGTTGTTCATAGATGCTCCTTAACTGTTATTGTTTTCAGGTTCTCATTTTATATTGAGCGAGAAATACCTCTTAATTTTGCTCTGAGGCGTCTTTATCAGGCTTGAGGTTCTTTTACGTGCTGTAAATGTACGACACGAGAACACCGTTTTCACTTCCTCTCCAGGGAAAGTATGCTAGCTATTTTTACGCCCGGAAAATAAATTCATTGCCCTCCGCCGGGTTTGAAATCGGTAAACCTGGAAGAGTAGGAGTACTCGGACGGTGGGGTTTCCAGGGTACGATGCAGAGTACCGCAAATATACACAGCGACCCTTTTTAATTCTAACGAGGCCCATGGCTGGAAGGAATGAGGTTCAGACTAGAGCTGGTCAAGTCAGCTTTCAGTCTCGCTCGTTTCTCGCTGCCGCTTAGCGCGCCTCTCGCAGCCAGTAGATGCAGCTGAACGCATAGTTGGTACAGAGCGGTTGACTAACGAGCGTACGAGAGTCTCGATTCTCGCAAGACTTATGTCTCGCTAATATTAAGTCTGCGGTGTAATGCGCGGAAACTCGCATAATCAGTCCTACAAGTTATATTATTTCATCTGTGTAAATGCTTTAAGATTTAAAGAGCCTATTAGAGTAAAGATGATATTTAAATAACCACACCAGGGAAAGGGATAAAAACGAAATGTGATATCACAGAATCTACAGATGTGTATGTGGTCTCCACTTTTATTAAAATAAGTGTGTATATATTTTATTACTCATAAGATGTTTATGTTGCAAGGAGTAATTCTATTTTCGGTTGTAATCTGAACATGTTTATACATAGTAACACAAAGTATAGGCATGTCATTAACGATTACTATTGCTGATTCAAACCGTTTACCGTGAACGCATTTGGGATATATGTACTGTTAAACGATGAGTCATCTTGTGTTATTACTAGGGCCCGGATTTTTAGCTTTTTATAATTGCAGTTTTAGCCTTTCATTAACCTCTTTAGGTTTTTAAACAATTTTTCCAGCTTTCTAACAATGTTCTTATCTCTTTTATTGGTTTGTTTGTTTATTTTTGTTTGTTTATTTTTTAGAGTTTTAAATAATTTTCCTATCTATATAAGGAAATTGACGATAAACGCCTTTTATAACATCATATAAATAAAAATATGAAAACTAATTTACTTTACGGAAGCATGCTATTAATATGTACTGTAATTTAAAGTAATGTATTATACAGTATACTCGTGTTTGAACATTTTAACTAAAAAATTAGCATTTATTTTTAATATTTAGCACTCGTTTAAAACAAACTTCACATTTCAGTAGTTTTGCTGTACACAACTAGTCACATTTGCAAATTTTTTGTTGTTTTCAAATTACTATAGGCAGAAAAAGATCTTTCAGCATCTCAAGATGTCGATGGCGTATATTTCATAAATGCAATTCTATACTAAGATAAAACTCGTGATAAATCCTTTCCCTGGCTAATCTCACGTGTACATTCAAAACAAAATTAAATGAATTATTAAACAAAAATTGTAATTAAACTGAATTGAAGAAAAAATTAATACTTTTTCTACCGAGCTTAAAAATAAATAAATAAAACTTAAATTTAGCGAGTTTTAAGTCTTAACGTCCCATGCTTCTTTTAAGATTCACATATTAGCACCCAAACGGCTTGAAACATAAAAGTATTTTGAAACATTCTAACTTACTTATAAGGGAAAAAATAGGCTAACACCTAAAAATTTGGGCTCTAGTTATTACGTAACCAGTTTATACTGCGGAACATACATGATCTACTTCGTCTGTAGTTACGAAAATACTCGGGTCGCCTCGCTCATGAGCACTAGTTCTCGATACACGAGATTCTCGTTGTCACACTCTCGAGGAGACTGGCATGGTTTACGAGTAACGAGCGAGAGTGAGACGGGTCTTGACCGCCACTAATTGAGAACTTAAGGGCGACCAGATTTGTACGACTGTGTCCGGCAGCAAGGACGAAGTCCTGACGCTGGCTAACCACGCGCTAGCCCCGTTCCGATCGGGGATACCAGGGATCCAAGTCATCACCAAATATGGGGCCCTCAGCACACCCACCAAACAATAGAGTGAATATTTTCCAAAGTGCTGCACAATTTGCCCCGTCCTACCGCAACACGCCGTCACGTTATCCTTCAACTCTGAAACAAATGAAAGGGAATGATGTGGACGGATATGATTGATAGGGAATTTGTGAGGAAAAAAAACCACACCAACATTCGTCGACCGACCTGAGGAAACCACATAATCAGAGCGGCCGGCCCGATGGAAATCGAACTCGGAACCTCCCAAAGTGAACCCATTGCGGAGCTACTTAGTTCGGTGATATAGCTGCAAGTTGGTTCTTCATATGTGCTGAAACTCGGTGTGTGTGTGTGGGGGGAGAGAGAGAGAGAGAGAGAGGGAGAGTGCGTGTTTCCAGAGGGGTCCCAAACTGCAGCCACCATGGGCTTACTGTGGGTCCGATTGAACTTACCAAGTGCCGCCGAGAGCTGTATTTCCCAAGCGCATTCACCATCACGGAGAGGAGCCACCACGGCAGTCACGTCAACACTTCAATCCTAAAACAGAACGGGTGAAGAAGTGACAGGAAGTTTGGGGAATGAAGAAACTCTCCAGTATTCACCTGGTGACCGGGAAACCCACCAAAAAGCCCATGGGTAAGAGAGATCGGCCGCGAGAATCGAACCCACGACCTTCCAAATGCCAGTTCCAGACGAAATGCTCTACTCACCTGGCTCGATGTTCCCAGTATTCTACTGAGGATACAACATTGGGGAATTTAGCAAACACGTTTTCCCTTTGTGTTTCTGAGAGACAATGCCCAAACTAGCAGCCTAAAGGAAACGCATACTTGTTTTCCAATACCTCACATCCACCACTGATTAAAACAATTCAATAGGCTCCACACGGTGAAGTACTGGAGGGGAGCGCTATACGTGGGCAGTTAGTACGACCTCTTTCTAGTTTTGCTACTCTTTGCCCTACTTTCTCCAAACTTATATTACTTTCACATAAAGCTTATTCGGAGCCGCTCATTTCAGAAAACATCCTCAACTTTGGACAAGTTTATTTTCTCTGCATTTGTTTTCTTTAGTGACTTGTATTCATATTTCCACTCAACGCTTCCCGTCTTTAATATTACGTACTCTGAACGCAGTTTGTATACATCGTTTTATGTGTATTTTTATGCTTAAAAGTATGCTTCTGCCTTAGACTTGCTCGTAACGTTGTACAAATATAACTAACCAGCTGAAATACCCCGCATTGCCCTTGTTTTGACTGCTATCCTATCCAAATTTACTCCTAGGTTCCTTGTCCATTAGCTGTGCGTTTCTTCGGACTTATTTAGAAATTATGAAGCAACACACTCAAACAAATACTTAATTAAAACTCAGAAAGAAAATCAACTGAGAAAAATATATAAAAGCACGATTGAACAACCACAAATATCAGCTTGTAATTCCACTTTCTTGTGAATGCAGGTATGAGTTACGCTTTGTCATGTTTGGGGTGACTCATCGCTATTTATAGAGAAAATCTCAGTTGGAGAGAAGTAATATCAGCTTAAGTAAGGTTAATATATCCTTGTTTAGTATCAGGTTACTAAGAAAACACAAGAGAGAAGGAAAAACAAAAGAAAACCAACAAAATGAACATACAAAAGACAACAGAAAGAAGAAGAAGTGGTACTTCGTCAGTTTTGATATTACTACTTACTACTGTTATTCACGCCCACTTTATCGTTTTGTATGTCATAATTTGTTTTGCTGCTTACAAAATATCACAAACTTCCCATAAAGAAAGAAATCAGCTGGTTACGAACTATACATTATAATAAATATATGCCCGAAAATCAGATTCTCGAATATGCTTACAGAATATATGGATGTTAATGCGACTTACCTATTATTCTATGTTAGTATGATTTCAGCGCCACAGAACTTTGGTAACCAATTCGTATTATTTTGTAACTTCTTTCTTTCTCCATGGCATGACAGCTCACGGGGAACCTTGGCCTACCGCCCGGCCGCTGCGTCTCCCATCTCGGTTCATTGCAGACGTCATGGATGGGGTGCAGAATTGGAGGGTGAGACGTGGTCAGCGCCTCGAGCCCCCCGGCCGATTAATGCGGTTCTCATGACCTGGAGCCGCTACTTCTCCGCTCCTCAATTGGCCCCCCAGAGACCTTACGAGGCTGAGTGCACACCGGGCCAGGTCTCCCAGCGGGAGAAAAATCCCCACGCCGGTACAGGTCTCCCGCTTGGTAAGCAGCTGCGCTACCACCGCGCTAAGGAGACGACCTTATTTTGTATCTTATATAATAAATAATCATGTAAGACAAGTATGGTGATAATGATAAAGAAAAAAGTAATTTTTTTGGATTGACGTTTTTGCTGTTATTACAGTTTAATATAATGCAGTTCAAAATTGTGTTAATCTTTCGCCCGTGCGATTTTATCGCCTTGCTTATCATTAAGCACAACAGTGGTTATTATCACTGCTTTATTACTCCATGATGAATTCCAGATATCAAATTAACGAATACTGCGTAAACTCGCTGTTAGCTTGTTCATGAATACATAATACATACATACATACATACATACATACATACATACATACATACATACATACATACATACATACATACATACATACATACATACATACATACATACATACATACATACATACATACATACATACATACATACATACATAAATACATACATACATACATACATACATACATACATACATACATACACACACAGACACACACATACACACACAGACACACACATACATACATACATACATACACACATACATACATACATACATACATACATACACACAGACACACACATACATACATACATACACACACATACACACAGACACACAGACACACAGACGCACACACTTATACACATACACAGGTTTTTATATGTTGATTGTTTTGCCTTACTGTCCTATTTCCCTTTTATCTAGTCTCTTAATCTAAATAAAATTCCTAGTTTCAGCTGATTTTTTCTTCCAATCTTGCATATAGTGTTCTTCCCAGTCTAACAAGTAATACCGTGGCGCTACATCCAATAGGAGTCTTCGATTAGCAACCCGACTACCAACCTCATGTCCACTGACGCACGGCAGTTGGACGATCATTCAATCGATACAGGTGGGTAATGTGGCCCGCATCACACATTCTTATGCCGGATGATGGGTCGTGTCCGCAACGCTGCTTATCGCTGCTCCTCACTTTCCTTGCGTTTCTGAGTGGGCACCGGTTCTATACTCGGGAATAAAATCCGCAACCTTTTGATTCCAATGGGAGGAATGGAGCCCTGGAGCATTCCTTACCCGAGAACCAGAGCTCCTAAATGTAGCCCACTGAGCTATAATGCAGGACATCCAAGTCTATGGTTTACTTTAAATATAAGTCTAATTTTTGGGAAACTGTGTTAGATTATCCTATAGAAAGTTAGCTCCATGGTATTCTGCTGCTTAGTTACCCAGGTGTATTTTATGTTAATTACATTAGCTCAGCTGCCGCCAATGGTAGGTCAGTTTCATCAGAAACATATGACCAGTCATTATGCTAATGTTTGGTGTTTCATGGGGCTACTAGGGCTACCTTCATAGGAGCTGTCACGTTTCCATGAGGCACCCGGGAGGTGCGGAGATTAGGCAGAATTAGCTGGCGTCCCACTTCTGTTTTTCTTTCTTTTGATAGTGTTTAACGCACGCTTTTACTAGTTGGAACACCGGAGAACCTACAGAAAATCTGCCCCTTCACCGCTTGTCCACCACAAAGCCCACATTCGGTTGCCTGGGTTCGAACCCGGGCTGAGAGAGAGACAAAGTGTGTAACCACTTCGCCACAGTGGGGCCTGGCGGCAGGACTGAAAACATGTTGGAATCTTTAGGGCTCCGGCCTGCTAGTGCACATCGTTTTTCGGATCACGTCAGCCTTTGGGTCTGTTTTTCATCCAGTTCTCCTTAGCGTTACAGTGGAGTCTAAAAGGCTCCTCTCAGGTCTACTTGCAGTGTTGTGGTCCAGTTATTGAAGGTTCCCTCCACCTCCCTATTCCTAAACATCTATGTGAATGCTGAAGATTGTTTTCCGCTAACCTAAATACGTTTCTCCTTCTATAAGCCTTAATAAGTCCCACCTCTCCCCGGATATGATCATTAAAGGGGGCGGTGCAAATGAAATAATAAAAACCTCACAATTCTTATTAAAGAATGTGTTAGTCCTTCATTTGCTATAGGAATATTAGCAGCACTCTAATTGCTTAACAAAACCATATTTACTTTATGCACTTATGGAATGTTAAGTCGAACAGCAAGTTCATTTTATTAAGAAAGTGTATATTACGGTGATATTTTTTGCTAAAGTTGAGTTCAGCGTTTTGTATGGTCACTTCTTACCGAGTGGGATGGTAACATATGATGCCGGCATTCAGCAAGTTGCGGGTTCAATTCCCGTTGAGCGTGCCATTCTGATCTTGGGATTTTTCACGAATTTCCCTAATGGGTAGCCAAATGCTTATATAGTACCAAGTGTTTTTCCTGTCCCCAATTTCCTATCAGTTTACTCCTGTATCAAAGGATCAGGCGAGTGTACAGCGGGCAGTGCGTGCGACTGTGAACTTGGCCATTAGTACATGTCTACTTGGCGTTCGGTGTTTGAGAGCTCCTAGAGGGACCTCTTCGTTGCAAATATTAGACTGTGTTGCAGCTGGCTCCCGGATCAGGATGAAATATCTAAAAACGTTAGGATTCCCGTCTGCGTCCGATGCTGCCATGTCATATCTCGTGCTCTTTGTGATCTTCGCTTCACCCCTTCCTCGCGGGGTTTCCAAAAGCACAAAAGTCTTCATGTGCGCAAGCGTCGAAGTCCTCCTTCGCTTCCTGATTGGCATAACTATCGGTACCTCTTGTGTTTTTAAGTTTTTTCGGACACATAAGACAAGGTTTTGGATTTCTGGCTCCGTTTTGTCGTTTAAATGAAGACAGTTGTGTAATCTTTACCAGCAAGAGAATAAAAACAATGTTCTTTGAAACGCGTAATACACATATTTTAGATTGTGATCTGCACTGAAGGACTACTATCACTGAAGCAATTTCATGAATCGTACACACAGTCATATACCTATACCTAACCCGAGATCATTTAAACATAATTTCACCAATTTTATTCATAGTCCGATATGACCAACCAGGTTAAAGTGAAAGAAAGCTGAAAGAAAATGAAAGTCATAATTTCAACCTGTTTATTTTCTGCTAGCGGCTTCGTGAGCGAGTGGTTAATCACTCGCCTCTCACCACGACGGCTCGAGTTCAATCCCACGGGGTCGCAAGTAGGATTTATGGTGGTCAAAACGGCGTCTGGGTGTTTTTTCATATCATCTACTCTCACTGCCATAATTGGATAAGGGCCGATCCCTTGTTCAGCGTACTTCATTGTTTGATCAACTATTCGTTGGCTACTCGACACACTTCTGACCCTAGGTACCTACGTGTAATTCTTCCATACGGAAAGGTTAAACTGTCTAAACTAAGTTATTTTTTTTCTGTTATAAGGTGCGTGGCATCAGTGAATGTGATGAAGCCATCGCTTCCCCTTTTAATTATGTTTATATAACAAGAGACCGAGCCAGGTGGCTCAGACGTTTCATCTGAGACAGGCATTCGCAAGGCTGTGGGATCAGTTTCCACTGCCGACCTCTCCGAACCATGGGGTTTTGGGCGGTTTTTCCCTGTCACTAAAAAAATGCTGGGGAGGCTTCCTAACTCCCCCAAACTTGCTGTTCCTTCATTTCATCTCCATTTTATCCAACCGGTCTCTTTCACTATTGTAAGTGGTGGCGCCATTCCTTGTTGGCGACTGCGCTCTGGGAATACAGCTCTCGGCGGCGGGATGTCGGTGGTAGTCGTCTGTGGACCCAGGTAGTTTGGTCAGACCTGGGGCGCTGGCTACTAGCGCTCCCCGCATCGAGGTGAAGAACTGCTTGGAATATATTAGGGACCCTCCATGGTTGTTTCCCCGCCATTCGGTTTTGGGCTCCCTTTGAAATTACTCTCATCTCAACCAGTCTACCTGGGGTCTGACGTACAATAAGCTAATGGCTGCAGTGAGGAATTCTTTCCAACATTACACACACACACACACATATATCATATTCCGATTTACACAAGTCTTAGGGCAATAAACAATTCTAAAGTGTCTGAGAAGGAAGGCGTCATAGCTCGGGATGTCAATACTTAGTGATAACTGACAAACGTGTATCCATAATTATGGCCCGCCCCTGTATTGTGGTCGTTGGCGTCTTTAGCGTTGACGTTCTGATGCGAAAGAGTCACGAGTTCGAATCCCGCTCTTGGCATGAATGTTTGTGTTGTATGTTTCTGTATTTGTATACTATCTAAGTCATCCTATTCTTCTGCTGACCAAATAGATTCCTGAAGGCTAATATATGTGAAGTATTAAAGAAAGAATAAAAGAATAAAATATTTAAAAAATTAAAAAGTAGCTATTTACGTGATTTGTGGCTCAAACGTTTTGCTTTTTGCCACGAATAGGTATAAACAGGAATACCATGTCCCATAAGATGCGTCATGGTTTTATTTACAAACCAAAACAAAAATGCAGAATAAGCCTTTTTGCGAAGTCGCAAAAATATATAATACGAGGTTTAAGCTTAGGACCCGTATGCAATATAAACATTTGAATGCCATGCACAGTGTGTGTGTGTGTATTAAAGAGGACGTTCTTCTTTAAGACACCGAGTAAATAAATAAAATAAAACATCTGTACTTCTTGCACTTGAAACTGCTTATTTACGCTGTGTTTTTTGTTATGATTGTAAACAGGTCTGTAGCCAGCCCAAATGTTTTGGGGGGGGGGCCCTGTCAGATATTCAGGGGGCAAATAGGTGGGTCGTTCAGTTAAAACACTAACTTTATCAATGCGGATATTAAGAGATCCAAACAAATCATTACAATCTACATTTTTCCTGTCATTCCTTTAATAACTTTGCGATATACTCAGAACCCAGAAGCTGTAGTGCACCCAAAGTTCCAATCAGACATGTCAAACCCTTGTTAACTAATCACTGATTATATACTGCTATGAAGCTCTCCTTTGACGCTACAGATATTTTTTTCAAAAATTTAAAAGTTGGTTTAGCATATAAACTTTATATACTTTTTTTTTTTTTTTTGCGCATGCATTGCTTATAATTTTAGATTAAATCTTTAATTATTTTGACTAGCGCAAATTAAATTTTAAATCCTTGATCCCTGAAGCTCACTTGAAAACTTCAACTAAAAATTATTGCCCAAGGAACATTTTGAAAAAATTGTTGAAAATAAGAATTAAGAATTGTAAGGAATGCTTTACCTAGTGGGCACAGAATTAATGAGATAGATGTTTGGGGCATTAAGAATGGTTTTTACTAATGAACTATTGCATAGTATGAATATACTAAAATATGCAAAAACAATTTATCGAATATTTTCACACATATATTTTGTCAAATTTCACCCAGTCATTGCCTAGAAAATTTGAGTGTAACCAAAGGGTATACTTATGGACTTTTAGTTTTCACTCTCATACAATACTGAACTTAACACAAAATAACGATCTCAATAAGCGAGTGAAAAGTATCCAAAAATTGGATGATGATGATGATGATGATAATGCAATGGTAATTCTTGGCTTCTACTATGACAAATATGTAATAACTTCTCTAAATCGATCTGTTTAGTGAAGACCTTATTATAATTCAAGAAAATCAATAATACAATTCATTGTTGGACATTGAAGCCTTGATATGTGGTGAGAGAAAGTAGCGTCCATTGTTGCTATGCTGTTGGAAATCATCTCTGCAGACTGGAGTAGATCAACAACTTGGAAAGCTGACCCAAACTTGGCAGTTGTTTTGCAAAGACTACAAAGGACGTTTGCCACTTTACAATACTGTTCAATAGATATAATTCATTATTGATTTTGCAGCAACGTCTGCTTTTCTTCTGTGTGAGTGATTGCAGATATCAATGGCTCTACATTTTCCATAGCGCAATTGCCTACATGTCTTGAACCCCATATTATGTGTTAGTGGTGGTAGCCGAGGACAATGCCACTAGCATAGAAAGTTCGCAAGATTGACATGCTGCTACACTGGACGGATCAATTGCTAATGCTACACATATTCAGTATTTAGTCATAATCATGGACAACTTTAATAGACTGGTGTGTTCTTATGGCGCAACATCCTATGAAGGGCCTTGGCCTGCCAACCCGATTGCAACCTCACACCCACATACGCACGGTAGTGATGGGCGATCGTCCAACGGAAACAGGGAGGTGGTGTGGGCAGCGTCATACATCCACCTGCCAGAAAGTTGGCGCTCGAGGCCAGGATCGCTGCTATCGCAGTTCCTCACTTTCCTCGCGATGTTGTGTAGGCACCGGTCTTAAACCCGGGACTTAAATTACGCATCTTCGGTTGTGATCGCATTCTGCGGTGGGGAAGCAGCTGTGCACTGCAGCCGACTGCGCCACGGTGCAAGACTAATAGAGTAGCCTACTTCAGATTATGCAAAATATTTCAATTAAAGTAATGATGAAAAAGTGTGGGCTTAATCATTTGAAATGCATATATTGGAAACAGAAATTATGATTTTAAGTGCTATATAACTTTTAGGAATCCCTTGGCCACGGGCCTGATTATAAATAGTATTTTATAGTAGTGCACAATTCATTAGATACCTGAAATAGACAAGCAATTAAGTTTTAATGTGTATTACTTCACAAATGTATATTACTTTGTGTTATTGAATCACTATTACAAACACCGTTTAGTGCAATGGCATATACCGTAAAACCTGCTGATACATACATATAGATATATATGCTCTAAAGTAGAAACAAATCTAAAGCTGTGCTTTAGCTGCTTTAATATCGATTTACTTGGGGAAGGTGCTTGGTTGTGTGCGTATAAAGAGATTAACAAGGTGTTCCGGTGGCCATGCCTCCATTTTCCGGAGAAAAACAGCTTTACTACTATTTGGTGATGATCTAAACAAAATATGTGAAGTGGACAAGCAGCGTAGGAATGCTAATAATCATATTGCTTCTCTAGAACTTCAAATGTTTGGCAAGAGTACAAAAACTGAGCCTCTTCTCAGCAGTAACTGAAAGTTGTAATATTTTAGTAAAGCAAAATGCAGTACTGCAATGTTTATCGGAAATTTAAACACTGCAGTCTGCTTTTCAGGTCGCGTACAGCAGTCGCCATCTCTCATTGGAGACTTCTTGAAGTGAGGTTCGGAATATGTTTGCGCGCTATGATTTACAATTACGTTATTCACCAATTTATGTAGCGTGTTCCTAAAATAATAAGTTAGAGTTAAAAAATTAAGTATGAATCTTAATTTAGTGGCTTCATCGTTGATGAAGCTTAGATATGGATCACTATTAAATGATATCGAACACGGGAGGCCAAGTTTGTTAAGGCACGGATTTGTGAGATTTCCTATAAGTTTTCCTCAGCCCTTTAAACTAACAAACATCCGGAGGTGCCCTAAATTAAGGCGTGGAACATTTCCTTCCTTCATTTTTCCCCAGTTGTAATTTCAGTTCTTGTATGTACTATTAGTGGCGTTGACCAGAATAAAGAAAAAGGAATAACAACTTTCTATCAGAGAAAAGTATTGAAACCAACACGAAATATTTCGAAATTTGTTTACTCCACAGAAAAAAAATATTTGACATACTGTGCGTTTTGACGTGATCTGCATTTATTGTAAAGTAAGTCTTACCTTACCAGTTATGCAAAAATCATCAAGCATAAAGAGACGATTCCCATAAAATTCAAGCTATACATTCCATGTGTCATATCTTAAACATATGATAGATATTTTGATCAAGATTGTTTGAGTCAATCTTTAGAAAATTAAAAATTTCGAAAAATTTACAATATAAAGGGTAGTTGAGGTGGGGAAATTTTCTTTAAAATCTTCGTATGGCATCCTTGGTAGATACAGAAGTTAAATATTAATGTTGTAATTAGCGGACTTTTTGTTTATGATTTAAGTTGTTCTTACACAGACACACACACACACACACACACACACACACACACACACGCACCTCATGGATGTTTTCCCAAATGCTTCTTTGATTCTCAAAACATATATTTCTGGGTAAGTCTCGTATAGAATATTTGGGTGGAATACAATACATTCTCTACCGTTAATGTACATTTTACATAATAGAGAAACTAATTAATATGTTACAAATAATTATTATTAGGCCTGGAACGATTCTCAAGCTTCACAAATGTGAGTGGTGTGTTCTACTTCCGTTTCTAAACAGCTGTTGCATAATACCTTACACGTGTTAGGAAGAATATAATCATTTAAAATCACATCACATAAGCAATTAATAAAGAGTAATTAATGAGATCAATAGTTGTGACAATTATGGTGGCTTCAAGCTCTTTTCATACCTAATTAGATGATAAATTGCTTTAGCAATAACAGGTATATGTTGGAGAAAACATTTCTAATTATAAATGGTTATAATTACAGTTAATGATAACAAAAAGTGGTATTTATCATGAAGTTAATGAGAATAGGTTAAAAAAATCCATTAGCCTATAAATCCTCATAAGGGCATGTTAACACTAAATTACAAATAAAACTGCCAGATCCCCTATAGATTTGGGTCATTAAATTACTATTTTCAAAGCAAGTTCAGATACAATTTATTTAATTTGTAGTAGTGTTTCCTGCTTCATGTACATATGCAATTATTTATTCAGTTGTACCACACTTTTCTCATTTTCTTTCACGCCAAATCAGTGCGTTTGTTTCCGGGTATTTTCCGTCTTTCTGATTTTCTCTTGTTCATATTCTTCAGCCTAATAAGTGGCAGTACGAACTTTTTGGATTTTGAAGTGCCTGTAATTAACATGAGATTGGGGCATAAGTCATAGCATCTTTTAGCATAAACGTTATTTTCAGAAACCTCTTTTATGACTTCCTTGCCATTATGTAAAACAAATCCCTTGTCCAAATAAATGGTTTCTGAATAATTTCAGCACGTGAGGAATGTGGCAGAAAGCCCGTAAGCGGCGATTTTCAGATTCTATAGCAGAATGCGAGATATAGGATTTCTCTCTTATAATTCCAATGTTAGAGAGTAATTTCATATCTGAACCTCACATATCACAGACTAAGGGGCCGCGCGTGGCCGAGTGGTTAAACCACTCGCCTCTCACCTAGACGGCCGGGGTTTGATCCCAAGAGACCGCATGTGAGATTTGTGGTGGACAAAGCGGCGCTGGGGCGGGTTTTCTCCGGGTACTCCGGTTTCCCCCGCCATCGCATTCCCCCATCATCATTCATGTATCATCAGTGTCACCGCCTGCGGTGCCATAAGAAATTAAAGCGACTAAGGAACGGATTTTGAAAGCTGCCTTTCAACCATTTGAACAATGTGTGTTAGTAATTCTTTTGTTACTGTCTCATGAAAATTGTAGTATATTGGTGGTTTCCACTTTCCTGCTAAGCTGGAGACCGCAACTTATGTCTTCTGTGTTGTACTATTACAAATCGAATTTCACTTTCATCTCATCAAAGCTCAGAACAAGATCCTTCTCATACTCACTAACAGAACCTGCTTTCTGTTGTAATAGGTACATGTTTAATTTAATGGTTCCTGTGATGTGATGAATTGGGCCAAGCGTCTTGGTGGTTATAGAAATTGACAGAGGATATTTAAGGCATTCTCTCACATAATCATATGCGTTCTTATACATGTATCTTAAAATGATTTCCTTTGAAATGTCATCTCAGTCCCAATTTTTATATATACCTGTAAGTAAAACTTGTTGCTGGCAAAATGAGAACAGTCGCAGGAATTCACGTTCAATGCTTCTTAACTTATACATTTTGGATTCTACTTTTTGCAATTTATGCAATTTATGCACGTATCTATTTTATTCGCTCGACGTATGTTTGTGAGCAAATATTTTCAATAGTGAACCTTAATAAGTCAATAACAAGATCAAGCATATCAGATGCAACTTTGAAAGCTACATAACGCATTCAATCAGCGCAAACCATTTTTCCTGACAAGACTAAACTGGTAGAATCCAGCAAGTGCCAAGTTGTTACTTTAAAGAGATAAATTCCATTCAAATAGAGGGATTTTGTTTGGCTTACGAGGTATTGACAATTATAATTATCTGTATAATTCTTACACTTGTTTGCATTATGTTTGAATTAGGTATTCCTTTTCTTAATTTCGGAGATAAAATCACTTTATACATTTCTTAAAATAATGTCTCTTGTTTAAAATGCTAGATTCTTTTTAATAGTTACATCAGATTAAAGTAAATGAGTCTTTTTTTTTTTTTTAACTCTCCAAAGCAATCCTCTTATTTATTTTTGATTTAGTGTATTAAAATATAAATTGCATTTATATTTTAGTAGAATAAATGCCTAGGCTTATAGTATTAAAATCTGATGTATGGAACATTGGTTTCAATTTTGGTGTAAACATAATAATAATAATAATAATAATAATAATAATAATTTATAACTTGTTTATCTGATTGAAGCTATTCCTGATGAGTATGACTTATTACACCGAAATGTAGCTCCAGGATAGATGTACATCGACGTAGACAAAGTGAGTGAGTTGCTCAAATATGACATCGAGTCTTATGCATGAGCATTAAGTTCTTCACCTTCTCTGACCAGTTTTTAAGAAATAAATATGATTGACTGAACAAACAAATACATGTCGGTTGAGCTGACTAATTTAATCAGAGCTATTAAAATATGAATAAGGAATACCTGTAAGGCCAGTAATTTTAGTTTAGTGATATTTATGAATGAATCAGGCTGTTGTAAATCTTCTCTTCTGAGGAGAGTGTTAGCGCGTACTCAACAACAGATCTCGGAGCCCTGTTGTAGAAGGAAGTGATAGCCAGTACGTCACTGGACGAAGGTCGTAGGACAAGTGCTTGTGATTCTTGCCACTTCATTCCAGCACTACACTCAATTCTGATGACAGCTTGCCCTCAATGCTGGGTAGTATTGCCTACTGCAGACAGACTCATAAGTCTAATCTTGCCGCTCTTTGGCGCTCACATAAGCTGGAACAGCATGTGTTGAACGATTAATCACACACATGTTCATTTTTGTGTAGGAGTCTAATTAGCATAATGACAAGCACCTGCTGGAATACAAAAGAAGGAATATATGAGTGGTTAATAACTCCATGGCACGACAGCTCACAAGGAACCTTGGCCTACCGCCCGGCCGCTGCGTGTCCCATCTCGGGACATGACAGATGTCATGGATGGGTGCAGTATTGGAGGATGAGACGTGGTCAACGCCTCGAATCCCTCCCGGCCGGTTAATGCGGTCCTCAAGACCTGCAGCCGCTACTTCTCCATCAAGTAGCTCCTCAATTGGCCCTGAGTGCACCCCGGTCCAAGCCTCCCAGCGGGGGAAAAATCCCCCACGTCGGTACTGGGAATCGAACCCAGGTCTCCCGCTTGGCAAGCAACTGCGCTATCATCGCACTAAGAAGACGACCATATGAGTGGCTATGTGGCATGTTTACGGTTAAATAATCAATAGGATAGAGGTGTTTAAATGAGGTCATAGAGTAACAGTATCTTACTATTTTCTGATAGGTATTTAGAAAAGGTGAATACCTCCCCGAAGTTTATATTTGAGCCTATTAGTATAAAATACAGCAATCTCCAACAACCTTAGTTTTTCAATAGAACCCAATTTGCGATGCAACCTTTTCTTCCAACTCGATCTGCTTGATTTTTATCTTGCATATTCATTAAGTGATTTTAATGTGAGTTTCTAGAGGAACTCAACATTGGATTAATTGTTTATTAGATATTTTAGCCTAAATTTTGGAGATTGTCCATTTTGATTCGCATCTTAGGTTTCTTGTGGAGTTTGTTTCATTTGATACCAACATGCATGGAGATTGCTCTTTCTGCTAAGGAAACAAGGGATAGTTGGACCTGGGCATTTATTTTAGTAAAACTTCAATCATTTAATGATATTACTGTTTTGCATTGGTATATATGGTCAATAAAGGTAATATAAAATAGATTACTCAGTACTCTTTGAAAAGTGAACAGATTATCATTTAAGCTCCAAGAGGGAAAGAAGAGAAAAAGAAAACATACATGAAACTGTTTTGTATTGAGATTCAGGTAACTTGGAGATACAGAAATATTTTACACAATTGCAGTTTGGTTATCTACCTTCAAAATGTTAGCTTTAGAGAATTAACTAGAACAATGAAATGTGGAAATTAAATTGCATAGACCTATTGAGCAACTTCTTTACATAACAGACTTTCCAAGTGTGAAGAAATTTGTGTTCAAAAATCAATAAATAAGCAACAAAGTACATTAATTAAAAACATTTACGCTTAATATAACATTAATTACTGACAGAATACAATTATCTCAGCCTTTTAGCAAGAAATGATTTCCATTTCCTTGCCCCCCGGACCTATTTCCTACATTTTGAGGGAGTGACGGGTGTTGCATTTTGAGGCACATATCCATCACAGAGCACTTAGATGAAAACTAGCACTTGTCTTTATAATATAACATATGGTGATACTGTATACAGTTCAAAAACCTGAAAATAGTTCTAATATAAATTGCATTATTATAATATTATTCACACTATAATACACACTATTATTTCCACAACTGCAGCCATATTGCTACCAGTCACGTGACCAGAATGAAAAGAGCATATTGAAAGTTGTGGAGGTTGCCCTTCTTGATTCCAACAAATGCTGGAGACTGTCCCCTTTGAAACAAACATTTAATTTTAATGCACCGAAAAAATGGAATTTTGTTCGTTTAGAAACAAACATGCACCACACTTCAGAAGAATGGATAATAGTACAATACTGTGGTATCAATATCTCAATTTCGCAAAAAAGTGGAGATCGCTCTTCTTGATACTAATTTTGTTGAGTCCTATCTTTCACGTATTTTAGCTTTGATTTATTTGTATCGGTATTTGATAGCTTTATCTTTTGTATCTAAAGGGTTTATGTTTTAGAAAGGCAATAAAAGAATTTTACCAGTAGACTATAGTTTTAAACGTTTAAAGTCTATATTAGAATTTTATGGAATATTAGAAAAGGAAATTAGAATTAGTCATGTTTTATGCACAATAGCCAGGCAGATTTTCTTTCAGAAAGCGCAATAATGGTTATTCCCCCATACCCATGCGCCTAAGTTTATTTTATGCTAAGTTTTTTTTTTTTAAACATAGTATTTAACTTTTTAAAATAAATGGCATGGTCTTAAAAGGTTAAAATATGTTAAAACCTTTTGGCGTAAAGGTATGTATTTCATGCATCTATTCCATACGTAATGAAAATACATGGGTTATCCCGTTTATTATACATTTTGAAGATGTAATCAGGAAATAGCTTCCTTTCAAACTATTGACGTAGAAGGAGGGGATTTAGTTTCCCCATTTGCTTAACAATGCATATACTAAAAGCTGCCGGCTGTATATATTCAAAACAAGACATTTCTATCTTGTATATGGATGCGTCATTTATATAGCATTTCCTGTGTGCTAAAAGGCTCTGAAATTTTCGTTTAAATGGATAGCATATGTCTGTTAAGGGTATGGTTTATTGTTATCAAACATACAAGCGTTTCCGTCCCGAACAGCAATAGCTATTTTTAAACAAGTCCAGCGATGTGTCGACTTTGCTGGCAGAACATTTATTTTTTAAAGGTTAGCTGTTTCCTGTTACGCAAGCAAAGGGTTTTAAGCATGTGTTCTAGGTAACGAGCCACCTTCATAATATAGGTACTTTGTTTATTAACATCATTCCCCCCTATAGAATAAAAACATCTGGCTTTTAAACTTCGTATCTGGGTCACGTCCATTCGTTTATCTGCCTGTCTCTGTGATTTAACTGGCCTGCTCTCTCGTCTGACCATTACTCTTCCGCTCACCTAATGCACGCCTAAGGCCCAGGTACATATTTCTTACTTGAGGGATACCCATACCCAATTCATTCGACAATTTTATTACTCAAATATGAGTGCAGATTCTTCCACATTTTGGTAACCAGAGACATTTATTTGAGCACGTGTAATATGCTAGTGTGTGGTGAGTGACTACTCACTGCAAGACCATTAAATAACCATGCGCATACTTCGATTGGTCGATAGCTTTTGTCTTTTCCGGAAAAAACGTTGACACCGAACATTAGAGTGAGCTCCGAATTCAGCGGTCATTTCTCTACTTTTATTCACTGAGTGCATGAAATCCTACGTGGATTATGTTGTTCTATGGATTTCATTTGTGGATTCAAATGCTGGCCAATCTTAATGTTTTCTCCCTACAAACGATTGCATGCTCAACACAATTGTAGAGAAGCTCAGCAACGTTTTGGAAAATAAATAGTAGGAGTCTATTCACCAATAAAGGAAAAAGGACAGAAAGAAGGAAAGAAAGAAAAAAGAAAATTGCGTTGTAAAATATATAAAAATACAAATTAATTCGTAGGAATTTTATATTAATAAATGCATTATTTACTAATTATTTACACAAAGATATTACCAACAACTGCTTTACTGACTTTCTCCAGTACTTTTTTAAACATTACGCAACAAAGTACATGCAACAACTAAAAGAGATGTTGCCCCCAGTCACAAGATGGGGTATAACAGACACTCGGCAATTTTGAAGATGTCTGGAACGCGATTTTCTCCTGAGAATTCGGGATGCCGTAGAGAAAAGGAATCCATGGACCCTTCGCCCCTCAAGTTCGCGCTCACAGATTTCGGCTCTCAATACTGCAAGTGGTACCGTCTATACTCCAACAGATATCTCTGACACTCTGGCGATTATTATACTGTGCAATTTCAGGCTCATCCTTTCAACCCTCGCTATTTTACTTCCAATCAAAGTATTGTGACTGCTGTCCATGACTCTTTCTTGACCTCATACCAAGCCGTGTTCCTTCGCAAACTTCACTGAATTGTCTCAACTACTACATAGAATGTCTTCCAGGAAATCTCTTGGGCCTGACTGACTTCTTGTTGAGAAACTTCTGCCACAGAGAGGGTCCGCTTGTTTGTTACATGTATTCAACTGTCTTCAATGTGCCTAATTCCCAGCGCAATGGAAAATTGCAACGGCCATTCCTATCCACAAACCCGGAAAATTTCCAAACCTTTCCTCTTCCTATCGTCCTATTAGCCTTCTCTTTCACTGGGAAAACTGTAAGAGAAGCTCATTCTGAAGCGACTTTATCCACATTTACATTCCACATCACCAGTTTGCATATACTTAGGCAATCACCAGAACTTCAAGTTGCTAGGATCACAAATTATATCCGGAAGGTTCAGACCGACAATAACAAGGCAATGCTTATTTTCTTGGACGTTTCCAGAGTTTTTGACTCAGTTTGACATGACGGCTACGGGGGGTGTCACAGAGGTATGTTTTGGCCCCGTTTCTTAATAAATTCTATACATCCGATATGCCCCTACATACTAACACTCAATTGGCGACTTATGCAGATGAACCCGTTATTCTCCATTATCATGTCTCTGCTGTTCATTTAGATCGTGAGTTACATGGCTGTCTCAGCCGTTTCTGTAGTTTTCTAGAGGCCTGGAGGATACGTGTAAACCCTGATAAATGTCACATTCTTCACTTCTATCATGCACATCCAATTGGATACGCGCTACATGGTCAAGTCCTTCCTGTTTCATACAACACCAAATATTTGGGTGTTCCTATTGGTTCCCGGCTCAGTTGGTATAGTCAAATTCAACATGGTTGTTTGAAAGCTCATCCGACTTTCGAAGCACTTCGTTTACTGTTCATTTCCGAACTTATCTCTGTGTTTAAAACTTGTATTCTACATTGCTGTAATTATTCTGCAACATATGTTAAATGCTGCTCCTTACGTGGAGGGATGTTTCCCACACAGGCTTAAAATCGCTTGCAAGCAAACATATGTTTTTTCTTAGATGATGACACATGCCTATCAACACGACTACACTAAGCATACAGTTCTGGCCATTACGAATATGAAACCCCTTCCTGCTATTCTTCATCAACTGGATGACCAACGGAGTAACGCTTGACTAGCATTGATGACAATGGTCATCTTAATTTTGATATCAGTCAGTCAGTCGAAGTGGCTACGGCATTGTTTAAAAAAAACTTGAAGATTTCTATTGCAGTATTCTAATTCAGTAAATCATCCGTAGCATTGCTCACGTTTTCTAGATTACGCATTGTTCAATATAAAGGTCCGTAAGGAGCCTGTAAATGGATGACTTTCATCCTGCTGTATTTTCGTCGTCGTCGTCGTTGTCGTCGTCATCCCTGGTTGCGCGGGTTAAGGCTAGGTGTCGTTGAAGTAGCATTCTTCCGACGGCCTGTATAGCCTCCTTGGCACCTATTGACACTGTTAAGGACTTCCGTGCGTCTCTGCAGCTTGGCTCCGTGATTTCCTGTGTGCAAGCCTGTGGTTTCCCCAGCTCTCGTTTCCGGGGGGTAGTAGGCTGCAATAGATCAATACTTGGTCGCAGTTGCTGAGGTGTCCCCCGCCGCTAGCATACACGTACCTCATACTTGAATATATATTGAAATGCTTCTAACAGTGAATGGAGTAAGTAACACCTCAGTAAATTGTTAAGCTCCATATTTTAATGTCATGTAACCACATCGAGTTTTAATGAATAAATTATGGTCATATTTTCACTATTGATGATTGATGATATGGACAAGTGATTTTATAAATCTGTCTTTAAAGAAAACCATTATATAAGAGATATTTATAATCACTGTAACGTGTTTGGAACTTATAATGTGCTGGAAGCAGTTAAACCCATTGTTATAAAGGCTCCTTTTTGTGCAGCATATGAATGTTTGCACTAATATATAAATGCAGGTGCTCTAAAACTGTAGATTACCCCATAGAGTTGTAGTGCTCAGCAGAAAGTTTATTGTTGTCTATAATAGAGGAACAAGGCACATTTATTTATGGTGTGTTGGTAGGTAACCCAGGAATAAAACTCTATAACAGTTATATTGAAAGAAATCATGTTTTAGATTGCAAACTTTGAAGACCTTCGGATGGCATAAGAGAAGCTTATATATCTTATACCTAAGTGCCACTGGCCAGGAGGGACTGAGGAAACTAATTACGTCCAGCCCTCCAGTACTGCACCCCACTCACGACGTCTGTAATGGGCAAATGTGGAAGTTGCAGTGACAGGGCTCTGGATCTTGTCCCAAATTTGGGTTGTTGCGCCACGGAATTTAGTTTATAATTTCAGTTTTGCCAAGGTATAACACTGGATTAGAGAGAGAGAGAAAGAAAGGAATATTATTGTTTATGAAGTAACGCACATTACTGCTGCATCAGTAGGTACAGGGGAAGCTTTAAACTGTACAGCAGTACGAACAGATGATGTGTTGCGAATATCTAGAACCCATATGCGTGAAGAGCTTTGTTAATGTTGCCCGAGAAAGAAAGCAAGAGAGACAGAGAGTGCTCCGGAAGCAGTCTTGAAAATGGAATGATGAAAACAAAATTAACTTAATTAACAAGTGAAAAGAAGCAATGGATTACAAAACATGTTTTGAGCACTGCTTTAATTGTTTCCATTACTCATGGCTTAAACATTCCGAGTGCAACAAAAGAGGAATTGGCATCTTATGATGCTCTAAAACATTCTTTGTACATGTTTAACGCGGTTGCTGCATTATCAAATTCCCGGACTTGAAATAGAACGAGGTTAAAACATTAGGCATTAGCTGTACACCTGAGCCATCCTATACCACGGCGTCTAAACCGGGAAAACAATCTTTCAAAGTAAGCAAGTTGACGCCAGTTTCCGATTTTTATGCCTTTCTTGATTATTATGCGTCTTCCCTGCTATATTTTGGAGTTATTACCTTATAGTGGATTTTGTTCAACAACGAAAGCAGTTACCGCTTCTTGATTTATTAGTCATTCTTTATGCCCTGCTCTCTCCCTTTTACCGGTTATGTAGATGTTAACGTTGCACCCAGATGTTTCAGCCTTTTCATTATGAGTAAAGTTTGAACAGCACATGGAGGAATGCCTACAGCCCGATTAAGGACAAACTATCAGCCAAGATGACAGGCTCTTTATTCTTTTATTTACACGATCCGTATATGCCACAAAACGCCTATTCCTCATTATGCAGATACGCGTCAGGGAACATTCCGAATGTGTCGGTCATAATTTTTCTTTGTCTGTCGTTTCAGATTGTGATTCAAGTGCCTACAGCATTTTTCCTCACAACTCATTACCAAGGAGCGGAACGGTGTAACATTTTCGTGTTCTAATATTGAGCATACATTTTTCTTGTCTCCGTTGACATATAGATATGGAAATTTTCGCTGTCAATTCTCCTCTAGGACATATGATTACATTGACAACAAATATGCGCTTTCGGCTACACTATCTAGGTTTGACATTTGCAAGATTTTGCAGAAGTTGCAATGCATTCCCTATTGTATATTACTCCGCTCTCCTGGCAGTTACATGGTACTTCTCTTTGATAAATTGGCAACAATTTCTAAACAGAAGAATTTTCTAAATTTCAGCGTCAAACAAACAAACAAACAAACGTGTCTACAATTATGCAATCCACAGCCTCGATCAATCATTGTAAAATATGCCAATTTGAATTTTAAAATATGTTGATATAGGTGAGTAATTTAAAAGGTACTCGCACATCTGTACAGAGAAAACTGAATAACTACCTGTCCCTTTATATGACAGAAATCAAAATACGGAAAGGAATATACTTTCGTTTGATTGATATAATTCATAATTCGCTGCGCAAGAGAAACGGATATGATGTAAAAATCTTATGTGGTTCATTCACATGACTTTCTCTACCTGTTCCGCAAACAAACTGTTCGTAAAAAAAATTATTCTTTTGTACAAACTATTCGTACAAAAGTGGTCTTTAGCAGAAATTGTATTATTATTTCCCCCATTTAAGTAGAAGAGAAATGAGAAAAAAACACTAGGCTAAAGCGACAGTCATTGAAATTAGTTTCTCTTACTATGGCCAGGAGGAGTAAAATAAAAGCGATATGCAACGGATGAGAATTCAACATTTCAGAAAAGTTTAGGTATTTTAAAACTGAAACTAATAAAAAGATAGATATTGGAAATGGTTTGCTTTATGAAAGAAAGAAAACAAATATATATAACATAAATTGTGAGTTTTTATGACATCTACATATTTTATGCACTAAGTTTTTGTATGTCTCTTACGGTTTACCAGTTATGCGTAATTCATCCAGAATGAAGAGTACTTCAGGGGCTATTCCCAAGAAATGTGTATGCAAACGTACTGCATTTTGAATAAATTCTGGGTCGCGCCGTGGCCGAGTGGTTAGACCCCAAGCGACCGCATGTGAGATTTGTGGTGGACAAAACGGCGCTGGGGGCGGGTTTTCTCCGGGTACTCCGGTTTCCCCCGCCATCGCATTCCACCGGTGCTTCATCATTATTCATGTATCATCAGTGTCACCGCCTGCGGTGCCATTAGTAGTTAAAGCGGGCGTTAAACACTACCAAAGGAAAAAGAAAGATCAAATTCATTTGAGACATTTTTGAGAAAATCGAGTACTTCGAAAAATATTCCATACAAAGATTAGTTTGGGGTGGATGAATTTTTCTGGAAATCTTCCTGTTGCATCCTTGGAATATTTTTTTCGCAGTGGACTTACCCTTCCCTATTTAGAACTGACACTTCCCTAGGACTTACAAGCGGATGCTAGGGATCAGAAGCATGTCAGGGAGCCAACGGTACGAAACCACAGAATGGAGAACCTGGAACGAGTGGTCGGCCCGTAGCCAGCCATGAGTGTGAGGAAGTGGATGATATGAAATGCAAGCGAAATGGACGATAGGAAATTTGATGATGGGGCAATTGGTGGAAAGAGTGGTAGGGGAAACCGGAGGGCCCAGAGAATATCCGCCCAGACGCCGCTTCGTCCTCCACAAATCCCACATAGGGCTCTTGGGATCGAACCCGGGCCATCTAAATGGGAGGCGAGCGATCTAACCACTCAATCATGACGCCGCATCCATGGAAGATGCTGAGGTCAAATACCAAGTGTATTTGTTTATTTATTTTTAGTTATGCTGTCCACGTGCTTCTTTTGGATTCAAGGGGCCTCAAAACATGTATTTACGGTGAATTGTAGGTACTTAATTTTTTGGTGCAATACAATACTTTCTCTACCTACTAAGCACATTCTGCATAGGTACTGGAGAAAGTAAAATTACTTAAAGCTCTAGAGAGAGTAGCATTATTAAACTACTACAGCAATATTATCAAATCCGCGCACATGTGCGGTTGTGTGTTTGCGAGTATGCATTAGCGTTGTGTGTGCAAGCGCTCGTGCAAGTGTTCAACTCTGCGTTTAGGTAATTGCATGTGTGTTTGCGTTTGTGCTGCACTTTGAGTGCGCGTGTGCGGCATTTATGTGCTTGTTTGTGTGAGTGAGTGTGTTTACGCTTAGAATGCTTGTACGTGAGTGTTGGTCAATTTTTCGAAACTCAAAGAGGTCTTCTACGACAAAAATAAAAACAAATCTTTTCAAGGATATCCGTGCACACCTTACATAAACAGTTCCATTTCTCTTTCTTTGAACACGAGGAAACCTGAATCCCCATTAATAAATCATCTGTGTTGGCGTTTTTGGTCTCAGTTAAAGGCTCTTATTGCACCAGATGAATATAAAACACTGAATTTCTAGCAATTTTTCTTAGTGTGGTTGTGATATGATAGGTACCAGCACGGTTAGTTTAAGGCATTGCAGAGTTTTATCTTATCCGCCGAAAGCCTTTAACCTATTTTGCGCAGCAAAACCTTGGTAGATATATGAGTCATCGCAATTGGGATGCATAAACAACACCGAAGAGCGGCGCGACGTAAACGGTCCTTCGAAACGCGAGACTCTTCTCGTAAAAATATGACTCTTCTCGATTTTTCTTTACATCGGCCAGTTGGTAATCGATTCTGTTAGAAAGTTCCATTTTCAGATTCTCCATTATCGATTTTATTTCCCTTCCATCTCCCCTATGCTGGATTCCATTTTATTGTCTATCTTTTCCACTGCGGTTTCTAATCTTGTGTCCATCTTCTTAATTTTGGCCAACAAATTTTGCATCATCTCCTCCATTTCGGCGTAATAATCCCACTCCTACACCAATGTAAGAAATATTTTTACTGACTCACAACTGTTTGCAAATAAAGTGTTAAATTAACTGACGCAAATACTTCACTCAATGTTTCGACGCATAGAGAGTTTAAAGCTGCTCAACATTTATGGCTCGCGTACCACTGCGCGCTAGGACTCCAATCACCCACTCAGTACAATTTACAATACCGCACTGCACTGCAATGCTTCATCCTTTTATAGTTAGAAAATCACGTCACAGAACTTCCTGGAATCTTCTGGAATCCGAAGCCTGGAGAAGAATCGAAATGGGTAATGTTCTAGCGAGAAGAGTCTCGCGTTCCGAAGGTTCCTGTTACTTCGAGTCATTCTTTTTTATCGTTTATGCATCCCAACAGCGATGACTGGCATACCAAGGCCATTGTGAGAATCACTGCATAACGTCACGATAAAGCATTAAAGTGCTTAATGTGTGGCTTTAAAGCAGCAGTGCTTTATTGAGACAAAATTAAAGTCGAACAATAAAAGCCACAGGAATGGAGCTGCGAGCTAAGAGAAAATAATGTATCCTAACATGGTCTATCTTCTTTCATCAGCTTCCCCTGCGAACCACTTTACCATACGCCTTTTTTCCAGGGCTTCTCTTAGCAAGAAATGTCTTCTTATTTAGTGTCTCAGTCACACTATGTTGCTCTTCCTGATCACTTCAACAGCGTTCTTTGTTCACCCTTCCCCTGAAAACTCTTCATTGTTTATTTTGTGTCTTTGCTACTCATGCTCCATTTTTCTTTCTTTCAATATTCCTAATTCAAATTCCTCCATTTGCATTTTTCTCAATTAATCGCAATATTAAAGTTTCTGCATTGTGCATCACTGTACACCAAGCTTTTATTTTACTAACACTTTTTGAGTTTTTTCTTTAATCGTAAAGTGCTTTACTCTGTATTAAAACCTTCATTACCATTTTTGTCATGTATACTCCTTTACATTATATCAATAAGCAATGACATTATACTTGGAATATTATGCATTTAACCTTATAACTAGAGGGCGGATCCGGGTGACCTTTTCTGTGAGGTTGGTGTAACTTGTACTGCAGTCTGTGCGTGTTGAAAGGGAGAGTGCGAGTCAACAGTCTGTACCTGCAGTGCTCGTACAAGTTGTATGAAAAGATTACGTACTCTGCGCTATACTTGACGACTGATAATTTGTTTATTCCATTATTAAACATTACATTTTACATATAGATAAGGTGAATAGTATGCATTGCCATGAACAATAAGGTACATGCGAAGATTGTCGAAAAGGAATGTTCTACGTCTCTCACTTAAACAAAAGTATGAGAAATTCCATCCGGCATCGCAAGACGTAGCACGTGCATACGATCAATACATTACGTTAATGTCTGACATATTTCTTACACTTTTTCATCTGGAAGGGTCGGTTTATTTTTGTAGCAAGGCATCTCCTTTAGCACACATGATTGAGAAAAACAAGTTTTTTTTTCTAACACATTCTGAAGTTTATCATTCATTTTTTTTCCTAAGTTCTCCGTCTTTGACTTCCTTAATTTTTACACTTACTTCTCCCACTGTGTGCTATATACATAAAACAAAAAAGTGAACGATAAACTTCAGGATGTGTTAGAAAAGATACTGGTTTTTCAATCATGTGTGCTGTGCGAGATGTCTTGCTACAAAAATAAACAGACCCTTCCAGATCAAAAAGTGTAAGAAATATATCAGAAATTGACATAATGAATTATGCGTATGCACCTGTTACGTTTTGCGACGTCGAAAGGAGTTTCTCACGATATACCTTTTGTTTAAGTGAGAGACGTAGAACACTTACTTTAGACAATCTTTGCGTGTATCTTATTGTCCACTGCAACGCATTGACTATGTAGTATCCACTCTACTGTATTCAAAATGTGGTCTTCAATAATGGAATAACACATTAACAGTCGTTAAGTACAGTATAGTGTACGTATTCTTTTGATGGTACCTATAAGAGCACTGCAGGCAGACAGGTTGTTGACATCGGGACTCACCTCCCCCCCCCCTTTTTTGTTTGTTTGGAAAGGGGAGACAGAAAGATAGTTGGAAAGTGGAAAGAATGGCTTATTTCGCCATTTGGTGAAGTGCGGCAGTGGGAAATGTTTGATCGAGATGATGGAGATGAATCTGGATGGGGAGGTTCCGCTGAGCACCCTCGTTAGTGCGAAAAAGTGCTGCTGGCGGCAGCAGGGCTTGGAGTGGGGTTATGGCTGACACTCATGACCAAGGTCCTGGCTGCCACCCGGGGAGTTTAGGATGGATTGGAAGGGGTTTCGGGTGTCTTTATTCATTCTTTTCTGGTTTGTTTTTGGTTGTGTTGTTGATAACTCAGTTGTTCAAAGTAGTGGCAGCTCGCGTAGTACTGTCGTTCCAGGGTAGGCATTGGGTAGGCTGACAAGTAGTCTTGAAGTTCCCCTACAGAGGGTGTGGCGATGTGGTGGGTGAAGTCCAGTAGGTCGTGTGGGTACTGAGGGTGTTCTACTGCTTGCAGAGTTAGTTGCGCTGCGTCTGTTGGAGGTAGCGATTGCTGGAGACTACACTCAAGGTAAGTCAACCTCACAGTAAACGGTCACCCGGATCTGCCCTCTGCTTATAACATATTCATCATCATTGTTATTTATCAATGTTAGCATCCTTCACAGCTCAAATCGCTTTCATCAACAAATCTGAAGCATTTTATTCTTCTCCCTGTCACTATCATTCCTCCTTTCTGGAAGTACTATTGATCTGAACGGGGTGGATGAGAAAACGCATCTCTTCTGCACATGTCTCCGTATTCAATATCCCTCTCATAAAACTTCTTTTATCCTGACCCTGATTAGTCACTCAAATCTTAGTGGCAGCTTCACTTCTTCCTCAAAATTTGAAATCCTCATCGTCCTCGGAAATGGTTGATTAGATTCAACTTCTATAGCCAAACTACCGGAGAAAGTTTTTGTCTGAGCTTATTATTTCAATTTATTCCACCATTTTCCTTATTTCTTGTTTGTCCTTTTATTTCATTGTTCTTTCCAGCTTTGATTAATAGCACTGATTGTCAGTGTTTTGTTGTAAATTTCAGATATTTTGCTCAATTTACTATAAATCTTACCTTCCTTTTTACTCTGAACATATGTCAGGAACCTGCACGCATTTAGTATAGGGAGCTCCTCCACTCCATTACTCAAACAATTTCGTTTAAGTTTGAAAAGCACCCCTTTAATATCAGACATACAGGAACTGGTGAAAAACAGTAAATGGTAAAGAAAAGAAAATGGTGCAAAAAAATTGAAACTTTCTTAAATCCCAAAATGTGTTTTTGTATATTTATAAGACCTTATGTGAATAATAATAATAATAATAATAATAATAATAATAATAATAATAATATTTTATTCATTTCATTATCTTTACTAAAATAATCCTTGAATGCATTAACTGTTCAACTACTAAATCATGGTTGTACTAATATGTGGCAAATCAGACTGGCTTGTTCTGCACTTGCAAGATTCTGGAGTGAAATTCTGCCAGTGTTTCTCACCACTGCGAGTTCCCGCCTCTGTTCTAGAGCCTTTATTTACTCACATTTATCCTTATCCATTACCTTTCGCTTACTGTGTGTTTTTCAACTCAGACCGTTATTTCTTTTTAACGCAGGGGTTGGTTCTACGGAAACATGCGAAGCTCTCATTCTGGAGATTCCGGGTTCACTTCCTTTCAACCGATCACCATGGCCTTGGATTTTTCCTGTTCGTTCCTGGTCGTTAGACGAATACAAGGGTGGTTTATCTCTGCATAGACCCTCTCCCTCATTCCGTTTTATTACGTTTCTTTCCCGTGTTTCATGTCTGCTTTTAGGTTTCGCAGAAAAGAAATGGAAATGGCGCCTCATTTATGGACGCTCTTTAACTGATGTGATGCTCACCATTCTATTCTGGGCGTATAAAATTGCTTACTTTTGCTCAGAGGCCTCTTTATCAGACTTGAGGTTATTTTTGTGCTATAAATCTACCACACGGGACCAACGGCTCTATTTTCCTTCCGTAGGAAACCATGCTAAGGATTTTTACTACCAAAAAAAATACATCATCCTCCGCAGGTTTAGAACACGCAACCTTGAGTTTATGAAGTTAGCATGGTAACCATTACACCACGGAGGGCGACCAGGTTTCTCACTACGAGACGGTGCTGGGCAGATGATGGAGAGGTTTCCTTCAAAGAAAAAGTATTGCCAGGGGACACCAAAATGCTGCCTAGATTGTATGGATCGTTCGCCATCCACTCTGAGCGGCTTTGGCTATGGATCGGGTTTTGAGCCAGGTATTTAAGAGGTCTTTAGGCATATCTTTGTCACAATAGATCTGTGTATGAGGGCGTATCGAAAAGTAATGCAATATATATATATATATATATATATATATATATATATATATATTTCAAAAAGATTTAATATTTAAAAGGCCACAAATGAACCACATTTTACCTACTTTTCGACGTAGTCACCAACTTTCTCAACATATTTGTTCCATCGTGATACCAGTTGCAATATGCCCTGTTTGTAAAGGTCCGTTTCCCTGGAATATGGCCATCATCTGATTTCACTTCCGCATCTGTTGCAAAGCGTTGGCAGGCCAGGAATTTGTTCATGGGACCTAACAGATGAAAGTCCGATGATGCAAGGCCCGGACTGTATGATCGATGCTGGAGCACCTCCCAAGCAAATTTGGTGATTTTCAGACGAACGGCAGCAGAAAAATAGGAGCTAACATTGCCCTAAAGAAGTTTGACATCGTCAGCATTAATGTTGTGGAGTTTGTCACTAAGGCAACTTCACCCAAGTTTTAATTTAGGCTGCATCATTCACGGTAGTCCCCTGTTCAGCAAAATCCATCAATAAAATACCATGCATATCCCAAAATACTGTCACAAACGCTTCCTTAGCAGATTGACAGTTTGATTTTTTTTTTAAGCTGGGGAACCAGCATGTTTCCACTCCATACTTGCCTGCTTTGTTTCAGGCCACGTCAATGGTACGCACACGATTCATCACCAGTGACGATTCGTTTCTGCGGTGTACCGAGTTAAGTGATCCAAACTTGTCATCATTCGCTGGCCCTTGTGGTTTTCTATCAGGTTCTTAGGCACCCAGCGAGTACTAACTTCACGAAATATAAATGTGTCACGAACAATATCATACACTGCGCCATAGGAAATGTTGAACTGCTGCGATAAGGCTTGAAGTTTCACACGCCGGTCGTTCAAATTTACCGCCTCAATGCCTCTGACATTCTGCGGGGTTACAGCTGTTACCGGCCACCCGGAGCGTGGCGAATCACTAACGCTTACTCGGCCCTCTAGGAAGAATGCACCCTACTTGGGGACATTGCTACGCTCCATGTGGTCATCCCCACACATGCCACGCATGTCTTCGAGCATTAGGGACTGTACTTTTCCGATTATCGGTTTTTCATAGGGACATGGTTTGCCATTTAGTTCTTCGTCGATCAGACTTGTTTGACCATATTGAAAAGGTTTGTGGCCCCTAATCACTGTGTCATGTTAGGGCGAATTGTTGCCGTGCACTTCTACTAATTCAGCATGGATTGTTACACCATTGTTCCCCTTCAATTGCACGAAACGATTTACTGTACCATACTCCAGTTCATCAATGTGCTACGCCATTTTGTTTTGGTTCATCTAATGGCCTGCAACGATACTGCGGCACGGAGATTGCACTGTTAACCAAGGCCGCAGACCTCCATATGCACACCAGAAAAAGAAAAGCTTAGTTACACTAATTTCATTTTTTCAAGATAATAATTGGAACCTTCTTACGCTAACTCGTTTGTGATTATTATTATCATTATTATTATTACTATTATACTGCTAAAAACCGTGCTCTCTCCCACTTAATTTCACAATTTTCTTTCTTAAAAGCGTTCAGTACTCATAACAGATGCTCATCACTTGTTCAGTTAAAAGTATTATTTCTTGGAAGAACATTTTCCAAAGATTTGCATGATCAATATTACAATTGAATGTCGTTGAAACAGGAAAATGCTTAGCTTTTCTTTCCAACAGAAGCTTCGGAAATACTATATGTGTTGTATGGCCAACTAATAAAAAGCAAAATATGATACTTGACATGTGGGCAGGTAAGCAACTAACCTAATCTCTTAAAGAAATTTAGCAAAGCAGTAGCTCTACACACTATGTTTACCTGGTGCAACAGCACTAGAGACTATCTTATTACGACTGAGTGTCTTGACAGTCAGCACTTGGCTTGAGAGCTCTTCAGTAAGAGGGACTGCTGTGTGTTGCTGAACTTCGATGCTATATATGGACCGCAAATTGGACTTAGCCAGACTGCAGCTACATTTCCGGAATTAGAGTCTTAAATATCTCTGCTAGATCACCCCTGTTTTGTAGATCGTTCAATAAACATAAAGCTTTAATGAATATTATCCCAAGGCAAGGTATGAGATACCTAAATCAAACGATTTCAAATCTAAAATCTGCTATTCTGCACAACGAAAGCTAACTTATGAAAAATGACTTTTAACGTTCAATCATCAATAAAATAAAAAATCAGCTCTTTAATGCTTTGAAATACATTAGTATCCATATGTGAAGCGGTTAAGACATTATCTAAATGAGTTGTCTGTAACACGATAATGAAATATTCCTCTTACATTCTGTATGACATATCAGTAAAGGTACTTTTCCTGTGTTATATGACTCCTTAATGGAGTATTCATTTGTGACAGGCTGATGCGTTACTGTATTTGTTCGATTGAGGTCTACAGTGCGAACAGTTAATTTTATTGCAAATTTTCTAATGGTAGTATTTTATGACACGACACGTGAAGTTGCTTCCACAACTGTTGTTTTAAAAGTTTCACGTAATATAAGTAGCGTTTATTAAGTTAATTACACCAGGTATAATAATCTCTAGGACTACCTCAAACGTTATCAAACATAACCAGGAGCTAATCGAACGTTCCATTGAACCTTATAAAAGAACCAACGAAAGGGTTTCAACACAAAAGCCTTAAATATTGCAAAACGGAATTATATATTAATACTTATATTGAAGATTAAAAGGATCAAAACGGTTACTGGTTAAAGAAGTTAAAGAATTAGTTGTTTGTTAACTCCGCTCTCAACCCCGTCAGGATCATATCGTATGTCAGAATTCCGTCCCGCACGCAGGTGTTTTTGGATATGCCAGTAAATCTACTGACATGGGGTTGTCGCTTATAAGTACATGTAGAAAGTACATCGATTTGGGCCGGGTTTGGGATCAGAAGGCCAACGTCTAACCAACTGAGGCATCCAGACCGAACAGTTAGTTACTGGTTAGTTGTATCTATCAATCAGAAATGCTCCCGGTGTATTGAAAATAAGTTGTGCGAATAAGAGAGCTATGATCGCACTCCTTATATATTAAATTATTGTATTACTGCTGTTTTTAGATCTATACTGCTGTCCTAAAAGTTCTCAATATTTTCAATGCTGAATTAGTTTTCAGTTCTATTGGTGTTGACAATACATTAGTTTTAATGCAGCTCTGTTTTCTCTTTTTTTCTTTCTTTCTTTTTTCTTTCTTCAGTATGAGATTTATAACTGATATATGTCTTTTTGCCTTAAGTAGGATGCACATTTCGCTTAGACCTAAGCAATTACTCACCAAAAATTCACTAACCATTGAGATACGTGTCGTTTGTCTTAGAAGAGCAGTATTTCAACCAGGAATCTTAACTTGCAACCTTGTTGGCTATACAGCAATTCCAAAACTTACGAACCAGATTTTCGCCGAACGGCCATGCTAAACTCATTGAATTTGTCCCACTTCAATACAGAAAACATTTTTGCCGCTGCTATTTTAATGGTTGTCTCACTGCTGCTAATGGGCTCTACTATACTGAAGATAAACTATGGTAGTCAGCGAGCAAATGTACAGTGGTTACATTAAGAAATACTTGTTGACTATATAGTTATTATGTTGCAAATGTATTGTAATGAAAAGTACTTGTTTTTTGCATACGGCTGCAAAAAAAAAAAAAAAAAAAACGAATGATGAATCAGGTGGCGCTACCGAATTTTTTCCTAGTTCTCCGGTGCTGCTACAAGTGTTTATGTCTCTACATTCGCTACTACATTCCGTGGAGTTTTTATACTATAGGGGAGACTAGCCTTAAATGACTTATCAGGGTAAAATGGCGCACTGGTCTTACAGAACTACATTTTAATTGTTTTAAATTAACTGACATTAGGTCTGTCTTATTGATATTAATGTTGAGAGGGAAAGGCGGAGTTGTAATACGCGGTGTTTTCCTGTGCAAGCAAATATTTATATTTTAGTGTTTCTTGTACAATTGTAGAGTGAAACTGTATCAGCATTTGTAGTGAGGATATTGTTATATTTTCCATAAAATAAGGTACAACAAGTAGATTAATTTATTTCGACAATGCATTATAGTTATTATTTCAACAAACAAGGTAGCCAACTTAGGGTAAAACAACATACGATGGTATGTCATTTTAACCTATGAAGTTCGTGATGTATCATTTTACCCGCGGGCCTTTATTCTGACATCAATGTCGCGTCTTATTTCACGAAATGTTTTTCAAATAAATAAATAAATGTATATGTATATAAAATAGACAATCATGGTCGCAAGAAAACATGGCTATGACCATATATACTGTGCTGTAGAAGGGAATGAGCTGATTAAAAGCATAAAAAACATTAATAATATCCCCCAATCTAAATTTAGACGTCGCTGTGGAGGAAAAAAAATTGTTGTAAATATAAATATACAGTTAAGAAGAATGCACATTTTCAGTAGAAATGGAAAAGGCCGTTGAAGATCTCATTATCCGTTTAAAAAATCGGTTATTTGGTATCCGTGCTACTGATGGTCTTAAACTGGTGTATGATATGGCTGCAAAATGGGTCTCCCTTACAGATTCGGCTATATGACAGGAGAACTTTTTCGCCAGTCGTTGAAACACTTTGTACCTTATACCAAATCACATGAAAAGGTTCTCCTCATATTTAATGGACACGGAAGCTACAAAAGCTTGCATGCACCTGAGCATGCCAAAGACAACGCCACACTCCCCCCCCCCCCCCACACACACACACCAACCTCTGGATGTTTCTTTTTTGGGTCTCTAAATTCACACTGTAACAGAGAAGTGAACAAGAATAATTTAGGGAGGATAGTTACTTTATTCCAGACCTCCAAATTATTCTGCGCCGCATATTTGATGTGTATTACAATCCAGAACGCAATTTCTGGTTTTGAAGCATGTGGTATAAATCTACTTAATCCGAATCATTTCGAATCACTTTTATTTTCCCAGTGCAGCAAATGGTAGGTCTAAATGTGAAAAATTGAAATGTAAAAGCTTCTGATGAGGATTCCACAAATAACGAGACAACGCAATCCGTGTGGGCTAACCAGTACTGAAGAAATTAGAAAAGCTCCGTTAGAACTATCATCAACACATCATATTATGGAAGTGCAGTCAAAAGAGATGCAGTTAAAAGAAAGAGAGAGAAGGAGAGGTAGAGAGAGAGAGCAGAGAAGAGATGGTAAATCTTCTGGGAGTCAAGAGTTAAGAACAAGCCCTTATGTAAAAAAAAGTTGAGGAATAAAGAAGCAGAAAAACAAACGTCAAATCAATTTCAAAGATTCAGTAGAAGAAGAAGAAAAGAAAGTGCAGGACTTCAGTGGAAGCGACAGCTGCTTGCATCTACTGCAATAAGATGTTTAGTTGCTCAAAACTTGTAGAACACTGGCTAAAATGTGTGCAGAGCGGCAAGTGGCTCTGCTTGCGTACCCCGCATAACCAAACGTTTTATTTCAGAACTGTTTACTAACTTCAGACACTTTTGTTTACACATCAAGTTACAGTGCCAGTAATGTCAAGTGTTAGACGTGATTTCATTTCCATCACACTACAGACACTGGGGCATGAGTACTGTTGCTATCACTATATCCTATAAGGTCTGATAATTTGATATCGAAATAGTCTATAATTAACACTCCTTTTCTTACAATTAAATGTCGGTCCATAGCATTTGAATTTGAAATACTTCGATGTTTCAGAAGATATCCAAAACCTGTTTATTTTCATGAATAGTATTATTGGGGACCTAGTTTTAAATCTAAGCAAGCGTTTTTTGTATTCCAAGTATGTAATTGTTTTATATTTTTAGCAGCATGAAGGGTTCTGCAACTATTATCGGTAAATTTTGTTATATTTTACTGACCATGATGGATGTATGTTATTTTATTCAGAGTATAGGCCTAAAATGACACATTGCAAGCAATTTGTAACTATTATTTTAAAGAAATGCTATTGTAAAATTTTCAATTTATTTTGTACAAGCGCTTGCCAATATTTCAGTTTCTAAAAAGCGGACAACGATATAAACCAAGATTTGTTTAGAGTATATTATTTTAGGCCAGTCTCTCCCATATATACTTCACGTAAGAACGAAAAAACTAAACCCACTCAATTAATATTGTTTCGGAGTCAATGTGTTGGATTACTATTGCTTAATGTGTTATTCGTTATCACTGCCATAAAAAAAATATTTTGGTGGGATTGTGTTCTTATACAGCTATGCATTTTTTGTATGATACACGATGTTTTTCATAAATTATTATTACTTTTTGAAGAAAAACTGTGCTTCCTTAATTTAAAGCCTTCATTTTGCATTACCAAAACATCAAAAACCGTTCCAATCGCATAAGGTGGTAAGCAACACCTTACAATATAAAGTGTAGTGAAACGGCCAGAAACCTTTTTGGGTGTGATAAACGCGTTATTCAATGTTTATTATTATTATTATTATTATTACTATTATTATTATCATTATTATTACTTTCCGTATTTATGACTCTTTATAGCCCTCAATATCACCTTTAACTTTTTCCTTAGCTTATTAATTCTGAAATTCACATTCACACATACAAATTTTGAGGATTCGTTAACAATACAGCTCCAAAACTTAATTGTTGAGTAATAATTATCCCCTGGACAAGGTTCAAATAGTACGATATTTTAGAAAAGAACAGCAAATGTTAGGTATAGTAAAACATTTTGAAGCAACGTTCGTACAAAGCTCTATTAATATAAAAATTAGAACGCATTCTATTCTCATTGACTGTGAAACAACTTGATCTGCAGTGCTTGCTAAATAACGAAACCAAAGATTCATAAAAAGTGGATAAATTGACTTAACCATCCGTTCTATTGGAAAATCGTCACAAAAGAAACTCGTATTTTACCACTTTCGAATATCTGGTACACTGCCTCTGGCTGGTATCCAATAATGGTATTTTTTTCAATAAAATTAGAAAGATCTTGTGAAATTCACTGCATCATCTTATCCGACATATCACATTGGTCAGAAAAATGAACTGCTGTATATGTTGCTAATGTATGTAGTGTGTAATTTACGGAATTGCAAAAACATTTACACAATTATTAATGGTAACTTAATTATCTAGATCCATAAATCCTTTTTGAGGAAATATGCTCCATCTGACTCTCTCGATAAGATATCACAATGAATAGTTTAGAAATTTTCAGATAGGCAAGCTACTAACTACTGAAATTTCTGCTAGCCACAAGCAAAAGGCAACCTTAAAAGTAAGTATAATAGCCGGTGTATGCGATACTGCTTCCTAAGTTTTCAAACCTGCCGCCAAATAAAGAACTGGTTATTTACTCGGTTATCCGAGTCGTATGATGTCACGGAACCAAACCAACTTGTATAAGACCGTTCCCCGCTCTATACAGTATTGTATTCAAGAGATGGACTCGTGAACAGGAAGTCCGCAGTTCAAATTCAAGTTTCACTTAAACCAAGCTAATTTAAATTTAAAAATTCATAAAATGAATTTATTCCGATTCCTTAAAATGTTCCTAAAATAAACTGACGCTGTTTTCAGACTATTTTCAGTCCTCATAGCTATGTCAAGGAGGTACATAAAACTTATGCCTGAAGGTTTTCTTCCTAAGTTCCCTTCTCTGATTATCATTTAGTTCTAAGTATATGGCATCAGTGTCCACCGCCTGTAGTGCTCAAGTAAGAAAAGCACCACCAAGATCAAGCTGTAGCTCTACTTTAGAGCCATCGTGTTGCACATCTGATATATTGAATTGAATATGTGCTGTATTCTGTATTAAAACGCAGCTGGATAGAGAGTTACTGTAGTTCACATCTATACAGTTTAAATAGCTATTGTAATGTTACAAATGTATACTAATCCGAGCCTGTGCAGGTCAAGCAGTTATTGTTGTGCACACATGGTGTAACGAGCTGTATCTTTGCATATCAAATAATTATTGTGGTTTATACCTCTTAGAGATTTATCGGCATCTTTGCCAGTCAGAGAGTTATCCTGGCGCACAATCAGTGTACTTCCTGTATCTTTGCTTCTAGGAGAGGTAGCGTACTGTACTCACGGTACATTTACTTATATCTATGTTGATAATGAAAGGTTGTACCGAACTCTATCAGTGCTGGACAGAGAGCAATTGCACTGCATATTCAATACATTCAGGTGAATCTGTGCTGGTAAGAAAGACACTCTGCTGCACATTCAGTGTATTCCGCACTATGAATGCTGGTCAGAGGGCAATTGCACTGCATATTCAGTACATTTAGGTGAATCTGTGCTGGTAAGAAAGACACTCTGCTGCACATTCAGTGTATTCCGCACTATAAATGCTGGTCAGAGGGCAATTGTACTGCATATTCAGTACATTCAGGTGAATCTGTGCTGGTAAGAAAGACACTCTGCTGCACATTCAGTGTATTCCGCACTATAAATGCTGGTCAGAGGGCAATTGCACTGCATATTCAGTACATTCAAACGAAGCTGTGCTGCTCAGAAAGACACTGTACTCAACCCCAGCATATTCAGCTCTGCCTGTGCTGGTTAAACAGCTATTTTACTTTCCGCATGAGATATTCAGTTATGTCTATGGGTGGCAGAGTTATCGTGATTCACACCGGATGTACATATGTATTTGTTGTTATCCGTCTTTGTCGGAGAGTAAATGTAGCTCATCATCAGTATATTCGTCTCTGTCGGTTCTAGCTAGAATTACTGTGTTGCACACTAGTTCATTCAGAAACATTTATGATGGTGTGAGAGTTATAGTATTTCATATTTTTTGTATTCTGTTACATTAATGTTTGCTATAGACTTTTTACTCCGAACCTGAGGTATTCAGCTGTATCAGACACATTTATGGCGATCATGAGGCATTTTAATGCAATTGGAGGCATTCAGCTACAACCGTATTGATCAAAGCTATATCGTTGTAAATATCCCGGGTATTGGACTATAGCTCTGCTAATCAGTGAGCTATTGTTTATTCGGGTACAGTTTTACTCCTCTGACATGTCTGCAGCTATAGTACTTCTGTACTGAGAGCCATTGCACTGCACACCCGCAGTCGCCCTCCGTGGAGTAATGGTTACCACGTTAACTTGATATACCTAAGGTCGTGGGTCCAAACCCGGCGGAGGACGATGGGTTTTTTTCGGGTATCAAAAACCTAAGCATGGGCTTCCTTCGGAAGGGATATAAAGCCGTTGGTCCCGTGTCGGAGAGTTACGGCGCGTAAAAGAACTTCAAGCCTGATAAAGAAGCCTCTGAGCAAAATTAAGGGGGTGTTTTACGCCAAAAATAGAATGGAACGCGGAGAATCCCAGTATTTAAAGGGCACCCATAAATAAAAAATAACTCTACTTCTCCATTGCACACCCGCTACATTGAATTGTGGAAGTGTGTTCAGTTTCACATTAAGTGTTGTTCTCAGAGCTCTTGAACTGCAGTCAACACAAATTCCATTGATCATAGAGGATTGTACTGCAAAACTGATGAATTTAACTGCATTTGTGCTGATCTTAGAGCTACTTGACTGCATATTCGGTCTATTCAGCTGTATCTGTTCATGGAGCTAATGCTAATTCATCTCTCCTGGCCATAGCGGTATTGTATTGTGTCTGTGTATTGTATCTGTGCTCATCATGGCTATGGTAGTGAACAGCCAGTGTGTTCAGTTTTATCCGTGTTGATCTTAGAACTAATCTATTGCACATTCGATGTATTCAGTTACGTCTATGATCATGCACGAGCGATGTACTCAGGTGTATTTCTGCTGGTCATAGAGTATTGTACTGTATATTCGGTATATTCAGTTAAATGTTTTACGTTCATTGAGCTTTAATATAACACCTGGTGTATTCAGCAGAATGTGTGCTCATTACGGCTACTCTATTGTACACCCGGTGTTCTCAACTGTAAGTGTGGTCATCACAGAGCTATTGTATAGCACACCGGGTGTATTCAGCTGTATGTGTAGTGATCTCAGAGCTATTGTTTACCACACTGGGTGTATTCAGTATCACAGAGATATTGTACAGCACACCGGCTATATTTAGTTGCACCTGTGCTCATCATAGAGCTATTATGCAGCGAGTATATACAGCTGTATCTATGCTGATCGCAGAAGTATTGTTCAGCACACTGGGTGTATTCAGTTCTATCTGTGCTGATCACAGACTTATTGTACAGCACCCTGGGTGTATTCAGCTCTATCTGTGCTGATTACAGAGGTACTGTACAACACACCTGGTATATTCAGGTCTATCTAGGATGTTCACAGAGCTATTGTACAGCACGCTGGGTGTATTCAACTCTATCTGGGTTGATCACAGAGGTGTTATACAGCACACCGGTGTATTCAGCACTATCCGTGCTGATCACAGAGCTATTGTACAGCACATCGGGTGTATTCAGCTCTACCTGTGCTGATCACAGAGCGATTGTAAAGCACACCGGGTGTGTTCAGCTCTATATGTACTGGCTACAGAGGTATTGTACAGCAGACCGGGGATATTCAAGTCTATCTGTGCTGATCACAGAGCTAGTGTACAGCACACCGGTTTTATTGAGCTCAGTCTTAGCTGATCACTGAACTAGTGTACAACACACCAGGTGTGTTCAGCTCTATCTGTGCTGATCACAGAGCTATTGTACAGCACACTGGTTGTAATCTGCTCTATCTGTGCTGATCACAGAGCGATTGTACAGCACACCGGTTGTAATCAGCTGTATCTGTGCTAATCACAGAAGCATTGTACAGCACACTGGGTGTATTCCGCTTTGTCTGTGCTGTTCTGAGCGATATCGTTGCACTAAAATCCCAAGGTTTTCAGCCGTATCTGTGCTAGTCATAGAGCTATGGCATTGCACATACTGTATATTTAGTTGCTCCTGTGCTGGTTATGGAGATATTGCATTTCACACCCGCTACATTCATCCTTATCAATATTATTAATAAAGGCAAGGTACTCCAAAAGAGGTATATTCAGTTATTTCTGTGGCGATTATAGAGCTATTACACTCTGCACTATGTATTCAGTTGTATCATTGCGGTTTATGAAATCTATTACACTTCACACCTGCAGTATACCGCTGTATCGATGCCGGTAATATATGCACTTTACCGTTTAGCCGATGTTATCGGTTGTATTTGTGCTTTTCATAGAGCTCTTACCGCAAACCTGGTGTACTCTTTTATACATGTGTTTGTGAGAGAGCAGTTGTACTTCTCATACACTGCGTTGAGGTGTATCTGTGCTAATCCTATAGCTATTCTGCTCTGCTACACAGCTATTTACCCGTATCTCTGATTAATTATCAAATAGATATTGCATCATGCACCTTGCCTAGTCAGCTGTGTTTACTGGTTATAGAATTACTATATTAAATACCTAGCATTTTCATTTTATCTAATGTTGTACAGAGTTATTCTACTATTAGCTCGGTGTATTCAACTATATCCTGGTGGTGGTGTAATATTTGCCATATTAACTTCCTATACGCAAGGTCACAGGTCCAAACCAGGCGGAGAACGATAGATTTTTTTGGGCGTAAAGATCCTTACGACTTTAGTTTTTAGAATTTTTTTTCTGTTTGGATAGACACAGCTTTCTTCGGAAGGGAAGTGAAGCTGTTGGTCCCGTGACGTAAATTTACGGCACGTAAAAGAACCTAAAACCCGATAAATAGGCCTCTGGGTAAAGTTAAGCGGTTTTTCACGCCAGCACAGAATGAGACGCTGAGAATCACAGCAATTAGAGAGCGTCCCTAAATAAAAAGAAATATCCTGATGGTCATTGAGCTATTTCACTGCACGCTCGATATTTTCTGCTCTACTTTGGTTGATTATAGAGTTGTTGTGTTGCATAAATGATGCATTCATTTGCATCTGTGCAGGTCATAGAACTCTTGGTGTTCCACATTTGGTATCTTTGACATCTTTGTTTGGACTAAGAGCTATTGCGGCGCGTACCCGCTGTACTGAGTTGTATCTGTAATCGACAATAGAGATTTATTACTACAGTAATTGTATCGCATAAATAATGTATTCATTTGTAGCTTTACTGGTCACAGAGCTCTTGGTGTTCCACATTTGGTATCTTTGACATCTTTGTTTGGACCAAGAGCTATTGCGGCGCGCACCCGCTGTACTGAGTTGTATCTGTAATCGACAATAGAGATTTTGCACTACAGTAATTGTATCGCATAAATAATGTATTCATTTGTAGCGTTACCGGACATAGAGCTCTTGGTGTTCCACATTAGGTATATCTGACAACATCTATATTTGGACTAAGAGCTATTGTGGCGCATACCCGCTGTATGAGCTGTATATGAACTGTTCGTAGAGCTTTGTACTCCACACCCGGTGTCCTCAGGTGGGTCTGTGCTGGCTACAGAGGTTAGTACTGCATATCCCGTTTATTCAACTCTATCTAAGCTACTGACACAGTTTATACAATGCATTGCCATAGATCTGTTGTACTGCACACCCGACGTATTCAGCCGTAGTTTACTGATATTTAGTTTTTTACATTGCACAGTTTTTTAATCAGCTGTGCCCGTCCTGTCATAGAGCTACTGCACTACACACTGCCTGTGCTGGTCTCACAATGTTACTACACATACGGTGTATTAATTTTCATCAATGCCAGCCAAAGAGTTATTATGTTCCATACCGACCCCATTATCTTCTGATGGCTGGTCATTGAGATTTTGTACTGCATCTTATCTGATCATAGTTATTTTGCCGCATGTCCGTAAAATTCAATAGTATCAACCCTGATCATAGAGCCAGTGCATACCTGATATATTCGGCTGCATTTGTGCTGGGCATACAACTATTTCACTGCGGTGTATTTTGTTGTATATGTGCTGGTCGTATAGCTATTGAGCTGCACACACGATGCACCCTTATTTATCTGTCGTGGTCGAAGAGCTATTGCGGTGTGTACCCAATGCCTGCAGCTTTATCTTTGCTGGTCATTGAGATATTGTGCTGCACACTACGTTTTGTAATATTTTTCTGCATGCAGCTGAATTGATTTTCGATTCCACCTCACGGTCTGGTGATTGCAATGACCACATGAACAGTTACGAGTATCAAAAAACCATTCCTAATATTCCACATGAGAAACTTATATCAGCGTTAACTTGCTTTATAGCAAAACTGTCAATACTCTTCCTATTAAATAAATGATAGTATAAAGTCAAATAGAATATATTTAACGATACAAAAAACCTCATTATTAAAATGTTGCTCGCCGCGATATTCTGAAAACAAAAAGTATGATATATAAAACATTTTTAAAAGATATTCATTTGAAAAAGAATGCAGGCTTATCAGAAAAGGATATTTTACTAATTTTGGTTTTGATGCAAGATAATTATTAGCCCTGTTATCATGTTTTAATTATGTGAATATACTTTTGAAGACATTGTTATTAAGAGTATGATATCATTTCGTAGATAAAAATACAAAAACAAATGATTAAGCTAACTGAAGGAAGTGTAAAGCATACACCCTGCAATGTTTTCCTTCTTATATATGTTTCCATTGAGCTTTGGATTTCGGATTCCAACAACATTTAAGCTGATAAAATTTACATAAGAAAAATAATTTAGAAAATATTTTATACCAATTGCGATGACAGTATTAAGTTTATGTGCTTCCAGTATGAGATGCGTTGACAGCTTTTGCAATATGCTTGCGGATGTTACAGAAGAAAACGGAGCTTGCATGACTGGTCATAAACTCGGTACCTAAATGACAAGATCAGGCGTTTAGAGATATAGTTAAATTTGCTTACCATATACCAACAGTAACAGCTGCGTTTGGTTTGAGGTAAAGAGTTGTTAATAGCACAGGAGTAACAGTCGAAGTAACTGAAATACACATACTTATGTATTTTTGAATTTGGTATACCAATTTCAGTATCCTTAAACATAAAAATTATGCTGTATTTAACAAATATTTCGATAACACATCAATAATCTTAGCGTAAACATCTCATCATGTTGCACCTTATTGCGATTTAAATACCCTCTTTTATGCTTTAAACCTTTTCGTTGTAGTAACATGCGGGTCAAATGAAATGTAGTCTATAACTGAGTGTATGTAATAACTAGTAAAGCTGGTGAAATCGCCTAAAAGTTAATGCTGACGATTTAGAAAGTTGGTAGTGAGAATCTAAATTGTTCGGATTAATAACATCTCTCCCCCCCTCTCACTGTTTCTTTCACACAACTGTACGACTTCAGCTTTAAATCACACAGCTGAACTGATTTAATATTTTTTAAGGCATTCGGCAAGTGCTTGGTTCGATTCCCGGCGACCCCCTCAGTAACATTTTTTTTTCGCCTCAGGTCAGCAGGTGAATGCTGAGGTGGTTCATTTAGTACCACGACCCTCCTGTCCATCATTTTCTGCACTCTTCCCTGGTAATCCGCTTCGGGGTTGAAGGGTCAAGCTACGGTGTTGGACGCGTTGCGCCTGGACGCTAGCTTGCGCTCTGTAAAAGTTTCTTCATGGTGCCATCGAGGGACCACCCTCTCGGGACCCGCCTTCGTATGTTTTCGGGCGGGGGCCCTTTCGAGATACCTCTGGAGTCTCGGGGCTTTTGAGTAAAGCCCGGGTGATGACAGATGCGTTCCATCTGAAAGCGTTGGATACACTGTCCATGTTACCGCCCGTCGTCATTCGGATCTGGATGACCTTCGGGTCTTTCCCGTCATCCCTCGCTCTTAGAGATCATGAAAATCGCATAGGTCCAGTGACCTACGTGTGGTGGTATGCCCAGTGATTTGGGGCCCATTCACAATAATATTATTCCTAATAACCTGATATGGAGCTAATTGCCATGGTTTCCATATTTGTGTGTCTGGAATAATGGAGCATTTAAAATATTTTTTTTCATCTAAAGAAACCAGGACTTCTATATAGTTGCTTTCTTATTTAAGATGTGACCATATTCTTGGTTGCCATTAAGAAAAATACCATACTTGCGGTTTCCCGAAGACAAAAACAAAATCAAAACAAACAAAGAAGCACCAGAATGAAAAAACAAGAACATTGTAAAAGTAACATTTCAACAAAAAGAAGAATAGGGCTAATTAAAATGTAGGTTGAATATTTATGTACAGAATATGTATGTAAAGAAATCACAAGTTTATGTTAATTCATTGTCTGCTGCTAGCTTTTAGAAGAGGTTTGTCGCTTTTCCACCGGTTAAGTAAATAGCATAATATTTTAAGGTGTTAAGTACAGTATCGAGGAAAAAGTAAATACTGAATTGTAGCTTGTAAGTTAAGTTCTGTACACGTTTGTGTTATAATATAAAATTTTACCACAGAGTTCTGCAGTCTTGAACAGTCCGCGATATGTGCGCCCATGAACGTCCTTTTGATGTGAAACCTACAGATAGCAGCACTGAAAGTTATTGCTTGTGGTTATGACTGTTAGGAGATAGACCGTACAACAAAAAGCGGCCTTCTCTCTTAATGCAGCTCTCCTTTAAAATTCAGTTATTTTAATTATTTTTAAACAACTTACGTATTTATTTATTAAATATAGAGGAATTAAAATATCGGCATTCAGAGACATTAAGAAGAGTTCAAAACACAATAATAAACACAAGATCATTAAATATGCAAGTCACAACCATCTCTTTAATCTAACGCCTTATCACAAAAACACATCATGCTCATTACAAAGAGAAACAGATCAAGATAGAGAGAGGTAGAAAGTACTACTGAGACATAAATGCTATTTTAAATTCTATTTACGTGCATCTAAGATTCAGAATAATACACTCGTAAAATGTATTTAGTCTTCATAGTAAAACTGACTAAATGAAATATAGTTCTAATATTAACTTAGTACATTGTGACACGAGGAAAATTTAAATACAGTAGTTAATTCGGAATACCGAGCTATTAACATTTAATTTATTTATTTCTACTTTAACGGTCATATCGTAGGTAGGTCATATCGGGCGACAAATAAATGAAATTGATGAAATAATACTCAAATGAGCCCAACACCCATAAAGCTTAAAGCTACCCGACATTCGCCTTCTCAGGTCAAGGAAAAACGCCGGAAAATAAAATCTTTGCGGGTAAGTCAGCCTAACAGAGATTTAAAATCGGAATCCTTGGAATGTGGAGCAGACACGCTACACCCACGTGTGGGTTTATTCACAACATTATTAAGTAATTGTGAATTTCAGTGTCATTGGAGAAAACATGTCACGAGTTCAGTCACCACTACTAATCTAAGAGAACCTAGAAAACATGATTGCAAAAGGTAAAGGTATAGGTTATCAGTGGAGGGGGACACCTCACACACTGAGATCTATACAGATCTACCACAGGCGGCGACAGGCCGGATGCAGACAGGACACAGTCATTTGGCTGATAGTTCATCTTGGCGCCAGGAGCGCCACGCAACCACCAAAACAGTCGTCCCCGCCACGCGAGGGGAGAGACCACAACGCCACCTCGCTCCGTAAACATAAATGTAAGAAATTGCAATTCATGCATAGAAAAGTCTGTAAGGGTAGCATTTAATCATAACAAATTTTTAAAAATCCACACAAAACAAATGTGTCCATCCTGATTACCTGCCGAGATAAATAAAACTGTTGGAGAAACAGTGGGGACTAGTCTTCCCAAATAACCAAAATTTGAATTTTAAACGTTGTCCTGTGTCTGGGAAAATATTTAGAAATTGTCAAATGTCCTCTTCTCTTATAAAACAAATGTAAACCTTGTTGCATTAAAAATCCATTTCAAACAACAAAAATAAAGTCCATAGCCTTGGCCACATGGAAAGCGTTGTCGAAGGTGGTACCAAGAGTAACCACACCCTCAGAGGTAGCGGTATGGTATAGCACAGAAAGAAAGACTTGTGTATCATCTTTTTGTTGCAGAAACCATTCTTTGTCCTTTTGCTGCGTTAAATTTTCAGCCAGCGGAAGGTGTCTCCCATAGTGCATTTTCGTACTGAGTTTCAGCATTCTGGTGAAATGCCAGGAAAGGAAATTGAACTTAAGCGATCAGTTTACGTCGAAGTAACCAATCTTTAGAGCAGAGGGGTGTGAAAAACAAGCACATCTTGCAGTTTATGGCGATAAAAGTAGTCCATAAAAGTAACTTAATTGAATAATTAGTAATTAATTGTTTCTTGGGTCCCCATGTGGTATCGGAGTGGTTGTTTGCACTAATTCAACTAATCTACTCTGTCATTACGTCCAAATCCAGTTATAATTTACCTCGGATTTTATAGCGAATCTTAATATAATTTTGTGTAATTTTCATATATTATCTATTTTAGTTTACTAATAGATTAAAAGGCATTTTAACAATACTGTCTGATTAAAGAAACGATTCCATTTTGACAGCTCGGTGTGGCGCGCCCTTTAGTGTTACCACGACAACGAACGCTTCTGCCAGTCAGCAGTCGCTCCAGCGCTGCACTTCTCACACATCCTCGCCAACAAACAGTTCTGAAGCCATCCTCAGTTGCTATGCTGCCCTACCAGGTGCATGTGTTCTAACTATTCATGAGTATTTTAAGAGAGTATTTTTATTACTTAGCTATTTGAAAACAACAAGATTGAAGATCAAACACTTCGAATGTGTGAATCATTATTTTGTGTTTAGGAGTCGGCAATTTATTCACGTGACACACAGTTCAACTGAGGAGGAGCCGTTCCATGCAACCTGGTGCTAGTTGCCGGAATGAACTCGTTTCTTTAATCAAACAGAATCATGTTCCTTTATACGACCTCAAGATTTGTAAATAGATGTCTTTTCAGGAATACCTAAAAAGGAAACAATTTTTTTGTAAATGTCACGGATAGTTGAGCATCATTCCACCTACAAATCAATGACTGAACGCCTAACTGTCCTGCAAAAAAATTAAATGGGTTTCGTTCTTTTCAGAAACTGAAACAATCATTCACATAATTTTATGATATTTCGATATATGATATATGGTATTCTTATTTGTGTCAAACTCCACCCAAACAGTGAAGCTGTTTTTATTTTCTTTTCTTTTTTTCTTGTTCTTTTTTTAATACTTTAGTCAAAGCATATACACATGTTTAATGTAGACTCTATGATGTTTATATTTCAAACAAATATAAAAGAACTTGAAAAAAGAAACATTGTTGAGATTATGGGAATTGATTCTCTTTTGAAGAACTAGCTAGAAAGTACTTTAATTTCTTTACATCACGGAAAAATGAATAGCTCGTTGATAAGAAACCAGATCATGACAAAGAAGCTGATGTTTTCATGGTAGGATGTTTCTCTGAGTAGGAAGAAGTAGGATGTTGTAATTAATTGGAAAAACTGAAAGCATCATTTTCAGAATTAAACTACTCTGAATGTAAGACTTTGCATGTCCTGTCAATGTATGATACTGAAAAGTGAGCTATATTTTGCATCAAAGGGTTACTGTCACTGGTATAAAACCCTGTGACCAATAGAGTTAAGTAGTGACTTAAGAGAAACACTGAAAGTCTTGAAAGGATGTTTCGCAATGTTAAATGGTTGAGGTGCTCCTGTCAGTGCAAGAATTCTGAATTTTAAATGAGTGCACAAATTATTCTCTCTTTAATTGCTGCACGACGCTCAGATATCCGGAGGATTTCATCCGAATGGACAGATAAGAGTAACAGGGTAATGCTAAAGCTTTTAACTCTTGCAAAGTATATTAAACACTGGATTTTTAAAATTAAAAAAGCCAGATATTTTACAATAGGTCAGCAGATAAACAAAGCTGGTTGATGCTAAGTTAGTGTTGAAATAGTTTTATTGTATTTTTATAATGTCATATGAGTCCTTTCGAAATATAAAGGTCTTATTTTCATCAAATAGTGTTTTCATAAGAATTCTGACCATGTGAATTCTACAAGCGCATGTAAAGGTTTCTTCTTGGTAAAGAAAGAATATTCTATAATAAAATATATAGTTTTTGAAATTTCTATGTACTTTTTCATATGTCTTTCATGTTAGAATATTCAGTACATTTTGTATAGAACTTCTGGTAATTTTAGTCAAGGCTGCCTACTTGAAAATAGGGTAAACTTAATAAACGGTATAAATAATATATTTAATAGCCAAGACAAACTGTTATAAGACAGAGTTTTATGCAAACCAGAAGCTAGAATTTATAAAGGTTGGCTGTAGATTACACATTCCCTTCTCACTATTAACATTACTTGCATTAATCTCCTTGTAAGCCAAAGGTCTCTTAAGCACACAGCACCCAGCATATAATTATGGAATAAGCTGGAATACACTAATCGGTTAGTATGTATCGAAAGATAAACGAATAGAATGTACAAAATAGCTGCGGAAATTAGTTCTATGCCCCAAGCTTACCTATACTCTTTACAGCGTGTCTCACACGTCTTGATCTTTATAGTTTAGCCTGGTAAATAAGTGCAAATATTCGTATCAGCGTTTCAGGATGAAGTGATGATCCTGTATTGCAACTTTGTCGCAATTTTTTAAATTTACGTTCTTGAGGAAACTTTCGCAATGTTCTTAATATGCCTATTATTCCCTATCTCAGACGTTCGATTGTTTACGTAACAGCTCACACTGTTGATCCTCCTCTACCCTTTGCCCTGCCCGACTATAGGTAGTGTGATGTATGTAAACATGGCTAAGGGCCGCTCAAAACACATTATACCCTGAAACGTGTGCTTCATTTATGAAAATGCTATTAGTAAACGGACAAAATGAGATACACTTATGTGTTATACGTATTGCACTGCACTAAATATCAATTTATTTGCATTTATTCATCCCCCATCCTGAATAAGGCACACGAACATTGTACTGTTTATATTATAACTAACCCATCCCTAGCCAGAACAAGGTATTATACCGAACTCCAGGGTGAGTGGAACGGCAAGCCCGCTGCACCCCCTGTGTAGCCCTGTCATTTCAGTGAGTTCACTCCCTTTAGGTCCAGATATAATCTATAAGGTAAATTAACAAGGACGACCATATAATGTAATTTGAAAAAAGGGTAAAGAAACAAAGAAAATGTGCAACTGCGCACTGCTATTTCCTGTTTAACTGTGGCCCATTACCGACTGCTTTTGTCTACTTGCGGCATATATATTTAACATCACATAAAAGTGAAACAAAGCGGTAACACTAACTTGATACTCAATCGGAATTCTTAAGAAAACTCAGCAAGCCAACATGGCTTAATTGTGATTCCAACTAGCAACCTCATCATGGGAACTAATAGCGTCTATCTAGTCTGTCACCAGAATTACAAATAGGTGAATGCGTTTACTTCTTAAATAAGCTATTTCTGTTGTTTACTTTCTGAAGTTTACTTTTTCAAACTCCAACACTCTTGAAGCCTCCGTTCTCTATTCTTTATATTTAACTTATGAATATTCAACATGATCAAAAGTTCATTATGGAACATCACACAATCAACGCGTTCAACCAAATAGCTAAGGTTGTTTTAAATGAACAGATGTTTGTCTTTATGCAACACAAGACCGTCAAAAGTTGGAGCCTTAGTGTTGTCAAGTTGTGTTACGCTAGTAAGAAATGGCGTGGTCACGTGAATTCCTGTCTAATAAGCACTACTTACTAGGTATATAAATGCAGTAATTCCTATAAAAATAATAATAATCCACGAGAAAGGTAGAAAATATATTTGTAACACAACCGTGAAAATCCAATAATTTTATCTTTAATAGTTTCATAATATAAATGCATTTACACCTATATCGAAGTCATATAAGCACTAAAACGGCCATCATTTGTATATACATTTATATCTGTAATTACATAAGGTATGTGTGTGTGCGTTACGAAGGAGTATTCCACACTGCAGTCGTGGGCTTATTGTTCGTCAGACCCCTGAAGAAAGGATGATATGTATGTAATTTCAGAGGGCAGCCAACATTCGGACAGGGAAAGAGCCGTCACCCTCCGAGGTGTAGTGGCTACTATGCTAGCTTCATATACCCATGATCGCGGGTTCAAAACCGGCGGAGGACGATGGATTTTTTCTGGCATAAAAATCCTTATCATGACTTCCTTCGGAAGGGAAGTAAAGCCAGCACGTAAAAGAACCCTAAGCCTGGTAAAGAGGTTTCTGAGTAAAACTAAGTAGTATTTCACGCCCAATATAGAATAGGATGCTGAGAACCACTGTAATTAAAGAGCGTCCATAAATAGCACTCCATTTCATTTCAGGAAGAGAACTTCGTGGAGGGCCCCTAACAGTTAAGCAGTTCTTCATCTCGACACGCGGAGCGCCAGGAGACTGTGGCCCAATCCTGGATGGACTGCCTGAGTCCGCAAACAACCACTGGCGCCATCCCGCTGCCGATAGCTGTATTTACCGAGCGCTGTCACCCCCACGAAATGACGCCTCTGCCGCAGTCCTCGTCGATACTTGCAACCCTAAAAGAGGCTGGTTGGGATGTAATAAAGGGACAGAAATGACAGGGGAATTAAGAATCCTCTCCAGCATTTGCCTAGTGACAAGGGAAAACCCCGAATAACCCTGAGGTCGGCCGCGGAGAACTGATCCCTCGACCTCCCGAATGCCAGTCCCAGACGAAACGCCTGAGCCACCTGACTCGGTGTTATTACACAGTACAGTAATATAAACTGTAGTCGGATAGTGATAAAGGATTTACGTTGAACAAGCACCAGAAATGTTTTTCGAGATGAGAGCCAACAGCTCAATTTGCTTGGTAAGGAGAATGCTGCATACAGAGAGCGTCTGCCGCGAAATGTATACGACGCTTAAGCTTATAGGTCTTTTACCTGTAGAGCGGAAATAGTTCATATCATGAGGCCTGTAATTCTACGTAGCAGTAGAATGTGTGTGATTTCGTGGAATGACCTTAAGTGGCGAATTTAACAGCTACTCAGAGAGGCAGATATTGCGAGGCCAGGCTCGAAATATTATTTTTAGGTTATACACCATTTTTAAAAGATGAAGGAAGACAGAAATCAACTCGATTTCAAAAATGCTCAGCAACTTACTGCTAAAGCATGTGGTGTGCCTCGCACGAGATTTATATGCTAGGCAGTGTACGAGAAGGAAGTAAGAAAAAAGTGAGAATAACGAAGCTGCAAACATGTCTGATTCACTAGATAGTAGTACTCTCCCCATTTGTAAGACATTTACTTTGATAGCAAAAGTGATTCCTCCTTCCTGGAGGAGGGATAGTGCGTCTGCCTGGTAACCTGAAGGTTGGGGTGGGTTGTCTGGATAACATAAATTTAGATTCGCTCGAATATCAACACATCCGTTTCATTCAGTTTCGCTGTTCAATTGCCAAGATCATATCAGAGGCCGCAAGTTTGCCGGAATTTTGTCCCGTAGGAGTTCTTTAACGCTCCAGTAAATTTACTAGCATGAGACTATTGCTTTTATTCACACTTAAAAACCATCAGTCTGAGCCAGGTTTGAACCCGAGATCTTGGTATCAGTAGGCCAGCGCCTAATCAACAGAACCATCCAGATCTCCTTTTCTGCTACCGGCAGCCATAAGTCAAGAGACGTCATAGGCTCGGGAAGCGAAGGTTATATAACATAGCGAGATACAGATTTTTTTTTTCAGATAAATGTTAGCAGTTAAAAATAACTGATCATATGTATGTATGTATGTATGTATGTATGTATGTATGTATGTATGTATGTATGTATGTATGTATGTATGTATGTATGTATGTATGTATGTATGTATGTATGTATGTATGTATGTATGTATGTATGTATGTATGTATGTATGTATGTATGTAGTTATAGAGTAAGGAAGATATTTAATGTGATATATAATACCTACGCACTATGTTCTAAAATCATCTGGATTCTGAAAAAAAAATCATCGTTAACGTATACCTATAGGAAGTACTTGGAAACATTAATGTATTACAAATGAACCTTGAGTGTATATGTGTCTATAATAAATCAGTCACTCGACTTTCAGTATTTTAAGTTTGAGTGTTTCTTTCCAATAGGTTCGGAACTAAACTACAGTCTTTCGTGAGTAACAATTTCAAACAGAAGAACGTGTGGTTCTCTCTAATCGTGCTGCTTTGGCTACAGGCTGCTCGTTCCTTCTAGGCGAATGACCTTTAGCGAAGATACATTGAGCTAGTATCTTTGTTAAAATAGTTTGTTACAATAGAAAACAGCTCTGTTTTCTTATGATTACGTTTCGAGAATACACGGTGTACAGTTGACTGCAAAGTGTTTTGCGTTACGGTTTAATGCCATTGCCAGTGTTTTAACGAGAGATTCTTAGTTATTAATGCAAATGACAGCAATTCAGAAGAAGAAAAAGAAGAAGAGGAGGGAGAAGTGCGGCAATAAAAGAAATAGAAGAAAATTAGCTGTAATGTGTAGTGTAAGCAATGACTGAATTTGAGAGTGAATACATGTGACTGACATCACTGGAAGTGTGATATTTACTTAGTAGTGACTGTAATAATGTGGCGCAGAAACCTGAGAATAACGTACACATATGGCTACCGTTCCTCTTTCTGTTTACCAGTGTTGCAGTAAGTGACTCGCATCTAGCCTTTCATTTAAAAATGCCATTCGTCAAGAACTGGCGCGCGTCCTGTACCTGGAGGCTCCAAAGTGAAGTCGCGGAAGAAAGCTGATTTTTAAAGGCTCACGAGACAAATACGAGTTTCTTAGAACGCTGCTCTTTATGCTGTGAAGCATTTAAAGCTAATATAAAATGTAGCGTGCAGCATTAAACATAATAACTCACCTACTGGCTAATAGACTCACAAATGCTCCCTTTGGAACTGACCAAAGTATTCGTTCTTCATGGAATCCACATTGAATATAATATGGACAAGCAACGTTATAACGGTTTAAGGGAACGCAAAACTCAAAGATGCTATATTGTAAATTATACACACATTCTGGTTGAACTTTTAACCATGCATTGGTCTGTATGGGCTTGAAAGCTTTTATGGATAATTTCAATCCAAAATATCCGTTAGTTTTCAGGTTATTGATGTTCAAAGATGAAAATTTATGATTAGAGGCAAAATTCTCCACAAAATATAGCTTTCTGGAAAAAAATATGTATTTTAAAAACGTATGTTGCTTTTATGACTCTGCACTACAAATGTGTCTTTTAGTTATTTCTACGTTATTATTTAACGGGGAAAAGCTTTTAAAGCTTTGTTATTATATTATTTACAGTTTAGCTTCAAAACTATGTATAGTGCACAGAAGTCACAAGAACAGTATTGGTTTGGGATTTTAGGATAAGCTTAATAAGTTTCAAAGTGATTATATAAAAGCTGCATCGTGTGGAACGTGTTGAATAGGCACAAATGCTGAAAAAATCAAGTTTTGAACTTGAGATTGCTATTGCTAAGGTTTTAGACTTTGAAGGGTTCATATGTTGGCCTTCCGACCCTTCTTCCTTTGTTGTGAAATACGTTTCTTTAATTTTAGCTTCCTCCTGGATGCTTTCGCTGATTTCTTTGTAGAAGTAGAGGAAGATTACAAACATCTCACATTACTTCCATGGGTAATTTTCGAAGAAGCAGGTGAAATTGAATTGCATTTTAATTCTGATATTAACTTCAATGATGATTAACTTCCGAAGTCGAACTCGGAAACTATTAGATGAAAAATCTTCTTCGAAACGAAGATATACTTAAAACACCTTGGCCGCACAACACGATATAGATTTCCATTTCCGAATTCTCAGTCAGAACTCCGATTGACACTTCACTTTCCAGGACTCGGCCTCTATAACCATTACGTTATTGCAGTGTTTATAGCTTCTTTTGTACTCATTACGTTTGTCTGTTCAGCTATTAATGTTTATATTAAAGAGCCAACGTTGCATCTAAGTGAACAAAACCGTAAATTAGCCTGTCTGACCTAACACTATTTATCTGCTGCTTTCCAAACTTCCTACTGCCATTCCTAAACTATTATATTCCGTACAAATCATTAATGACACTGAACTTATAATATATTAATATAATATATATACATATATAATGCCAATTCACAAATATAACTTTCGTAAACACAGTTCAATGAATAGCAAAAACCTCCAAATGAAAATAAACATCTGCTCTGTGTTTACCTACAAAACGCGCTTTATTTCAGCTTTTGTTTATCACGTTAGCCAACAGAGTTTTCTAAACAAGAAAATTTCTTCCTTTTGCTAACACACTACTTTCAAAAGCTGCAAATGAGATATGCAGGGTGGGAAGTGAATAAGTGCAAACAGTTTGATATTTAATAGAGAACAGTACGTATAAAACATAAATGACCTCCATATGAAAATAAACATCAGCTCTGTGTTTACCTACAAAAAGCGCTTTATTTCATCTTTTGTTATCAGGTTAGCCAACAGAGTCTTCTAAACAAGAAAATATCTTCCTTTTTCTTACCAGTAATTTTAAAAGCTGCAGCTGAGATATGCAGGGTGGGAAGTGAATAAGAGAACCAAATAGAGAACAGTATGTGTAAAACATGAATATATCTCATTTTGTCCACCTCCTATTTGCATTGTCATAAATAAAACACAAATTTCAAGGTCTAATGTTTTTGAACGACCCTGCGCTATACATCGCTTATATTTGCATACGTCACGTAACGGCCAGCTTTTATGTTTAGTACTCGCACACCGCCGATGTGCATTCGCATGAATCATAATGAGGAAACAAGGGGCCGATTCAGTCGTAAAATTTCCTTTACACAGTAAATGGCTTTGCATAGGCTGAATTAGTAGATATTCATTTTATTTACGCGGCAATTAGGGAATCTGACAATTCTGCGAGAGACTATATCACCAGTGATTTTTAAATGATCTTCCCAAAAGACGAACGTTGACTGATCTATGACACAGGTTATCTTAATTTCCAAATTGAAGGTTTTTTAACTTCTGAGGTTTAATTTTAATTTCTCACCTTTGCAAGAGTAATGAGTGGGACCATGTAGTTTAGCCAACGGAAGTGACAATGCTTATATGTTAGTTTGTGTTATCTATTTGTACAATAAAACCAAATTAAATAAAGTGCAATAATATCATTGTTTTAATATTTTTTTAAGTTTAAACCCTGAATTCATTGTAAATTCTAATCAGATAATGTTAGATGGAAACAGAAACACATTAGTATTATTTTGAAGTTTCAGAGCAATCAGTATTATTCCCTTATATCACACCACCTATAGTCCGGCAGAGCAAAGGGTAGAGGGTAGATATGGTCAACAGTGTGACCTGCTACGTAAACTTACACCGTACGTCTGAGATGGATGACAATAGCCATCCTAAAAGAATAGTGATATTTTCCTCGTGAAAATAACTTTAGAAAATGGCGAAAACTTCTGCAAATACTTGATCATCACATCGTCCTCAAACGCCGATAAAAATATTTGTGCTTATTCACCTCCCACCCTGTATACCATCTATCAGCTACACTAAAATGGACTTACGAGTTGGTAGCCGTGTACTCAAGGACATTTGAGGATTTATGTGGTGACCATGAAGTGTCCACCAGGTCAAAAATAACAATGGATCAAAAAATACAGCTTTTGGATTTTTGGACACATAATCCTTTTTTATTTTTTATATTTTGGGCAAATTTGGCTGTTACATCCTCTTAACATAGAAGCAAAACTGGAAATGCAACAAAGCGTTTTCGTAAACAGAACGCGAACATCAACAGATTCAAATTCTTTGATAGTTATCTTTTACCTGATTTAAGCATTCTTTATTGGTGATGTAGAGAGCTGCAGAAATGTTTGAAGGCGGGTTCAGAACACACAGTTCAATTTACTGCATACATCCTGCGTATTGCTTCCACAAAATGCATAAAAATCTGATATATCGCTTCGTTCTTAGATCACTGTGATAATAATTATTGCCTCTGCCTCCCTGAAGTTTCTCTAGCACATGAGGAATTAGATGAATTTCTTTAGGCCATGACAAGACTCTTCAGTCATCGTACAATTAATTGGGACAAAGACTATGTTGCTACTGCTTCTGTTAGATACGCTTTATTCATTATCAGCACAGAGTGCGAAAGTCAGGTCTTAAATAAGTATTTAGAATCGGAATAATTATTTTGGATTGGGTTTTGGGGGAAAGTTTTCATATCCTCTGAAATGACTTCAAAGTATCTCTAGGCGGAGATCCACAAACAGAAAAAGAAACAGGAAACAACGGAGAAGTAAAATGAGATATTTTCAGAGAGAAACTCATTTTGGGGTATTCCACAGACATTTCTGGTTAGAAGAAACAAATGTGCTAAGAAGTATATGAGGCCTTCGGCATTACATTGAACGCGTCTTCCTTCACAAGTACACAGGTTCTGCTTTTCGTGGTTGTCTTAATGAAGCCAAATCACTAAGATTATGCATACTGCGCATGCTGAGTAACCACTGAAGTGTAAGGAAATAAAGCTTTTCTTTTTTTATTGTCCCTTTTATTCTACGGACCCTTTGCCAGATGTACTGGAATAACTTTCATCCCCCTCTTTTTGCGCTTTCAGTGCGGCACCCTTAAAGTGGAACAACCAGGAGCAAGTGCCAACATTTAGCCAATACTTCGAAGTTCTCATTCTCTACCGCATGCGCCAAATTAATCTTTATCTCAAAGATATTTTCCTGCATAGTTTAGCACTTAAAAAAGCAAGAAAAATTTGAAACCAAGACATATATAACCTCGTGGAATTGCACCTTTCTGAAACTATGTCTTCTAAATTAGTGTACACTGTGCTTTATAACTGAACATAGCACCTGTTACGGTGGCGAAGAAAACATTATCTTCAGTAACGTTAATCAATACGCCTCATACATATACATTTATAGAATACTCGTCGGTCAAATTGTTTCATTCTAAATACGGGAATAAGCAATACAGAAAATTTTTACTTCGTGTCAAGTATACTACATTTATAAAGATGTTTGTGACTTATAATTTGAATGTTACGTAAAAAGAATAAATGTATCCGTTCTTTAAACCTGGAGAAAATACTGTTTCGATCTTTGCTAATACACCAATATTCAAAAAATGCCGAAAGGGGTGGCCTGAGCTGTTAATATAGAGAATCAATAATGGGATGTCCTTGGTCCATATCTTACTGTGGCGTTACTAACATTTCTAGAGACTTTTCTCAGTCCCTGTAACTGGTAAATATTGGAGAAATACCATAAAAATAGATCTGGAATATTTTCTTCCCAAATTAATTTCCCCAAATACCATTTCATTTAACTTATCGTGAGTGATAATTGACCACAACCTGTGATTTATGCTGCAAGAACGGGCACTAAATTCTATTCATAAACAAAATGAAAAACAAATTTGCTATTTACGCACAATAATGTAATCTGACTGTCCATGTGTAACCTAAGGTTGGTAATTATAATCATATTTTATAAATATTAAAGCAGGTACTCCAACCTCAGATAATAAGGCACAAAGTCCGGAGGTCATTGGCTCGAGTCTTGTTTGTGACACCTACATATTTGAAGCCAATTTAAGTTTATGGTTGCTTAATTTGATCACACAAAACCACAAATCTAGTAGGTGCCATTGTAGTCTTTCATCAGAAATTTAAAAAGTTTCCTTTTCAACATACTACAATTTTACAAAGGGAAAGTGTATAAATCTTACCAAGTTACGATTCTCTAAGGTACACTTAACAATGTATTATACGAATTCATTTCATGTGAGAGCAATACGCTTGCCTAAAGCTCTACTGTTTCAGATATCTGTCATGTTCTTTTCATGATATAATATTGTTATGAATAACTTGGTTCCTAAGCTGGGCGATTTAACGGAAACATAAACAGTTTACTTAGAAGAAAAAGTATATACGCTCTTATGAAATTAGAACAACGAAAACGATAATAATGACAATAATAAAGATAATAAATAATAATTATAATCACAAAATAATAATCATAATAATATTAATAGTAATAATATTATTAATAATAATAATAAAATAATAATAATAATAAATAATAATAGTAATAATAACAATAGCAATAACAATAATAATGAAATTGATAATAATACTAATTATGATGATGATGATAATAATAATAATAATAATAATAATAATAATAATAATAATAATAATAATAATAATAATAATAGTAATTGCCGTCACGACCTGCGAATGAACAACTACAATATTCGAAGAAGTCCACGGTCTGGAAACTAACGTTAGCACAAGATGAACTGGCAACATAATTGCAATACGAGAAGACACAAAAATATGGTTCATCATAGACCCTACCATTTAGAGTTTAAAAGACTGAAGGCCAGTTGTACGAACTTGGAATAAACCTCTGTTAGTCGTTATTCCATGGTTATGTGCAAAATTGTGTTGTACGACAACGGACTAGAGACTATCAAGGGAATAAACATGGAATAACTTATTCCGTGATTCCTTGCGGGGATAAGCCGATATTCCGAGAATAGAGTATAAAAAGGAAAATGGCCGCTTGGGTACTCGGCACAATTTTGACCCATATTTGACCGATATAAACGATTCATTTCTTTATAATATGTTTTAAGGACATATTATACCGAAATACAATATTTTGTAGAGATAGTCTGATAAATGAACACGGCTATAATGAAATTAAAGTTGAGAAATGATATCACACAGACGACTTGATGGTTATAAGATAAATATGACAAGAAGATAGTTAAAATAAAGCTTCATTTATAAAAAAAGTAAAATTTACCTACAATATTATCATCAAAATACCTCTATTTTATGGAAACAATTAAATTTAATCCAACCCAAGATAAATATAAAATAGTGTAGTGCAGCAATTCACCAGCACAATGCATAGCGTTGTAAAGAGTGAGGTTACGTTTTATTGACGAAATACAAAGGATAGGTTACTTCTACGGCAATATGCTTCAAAACGTAAGATAACCACAAGTACTAATATTAAAATGATAAAAAAGTCATTACATACAGTGAAGCTGTCAATTTTATTAAAATCTGAACATATATTTCCAACACGTGCTTCACTTGGTCATGGTGTAGATGGAGTACACTGCTGTACTCCATCTATACCATGACCAAGTGAAGCACGTGTTGGTAATAGATGTCCAAATTTTAATAAAAACAAGTATTAATGTTAGCGACATTCTGTACTATAATCAGATTTTGGAAGTTATGTGCAAGTTTAAAAACTATAACACTACAAGCTTTGTGATGTAGGGAGGAGATGCCCAGATTAAAAGACGCCATCAGAGCTCGTAAATCTAAATATATTATTTTACAATAAATTCATAATTTTTCGTATTATATGCTGTAGGTTTCACACATTAGAGACAATTTTGATTGAATAGAGAATACTTTCCCTGAAATATAATGTTCTCGGTTTTATTGGTTTGGTTGACAATTTCTAGCTGTTCTATTAAATATTGCCATCAGCAAAGTGCGAACTGTAATGGGAACGGTTTAATGTACTATTCGACATAACTTCTAATATTTCTGTTGGTTAATAATACTTATACAGCAAATTGTTTTCTATTTATCTTGGTGCAACGATTCAATTATACATATCTTAAGTTGATAGTGGCATTGGCAACACATACGGTAAGGTTATATTCCCATACTCCTAACCTATCGCAAGAAGTCACAGTATACATATGTGTTTATGTTTTGTAAAATGTATAGCAATTCTACATCCGAACACGCTTATGAACATTCATAATGATTTCATAGTACCGTAAGTAGTTAAAATAAGATATAATATATAGTTTAGGAACAGCTGATTGTGAAAACAATTAAGTTTTCAGCAAAACAAAGCAGTAATTACGTATCAAGTTGGCCACGAATGACTCGCAGCATAGCCAACATTAGTTTCAAATCTACAAACAGTCGAATAGATATCTAAGGAATAAAATTGCATCGTACAACTCGTCACCACATTTATACCATGAATAGTGTATTCCAAGAATAACTATTCCAGGATTTATTCCGAGTTCGTACAACCGGCCCTAAAGAGTAAACAGAAGACGTCGACAAAGAGAAAAGGGACATTTACACACCCGCAACCCCATACTTCAAAACAAAACACAGTCTTAAAACCTTAGAAATAATCGACCTGATGGTTGGAGCTCGGGGCACTATTCCTTTACATTTTTCAGTACCTGGAAAGCGTTTGGCCTAAACTACTGAAGAAGGACAAATAAAAGAAATATCTATATCCGCAATAGAAGGTTCAATTTCCCTCCTTCGAAACAATTTGTAGGGTAATCATTTTTAACATTTTCACAACTTATATTGCATTGCTATAAATTATTTATTGTATATCAATATTATGTCATATTTAATATTCTTTTTGAAACCTTCAATTTTCTATTTAAGTGCCACAGTAATGAAAACTATCGATGTTATATTATCTTTATACAAGAGTTTGAATTCGTTATTATTATTATTATTATTATTATTATTATTATTATTATTATTATTATTATTATTATTATTATTATTATTATTATTATTATTATTATTATTATTATATAGAATGTAGAGGTATAGCTACATAAATAATAATGCCATACTTATTCTAGATCAATAAGGTTTGGAAACAAGTGTAACAGAATACACCTTACATTTGTAGTCATGATAACTAACGAGATGGCAACAGCCCTCTCTATATCCTACTCACATGCAAGAGGTCGCGAGCTTAAAACACGGCTAGGAAGTCACCGACAAGTTTCTTTTCAGGTTTTTCCGTTATTCTAGGGAAAGAACTTTGAGCAACTCTATATTCTAGGGATCTCGAGCTCATCTGAACATCATTTCAAACATTCCTTCATTCACCGTCCGAAATAACCAATCCCGTTATAGGATGTTAAACTCAAGCAAAATAAAAGGGGAAACAAGATGATTTGACAAAGGACTTGCCTCGTTAAGGAAAACGTTGAATACCTGGGGGACTGGGGCAATGAAATACCGGGCGCGACATAAGTAATTTCACCACTGCTGATTTTCTGCCCATGGCCAAATTTTAGCTAATAAATTAAATAACGTCCCCCACAATGAAATGTCGCTAAACCTTTAAGCGTGAAATATTTTTAAACAGTAATGGCAGAATTGGTTTTTATTCACAAGTAGTAACCTGAGCCTTGGCGACATTTGTGCAGTCATTGGTAACGTAAAAGCTGAAGATTATGAATAGAAAATTGTCTACAGAACAGCGCGCTTTTGCTTTAGAAATGTAATGAAAATGTCATGAAAATTATGAAGATGTAAAACAATCTTTCTTTGAAAGGTTCCCGCAAGAGTTATTGAAAGATAGTGCTTTCATACAAAACCATTAAATATACTGCATTTAAGGGATCTGATTGAATAAGAATTTGAAAGCATTGTTAATAATTTTTGGTAATAATGAGTTGTGTGAGAAGATATTCAAATTATAGTTTAAAAGATGTGCTAATTATCTCAATAACAATGGAAGACACATTAACCAATTTCAGAAGGACAAATTACTTTGTATAAAGCAATAAAGATACAAAAATTGTGTACTGCATTTTCGGTTAACAGAATTTTTTCTCACTCTGAAAATGCTAATCTGTGCTTACAAGCAATGTGAAATACTGTTACTGAAATACATATTGTGAATATTTGTATATTTGCAATGGATATTTAGGTTCGATTCCAATAGAGGGTAGCGTATATAATTAAATATGTACATAAAATTAGAGTGGTGTTTTGTACATTATATCGGGTTAGAATTTTCACAGCAAACTACTGATAATACAAAATTAATGATAAAACAGAAATAATCATAATGGCAATGGTAATGATAGCAATTATAATGGTAGCTTATTGATGAAAGCCAAACTCTAATTTTCTGTGTTCCAATAAATTACTTAAAAATGAAGATATTAACAAATCTACATAGCTCGTGTACATACATACATACATACATACATACATACATACATACATGCATACATACATACATACATACATACATACATACATACATACATACATACATACATACATACATACGTACGTACGTACGTACGTACGTACTTACATACATACATACATACATACATACATACACACACATACATACATACATACATACATACATACATACATATATACATAGGGCATCTTAAGATGGGGAATTTGTGGTTTTCGTGAATGTAATGCTATATTTAGAAAGTTTTGTCACTGCGGGAGAGGGAATGAATATAAGTAGAATCTCTCTATAAATGAAGTTAATGTCACTGGGGCCGCCTAGCTACCTGTAAACAGCCCTAACAATGTATTCTACATAGCAGTCCTTTCATGAATGAGTTGCCATGTAGTAACCAGGATTATAGTACCATTTATTTAAAATGAATGAATGTGGAAAATTAGCAATCTGGTTCAAAATATATCTCAGTTCTGTTAAATCTCTCTGTCTTAGAGGGGTTCGTGTTTTTTTCCTCGCTTGTAGAAAGAAGTATAACCCAAGACTTTCACCATGTGCGCTGATAAGTCACGCTATTTCAAATAGAGTGATCCGCCACTGTTCTACCACTGAGGCGTGCGAGGCATAATTACCTAGGGTGTCCAACCTCTGCTCTTATGAGCTAATTGTATCACCTAGTCGTGTTACCCCGCCTCCGTTTTGTGCATGGCCAGGTAAAAAGCATATCCCCTTCAACCATTCTGTGGCGTTTAACTGGGTTTGACTCTCGACTCGATAGCAGGTTTCAAGCGAACCAAACATTTCGTATTCCAGAAAGATGGGGGGAAGGAATATTTTTTTGTTAAGTGTTAAATGCCTTATTTGTAATCATCTGTTATCTTGGGGTTCCGATTTAATATTAAACGACACTTTGAAAAATACCACCCTAGATTACTTTTATTTGTTATATTTTGTTTTAAAAATATATTTTAAAGGCTTAGTTAAGTAAATGATAAAGTTAGTAAAGGGTTTTAACCCTTTCATTATGAGACATAAGCTTATTCATTAAGTTTATAAGTTAAATGGATTTATTGTTGATAAAAGATGTTATCTCAAATGCAAAAATGTTCTGTCAGGTATGCAATCAGTAACAGTACTTGTATTTGAATTAATTTGGCCTGCAAAGACGCTCCCCACGATTTCCTAATGGAACTAGTTGCTTTGCAAAGTTCAGCAGCCATTAAATATTCTCAGAAAAAAATTGGCATTTATTTAAACCTGTTTCCAATGAAAAATTGCGAAATGTTTCTGGAAATCACGTATCAATATTTCGTTCTACATATTTTTATGAACAGATTTCCTCCAAAATGAATTAAATAAAAAGCAAGGGAAAGGAATGCAGGATCATTTGGTGTGCTCTTAAGACTCTGTTGGCTAACATTGATGAACTGGTTACAAGAAAACAGTGCTAACCAAGTCACTAACAAGAATGGCGTCCAAGAAGGTTTTCTTGGTATTTGTACCATTCCTATATAACACAAACATTGCTGAAGCTCCCGCCACTGATAGAAAGCGACGTCATAGATTGAGAGGTTTTTACTTGCCGTTACCAAACAAATGGGTGGAGATAAATCTGCCCAACCCTCTTCCACTGTAGTTTGGGCCCCTCTGATGATGACGAACTGGCAGGAACTTTCCCCGGTAGCTCCATTTTCATAGGGGAAAGATTTATTCGCCCAACACTATATTCAGTATTCGCTCCAAAACACCTAACATAGTCAGCGTCCAAATAAAGGAAATGGCAGCCATACTTAATCAATAAACCAATATTACTCTTCGATAATCTGTTGTTGTTTTTTTATAAACTTTTGGATAAATATTGCCTAAAACCATTATGACAACAGGAGATGACCAGCGCAGCATTGCTTTGATTAAAGAAGTCATTGTTTGCTATTCTTTATTGGTCTGCTGTAAAGCCAGGAAAAATGTTACCATTCCTCTTTTATTGCAGAACATCTTACCAAACTAGCATGAAGAGAGAGCGTGTTTAATAGGGCGCTAAAAATCGTAAGTGGTGGTAATGATACTTAACAGTCACGTTGAGATCTTAAGTTTGAGTGCTGCGTGTATAATCGCTATTCCTTCATTTTCTCTCTCTCTCTCTCTCTCTCTTTTCCCTCCCCCATTCATATTTACTTTATCTGCATTATTATTAAATATATGCGTAAGCTTTCACGGCCGGTGTCCATAGTTTTAAAATTTAAAATTTTCGGGCTATTTTGCCGTGGTCTGTAGGTTAAAATATGTTTAGTTAAAATATTTCTACCTAACGTTTCGTCCCTGTCTGTGAGGGACATCTTCAGAGGAAATGTGCTCACGTCGCTAACTCGAAAAGAATAACAACAGTGCGGTTTATAGCCAGTATATATACTCGGACACAGGTGGGCGGGGTCAAGTGGACGGGTTCTAGTTGTGTTTATTTAGCCTGGAGGTTACGGAGTTGGGAAAGTATAGGGAACCAGGTGGAGTTTAATTTAAGACCTTCGTCTTTGTTAAAGTTGTTTGTGTTTTTATAAATCTCAATGGCCTCTCTGTATAAACGGGGGTAATAATTTTTAGTCGTAGCTATAACCTCTACTTTATCATATTGCATACGGTGGTCATCCAAAGATAAAACATGTTGTGCCACGGCTGATTTTTCTGTTTGTCCGAGGCGGCAGTTTCTTTTATGTTCTTTTGATACGTGTGTTGATGCTACGTTTTGTAGTGCCGATGTAAACTTGGCCACATGTGCATGGGATTTTGTAAACACCAGATCGCATTATTATTATTATTATTATTATTATTATTATTATTATTATTATTATTATTATTGATGCCTTAACAATTTTTCAATAATACATGTAATAATTATTCACTCTTAATATTACTATTATTTTTTATGAAATTGATACTTAACTTTTGTACATTTATAGAAATGATGGTAATGTATTGAAACAGTTTTGAAAATAAGCAGTCGCTATTTAGAGGCCACTGAGATATATACGCCACTAAAGATGCTTGCCGGAGACGCAGGCGAAACGTCTGGGGAACAAGGGGAGCAGCCCACGGCCTACAAGCCCGGTTTTGATTCCTATAAGTGAAAATAAGCATAAATGCAATATTACAATTAGCATAATTATGATCAATTATTAATGTTAATGTAAGTCACGGTAAACACATTTTCGTTCGGTGGCTAAAACTGCATGGACCAGGAACAGAACATTAATGTTGTCTATGCCAGGTTGTTGAGCAGCCGCTTCCCCCTCGCCATTCTAGCTGACGCATTTTAGGAATTTACACTCCAAATCAATGCAACCAAGAGACTTTTCCTTCCCCGTCGCTCGAACACCGTAGTATCAGTGAAATTAATAGTTCTTCGTTGTGTTAAAACGCCATGAGTGGTTTTTTACACCAAGAATTAGGACTCCAGGGACTGCATATTTCCAGAGCGAAAAGAGCACAATGGGGTTAACTATTAGAAAATCTATAGCATGCCTTCAGGTTTTCCATTTATTTTTATAAAATTACGCTGTAATTACTAATAGAAATAATGACTAAATTATACTAATTTATTATTACCATTGTTATCATTATTATCATCATTAGCCTCATCGGGCCGAGTGGTTAGATCACTCGCCGCTCACCAAGGTGGCCAGGATTCGGTCACAGACGACCGCATGTGGAATTTGTGGTGGACAAAGCGGCGCATGGACGGGTTTTCTCCGGGTTCTCCGGTTTACTCCGCCATCGAATTCCACTGAGGTTCTATCTTCACTCCATCCATCATCAGTGTCATCGCCTGCAATGCCTATGTTGTAAAAGGGGTGTTGCACTCGATCAAAAAATATGATCAGCATCATCCCATTAACCCCCGAATTATTTTCACTTGATTAAAGGAAAGTGTTGTGTGGTGATAGTGAGGTTGAACTGATCTGACTTCAAATGAAACTGGAAAAGGGGACTCTTGCGTCCGGGGCCCAATTTCTTAAAATTTTAATACCTATATTACGCGAGTTCATCAAAAGGTGATTATTTTGATTCTAGCCCTTTTCATTTGCTTTTTACTTAAACTTTTTGAAAAATAAATGAAACTATAAATTTAAAAAATGCAAAATAGAGGACGTTTACAAGATTGATATATAGGCATTGATTTGTTGATATTTATTGTTATTATTATTATTATTATTATTATTATTATTATTATATTGTTATTATTATTATCAGTAGTAGTAGTAGTAGTAGTAGTAGTAGTAGCAGCAGTAGTATGTACGTCAACAATACTCCAATAATAATAATAATAATAATAATAATAATAATAATCTACACCGTCAGGAAGCATACTCCGTACTTTACTCAATATCTAAGGCATAAAGTACGAAATACCCACTCAGCTAGGAATAGAGTTGAGTTATCTGACACATAACTGCGTTTGTAACTTGTTGCGCTTTGGAACGGGTCGAATACTCGAACAATGGCAGAAGAAATATAGCCAATTTCTTTCTGTTAGCGCATCGATCCGCGATGCTAAATGTAGCAACTGTATATATAAGCAGAGCCCTCAGGTGGTACGATGATGTGTTTAAGATACTGTAGCGTACATCCAAGGCGGAAGAGTTAGTTAACTCTCAGCCTGAAAAGAACACCAAGCTGTCATTTTTCTAACTCATATTGTTTAAGCAAATAACTCACCGATCCTGACCCCTCCATATCTTAAAAAATAAATAGTTACTGAACGGGTTTTACCTTAAGTAATTTAGGTTCCATGTATCCGTGCATTAACATGGAAAATCATACTGGAGCTTTATTAGGTTCCTGCGATGATATAGGTTTAATATAATTTTAATATAAGTTTACTGGCAGGGACCCAAATATTTTATCTTGTGCATATCTTTTAAGCCGTTAACTGTTTTCTCTTGCTGCCATATGTAAGCCGTGGGTTTTGGACTCCATGTGCCAACTGATAGCATTTCCGTTGCAAGATCAATGGAATATCATCATCGCTCTGATAATGTTGCTGCTCTACCGCTTGTTGAATACTGCTTATAGAATTATAATTCATAAAACGTTGAATATTCTTGATTATGCAATGACAAAACAGATATAATGATAGGAACTTAATTCAATTATGAATGAGGTGCATCAGTAGTGAAAATGTGAATTTAAAGTATAATACAAAAATATAGAGAACATGTTTACTGTATTGTAAAGTACATTTACGCATGTTCTAATGTAGATACAGAAATTGTAAAACAATAATAATGGCAATTGTGAATACATTCCATGTTTAGCTCTCTGATGACCAAAAGGATTTTATTGCTTCATCGCAAGAAAACTACTTAATCTTCACGGGAGATTCATTTTAACTCTGGATACCCAAGTGCTCCAGATAAACGTTTTATATATTAGAGAGAAAAATTCGAAGCAATAACCAATATAGGGAAAAACACATTATAACAAATGTGAAGACAAAAGTAATGTGGAAAATGCATAGACCTTTACAGCTTAACCAGAAACCCTCCATTAACATTCACGGTGGGACTGGTCTAAACTCCGGATATCAAGAGTTCGAATCTCACAACTGAGGTCCTATTTGCTAGCTAACATATCGTAACACTGTGTAAGATTGGTATTAAACTTACTTCAACTTAACAGCAGAGTAGAATGAAACAAAATTCTGTTCAGACTCAAAAATAATTATGTTTATTGACAATACGTTCAACAATAACGACTCGAGACTTTTCACCGGTTTAGAATCAGTCATATAAATTAATATAATATAAAACCTTGTAATCGAAGTATATATGACAGTATGTAGATAATATTCACATCAATACACTAATCTTTACTGCGTATCTCAAAACTCTTTGGTATAAAGTATCGAACCCCAACTTGAAAGGTTGTGAGCCGTAAGGTCAGTAACAGATTTCTGTTTGAAAAAGGTACAATTTTATAAGACCAAACACACCCCTAAGGACAATGTCTACACCAGCCCTGGGGAGCTGGTAAACGGAGGTGAAGTGTAACGTCTTCCATTCCTCCTGGAGCTGTCATCAAGGCTGCTGCTCACTATGCAAAGCTCATGAATTTGCAAAACCAGCTCAAGTGGCAGAGTACCAAAATACAGGGTTACTACAAAAGAAATAGACAACTTCAACTGCCTGTAAAACAATAACTATTAGAGATAGCAACCTAATTATTTTGGAGGTATATTGAGAAACTTTCAAAGTTTTGTTTGTTACTATTGGTAACGCTGTAGTGTTTTGTTTGTTGTTGCAGAAGCTGAAATGGCGGAAAATCCTGTGGAAAAGGCATATTGCGTGTTGGAATTTGCTAGAACGCAATCAGCAACTGTTGTCCAACGACATTTTAGAACACGTTACCACAAAACGCCACCGACTAGACAGTCAATCTACGACTGGTATAGAAAATTCGAGACAACGGGATGCTTGTGCAAAGGGAAGAGCTCGGGAAGACCAAGAGTTTCGGAAGAAAACGTTGAACGTGTTCGTTCTGCCTACATAAGAAGCCCACAGAAATCGACATCTAGGGCACGCAGGCAATTACAAATTCCACAGCAAACTGTATGGAAAATCTTGCGGAAGCGACTGCACATGATGCCTTACAGATTAAAGATGTTGGAGTTTCTGAGTGAAGAAGATGGAGGTGTGACTTTTGCATCGACATGTTGCGACACGATGAAGACGATGCTGGTTTTTGTGAGCGCATCATTTAATTTTTGTGGTAACGTGTTCTAAAATGTCGTTGGACAACAGTTGCTGATTGCGTTCTAGCAAATTCCAACACGCAATATGCCTTTTCCACAGGATTTTCCGCCATTTCAGCTTCTGCAACAACAAACAAAACACTACAGCGTTACTAATAGTAACAAACAAAACTTTGAGAGTTTCTCAACATACCTCCAAAATAATTAGGTTGCTATCTCTAATAGTTTTTGTTTACAGGCAGTTGAAGTTGTCTATTTCTTTTGTAGTAACCCTATATATGTGGCAGTCATGCTTCCTCAAATGAGGTTTACAAACTTTTTTCTCAGGTACATAGTAAAACGCTGACTCATTTTTCTCGACACTAATTTACCAACATCAATTGATAAAGTGATATCATTATTTACGCCATAACGTGTATCACACTTTGAATAGTTCAATTTAAAAAAAAATACTCACATGCATACATGGAACCAAAGATTGCAACAATATGGCCTACAAAATCTTTCAATTAGGGGAATGCATCAGTTGGTAGCATCTGGTAAAGTTGCAAACCGTGTTCACCTGTTGTTTTAGAGTAATACTGCTCTGTCATGTATTTAGATATATTTGTAACTGCAATGGGGCATCCTCTCAATTGAAAACATGGTTTGAAATATATTTGGATATGATTTTCAATGCTGACAATTTCTATCAATGAAGCATCGCTGACTACCGCCTGTTATTCGTCATGTATTCAGCTAAGCAGGCACAGAGGATTGGGTAGGGAAGGGGTGGGTAATGCTTGTGTGTTTTCACACCTGTGATACAGCGCTGGCACCAAAAATGTTGGAATTCTGGTAATGATAGACCCTTCTTTATTCAAACGTTCATACCGAGGGAATAGAAACTGCATCCCGTATAGTACTGAATGCTAATTGAAACGATTTTAAGCTTGAGAATAGTCATTTTATTTCCACAAATCCCACATGCTGGCGCTAGGGATCGAACCCGGGCCGCCTAGGGGGGAGGCGAGCAGTCTAACGACTCTGCCACGGCACCTCCACCTTATACATAACTGAAGTAAATAACTATATACCACATAATAATAATCTATATTATTATTGTTGTTATTATTATTATTAATATTATTATTGGTACATAGTGTTCTAGGGTGTTTGTAACACACACATATATATATCTATATATATAATAATAATAATAATAATAATAATAACAATAGTCATAATACTGATTATGATAAATTATTATTATTATTATTATTATTATTATTATTATTACAAGCGACGGAGAACACAATTAAGAACGAGCTAAAACTAATATATTACGCTAAAAGAAAAAAAAATGCATGTTTACACAACCGAGGAAAACTTAGAAATACGCCCTGGATAAAGTATACATTGTTGGGTGACTATACCTTAATAGCGAAACGCATTAAAATATATTATGATGAACTTATTTTGCAACAATTACTCGTAAATATAAGTATGACCTTTATTCGTCATGTTCATTATTTAACCTACTAATGTTGATATCTCAGCTATTGATGATTTACCCTTAACGCTGTAAAATGTTAATGAGTGTACTGAATCTTTTATTTGCATCATCTCTTACATCAAATTATCGAGTCACATACCATTTTTATATCCCAAAACTTCTGACAATGCGGCATCTAGACACCTAGGATCTGCAAAAGATACTTGCTGTTTTACAGCAGCTTTAGTTTTCGCGTCTTAACATCCCAGCGTCAAGATCTATTTAATGTGCACTCACCGAGTTCCACACCTCAAGGGACATCAAATATGCTTATTTCAATAGATTTTTCTGAAAATTCTAATTTGGTTAAATAGGATAAATGCCACTAAGTTACTTTATATACACGTTTAATTATATACACCACTCTTGTCTGAAGTGAAACCGAAACCTCTATGCGTGTGCACGATACCGATTTCAATAACTAAGTCATTAACTGGGCAAACAATATGAAAGCCATTAACTTGACAAAAATAACTGTTAACATGTAACGCTTGACAAAACACTCTACTCCCAAGGTATACAATGCTTTGCACCTGACGTGGCAAGTCTGTCTCACGTAGTTTAATTGTTTAATTCATTGTAATTGACATAGTTTTGGAACAATATATTTTGTTGCAAAAGGGTTCTGTCTCGTATTTTAATACTATGCTTTATTTACTATTAAAACGTTTGTTTGTGTGTGTTTCTAACGGTTAGTTATTTATTGAGCATGTGTCACCAAAACGGTTTACTATGAATAGGAAGTTTAGGCGGTGCCATAAGCATGAGGTTTACTAATAATACGATTAAAATGGCTACCAAGAATATAAGTGGTTATTCTTGTACATTTTATTTTAAACAGCAGCTTGATATTTTCTATTTCCAGAGATGTGATAATGTTCATATTTTGAATTTGCGTTCTCCTTTCAATCACACATCCTGTTCATTTTGTTAAAACTGGTTTAAGAACTCTTGTACATTTTTAAATAACACCATTTATTCTTTTGCTGTGAAATGTAAATGTTTTAGAGAGAAATATTTGTTTTCACTAAAGGATGAATCAAAACAGCAGAAATTTTTCTGGAAGGGTTTGGGAAACACTCCTTTCAGCTATGAACTTAAAACTATTGAATGAGATTTTGTCTTCTCTCTAAAAGGAATATATTTCTTCATTTCGCTGTTGAAGTTCCCATAAAACCCATAGTTTGTTAATGTTTCTCGTTAATGAGTAAAAGTTTAGGACTCCTCTGTGACGGAAAACACCCTCGAGCTCCAGATTGTAGATGTGCAAGGTATACTACAGTATTACCAACCCCTGATTTCATACTTTTTTCAAATTATAATTTATGTACAGATAGAAACAAAACATTGGAACTAAAGAAAATGTAATGACGTTTATGCGACGTAGCTTCTATTAAGTTGCATAGGATCTAATATTTTCATTTCAAATTTCCTTCATTGAGATTTCATTCCTCACTGTTATGAGGAGATAGATTTATATATTTTAGCACTTCCTCAATACATTTAACATTGCAATTACATTGCAACATGGTCGTCTCCTTAGCGCGGTGGTAGCGCAGCTGCTTACCAATCGGGAGACCTGGGTTCGATTCCGGGTCCCAGCGTGGGTCTACTTGGAGAAGTAGCGGCTCCAGGTCACGAGGACCGCATTAACCGGCCGGGGGTCTAGACGCGATGACCACGTCTCATCCTCCAATACTGCACCCCATCCATGACGTCTGTCATGGACCGAGATGCTGGACGCAGCGGCCGGGCGGTAGGCCAAGGTTCCTTGTGAGCTATCGTGCTATGGATATATTCATTACATTGCAACGATTTTATTTTCGATTTACTGCCAGCTAAAATGTTATTTTCATATTTTCAATTCTTATTTATTTTCTATAAAAGCTACAGTGACTTCTCTCTATAGAATATCCCCTGCAAATTCTTAAGCGATTTCTATAAGCATCAGCAGTAGCATATCATCTGAAAAAAGTAATTTTGCACTTAATAAAGGCGTGATTTAGACGCAAAATACCTTAAAATAGTTACTTATTTTCATTAAAATGCCGATTTAAGCTTAAATTACATACACGTTTTACTGATATATTTTAAAACCAATAAAATCACTATTTATGGTGTTAACGAAAAACGTAACTGATTCTGAACATACCATTAAGTCTTTTTTTTTATAATACATTTTTTTATCAAGGCTTTGAAAACATGTCGTCCAAATTTTAAGACAATTGCTTCATAATTTTCTCAGAATTAAGCTTCAAATACTGCAAAGTGCTCAAAGTTTGAAATGCTAGAAAATAGTAACAAGAAACCGCTATGCATAGAAAAATCAAATTACGTTGAAACGGTAACATTCAGAAGCATGACCAATTACGGATATATTAATTATTTATATAACATTTGTTTGTTCCTATGTATAAATGTCTGTTGCAGGAAGTCTTTGGGAATGCAGGATTTGACGAACAGGGTGAAGCCAGGCAGAATCTCTTTGTTTAAGCTAAGGGAAAGTGTTTACAACGTCGACTACCGGATCTGCCCTACCCCCGAAATTGCATAATAACATTTTAAGCATTCAGGAAAGAGGTGTATGTTTGCTACCTGGACAGAAGGTAGGAGGACAGCACTGACTTGAGATGTGACGTGCTAAGAGTCCGGTTGGATACGTGAAATGTGAAAGAGTGAATGTGCTAGTGTCGCCCAGTAATAACATAAGTCCGAACCTTAGACATATTGTAAGCTCAGTGCTTGTACCCATAGGTATGCTACACGACGACGGACATTATTTTCAGTCAAATAAAGTACTATATGTAGTCATTCTGTATTGTGTGTTACTTAAGTTAACTTAATGTGTATTCCTATTTGGTTCCCCACTAGGTGAGTCAAAAAAAATGCTCTACCATTGACTCCGAACCAAACTTCCTGAGTAGCCGAGGGCAACAAGTGTATCAGTGGCGGACTGTAACTTCAACCAGGTACGTCACTTGGAGGACTTGTGATCTTGACGTGTACAAACACACACACACACACCCACACACACACCCACACACAGTATGTCGCAACGTATAACATGTGTCACTTTTTCAGTGATTCCTCCTCTTGATACGGTCTCGGCTTGAGCCTCAACAAGTCATATCATCATGTAAGGGTGTAATTTAAGGCTTGAAATTTATATACTATTCAACTGATAGCGAAAACACTCAACGGATTAAAGTACCCAATGATGAATAATTCCGAACGTTTTAGACCATGGGTAGAGCAATCACTCTATACAGGTTTCTTTCTGTTTAATGTTTAACTCAATGTTTAAAATGTTTCAGCTCCCTCTTCAAAATTCAATTTGATATTTAGTTTCTCTATTTATTCCATCTTTAACATTTAAGTTTACATCAATGACTTTGACTTGGTTGCGAACTGCTCATCTGCAGTGAGTCTACTCATTTTGCTTGTAGTTGTAATCTCTTGGTTCAATGAAAGTTATACATCTCCATGCTTATCTCTCTCATCCTCCCTCCTTCACACATAAATACACATATATACGCAGAAAAAAATGGACACCTACGTTTACACATATACATTTACGTATTCCCACATACATACGACAGGAACATACATACATACATACATACATACATACATACATACATACATACATACATACATACATACATACACACACATACATACATACATACATACATACATACATACATACATATATGCACACATACACACATACACACATACACACATATATACACACATCCATACATACATACATACATACATACATACATACATACATACATACATACATACATACATACATACATACATACATACATACATACATACATACATACATACATACATACACACATATACACACATACATACATACATACACACATACATACATAGTGTACAGAACACATGGATACATATATCCTGATTATATAAAAAGAAACAGAAATAAACACACATATACGCATACATATGCACACGGAACAAACAAAATTGTGGTCAACTCTTCAGGTTGCTTTCAACAAAACGCTCTAGATATTTGCATGTGACCGAAAAGGTGCCAATTTGAGGATAAGTACGCCTTTGGAGTTGTAGGTGTAAGAAAGAGTGTTTTAACTTAGAATGTGTGCTAGTAGAAAAGAGTGAGGATATCCGATTTGGAAGTTAAAGTCGCTGAAAGCACTGCAGTCTGTTGGGATTAGTAACAGTCGGTAAAACTGGGAAGCTGTCCAACCAATCTCCAATCTAACTCGCACAGCCGAATATGTAAGTAGTGTGGGCACAAACTGTATTCCAGGACCAGGTGGTTAGACGTCCCGAAGTTGATGTTTGCAAAGTTGCAGAACTTAACGATGTTATTTTAAGTTAAAACAGGCCAGAAAACAACTGGTTGAGGGACCTTCGTTTTACCCCTTTTAGTGAACGCCATCTGCTGATAGTCCCCGCTATTAAGAAAGAGGGCTAAAAAGAACATCGATCAGCCAGTTCCCCACTTACCATTTCAACTTGAAATAATCCCGTTGAGTGCTGAAACTGTTTTAACTCTTCACACATCAATATGGGGCAGTTGGCCACCTGGTATGTGAAGGCAATTCTCTGCGCAACAAGGAGTGCAACTACATGCAACAATGGAGGAGAAGAATGAAATCTTGGAATGAGAAAACACTTCCAAAACGTCTTAAACAGTTCCCTGACACCTCTAACAGGCCATCATATGAGTTTAACAAAAACGACACCGAAAGCAGCACAATGCAAAATCGAAAACAGTACAAAAACTAACTTTTAGCCTGTGAACCGATACCAATACTAGACAATTACTTTGTATAGTAAAACTATCTACATCTGAAAATCAAGAAAAGCTTTCCTGCCAGTGGCAACCCAGAATGCTTCAATAATGTTGAGCGGCAGATAGTAACTTTTGCTATAAGACAGTGGAAACCATACTCTGAATGAAAGAAATGTAGGGATGTGTTCAAAGCAGTAAAATATATGGTTCGTCAAAGCAAAGAACAATCAAATTGCCTAATAGAGTAGGACATTTCTTAAAAGAAGAAATGAACCCTCAATAACAAAAAATGGGAATCGGCGACCAGATGTTTCGTCTGGGACTGGCATTCGGGAGGTGGTGAGATATGTTCCTCGACCGACCTCTCTGACCCATGGGTTTTTTCGGGGCTTTGCCTGGGTCTCTAGGCAAGTGCTGGGGAGGTTTCTTCATTCCCCGAACTTTTTGTATCTTCATTGCATCCAACCAGTCTCTTTTAAGCTCGTGGAGGTGGATGTGCTTTGGAAACTCAGCTCTTGGCGGCGGGATGGCGTTGGGAGTGGTCGGGAGACTCAAGGGTATTTGGTAAGACCGGGCTCCTAGCGCTCCCCGCGTCGAGATGAGGAATTGCTTGGGAATTGTTAGGGACCCTCCAAGGTGGCTCCTATCACCCGTCTGATTCCGCCTGCCCGCTGTAATTACTGTCATCTCGTCCTATCAACCTGCGGTTTGACGTACTAACGGCCAATCAATCGCTGATATGTGGAATCCCCTCCGGCACATTACTATAATATACTATAAAATGGGAATGAGTCCTCAAGAATTTCAAGAAATGATTTTTTACTGGCTGTGAGTTAGATGCAGAAGCTAAGGTAAAAAATAAAGGCACTAAGCGAGGAAGATCTTGAAAGCTTACTTTACGAAGCTAAGGCACCCTAGAATAATTCTGTGCAATGTACCGAAGAAAAATAACTAGAACAATGTTTGTGATATCCAAGAATTCAGGAAAGGTAATGAATGAAGGTAATAAAGTGCCAAAATTTGACCTTGAAGATAGAAAGAAGAATAAGAATATGCTAATTAGTGATCATTCAAAGATCCATAAACTTGGAGCAGGCAGGTAGTTTAAAACAAATTGGGATGCTTATAACAACAATCTCCATTTTTTTCTCTTATCCAGTCCCATAACCTAAATACTGTCACAAACAGTGGCAGCCGGCCTTTAGGGGCACAGGGAAACATGCCCTCCCTACAACAAATAATTTCTCCATTCTATTATTGGGTAAAATACTACAATCTAATGCATTTTGTATAAATTTTAACCTACTGGACAGTTGTAGAGAAGATGGCTGTCGGAAATAGTAACCGGTCGCATTTTTCGGACACAAGCGATTTTGTGGTTATCCTATGCGCACGCGCAGAAGAATTCAATGGTTTCACTTGCAGTTAATTTGTTGGTGCGGGGTTCAAGGGGCCGACAGGGGAAGGTTCTCTTAGGACACGAAAGCCTCTATGGTCATTTGCTGCGCATGCGCAAAGAGAAAATAAGAACCGACAATAAGCAAAATTTAAAGTTTGAGTCAAATCCCTGACAAAAATATTTAGCCAAAGATCTCTTCACGTGTAGGAGTAAATAATAAGAAACATTTCTTAAGTTTGAATGTCTTTTTATTTGAAAACAAAGCTGATCTATAAACCTCCTGAACGAAATATACAAATAGAAGCTTATATGGTGAAAATTTACAATGTTGGTACCAAGCAGATGATAAGGTACGTTCGCGTGGCAACGCTCAAGGTGCCGGTCCCCATGGCCACGCTCGCTAAAGCGTCTCGCTTTGGTGCTTCGTGGGCAGGGGATCGTGGGTTCGAGTCCCGCCTTGGGCATGGATGTTATATGTTTGTGCAATGTGTATATGTTTGTAAAGAAACAGTAAAACCAGTAATCAGTAAAACCTACGGGGGGAAATGTAAATAGGGGTACAGTACCGGAGTCCTGATCAGACTCCGTTACTGTTTAAAAAAAAAAAAGCGCTCAAGCAGTGTTGTGAAATTACCCTAAGTTTACTAGGAAATAGATTCGCGATACATTTGTAGCTTCACTTGAAAACAGGAAAACGCCAAATAACCAATAGTTATTGAAATTATGAAGGTGAACAAACAGTAAAATGAACCTTACTTGTGAGAGGTGATTAGTGGCTAGTGTTTTGAGTATGAGTGCTTAACAGTAAACTGATAACTGGTGAAACAGTGCCTTGAATGCATTTCACGTGCTAATGAAAGACAATCCGAATGCGCTGGAGAATTTGGTGAAATTAATTGCAGAATGATATGCCGATTTATCAATTTTTAGCGTTCAAAGAAACGGCAGTGTTAAAACTCGCCTTAAGAGGGAAATCCTAACATTGTTAGGCGATGGTTTGTAAAATATACAATTGCTTATGAAGAAAATGCCAAAGACATTAATATCACAATCGCGATCTACTTACTTTAAGGGTAGTTTAATATTTTTCTGAGAGAAAAGCGAGCTTCGTTTGTGAAAAGAAACATCGTGAACGTTGTAATTGGCACACATAAGCTATTAAAGTTGTGTAGGGTAGTATTGAGGACTGGAATCTTAAACTCAAGTGCATCAGCCGTTAAGACGAGCTATGCATCAATTTACAGCAGGATAACCTCTCTGATAATGTTGACAAATGATAAACAGTGAAGGTGAAGTTCGTGTTCAAACCTCTCGGAACATGTCGCGTTCAGTTTCTGACTTCAAACAAAGAGTTATGGAAGTATTTTTTCAAGCAAAGGATCGAATAATGGACTCATCTACAAACAGAAATGTTAGTGCAAATACACAAATTAGCATTTCATTTCCACTGATAGCTTTTAGTATCCTCTAATTTTAATCTGTCGTGGCAATATACTAACCTATGGTTCTCAAGGTCGCGGGTTCACACTCGGCTGATTTTTTTTCAGTCGTAAAATTCCCTTCCTTCATAAAGGAAGTAAAGTCGTTTATACCGTGTTGTAGATTTACGGCACGTAAAAAAAAAAACCCAAGCCTGAGAAGAAGGCCTCTTATAAGCAATATTAAGCGGTCTTTCGCGCCCAAAATGGAATGGAACGCTTAGAACCGCAGCAGTTGAAGAGCGTTCATAAATAATATTCAATTTAGTTTTAATCTTAGTCAATCTTAGAATTGTGCCCTACCAGATAATTTGGCCACAAGCCGCCACTGGTCACAAAGCTCAAGAATTCACCGTAAAACTAGTTTGTTCTTACTGCTTACTAATTCATAAGGCTCACGAATACATTTCATGCAGAGAAAATAATTGACGGATTAACTGCGTCAGTTGCAGCAAGTGTCTTAAAACTATACAAAGTAATGAAGTCGGTCATTACTGGATAAACGTTGTCTTTGTTATAAGCCCTACTAAAAAGGAATCCAGAGAGGTTTGATTATTGAAGTGGATTTTTTTTACAAATGAAGTATCAATTATTTACTTGAATACAAATTAATCTACCATACAACCATGCAGAAACTAATAAGCTCTGCCGAATTATAATAAAAACTAGAATACGTTATTGCACAATACCTAAGCCGCAGAATGCCTACGTGGAAATGCAAGGAAACCATCGGTACCAATCGTATATAGTAAAAATAAACAAATGAATAAAATAAAACTGGAGGCAGTTCTGATTACACAGCGATGAAAATGTTATCGTGGAAAAAGGATAGAATTGTGAAGTTTGTGCATTAAGGGTGTGCTTACTTTGATATCAAACAGTATACCCAGATAAATACTTAAAAAAAATCCAGAGTAGTTGAGAGTAATGATTGGGGAAAATGTGATATAATGTGTTAATACAGCAAAGAGAGAAAAAAAAATTGGGAGATTTCTGTGCCATCTACAATTTTACCATAATAAATCACAACAAATATTTGATACAGATGGATAGATGGATAGATGGGTGGATGGGTGGATGGATGGACGGACAGACAGACTGACAGACAGACAGAGAGAGAGAGAGAGAGAGAGAGAGAGAGAGAGAGAGAGAGAGAAAGTAACTCAGGTTTAACTTCCGTGAATGATCAACTAGTACAAAATGTCACAGACTAGAATTATGAAATTCAAAAAGGCTGTTGAAATTATAAAAGTCTAACATTTAAAATTAGTAGTATGAGACTGAAGAAACCTATTTAAAAGAAAAATAACACAAAAGACATTCTGTGATTCACCCGGTCTTTCTCTAGTCACTCATTGGTTCTTCCTGGCACTTAGAGTTTAAGTTAAAGAAGGGCATGCTAGCTTCTCTCTTCTGGCCTTTCACTCACGTTTTGAACACAGGACTTGCCTTCTAGCCTCTCCTTCCTATCGCCTAGAACACAGGACTCACCTTCTAGCCTCTGAGTGAACACAACACAGCAGTGAATTGTACACCGTCGCGCCGTGGCCGAGTGGTTAGAAAACTCGCTCCTCACCAAGGCAGCCAAGGTTCGATACCAGGCGTGTGGGGATTTGTGTTGGACAAAGTGCCTAATGGGCGGGTTTTCTCCGGTTTCTCCCACAATTGCTTTCCACCGGTGCTTCTTCTTTATTCCACGTATCATCAGTGCCATAAGTAGCATAAGTGAGCGTTAAGCATTATAAAAAAACTGGATTAAACTTCATAACAATGGTTTCTTTTGTGGCAATTTCTTCCTTTTATCTTCGTATGAGCCCTCGAGAGTTTGGTATAGGTCGGAGGAAGGGAACGTCTGGAAGTTCTACTGTTATCCCGATTAGAATCCCAAACAATTCGAAAGCTGAGACTGCACCCTCTCTCTCTCTCTCTCTCTCTCTCTCTCTCTCTCTCTCTCTCTCTCTCTCTCTCAAGAAGCATACGCCGACTGACACAAAAGAACACGTCCCAGGTCGCGGAAACTCGGAAATGGCTCCGTCACAATAATAGGAATGAAAATACACAAGGTTTATACAAGGCACGTAACCCAGACCAACGCGCTCAGGGGGCATATTGCTGCAACTGTGTGCAGTTGGGAAATTATTGGCAGCCGTGTTCACTAGCAATAGTGACTAGTGCTGTGAAGGTCCTAATCTCTCAGAGAATAGCGAGAGCCCCTGTCCAGGGATACACATGAAGACCTCAACGTCAGCCAAGGAGATGAACTTTTTCGAATCGGCTCAGTTGGCGAAACAGACTACCTTCCTACTCGGGATTTGAAGTAGAACCTGCTGCCTTACGGTGTATAATTTCCAAAGACTAAGAGACGCTACCCCGAAAGAAAACACAGCCCTCCAGGCGGCGGGCCAGTAGCTCGCCCATGTAATTATTTAACAAGTATATCAAATGAAAGTAGTATGTATATACAAATGTTTACTCTACTGGAAACAATGACAGTTGCTACATGGAATGTCAGAGAGACAAGTAACAAAATGGCAAAATAGCTAATAAGTAGAAATCAGAAATATAAATTTGTTGATTGTATCAGAGTATAAGAAAAGAAGGAAAAGGTTTTTAAGGAAACTGGGGACTATATGTTCATACACTCGGTAGTTAAAAGAGCTAACAGACCAGCATCAGGAGTAGGAATAATATTTATTACATAAGAGACTTGAAGTGTTGCTTCTAATTGACTCTAAAATTGTGTATTGTTGTGGTAAAGGTCGTCTTTGTGACATATGGCTGACACATACCTTTAATGAAGATGCTGCCCTTTCGCTGCTGCTGCCTGTAAATAGCTGGTTCTTGCCTCGACTACTGTCGTCGTATAGATCAAATTTGACCAATAAGTGGTGATATGAATGAATATAAATAAAATAAAACTCTGTCAGCTTTCTCTGTTAATATTCTTCAAAATATTTTACGATTTTAATAACCGATTATAAAATATTAACACTGATTTCATATACTGAAGTTAACAAAAAGTACACATACCTATCACTTAAAATGAGGCGATTTCAGAGCTCAAATCAGTTTGGACCTAACACACAAATGTTACATCACAGAGAGTGCTGCAATCCAAATTCCATCTTCTTATATACCTGAAGCTGACATGAATACGGAGTCAATGTCCTGTTATATTTTTGCACAAAATTGTCGCCATAGCATCATATACTGCTGAATTCGTGCCTTATTGCTTGCCATCACACACGTGAATTGTAAATTACTAGAAAATGCTCTGTTAACTAAAGTTTAGCGAATGCCTTGCAGTGACTTTGTTGCAGGGAACCCAATACAATGGCTGAGACATAACTCCAGCCCTTGCTTACTTGGACTTTCCTACTTTCATCAGAAAATGTGTATCTTTGTAGCCCAGCCTTGCTTTGTATCTTACAAATATATACAGAAAATGTGCATCTAGCTGTTTACATTACAATATTAATAAGAACATAGTAAATAATTAAAGTCTCAGACTAAAACTAAGAATATTAGGATATTCCTGAGGTGTATGCTCCCTCAAATGGAAATAGGAAACACTGCATCGATTTTATAAAGAATTGAAAAATAATGTAGATAAAACAGGGGGGGGGGATTCCAGGTCTATGTTTAGGGTACCCTCCCGACATTTACCACTCAAGGTTGAGGAAAATGCGGAAAAATACTCAGCACTGGCGGCATTGAACCACTGACCTTTCGTTCACTAACCGTACCTTCATGACCTCTGCTACCCGTGTAAACTTGAAGAAACACAATGAGTAGTAGAAGAAGAAATTGGAAGACTATAACAACATGAACGAATTAGAAAATATGACCTCTATTTGTTACGAAATCAATGTCACTTCTATTTTATTACCAAAGCAATATTTCAAGGATACAAATGCCTTACAAAAACTATTAAAGAAATACACAAAGAAGTAAAAAGAAAATCTATGCCGGTTTTTTTATTTATTGTTTCTTTCTCTTTTCCATATATATGTATGTATGTTTGTTTTTCTATTGGCTTGCCGTTTTACAGATATTTACACACATTTACAAGAACACAAACACCCATGTCCAACTGGAAGCAAATATGAAAAAGTGTGTATGGAAGCAAGTATAATTTAAATCGTGGAAAATGTTCTACATAATAATAAATGAAACCATCCAAGGAACATAGCGTACAAAATCTGTTTTGGAAAATTAGACCTATTGCAAGATTGAAGACACTGAGGAAAGAAGGTGGAATGTACTCCACAGACACCAGGAGCACAGTGATGCACATGTTTGTTTATTTCGAATCTCAGGATAGCAAACAGGTAAACAACGTATTTCTCACTATATTTGAGAAGTTCCATTCACATGAATTGCCTGTAGTGCAATCAAACTGTTCTTACAAAAAGTTATGCTGTTATCTACGCCTTGTTAATAAAGATAAACATTATCAGGAATTGTGTTATCGCTTAGTTCCTTGTAAGTAGGAGGGGAATACAGTAGGCTAAAGCGACATTCAAATTTGCTTAAAGCTGCCGCTATGCAATTGTCCCTGAAATGCGGTTCTCTTTCCTTGACCAGGAATAAAACAAACGAGAGATGAAACGTATGGGGATGCTCGCTTGAGAACAGTTTGAGTATTTTACAATTGAAACCAATAACCAAGAATATCTTGGAAATGGTTTGCCCTACAAAAAATTGTATATTACATAAATTGTGTGTTTTAACCACGAAATGTACTTTTCTTTGTAGCAAGAATTTACCTAGCTCTTACGGTTTACCAATTATGTGAAAGTCATTCGGAATAAAGAGTACTTCAGGGTCTTATATACATTCTATTTGTCATGTAACTATATTTATTATACGGCATTTTAATCAAAGTTATAGCTATTTTTGAGAAAATCAAAAATTTCGAAAAGAGTCCCAAGTAAAAGTGGGGGATTTTCCTGAAAATCCTCATATCACATCCTTGGAAGACACTGGGCTTAAATGCCAAGTTTGGTATATAAGCGGTATTTCGTTTTTTTTTTGAGTTATGCTGTACATAAGCACACACACGCAAGCACTGACCTTTTCTCAAAACATGCTTTTTGGATACAGGGGTCATCAAAGCATGTATTTCCTGTGAAATCTTAGTACTGAATTTAAGGGTGGAATACAATACCTTCCCCACCTACTATGTATATTGTATCTACATAGGTGATAGAGAAAGTAAAGACAGAAGAGAAGTATTTTGATACATTTTTTAAGCTTAAGAATAACAGTATTCTTTTTAAAAATGCAATTCAGAGAGTCTTTGTTGAGGATGTTCTAATAAAAACTTCTGATACGAGCATTCCAAATACCCCATTGTTTCTCTCCAGACACACAGTGCTTGCTAAGGAAGGTATAATTTTCTAACACATGGAAGCATTAAGCTGTGATTCCTATTACCAAACCAGGACTACAGATTGTATCGAAATACCGACAAAAAATGAAGTTATGGCGTGGAAAACCGACGGAAAAGTTGAAGATTAAAAGAGTACAAATGTACGTACATTGCAAATGTTTGTTCAATAACTGTCAATGTACAGTCACCACCGAATATAGGGCCGCGCCGTGGCCGAGTGGTTAGACCTAGACGGCCGGGGTTCGATCCCAAGCGACCGCATGTGAGATTTGTGGTGGACCAAGCGGCGCTGGGGCGGGTTTTCTCCGGTTTACCCCGCCATCGCATTCCACCGGTGCTCCATAATTCATATATCAGTGTCACCGCCTGCGGTGCCATAAATAGTTAAAGCGGGCGTTAAACACTACCAAAAAAAAAAAAAAAAAAAACAACCACCGAATATGGAGCAGCTGACGCAGCAATGGAGACCAAGAAGTGCTATAGAGTAGGATTCAAATTCTATTAAGAGAACTAAAGTGTTCAAAGTAGCTATAGTTAAGTTGTTAAGCTGTAATTACCTCAGTCATGGGGAAACCAGATTATCCGTAAGCAATTAACTCCATTCATTTTGAACGAATACACAACCTAAATGACATCAGGAATGGTCAAGTATCTCTATCCTTTTCTTGCTTGCACGCCAAACTAGTGCTTGCATATTATTAAATATGTGTGTATGCCAGGTGGCCCAACAGCGCCGTATTTTGTGTGTGCAGATAACCCTTCGTGCGTTATAGACGGACTCCACGGGGTAAATCCAAGCATACGCCGGAGAGTGGCTTTGTAAGCGAGAGCAACCTTCATTCGTCTCCTTTTGCATATCAGCATAAACGGTGAAGGATTTGCGCTTATTGAGAGGAGGTTCCCAGGCTTGTAGTAGCGAAAGAGTATACACGTGAAATACAGCGTTTTGGTAATGGTATTAATAAGAATATTGTCGCAGCTCTTTCGTCTACCTTGGAGTCGGTCTGAATTAGTGCCAGTGAAATAATTTAAAAATAAGTGTGTACATACCTCCTTGATACTCGGTGATGCGCTGGCTAAGCTCATCGATATTTGAACACACAGAATCGAATTTCACTGTGGAGAGGAAGAATGACCTGGGTATGTCACACAGGGTAGACTCACAAAAATAAGTACTTCACTTAGGTTCCTCAGAATTGATGCTGTTTATTCATACTTATTATTATTGAGGCAATAATCCGTCGAGCAACTTCCGACATAATTCTTGTAGATTTAGTAATATATGCTTGTAACTTGTGCTATTTCTTCTGCATACAAAGTTTCTCATTGCCACGGTCGTTAATAGTTATCGCTTATTTCACTATTACGCGATATAAAACTTACACATCAATTAATGCGGTAACTGCACTTTTTCGCATAAGATTGTCAAATAATCAAGAACCAACAATACAAAACAGAACGTACCTACAGCAGTCCCTTTTCCCGTGTGTACACTACTTTTATAGCTAAAATATATAAACTTCGTGTTCATTTCTGATTGGTTACTAAGTAACGCGAAAATATAGTTCTCACGTGGTTAGTTTTGGTAGTTCATTGTATTTTACTCACGCGACCGCTCTTGATAATAAAAGAGTCCCGAACTACGAACTTTTAGGGAAAAAACCTTGTCTCTGAGAAACTCCCTGTTACTTAGACCTTAAATGCACCAAAACCTTGCTCATACAAAAGCATTTGAATTTCTGGATTGACAAAAGAAGCAAATGTCTTTCCTATACTAAACCTGTGCAAATTAATAATTAAAATAATGAACAGCAAAACGTGCTAATATACTGTTGCAATGTTGATGTGTGGTAATATGGAGTTAACATAATATTATCCACTTCGAAAAACTCGACTGTGTCAAGCAATTGCTGGGCATATGTAACAAAAAAGGTCATGACCAGGATCCTCCGCAACCTATCCACCGTTCGGAATATCCTATTAAAAGGTTCCGTGACTACTCAGAACGTTGAGATGGCGCATCGTTATGCTGGAACAAATGTTGAAGTTCTAGCCGAAGTAGAATAACAAGCTGATCTCCATAAACTCTAAATAGTGCTAACTTCTAAGCCCGAGCCAATAAAACAGTGCAATGATGCACTTTCCCAGAACACTACATCTCACGTTAACTTCATATTGGATTCGTATGCAGTTCACTCCAACTTAGAGAAGATTAGCGGGGTGCCAATATTTCAGATTGTAGTGTTCACGATGGAGTCATTTGCAAAGTAACATTCATCGCTCCAAAAAATATCATCTTTCTTATCATCCATTTCACCATCAATTTTGTACCGTCCACTTCCTCACTGTCATACCGCACATAGGGTTGATCACCAGCCTTGATTTTTTCTGATTTACAGCCTCTGCTCTTCAACAGGTCTCTGAGCCCAGGCGCTGGCTTATACGTCATGAGGGATGTAAGTCTTGCATACGAGGAGGGTAAACAAAGAAACAAACAGGGATTGAAATAAGATAAGAAAGAAAGAGAGAAATAATGAGGAGAAAAAGAAAAGAAAAAAAAGAACCACAAAAATGTTATGAACAAAACTGCATTGGTTTAAACTTGAGGTCTATATTGTTACAAACAAGAACCACAAAAGTGGCACGACTACTCTCTTTTATATTACTCCCTGCTGTTTATACTCATCATAGAAATGTAGTCTTGTATTTGTTTCCAGTTTTCATCACATTCATTTTCGAAGACTTATTCACTTCCTTCTTCCTTTCAACACATATTCTACGTTGTAAACCATTACTTTTATCTGTATAGAATCATGATTCCTTCATGTTTGCGCAAGGCTGAAAAATACTTAAATTTACATCTCATACCTGTAACCCTTGGCTTCCTTTAGTCTTACAAATTAAATTACCTTTAATAGTGTATTTTATCTATACGAATTGGCTTTAACACCCGGTTTCTTGAAGTATACACTTTGCAGCGTTATTAAGACCATAAGCTTTCAGTGCTCTTCAGAATATGTATTCTACTCATCTACGCTTATAGGTATATCTATTTGTTACTCCTTTTTTGTATTAGGGATTGCTTCATTATCTTTCTACCCTCCCTCCGGATTTGTCTTGTCTAGAAAACTTAAAAAAAAAATTAAATGCATTTTCTACTGAATCAGAATCTATTTATTTCATACAGGTTACTTTAAATAAGACATTAAAGTGAAGGTAGATAGTAAATATTATTGAAAACCTTAGCTTTACTCTTTCCCAGGTAACATCTATAGGTGTAATTGGAGACATCATTCCAGTTATACTGAGGATTTTTCCATGTGTGAATATGGAGGATGAGAGATGTTGTTTCATTTTTATCCATTATAGTGTTTAACGTCCGCTTTTACTACTATGGACCGCAGTCGATGACACTGATGATACATGGAACGAAGATGGAGCACCGGTGGAATGCCCTGGCGGAGGAAACCGGAGAAAAGCCGCCCCCGCGCCGCTTTGTCCACCACAATTCCCACATGCGTGGTCTAACCATTCGGCCACGGCACGGCCGGATGAGAGATGAATAAGCGCAAATATTTGTATCAGTGAATGAGGAAGATGTGATGAAGCAGCATTTTCAGTATTTACCATAGTTTAAAAAGCTATGTTCCTGAGGAAATGTTCACATTGTTTTTTAGGATGGCTGTTATTTCCTATCTCACAAGTTTTATGATTGTTTATGTAACAGGTCACACGGTGGTGTGATGTGAGGGAAGAATATCCACGCACTGAAACTTCAGCCTACCTAACCATACGTTTTTGTGTTCACATAACGTTATCCGATTAGAATTCTCAATCTATTCAGGATTCCACTTAAAATATTGACCACAATGATATTATTATGCTTTATTTATATTGGTTTTATTGAACAAGTACGGTCTCAAACCCACATGTAAGCATTGGCACCTTAGTTCTTTAAATGACAAAACCACCCTTATTGTGCTTACAAAGGTGAGATGTGAAAATTAAACCTCACACTTAAACCTTCATATCGGAAATTAGAAGATGCTGCGTCACCGATCCTTTGATACACGACACTGAATGTTCGTCTTTTGGGAAGTTGATGGAAATCGCTGATGATACAGTCCCTCGCAGCATTTGCAGATTCCCAAGTTGCAGCGTAAATTAAATGAATATCTGCTAGTTCAGCATGTGTAAAGCCACTCATCGTGTAAAGGAAAGTTTGCGACTGCATCGGTCCCACGTGAATACAGATCAGCGGTGTGCGAGTTTTACTAAACACAGGAGCTGGCTGTTGTATGATGTGTGTAAAAGCAGAAAAGACATCTTTGTGCTTCATTTATGACAATGCTATTAGTATACGGACAAAATGAGATGCACTTATGTGTTATACGCATTGTTCTCTCTAAATATCAAATTATGTGCATCTATTCACCTATAATCCTGTATAGAATATTACTTTAAAGCATTAGTATGCTTGTTGCTGTGAGGGCAAGGTCGTTCTAGCTAGCTAGAGATGGGTTGGAATTATTGAATCTAAAATTAAATAAATTAATATTAAAAGGCGTTTCCTTCACTTTAACTCTTGTTACAGAGGAATCAAAGTGTTAATAATAATAATAATAATAATAATAATAATAATAATAATAATAATAATAATAATAATAATAATAATAATAATAATAATAACAACATAACTCCATGGTACGACAGCTCACGGGGAACATTGGCCTACCGCCCGGCCGCTGCGTCCCCCATCTCGGTCCATTACAGACGTCATGGATGGGGTGCAGAATTGGAGGGTGAGACGTGGTCAGCGCCTCGAGCCCCCCCGGATGGTTAATGCGGTTTTCAAGACCTGGAGCCGCTACTTCTCCATCAAGTAGCTCCTCAATTGGCCCCCCAGGGACCTTACGAGGCAGAGTGCCCCCGGGCCAGGTCTCCCGGCGGGGGGAAAATCCCCAGGCCGGTACTGGGGATCGAACCCAGGTCTCCCGCTTGGTAAGCAGCTGCGCTACCACCGCGCTAAGGAGACGACCTAATTATAATAATAATAATAATAATAATAATAATAATAATAATAATAATAATAAACCGTGGCGTAGACTTTAAATATTGACTATTGCTACTACCAAGTTACCCAGGATCCGGAATATGGGAGAAATCCACGCTCCCGAAACGTGGATGACTTATAGCTCGAAATCCTCTACACTGTAGAGTATGTATTAATTTGTTTACACATTTGTTGTAGACTCATTCCTTGCGTCGGTCACTTCATTTTTTTTCTAATGCCTTAATTTCTATCATGCCTGTGCTGATAGTACAAATTTCTTTTGATAAGCATGTAAACCAACATCCAAGCAAATTGAAATACAATTACTACAATGTTTCTTTTCATCAACGAGATGACTGTTAAGGAATTTCGTGGGGAGAAAGATTGAGGCCTGCTTGAATAGGATTTCACCATTATGAAAACATTTAGGTGCGACCATAATAAGGATTGCAGTCAGGTAAGTCTAGTTTTACAAGCACAAGCTAATGAACAGTTATGAATAGAAGTATTTCTGTGCAGCGCTATCGATGTGTCCGGATTTTATCTAAAGATAACTAATAGCGAAATCGCACCCTTAGAACACACTACCACAACTCAAAATGTGGCTGGAAAAATACCTGTGAGTCGTTATGGAATTGTCTGGATTTGTTCCAAAACGAATCAACAGAGAAGACGCATCCCAAAAGCAACACTGACAGAACTCAAAATTTGGCTTTTTTGAGCCACATCCATATCCTGGTTCATGGAGTGGTTCTTTATCAAAAATGAAAACCGCCATACTTTGAACTTTGCTCTACAAGATAGAGATATTATGTCTGTATGCATATCTTTGTGTTATAGAAATGTTCCTTAATTATTTAAAATACTACCTTTACACTACTATTTCTTAGGGAACTAACTGCTTTTGAATGCATCTGTTATAAATTTCGATTTCTGCCTATCTAAAGGTACCAAAAACTCAATTTTTAATTTTTTGTGGAAGTGACTGGTTTTGTTCGCAACCTCCACATTTGATATGTTGTTATTATTATTATTATTATTATTATTATTATTATTATTATTATTATTATTATTATTATTATTATTTTTGTTATTATTATTATCATCATCGTCATAGTCATCATCATTACTTTTATAATTATACCATTGGAGTTAAAGTTGTAGTTATTCTGCTAAGAATTGCGTGCTAACTACTGCAGTGTATTCTCCACAGTATTAGCATTTTTTGCAAATCTGCCTTGAATGAACCATAGTTCCTACTTTCAATAAAAGTGCTTAAAGAGAGCAGAGGTTTAATAGGAAATTCATGCATATACTTCCGTCTGGAGCTTTGGCTCCTTTCCTAGCTATTTCTGTATAGATTAAAATGATGTCTGATTAAATTCCTATATATACCCTCTGCGTGCTTAGGCTGCAATACGATCTGTTTTTGTCAGATTAAAATTATGTCTGATTATTCGTCGTTGCTGAACACTTTAGCCACTGTTTATTTGTTGACAGTAACCGTAATGCTGCCACACGCATGTGAGCACGCAGTTAATATTAACGCAAGCAGACCTATTACAACGGTAGTATTGAGCAAAGCATTCCTTAGCTATAAGGAACTCAACACTGATTCAGAAGGTTGTGCACATAGTTAAGGGTTCAAACTGTAACAACTTTAGAAAAGGAACTTATGGTCTGTGAGAAAACTTAAAACAGCAACTAGTGCAAGCTTGGAAATTTCTGGAACCACTTCACGGATGTAAGTTTATTTGGCAGAGTATATAGGGAGCGTTAGAAAACAAAGAAACAATACTTTGATATATTGTAAGGAGACACTGGGTTCCATTGATGGAAGTGCGCAAATCTGTTGCCATACCATTAAAGTGCAAGGAAGTACTGCTGCGTATGTTCCGTTAACATTTGCTTGTCACTCAGGAGCTATTTGAGGAAAAAGGATGTTTACATTGCAGCGCTGTATCGGCAATGTTATATTACCACATTTGTTCATAATTGCTTTGTGATATCCGTAAAATTTATGGTTTCAGAACTACGAGAAATGCTTCCATGTATGACAGGCCCGCTGGTAATGTACAAAAACCTTAGCGCCTCTCCAGCGCCCAAATGCATATTTACTGCAGTTTTGAACGTTTCAAAACGTTCACCGACGACTCGGGGAGACGTATGGTCAAATACACCACGTGAGCCGGTCACGTGGAACTCGAACAACGAAGAGGATATTCTTGTACACGTAAATGAACAGTCATCTATCAGCACACCTGTCATGCTAATGCCTTTGGAACTTACCAAAATACTGTGTAGTGTGTCTTGTATGACGGCCAGCTGCACCACCACCATCCAGAGAGGCTTGCATTTGATTGTGGCTTATTTTCCATGACGAATTATATTTTGCGAGTTAATGTTTTTATTGTTTCATTTGTATAGCCCCCTTTAACATCAATGGTCATATCGGGGGTTTTGACTTGTGAAACTGTAGGTTCAGAACATTAGGTTAATAAACTCTCATATTCATACTTCTAGACTCTATGGGGGATATGGAATAATTCTGGTTAAAGAAAAATTCCCCACCCCAGCCGGAAATCGAACTCGGGACCTCCGGGTGAGAAGTCGCTTGCTGTCCACTTGACCACAGAGGCAGCCGCGAATGGATTGTTGGCTGCTGTGAGAGCACCAAGTTGTATTCGAACACCACTACCTACTTATGTTTTCAGTAAGTGTATGGTACAATAATATCGGTGGTCACATGGTCAGACCATTCCTCCGGCTACCACATTTGAGCGGAATGAGGTACAGACAGCATCTTCCTGCAAGAAGTTCTTCTAGAGGTGTTTGAGAATGAACCACTTATGTATGTCATCACATGTGGATACAATTAGACGGAGCACCTACACTTTTTTTCTCTTGAAGCATGTGGCATACAAAACGTCACAATCTTGGTCGCTGAACCGGAAGGAAAGCTCCACTTTTATGAACATTCCGCTCCCCAGAACTGACGTTTCTTTATTTATTCTTGCGGGAGGTACATCAGAAACCTCGAGTACCCGACACCAGTTACTGTCTAAAGCCCACCTCTTTCCAGAATACTTGCTACGCCTAATGAAGTTCATGATGAATGATGTATTCGGAAGAGTATTCCAGCATTTTCTACCGTAATGTCATGCTTGTATTGATTGTGACTTGCGCAAATATGAAGACCTGTAGAAAACAAAATTGCCGGGTGAACATTATATTTGCTTAACCTAGTTTTATGCACAAAATATAATGAATGTGATTCTCGACATTCCCAAACTTGCAGTGACTCAAAGTTACTTCTTAAGATCATATGTAGGTTTGTTTTTTAAATCCCTAATTTGACTGCAATTAAAAATCCTTAAGTTCATGCGCAACATTTTGAATCCCTCTCAATATATAACATGCAGACAAACACACACACACACATACACACACACACACACACAGAAAATAAATGAATAAAATCCAAATGTGCTACCCCGTCACCTAGGTAACCATACCGGGGCAGATATTCAAACTTCACATTTATTTTCAAAAATCAGTATTACAAAATCTTGTCTATTTTATACTTTTCCAAATAATTAACTACCTAAAAATTAATTTTGAAATTAAAAATGAATTAAAACACACACATACAAATACAACTCAAACGAGAACAAGGCATACAAATTCATACGCAGGCACATACATAAAAGGAACTCTTACATATTAAACTCAAGATAGGATGGAAAATCTGAGCGGAATATGTGGTTTGTTAGAGACAATATGTAATTTCATATGCAAATTTATATGTTTTAGCAATTAAAGACGAGTGTAGGGTAAGGTGGCTCTATTCAATTAATCTAATGCGCTTTCATTTTGCATGTTATAGTTCTTTAGCGCTAATTAGTTACTTATGCAAATGAGATTAGAGAAAAAGCAACTTGTTTTGCAAATTAGTAAAAACAAATTCACAAAATGGGCTAACTGATACACCACTTCATCCTGTAATACGTTACAAAACTGTTGAGCATCGCTTATATTGACAATCTTTGTTCTGTTGTGGTTCAATATGCAGCACAAACTATTGCAACGTGAAAATTGTATTTAATGCCAGGGTTAGTTGAATACGAAACGATTATACAGCCGCCCTGGCACATCAGTCTTCGCACCTGAATAGGAGACTGTAATTGCTGCTTCTATATAAAGCCTCTTCCTCTTCCTCTAGAGCAGGCATGGCGAATAGTACTTGTAAGGTGTGAACAGATAAGGCCAAACACACCTTACCTGTAGTAGCTACTAGCGCACATACATGCGCACGCGCCGAATGGAACCGTTCTCTCTAGCAGTGACGGACTGTGTATAGTTTCAGGTTTGGATATATTTCCCTGAGGTGAAATCACATATCAGAGATTTTATTGCTTAATTTGTTCTATTGACATTTATTTCACAATAAACAGTGCGTATTTAATTTTTGGCCAACAAGCATTATAATTGCAAGTATAATTGCGTTACATATTATGAAGACTTAATATAAATTAATATGTTACTTGCCAGTTCTTCCAGAGTTTGCCGAGATAAATCAATAACTATGAAGAAAGTTACCATTGAAGGACATAGATCTTCTGCAGCTGTTAGTAGGCATTTCTTCACAAATTCACTTATTGCAAAAGTTTTCATTGATCCAGCAATGCCCATAGCAACTTTTAGCTAGCGCACAGACCCAGTGATATTTACAACAGAGGACTTTGCATCATCCTGGCTACATTTTACTTTGGACTTCAGTTCATCGAGAGCCTTTGTCTATGCTTCCCCGATAATTTATCATCTCCATATGAATATTTATGCTTGGATACAAAGTGTTTTCTGATATTAAAGTGTATAATAAGCTGCAATTCTTATGAACATATTAGACAGAGAGCCTTATTATCTTGTAGAATGAAAAAGTACCTGGTTTCCCATTCGCTGTTGAAGATTCGTTTTGGAGTATTGGCTTAAGTGGAGGGTGAAGCTAGCACTGCTTGTTTGAGAACTACATCAGTACGCTATGTGAACACGCAACTGAACCGGTCGCCATGCTTTGTTAGGCACGAAGAGAGGGAAAGTAGGGGAAAAACCATCACACCCACCGAGTACTGTTCGCCATGTCTGCTCTCAAGCAAGTGAGTTCAGACCTGTCCTATGCCGCCCTCTGTTGAATGCTTTAGACATAGCCTCAGGATACCTTGTGAGACCGGGCGAGGGTTGTCATTCTATGGTCAAAAGTCCTGCGTGACCTTTTCATTGCCATCAGCCAGCCCAATTTGAAAAAAGAGGAAGCCTGAAAACAGCACAGAGCTTTAATAAAGCAATGTTACCTTTCTGAACCTATTTCATTTGGATTAACAAATTCTTATGCCTAATATCTTATCAACAACTAACCGCTTGTGATTCTTAAGTATATGTTCATTAAGTTACTAGATAACTGCACCACAAAATTAATTTAGTAACAATTCATTTTGTTAAACCGTAGCTATGGGTAACATTTCTTAAGAGGAATAGTTGTTATAGTAATCTTGTGTAGTCTCATACATATGGAAACGAATAAGGCGCGAAAATTATTTCTAAAGAGTACTTAACTTCGCCATTGTTATAAAATGTTAAAATATCATAAAAGAATTGGTCGCATGAAACTCCAAATTAACATTAAAATTAGACAATATCTATATAACTTAGCAATATCATAATGCTAAAAAGCAAACCCCTACAAGTCCTAAGGCTTAAAAATACATTTTTTTCCAAGAAATGTGGTAAACACAAAGTAGTACATACTAAAAATAAAATGTGACTCCTATCCTAGACAACATAAAACAGGATTCGAATATCAGTCTTAAAATACTGAAATAGAAACCAGATTCTAAATTGAAAATATTTATCTTAACTAGACACATCAGCTACACTTTGTGATGATTTGATTACAAATATGCCCAAACCGTCTTTGGAAGATTCATATATAAGTTTCTCACGAAAATCTGTCGTAGAATAAATAAAGCTTAACATGTTACATACTCGGTCTCATAGTATGGAATAAAAATGTTGACGTTTCAAAGAAAACAACTCTGACAGGAAAGACTGTATACGATGCTGTCTGCATTCACAGTGGAACTATGCACAACCCAGTACATTTAGATAATTTATAACTTTCAAGGAATCTCTTCCGATGAGAATATCTGCCGGGACCTATTTAGACAAGGTGTACAATAAATAAAACTGATCGATATTATAGATTTATTGCTAACAAAAAATAGTGATGCAGCTTTTATGAGCAGCGACATTGTAGCCTAGTTCAAAGGCGAAATTATAGTACTATATTAGTAAAAAATGTTTGAAATTAAATCCTTGGTGTATTCAAAATGTATTCATGTACTGTTTTTGCCTAAGTTCATGCTGGAAGGTAGTGAATTTTTTCACTACTCATTTTTTCACTTGGACTGAAAAATATACCTTTCTTTGTATTTTGTTCCATCAAAATTATAACTTCATTATTATATGCAAAAAAGACTTATTTATTGTGAAATCCGTATAAAATTTATATTTTGATTATGATTGGTATTGGTTTTCTTTGTAAATTTTCAAAATATACTGCTATACCCATTTTAAGTAATATCATATAATAACCGACAATTTTGGTTACTTGTAATAAACCACCTGTAATTTTAAGGTAATTTAGTACAATTTGAGTGGAATAGATAACAATTTAACACTACTAACACATAATACAAACAAAAATGTTGCTGTTTGATCTGAAAAAGAGGCATGTTACTGTTGCACTGCAAAGGCTTTTACATTTTTAAATTATGTTAAGGATGGCAAACAATAAAAATACTTTGTCAATTTGTTCGCAAATGTCTTTCTACCAAATATAATTGTCATTAGAAGTGGTTAATATAGTTCCAAGTACAAAAGGACTAGAAATATATTTTAATGCGTCAGGGTAATTCTAAATGCTGGTACGAAGATTATTTGACTACTAAATTTTAAATGAATTTTCCACAAAATATAAAATTTTCCCTTGGCACAGGGTAATTGGAAATGGTGGTAGAAAGAATCTTTGAACGCTAAATTTGTATTAGGTTTTCCTCAAAGTACAACATTTGCCCTCAGTGTGTATATTTTCCAATAAATCTTTAACGGATCAGGATGAATGTTTCACATTGTATGTAGGAAGACTGATAAAACAATTTGTGCACTAATTTTTTATACATTAATCCATTGAATGAAATTCATTATGTTCTATTAAAATTTAAAAAATATATATTTTGCTTAAAATATTGAACAATTAATGATGTACTTAATGTTTTCCAAATAAACGCACTTATTTATTACTAGTTACCTTATTACAAACATGCAGATTCTCAATGACCTAATTCTAATTTTATAAAGTATATACATCACAAATTTACACCAAATTTGAAAAATTAATTATTTGATAATCCTTTCGCTTTTGAAAACTTCTATTCTTCCAGATGGTCAAAGACTATATTAAGTTCCCATAAATTTGAAAAATGGAGGTTAAAAACAGCTTTTTGGAGTTAATGTCACAAAAATGCAAATCCGTTTAAAACGGTTATCAGACTACTTTTTCACTTTCTTATAAATATTAGGGCAGATTTTTAATGAATTCTAGCCCAAAATAGTAAATCGGGTACCTTAAAATATTTTGAAATTGTGTTATGTTAGGGGGGGAGGTTCCGGGGTTGTATATAGTTTATATCACCAAATTTCTCCTATACGCCAATAAAGTGTTACCAAGCTATATCTATATATAAAAATGAATCGCCGGACTATATGTACGCTCATCACTTCCGATCGACTGCATAAAATTAAACAATTGTTTTCATTTATTTATTTTTATTCTATTTATTTATTTATTTTTTGTCTTCGTTACTTCCACGACAAGATTTGTGGAAAACAAAATGTTTAAGAACCGCACGGGAAAGTTTTTAAAGTCTCATAATACCTATGAATCAGCATACACTGCCAAGGGAACGCAAATGGTTAACAGCTGCCAGATGGCAGTGGTACTATGATTATTTGTTGCTAAACGGTAGTAGTAATTTATTTTTCTCCCCATTCAATGTTATGGTAACATACCGTTTATCGAGACAATGACGCAACGCAATAGTCAAATTCAAATACATTTTTACGTATTAACTGTCATTTCCTTACTACTATCGTTTAAAATAAAGAGGCAAAGAAGCTTTCCTAGCAACGAACACCTAGAGTAAGTACTTATTTATTTGCCACTAATGGCCGTAGTACTGCTCTATTTTTCTTCCCCATTCAATGCTAGGGGAATGGATTCAATGTTGCAAGATAACAGTGAAAATCAGATATATTTATTTTGTATTAACTGTCGTTCCCTTGGTCACATCGTTTAAATAAAGAAATAAAGTATACTTTATTGGAATTCTTTAAAATGAACAAGTTATAAATTATGCACATAACCAATAATCCTTCTTGGAATCTTAAAGGCGGAGAAACGACGGCACCCGGATAGTAAACCCTTTTAGGTTAACTTCCTATTGCAGATGTTGGTTGTTTGAGGTTATGTCGTACATGAGCTAGCTAAAGGTGATTTCATCAGAAATGAAGATACCCCCGACATCATCACACTGCAATTGCTGTACTCTTAATACATTTGATCAAGTAATATTTTGGATTAAATGGAGAAATTTATAAGCAAACCTATCATCAAATAAAAATTTATCAATTGCCCAACCAGATCTACTTGCTCTTTAGTTATGTCATTGTTAGCCTTAAAATGGATGTTTTGACATAGCAGAAAATAAAGAAAGGGGTGGAAAAGATTAGAGTAAAGGAAGGAAAGAGGTTTGGAAGAAGCATGAATGTTACTTTCTGACTGTCTCCTTAATGTAATTCATTACCTACTTCAGCGCTTACCCGCCACACTATGGAAGACCTGTCATTACTGTTATTATGCCAACGGCATCCTTGATTACCCACGCTATTAACTGCATATGTCATCCTTTCCACACTACCTTATCGGTGCGCTGACTTCGTCCTTTTCGCAATACCAACTATATATGCTACATTGTGCAGATCATTTCGCTTTTCAGATGCAAAGAATTATATGACATTGGCAGTGGGAAATTCCTGTTGACACTTCTACTGGCCTCATTTCGTTTCCACCAAATTTTTGTCAATTCACAACTTAAAGGAAGAATTAATAACGAAAGTGTTCCCAAATATTGGTGCAAATTACAAAAAACTATGCTTGCTTGAGCAAACGAGCCATTTTAGCAGCAACTAATAGGAATGTAAATGCTTTGAATATAAAAATTCAGAGTAAAATTGATGGTCAAATGCATTCATTTAAGTCGATCGATTCCATTACCGATCCAAATGAGTCAATTATCCAACTGAATTCCTAAATTCATTGGATTTGCCAGGATTTCCCCACACAATTTACAGCTCAAGGTTGACTCGGTGATAGTTATGCCAGGCAATCTCAATCAGCTGAAATTGTGCTCAGGGACAAGATTGGCTGTTAAAAAGAAATATGAAAATTTTGATTTAAGCTACTATATTCATAGGAAAGTTCAAAGACGAGGACGTGCTTACTCCAAGAATACCATAATGCCAAACAACTTTCTTTTTGTATTTAAGGATGTTCAGTTTCCGGTGCCCCTTATATTCGCAATGACAATAAATCCCAAAATGAAATGAAGTTTTAACTACTTTTAACTACTGTTTCTCAGCGTCCCATTCAATACTGGGCGTGAAAGTCCGCTTAATTTTTCTCAGAGGCATCTTTTTCAGTCTTGAGGTTCTTTTACGTGCTGTAAATCTGCGACACGGGACCATCGGCTTTATTTCCCTTCTGAAGGAAGCCGTGCTAAGAATTTTTACGCCCGAAAAAATCCATCGTCCTCCGCCGGGTTTAATATATCCCATGGTCAATCGTTAGAAGTGTGTGGAATATAGTTGTACGTTGCGTGATCGAGAGTCAGCAAACCATCGGCGCTATTTGTTTTCTCTCCGGATGGATAATTGTACATTACAATAAGGTAATGTAAAGCTATTTAATTGTAATTTTATTTCATTGCATGATCGTGCCGAAAACGAAAGATTTTGCCTCAGTTTTTTCATTAGGTACACCACCCGTGCGAAGCAGGGTCGGAAAGCTAGTTTTGAGTAGGTTTTGGCGAAACGCCATACATTTGGGCTCCAGAAGCTGGCAAAGGTGATGAACTATCCTATCTTTAAATCCGTGTTTCCAACCCCCGCATACAAATTAGCATTATTTGACCTATCTATGTACTTGCAGATGAAAATGTAACTCTATGCGCTTATGCCATAGAGTCCAGTGAACATTTATAAGTTATTTTAGAAACATAAAAAGCTACTGCAAGGTGTTTTTCACAGGTTTCGCAACAACTTGCAAAAACCGTTTAATCGTTTTGTATTATACAGTTGTGTCGTGCAATGTTAGGACCTGAGACGGCAAACCAAGACGGCGCAATGTGAGTCTATTATATATGCTATCTTAAATACATTTGAGTGCAGCTTGTAATCTAAAATGCCCGATCTCGATCAAATTTTCCCATAGGGGCGTATTCGAAGCGATATTAAATAAACGCTTCTAGCTGGAATTAATGGCCTTACTTGACTTAATGGCGTTCCAAGTGAGTAAGCGCATTCAAAGCTGAGAAAAAAACTTGTTTACAAAATGCAGCTAAGGTAAGGAACTTGTTGGTTTATAAGGATCGTGGATTGGATTAACCCAGACCAAGTTAGCTACTTCTTAATTAATTCATAACATTATAATAAACATTAATTAATTTGTAATCATATCAAATTTGAAAGTAGCACCTATATTCCAGGTATTTCCCTTTGGATATGAAACTCCGTAAGCTAGCTATTAATTTTGAAGTATTATGTATTATAACGACTTGATAATTTGCACCGCCCATTATTTCAGAGTTCACAACTGGCAGTTATTTTTCATAAGTGTAGTTCGATTTATTTATGCGCCTGTTTATATAAAACACATCTTTGGTGAGGCCAGTAGTGAAATCTATATCGTATACATATATGAAAATAGCCTAATAATTACTGTTTAATTTCTATACATAGGCACAGAAAAGTGCGTTAAACACCAAAAATGTCGTGGCAGCCCGTGAGCTAGATTATACATCTCTCCAAAAGCCGTACAGAGCTTTCATGTATGAACGATTTATCAGCCAAGAGAGAGAGAGAGAGTGAGAGAGAGAGAGAGTTTGTATGTGTATATGTACATCCAGTAAACAGGGGGCAAATTCAAACAAACGCAGCTTGCTTCCACTCTAAGAAGCAAACTTTGGTAGTGATCACACTCGACAAATATGAACCGGAAACAGAGCGTGTTTTGCACGACACTATTCCACAGCAGACGAACATTTAAAAAACTGCCCCTACTTTATTTTCATATCGTTATAAACAAAGCTATACAACTTGGTCAATAAGGCATACATTTATTTATTTGGACTATAGGACTTGATCAAAATTATAGTTTACCATCCAGTTTAAAAATCCCTCCCTGTAAACGTTATTTAAGCCTTTATGCACAAATTATCTCTATTTGACAAATTTGGACATAAATCTGGTCACTTGCCTTAGGTATTAGTACAAAATACAGACTACTTCCGACTTCAGAAATCACCCCCATATCATTATTTTCAACCCATTACTTATAGAATAAACTAATATAATGCAGAGTAGGGCTTCTATAAGACGTAAGGGGAGAATCCATCACATGCATTTTATACGAGTGGATAATCCTACAATAATTTCAGAAAAACATGAGGGAAGTAAATGAAATTTGTTCAACATTCGAGATTAAAAAGCCCATCCGTGTAACGTTAAGCAACCAGCTATCTAATTATAAATTATCCATCAGATCCTTTGGTGATATCTTCATGATCTTAATTACATAGAATGTACATAAAAATATGTTGTATTACATTCATATGACGTTCTTTATCCGCAAGTATTTATTCGTGGCTATACAAACATCCTCACGGAAGTTTATTTTTCTACAAACTTAATGTTAATCATATAAACCTTTGCAGTAGAAACTATATTACACGCTTCGTTATAGATACAGAGGAAACCGCGACACTTAAATGTTTAAGAACTGGACGTTGTCTACTGCCCGAAAATTCTATCAATCCATCAGATGCTAGCTTCGTTCCGGCATTATAAATATGCGATTCTGGACTTTCGTTCCATCAGTTTGAAGACAAAGATAATGCACATATTCGAAACGTTGAAGTCAATTCAATCCATGTATTTACCTGGCTAGAAACTTGAGAAGATTTAGAGTTAGTATAGTGTGTGGTAAATTTGAATATATAATTTGATAGCTTTAAAATAATACGACATTAATGATTTATTATAGCGCCATCTATTTCTAAGCTTCATTTTCTTTGAAATGGGCTAGCTTATGCCAATTATATGTCAAGGGAAAATTTATCTGACCGAAGAATAATAATTCTAACTCTCACCCGGGGCCTGAAGCTATATATAAAGCAGAGGGTGACACAGGGAAGGTGTAATTCACCACCCCTCGTGGAAGGAGAAGTGACTACAGACAGACACCACTAAGTCACCCCCCTCATTCAGTCGTCTGGGCGACAATTCTGCTAAAGGAGGATGTACTTTTCGGATTTAGTTAACACAAATGAAATGCAAATTTAATTTTGTAATTGTTCTCGCCGCTTCGTCAACCCCAACCGAGCACAAATTGTAAAATTCATTCTTTGCACTAATCAGTATCCTAGATAACAGTTTTAAAATCATAGGCGATTTTCAGCAGTCGTGCCCTGAAGCGTATACAGTAAATTAGAACACAATATGGACATTAGATATATTTATAAAATGCATATTATATGCATTGATTTATGTATTTTTTATTTAAGTATTACGGCAATGGATTTCAAATATGCAACAAGATGGGGAACCAAAATAATGCCAGCAAACAAACAAAATATTTTGGCAATGCCTATCAATCAACATATAACGAAAATAGCGGAGCCTCGTTGATTGCTCATTATGAATAAAATTGTTTTCCATTACTTGCATAACTCATTGTTTCCCTAATTAACTCATTCACATAATTAATTAGTTAACAAATAAACAAAGGAAAGTATTCAAAACCAAAGACTCATTAAATCGAAGCAATAGAGACATCTCATCCCATCTTCTTCACCTAATTAATAAATTGGCGACTTGCATAACCTTGCTTATTAATTTTAATTAGCTACGTGCGGTCCATGTATATCCCACTAATTGCTGTGCTCTAGAAGAACAAAATGAGTGAATCGTCGCTAAAATAACATTATATTTTAATCATGCACATGGCTGTGGAGAAGAAGGAATGCTTCCTCGATTTGCAATTAAAAATAAGCCAACGAACTGTAAAACTGAGGAAACAAATGAGATGTATCAGTGTCAATTAAAGGTGCGATAAAATAGGAAGTGTGTGAGAATCATCTACATTAGACAAGAACTACCCAGGTCTGTATATGCTAACTGCGAAATACAAACTGCATAAAGAGTATTGGAAGTGTGACATCATAACAAATAAGAGCTGTTACGTAAGAAAATATCAAGGAAGATGCAATGAATTATATACATGTTAACTTACAATATTGCATGACAGTAGCGTATAACTTGAACCAGCTATTGAAAACAAAGAATAAACATGCATGTATGTAAGAACTACTTCTTTAAGTTGTATAACAATTAAGTTTCTTGATTATTGTCCAAAGATTGATTCTTACCTCAGAAAATAAGAAAATAGAACAAAAATAATGGCTAGTACGTATTAATCAGTGTCCCATTGTTAACGTAGCAATAATATGCAGATAAAATGGTTATATAAATTCCTAAAGGAACCCTGCTATATAAAGTCGTGAGTATTTAACTGGTTAATAACAATGACAACAAATAAAAGACGGCCACTACTAGAAGGTTCCAACCAACATTGTAAATCAGCCTCAGATAATTCACAATATGGAAATCACAGATTTGTGCCCTCCACAGGAGCTAGTAATACCAAGCAACAATTTAGTGGTGAGGCTTATGGCCAGATCAAAACGTACAACTTAAGAATGTTCCTCTGTCCACAGGATAATAGCTTTTTATCCAGCACAAAACATAATTACGTCAAAGGACATCATATCTATGAAATATTATAATAGTTTATAATAACTTTCTATTAAAACAAAGCATAACACGTTAAAAGATATAGACTCCAAAGGGTAAGTAATTTCAAAAGTTCCCCTATATGTATTTAACTTCCTCATTAATTTCTCATTAAGACCAACAGCAAGCTTTTATGTGAGTAACACTGAAGTTATTACACTGTCTAATGACACCTGCATTTTCATGTCACTAATAAATGGTTGGGGAGGATAAATATAAGATGAAGGTTTCAATGCTGGTTTATATGTCATTAGGGCCTGGCAATATATTTCAATTAATTAGAGTTTCAAAAGTAAGGAGATATACTTTTCATAGATTCGCAACACCCCCCTTCTTAAAATAAGCAGGAATTCCTAAATAACCAGTAAACTCGTATTGCTTTCTCTGAATATCGTTCTATTGAGCGTGGCTCCCAAAGTAATTGTATCTCTTGACTTTTGCTCTAAGCGAGTGGGTGTATCTATTGCGTTTTCGCACACGCATACACAAAATATTTCTTACTGTATACACTAACATAGATGGAAATATGCATAATCTGGCTTCATTAAATGATACTTAAGGTGAGTATATTTTTTTAAATACATAGAACTCAATTTCATAAAATGTTGTAGGTATCTGTCGCGTTGAAAAGAAACGCTCCTTGTATTTTATAAAGAAGCCGTTTTGAAAAATAAAACAATATATCTATTTGCTAATAAAATCCTACATTTAATACTATAAGCGTATGCGAAGTACTAAAATCTAGATGTCAAAACTCCTGTTCTAGGATAATTGTAGATACGTATTTGGTGGGAGAAACCTTGTTTACTTCAGCCAACACGTACAGACGACAGCTAGTTTTCGGAATACGCATCCGTAAGTGTGGTCATAGCTCAGTCGGTATATAACGACTTGCGGCTCAGGCGTTGAGTACTTTTAGTGCTGAGATCGGTTCACATTTTTCTTTCTTCTTCCTCACTGAGTAGGTTCCTTGTCAAACCCTATGTACCGAGACTACTGGCTCAAGTGTTTCGTCTGGGACTGGCATTCGGGAAGTCGTGGTTTGGATTCCCGCGACCGATTATTCTGTGTTCCGGGCTACTAGGCGAATACTGGGGAGGTTTCTTCATTTCCCCGAACTTCCTTCATCTGCATTTCTTTTTAACCTCTCCCTTTTAGGACTGTAAGTGTCGGCGAAGACACTTCCGTGGTGTGAATGCGCTTTGGAAATGCAGCTTTTAGTGACAGAGTGGCTCTGGAGTCGTCTGTGGGATTGGAGGTGTTCTCTCAGACCCAGGGCGCGGCTCCTAGCGCTCCTCACGGAGAGAAGAAATATTACTTAGCCTATGTTAGGGATTCCCAACAGTGGTACATTTCCCGCGGTCGCGTCGGTTTCGGCCGCCCGTCGAAAATACTCTTATATCATCCTATCCTCTTGGGATCTGACGCACAATAAGCCCATGGTGACTGCAGTGTGGAACCCCTCCGGAATGAACCAACCAACCAACCGTACTCAATGTCTTCTGTATATTCTGTAAGCGCGCCTTTGTGTCCGTATTTCAGTTACCTAAATAGTAATCTCTCATTTTCAGGATTGATACTGGGGAGACCCCTAAAGCATATAAACCGCTTATTTCATAAATGCGATTAGCATTTATGTGAGTTAGTGGATAGTTTTCCAGGAAAATGAATTTTTCTGCACGATAGCACGGACCAGGAAAGACCTTTAATTTTCTGTTTACTACAGATAAGGAAGGTTTAATGACCATCTGTTAATTGGGAAATGTAGACAATTGTCTTTCTGCAGAAGGCAGCTCACATTAGTCCAGTCATTTAGTATGAAATATTTATATTAAAAAAGTGAGCGCAACATTACACACGCAAAACATTTAAATCTGAGCATATTAATAGGTTTGCAAGCATAACAACGTTGTATTATTTTATTTTTATTACACACATAGTCTTTTATTATTCTTTGTTCATTTGCACATTCATTAAATGTATTAGCAGTATAGTTGATTGAATATGAGTAGTAACATTATTTCATATATAAATTTCAACCAACTTCAATCTTTGTCTCTCTCCCCCCCTCTCTCTCTCTCGCTCTCTCTCTCTAAAAAAAAAGTAAAGTGTGAGATGATATAGAATGAAGCGACCGGCTTGAGATTCTGGGCTTCGGGTCCGTAGTTACAAATGGGGAAGCGGTCTAAAACAGCGGTACCCAATAAAAAGTATACCAGTGTCGAAATTAAAAACAGCATCTCTCTGAGAGCATCACCAAATTTCACAGAACTCAAATTTGGTAACAAACAGACTTATTATATTTATAGATAAACACATTCATTACTGATTTCTTTTTGTGTGTTAATCGTCAAGTGTTTATGTTATTATTATTATTATTATTATTATTATTATTATTATTATTATTATTATTATTACTATTAGCTGAAAAGCTGTGAGGATTTTTTTAGATGTTTTTATACTTCAATATATTCCACTTGTTTCACTCTGAAAATAATATATCATTGCTATAATAATTGAAATTCTAATACTCAGGATAAAATTGATAATGGTGGTGTTTAATATGAACGAAAAACCAGATTGGTAATTAAAGATTTGAAGCTTTCTGGGTGTTGATTATTACAGATGATTTCACGGGATAGCAAGCGAGTTGGATTGGAATCCAAGCTTTCGACGAAGACCAATCAAACTCGGCTGCTATCCCGTGAAGTCATCTGTAACGAGATCAGTAGTTTCGCTCGCACTGCAACTTTGGAGTGGTCGGGAAGAAAAACTGCAAAGTATCTTTGTAATCCAGCCGCTGAGTTGTAGCTTAGATTCCTAAAATGCTTGCAACAGCATAGAGAGGTATCAGCGGTTGCTCAGCAAAGCACATAATCTACGCTCTCCTAACCACAGCGATCCTGGCCAAGACTAAACTCATGTTCTATACCCTAATCAGACGGTTTAACAGCCGTACGAATGCCTGTTTAATGTGACTTGCATTAGCAAGTAGTAATGCTATTTGTGCTTATACTATTTGCTATACACAGAGTGTCCCAGAATTCGACCGCACAGTTTGGCAGGATTGTAGATGGTTTCAAGATAAACAGTTTGATATAGGGAACCTATGGGCTATGGATTCTAAATTCTTTGCTATACCATAAACTGTAAAGGGTCAGCTCGCCACTGATCAAACCGCATTTGACCGGGACATGAGCACCTAGATTTCGGAGAACACAGTTTTAGCGGTATTATTTAGCGCTGTGGTTAGCGTGTGGGTATCGGGTTAAGATGTCGAGGAAGCTGAAGGTTCAAGCTTCCATGGATACTTCATTATTACGTTGTCTCCTTTTTTGCATTTTATAATGAGCCGTTTATATTTTGCTGCGTTACTCAATATGATGGATTCCCACAGAAAATAAATGCAATCAACGATTAGCATGTAGGTGCAACACAATTGCATTTAACATCTCCGTACCCCTCGAAGGACTTTCTAAAAGTCAGTGCTATGTACATTACAATTGTAGGCACAGTTTATAATTAACGACATAATATTATTAATGTGTAGCTTCATATGAAATAAAAATTAACGATTATCTCTGTAGTAAAACAAGTACGTACTTAAAACGAATTAAGAACTATGTACTAGTCAGGAATGTGAATTCTACATTTTCATCTCTGCATGAAAGTCAAATAGAAAGAGGCTTCGAGAAATAATACAATATCCAAAGCTCAAAACACCAAAGGAACTTATTGATGTGAGATCAAAATGAAATTGCACCTACAAGAAATGAACCTCCCACCCTGTCAAAAATTTCAGGATTGTTTTGAATCTCTCCACAAGAAGCTGAAGTTCGTGTCTGTAATTGTTCATCTGACTCAACAAAAATCTGGTAAGCGAGGCTCTTAAGCATGCGCAGTGGCACTACGTGGCAGCTAAAGCACATGAGCTCTGAAGTCCACAGCTTAGATCATCTTAGGATGTTAGTCTCTGAGATCTCCGTTTCGCACCGCGTTGAAACAACTTATTTTCTTATACATAATGTATACACTTTTACAATATGAACATAATGTTTAGCAATTCATGTTTCTCACAGTAGTCACGTGTAGGCATTAGACACAATTTTTAGAAGCATGATCTCGTAGGACCACGGTAACTCAAGAGGTTAAAACGGCATAATACCTACATACGGATATTAAAGTAGCGCTGTTCGAATCCAGGCAATAGCTAAAATGTTCTTATTCCACCGCTAAAAAAAATCAGAGTTCGGTTACTACGTTTCAAAGCACACATTACATAAGTGTTTTCAACAAACCTAATTGTTTTATTCCATTAATCTGCGCAGGTTTATTGACAATCACTGCGTTTAATATTGAACGCTACGTAGTTAATATTCAGTCCTTTGAAGTAATTTGTACTGGAGGGGTTTATTCTTTTAGGCTTCAAAAGTGTGAACTAAGCGTATAAGTGCTGCTCTAATGGTGTACTCTTTGAGAAAAGCAAGAAAATTAAAAACCAAAAAAATGGAAACCTCGGAGAGCAGGGAGATCTTCGTATCATGGGATTCTATGGGCACCGTTATCCAATTCACCCACCAGTATCAATTGCAGAGAGCTCTACCTAACTAAATATAATCTGAAATCAACCGAACTGTTATCAGAGGCATGCACACCCTCAAATAACCAGCAATTTTGCCAAAGTTACAAGTCCAATAATTTGAAATAGCGTATTGATTGAGCACTGATACTGCATTCTTTCGACTACTGGCATAAAAATGAGATTTCTGAATGAAAATGGGACTCATACGACCACATTCTTTTAATTTTCGGTCATTAATGTGCAATCCAGAAAACAGGCCATGACTTTAACATTCGGCAAAAAGACAATAGGTTCCCTATCACAAACTGTTTATATAGAGTCTCTCTAGAATCCTGCTAATTTGTGCGGTCGAATTCTGGGACATCCTGTGTTTATGATACAAATGTCAATGTTTTATTGTTCATGTAATTGTGCAAACCTTATTTACCAATATCATCAATATTCACACCATTATAGCTATTTATGTGTATATTAGGTGTCACATTATTATTTCTATTATTATTATTATTATTATTATTATTATTATTATTATTATTATTATTATTATTATTATCATCATTATCATCATCATAATTACCATCATCAAAGATTGCAGATTGGCTCTCCTTTCGATCCTGAAACTGTGTTAAACGATCTAAACAGAGGAATCTCGGTTCAGATATTCAGTAAGAAGACCAACATTCATTATTGTGCATTACCTCGTATATTCTCGATCACATTTAAATCGAAAGGTCTCGCCGGCCAAACTGTTAAGAAATTTGGAAAGATAATATAGCCATTTCTTGATAATGTTTGAGGAGTGGACGTTCTCATATAACATACGTGTTTGAGGTATGTTCTCCGCAGAATAGATTGCTGGAACAGTGGAAAGTAATCTTCGAGTACGGTGGCGTATTCTTGAGAATCAATTCTAGTAGATAACTCCACCAATGACCCAATTCCAGCAGTTGACTACACTGATTCTCCCAATCCGCTTAGTAGCCATTTTATGCTCGGTACTACAGCGAGTTTTGATGAGTCGCCAAAGTATCAACCAATTAACATAACACTTCCTCGTCCGTCTAAATAACGCTTCGCTAGAAATCAAGTGCATTAAAAGAAATACACAGGCAAAACTCACTCGCCTTTGTCGAGATCCTGGCATTACATTTTCTTTCTTGACTGTCCTTTGATGGTGAACTCCACTGAGCAGACGTTTTCGAACAGTAGATACTGTGACGGGCAGACCCAACTCCCAGCCAATTGCAGCAGCTGACAAGAAAGGATTCGTTACATGTATTAGCTTGCTTTATGGCTAAATCCTGCTCCTCAGTTGCTATCTTGGTTTTCCACGTTTTGGACATTTTAGACCCCCTTTGCTCTCTTCTGGAAAGTGCTGAATCCAGCGTCTGACGCAAACTTCTCCTCTGCCGATTGCATTAACGATTTCAGAAACGGGTCATCCTGTTTTCACATCTAAACAATTCTGGAATTTTGGCAATTTTTGTTCGTTAATAGGAATATCTCAAATTGTTGCACTTTTAAGACTACTAAAGCCCCTGGAAGTACCTTGTCTCCTAAAGTACTGTTGTGTACGAAGGATTTAGTTACCACATTGGCAAATGATATGTGTTGCAACACAATACAAGGATTATGGTCGTCACCAGCTCCAAGCACGCTACCTATTGTTTTTCTTGTATTGTGTGTTACATTAACTGTACTTCTAACTATCCACTATTTTGGCCATCTGATGAAGTAGTAAATTACTTCCTCATAAATATTTTTAACAGCAAATGCTTACTTTACAACTTTATTTGAAAATTTCATTCTATAAAGCATATAAATTGAGGTTTCTTGCGAAGATTTTAGTTAATGAATTAGAATACTTTGTAACTCTTTAATAGAAATCACGAGTATTAACTATATCTCTCATATTTATTGCTTTTAGTAGATAATTGGTAAGAAATGCACTTGTGTTCTCTCGAATGATCAATTGTGTTTTATAGCTCAAAATCTTCACTCAGCTCACTATATAATTATTTGAATATGTACCTCCTAACCGAAGTCGTGCGCTATTTGCTGATTTTGCAAACCTAAGTATTTGCCGTGGCTATTCATTCGTACGTGTTATCGAAGATGTTATAACTATAGGTACATACATAGCTGATATACACTACTTTTTCATTTCTGTAGTAAAAATTACTGTAACGGCTGTTATATTTTACTGCGAGTGACGTTTGAAAACTTAGTGCATTGTAATTAAAATATTTTGCTAGAGGCTCAGCTGGATGAGGCTTTTGCCCTATGGGACTAGACAGTAAAGGAATTTTCATTTTATAATCTCACTTATCTTTAGATATGAATAAACCAAACAACAATAATAATAATAATCATGATGATAATAATAATAATAATAATCTTATTTTCTAGATTACGTATAGAAATGCATGTATGGATCTACCGGATTTATACCACACACGAAATCTGAAATTTAAAGCCCATACATTTATAATTGGTTGCACAGAACAACAAATTAAATGAGCAAATCAAAGGGTAAGTAAAATTTTAAGCTGCATAATATTTATTGTAAAGACTAAATACACCCGGCATTCGACCCAATTTTTTCAACGCGAATGTCAAGCACCAAGGCATCCTAGATCATGGCTATGCTATTACTCAAACGCTTCTCTCTTCTAACTTTGTTAATTTACTCTAGACGTTCTACATATAGTAGTAAAAGGGATGTGGTATAGTTTTCCTTGCCTTACAGATCAGACCAATAACAATGGTTTTTTGACACCAAGAACTATATTCTTTGCTAATTACGCATTCTGTATTACAAAAGTTCTACCGATTGAGTTTGGGAGTCTTTTTCTTCATTTGTACGCCACTATGTTGGTCACTTTTGGATGAATAGTGAAAATAACATTGGGCGAAATTTTTATCAACTCCTCATAACAATGAAAATGGAGCTGCCGAGGTACGTTGCTGCTAGTTCACAATAGTACCCTCGTGTATCTCTGCGCTGAGGCAGCGGCGTATCTAAAACACTAACTCAGCGCCACAGCGTGTCTGAACAAAGCAAATGGAAGGGGAAGGTGTTAAAGGGCGCGTGACACGCGGGTTCAAGAATGCTCATAACTGCTTTAGAGTACTCTCTAAATCTGTAGTGTAGTGCTTTCAGGTTTCTGAATTGTTGTCATTATAGTCTTTTTTCTTCAAGATATGGTGCTTTCATATTTGCTACTGGGTTGTTGGTATTTTGTGTACTTTGCTATCGTTGTCTGTGTGCATTGAACTTCTTTTATTGTATCGTTAATTTTTTGGTTTATTGCCATGGAACAGTTTTTCCTTTGGGCGTCTTCATTTTCTTTGCAGAATAATGGAATGCTGATTTGTATGCGCACATCACATAAAGGTTACATTTTTCCATTATGAATTCTGTATAGGCTGAACTCAAAGCTTTCATATCATCGACGCTGTTAACACAGGAGAACTATTCAGTTTAGTTTCATAGCATGGAAACTTTTATTCTTCGATAATATATCTTACTGCTGTGTCATTATAATCGTTGTTTAATCAGTGCTCTTTGGTTGGTTTTGGTTATTTTAAAAGTTATTATCAGAGGTAACATTTTGTATTAACAATTATTTTAAAAATTAGCATTAATAGTTTTAATTTACGATGCTTTTGATGAACATTTTTCTAAATATTTGCAATAATTTTGTACTAATTTTCGGGCAGAATTATTGAGATATGGCATAGCTTAAATTAAAAAAACGGGTTATTAAAGTAACATTAATGTTAAAATCCCTTATTTCCGAATAGAAATTTTGATATCCATATCATGAGTAGGATCAAATATCAGATCAGGCATCATCAAACTACAACATATAATGCGTTATAACATTTACCTTTTGCATGGCTGTCCTACTGTCTCTTATAACAATGTTATATGTAGAAAAACATCACTGGTTGTTAGCATTTAATATCGGTAGCCAAAGACATTGAAGGAAGTTTTCATAGAAAATGTGCTAAGATTCACCTTTTGCTTTTAATGCCTAGAGTGCTATTACTACACCTAATAAGTTACCGTAACCACCATGGCATTACAAATCCACTAGACTTTGTGCGAGGTAAATAGACTTGCTCCGTGCATGCAACGTATTGACAAGTGTCAGCAGGGATTGTCTCTGTTCCTTGTATGGTGCGTCGTACAACTTTATAATGGTTGGAACAGAAAGCAATGCAAGTGGTCGACTCCTTTGTTTTGACTGCCTGGGAACAATCTTCCTGATTTATAGAAAGTGGCGGAATAAGTGTTAAGTTTGCGGCAAATTTGTGAGCTCAGAAAATTAAATTTGCGGCGTCAATACGCAACCCATATAGGTAACCATGACACTTACCAAGGACAAGACATTTTCTTTCAAACTGCGTTTGATCCCAATTAATTACTAATATACCAGTTCATGTTCACTGTTGTGAACGTAAAAGATTTTCATTACAATCAGTTATCATTCTGTTGACGATATAATGGATTACAATGGTATTAACCAAATTAAGGAGATTGTTGTTTTATTGTATTGATACTATAGTCATTGCATTATTCTTTTGCAGTTATTTATGCCACAACTACCAAGTACCAAGAAACTATGAAAATATGTATGTATTCATAGCCAAAGTGTAAATGCTGATTCATAGTTCAAATAAGGCAATTGTTCTCCAAACTTTAACCTAAAATAGGTGTTTTCATCTATGAAAGTTGGGTGTAGATATCGCAAAGGAAACATGTTGCATATTACCACAGCACTTTGCTTTATGCGCAGTAATGAATATATGCGATTCGTATGAGCATTGAGCAAATTTTCTCTTTGCTTTACTCAAAGCGCAACCAATTGGTGGCCTCTGGCTTAGCTATTTTACAATGGCTTAAGATTGTTTGTAACAAGGAAACAAATCAAAATTATTACATCTGTTTTAAATGCAATTAGTGGTTAAATGCTGTCATTACATTACTTAAATCATCGATACTTGATTTAGAAACTAGCATTGAAGACTAGCATTAGTAACTAAAGCTCTTATTGCAATTATGTCAGTTTCCTTTGCGCACTTACTCAGCCTTCCATCACCTAATATGTCACATTAGGTCCTCAGCTAGTTAATTCGGGATAAAACAAGGTGAGTTACATGTTTTCTTTTCATTTAAATTCTAATATTGGATTTTTACCAGCCTAATATTTTCAGAAAAAGACTTTCTCTTTCCTGGTACCTTATTTTAATATCTTGTAAGTAGTGCAACTTTGTTTCACAACCTCTATGAAGAAACAAAATTTAAATTAAAGTTTTATTTTTGTAACTTGAAAACGTACATGTTTCTATGCAACTGTAAAAGCATATTATTCTTGAATATGTGAGAAATTAGAAAAAAAGTTCACGAATATTCACTATCTCAAAATTAGCCAAATGCTTACGAGACATTTTTAATTCGTTTTCTTATTTGTTGGTAACAAAAAATGCTCTTGCCTATGGATAGTATCTTGTTGTCTGCGCAGTTTTGTTCCCGTCATAATTTCCAATCACCAACCCTATGAGCCATAGAAGTGTTTGAGATTGTCAAACCAATTTTTGCACCTACTTTAATAGATTTAAATACCATTGTTCTCATTTAGAATAAGCAGACCACTAGTCGTAAGGTACTTTCTAACACATTTTCTCGTTCGTTTGTGGTTACATCATACCATTTATTTTTCCTGCAAGTTTCATCAATTGCAAATAGCAGATCCGCTCCGTTGATATAATTATTTATCAAACTATTTCCTTGAAGGTTACTTCTATATCTTCTTGAATATTTCAGCACATCAGCATGGCGTAACATTTATATTTGTTCATATGAACTTCTTTTATTACATTGTCTTCGTCTGATAATTGATTTACCATTGTTGCTCATTACAACGTTGTTAACTATTATGGCTGCTCTCTTCTTTTCCAGTTCCCTTTGTTAAGATGCTTTCAGCATTTCTGCAACTTGATTATTAATTATATATGACTCTTGGGTGAATATGCGATACGTGTTACGGAATCAAAGGAAAAGTCCCTACTTCCCAAGTTTTAGTGGCTGACTGAGCGTGCCTTTAAATAAGCCTCTTTTGCACAGTCTTCTGCTATTTATCTTGGCGTAAACAAGATACAATAGAGACAAAACCACGTTTTTCAATGTTTTCTCTTAACTGCATAATTTCTACGGCAACTAGTCTCATAGACAACTGTGCTGCGTATGACTTATTTAACTATCAGATATAAACTAAATTAAATAATATTAAATACACATAGTAAAATAAATACAATCAATAAAACTGTATTGTTTTAAGAAACAGTAGAAATATAAAATTACGTCTCACAACCATGTGGGATCCTTCATATCTGTAACAACCCTTCTTTAGCTGTAGTTGGAGTGAACATTGACTTGCGCGGGAAAACCATAATTTTGTGAAGAGAAACATATTGTTGAACATTGTCGTTTTGGAGCTGCAGACCACAATATTCTAAAGCAACTATTTCATTTGTTGGCCTAATGAACTAAAATTACTTTCTTTTAAGAGTACATTTAACGCCCCAAGCTAATCAACATGAAAAAAGTTATTTTAATACTACAAAAGTATTGGTGGATGATGAAATATTTCAGGCTTCAGTTCTGGATTCGACAGATGTAACTGCATGACTGTGTATAGGTTGCCGCCCCCTTGAAACTTACCAGTCAGGACAGGTGGTTGCAGGTAGGAGGAATCGCTGAAATGAACACCTCTAGTAGGCATCAGCGGACCTCAAATCCCTGTTATAGTTCTAAAACTCTGGGTTAGATTATCATGGTGAAGAATCAAAACTATTACACCAATGATGCCCACCGACGTTGTGATCTTCATCAGAGAAAGACATGTGCTCATCTATGGAACAACCTCATTTTATGAGATTACCAAATCCACATTAATTGCTTGTTGTCACACAAGTCAGCCCAGGTCAAAGTAGACATGTGAGTTGTAGTTGTTGGTTAGTTAGGTCACCCCACCTTCTTCATCTGTACACCTTCATGTTTTGATTAACTTATTGCTTGTATTTCTGTAAGATGTCCCTCTGGAAATGCTGCATTAAATTTCGTTTAGATATAATCGGTGTCCTCTCCAATTTTATAGAAAAGTGCGAGACTTTCTGTACAACCTTTTTCCGGGTAGTTGGCGTGGAGGAGGCTGGCCGGTTATCTCATCACCACAATCTCCTACATCGCCTCCATATTGTGTTACTTCTTATGTGCATATCCCAGATCTCTCGTTTTCGAAAGGGCATTTCTCTCTGACGAACAATTGCAGCGGTAGATTTTGGTTGCCAATGGTGAAAATTTTAGCCCTTCAAAGCTTTTTGAAACAATATGAGGCGCATTTACGCCTCAATGTAAGCTCTGCAGCTAAATAGCTGGTAGCCATTTTCAATAACTTCTGTAATTGGTCTCTAAATGGTGCTCATATTCTCCAGGCAAGGAAAATTGTCGCGAACCATCATCATTATTGTTGTTATAGTTGTTCGGGAACATAATTTTCTTTATGTTTTCTTTTTTTCATGCTATGTGCTTAATCAAAACACGAAGTGCGTTTGTTATTATTTATTTAGTAACACCTGTGTTCAAACTAAAGGGAAACATTCTTATTGTATTTCATTATTACACAAAGTATTTTCATCGTTTATCCATTCAGAAGCTAGGAATCTTTATTAATTGCAATCTTCCATTTTGTTTAAATTCAGTTTTCAAGCATTTAAAACATACTTAATACAGCTGAGAAACAGATATACAGCAATTTCATAGACTTACTACACGAAAATCATGGAGGGAGTTGCAAGCAATAAAAATAAAATTCTAGCCTTTCGTAATATTGCAAAACAATAACTAATTTAATTAATAAAATTGTAAAGTACTCGAACGCATCCAGCTACCCAGGCATTGGCACTGAGCTACGGAGTGTCAGCAAGTTTATTATATTTTCTTGCCCTCATTGATCGTAAAACTAAATACCATTCGAATCAGTGGCGTGCTATCAAATATTACATTTTACTCCATGGAAGGGAAATGTTAGTCCGCAGATGTTTTGTTCCTCTATCTCAAAATTATTCTTTACCACCCCTCTGCATCTCCTTTGATAATAATTTGTGCAGACAAATTCTGGGAGGGGGGGGACTGCATATATATACCAGAGTTATAGAGAAGAAATTTCCGGATGTTTTTGTAGAGGCAATATAGAAAATCAGTCCACCGATTATACTCATTCCTTCACCACTAAAATGCGTGTTGTTTCTGAACAATATCGAATATAGTATATTTAAAAAAGTTTAGAAATGTGTAGATTAAAGGGGTTTCATGTTCATGTCATCCAATTTTAATCCAATTCGCTGAATATGTGTATCAGATGTGATTTTAAATGATTTCGGCCAAACGGATAAAATTGAAAGGTGAAATGTTTAAAATTAGATTATTTGGGTGGGGGATGTTGCAGACCACGTTCATATTGCTGAAATTTGGTATGACTACTCTGAGCATTTTATCAGAAAAAATTAGTAACATTTTGACACTCTTGTAATGCTAAATTTTTTTAATTTAAGCAAAATTAATAAGCAACCCAACAACCTTATCTGTTGAGTAACACTATGACAATGTTTCGGAGAGGGATACCTCGGTCACCAAGGCTCAAGATGAATCTTTCATAGCAACCATAACCAGAAGCGGATGAAGGGAAAAGCGCAGGCGAGTTTAGGCTGCAGGTGTTTAGATCACAGAAACGCGCCGAGGTACCTAATAATTCCAATTTTGAAAATCCGATCACATCGTGGAGCTACGCAGATAGGACTTCGCTGTAGCGGATTGGGGGGAAGCTGGGCCCATCTTAGGCAGTTCAAAGACGGCTATCACTAGTAGGGCCGAGAAGAGCTTTCCAAAAAGCTAGCACCTTACCATCTGTTCGACACTGGCTAACATTAAACAGTTCAAAAACCACCTGAAACATGAGCAGGGAAACTAAATCAGAGAAATGAGGGGACAGGAGATTTATTGTAGAGGAGGAGCCATCACATCATTTGCTAACTGACCGGCAAACCCATGGAAAAACCATGAGGAAAATTACAGGGAATCGAACCCCGAATCTTCCGAATGAGAGCCTCATACGCTATCACGGGGCAACTCGCTCGGTCTACCACTCTCACCCTTACATACAAGGCAAAAGCTTCTGAACTATATCTGCAACTTTTACTCGTGCTCTGTAGGAACCAACCAAGCTTATAAGCTAATTTTACGAATTTTGAATTCTACCTCCACAGTACTTTCAAATTTGACCCCAAAACCTGTATATTTTAACTGATTCTATGCATTTAAGAGATTCATAGAATAATCTTTTCAAGGGAGTTCTAGTTTTTTATTTCATAAACTGATGATTTAGGAATACTTTGTTAAAAATTATTCTTCAGCGTATACAATATTATTGTAACTTATTACAGCAAACATCCGAGCAATAAAAGATATCAGCATACTTCACCAAATTTATTCTTATTTTCCAGCAACCTATTACTTATTACTAAAGTATTGGACCTTTTTTTATTAGTTCCTATTTAGAAATGATTCCAAACATGTTGTTTGTTTACGATACAGTAGTCTTATACGTCAACCTCAACATGCAATTTGCTATTGTTATATTGTTAATTGTTCTCAATGGCCTGTAAAGTAATACTGCTGATCGGTCAAAAATAAATTATTAAAAATAAAGAAATGATTCAACATTAAAATCCTATTGCAAAACACTTTTAGTGTAAAATTAAAAGTTTATTTGGACAGAAGAGCATGATACTTTAACACAATTTTGTCATAATAAAACAGTCATCAAAAAGTTATCAGGCCAGTGCGGTTTCTACTTAAGACAAAAAAACCTCAGTGCTATATTTTACCGTAAACTTACACTTTTAGAACAGAAATAGTAGTTTGTGTCTCAGAAGTTTATTTCGGTACAATAATAGATGTTTGGAAAAAATTGTTGGTATAAGCTGTAAATAACCCCTATCTATGTTTACAAAGTACCATGGAATTATAGTATAAGAAGTGACAATATTTATAGGTTACATTACTATCTCAAATATACATTTTTAGACTCTATACTTTCGTTTATTTTCAACCCCATGTGCACAGAACTGCATTGCTTGAGAAGTCAGCACATCCACAAATTAGTGCGCTTGTACTATTTTACTTAGCGAAAATAATAAGGTACTTATGACTTTCAAGAACACCCTTGAAGGAGATCCTCCGATAAGGTAAATATCTTTAGAAATTAGTGGAATGAATACCCACTCATACATGTTCCACTTTGCACCTGAAAATAAATTTACAGCTGGAAGTTTCAGGGAAATTGCACATGAGACAGTCACACATCAGGAAGCGATTTTAATAAGTGCTCAAAGTGATCTAAGACAAAATATTCTTAGGGCCGGTTCTACAATCTGCTGAGAAAGATATGTACGTATTTCTAAGGAACTGGCGTTCTACAATCTCTGGATAGCACTACTCGATAGTTATCTTTGCCGATAAGTTTTCGCCTTGTTGGAGTGCTGGACATGTCCGTTGCCTTATAAGTAATCTACCAATCATGGCACAACTATACTTATCCAACCGCGAGGACTGAATAATTATATTTATGCATAAGGAGAAAGCAGCCGCGCCATGACCGACTGGTTAGACCACTCGCCTCTCACCAAAGCGGCGCGGGTTCAATCCCAGAGATTTGTAGTGGACAAAGCGGCGCAGGGGCGGATTTTCTCCGGGTTCTCCGGTTAACCCCGCCATCGCATTCTAACGGTTCTATATCTTCATTCCATGTATCACCAGTGCCATCGCCTGCGGTACCATTGTGGTCAAAGCGGGCGTTAAACACTACCAAAGTAGTCGCTACTGAGAGACCACGGAGATGTACACGCCACTGATGATGCCTGCCGCAGACGCAGGCGAAACGTCTGGGGAACGAAGGGAGAAGCCCAGTGGACCACGGCCTACAAGCCCGGTTTTGTTTTCTATAAGTAAGAATGTTCGCAATACGACTGATTCGCTTATAACAGTACATTTGCAGTCACTAATACACGAATCATAGTAATAAAATGACCGCGCCGTGGCCGAATGGTTAGACCACCCGCTTCTCACTAAGGTTCGATCCCAGGCGACCATATATGGGATTGGTGGTGGCCAAAGCGGCGCAGGGGCGGTTTTCTCCGGGTTCTCCGGTTTCCCTCGCATTCTACCGGTGTGCCATCTTCATTTCATGTATCATCAGTGCCATCGCCTGCGGTGCCATATGTAGTAAAAGCCGGTGTTAAATAACAGCAACAATGAGTCATAATTACGCATTTTAATGTGAGGTGGACGAGCAAGGGGCTTAAGGACAATAGATTATGGGAAGAAGAGAAAGGAATTACTATTGCTAATGTTATTTAACGAGAACAAATTTGACTCAAGCCACTTTTTACTATTTTCACTCCGTTATTGGCAATAGCATGTGCGCCGTTTCAAGATTTTACTGAAAATAATATGACTGTGTCATCTGTTTTTGATAATGAAGACCTATTAGGATCTATTTTCGATAACTCATTAAAATACGTGAAAACTAAAATTTGTCCAGGTGGAAACCTGTGGAACCCAATGGTAATTGTATCATCAATACATGCCTTGTAATTCAATGGAGTTGTTAGCATTATTTTAATGTAGCTGTAAATATAAACATTACAATTTCATGCAATCGAACTATTCTTACTCTCATTATCTCCTATTTGCGTGCAACTATCCGCTATTTAGCAAATTGGACAAAATGTTTATCACATGAGCTTTAGGTTCCGGTAAAAATCCTACAAGTTATCCCTATCTATGCCTTTAACTCCTCATAAGAGTTCTTAGTTTAACCTATATAGATAGAACTTTGAAGCTCTATCGATTTTGGACTCGGTTAATTTTATAATCTACCTAACAATTTCCAAAAGTACTTCTACCCATATTTTCAACCCCTTATATAAAAAGTTTATCATTTAACAAATTTTGACAAATTCCGCACGTTATCAGTAACTATAAATCTAAACTTTCTAGTTTATTTAAACGAAATTTTTGACGCATAAATCTTTGATATGATTAATATTTCAGGCTGGCTATATCTTTCAAAACATTCTTGGTTTACTACTTTTCAAGTTCTTCCTTGAAATTATCCGCCGTTTAAACCCATTGGACAAAACTTTGCATATTGATTTATGGGACTTGGATGAGTCTTATAGGAATTTACCAATCACAATATTTCAACATCATACACATAATCTCACGTATTTACTGACATACAACAATTAAGAAGTTTACACTTTCTAACACAGTGACAAAGTTTCTGTCATACATATATTTGAAGCCTAATATTATTACTTTTGGCATCTTTTACTAACATTGGAAGAAATGTAATAAGTATAATAGAATATAAAGCATGAATATTATAATTGTGGTCACATTTTTGTTTTGATTTACCTTTAATTTACTTTCAGAAGTTCGAACTAAACAAGCACGTGATTCCAATTCCATCAAAAAGGAAACGTAAAGTAATATGCACGTTCTACGCAATGTGGGCAGACTGAGATAAATTTACACGTGTGTTTACCCATACAACCTCTTGCGACCCTTCGAACACACTTGATGGACTACATCCGTGGTCGAGTGGTCAGCGAAATGACTTCTCAACCGGAGGTCCCGGGTTCGATTCCCGGCTTGGGTGGGGAATGTTTCTTTCACCGCAATTATTCCCCATCCGCCGCTGAGTCTGGAAAATAAAACGATTTAAACCCTACGTAAAAAACCTACTGACAAGTTGTTTCTAATGCAAAGCCCCCGATATGACCTTAGATGTTAAAGTGTGCTATATAAATGAAACAATAAAAAAAATTATTAGCAATGCACTTTTTTTCCAAAGAAACTTTGGAGTGAATTTTTCTCAAACCCAAGTTCCAACTAAATAGTCATGTTTCTCAAATACTGGACAAATTTGACGTAAACTTACAAGTACGGCTACTTCAGTATCATGGGTTTCTGGTCCGTGTTAGTGCATAAATTAATTATTTAATGCATTTTTAAATAATTAAAGTAATATTGGAAAACAGGTATTCATTAATTAAATTTAGCAGTTTTTAATTTGAAACATGTTCATAATGTAACCCATTAATGCTTTGGACTTTCAGAAGAATTATAATCCTTTTCTATATTAACGTTAATTCGCTGCATTTGCATACCTTTACTCCTAACTTGAATTACAGCAAGCACATTTATTGCCTCTTTGGTCAGTAAAACATACGTATCCCTTAAAAGGCCCTCTTCTTTGTTCTATTTCTGCAAATGACTGCCATCGGTGTGCGTTTAGAACTAAATTTGATTCTACATAGCTTGCCGTTTCATGCCCGCTTCTGTAATGGAGGAGTAAGTCAGGCGGCTAGACACATTCTCGTAATGGCCCCGAAAGATTCCTGTGCTGAAGGGAAATATATATCAGAGAAGCTCATAGATCTTGCCCAATGCAACCAACGACCCGAGGCGTCACGATTCGGTTGGCCGATTTTCCCTCACCACCCCACTCCTAGAATTCTGAGGAACGAAGAAACACAAAAAGAAAGTGTAAGGCAATGAAGGAAACGCTTAAAGGGAAGAAAGATGTATTACTTTCACCATTATTCCTCAGCTCGTGTTTACGGAACCCATATTATACAGATGTAGTTAAAATAGTTGTTGGGTGGTTCTAAGGGGCGCTTATCACTATTTTAGCTCTTGTTAAACCTTGCCAACTTTTAGAATTTTCAAAACTGTATTCCTTGTGTTAGATTTATTTTTATTCATGTATTTAGACCACTCCGGTATACTGCGGGTAGCGAAAATAGGAATGAGGAAAGTTGTGAAATAAATAATATTCCCAGAGAAATCTTGAAACATACACAATTTTTGTGCGGTTTATTAGTTTCACGAACAATTAAAGAACTGATTCCTTGCCACTCCATGTAGTTTTTATTTATTTATTTAGTTATTATTTTTGTTTGTTTGTTTCTTTTTTTACTTTTTGTTGACATAATTGCGACTTTTTTTACATTGATAAACTTGCTTTAAAACTAGACACGAAATTAAGCTTAAGCGAAACATGCTTTCTGCAATGAAACGCAAACATTTCGTTCGATTTATGGGAAATGTATTTATGAACAAAAATTGCAGTGAATGTACATTTGCTAGCTTAAAAAATAAACATATTAACATTCGTGCAACACACTTCATAAACTCATATTTTTCATAAATAATTATAATAATGGATTTTCTTTATCTGCTGTGATTTTTGCATTGTTTTCTTTGGCATTTTGTTTCCTATTCTCTTACTTAGTTCCTTTTCTTACCTCTTTCGAAGTTGATGTTTACTACACCATAAGGAAAACTTTTTTTTTAAAAATACAGAAGCTGTATGTGCCTGTTAACCGAGACACATAGCTTCGGGGTTTCATCTGAGATTGGCATTTGGGAGGTCTTGGTTCAATTCCTGGGTTGACCTCTGTGACCCATGGGTTCTTTTTGGAGTTTTCCCGGGTCGTTGGTGAATACTGGAGAGGTTTCTCTATTTCCCCCGAACTTCCTGCCACTTCATTTCAGCTCCATTTCATTCTAACCGCTCTCTTCCGAGGTGGTGAAGACGCTTTGAAAACAGCACTCGACGGCAGGATAGCGTTGGAGTCGTTTGTGGGACCAAGGGTGTTCCGTCAGACATAGAGTGCGGGTTCCTAGCGCTCCCCGCGTCAAGAAGAACTTCTTGGACGATGTTAGGCCCTTACCACGTTTTTCCGCGGTCCGGTTTCGCCGCTCGTCGATAATACCCTCATGTCGTCATATGCTCCAGGAGACTGACGCATAATAAAACCATAAGTGACCGCAGTGTGTAACTCTTTACAGGCTGTGGCAACTAACTAACCATATGCCTGTTGGTTTTTCCATGCTATGAGTAAAAATCAATTTGCTTTGCATAAAATAAATTATGTCTCTCTGCCGTTTTAATTGAGTCAGTTAGTGAAACTCGCCATAATACGTTCCTCAACAAAATATCTTCTGAAAGAACTGCTGTTTTTGTGTCTGCTTAAACATACTAGGGATATTTGCTGGAAGAGTCCTCTCATCTTGTTTCCAGATATTTGTCTCTAGATACTTATATCAAATAAATAGGCCACGAGGTAGTAATATTACTAATGAGTACATTTTACGTCAAGATAATGGTTGTCTTATCATTCTAGCTTTATTTCGGTGTTTTTTGCCCCCATTGATCCCTATCAAGGGTATCTGCATCTTTTAGTTCTTTTAATCCCTTTCACATTCCTATTGCTCCATTTTAAGGGATTCCTTTGTTTATGATAAATAAAAAGTAGCAAAAATAAAATAATAATAGTAATAATAATAGACAGATGTCCAGTTATAATATTTATTACACAAGTGCAGCTACACACAGTTCAACACTACACACAAAAAGATAGTCAACCATCAAAGAAAGAGAAAGAAACAAAGAAAGTAAGATGAAAAAGTTTATAGTTTTCAAAGAAATAAATGTTGCTATGTATAAAATTAATTTGACTTTAGTGATAACTAGTTTATACTTTCTACATTGTTAAATTGGGTTTCAAGCAGGTTAAATATAAGAACATCGAAATAATGCATTTTGTTTTACAGGTCAATGATTTTATTGAGGAATTATATAGATATCAATCTTTACTGTAGAAGGTTTTTAATATAATCACTCTTTTTGGTACAAAATACGAATGTTATTGACAATCCAATACTTGTATAGAAGTACTACTCCCAAAAAAAATATATATATGCTTAACTTAAAGTAGTTTCAAAACTTGTTTGTCAATCAAGTACCTAAGGCAGCATCCAAATCTGAGGTAGCTTCCAACCCCTTTGAAACATTTAAAGCCTACTATATTGTATTATGTCCGCAGTTTAAACATGGTTATTAACTTAATAGTATCATTTTTTCGAGTGCTCAGAGGCGAATATCACTAATACTACTTATAACTATTTCTCACACAAATAAAACAAAGACTAAATTACTCGCAACTGCCATGCAGAAATATCGAGTTTCAAGACAAAGCAATAACGAAAGAGGATAAAAGCTCCAGTATAAAACTTCAACTGCTGGTGTCACTTATGAACACTGAAACAACGGCCGTGATTCCACTGCGCTATTTTGAATTCTGAAGTATACCGACTTTAAATTATAACCTAGCTGAATTGTTGACGGAATAGCTCCTCTTAGCTTTTCTAATGACACAGCCTTGTAATAAGGTTTTCAAGCCTCTATTAAATGTTTCAATGATATTAATCTAATGACGTCGATGAGTTGTTATGAATGCAAACAAGGCTTGCCAGGTTTTCAAGCTCAAAATAAGGGAGATTTCAGAATTGCTTTCCTCAGCAACTGAACACATTATCCGCCTATCGATCTTTTACGCTATTGATTTTATAAAATGTGGGACTATATTTTATACTGAACTAATTTTAACATATTTATTCCCAAGTTTTACTTAAATGAGTACTAAGGTCGGGCTTCTCAATGAAAACAACGTTTAATTTTTTTTTTTTTTTTGCTCCATTTCTCAACATAATGTCCAGAAAGGCTATATTTGTCATATCGGTGTTCTAATTTAATTAAACCATCTCTGTAGTATCATTTATCAAGGTGCTGAAAATAGCTGGTTACCACATCAATGACCTCCTTGTTGCTGTGATATCTTCGTCTTCCAAGAAATGTTTTGAGGTTTGGGAACAGGGTGCTAAATCTGGTGAATAGGGAGGGTGTTCAAGTAATTCTAAGTGTAATACGCACATTTTCCCATTGCAATGACTGAATGATGGACCGGAGCTTGTCGTGATGAAACAAGATTTTTTTTTTTATGGCAATTGAGGTATTTTTATTTTCACCCATCACTCAAAACGTTTCAGTAAGCTTGGCTAGTAGTCACCAGTTACACTTTTACGCTTTTACAAGTAATCATTAAAATAATTCTCTGTGCGTCCCAGAAAACACTCGCCATAACCTTGTTAGCTGACAAAATTGACTTTCCCTTTTCTTTGCACTTGGTTCACCTGGCGCAAACCACCGTTTTGACTGTGATTTACATTCTGGACTGTGATGGTGTATCCAAGTAACATCCATGGTAATGAACCGTCTCAAAAATTCACAGGGATTTTTACACTAGAGTTCCACATTGTCAACAGAAATAGTTTTTCTTTGCAACTTTTGATCAGGGGTCAACAAACGTGGCATCCATCTTGCACAGACCATGTGAAAGCACACAACATTACTTAAAACATTACCTGCACGTTCCTTTGATATGCTTACAGCCTCTGCTATCTCAAACAACTTTAATCTGCGGTGTTCCAGTACTAAACGATGAAGTTTTTCATGATCTCTGGAGTTGTCACTTCTACAGTGCGTCCAGAGCGAGGCTCATCACTAGTGCTCGTACGTCCCATTTTAAACTCTGCAACCCACCTTCTAATCATTGAATATGAAGAGGCAGAGTCTTTCAATGTACTGTCCATTTCCTCCTTGATTTATTTAGGCGTTAAGCCTTTCAAATGGAAGTATTTAATCATGCTCATTTTCCAAATCCTCCATTTTCGTGAAAACTAAAGTTATCTTGTTTAAAATGCTGTCGTTCAAAAACTAAACAAGCTATTGACCTGTAACTATGGATGCAAGCTAATCTAGAGTTAAATTTTACGGCGCTACCGTCTAACTGGCCTAGTGGCGTCATATCTGTGTGAGACCCGAGACTTATCAGCCGATCCTCGTATGTTTACAATATGATAATTTCTTAATTTCCCTCCCTTCATTCCTCTGAAAATCTACATCAAGCATCTAATCATTACGTAAGTTTGGAATTTCATACTCACTCATATCCTAGCATCAGTTCTTACACAGTCAAAAGCTATATACTTCCTGAGGCCTCCACATGTTTAAGAACACACATTAAACACTACTTGCACCTGTGAAGTTCACAACAAAACTACATGAATGAGAGGAATGAGAGAGAAAACGGCGAAGACGTTGTATGCTGTTTTTACTCCACATGTAGTTAACGCATTTCTGTAATTTGTGATTTCTATGCATTCATTGGCTGAAGTGACGCTCTCATTGGTGCACTGCAAAACGTCGGCGACTTCTCAGAATAATCAGTGCGTTATTTGAGAGGTTTCCTTTAACAAAGATACAGCGTATGTTAACCTTTTCAGTAGCATGGTAATAACCACGACAACTTTGAAAACCACAGCCAGGTTATACCAGGCAATCAAGAAAGAATGCTCGCTGATACCAACTACCAATTATAGTAGCGTTGCCAAGATTGGTGAAAATAAATTAGCTGCTCAATATATAGCAATTTAGTGTGTTGGGGGTAAGTGCTTTCCATTCGATTTTGCCCATCACTATTCCAAATCTCCAATTTAAGACAAAGAATTAATAGCAATGAACGAAATACGGGAGAAATTACCCAAAACAGTACAAAATACGTGAGCCGCGAGATTCAATAAAACCAGCTAAAATTAGGAATGTCTTGGAAATACGGGAGATCTAGTAACTCCAATACAAACATTTCTGCATCGGGCAAGTCTTTTTTTTTTTTTTATTGATGATGGGGGAAAAGGCAACTAACGCCCTAACCCCAGGCAAGCCTGGGAGTGTGAGACTCCCCACCCTGGACTCGAACCAGGGTGGCACTACTCACAAAAAACCCCCACCGGAAGTAGGAGGCCCATGCCTCTCTGTTGCAGTACCGCATTAAGCACCTGCGTATTATTGGTGATATTGAATGCTGCCTGCCAGTGGCAGTAACAGCGAGTGATGGAGATATTAGCCAGTGGACACACATGACTTACGCCCTGAGTGCCCCGCTGGAGAAGTAATTGGTGTAAGTGATGGGAAGTTATTGGTGATGTCTGCCAAGTTTAAGGTGACTCTTCCGGGTGTACCCTTGCTCTGATTGGTATTCTCGGAGCAATTGCTGCGGAGTCTTAGGCTGCTGAGGGAATGTTCCTTCAGCTACCTGCTGTTGATAATTTTGGACGCTGGCTATCCGGTTGGACAGCTCAGCGGTGGAGGCCTGTAGAGTGGAGATGGCGGCGGTGTTGGCCGCTTGTAGGGCGTCGATCCTGGTGGACAGGTCGGCGGCTGTAGTCTGCTGGCTGGTGGCTGCTACGGCGTTGGAAGCTTGCAGTTCCTGCAGCTTCTGTGTGAGGAGGCTGCATGTCTCTTCCAGAGCAGCTAGTCGAGCGCCGACGTTCAGGATCTCCGCGTGGAGGTCCTGAATGGCTTCTCGCGTCGCTGCGTCTGTTGAGAGCGCAGGTGGTGAGGCCTCGGTGGTTGATGTCTGCGGTGGAGTGGTGCGGCGCGCAGGAGGTGGTGATGAAGTGGTGCTCCTTGGGTAGAGAGGGCACTGCGCTTGCCCTGTGAAATGTCCTGTGCCACGGCAGGTGGCACAGAACCGGCGGCGACGGCGAAGATTGTGCTCAGTGCACTCTGCGGTGGTGTTGGCGGAGCCACAGTAGTGGCACCGCGGCGACGAGGAGCAGGTGTCGGCTGTATGCCCGAAGGCACAACAGCGACGGCAGGGCCGGTGACGTTCCATCTTGCTAGCCTCGACGACCAGGAGTTGCCCTAACAAGGGCAACCCTGACGCCAAGGCAGCGTCGAGGTCCGAACGATCCTGTATTTCCAGCCTCACAAGTGGTGTAGGTCCCCGGTTGCTAATTATCCTTGTGGCCCTCAAACAAGAAGGCCACTTGGATTTCGCTGCGGCGAGGAGGTGCCGGGTGGAAAGGTCCCTAGGGACCCCCCGTACCACGGCACTGAACCGGGGCGGCGGCAACGTGGAGCTGGGCGGCGGCGGTGGCGGTGATGGCGGCAACTGCAGCAGCAGTTGCGGCGAGAGTGTGGTGGCGGCCGGCGGCGAAGCAGGGCGTGCCGGGACCGGTAGCAACGGAGAAGCTGCCTCCTCGGCGGCTGCCGAGGAAGAGGCGACGGGTGCTGCCTTAGCAGCGGCGATTCTGCGCAGTCTCTTCTTGGCCATCTTGGCGAGTCGAAGAAGTCGCGGAACGTGAAGACATGTTTGTGTCCGTACCAGGGAGAGACATTTCTTGACCTCTCCAGTTCTACTAGAGCGCTGCAGGTTGCGAGCCTACGGACGTGAGGACAAGGTCGTGCGGCGCTGTCACAGCCGTCCCAGGACGCATAGTACACTATAGTGCAGTTGTTTGCCAGTACGAACGCAACTCTGTGTTAGTTGTGGAATTGAAATAAATAAGTCTGTTCCCAATTCGAGATTCTCGTTATAAAGTTTTGCATACAATAATTATGGAGAACTAACCAGCAACTTAACATAGACTCTTTACGTGACTGTACGCCATTCAACTGAGTGCTCAAGAGTTTAGTTTATCTTCGTTCTTACTGCTCGTCGTCTCGTGAACTACGGCCCCTGTGCACCAAATTTGAAGAGACAGGTCAAGAAATGCCTCTCCCTAAGACCCTATTAATCCGGGTCTGACCTGCCTAGACGCATCCGAGTGCCACTCGAGACCCGACTATAAGCCCGACTCAGTCAGCCAGGCGCTAACGACAGTAATCTCGCCTATACTTTACAGGTTTATCCACCTATATTAAGTATATGAAATATGGTTCTTATATCAAATATGTAATCAAAGTTTGGTTATTTTATTCATAAGTGCACTTCTATTGTTAAATTCATTAACTATTTTAAATATATCTGCTCCTGATAAAATAAATTAAGCACGATCTGGCGTTCTATTTAACATCAGAAATGTTGCATTTTACTTTCTATACTACGCAGAGTAAATAAGGGAAGTATTGTACTCTACCCAAAAATTGGATGTCGAGATTTCACTGAAAATATATACCTTGAGGCCCACTGAATCCAAAACAAGTACATTTAAAAAAGCTCCATGCATGTGTCTGTGAACAGTGTAATTTAAAAACGAAAAGTCGGTTAAATGCCAAACTTGGTATTTAAGTTCACCATTTTCCAAGGATGTTATGCAAAGATTTTCAAGAAAATCTCGGACCCCAAACTACGCCTTTATGTTTTAATTTTCTAAAGCATGACTAATTATTTTGATTAAAATAGCATATGTTTCATGAAAACTTACATATCTGTAGCTATTCGGGAAATGCCTCTTAAGTGCCCTTTAATCTGAACCACTTTTGTATAACTGGTAAATCCGAAGGTGGAAATAAAATTTTCATGCACCAAAAGTGCAGGCTGGCCCCGTAGCTCAGGAAATAGAGCACCTGCCTGCTGTGCAAGGGGTCCCAGGCTCCATTTCTGGCTGGGGGTCGAGATTTTTCTGTAGGCCAGATTATTTTCTCCCTTCCCCATAGTCTGGAAATACGAATGTAGGTGTATGAGATAATGATTAAAATTAAGGATTAATAAAAAAACTCAACGCGATTAGTACACCAGTTAACACCATTACCGACAGACGACATGTTCAAAGGGGTATGCCCCTGATTGGACCGTGAGGTTAAAGGCACTTAACATAAGTGGAACAATAAACAAGTGCTGACTGGTCGAACGTTACATCAAGTAAGTACAATTTATATGAAATAAAAACGTTATGGTCTCAACCTTTCCGTGACATTCTTTGTTATTGGTTTGAATTTCCAGATACCTATACCTTTCGAACCGCAAATCCCTTTTCTTTTCTTTCTTTCTTTCTTTCTTTCTTTCTGTCTTTCTCTCTTTTGTTAGTTCCTTCTATATTTATCATGTTAATTCAAAGAGAACATAACTTAAAAATCATCAAATAGCGAACTGCTTTGTAAAAATTTGTCTGTCGATTTTGCTTTCTGTATTATTCTTATACCTACCTTAAACAAAATGAATAATGGCACTTTAGGTATCTTTTACTAGAAGTAGAGAGAAAAAGAAGCTTTTGTAGGAATAGTTAGTAAACGAGTGAGTAGAAAGAGTCGTGTGAGTATAACACATCGTAATTTTTATGTCACACCATCAAGTTTTACAAAGGAACTGAGTAGACGGTGAAGTATAGTAAAGTAACCCAAATAGAATATCGCCTTTATTAAACTGTAACATATCAGAAAATTTAACTAAACATACGGTAGATAAAAATGCCTTGAACAACGTTATGATATTCCCTGCGTTATTCGTGAACTAGGTTTGGGTGTACGAGTTACTTCCGCAGTATTTTATTTATTTAGAAGCTTGGAAAGCAAATGTTGCGAACTATTCAAGGATTTCTCTGTTCGGTTCAAAGCATATTAACATAAATAATTGCAAAAACTAATTATTATGATATTAGCAAAGTAAGACAACAAGGTCCTTAACTTGGTTCAATATCATTGCAAACGTTTTGTCATGCTAACAGCATGAGCATTAATTTCTAACGAAAAACTTTCACATTTGTAGCAGTCAGTACAAATAAGATCTTGATAATTAGTTGCTATCTGGCACAATAAGAAAGGTCTTCTCCTTGTCTTCTCATACTCACTTTCTAGATCGCGCAATGACGCTGCAAATTGAGTTTTCTGACTCAGTGTGAAACTTTGCGGCAAACTGAACACTTATTCCGCCACTTTCTATTAATCAGAAAGATTCCTCATAGACAGGCATAAACGTAGAAGTCGACGGCATGTTTATTGGATTACTTTCTGTTCACGACATTATAAACTGACACACGACACACTCAGAAAGGAACCAGAGACTACATCACACTTTACCCACTGCGCGCACAGAACAAGCAAGTTGGTGACGTCTGCGCTATAGATTACACAAGAATAAAAAAATTAGTATCTTATCTGTGACATGAATGTCTCGTAGCAAAGCCATATTAGATACACACGTGTGTCTGATTGCTCGTGGCCAATAGTTACTTTAATTCTATAGACCAGCTGTTTTCTTTTCAACTTAATTTGAATCCATGTGATAGTTTGTTCGCTCAATGTAACGTTTCACAAACCAACATTATAATCCATGAGGTGTAAGTTGAACCTTGATTATTGAGAAAAGAGAAATACTCACCGTCTCTTTCTTTCTATGTCCTCCTCTTTTATGGCGAACCAGGCAGGGTAGAAATGCCAGTGCCGGAAGATCTTTCTTCATCTTTCTGCTTTTTAACTTCACTTGTAAAAGTTGCAACACCACTGATGCCTTCTTACCCTCACACCACCGTAGGTAATTAGGGAACATAATAGAGTTTTAAAATGGCCTGACTGGATTAGCTTGCAGCGCTTAAATCGCTTTCCATTGAACGTAGTCTTTCTCTACCTAAATACCAGTGGCGAAACGTCCATTAAGGCTCTAAGGCTCAACTTTTTGCCTCCAAAATTCTAAAATTACTCGATCAAACTCATTTTAATCCGATCTGATTACGAAGGGCTCATAAAGTATAAATGTTTACAAATACTTTGCGATTGAACTTCGATTATCCGCCTGCCAGTATAATGCTTCACTCTTCCGCAACCAATAGCTGCTAGGATTTCTGTGCCTCTTAGGAGCATGCGCAGTAAGCCCGTTTCTTTCGCGTGAAGGACAGGGTTCCAATGTGAGTGATCGGAGTTATAAAAGCCGGCGTTTGATTTGTTTCTACGTTTTACTAGCAGATGAATCATGCGTAACGATGTCTTTCTGCTCCATTACAAAGTGCGGCACTTCCAATCGCCTAGTCGGGCAGTGTGTGAAACAGAATTAACGTTTAACTTAAGTGTTTATTTCGAACACAATGAAACAGAAGACATTCATAATTCATATAAAATGAATTTAAATGCATCATTGGATGTTGCTGTAAGATGACAGAAGCTAGCCTATGTATTTTCATTGTTGTTTGTTTCTCAAATTAAAATGTAGTAGTTTTACCTATTTCAAATACTGGTAGTTATAGCATTTTAAATTACTGATTTTCAGTATATTCTTTAACCGTAGATGTAGAACTTACTTTCGTTTTGTTTAGTGTTAGGCTACCGTCAACCAAACTGGAAAAATAAAATCGCATTCATGAAATAATATTGGTGAAGCTGTGCATATCTGCATTGTGTTTCCCTAGCGGATACGATGTTAATTACAATACCTAACTTTGATCTAGTAATTGTTTACTTAATTTTCATAAGTTTTTCCATTCAAAAGTATCCTGATGAAAAGTAATTACTCAGTATTTCGTGTTTTCCTTAGTGTCTCCACAAATTTTCAAGTCACCAAATAATGTTTTATTAAATGAATGGAATGAAACTCCTATTCTTGCTCGTGTAATGATACTTTATTTAAAGCGTGTTAAAACAGCTATCATTATTTCTTACAAAATAGTATTTCCAGGTTATCAGGTACTCAAACTCCAATATCCCATTTTTCAATATTCCCCAATATTTTTGTAGAATAGGCTTATTTTAAGAGTGACATGAGGACTGATCAGTTACATATATAATTACTGTCCAGTCATCATATTTGGGGAAAATATAAAATAAGGGCAACGAACATAAAATTCACACAGATCCCTTCAGCTGCGCACTAATTCCACATTACGCAAGCAGAAGATTAGACACTACAAAGTAAGAAGGGGAAATTAAAATTGCTGCATCTCTGGAGTTCATTTCTATTCTGGCCCAGTGGGTACATAGCGACCAGGCGCTGAGAAAGAACTGGACTGCCTGAAAATGCCCTGAGGGGACTAAGGAAAACAACAAAAGCTTCCCATCAACCTTGGCATATGCTGGTATTCCGCACTAAATCAGGCTATGCTGCAGAATTTGCAACTCTTGGTACACGCAGATTCAAACCATAACGCGTGCGTGTAGTACACGCTAAGAGAACAGAAACCTTCGCTTCTTTTTTTTTTTTTTCCATACACTTTTATTTCTTCATTTGCGGCTTCAGTCCCATCACTTCACTCTTCGAAGAAAAATGTGTACTGAACTATTACTTTAAACCTAAGGAGTACTGTGCAAATTAAGAAACATATCTATATTTAGGAAATAATTATGCCGAAATTATTTTAAGTCACATACAAGCTTTAAGTGTATTAATAAACTTCATATGAGTACCTCTTATGTTGTTTGTGAAAAACAAAAACCCAAGAGGTCTAGCTCAGTATCTATCATAGTATTCTTAAAATTCTTAGCTCACTATCTTATCAAGTTCCTCTCAAAATTGATATACTTCTCTAAGTGGTGAAAAAAATATTTAAACCAGTTTGAATAAAATAAAACGGGATTTTTATGAAATAATTATTGTTGTGACACCTGACGTCTCACTGCAATAACAGAATGCCTTTATTCTGCGTTGTTATTATTGTTATTATTATTATTATTTACTATTATTATTATTATTCGAATTGAGCAAATAAGTTCCTTTGATATTTGTGAGAGGTTTATTGTATTTAAGAACTTAGTAGCAAAACACACTAAGAAATAACTAATGAAATACTGTCCGTCTTAGAAACTTGTTTCTCATGCACAGGGGTATGACAACGGTTCGAATATGCGGGGATTCATTAGTGGAGAAAAGAAATTGCCAACATCTGGAACAAACATTTTTAACAGAGTAGTGTCAGCGATGCCAAATTGTATAATTTTGTACTGACAGTTTTTAAAACACTGTACGTGGACGTCTAGCAGCCTTGAACGCTGGGATTGTTGCAATAACTCGTTTCTCTGCAAAGCGCTTTTGAGACGCTGTTCCTTCAATATTAGAGCACCATTCTACGATTTTCAAAGGCCTATATATCCTCATTAAAGGTACTGTAGGTGTTTTGACTACATTAAGCTTTAATGCCGTTTTGGCATTTAAGAATTATTTTCAATCATCAAAGTATTTTTTGATGTCATCGGTTTCGCGTACGTAATCTCTGATATTGATCAAAAAAATTCCACCATCTGAGCAGAGGTATTTCCCTCAATGCTGAGATCCAACTTATTAAAGAGTTACTCAATATACCTTATGGTTTCGGGGGAAATCACTTTCTAGGAATCAAAGTAACTCCCTGTGGAGTTGACATCTCTCGCCTCGTTACTGAGATGAGGCATAGACTACCAAATGCGGATGAAGATACATTTGAAGAATATCAACTACAAACAACCGAGTTTTCTTTTCTTTGGATTTCGTGGAAAATTCGAAGGCTAGTTTGGTGTCTCTGATTTGATGTGCTGTCTGCAAAGGTACAGTCAGACTGAAAAATGCCCAAGGTGGGACTCGAACCCGCTATCCCTTGCGCCACGGAACACTAAAGCTAGGCATCTTAGTGGGCATGGCATAGTCAAACTAAACTACTCGGCCAATTATATGATAATTAAGTACTACTTTTTCTCAATGCATACCGCCTGTAGAACAGGAGTTGGAAAGACAAAATCAGACTCAAAAATTCAATGCCAAAGCCGGAATTTGAATCAGGTATCTCCCGGACCGGGATTTAAAACACTTACGACCTCGTAGGTCACCATTGGTTTTAAAATTCTCTGTTTGTTATGAGCTGTCAATTGCCAGGATCATATCTGCGCCACCGGTTTGCCGGAATTTCGGGTATGCCACCTCAAAATAATTTGAGATCCCCTTGTGGTTTGCCGAGAAACACGCCAGTCAGGTGGGGAATTTAATGCCGTGTCAGCAATCGCCCTCCGTGGTGTAATGGTTACCATGCTGACTTCATATACCCAAGGTCGCGGGTTCAAACCCGGCGGAGGACGTTGGATTTTTCGGGTGTAAAAATCCTTAGCATGGCTTCCTTCGGAAGGGAAGTAAAGCCGTTGGTCCCGTGTCGTAGATTTACGGCACGTAAAAGAACCTCAAGCCTGATAGAGAGGCCTCTGAGCAAAATTAAGCGGTATTTCACGCCCAGTATAGAATGGGACGTTGAGAACCACAGCAGTTAAAGAGCGTCCATAAATAACACGCCATTTCATTTTTTGCCGTGTCAGCATATTGCTATAGTAGCCCAGTGGTTAAAAAATTGGACGAAGACCGGGACATCCGTGGTTCAAATCATGGCTATGGCATTGAATATTTTAGTCAGATTCTCCCTTTCCAACTCCAGTTCTACACACAGTTTATGTAGAAAAACAATTATTTGCTACTACTGTGCTATTTGTTTTCACCGGTGTTAATTTTCATGCATTATATAAGTGATTATTTCAAAATATAGATAAGCTTTCTGATTTCAAAGAAACCTAAAGACTTTGCAGAGGCAGAAGGCTTATAAGGATAAAATATGGCGCATAAAGACTGCCAGAAAAGGACCCGCTTAAGCCTCGGCCATGGCTAAAACCAGGACTGATACCCTACCCACACACAACCGCTGGTAGGTAGCTCACAAATGACGCCACTGACGATTATGCTGATGTGGGACACTCTTCACCTTGAACCTCCACCTAATCCTTTTTCACCTTCCCTAACCATACCGTCTTCCCGGGGCGATAAGCCAGATCTTTTCCTTTCCAATTCTTCTGCTGTCTCCCGCTTTCTAAAGAAAACAATCCAACAAAAGAAAGTCTCTTCTCAGCTCCATTTATGAGTAAAACACCTCAAACTATATTTCTTAACTTGTGCCTCGGAATCAAGTATTTCAAAGAATTTCAATAACAGAGAGATCCTCCAGTGAGCTGACCAACTCTTTCAAAATCTGCCAGAAGAGCACAATTGGACAAAACCGTCTGAACGTTTGCTAATTTTAGCCGTAGAAAACGAATTGGCAAAAAGGTCGTCTTCTCTAATGTTATTGACTGCCACAACCAGAGAAAATATGAAAGGGTATAATTTAGTGCCTTATTCGACACAATTCAGTAAGTTAATTCCAACTATGTAGACGTATGTCAGTCATTTTTTTGGGCCTTCAGCCTTCAACAGCGCAAATACGACTGTTATTGTTATTTGCTTTTCAATTTTGCGCCACTAGTTTTCAATATTGAATTTTAGTTTATACAGTTGTTTATTTTGAAAAGTTTTCTGGTTTTGCAAGACCTATGTAACTTAAATTAAAATAATAAAATAAAATGGCCTGAATTTAACTGTTTGTTGTTAAACATTTCTTACCTTTGTAAAATAACCCTAAAATAGGTACATTTCATTAATTTGGGGATTGTAATGTTAGAGTCTATTCGGTACTTGTAAATACTGTAATTCTATTGCATTTTTAATTTAATTTTGTGCGATGAAATTTATTTAAAACATGTTTTGTAATTTATAAAATGACACTGTCCACTAAAAAATAAAGGTTTACGTAATTATAGTGCAGTTTTGACTTATTCGGGTGCTATTACGTGCAATATTGAAATAAAATACCACGCAGGCTCTAAACCATGCCATAGAGTTGAGAACAATTAAAAATGGGAGTTCGACCAATGGGAGTTCTCTCTCTCTCTCTCTCTCTCTCTCTCTCTCTCTCTCTCTCTCTCTCTCTCTCTCTCTCTCTCTAAAAACAAAACAAAAAAAAACAAAAAGGTATGACGTACTATAAAAGACGGCGGCGCCGCAGCCGAGCGGTTACACCACTCGCCTCCCACATAGGCGGCTTGGGTTCGATTCCAAGCCCGCATGTGAGATTTGTGGAGGCCGAAATTGAGCATGGGCGGGTTTTCTCCTCGTCTTCTGGTATCCCCCGCCACTCATTCCATCATCGCCTTTCCTACGATATAATCCATTTCGCTTGCATTTCAAATGATTCACCTCCTCATGCAAATGCCTGGCTATGGGCCGACCACTCGTTTCAGGTTCTCCATTCTGTGGATTCGTGCCGTTGGCTCCCCGACATGCTTCTGACCCCTAGGCATCCGCTTATTAAAATAAATAAAATAAAATAAAATTTGTGTGTTAAACCCTGGTAACTAATTGCTTAAACCAGGGTAAAGAATCCCAGACTTTATACATTTATTACTACTAATACCAATTACAATTTTAATCAATATCATTTTAATTTACATATATAAACGTAACCTAACGTAACTTAAAATGTTATAAATACCATTTTAAAATCATAAATAGTATAATTTAAAGTGTGTTAATATTTAATTTTATATAATTTTCGGTTTAAAATACTATTATAGTTTTCTATTCCAATATTTATTAATAATTGTTTTATTAATTAATGTTAACTTATAATGTTATTATTATTATTATTATTATTATTTATTAAAATAAGTGTTATTTATTTATATTTCACAGATATTTTATTTTATAAACAATGATATTATTTTAATTACTATTTTAATTATATTGCTGTTAATATTATTATAATGATACTTAAAATTTATTCACATAAGTTACTATTTTACTTATCATAAAATTTAAAATAAACATTTAAAATGTTACATCAAAGTTTTACAATACCTATTTACATTTCATTTTTATACGTTATATTTAAATTTATTTAAAATTCTCTAAAACTTAATATAATTACCTTCGATTGCATAATAATCCCAACATTTTAAAAATTAAAACATTTTAAAATTAAACAGTTACATTATTTACAATTTTCAAGTACATCCATGTTAAATGTAAATTTATATTCAATTTAAATCTACATTAAATCCAAAATTGTAAAACTAACTTACAATTAAATGTGTAATTTAATTAAAATATTTTAAATATTTAAAATTAAATCTAATAATTTTAAATTACTGGTATCCAGTAATTAAAAAAACTGATATCTAGCTATTTACTTTAGGTTAATTTTAAAGCTACACTACCCTACGTAAAGCCACCGGTAACCGGCGGCATAAGTATTGGTAAGAAATACTATTTTTAACTCTTATCTTTTAATTATCTACATTCAATACTCATAATAATTCTATGAAAGTCACTTATTGTATTCTTCTATAACTGTAAATATTAATTTTACTACACTCCTATACAAATTTATTTGTAATCGTTTAGTAATTAATTTTAATACTACACTCTTCTACACTATTCTTCTCATATCACACTCACTTCCATCTTCTCACTTCAACCCAAAACCTCATTTTCTCACTTCTTCCTGGGAACCCCATCTTCCCACTCCATCCCAGTACCCCATCTTCCCACTGCGTCCCAGTCCCCTATTTTCCCACTTCGTCCCAGATACTTCAGCTTCTGCCTTCTTCCCAAGAACGCCATCTTCATCTAACCTACATTTTCCAGCGCATATGATCTTCTTTTGCTTCATCGCCGCTTTCCCCAAATTTCCAACTCCCAACTCTTTATTTCTTCTTCTCCTCCGCTGATTATATGCAATGAAAGGTGCAGTTGTTATTATTTATTATTCTCGCTCCTGTAAATTTCCCTCTTGGGCGCCGCGAGGGCCACTAAATATCTCCCTGTATGCCGCCCGGTTCCACTCTCACAGCTAATAATTAACTATATCCTTCAAGAATATTCTTTAAGGGTATTTATTGCATCTAAATCGGTTACTTGTAAAATATTTCTGGGTCTTAACCTCACTTGAAGTGTTCTCTCTAAATTCAGTTGAAATTTCTCTGCTCTATTGCTATAACCATTTCCTCCCAACCCTTATTACTTACTTTATTTAATATTTCCAAATTGGTGTATAGATCTTTATTTCGTAAAATTGTATTTAAATAACAACCTGTAAGTGCTTCTCTCTCTACCCGTAACTCTTCTGAGCTTTTACTGCATTTAAACGGTACATGTTCCGGAGTTCCCGGAACATTACAAATTTCACAATTTCAGTGTTTTATTTATTTTCTCCCAGTAAGTATAGTACGGGCCATGATCTAATAAATAATGAATTAGGCATTTTGTGGCATTAATATGCTTTATTTTTTGCCGTTCTTTAATGCTCTTGAAAAATTAAAACGTTCTTCTTCCTGTTTCACTCCCTTCACGTTGCCTTTGCCATTTTGTATTAATCGGTTCTTAATATCTGATATCGTAATATCTGATTTAGATTGATAGTTGTATCCAACAATTTGTTGTGCTTTAATGTTGTTTTACTTCTTTAACCAGTAACAAGCTCCTCTCATACGTAGTATAAAATCAATTGGCCAAATGTCTGTTATAAATAACACAGCCAAGTTTGGGGTAGTGGATGTCGCACCTGTAAAGCGCTATAGAACTTTTCTTTGAGATCTTCTAAGTAATAGTTTAATTGAAACTTTATTGGCTTTGTCCACCCATACGCTAGCTCCGAAATGTATAATGGATGCGAAAATGCTAGTATGATAGCAGCTAATGGTCGATAGTAGTATTTTAAATTTGAATTGAGCAGATGCAGATAATTTCATTAAGATGATTTCAGCTTTAAATCTTACAAAGTTCTCGTGGTCCTTAAATTCCTTTTTACGTATAATTTTATTCATAAATATCTCATAACCAGACATGCTTTTGTATTGTTTCCTAAAAATCTTATTATTGGATTTCTCTTTAGGGTACCTTTCAATAACAAAGTTGCAGATTTTTGTGGAGAAATCTTCATTTTCGCTTCTACGCACCGTTGGTTTAGTTTCCGTCAAATTATTTCCTTTGGTTTCCTATTCGTTTCGGGAGTTTCCTTCTATAATAAAAATCACGTCGTCTGCGCATGCTATCGTATTACTGTAATTGTTGTTGTTGTTTATTTTTTTCTAGTAATGTTTCTAACACAATGTCACAAAAGTTCGGACCTAGGACCGAACCTTGAGAACATCCTTTTGATATGTTTTTGTAATAATTTTATTTATACCAATCAAATAAACCTTTCTATTTTTACAGTAATCAAGAAGTATTTTGTAAAGCGTTTCTGGATATCTACATTCTCTTAGCCTGTTGAAGAAGAAAGGTCACCAGAGATTATCAAATGCTCCAGAAATATCAATGGAAATTGCTATTACACATTTAAATATTGAGTTGTGTACAGTTTCTAATTCAGCATTTGTTGCATCTTCTGTCGACCGTCCTTTTCTAAAGCAATATTGGTTTGCATTGGTGCCAATTAGGAGCCTGTATTCTGTGATTTGTTTGTTCAGTAAGCTTTCTAGCACTTTATCCAAAGTATTTAATAGACAAGTAGGTCTGTATGATTTAGGATCTCTAGGATCATTGTCCTAACTCTTTTTTTTTTTAAATAATAAGTTTGGTTTCTTTCTACCGATCTGGAAAGACCCCTCTTCCAATGCAGTCATTGTTTAATGTACATAAAACTGGGGTTAAGCAATTTTCCAATGCTGTTAAGGTTTCATTTTTATTCCGATCTGGGCCAGCAGCTTTTTTAGCTTTTAGATTTTGAAGTATTAGTTTAATTTCTGCTTGATGGAATGGATAAATTATGCGTTCTTATTATAAATCTAATTGAAAATATTTCTTAATTTTCTACTAAAGTTATTATCGTCCCCTTCTTTATCGTTTGACAACAGTATAAATATAAGTTTATTCACTGGTTCCTCCCAATCATTAGTCATATTGCCACCCTCCTTCCGTAGTGTATTCAACGTCTAGGGTTTGTTAATTTTTTCCGTTATAATTTTGTATGATGAGCCCCAAATATTTTTACTTAGTCCGAATTCAACAAAATTCTTCCATGATTTCTCCCTTGTGTTTTTAAGGTTTAGCTCCTTAATTTGGTTAACTCATCGGTCCAAACATTATCCGTATATTTTTTATATTTTCTTTTGGGCATTGAAATATTAAGCGTCCATTTTATTTTAACTTCTAATTTTTCCACTTCGTAATTTATATTTTCTCCTTTATAGTCGAGTGTGTACACATCAAAATTTTCTCTAATTATTTCCCAGTGTGCTTTTTTATAGTTAAGTTGAGTTTCCGTCTTTAGCCTAGTTTGAAGGCCATAGCTTGGTACATAATCAAAATAAATTAGTTCGTCGTCGTTCGTAGTCAAATCCTGACCAACTTTCCAATTTTACAATCTTGTTAAACGTTTTATAGTTTCCGAGAGTTAAATCAATGTTGGAGTTAACCGCGCACTATTTTCAAAAGTTGTTGGATTGTTAGCAGTGTTGTGTTAGGTTCAGTTCTGCAATTTTCTTCTACAACTTTTCTCCTCTATCATCTTTGTATGTATTAAACCACCAGGTATCCGCTTGTTAGTCCCAGGGGGATGCCAGTCCTAAATATGAAAAGGGTAAGCCGACTATGAAAAAATAATAATTTAATATTAAAAGAAGCGGCCGGCTTTGGATTCTGGGTCTCGGGTCCGTGGGGGAGTGATCTAAAACAGTGGTACTGAATAAAAAGTATACCAGAGTTGAAATTAAAAAAACACTATATCTCTGAAACCCGCACCAAATTTCACCGAACTCAAAACTTGGTAATGAGCAGCCGTATTAAATTTATAGATAAATGAATTCATTACTGATTTCTGTTCTTTTTACATTAATCACCAAGTGTTTTATAGTATTATTATTACTATTATTATCATCATTATCATTATTATTACTATTATTATCATTATTATTATTATTGTATGATTATGTCTTGTATTCTTTAACCTGCTATGTCACATCGGATGAATGAAGTGAGTGAAATGACGTTCAAATGAGTTCGGAGTACGTAGAACTTAGCGCTACTTGACATTAGTATTTTCAGGATAAGTGAAAATCCCAGGGAAAAAAATTACCCCACCATGAATAGTTTTAAGGATAGAATACGGATGTAGGGGACTCGGTACCAAACCTAGGTGATTATTGTACCTAAGCCCCACGAGGGCTTCCTCCTGGGGAGGGAGGAATGAGGCGAGAGGATACACCGGGCGACTGGAATCAGGATTGACGGCATAGAAATGACAGGGCCCATGCAGTTTCCAGATTGACGAAGCCCGATAGCCGGACAAGTAGACTTGGGATCCCGCCCCACATAGGGTCCAACGTCCCCATCCCGGCAATCAGCCGAAGTCGATGGGACGGAAATAATCAAGTTGATCTCCTTTTCCCGTCATGCCTATACTTCGAAACCTGAAAGAAAATAACAGGATGAAGGATGAATAAAAAGACATGGTAACAACATGGAGGATAAGGAAATACAGGGGATGAAAGAAACCTACCCAGTGATCGCATGGTCACCCGGGGAAAGCTTGGATCGGGGTATCAAACCCGTGACATTCCGAATGCGGGCTACAGACGCAACCTCCTGAGCCATCCCGCTCCGTTTAACCGGATAAATCACCCTAACTGAGATTCGAACTCCGGGTCTCTCGAATGTGGGGCAGACACGCTACCACCATACTGCAGAGCCAAACTATTATTGTTGTTGTTATTATTATTATTATTATTATTGTCATCATAGTTATCATTAATATTACATAATTTTAAGATAACTTACAGTTATGTGTATCACTACTGTAAATCTAAACACCAAACTCTACTACTCTCCTGTAGAATTTTGTCAATACGGGTTGGTTGATTATTGAGAACCTAGAATTGGGTTACAACCGTCACTATACACCCATAAAAGTCCATTCAGATAAATTTGTATTTCTTGAAAGAATGCGTTAACTGCTTCAAAAATCTATTATTCTTCGTGTCTGGCCTGTCATAGATATCGTTCAGAAACTACTGAAAATGTTAATTGTTATTATTTTTCTGCTTTCAATCTAAAACATATAGAATATCTAAATTTGCAATCACGGTATAAAAATGTTTATTCCCGTTTTTTGTTACTCTTTTCCTTTAGAAAAAAGCACCAGTTCTCATTAAACAGTATAGTGCTATAAATTTATCCCTATCAATCAACTGTTCACACTTCAACTAGATAGGAACATAAAACTAATGGAATATTCAAGAAAACAAGAAACATACAAGAAGATTTGTCATGACAATGGACAAATTTAAATGGTTGCCAAACAAATGTACACCTCATCAAAAGCAATAAAGCTGGACACAGGTACTGAATTCGTTGGATTGTTGAATACGTGCGCCTGTTGCGTGTTGTCAAAGTTTTGTAGAATTTCTGAAAGGATATATTTATACGTAGAATTCAAAAGTAAATGTGATGAGAGTAAAATTATTTCAAGAGCCACAATAAATTTCCTGTAGAGCCCCATGAGGTCCGCGGGTCACGTAATTACTACCGTTGATCTAAATTTGTTCGCCTTTGCACCACTAAAACTTTTATTTTCAATGATAATAATCATGCTATGGCACTTGGTGTATAAGATTTGACATATACATAATGAATGTAATTACGGGCAGCTGGTGATTTTGAACATTGATGATTCGCAAATTTATGTCTGCAATTTGAATTTCCTAATGTAAGAAATACACACGCACCGTCAATTTTGTTTTTAAGTGTTAATAATTATTAATAACAATTAGATACTTTAAAACGTCATCAGAATATTCATTATAAATTCCTTATCTGTAAGGTATGTATTGAAGCTTGGAAAGAAATTCTACAATGTTGATAACAATGCGTGACATTTATACTGTTAAAGCAACTAACTTCAACTACGCAAAATCTATAGTGCCACCTTTAAAACACTCTTCTCAGATAAAAAAACATTTGAGAAATGTGGCGTTTTCAGAACATGTTAGCAATGGAAAATATAATGTTTCCACATCTTCTTCGCCGATTTATGACTAACAGTGAGCATTATTTTGTGAACTAGCATATGTTGGACATTTTGTTCAGTTTTTTGGTTGATTTCATAAGAATAATTTGGTCCACATTTTTTAAGTTTCATAGCGGAATGATTTCCATTGTAATTTAAAAGTTCTAGTTGACAAAGCAACGTCTCCTTAAGCTTTAATTTGATGCATGAATGAAGTTCTAGTCAAATATCTATGCAGCATAGATTATTTTTAAAAGATCGCAAAGCGGAGACTTTTTCACTTTTGGCAAAGAGTTTAAAACTAAGATGTTGTGCTGCATGACAAACCGCTTTTTGAAACATTTAAAACATGCCTGTTCAATAGAGAGAATTTTCTTTTTCTCAGGTTCTTGTCCCCTTTCGCTTTTCTTCTTTCGCTGAGGTACCTACGTTCTACGCTCCTTTGGTACTGGGGTAGTCTGCTCTATGTCCTGCACTGAAGCGTGGTGCTCTGATTCCTGGCCACGGATCTCACCCTTGGGGGTGCGGATTTTAAATCCCGGTGCCCACTCAGCATCGTGAGGAAATGAGTTGCGATACCGACCGTAGACAACATTCAGGTTCGGGATGCGGGATGCTAGCCGCATCTCCCCGTATCAGCTGAACGATCGTCCTGCCCTATGTCCTACTATGCGCGCACCTTTTCCTGAGCGCCAGGAGCCAGGAGCCAGGAGCAGGAACTAGTCGTCCGAGTGTACTCGGGCGGGGGCAAATCACCACGGTACCTATCCGCTTTTCTTGCGGATTTCACAGCTCTCTTCTTCATTCAATAGGCTTCGCGCAACTTCGGAAGTTGTGCAGAGTGACAACATGAAGTACACTATACACCCGTATATCTAATGGCTTTAATACTAAGGTTTCATTCTATCTATAGATCCCAGACTTGACGCACATTTACGTTCCGCTATGTTATTCAATAATTCAGCTAGTTTATGGTAAATCGGATAACGTATTCACCGTAATGGCTGTGAACTTCAAAGAAAGAAACTTTCTTTAGTTGACAACACTGCGAAAAGACAGGCAGGCGAGCTCTCTTTTCTTCTTTCGACCTTCGCTTCTCGTAAAACAAACGTTCAAGAAAATGTGTGTGCATACTAAGTCGGCGTGAGGCCGGCTGTCGGGTTGGTGGTAAGGGCTATAGCAACACAGCTTTATTATTGTTAATCTGCTTTACACTCTTGACCATCCGTATAATGTCTGCTTCCATTGCACCTGTTGTATATTTTCAAGATTGATGCCCATCCTCTTTAAGATGTGCATTTCTGCACTATGCCAGAGTTAACATAAACTGCATCTATTGGTGTATCAGGTACCAGATAAGTTTATATAGGACACATTGGTCATTTAAGGCTGTTAAAACTCACTCATGTTGTGTTAGCAATGTGTCCACACCTGAAAAGAAATTAAATTGAAAGCTTAATAAGTTAAAGTCGGAAGATTGCGAGAGGAAATCCGTATTTTATAACTGTGATGTAACAATATTTAAAATTGTTTCAATAATTCTGTAACATATATTGGTAGCAAATAAACAAAATTCGTGAAATTACAACTTGACTTACCCAATAATGTACCTGAAGTACACTCGTTCATTAGAAGCTACTGTTTAACGTATTGTGTACGACCATTTTACACTATACACAACTTTAGTTCCTAGTTAATTATAAAAATGCTTTGAAAATATAATTTTGTTCCACTTTTATGTTTCTACACACTGTTGTGTTTAATCATTATCCCCTTCTTGTACATTATTGTACGTTTCACTGATTTCCTGATATCCTTGTGTCAACTCAGATGATATATTTGCATCACAACGACGAGTGCTATAAAAACGAATCGTATCATAATTCCGAAAATAGGTATTACAATTTCATTTTAATAAAACTTTAATCTAAACTTTCAAATTGATTTTCCTAAAAGCACATTAAATTAGTAAACTAATTTATAAAAAGAAATTAGAACCGAAGTCTATATATTTCAGAGAGAAATCCGTTATTTCCGTCCGACAAATCGGAAGATCTGTTGCGCTACGGATACATTGATAGCATATCGGGCTTGCATAATCTCTCATAAACCTGTATTATAGCCTGAACTATTTCTAGTGGAATACCCAGTCTTGGTTTCTAGCAGTAAAGCTTAATAGTCAAAACCTTTACAACACCTCTGATGACAACTCTTGCTGTGGGATGAAAAAGTATTGCTGTATTGAGCTTGTATTGAATTACTCACCTCTTTACTGCTGCTTGTTCTAGAACGCAGGGAGACACCAAAACAGTTCTGAAGTCCATCTATCAAAAAACATATATTGTAAATAAATGATGACACCATGTTTTCATAAAGTTGTTTCCTAGGAGCAGTATGTCGAAGCCCCTACAAATGCCAAAATTCAATATGGCATTTGCTCTTAGCGTTATCTGTTGACAACGCGAGGAAATGTTTGCTGTTGCTATGCTAGCTTGAAGGAGGGAAATTTGACCCAGAAAACGCAGAGGAACGAGGAGTGTGCCCTTATAAGTACACATGTGATTTTTAGGGAGGGCATGAAGTGGAAATCAGTCACATCATATTTTATCCAGGGATTCTCAATACATCTTCAACAACAAATAATACGCAGCAAAAGTAAAGAGGATTTTTATATCAGATCTACACATCTATCTGTCTCTCTTTACATCGCTGCTAAAATTCCTGTTAAGAGTATTTTTTTCATCTACCTGTGTGAGGTCTGGAATTGGCGTGGGTCCAACAAGACGTTTTATCTCATTATTTTCTTCCAAGCTTAGTGTTCGAGAAGGTTATGCTAAAAGAGCGTGAATCCGTCTGTGTGGTTCAGTTGGTTTGGCGCTGCCTTTTGACTCCAATGTCGCGGATTCAAACCCGCACAAACTGATGGTTTTTAAGCGTACTTAAAAGCGACAGCTCCATGTCAGTAGATTTACTGGCATGTAAAGTAACCTTTCTGAGGCGAAATTCCAGGACACCGGCGGCCCAGATATGATCCTGGAATTGACAGCATTGTCAATGAACAAATATCTTTGTTTGCCCGTTTAACTAAATGATTCTGATTCACGAATTAAAGCACAACACAACTACAAGTGATAATGTGGGAAATGTATTATTATTACTATTATTATTATTATTATTATATATGAGAGCTGAAGTGTGGCAACATTTACTATGAAGACTAGAGCTCATGAGGATTATGTGACGAAAGTCAAAGTGATCATCCTATCCCATGTTCTCTAGCTATTAGGTTAGCGAGCAACAAGCAGCGTTAAGGCCCACACTGCCTCCTCTCCAACGTCTGCACTCCTCTGTTCGTCATGCCGAAAATCTAGCCTAATATGATTGTGGGTTGCTGCAGGGAGTCAACTACTTGGCCCAGCAAACAACATAGTGCTTGCCGAAGTCCACTCCACAAGATCGTGTCCGAATTAATCCGAAATCTACCAGTATGTGTGTATGTCATTCCGGAGGGCGTACCACACTGCAACTATTTTGGGCTTATTGTGCGTAAGACCCCAGAAGAAGCATAATATGAGAGTATTGTTGACGGGAGGCTGAAACCGGACCGCGGGGAAAGAACCATAAGGGAGGGTCAATAACATAGGCCAAGCAACTCATCTCGACGCGGGAGTGCTAGGAGTGTGCGTCCCAGGTCCAACCGAACGAATCCATCTCACCGCAAAGAACTGTACTTGCAAAACGCATTCACCACCACGGAAGGTTGCCACCACCGCAATCCTCTCTTCAGGAGATCGTTTGGATGAAATGTTGATGAAGTGAAGGGACAGGAATTTCGGAGAAGTGAATAACATCCCTAGCATTCTCCTAGTGACCCTGGAATACCTCATAAAAGAACATGGCTCATGGGTCACATAAATTGGCCGCTTAAATTGAACAACCAGAATGCGACTCCCAAACGAAATGCCTGAGGCACCTGGCTCGGTAAATCTATAAGTAATATGTTGTTATTGTTTTTTCTTATCAAAATGCGTTTTAGTCTAAACATACAGTGGTATTAAGAAACCACCCCTGAGTCAGATAAACTTACCTGAAAATATACCTATATTTTTAAGGGGATACAGAATATTTTTAGCGCACAAATGCACTATCTTAAAAGTGTGTACATATTTACCATGTTTTATTCTTCTAGGGCGTAGATAACACAAGTTTTGGAGGTCATTTTAAAGCGTTTTGCCATTTTAACTTTCTTGTTATTTTTTTTTTAATTTTTCCATATTCAAAAACATAATCCTCCCATGAAAGTACCGCTAGAGTTCTGAAAAGTTTCCCAAAAGTGCTGAAAAATGAGTGTGATAGAATGTCGGATTGGAATTTTGATGTTGCTAATAGATTCTTTTTTAGAAATGAATTAGTACAATTGTGCGGTTTTTCAGTTGCTCCACACTATGATATAACATATTTTTTTATAAAATGTATCCATTATAGAAAAATTTCAACCAGAAAATTTGTTATGAAGGTATTAAGGAATGTAGTTTTAAATCTGTTGCATGTGTTTCAATATCTGCCGAAGAGAGATTTTTGTTTTAGCTAATTAAATCCATTAAATTAAGTAAGATATTCAGAATCAAAAGACATATTTGAATGAAACTTGGTAAGAATATTTATTTTGTTGTCAGTATTGCCTATACAAATAATTACAACTTTAATACATTAGAGTATCATTTTTATCACTTCGGTGATCCCTTAAGACAACTAAATGCACCTTTTGTCTTGCTGAATATTTGATACTGCAACACATAAAAGTACAGTCAAGGTTAACCCTGTACCCGTCAAACAGTTTGGGTGTGCACAAAAAGGAACTCACATTCCACAATGTAGCAGATATCATAAACGATGAGTTGCAAGAGCTATTGTATTGAATGTATTGGGAAGTCTCTTTAAGCCATTCTATTTGCAATATTGTATTACAAATTCATGAAAGCTAAGTATTTGGCGCATGTATTGAACTTATAAGAAAAACCGAACATAAGGACAAACACAGCCTTTAGAATAGAACTTTCTTTCATCAGCTCCAACAGAGTATGGGTTAGAGGAGCTCATTGAAACAGCGTGCTTAAAAAAGGGGCAATTGGAAATTAAAGAATTGTTCGTGAAGTTGAAAAAGGAGGCAATAAGGTAAGAATCAATTCTATGTATAGGGTCTTCAGATTTACTCAACCTTTGCCGTCAGTCGTTTGTCCGCGCATGACATCAATACTAGATAGCGAGTTTATCGCGCTTGCCTCTTGTAGAGGACTAGCGAACGATGAGTATAAGAGGTTGATGTAAACAGTTTCGAGGCCACCTTAGTGAAATGGGATTTGTATCGTACCTTTCCAATAATTACATTTGGAGTATTCGTTTGCGTCTCGTCAACTCGCAATCGCAACATTTATGCTGATAGGTAATGTATTCTTTCAGTTCGGAACTAGCACTCAAACATACAAATACTGTGGTGGGTTGTCACTTCCATCTCACATGAAAAGAGCTCACAAAATATCCTGATGAAAAACAGTCCTGCACCGCCCAGTACATCAACCTGTTTACAAAGTCGGCAATGCATGCAGTGTTAAGGTTCAAATTCGCACCTCCCGTTTGAGACAACGGGCTTGCTTAACTAATAATGATGTCATGCATTTAAACCCACTGGCACTAACTGCTGAATAAAGCTGAACACCCGGTATAATACAGCATTTTAACGTTTTACATTTCATTCTATGGTATTTAAAAAAATTGGCAAATTTAGCACACTAAACATTTATTTACGGCATTTATGTTGCCACAACAGCCTGAACAGACCAGTTCTCAAAGAGTCTTTAATCGTCGACAATCCTTTAGTTGCGTTACGTTACGTAGTCGGCTTACCCTCCCCGTATGTAGGACTGGCACCCGGCTAGAACTTTCATGAGGATGCCTGTCGGGGAGCCAACACGTAAGCATAGAATGAAGGACCTTGAATGAGTAGTTGGCTGTATCCAGGCATGAGCGTGATAAAGTGGATGATATGAAATGAAAGCGAAGTGGATAATAGGAAAGGTGATGATGGAGTAATTGGTTGAATGAGTGGCGGGGGAAACCGGAGGACCCGGTGAAAACCCGCTCAGACCTGTTCATCCATCACAAATCCCACATATGGGCGCTTAGAATCGAACCCGGCACCACGGCACCGCCTATCCTTTATTTAAGATATTATATATCACTCCAACGTTTAATAGCTATCTTAAGAATATCTAAATGACTTTTTAACATTCCAAGTCATAATCCTAGTACCATTTTCTTTGTATCTAGATGGAAATTATCAAGTACTGACATTTTCAAGTATCGGTCCATATAAAGGGCGTATTGAAATACGTTGTTTTTTGTAGCAAAACCCGCTTAATGTAAGCACATCCGTACACCACTTTTCTGTATGATACCCTGCAGAAAATCCTAGCAAAAGTTTCTTTACATATACGTTTTATAAAACATCATTTGTTTTTATATAACCTATATATTTTGACTTCCATTTATTGTACAATATAATGGTGTAATTAATTTGAATAACTGTGTCTGCTACTTAAACCTAAACTTCTATTTCAGTCGCATTTTTTCTAATTTCAGCTTCCCGTGGCTAAGTTTGCATTATCCACCGACTTATCATTTGACCATAAGTTAAATTGACTAATTGGCAGTAATTAAGCAGCCAAGCACACTCATTTGAATTAAGTAGTTTCGCTACCTCTTTGCTTAGCTAAGACTAAATCAGATGGATTCGTATCTAAAGCAAAACTCACACTATTAAACAGAAATGGATCTCATGCCTTAATAGTTTAATTACGAACATCGACTTTCTGTGAATGTTCTTACCGTGGAAAGAGCAAATGACTTAGAAATAGCTTTTGATACATCCCCTTCTCTAAACGCTGTAATCTGGGAATATCATTATATGGGAAAGCGGTTTTTATCGACCCCGCGTATCAGATGCTTTTAATCGCAGTGGTTCTGCAAGGCATGGTTCCCTTTCAACACAAAAGCAGTAGGTGATGCAGAAAGAGATAGTAGTCTTTGTATGTTGGAAGACAAGGATCGCAAGCTTAACTTCAGGACATAGTTCACAGTTTTTCACAGCAGAATTGGGACAAACACAATGAAACTTCAATCTAAAGAATAGTTCTCAAAATGATTCCCTCTTTCGGTCATTAGAAAAAAAAAAGCTTACTGTAAACTCATTTCGTGAGGAGAATCTTCATTTCAGCTATTCATTGGAGCCAACATTAGCAATTCTGTTATATTGATCTCGTTGCTAATTTAGCTAATATTCTCAAAACGTGATTTTTGCTGTGAATAAACTTCGTTCTAAAGCTACGTTTACAAAAATATTCTTCAGCTTATTTATAAATTAAAAGTATCACTCAATATTTCTACTGCTACTCCAAATTAGCATCCATTCGCTTAGTACAATTTCTGACAAATGCAGTACCCCTGCATAAGTAAAGATGCACAGAGCAGGCAGAAGTTTTCATAGTAAATTTACCGGAATATTCAGAAACGTTTCTTTATACCAAAGTTTATATAAAATGTGAGAATAATCGCTAAACTATTGTAGTTGCAAACAAAAAACATTTATGTTTATGCTGGGTACGTGGTCATACTGGAAATGTAGGCAGTGAAAGAGCTGACAAACTTGCAAAAGCAGCCTCCAATTTAGTTACAGAATGTGAATACACAAAATGTCCAATATCGTTGTAAAAGAAATGTTTAAGAAAAGACAAGCTTAACACTAGGATCTCAATATGGTAAGAAAGTATTAATGGTCATTTTACAAAACAGATGTTCTTTCCCAAAATTCAAGATAGATTAGATATAAATCATTTTGAGCCTACGTTTTCAATGACACAATTCATTTCTGGAAACGGAAAACGTGGATCATATCTTGAAGGATTTGAGTCCAAACAGTGCCACATGTGCGTGTTCATGTTGATCAATTACTCGTTGACTGTCCATTACACGAAAGGAAACGGCTCAGATTAATAATGCATGAAACTTCTGTAATAAATCTATCACTCCAACATTACACCACATTAATAGCAAACGGTGTTGCTACTCAGAATTTAAAATATTTGTCAATAATGTACTTAATTCATTATAAATAATTATCTACATTTCCCCATGCATTTAAATTACTTAATACAGTTATGTAAATAACTATTCTATATTTCCAATGAATATGTTGCTATCTTTATTATTTGTCTATTTACATTAATGTTAAATATTTTGTTATGGCATTTATACTTAATATTAACTGTTATTTTGTAAAGGTACACATTTCTCTACAGCTATAGTCCAAATATACAATTTTAAAATAGGACTAAAATTTTGGAACTTCATATAATTTAATAAATAGTTGATACACTTCTTGAAAACTGCTTCTTACTGCGTTAGTTCCAAACGTACCAAAGATGCAAAACGCCGAACTGTCAGACACGTAGACATTTAGAGGAAAGTAGTGGCCTCTGCAGAAATTGCTGTCGCAATACCAAGCATATTATTATTAATAGCCAGTGCAGTATTAAGTTGTCTCAGGAGTGTGTGGTATTTCTGTGAGGTACATAGACACACCGTGATAGACATGCCTCTAATTCATGGAGAATACTATCACAAGATACACGGCATTGGGGTATATAGACACACCGTGATAGTCATGCCTCTAATTCATGGAGAATACTCTCACAAAACACACGGCATTGGGGTACATAGACACGCCGTGATAGTCATGCCTCTAATTCATGGAGAATACTCTCACAAGGCACACGGCATTGGGGTACATAAACACACCGTGATAGATATGCCTCTAACCCATGGAGAATACTCTCACAAAACACACGGCAATGGGGTACATAGACACACCGTGATAGATATGCCTCTAATTCATGGAGAATACTCTCACAAGGCACACGGCATTGGTGTAAATAGTTTGATTAGAGATATAGTTCTCTTCTCTGTAATGCCGCAATACAGCGCATTTAGCTACAACGAACATTATAATGACGAAACACAACGCAGCTCATTAGCTACAAGGGACAATAATGTTGGACATATGTCACAATAGAGCGCATTTAGCTACATAAGACATTATAATGATGAACATAGTACTAGTCTCTGGAGTCACAACACAGCGCATTTAGCTACACAGGACACTATAATTATGGACATGTTCTACTCTCCAGAGTCACAACACATCGCATTTAGCTACATAGGACACTATAATGATGGACGTGCTGTACTCTCTGGAGTCACAACACAGCGCATTTAGCTACATAGCACACTATAATGATGGACATGTTTTAGTCTCTGGAGTTACAATACATCGCATTTAGCTAAATAGCACACTATAATGATGGACATGTTCTAGTCTCTGGAGTCACAATACACCGCATTTAGCTACATAGCACACTATAATGATGGACATGTTCTACTCTCTGGAGTCACAATACAGCGGATTTAGCTACATAGTACACTATAATGATGGACATGTTCTACTCTCTGGAGTCACAATACACCGCATTTAGCTACATAGCACACTATAATGATGGACATCTTCTACTCTCTGGAGTCACAACACAGCGCATTTAGCTACACAGGACACTATAATGATGGACGTGTTCTACTCTCTGGAGTCACAATACAGCGCATTTAGCTACATAGCACAATATAATGATGGACGTGCTGTACTCTCTGGAGTCACAACACAGCGCATTTAGCTACATAGGACACTATAATGATGGACATCTTCTACTCTCTGGAGTCACAATACAGCACATTTAGCTACATAGGACACTATAATGATGGACATCTTCTACTCTCTGGAGTCACAATACAGCGCATTTAGCTACATAGGACACTATAATGATGGACATCTTCTACTCTCTGGAGTCACAATACAGCGCATTTAGCTACATAGGACACTATAATGATGGACGTGTTCTACTCTCTGGAGTCACAATACAGCACATTTAGCTACATAGCACACTATAATGATGGACGTGTTCTACTCTCTGGAGTCACAATACAGCGCATTTAGCTACATAGGACACCAATGATGGCCGTGTTCTACTCTCTGGAGTCACAATACAGCGCATTTAGCTACATAGGACACTATAATGATGGACATCTACTCTCTGGAGTCACAACACAGCGCATTTAGCTACATAGGACACCAATGATGGCCGTGTTCTACTCTCTAGAGTTGCAACACATCGCGTTATACTGATATTCATAGTTGCTTTATCTGAGAGCACTAGCAACACGCAGGGCATTTTGCTACATAAGACGTTTAAAGATGCTTACAGTTCCGCTCTCTAGACAGCGATGTCAGAACATATGGAGCATTTTGTTAGAGAGGATAAAGGTAGATGTGATTCTGCTCTCTGTAGAGTGACGTGCAACACACAGGACATTCCAGTGCATAGACAGAGATGGATAAGTTTTCCGCCGTAACACACACGATAGTCCGTACATAGGCATTCAATGATGGATACAGTTTTGCTGTTTGGAGTGCCACCACAACACAGTACACAGTAATTCAGTAGTATTGGATACAGCTCCGTTCTGTGTAGTGTACCTTCACAACACGTATACAGGAATTTGAGGTTCATTTATGTTCTGTTTTGGTCGATGAAAGGAACCCGTCGAAACACGACATTTTAGTATTTAGATATTCAGTGTGAATATAATCCTACCTTCCGATGACTGGCACCAGGATGGTACATTTTTGCACACAGATATTCAGTGATGGATGTAGTTCTACCTTCTGTGGAGTATCACCAGAATACATAGGGTATGGCAACTACATATTCAGTGATGGAGTACTGTCTTCTTTGGAGTACCGCTACAAAACACAGGATTTTCTGGCACACAGCCTTCCATCGGTGAATTTGACTCTACACACTGGGTAGTGGTACCTCTGTGCCAGTGAAGCTACTGAATATTAGCAATTAGATTTAAGGAACGAAAAGATAGATAATATTTCACCATATCAGTTATGTGTGAGTGAATTTGGGAATTATTAGCGGTCGAAGCTTTGCAGGTCGGTACAATTTCATTTGTGGTCCAAGAAACATTGGACATTTTTCTCCATGGACATTTATCTGCAACACAATAATAATGGTTACAACTATGAAACACTTGTACTTTTTTGCGGTGGGGGTGTCTCAAAGAAAACTGCAACACATGTTTCATTCAGATATTTAGTTTTTTGTAGTTTTGTATATTTAAACTCAGGAATATTTGTTGCGATAATGTTATATGTATGCAATTATTGATTAATACTAATTTTATGTTGATGGAAAACCGAACTCTGACAGTGTGTTCTCCTAAAATGGGCGCTGGTACTTTAAGACACATAGTTGTTCCACTACGTTAAGGAGTAATTGGCTTCTAAGATCATTCCTTTCTAATGAAAGAATTGACCAGGTCACTGCCATGTGCTTAGGGTTTTAAATACAGTGTGTACATAAATGAATATCGGGGTTTTAACTCTTTATAATATTTATTACATGCAACTTAAAGTTATAAATGATATATCATGAAAAAGCAACTCAAAACAGTTTTGTTTGTTGGCACAAGTGCGCATGTGCGTGCAATATTTCTGCCGCAATCCGCTAGACAGCGGTAATAGCAAAGATGGCGTCTAGTAAACAGAAAGCGTTTTGTGTTTTGCAGTTTGCAAAGACCGAATCTGTAGTTACTGTGTAACGTGCGTTCCGTAGTAAGTTCGGTTGTGATCCTCCTAGTGATAAAAACATTCGTAGATGGTATAATCAGTTTGAAGATACCGGCTGCCTTTATAAAGGGAAGAGCACGGGATGACCAGGAGCAAGTGAAGAGACTGTTGAGCGAGTGAGAGAGTCGTTCACTCGTAGCCCAAAGAAATCAGTCCGGAAGGCTAGTCGTGAATTACAAGTTCCTGTGTCGACTGTTTGGAAAGTTGTAAGAAAACGCTTACAGCTACGTCCTTGTCGTTTACAGTTATTACAGGCTCTAAAGCCGACAGACCACGGATTGCGTGCCAAATTCGCAAACGACATGTTATTTCATGACGATTTTGTGGATCATGTTGTCTTCAGAAATGAATCGACCTTTCACCTTAGTGGACATGTTAACACTCATAATGTGCGCATCTGAGGCTCAGAAAATCCTCACGAGATGGTACAAATGCAACGAGATTCCCCTAAAGTGAATGTTTTTGTGCCGTATCCCGGCGAAAAGTTTATGGGCCTTTCGTTTTTTGGTGAACCTACTATAACTGGCACTTCTTACCTTGATACACTAGAGCAATGGCTCTTCCCTCAGTTGGAAGAAAATGAGCCAGAGAACTTCATTTTCCAGCAGGATGGTGCGCCACCTCACTAGCATAACGAAGTACGCGATTGGTTGAACGTCACTGTACCCGAACGCTGGATAGGCCGCATGGGCCCCAATGACAGGGCTTGCTATGCATGGCCTCCACGTTCTCCTGACCTAACGCCATGCAATTTTTACCTTTCGGGCTTCATCAAGGATCGTGTGTACGTGCCTCCGCTACCAGCTGATCTCCCTGAATTGAGAAACCGGATTGAAGCAGCTTTTGCTACAATTACTGAATACACACTTATCGACGTTTGGGTAGAACTCGACTATAGACTTGATGTGTGCCGTGTGACAAAGGGTAGTCACATTGAACATTTATAAGCTTCTTGGTAAAACTGTTTGAGTTGCTTTTTCATTTGACATATCATTCATAACTGCAAGTTGAATGTAATAAATATTATAAAGAGTTAAACCCCGATATTCATTTATATACACCGTGTATAAAGTAAAAATTGCTTGTATTTCAGCATGAAACTTTATAAACACAACAATGGTAAGTTACAAAAAATAATTGAATTTAATTTCATAATATATAAAATGTCAATATATTTTCTTTGAAGCCAGATATTTAAGATATTTCGCATTTTGAGCAGTAAAACTGAAATAATTACGATGAAAATATCCGAATTATTAGTTCGCTTACAGAATCCTTGCTAGTATTTAGACTTCATTATCATATTAAAACATTCCTCGTACATAATTCTGCAAACAAATTGTCTGAAGTTTTAATTTATAAAGTGGAACATATATTGCTGGCTATGATTCCTGTCCTACAAACTCACATAGAAACTTCTAGTGACAAACTTCTCAAAGAAACTATGAAGCTACTTTTTATCTGTATACGAAGTTTCTCAGAAACAATGAATGCATAAATCAAGAGTTTATTGTAAATGTTCACGGCGCGTGAGGTGAGAGGCGCCTACAAACTTTGTTCTTGTAGCTGGGCACGAATAAAAAGCAGCGGTGGCATGACAGTTCAAGGGGCGATAATGGGTGCCGTTTGAAGTCGATGTTTTTGGTATATATTGAGAATCCGAGACTTGTTTGATTTTTAAAGGTTTTCTATCAACTAATACTTCATTAGCTGCATGCATTGCGTATATACGTGATAAGAGAGCACAAGAGATCACAAAAATAAGACGAAATTATTTTTAGTGCCGAGAGTAAAGGAATTTTAAGAGATGGTCTACTTGATGGGGAGTACCGCTGAAGATGTGACTCGTTTATTGTTACTGACACTTGAAAGCCGACCGACATAATTAGGCGCCTTTCAGATTAACAAAATTTAAAAATGAGTCCATCACTACACTGTAGAAGAGAAGACATAGGTACTTAATTACAAAACTGACATGAAGGTGAATTTAATGATGTTGTACATACAGTCATATTTCATTACTTCCTGTTTAAATTAGACTTGCGCTGAACAAAGTTAACTATCATAAAATATGTATCACATATTAAAATGCTTCACTTTTAATCGTCTGGTGTAATAATTTAGATTTGATTTTGAGAGGTGAGAAAATAAGCTGGTTATAATTTAAATAACTTATTATAGTGCGGTCATAGTTCTATTTAAGCTAAATGAGCCCATTTAGGAAAACTGAGAGGAAAATTTTGTTGCTCGCTGAATTTTGGGTAAATGCTGGCCATAGATTTGGCAATTAACGATTAACCAACATAGATCAAATGACGGTCACTCCTATAGACCAGGGTTTCTAAAACGCGTAAAATCTCATGCGACCAAACAGAGGTGCAGAAGCGCCATGCATCGTGCATCGGCCCGACTCGGCTAGGTTCAGATATTTTGTAGTGAGGATGAAACAGCTGATAAGTTGAGGAAGGGGAAGGCAGGTGGAGCAAGCAGGATACGCGTAAAGAAAAAGAGAGAAAGCGCAATCGCTCAAAATCGAGGAGTTGGTGTTTGCACTGTGGTCAACCTATGCAATGCACCGGAGCATGCACTCTGAGAGACCCTGCTATAAACATTGCACTATATTAAAGAAAAATAGAAACTCTCTCGGCTCGGAACACTCATAAGGGAGATATAAGACGGTAAGTAGTGTAAAATATAATCGCGATCCCATAATTATCATTAAAGGGAACTACGAGATAAATTCAGTACAAGATAAATCCAGCGTCACTCTTATACACTCGATTGTAGATGAATATGGAGTCAAAGTTTCTCTACTATCTTTATACCATTGTGAATTAAACCGAAGAGAAATGTTATGGAGCCTGGTAAAAGGAGTTTGTGGTAGATGCGCTGAATTACACATCCGCGGATGTAGAATTTAGTGACATAGATGCTATGAACATTAATGTTTTCAGGAAAAGTGGCCGTGTACCACCCCTCAAAATTCCCGTTTCGCTGAGGTAGCTCAGGCAAAATGTGTAAATGGGTAATGACGGTTTGTACCAAGAAGAACTAAGTTGAAGAGTAAGCTTCTATAATGGTAGTTTACAGAAGATGAGTAGAGAAAACCGTGAGAATACAACTCATCACAGTTTTTTCTTGAATAATTTTATTTATCTTTTCATATAAATTAATAAACTGATTTTCAAATTGTTGATAGACAGTTAAATACTCCAAGTATTTGGTAACGCATTATAGTTGCAGCCGGAGAATGATACGAAGGAAACAAAAAGCTGTACATTGTATATTTTGCCATTGGGTGCGCAAGGCATTAAGATGCTACAGCGAGTACCTAATTGTGCAACATTTTGCAACTGTGAAAAGCAAGGGTTTTATTTTACTCGACTGCATCATCATTAGTATTCTTGTAAAGGAATAGTGACTTTAGAGTCCACTTACTAATTGATACGTAGTAATGTATGTAATATTATTTGTAACGCTTATCACAATTGTGGCTAGCTTGGTAGTTGCGATATTGGAACAACACATCCGATTCAGTTTGCTCCACAAATACTTCCTTCTGCATTGCTAAATATGCACTCTTTACAGTAGTTGTGAACCAATCCTGGTAAATGTGGGGAAAATGTAAACTGGTTTCCTTTTGCCTATTTGAGGTAGATGGTATATTATTAATACATACAAAGCTCCTAAGTTACAGTTCTGAATAGGAAGACTAACACTTACACCGTGGTCAAGCGTCGGATATTCCCCTTGTCTTTCGGTGAGGTTATAAGTACTCTATCTATCTGTCTCTCTCTCTCTCTCTCTCTCTCTCTCTCTCTATATATATATATATATATATATATATATATATATTTTTTTTTATTCATAAACGGATGTGTGTCCCAGAATTCAAACGCACAGATTGGCAGGATTATAGCAGGGTCTTAGATAAACAATTTGAGATGGGGCACCTATTGTCCCTTTTACCAAATTTCAAATCTATGCCATGTTTTCTGGATCGCACAACAATGGCCGTAAATTAAAAGAATAAGGACCTGTGTGTCCTATTTTCAATTAGACTGCCTTATTTGTATGCTAATAGTCGAAGGAATGCAGTATGTGTGCACAATCCATACGATATTTAAAATTATTGGACTCGCAACTTGGGCAAAATAGCCTGTTCTTTGAGGGTATAAGTGATGACAGTTCGGCTGATTTCAAATCATATGTAGTTAGGCAGAGCGCCCCGTTCTCGTATACTGGTGAGGGAGTCGGTGTAGTGCTGGTCATCGAATCCCACAATACAAAGTTCGCACCGCTCTCTCAAGCTTCCATTTTTTATTTTTTGTGTTTATCAAAGAGATGCACAATTTTAGCAGCACTAATACGCGTGCTTTGCATAATACGATAAATCCTCCAGTACAAATTACTTTCAAAACATTGGATGTTATATACGTAGCGATCAATATTAAATGCAGTAATTGTCAAAGAACCTGAGTAGATTAGTGCAATAAAACATAGTAACTGAACTATGTTTTTGGGTTGGAATATAAACAACCCCTGATTATTGCTTAAATTCGAACAGCGGGACTTTGAATTTACCCGTACTTAGATATTATGCCGTTTTAAACCCTTGAGCTGCTGTGGACTTGCGAGAACGTCTTTCTGAACATTTTGTGTAATGCTTACATGTGATTACTGTGGAAACCAGAATTGCAAACATTGTGTTTGTATTGTAAAAATATACACATTATGTGGAAGGAAAGAAATTATTTCAACGAGATGCGAAACGGACATCACCCAGACTGACATCCTAAGATAATCTAAGCTGCGAACTACTGAGATCATGTGCTTTTTAGAGCCATGTGTTACTATTAAGCATTCTTAAGAACTTCGCTAACCAGATGCCCGTGAACTGCTTGTGGTAAGGTTCACAACACTCCTGGAATTTTTGACAGGGTGCGAGGTTCATTTCTTCGTCGGTGCAACCTCTGCAGGGATGTTGCAGGTTGTCACACTGAACAGTTCCTCTGATGACCTGTTGTGTTTTGTGTTTCGGATATTGTATTACTTCTCGGAGTTTCTTTCTATTTGCCTTTCATGTCGAGATGAAATTACCGAATGCACTTTGCTGACTAGCACATAGATATGAATTAGTTTTATGTAGATACTTGTTTTACTACAGAGCTAATTGTTCATTTTTAATTCATTTGAAGTTCATCAGACACAATGATAATGGTGTTTTGTAAATTGTGAACAGTGCCTACAATTGTAACGTGTAGAGGGATAACGCATCGATTTATTATACACTATATTTTAGAAACTGTTTCGGGGGGCATGGATATGTTCCTCTTCAGGTGTTAAATGCAACTGTTATTGAAACGTTCTCCGTGGCACCTAGATGCTAATCGTGCATTACCTTTATTTTATTTGTGAGTGCGAATAAATCATGTTATGTAACGCAGCAAAATAGAAACGGCTCATTATAAAATACAAACAAAGGAGAAAACATAAGATAAAAGTTTCTATGAAGGCTTGAACCTTCAATTTACTCAACATCTTTACCCAATATCCACACGTTTACCATAGCAGTAAATAACCGTTAATACATTTTATGCTGTAGTGAAGAATTTAGAGCCCACAGGCTCCCTCTCTCAAATGGTTTATCTTGGACCCCTCTACGATCCTGCCAGTTTGGCGGTCGAATTCTGGGAACGCCTGTATATGTACATCCCTTAATGAGTACTAATAAATAACATTTAGATTCTTCTAAAACTGGAACCTCGTAAGTGGTTAATGCCTTTGTTTATTTTGTTTGCCCGTGCTAACGTAGTTCTAATGTGTATAAAATTAAAGCTTCCAGAAGTGTACTCTTTACACAAGGTATTGTAGTAAACAATTGTGTAAGATCAATAGGAATGACGTATTCTATTATTGTTGTAGTGAACAGGTAAGTACAGCTGTTCAATTTTCGAATATTTTTATGGCAGATATACTTTTGTAAGCATACAAAATTCTTTAATATAATTAATTAAATAATGTCCATTTTAATCTATCTACGTAACCGTAGGACCTAATTTAAGTAAAATGTACCGTACAATTTAAAGTTGAATACCATGTTCGATCTGTTTCGTATACTGCTACAAAGACGAAAAATATGAAAACACATATTTTAGTGTACTTCGCTTGATCGCACATGCACTATGCTTTGGTAGTGCATAGAATTCAAAACTGTTTTTCATATCTTAGGGGTGTAAAAAAGTATATGTTAAATGAGAAATATCGATTAGAATAGAAGAGCGCAATCCACTAGCTATTTTGAGATTTCTGAAAAAAAAGGATATAAGAAAATGCGATGCTAAATACAGGAATGAGCAACAGAGGATGTGGCTATTTTATGATATATATCTATGGCGTTTAAAGCACAACAATCTACACTTATTATCTGTTTGGACAGACCTTAGCAAGTACTTACTGGAACCCTAGATGTGTACTGCCTTGAATAAACTGTTTCAGCAGTTACACAATAATCATAGGATGACAGGGAATACAAAAAGTTAGTGCGGAGGGGACTCGGCGATAAACCGGTACCAGTGTACACAACTCCCACGAAGGTGCGCCCCCGAAAGGGAAGAATAGGTGAGAGGAGACGCCGGGCGGCAGGAACCAGGAGAAACTGCACAGCAATGACAGGGTCCCTATAGCTACTAGATGGAAACACCAGCCAGATCGGGACCCATAACCCACATAGAGTACACTGGCCCCTAAAGGCGGTCCTTATATCCTAGTTACCAGCCGAAGGCCGAGGGGCAGTGAAAGTTACACAGAACATCCTTTTCCTTGACACGTCGCAACGAAACACCATCGATGCTACCCTGAAGCAGTCACCTTGTGACCCATGAAAACCCCGAAAAGAACCCATGAATCAGAAAGAGCGTAGCGCCGGGTACCGAACCCAGAGTCGCATGCAATAATGCGGCGCCACCTCTCTTGGTATGGATGACATAAATCCCCATTCTTTGGTTAATCAGTTGGTAGCACTATGTATCAACGAGTGTCTTTCGTGCCTTGTAAAGTCAATTAACAAACTCTTGTATTCTCTCGGGCAACATTCTCTCCCCGAGCTTAAAGAGGATGGCTTTGGTATTAAGGGTGAGAATACTTTTTTCAACGCCACAGCCACTACCCTTGCACCTTGAGAATGCATGGCATTGAACTGAATGATGAAGCCAAGCTAACTGGACAGGGATATAAGTAGTAGGTTGTGCTGTGGAAATGATGTACAATACAGAGGATGAACGTGTAGCGAATCTTAGTGGTTATATCTTGTGAGCTGCAAAACTGATGCTATACCTGACAGAGTTACTAAATATCAGAATAGAGTAAATCACAATTTAAATAATTTCTTTGAATTTTAAGTTTAAACATGTTCTTAAATTAAACAATCTGGTAACTCCTTTTGATATAACTTGGTGCTTATTTAATAATGTTGTCCTCTAGACATCGATAAGTACCATTATCATTTTTTTTCATTAAATTAAACGATATATGTGCGCTTCAATTTGTTTCAGTTCAAGAAGAGATATATGTCTATGCCTGTGTGTCAGAGAGAGAGGAAGGGAGGGCACTTTCCACACTGTTGCCAACGTGAGTTTATTGTGCGTCAGACACCAGGAAAATAGGATATTGGTGTGTAGAACAGGGAGCCGAAACCGACAGCGGGAAAGAGCCACCGTGAAGGTTTCTTAACGAAGTCGAAGCAGGTCTCCATCTCGACAAGGAAAGTGCTTGCGCCCCAGGTCTGACCGAAACCCCTAGGCCCTACACACGATTGCAACACCATTCCGCCGAGGAGAACTGTGTTTCCAAAGCGTATTCACCGCCACATAAGGGCGCCACCACCGCAGGCCTCGTCGAAACTTACAACCCGGAAATAGACTAGTTGGATGAAATGGAAATGAAATGATGGTAAAGAAAGTTTGAGGGAATGAAGGAAACCCCCCAGCACACGCCTAGTAACCGGGGAACCTCAAAACAAAAACAAACAAACAAACAAACAAAAACATGGGTTAGAGAAGTCTTCCGTGGGAATCGTACACACGACTTCCCGAATGCCAGTTCCAGACAACCGACTGAGCCACCTGTCTCGGTTCAAGAAGAGGACGTAAAATACTTAGCATGACTTTCTTTGGATGAGGAGTGATGCCGTTGGTTCCGTGTCGTACATTTACGTCACATAAAGGAACCTGAAGCCTGATAAAGAGGCCCACGAGGAAAATTAAACGGTCTTTCTTGCCCAATAGAATGCGACGCTGAGAACCACTGTAATTAAAGAGTGCCTAAAAATAAAACTCAATTTAATTTTCTTTAACAAGAAGTTGTCTTCTTCTCTTTGTGAGATTTGCCTGTGTTACAGATATTATAAAAGCACAATCATTCATTCCATGTAATTTAGCTTCCTTCATTTTTAGATAAAGCTGTTAACAAAACATATTGCTGTGGTCATCATCCGAATAATTACATATATCAAGTATGTTAAGAGTTAACTTAAGTTACCTATTCCAGCATTGTTGAGGTTGATTTTAGTCAATCTATCATTTTAACCACTATTGTAAAGTGCGATACAGCCGCGTAATCATACTGCAACAACGAGAGGTAGAAGTTGATTGAACACTCGTTTCTCGAGAAGTATTTGCATCCGACATTGCTAGGCGCTCATCCAATGTGCCGCTGTTTTCTTTTTTAAAACATCATTAATTAGCAATCCCATAAAGTTTAATAACTGCGTTTCATCGAACACACTACTCAGGCTAAGAAAACCAGAATGGTATTCGTTCGAGCTCACCATAAGAGGCGCGGCAGAGTGCGACGGATATGCGTATTGAAACCGGGCCTTTTCAATGTTTCTTCATATAATTTGCACTCGAGTTTTCCGCCGCCAGCTTAGCATTTCTGCTCTCTCGTTATATGAAGCGATAGGATCTGTTTTGGCCTAGGGTGATGCGATATTAACGATTATCACATACATCATACAGTGATTACAACAGTATATCCTTGGGATCTACATTAAGCAGTTGCAGATGGCCTAGTGGATATCACCGGTACTATTCGTCGTGTAGTTTAATGGCGTTTCGATGCACGGTATGAACAGATTATTATTATTATTGTTATTATTATTTTTATTATTTTTATTATATACATCCCAATGCTGCAAATATACTTCTGCTGAATTTTAACAGCACAAATTTAAAGCAAAATATAATTTTAAAATATTAGTATATCAAATGTTAATCAATGAAACATATAACTAAGAGAAAACTAATTTCGTTGTAAAAACAAATGGAACATATTTTAATATTATTCAGAAAGAATAACTAGAATTTAACAAAATGTGCCCTTCTTCCTTTACGCATTAGACATTGTTGTCTGTAGCAGTATACATATCTTGTTCATGACATCGTTTTATGGTCGTCCGACATTTCGTTTCCTTATCGGTTTATGATTCTTAAAATAAAATGGTTGTTCATCTTCACTCATTCTTTTTGCATGGCTTACTCACTTGATTTTACACTCTTTTGATTTGTGTTTCATATTATATATGGACACATGTATTCAAATCCCTTCTTACATCTTCCCCTCTTTGGTGGTGTATTTTACTGCAACCAGCAACTGCCCTTAAAAATTTCATTTGCATCAATGTTTTTTTTGAACGTATGTATTAATGGAATGGTTGAGTCAGACTGAACAATTCAATGCCACAGCCGTGATTTGAACCACGGATCTCTCAGTCTCTAGCCCGTTGCTCTACCACTGAGCTACGATGGCAATATGCCGAGAGAGCATTGAATTTCTCAACTGACTCGCATGCGGACAGGCTAGAAAATTAATGAACACAGCGCACTGCTTCAACATGCGTTGGCAGAAATGTCTTCTTGGCTCAAAGTCCGCCTCATTTGATCCTTGCACACGTTGAACGTGATACGGGTACAGAAGATATTCATACAGAATTCTCCAGATAGTCATATATCTAACTCTTTCCCTTACTGCCATACATCTTGACAAAGCACGAGCCTGTATCTCTGGTTGTACTCGCGACGGCATCTTCAATTTGCATTACACTCATAACTGGGCATATGAAGTACGAAAGGACAATCATCAACAGAGATTCTCTTTCAACAACAGAGTACGCCAGATCATGTACTGCACGCATCAAAGATAGAGGAAGCCACTTTTTGTAACTTTCGATTTTGTGCTGTAGGCTGAAATAAATGATTTTCAGACGTATGTTCATTTGAACTATTTTTACTGTTTTGATGTCAGGAACATATTCCCCAAATATATTACACCAATAGAGATACATTCTGTATCAGTACATGTAAGTGTATTTTGTGGGTGTGCGTGTGTGTGAATGTTTCTATGTATATGTGTGTGTGTGTGCACGCGCGCCTAAGTATGCTTTAATGTGAGTTTCATGCCCGGAATGCGTGTGTGTATGCGTAAAAATATTTGTTTGTTAACACGCTTTCAACTGTCAGGTTATCAGCGCCACTGGCTTTCCAAAATTTCGCCCCGCAAGAGACCTTCAACAGTAAATCTACTGACACGGGGCTGCAACTTTTAAGCACACTTAAAATCCACCGGCCTGGGCCGCGTAACCCGCCAGCTTGAGATCAGGACCCACAACTGAGCCACCCAGACGTACGTGTATGTGTAGGTGTAGGTGTGTGTGTGTGTGTGTGAATGTATGTGTGCTTTTTGTGTGCATGTACGTTAGGTGCATTTGGCATTTGTAGGTATGTGTGTGTATTTTCATAATAAGAACTAGGAGAAGCAATGCATTCTTATTTTATCAAATACGGAAGTAAATACAAATGTTCCAAGCATCATTATACAAAGTCAGTCAAAAGTCTTTCTCCATCCAGAAACCCGCTGTAGGTAAAACATTTACGTGAAACACGATGTGCAAAACCGTCTGTGCTAAAAAGGAATTAAAGGAAATTCTATAACCTAGGAATGAAACCGAAGAAAAGTGACACACCATGAATCATCACGATTTTCCTAGCTAAAAATTAACGAAGTTGCTACAAAAAACAAGTGAATAGCAGTTCTCCTGTAGTAGAACATGTTAACGTATTTTCAGATTTCGAAGTACCATATACTTTGTTGATGTTTGTAATGTTCATTTCTTTATATTGGCAATGACAGTGTGAAAATGGAGATAAAAGGATGAACGATACGTCGATAAGATGCTATGTAGCTTTATTTCTACCTGGATTTCTCGGCAGCAAGAGGACCAAAATAAACACAAATGCAACTTCTGCACTAGTTCGATTCTACACCACAACTGTGTCAAGCTATACAATTACTTCATAATTTCCAAACGTTCCCCTTTTAGTTGAGTATCGACCGACCGCTTTTATGTCATAAAGAGAAGCTAGCAGAACAACATTCGATGTTGCTGGAGTCCTGTTTCGCTCAAAAAGTCCGGTTGGTTTAGCTGTTTACTACTGCAGCTTAATTTGCAGAGATATAGAGCTACAAAGTAGCAAACGTAAATGCTTCATGTGCCACCAAGTGCATTATAAGGAATGCTCCCTCAGGCGCCGACATCAAAATGGTACACAAGAAGAAACTGCAGCCCTCACAGTACACCGCAGACAGGCCGGAGTGCCAACCGACGCCATAGTCACCAGTAGCCTAACCGTGGGGCAGTGCTATCTCCTACCAGTTGCCGCTCGCCACTCCTCTTCTCTGACGGAGTCGGTCTATCAGAATTCAACGACACCGCAGCATCATCATAGCATCCCTACACAGGCTCTGACGAAGAAACCCTGCATGGATGGCCGCCACAGCTTGGTGGTCTGTGGGATACCTAGAGGTCTCCCAGCACAATTCGTGCTGCTACAGCTCCAATTATGGCTCTTAGCTTGAGGGCCTCACGCATCACGTTTGCCTGACACACTTACCACTATTTGGACTCAACATGGGCGCTGAGTCGGATAAGGACAAGGACCTATGCCAAGCTTTCCCCTGTTAGGGCAGAGTTTGCATATCTAGGCCAGCACAAGTGAAAGGCCGGTGTCCTGCCACCGATGTACTTTCCGGTACTCTTCCGAAACATACTGTGCCATCACTGTACCATCACTGTGGGGAAAATTCCCCAATAGCAGCTTCCTCCAACCGCGACCTTCGCCGTCACCGCCGCTTCTGCACCTCCTGAAGACATATACATTACAATCGTGAGTCCTAGTGCCCCTTGTACACGAAGAGCACACTCCGCAGACATAGCCGCTACCAACAACTACTCAAATGTCTCCAATCACAATGCAGCCAAATATAAGGCAACAACAAAGTACTGTGGTGCACGGTGCACCGCCCATTAAAGACGCTGCAGCAGCCGCTATCACTAAAGTCTTGGATTCCGACACAGCGCCCATGTTGAGTCCAAATAGTGGTATGTGTGTCAGGCGAACGTGATGCGTGAGGCCCTCAAGCTAAGAGCCATAATTGGAGCTGTAGTCAGCACGAATTGTGCTGGGAGGCCTCTAGGTATCCCACAGACCACCACGCTGTGGCGGCCATCCATAGTTTCCAGCGGCTACGGCCGTCTTACATATGGAGGACCACAACCACGGGCTGCGTCTCTAGGCGCTTCGTCTTGCAGCAGTAGATGCCAAGCAGCAGCAACCACAACACAGATCGTGAAAATTCGCCAAAGATTGGAACAATCACTAGAAGAGAGCAACTATTCTGGGGTTCTTCTACTGCTCCACCGAAACTTCATTCGTATCGAGAAACACCTTATGGAATCGAATAATACACCAGACAACGACAGCGGTGACCGAACTACATGACTAAATACCCCTGAGGCTATAGTAGCGGGGCTATGAGAGCTACAACACCAGGCAGGCATAATCATCAATCAGTAATCTCTGTAGGCCTGAAAAGCTGTTTCAATTACAAGAAAGCTACTTCTTGATTCAAAACTTTATGGAAGTGCATGTATTGCCAACCCAACGATTATCCACGAATAGCAACTAAAGAAGCTGCCGCCATATTCGTCAACAAATCAATCCCAACAAACATTTAAATTTAAATAAAGTAATATCTCAAAATCCTTTCAAACCTCAACTTCAACCCATTATAGTGGCAGGCTACACCTTACGGTTAGGCTGTCAGCTTACTCACAGAACTCACTCTCCTGGTTACTACACACGGACCAGCTGTACCTTCATCTTAGACTACACGTTTGCTTACAACAGCATCACACCAAAACCTCCCCTTGTCCTTTCAAATGGTTTCTCTCTTTTTGCTGTTGTTATTCCTGAAACCCTTTTATTCCTTGCTCCCCCAGGAAGAAATTCAGAAAGCGATTGACAAGGTCAGAGATTCGGTCGAACAATCGCCATTCAACTGGTTACCGCTGATATCTGATGACTCAGTTTGTGTATATATAGAAAATTGATGAATATTTCTCCACTCTGAAATTGGGCTACACGGGCAGAAAACTTCGAATTCGTAAATTATTTTACATGTTATACTCAATGAAAATTGAAATACAGTGGATTATTTTGTTCTATTTTAAGCTGGAAGTTGCAAACGTTTTCACAAATTGTTTTCCTATTATTCAACAAATAAATTTTATTCAGTTTATATTTCAAAACTAGGCAGTTCCTTTTCCTACAAAATGCCTCTTCTCTCACAAACATATAAACATTATTTCCTCTATAATAACGATGATAAAATTATCCTTTATTGCATTAACTATTACAGTGACTAATTAAGAAATAAAAGCTCTTGATTTAAATACCACTCCAGACAAATAGCAATTTAATATTACTCTTTTCATATATAATAGGCTAATGCACACCACACAACTTTGCTCTTCAAAATTATAATGAATAAAGTTATTTATCCAAACAGTAGCTAATTTAGCTTTTCTGTTCGTTTTTAGTAAATCTCCTACTCATTAGTCATAGATAAGTTGTTATGTACCAGGCAGCCCAACAGCGCTGTATTTACGTGTGTAAACAACACTTCTTGAGATAAAATAATTGCAGAATTTAAGAGGGCAATTGGAAGCCAACACCGGCATGAGCGCGAGTGACCTTCGTTTCACACCTCTTGCATATCAGCGATAATGGTGAAGGAAATGCGCTCACCGAGATGCAGGCTCCAGACTTGCACTACATTCCGTGATGATATATAAGGATAATGTACAAAAACCGAAAACGTTAACCTTCTTCCACTTGAGCTCTAGAGCCTTTGTTCTTGAGAGAATAAATGCACCTACCAGTAGCCACCAATAGCTAGCCTTGTAATTGGTATACGCTATTCTTATTTAATATTAGCGACTGGATCCATTTCGGTCTGTATGATTGGAATCGTATAAATATAAACATACCTTAGATACTGATAAATTTGCGGGAAGTTAATGGAATGTACATGATTTTCATGGAATTGCAAAGTGATCGGAGCAAGTAAGGGAGCTGTTCAATATGTACCCGTATTATGATTGAAAATCCCCATTTCCTTTTTTCAAACACAGCTTATTTATTCCCGAAAACCTCGTTCAGGTTTATACACATCTCCCAACTTTTTTGACAATTTTAGCCACTCTAAAAATAGGAACTAACAACTTCTGTAAAATATGCTCTTGTCTCGACGATGACCTAATTTAGACTAAATTTCGTTTTTCATTCCAGAAGGCCATTTCTTTATCTTTGGGAACAAAATGAAAAAGCCGTGAGCCAAGTTCAGGAGAATGTGGGAGGTGTGGCACCAATTCAGGCAGTTTGGCGGTGACAATTTCGGATGAATGCGCTGGTGCGTTGTTGTGGAAAACAAAAGCTTCTGCTTCCCCAAATGGGGCTGTGTCTCCTTCGACTTGTTGAAACATTTGGCCAATTGCTCATTTTAGTGTTTTGCAGTAATTGTTTATTCTTTATCTATGATGTCAATAAGTGTCACACATTTCGCATCCCGAAAGCTCGTAGTCATCATTTTTCGGGCCGATAGGACCATTTTGCATTTTTTGACCAGATTCACCGGAAGCAACCCATTGTTTTGACTGTTGCTTCACTTCCGGAGTATAAGGATGAATCCAGGGCTCATCGCTAACAATTTCACGCATTCTGTTCATGGATTTCGCTTAAAAAGCTACAAACACAAGATTCGAATTTGAAAGCCACGCCGGTTGTTATCCACCGTGACAATCGCGGCAACATGAGACCGATAACTTGTTCATCTACAACGTATTCTTAAAAATTGGATTACTGCTCCCATCGACACACCTATGGTCTCTGCCACTTTACGAACTTTCGTTCGACGATCAGTGACAATCATATGTTGGAATTTCTCAATGATTTACTCGGTAGCCACATCTACTGGGTGTCATGTGCGCTCCTTATAAAAATACGGATATTCGACCACGTTAAAGTTGTTGAACCAACGGCTAAAGATCTCCATAAAAACATCTAATTTTGCTTTCATCTCCTCGCAAGTTTTCTTAACCAAAGTTAAGAAGCTAGTCCTGAATCCTACAAGTCCCCCCCCCCCCATTTTAGCCAAAACATGTTGAACGACTAACCGAAGTGCCATCCAAATCATAACCAAGCTATCAATGAGTACTACATTTTTTGACGACATGCAACAAGTGTCATTATACGATAGTATCATCAACTTGGCTTGGCAACACCATTTAGTTTGAAACACGGGTAGTCACTGAACCACCCTCATACAATATGTAACTGGCTAGCAGCTTCATTAAGGTTTATTATTCAACTGGAGCAAGTCCATACAAGTAGTTAGCACATGACCTAATTCAGTAGTAGTTATCCGACCCGATATAAGAGTTGCCAGGCAAATAATAGCAATTTTAGGCAACAGCTAGAAAAAGGGAAGCAGGGTCTTCGAACTGCAGCAGTGCGCCGCTACAGTCAACAATACTCGCACCCCTACATATGTGTTCTTGCTTCAATTTGTTCCTCTTCTTTAATGTTGACTCGTTTTGAAGCTGCATCGTAGCTACAGAAGTGTCTTTTTTATTATTTTTCAGAACATCTGCCGCAGCCCTTCTTAGACTTTATCTTTGTCACTGTTTGCCAACATTTTCTAACGGCGGAAATGCGGCTAGAGAAATGTTCCTTATTTGTGAACGTAGCTAAGCTCCACCTTGATTTCTAGCAGTGCATTTGCTCCTTCTTTAATTTTTTCGTTTCCTCAGAATCTTCCTCAGAAAATAATCAGGAGTTTCTAAGTTTATAGAAGCAAAGTAGCAAAATTCGTTCTTTCTCCTACACAAAATCGTGTGTAGTTTCTTTGAATATAATTAAAAGCTGCACCTATTTTTCCTGAAATTTAATTTCGAGTGCATCTAATTTTGACACATTTGTGCATTTTTTTTAATACGAAGCATCTTTTAATACTGATTGTGGAGAAATGCAATCATGTCGTAGTGTAAACTTCATATTAGGCTCACTTCCTGTTTCACATTAATCTCTGTCCCGTTTCATGCACTTAACAACGTTTGCGGCGTTTATATTACTTGCAATTGGGAAAGCTCGCTCTAGAAGAACTATTTTCTCATCTAATTAATTACTTAAAACAGTGTTTAGAGAATTAATGGTGCAGGGATAGCGTATGTTACTTCTCGAGGCTTTTTTGACATTAAATTCTTCGTCACTAACAAACACAATATTACGTAAGGTATCGTAGGACAATCTCCCGTACGTATATGCATTTCTTCTTCAATTTGTTCGATACAGTTTTACCAGTAAGTTGCAATTAAATCTAGTTTCAAACGCAGATTATTCTGTAGTTTCAAAACTTCTTTCATGTGGCGCGTATTCAAGGTTAAAATATTCCTGATTGAGAAAATTTGTCCACAAATCAATGGTTTCCGCACAAGCTTTTTCTTTTTAGCCATAGCAATACTCCGAGGGATCAGTTTACTTCTTATCTTATCGGCCTGGTGATTCACGTAATAAGACATGTCGTAGGATGGGGTAAAACTTCAACTGTGTTTATATTTCCATATCGCTCAACATTATTACGTGTTCTTGTCCCAACATCTGATAAACTTCGGCACAAAGCATATTAAAGGGTCGAAACCAATATACCCTCGTTGTATGCCCTTTCCCCTTTTGTAGTAATTGCGGAATAGAAATGTTACCATTATTTTTACGAAAATGTGCCTTTAGATAAGACGGACTGCACATCAATGTCAAAAGAGTTGATTAAATTGCTGAATATACATACCCACCAGGCGTATCACAGAAAGATGTCTCCATTATGTAATTCTTCAGGTTTCTGTAATAAGTATATTTTACTTGTGACTACACCTTACAAATTCTATTTGCTTATTCTGCATGTTGCTATACTTGAAAACTTTCCTTAGGCTTTTCATAGATATAACAAGTGCGTGCGCAAGGATTAAAAGATAATCAGTTGCGGGAGATCTGCTTTGGAATATATAAATCTGGTGCCTGAGGAAGAATTTCGATTTATGATTCAGTTCTGGGTTGAGTGGTAACTTAGAATAGTCAGAACACTTTCATCCAATATACTGGCTATGCTAATCATATCCATCCCGGAGCCCTAATATGGTCAATGCCGCAAAAGCTGGTTCATGGCGCTAATTGGTTTACGTAGTTCAGGAAGTGGTGTATATGGGATGATTTTTCAAACCAGATACAGGATGAATACACAAGGCCTCTCAAATTGCGCTCACTTGGAGATCATTGAATAATGCATAGTCGGGTAAGATTTTTCACGCTGGTCATAGATGCTGACTTAAACGCCACATACCGTCAGTACAGCCTATTAAACACAAAATAGAGCTGTATGATATCAAGATGCGTCTATTATACGAAATACGCATTGATGAGCTAAACTAACACAGAATTCAGCTTTAAAAATATGAAATATGGTTGATTGAGATTCAAGAAGCATCTATCCCAAGGAACTGGTTTTAGTGCGCTTAGGTAACGTACAGTACAGTCATATAAGCGTAAAGTATGGCTTACTGAGATTATCCTTCGAATTACTGAAGTAAAAAAGAAACATCTTACGATATGGGGTCCATTTTGTACCCCAATTTATTATTTGCTAAATTAGTTTCAATTTAGGTAAGTAAATAATTTAATTCAACAGAATATTACAGAAATATTTAACAGATATTAATTTCTCCTTAAATAAATGAACAACTCATAGAAGAATGAAAGGTTTGAAGGTTCGCAACCTCTCAACACTCTTCAAACACTGCATTACCACTTTTTTTGAAGAATGAATTTTACAGCCCATTGTTGACATTTTTGGCTCTTCAGATCAGTTTTTTTTTTTTTTTTTTTTTTTTTTGTCTGACAATCTGGTACAAATATAGCAAGACCCTCTTTTTCTTCCCCTTCCCGCTCACGAAGTAGATTGGGAAGCATTCTTTAGAACATGGACACCCTGAAATTCCATGCAGACACGAACTGACCTCACTGTAGGGTAGGTGGCTCTCTGGTTGATGTAAATGGATACTAACTGGTCTCCTAGTTCTAGCAGAAACAGGCGTCGGCATTGGTTTTTCTTTTCTTCCCATCCAAGATTCTTTGCAAGACATATTACTAGAGCATTTAGACAACTGACATCTACTATATTACAGAATAATGGCACTGGCCACCTTCGTGCTCCTCTGCAGGTTGTACACTCTTTAGCTATCTTATTCTCCTTTAGTTTTATTGTAGTCTAGGATAAATTCTGGTTCGAAGTTATTGTGTTCTCCCGAACATGAATTGCCATGATGCTTACTTGATAGTAAATAAAACGCAGTCACTTTTCCTTGGCACATAGGACACTAGAGTCATACGTTCTTGAAATTCAAAGAGGGATAAATGAAGTTCTCTCCTTTTTCCTACTGTGAATTCTCTAAGAATATTCGGCTTATAATTCCACACCATGCCGATAAGGGATAGGTTCCTAGTTAGGAGATGCTCCGCCAAATTGCAACAAGTGAAAAAGTTGTCTGTCGTCATGCCTCTACCTATTCCATAGATAGATGAAACAAGATCTTGGACAACCCTCATTCCTTGGGTTTCCCTGGAGGATCACCAGGCTTCTGGGGTCGCGCCGTGGCCGAGTGGTTAGACCACTCACCTCTCACCTAGACGGCCGGGGTTCGATCGCAAGCGACCGCATGTGAGATTTGTGGTGGACAAAGCGGCGCTGGGGCGGGTTTTCTCCGGGTACTCCGGTTTCCCCCGCCATCGCATTCCACCGGTGCTCCATCATCATCCTTGTATCATCAATGTCACCACCTGCGCGTCACACTTGCACGTTGTACGAATAATATGTGTTAGCGTCTGCTGCCGCCCAGATTTTTACTCTGTACTTTGCAGGTTTCGTTTTCATATAACACTTTTTTTTAATGCATTTATTTAAGGTCACTTTATAGCAACAGAGGTCATCAGCGACTACAATATTCTTACAAGATCAATGTATATACAAAATTTAATACAAATATATGGTCATGAACTTAATTGAACATATAACATTTTGAAAGGACAGCGTCCATGAAAAGGTACCAGTTATTCATCGATTGTAGCATATTTAGTAGGAGAGTATGCACTACTGAAGCTTGACACAAACATTTCAAACACTTCTCTAAATGGGACTAGTTTGTCATGTTCTCGCCGTTTACATCGAGACTCTTGTTGTCACAGCGTAGAGATCTAAGCACTTGAAGAAATATGCCTCGGACTTAGTGGCCGGAAATACGGGTCTGTAATTCAGGCGCTTTTTGGCTCACAATTCAAAAAGAGGATCTTAGCGTTTCTTCAAAACACCACACAGAATTAGAAGCCCAATAAAAGCAAGTAGTTCTATGTTTGTTCAATGTTTTTTTTTTCTACCACTGAACACATTTTTGTATTCTTCATTAGTATATTGACAAATCAAGTCTAACACTTCGTCTGTTAGTATGAGCTTCAGAGTGTCAGACACACTATCAACATTGACACTATAAGCCGTAAGGCCAGGTTTGTCAATCACAATATTGTGTTGCAGACGCTTTGTTAGAGGAAGAGGATTCTGCTGCGAGATTTTTCCAATTTTTTTAAGTATAGATAGTTTGAGTTTCTTGGAAATTACTTTCATCACTAGATGTATCATCACAATGTTCCTCTTCTCCATGAATGTCATCCTTTTCATTGTCCGAATGTTCGGCAGGTACATAGTCTGCATCATTTGAACTATTTTCAAAATATAATCCTGAATCGGTATCTGTACGAGGTTCACTATTGCATGCAATTGTTGTATACCTTCGGGAGCAGTTAGATCTATTTTTTGACAACAAGGATGCCTGGACGTGATTGTAATTAACACACACTGCACAGCTGAAGAAAAAAAGGAATAAATATTCCACAACAATAGACTTACAAGCTTTAAAGTCCATTCCATTGTTGTTTAAATTTCAGTGTTGCCTGATTATAATCGATTGTTGTTAGTACGAACTAATAACGGCTGAGAATTATATGATACATCTATTTTAATTAAGGAAACTTATTTTACTGAATCGAGTACATAATGGACTCACGCAACCTTTTGCCTAATTCATTTGTAGAATATAGTCTATATGAACCATTTATTTGACATAAGTTTGAGGCATAGCAAAATTTATAGCACATTTGAATTGGATGCGTGGAGATAAACATAAAAAATTACGCTAGAGTTCAAAATGGACCCCAATAGTAATGAGAGGGTTAAAATTGCACCCAGTCTTCGGAATAGGCATTGGCAAGTTAAGAAAGGTATAGTTCAGCCACACAAATAAAAACTATAATAGTCGTCTAAAGGTGCCTAACCTCTCAGGGTACTAATGAGCATTAGCGTAAGTAGTCATTCCTAGGGATTAAAACCTTTTTGTATCTCTAACAATGAAACCCTATGCTTACATTCCTGAACTGTGGATTGGTTTAGCTTTGCAATAGTCTCGAAGATATGGGTTCTTGTTTAGACCAGACAGCAATACCTCACACTTATGTAGCTGAACTGCACATTGGTCTAAATTACCAATACCAGTTTCAATCCAAAGCCACTTCTCTAATATCAGCGAACCCACTTTTGTGATTATACGGCTGAATCGTACTTAGCCCACGAATAGTATTTGCGATATTACCTAGGGGCCCTTTTTGATGCTCAGATAACCACACTCATTTTTACATAGCTGCCATATGTATTAGGTAACCTTAACAAAGCAAGTTTCTACTATTAGCCGCTTCTTAATAATTCACTTTATGCTTATATAGCTGACAAGTGCATTTGCTTAGCTTAACAATACCTACCAGTTTCGATAGATACTACCCTCTTTAGTTTCATGCATTTCTACTATGTATTTATATGGCTGAGAGAAGCATCATCTTCTTTAAAATTTACTACCTTCGATAGATAGTCCTTTCTTTAGATTCCAACAACCCTACTTTATATTTACACTCCTTGCTGAGAGGAGCATCGTCTTAGCTTAGTAATACTACTTTCGATAGCTAGTTCCTTCTTTAGTTTCAACCAACCCTACTTTATAGTTGTATGGCTGAGAGGAGCATTATCTGAAATAGGCAATACTGGTTTCGATAGATAGTATTTCTTTGGTCTCAGATAACTCTTCTTTATATGTATTTAATATTTAGGCCCATAATGTTAGCTTTACTAGTTTCATTATAAAGTCCATTCATTAGTTTCAAACATCCAATTTTAATATGTATGTGTCTGAGAAATGCTTCAAAGTAGCTTAACATCACTAGTTTCCGATCTTTATTCTCAAAGAACCCTACTTATATTTATATCTTTGATGAATGCATCATCGAGGAGTAACAATACTAGTTTTAATAAACAGCAATTAGGTTAATAATAGTGGGTTTGATAGATAGTCCCTTCTTTGGTTTCAGTCATCCCTCTTAGTCTAATAATATTGGTTTTGATAGAGTGGTCCTTCTTTAGTCTCAGATAATCATATTTAACATTTATGTGATTGAGCCGCGCATTAGCTTAGCTTAACAATAACATTTTAAGAGATAGGCACATCTTGGATCCCAGACAGTCCCAGGTTATGGTTATTTAGCCAGAACTTTGGCTAAATAAACTTATTGTAATGTAACCGGTGCGTTATATTATTGAGTAAAACTGTACAGTCATTTGATAAAATGCTATGTTGTAAAATCCCTAATGCAATTTCTGCCATCGTAAGCGAAATATTAAGGTGAACGTACCTATTTACAAAAACAATTAGAACGTAGCGTGTTGCTTGCAACGTATCGTAACGTGCCACACATTTTGAACTCTACCACTATGTGGGCTGAACTTGAAGCCAATAGAAGTTATATTTTACCCACGCGTTTAAAGTCCTATATTATGAGGGCTTCAATTCTATAGCTTGATTTTATTTCACGTGAGCAAAATTATTGGGAAAAATGTTTTCTCTCTTCCATTAGCTATATTGACATTGACGTACCAATGGGGCACTGCCAAACTGTTCATAAGAGCTACTGCATTGAAGAGGATGTGGAAAGTGAGCAGTCTTTTTGTGTTATTTCCAAGCTACAGACAAATAATAAGAGCCTTCTCTATTTCTGAATATTAGAGTGGTTGACTGTAATATTCTTAAAATACTTTCCTTGGGCCTTCTGGCAACACTCAAAGCCACAAATTATTTAACAGCTTTTGGAATTCATAGCACAACTAAATAAACTAGATGCGTTCCATAAATGCAGTGTTCCATTTTGCTGCCTAAGTTCTACGGTGTCTTAAATTCGGAAAACTAGAGTTCACTAGTCGCGGATAGCTTGTGATTACATATTTATTTGTATTGTTGTTCCATTTATATCCCTCCTCTAATTGCACGGTCATATCGGCGGCATTCACGTTTTGAACAGATAAATTGTTGTCCTGGCAGTTCTATTTTTACTTTCTCTACCAAACATTCCGCCCAAAATACGATACCGAGCTTTCACCGGAAATACAGGTTTTGAGGACCTCTTAACCGAGAAAATAATTGTGTAATTCCGCGTATGTGTCTGTCTCTGTGTGTCTGTGGAAAACATAACTGAAATCGAAATGTCGGTTTAAAATAATGGTACTTAAGTTTAATATTCTCTAAGGTTGCGATACGAATATTTTCAGGGAAAAAAAACATCCCAAACTACTCTTTACAGGAACCTTTTTCGAAATTTTTGATTCTCTGAAAAATGACTAACGATTTCGATTAAAATACCGAATATTTCAGATATTTGCATGACAAACAAAACTTATATCTTGAATTTCTTGCTAATAGTCTCTGAAGTCGTCTACATTGGGTGAATTTTGCATAATTGGTAACCATAGGAAATAGACAAAAAATTACTACACAAAATATGTAGCTCTCGTGAACACACACAATTTATACTATATAAGCCTTTTTATAGAACTTACAATTTACGAAATATCCCTTTTTATCGATTTTAAAATCTCCAGTACTTAAAGAGTTTTCTCAAATCGGAAATTATTATTCACCTTCACCACCATAATCATGCATAGAGAAGGGAATTGCAATTCAATCGCGTAACACCCGGCTTTTAAAGATTTGATTATTGCTTTAGTCTAGTGCATTTGCTTTTTCTCTTCTACTTAGAAGGAAGTAAGTATTATGCTAACGTTTATCCCGATTAGAATAAGCAGAAGAATATTTTGTAAGAAACATTTGTTGCAGAATAGGTGGAAAAAGTCATCGAACATATCAGATTTTTTGCCATTAGTTTAAAGATTTGATAATCGCTTTAGCCTAGAGTATTTCCTTTTCTCCTTCTAGTCAGAAGGAAGTATTATGCTAATGTTTCTCGTAAGAAAATTTGTTGCAGAATAGGTGGAAAAAATCATGTGAATGGAATACATCAGATTTTTTCCCATTAGTCCATACACATTCATTCATACTTCCAGCCTCAGGGAAGAACAGGAAATATTATTGCCTAGAAAAAATGTCCGCCCCAGCCAGAAATCGAACTCTGAACTTCTCGCACAGCAGGCAGGTTCAGTACCACCTAGACTACGGAGACAGCCTGTAAATAGTTTATAAGTTGCCATCAAAGCATAACAGAATGTCCTCAAAATTTTAAGATATGTATTGGGACATTTAAGATAAAAATGTTATTACATTTTGCTGAAACTTTATATCCAGCCTATACCTCATATTTTGTTACTTCCAGAAAAGTTAAACATATATTTGGGATACTTTTATCATCATTATTATCATCAGCAGCATCATTTATTTATTTATTCGTTTATTTATTTAACTATTGGTGGGATACATTGAATAAAAGTTTAGTGGTTCATGAGGCTCATCATTTTTGTCCTTGCTTCCCAATGTCCCAGTTCCTCTGTTAAGTTACGCAGAGATGTCTGTCCATGTCATAGCACGCAGACTGGTAATGGTGTTATCCCAAAGTGACAGAGAAGGTTTACAAGACAGTCGTGAACAGTGTTGAAGCGGAATTTTGTAACGGAGTTCTTCTTGGTTGATTTGGAATGCTGACAATCTCAGTTTTCCAGTTTTTGAGCGGTTTCCTTTCTTCCAGTTCCTTTAAGGTGATAGATTAGAAGGTGTATTGAACTATTGTCTTTTGAACTTGTTTATATTGTGAATGTCAGCAGGGAGGCACCCCTCTTGGACAGCTGGTCAGCCTTATCATTCCCAATGACGTTGCAAAGACTTGAGATTCATTGCAATTTTATTGTTTTGCCTTGCAATGCCAATTGATCTAGAATATCTTGACAGATTTGTATGAAGTGTTCGTAAAAGTCAACTATTATTTACGTCCCGGGAAATATGAGCTACTCTAGAAAAAGCTAATTCAATATGAGTTCAATGATGTATTGCTAAGAATATGCCTTTTATATTTGAACTCCTAAACAAAATCCTATAAGGTAACCAAAGTTTCACCATAATGTTTCATGTGGGTTTCTACAGATGCGGAAAGAGCTGTGTTGGTGATTGACTAGATAGCAGCTTGTGAATCGGAAAATATAACAACGTTTGTAAATTTCCGTATATGGGTGTGAGTTGCATCAGAGCAAATGTAATAGCTTCAATCTACCCATCATGTGCAGTATGTAAAAATAAACAGCTTGCGGTATATTCCAGCTCTTACATTTTCGTGGTCTGATATTTTTGATCCATCAGTGTACGGAGCCAGTTATATTCGGGGTAATGCGAGTGAATAGTTTCTAAGGCAAATTGTTTGAGCACTTCTATACTTGTCTGCCTTTTTAGTACAGTCTGTACAGTTCCAGTGAGTAGTTAATTGTTGTTGTATAGACTGCGTTTTTTGTTTGTTTGTTTTTTTTTTTTTTGCTTTTGTTTTTTTATAATAGTGGTTGGGTTTTATTGTTCTTGCCGTATTAAGTTTTCTCGATTTATTCATCGTTCACTACTGCTGCTACTGCTGCTACTGCTACTGCTGCTGCTGCTACTAAACGACTACTACTACAACTACTACGACTACGACAACTACGATGACTATGACGACCACGGCTACTACGACTATGGATATGGAAATTAAATTCATTATTTGTGTTATTTAAAGCCCATATTTCCATAGAAAAATAAATGAACATGGAAGTTCAAACATCTCTAATTGAGGATTTAATGCTTACGATTAAATTTCCAATATATTCATTGCACTGTGTAAATAAGTTGGAAAGGTTTTTGTTCGGTTAGTGACCCCTGCCTGGGCCAAGTTCAGGCACTGAACTGTGAACACGTTAAGCAAAACAGTCTGTAGTAGATATGGGCATTCTTGACCCCGCCTGCCACCACGTACCAAGTGACTTCCACCCCATCCTTTTTCATTTGCCGTTTTCCATATAAAGCAGGTTTTGCACCCAATGATAGAACACTGCTGTGCACAATTGCGAGATGCTTTCCATTAGTAGATCGAACATTCTGGGAAGAATGGGTTGTTTCATATTTTGTAACACATAAAGATGCTGCAATGAACTTTATAATATACACGTATACTTACACAGAATAGTAATTACCAACTTCAGTTTTCCCCAGCTGGAAGCTGCTATAAGCAATCATATTAAACAATAAACCACCTGAAAGCTGCTATAAGCAATGCATACTAAACAATAAAGACTCTAAATAAATAGTTGAAATTCAAATAATACAAATAATTGGATAGGTAGAGTCAGACTGAAAATTTAATGCCATCGCCGGGATTTGAACCACGGATCTCCCGGTCTCTAGCCTGTTGCTCTACCACTGAGCTACTATGGCAACAAACTGGCACGGAATTAAATTTCTCGATTGACTCGCATGTTTCCCAGTAAACCACTCAAATTATTTTGAAATGACGTACCCCAACGGCAACCTACAATGTCGTAAGTACTTAAACTCCCAGGATTCATAGTATAGCCAACTGTTATGCTGAATTAGTATTGATTTAATTGTTTTTTTTTTCACACAAACCGTGTGTAGGACAGAAGTTGGATAGGTAGAGTCAGACTGAAAAATCCAATGCTATAGCTGGGAATTGAACCACGAGTCTCCCGGTCTCTAGCAGGTTGTTCTACCACTGCGCTACCATGGCAAATGAGGAGTAACGTCACACTGCCCTCCCTCCTAGGTTGTGACTCGCGTTCGCCCATATCTGGTCTATACTGACAGAAGTTCATTTTGCAGTTCAGTTACGACCGAATAGAAAAAGCAGAAAAGGTTTAACCAAAACAATATTATTAATTTCAGATTAATTCAAGTCGCACCATAAATAATTTCTATTAAATCGTGTCATGTGTTTATAGAGCAACATTACACGAAGAGAAAAGGCGAATAAATATAATGGTGCCAGTTATATAAATGTCTGTACCCATACCCCTAATACTTGTATATTAGTGCAAAGATGAGTTTCACTAAAGGAAAATAAAATGGTATAACACAATTAAAGACTCCGATGTGTTTCATTCACAACACTTTCTCTACCCCTTCTGCAAACTAATTATTCTTAAAAAAGAGAGTATTTTATCTACATTATGCTAATCGGGATGGGCATTAGCAGAAATGGTCTTACTACTTGATTCCTTGTAAGCAGAAGAGAAAGGTTGCTAAAGCGATAGTCACATGTTTTAAAAGCTGGTCGCTATGTGAACAATTGAAGTTTGGTTCGCTTTGCAAAGCCGGCAGTAAGTAAACGCGAGATGTAAGGAAGGGGAGCCCCGGTTTGAAAAAGTTAGGTAGTTTAAACTTGAAACAAATGACAACGAATATCTTGGAAACGGTCAACACTGCAACAAAAATGCGCATGACATACATTGTGTTTTAATGAGATCTACATTTTTTGTGCATTAAGTGTTTGTCTGTTTCTTACCGTTTACTAGTTATGCAAAATTCAGTCAGAACATAAAGTTTTTCAGAAGCTATTCCCAGAAATTTCAAGATATAAATTTTATTTTGATGCAAATATCTATAATATACATTATTTTAATCAAAATCGTTAGAGCCAGTTTTGAGAAAAAAACAAAATTTGCAACAAAAAAAATCCATGTAAATGGTAGTTTGGGGTGGGGGTATTTTCTTGGAAATCTTCGTGTCGTATTCTTGAAACAGAATACTTAAATATCAAGTTTGGTATTTAACAGTCTTTTAGTTTTGGAGCTATGCCCTTCAAAGCTACACACATGCATGGTCCTTCCTCTAAAATGTTTTAGTGGACACAGGGGACCTCAAAACATATTTTCATTGAAATCTTGAAAACAAAGCTTTAGGTGCATTTCAATACCTTTTCTACACAGTATGTACATTGTACGTGTAGAGAAAGTAAAAATGAGGGTTTTTTTTGTTCAGAGGACCACCACAAAACATATACTTCCGATGAAATCTCGGTTTCAAATTTTTGGACCTTCTCTAAACACTATGTTCATAGTACGTTTAGAGAAAGTAATATATTCAAAGCGGTGTGTAATACTGTACAAGGAGGTCATTATTCATAAAATTAACTGTAAAGTTGTTATTCCTACTGAAATAATTCATTGGTGCTGTGGAGGTAGTATTCAAACAAAGTTTTAAAGTGTAACTAATCTGATTTCATGCTGCAAACTAATTAAACCATCTGTTAACTGTGGATACTCCGTTTATTTTAATGTCCTACAACTGTACCGCGCGTATAATAGGCAATGAAATGGTATAACACATAAACTTCTTTATGCATGCATTGCCGACAGAAAATTATGCTTGAACCACAAATTCTTTATACAGAACACAGAAATGCGTTATCTTTAGGCAAATTCAACTGATATACTAAATGCAATTCAAACACAGTACTTAATAGTATTGCTAGAAATGAAGCCAAACGTGAAACATAACCATCCCATGTGGTAGAGTTAAGCATGTTACTGTTAGAGTTTCTTAGGCATATAAATTACACTAATTTACCGCATGATTATGACTTATGAACAAGGACACCTCGCAGTTCAAACAAACGCGGAGTATGTGCATATCACACCCAGGAGGAGCGGATGAGGTGAAGGAATCACAAGAGACTAAAAACCGATGGACAAAATCGTGCAGAGGTCTCTAACGATGCCAAGCTTGAGGATATGATTACACCAGCGTGCTGCTGAGAAAAGGCAGGGTCGAAAAGAACTTTCCAAAGAGCAAACACACGCAACATCCTGCACAGCCCCTAAACTACCTGAAATATGAAAGGGGAAGAAGAATGAAAGGAAATGAGGGAAAGGAAATTCTGGTGGAAGAGGAGCAACCCAAGAATTCGCTTTGCCAAACAGGTAAAACCAGGATAAATCCATGGTCCGAATGGCCGGCCACGAGGATTGAACCCAGAACCTTCCAAGGCGAACCTCGCATTTTACGCGGAAATATTTCGCTCAGTAATTTTCCACATAGTATACCGTATTTCAGTAATAACTAGACGTTGATGGCGAGTCGATATTCGCCCCCAGTTACATTATCATGAGGACGTTGGGAACATCTCATGTTCTATAGAACGCATTTGTGACTAATTGCGACTAACTGCCGCTTTAAAACATTCTAGCAATCAAATTAATGGAGAGAATATTCTCATTTTTGATATGCAGTAATAACAAACCATGTTACACTTTACCTCATCGTTTCTTACCTTGTTATGTGTGTGATGTTTACAAAATAATGTTACATGCATTTAGTACAGCAAACATTCATTTTTGTGTAATCCGCGAAATTTCGGTGAAAATGAAGTTTAGTCCGACGAAGAAAAACAAGTCAAAGGTAGGAATTTTAAACAGCTTTACTGAACTCATCACTAACGTCTCAGTTTCGCCAATTTGCAAATATCTTTCTCTGCCAGTTTAAACAATGCGCCGGTGACAATTCTTAGACATTACATCAGTAAATTGGTCTTATATATAGTGTTATATACTGAGTGATTATGTAGAACTGGCACATTTCTTTCTTTAATTATTCCTTGAAAATTCATTCAATTACCCAATTTTAACACCAAATTAAGCAGAATGTTCTGGAGTTTCGATTCCTTGTCACTAGATGCACAGATATTTATGTTTTGTTCCTAATTGCATTGTTGGCAGCTGATTAGATATTTTGTTCTTGTTGTCAACGTGAAAGTGCAGTACGATGTAGAGCTGAGTCAAGGATATTTTCAGCAAGATGGCGCTATATGCCATACATCAAATGAATCCATGAACCTAATTGCAAGCTTTTTTGACGACCGGATAATTTCCAGGAACCTGTGGCCACCGAGATCTCCGGATTTGACATCGCCGGACTTCTTTCTATGGAGTTACTTAAAAGACAGGGTTTGCACCACACGTCCCCAGACATTGCACGATCTGAAGCACATCACAGAGGAGATTCAAGCTATAAACAACAGAGTCCTCCAAGAGTGGCCAATAACATGTAACGACGTGTTGAGTTGTGCCTTATGCAGGATTGAGGACATTTTAAACATTTGCTATAGAAGTAAATAATCTCCCAAAATTCCTCTACAATTTAGGTATAATAAGTTGTCGCTAGCGTAACACGTTTTGAAACAATGAATGAAAGAAATGTGTCAGCTTTATATAAATCACCCACCATATATAAACAGGCTTTCAAAGTCTTATAATGTAAACAGGAGAAACTCGAAAACGCCATATCACATAAAGTTTAAAAGAGTTTATTTCTGCTCATTAAAAATTATAATTTTCTCTGCATAAATGTTTCTGCTATCAGCTTTAAACTGGAGACGAATACTTTCTTGAGGCACTATAGTCCTTCGGTTGTTGTGCACGGTTGTATCAGATGATGTAACAAGGTTGCTGAGAGATCATGAAGGGTTTTCGACTTGGCCCGCTCTGATTTGTCAGTGGCCCCATAGTTTGTACCACCTAAAAATATTCTGCGCTTAAATATTTGGCATTGTAACTCAGGATTCTCTTTCGCAATTTTCAACAAACGTATTTGTTTGCGTGTCAGCATACATATTTGGTGCGAAATAAATCTATAATTGAAGTAACATTAGTATTAGTTGCCAGTAAGTAAGTATGCGTTTAAAGTAAAATTTTATTCAGTGTATGTAATATCTGGACTCGTAGTCGACAATTTTAGGGAAGTTGATACAACATGCTGTTACAAACACTTCCTCTTATCGAAGTAATTCAGATATCCATTAAAATGTATCACTTATTCTCTAAAAGCCAATAAGGAAGAATGGAATTCTAGTATTACTTTGGTTCTTTAATTCCATAACTTTAGCACCGTCAGTCACGCCCTTATTATCAAATTAAGAATCAATGGATTGTCAACGGGTGTCTCAATGCCCTGTTTTTGTTTTGAATGCCTTATACTTCTCTCCGTTTCAACCCTGAGAATAATGCCACCAAAATAGATTTAATGATTTTGCATTGCATAACGAGCCATTAAAAATAATAGTAAAAGATACGGAACTGAAAGTTGGGGATATATACCATTATTTAAGAATAGAGCAGATTACAATGTTTGATGCCGTACTTCTATTAAGCATTTGGATTGTTTAAAATGTACAAAAATAAACTCCCTCTTTTTGTTTTGCCTCAAGGATCAGTGTTAATGTTTAAAATGATTATTGTTTATGCTTAACAGCTTCTTGACATACTTTCTGTTCAAGTTGTCATATAATATAGTGCTCTAGAAATAAGCGCAAAATTTTAGGGATAATAGCATAGGCGTAAATGACAATTCATACAGCGAAATATGGGATCTCCGATGCGTAATTACGGCTCTATATTACGCTAAAGTCTGTTACTTTTAATGCGGAGGAGCCAGTTATTGTAAACCTATATGCCTTCTGGTTAATAGCCGGTTCTTCAGTGAACGCAATATATCTCATTTCAGGAGTTGAGAACTGTTATTGTCGCTTCGATTTAAACTACGAATATGTCATTACAGAAAGCAAAACTGTGATGTGTGACATTCCCATGACTTTCTTTAACTGTTTTGCAAACTATTTTTACAGGTTATTCTTTTATCTCCATCATGATAATCGGGATAAACATTAACAGAAATGGTCTTATTACGTGTTTTCCTTATTAGTAAAAAATAAATAAGGGAATACACTACGATAAAGCGAGAGTCAAATCTTTTAAAGGCTGTCACTATGTGGTTGACTTAGAAATTCGACTCTCTTTTCATGACCAGGAGTAAAACAAAAGAGCAGCCGCTTGAGAGCAGCTTAAGTACTGTAAAACTGAGATCATAACAGGATATATCTCGGTAACGGTTAGTTCTACAAAAAACAGTATGTGCCATAAAGTGTTCTAACGAGACCAATATATTTTTTTTATGTAGTAAGTTTTTATCTCTTATGGTTTACCAATTATGCAAAAGTCATTCAGAATGAACAGGACTTAAGGAACTATTTCCAAGAGTTCAGAATATACATTTTATTCGCCATGTGAATGTCTTGAATTTGCGGTGCTTTTAATCAAAATCGTTAGTCATTTTTAGAAAACCAAAAATTTCGAAAAATTGTTCCATTTACAGAGACCAACCTTCGTTGTACCTCTCGTAATGGGTGCAATCCGCGCACCGCTATCACTGATAAGCAAGATGGGTAAAGCGAATCACGCTCTCGCCAGTTCTCCATTGGCGGATTGTAACTGGAAATAGCCACGTTAAATTCTGCAACTCTTTTAACGCACAAAGGGATATCTATACAGCTCAAATACGGGTAGTTGGGCCACTTGGTATAAGGTGTAGATAATTCCGGAAAGTCCACTTGTTTTCAATATATCACTTTTTAGAAATCACACTTCATCCTTTAATGTTATGCGACACGTGATCTCCAGGCATCAAGAAGCTTTGTACATGGTCTAAAATCCCTAACGTACGTTCGTAAATTGAAAGTCAGTGTTTATTTGTCGTATGCTCGTAGAAAAGCTTTACCGGAAGTTTGAAGCACATAGGTTATTTCTCTTTTATTGGTTTCCAGACGTTACTACACATATCAGCTGTAGAAAATGTTCCTTTTTCATCATCAAGAATGTGTGTAGGGATACCTGCAGGCAGTCCTTTCTTACGATATAAAGAAACTGATTTTTCTTTGCGTGTTAAACAATGCTCGGAGATTTTCAGCTAGAATATTTAGTTTTGTAAACTGTTCCTCTCCAACTATGCATCTTACTTCTGCGTACTTTAATATAATTTCTATGCATTACTGGTTTTCGCCTAGTTCTCACATGCGTAGTTTCAGCTCGGTGCAAAGTACGAGTATTATCTACTGTAAAATGACCTCATCACCACATAGCGTGCCTGTGTTCATGGACAAGACAAAGGGTACTAGCCAGCCGGTTCTGTAGCCATAGTGGGCTTTTGGCTTTGATGTCCTGCCGCCTGGAGAACCACGGGTTTCATTCGGATCCGGGAGTGTGATTCTATGTAGATGTGATGATGAGTATATTTAAGAGCGCTCAACTACAAATTCGTTGGTGCCCTTATAAAGCAGATCATGGCAAAGACTCGGTGTAAATGTGTGTATGTATACATGTATGTGAGTATGGGTGGTAAAAGCTAAAAGAGAAAAAAGTAATCAGAATCACACACACAAAAATCAGCAACAGTGTTGGGCATTCCTAGCTATAGTACACCATGCAAATTGCGATTTTGCTAATATTCAGAGGTGAATTGTGCAAAACCTTTTGATTTAAAAGAAAAAGGATGTACAGGAAATTAGATTAAAATTCTTCTAAACTTCCCATAAACTTATGCTCCCTCAGGAGTACTGACGCGATAAACAAATAACTTCTACGACGGATCTACTAAAAATAAATAAATAAAAATAAAACTATTGTAATGCTGCATTCAACATGCCATACATAACCACTTTTAAGCTAGACCCCTTACACTATGAATATACAACAGCGTCTGTGTTTTACACTCCCTGCTTTCTACTAATATGGACGACGTCGACATCTGCGTAATAAATTATTGTTTTCCAATTACAATGAATATTTTCCACCTAAGACATTCGCCCCTTGTGGATATATCTGGCAACACCTGCTTACTATGTTCATGCCTTCCAGCTACCCTGGATGGTGTCCATGCTACATAGAGATGTGAAAGGATATATCACAAGTTTCGCTGATAAGTATACCTACCACACCATTATTTTTATAAAGTCATAACCAAAAATAATCTTCCTTTATGCACTAGAGCCTCCTAAAGGGGAATGGGGATTATTGAGAGTACCCAGATTTTAAACTCGTAACGGGCAATAGAAATCATATTTGATTGCATTTTATATGCATAGAACCGATTTCGCCTACTATATCCATGCCTTCCAACTACCTTGGATAATGCCCACGTCCGCCTAAAATGTTAATATGCCTTCCAGTTACACATATTAAATTATCTTCTCCTAATGCAGGCAGTTAATACAGATATAGGTGTTCCAGAATTCAACCGCACAAATTATCAGAATTGTAGAAGGGTGTTAGGTAAACAGTTTGAAACAGGGAACCTATTGTCCCTACTGCAAATGTCAAAGTTTCATGTTTTCCGGATAGCACACCCATGGTCATAAATTAAAAGAATATGTATCCTATTTTCATTCAGAATGCCTCATTTGTAAGCCAGTATTTGAAGGAATACTTGTTGGCGCACAATCAATACGATGCTTAAAATTAATTAGACTTGCAACTTTGGCAAAATTGCCTATTCTTTGAGGGTGTGCACACCCCGGTTAAGAGTTAGCTGGATTTCAGATTTTATGTACTTAGCTCAAGAGCTCCTCTATAACATACTGGTGAGTGAGTCGGCTTGACGCTACTCAGCGAAGCTCACGTTTCAAAGATCACACCGCTCTGTGAAGTTTCCGTTTTTGGTTTTTTTTTTTTTCGATGTTCTTATTTTCCTCAAAGAATAATACGCTTAATTTGCATTTAATGAAACCAAGACGATAAACACTCCAGTACAAATTACTTTAAAAAGATTGTGAGTGATATTCACGTAACGCTCAATATTAAATTCCGTAATTGTCAAGGAACATGCCTAGATTAATGCAACAGAACAATTAGGTTGTTGAAAACACTTTACATAACGTTGCTTTGAAATGTAATAACTGAACTATAATTTTAGCGATGGAACAAAAATACCTGGACTTTTGTTAGGATTCGAATGCGGTGCTTAGGCTTTTTTTTTTCTGTATGTAGGTATGACGTTTTAACCACTGTGGTCCGCGAGAACGAGATTCTGAAAATCTCCTCTAATGCCTACACGTGACTACTATGAGAACCATGCATTGCTAAACATTGTGTCCATATTGTAAAAGTAGGCACATCATGTGTAAGGAAATAAATTATTTCAACGAGGTCCAAACGGAGTTCACATAGACTAACATTCTAAGATAATCTAAGCTGCGAACTTTTGAGCTCACATAATTTTTGGTTGTTGTTGTTTTTTTATAGTGCTTAACGCCCGCTTTTACTACAAATGACACCGCAGGCGATGACACTGATGATACATGAAGATGGACCAATGCGGAATGCGATGGCGGGGTAAACTGGAGAACCTGGAAAAAGACCGCCCCTGTGCCACTTTGTCCACCACAAATCCCACATGTGGTCGCTTGGAAGCGAGCCCTGGCCGCCTAGGTGAGATGTGCTTCTTAGTGCCACGCTTTACCATTGTGCATGCTAAAGAGCCTGGCTTACCAAATGATGAATTAGATGAACAAGTACTGATACGAAGTTCAACTACTTATGATGAGGTTTACAACACTACTACGAGGTTGGTCTCTTCGTAGGTACAAAGTACGATGCACATTCCTGAGTAGTACATAGTTCTTAATTAGTTTTATGTGGGTAATTGTTCTACTACAGATATATGTGTTCATTTTTTATTTCATTTGGAGTTCATTCGACACAATGATAATATTGTTTCTTAAATTATGAACCGTGCCTACAATTTTAATGTGTGCGAACATAACAAATCAGGGTGTGATACACTGTAATTTAGAAACTCCTTCAAGGGGTATGGAGAAGTGTATCCGTTCAGGTATTAAATGAAATTGTTAGTAAAACGTTCTCCGTTGCGTCCACATGCTAATCGTGCATTACATGCATTTTATTTGTCAGTACAATAAAATCATATCGCGCAACGCAAAAACATTTGAACGGCTCATTATAAAATGTAAACAAAGACGACAACTTAAAAATAAAGATATCTGCGGAGGCTTGAACATTCCACTCCCTCAGCATTTTATTCCGATGCTCACACGCAAACCATAGCGATAAATAATGCCACTGTATATATATATATATGTTCTGTGACATTGGGTGTTAAGATCATGGTCCACGGTGCAGTTTGATCAGTGGCGTGCTAGCCCTTAATATAACTTAAGCTGTAGCATACAATTTAGAGCCCATAGTCCATAGGTTTCCTATTTAAAAACGTTTATCCTGGACCCCTCTACAATCCTGCCTATTTGTGCATTTTAATTCTGGGACATTCTCTACATAGAACGGTCTGCCTAATACAATCATTCCTTCCAGCTGTATAGAACTGTTTAAATGTACCACATTCGCCTACCAAGAACGACATAGGCCACGTCCGCACACTGCATCCCTTGGCCTCAAGTTTCCCGGACCGCATTCGCGTTATATACCCTTGCATTCCGGTTGCCTAATACCGCGTTCCGACACCAGTTTCATTAGTTCCATCTGAATTTGATCACATACATATATTACATTCATGAGTTTCGTTGACATGGAAACATATCCGTACTGTATTCAAACTTTTCAATCTGTCTTGAAAAATACATTTGGGCATTCCTGCGTTTCATCTTTCTCGAAATACGTGCACGCACTACTTTCTTGTGTTTCACCTGCCTCGAATCATGTCCACATACTATATTCATGTAGGGCATCTGTCCAAGCACTAAATACGTACACTTTATCACGTCCGTGCACTACTTTCTTGTGTTTCACCTGCCTCGAATCATGTCCACATACTATATTCATGTAGGGCATCTGTCCAAGCACTAAATACGTACGCTTTATCACGTCCGTGCACTACTTTCTTGTGTTTCACCTGCCTGGAATCATGTCCACATACTATATTCATGTAGGGCATCTGTCCAAGCACTAAATACGTACGCTTTATCACGTCCGTGCACTACTTTCTTGTGTTTCACCTGCCTCGAATCATGTCCACATACTATATTCATGTAGGGCATCTGTCCAAGCACTAAATACGTACGCTTTATCACGTCCGTGCACTACTTTCTTGTGTTTCACCTGCCTCGAATCATGTCCACATACTATATTCATGTAGGGCATCTGTCCAAGCACTAAATACGTACGCTTTATCACGTCCGTGCACTACTTTCTTGTGCTTCACCTGCCTCGAATCATGTCCACATACTATATTCATGTAGGGCATCTGTCCAAGCACTAAATACGTACGCTTTATCACGTCCGTGCACTACTTTCTTGTGTTTCACCTGCCTCGAATCATGTCCACATACTATATTCATGTAGGGCATCTGTCCAAGCAATAAATACGTACGCTTTATCACGTCCGTGCACTACTTTCTTGTGTTTCACCTGCCTCGAATCATGTCCACATACTATATTCATGTAGGGCATCTGTCCAAGCACTAAATACGTACGCTTTATCACGTCCGTGCACTACTTTCTTGTGTTTCACCTGCCTGGAATCATGTCCACATACTATATTCATGTAGGGCATCTGTCCAAGCACTAAATACGTACGCTTTATCACGTCCGTGCACTACTTTCTTGTGTTTCACCTGCCTCGAATCATGTCCACATACTATATTCATGTAGGGCATCTGTCCAAGCAATAAATACGTACGCTTTATCACGTCCGTGCACTACTTTCTTGTGTTTCACCTGCCTCGAATCATGTCCACATACTATATTCATGTAGGGCATCTGTCCAAGCACTAAATACGTACGCTTTATCACGTCCGTGCACTACTTTCTTGTGTTTCACCTGCCTCGAATCATGTCCACATACTATATTCATGTAGGGCATCTGTCCAAGCACTAAATACGTACGCTTTATCACGTCCGTGCACTACTTTCTTGTGTTTCACCTGCCTCGAATCATGTCCACATACTATATTCATGTAGGGCATCTGTCCAAGCACTAAATACGTACGCTTTATCACGTCCGTGCACTATATTCGTCAGTTTCATTTTCCCTGGTAAACGTCGACATGCATTCATATCCACCAAGACTGTAACTGCACAAGAGAAATACGTTTCAGTTATATCAAACTGTGCTCTACATACAAGCGCTCCAAACCACGTCACGGGTTCCAACTATTCTTAAGACATCCTAGTCACACATTTCTAACACAAAATCTTCATTTTGATACGGAGCAAATTGCTTGCCCTTACGCTGAGAGTTTCTAACCAATTCTGTTTCCTATCCACTTTCCCTCTTGTCCGTGAGCGGGCTAGGTAATTTGCTGACGCGGTCTATGCACTAGTGAAGAGGTTGACGCGCTGTGAGACCACGTGTATTAATGTTACAATTATGTTATAATACCAAAACGTCCGTGTACTTTTGAACTCAGAATTTTCGTGTATGATTCTTATGTGGCAACAAACACTTGTAGAGAAAGATACGGCGGTTTATAAACGCATTTGCTGCTGTTCGGCCGCCTCATAGAGAAACGGTTCAGAAGCTTGTAACTAGATTGAGGGAAATGCACTTATTTCTAATAGTAAGCCAAAAGTAAATCACCATGTTCTTACTGAGGTAAAAGATGAGGGCATCACAGAAAAATTAGCACAACGTTTAAATAAATATCTAAGAAATATGACTCAAGAAGGCATTTCGCAATCTCGGTTTGAAATGCCCCGAAAGAATTAGACCCTCCAAAACAACTATAATTTAGGAATGGCAAGCACGGGATAATACAGCAAATTCATGCAGCTGCATATTGAATAACTATTATGACCGCTCTACTAACTCAGATTTAATTCTCTTATGGACCAAGCATGCAGTTTTTTGCATGGCTATGAAGAAATAATTAGTGTAGATGAAAATGTTCATAAAAAGTTGTGCGATATGTGATTTCCAACATATTCTGTTGTGTTTATAATTTGTTGCAGAGATGTGAGCGCTTAGATTTAAGAGGCTATGAATATAACAACACACCCAAAAGTATTAAATGCAACTTTTTGTAACGGCTTTTTCCTTGCCACCGCGTACTACGCCATGCGTTACAGCTGCCTGTAACCGCATGTGTGCCACTACCTCAGACCGAGTATCATAATTACACTTTCGAACCTCGAACTGCATACTAAAACCATTCTTTAATAAGGCAACGGCTCCAGTGCAGAATACTTTTCCGTAGCATACACACACATACACAAAACCATGCTTTAAATATACGTCGAAGGGAATGGTACAGCCATGTGTTCCAACGAGTCCATGCTGCAATCACGCAATACAATCACTTCGAACTGCGTACAATAAATATGCTTTCAAAATATCTCGCTCAGATTAACAAAATAATGCGTTCCAAATATCCCATATCACGTACTACTGATGTATTTTCTAATTGCCTCGAAGCGTGCACAACATGTGTTCCAAACACGTGTGGCCGAGCTCTAGAGCCATGCGTTCCAAAAACAAGGAGCGGCGTACTACATTCCATCTGTCGTGTGCCGTGTGCTACAGTCCTACTGTCCAACTATCCCAGACTGCGTACTACAGCCATATTTTCCAAATGCCCCAGACGGCGTTCTACAGCCTTTTTTCCAACTACCTAAGACTCCAACAAGATTTGCCGTTTGTATCAGTCATACGTTCCATATACCTTGAACTGCACACTATTATAAAATCTCTTTTCACGCATACCAGAGACTTACATACGTTCAACTAATTTGGCCGCGTTTCAGGCATTGAATTGTATACTGCGTACTGTGCTAGCTCGTAGTATTTGTATCACTCCTTCATTGCAAATCATTTATATTTAGCACAAATCTCCAAAGAACTTTCATTGAAACCACAGATCATGGATCAAGAGCAAACACCAACGCTTAATGTTCCGGATTTTAAAAATATACCTGTTAATCAGAGTTAAAATGAGTATTGTAGCGTGCTGTTATGAATGCAATTTCAGGTTTACTGTAAGGAAAGGTGCTTTTATATAGCGGACACGATGGATATGAATGGTGTTCTTGACAACAGTTGTTTATTTTCAAATGCGCATTACGTTTACGAACAGAGTGCTGTTATTACACATCATTCCGCCGCTGGCACTAAGAAATCCCAACGGGACCTGTGGGCAAAAAACCATCGACTTGCGAAAAAAATCAATAGTTGCCGCAGGTGGCTTAGCAGCTCATATCATCACCCTGCTCGCGCAGATATGTGACACAGGCCCTACAAATTATTAATGATACACATTCAGCTTTCATAAATGCTTATCAATTTGCAATATTTGTGACATCCTACAGCTCAATACAATACAGCGTGCGTTTATTGTTTAGTGTAAACGCGCACAACAAATGATTTAACACGTACTTAAAAACTGTGAAAACATGTTCTAGCTTCTGACAAGGAAGAGCCAAAGATGTGTTCTTCGCTGGAAATATAGACTGGTTAAAGTCTCTTTTGATATTCATCTTAACTCTCATATGCTCCAGCATTGCGCGCCGCGTCTTAAAGGCAACCATAACTAAACACCTGGTTGAAATTCCAAATACCAGATGATGACACCTCAAGTGTCGGCCCCCATGGCCGCGCTCGCCAAGGCGTTCCGCTTTGGTGCTTCGCAGCGCTGGGGATCGTGGGTTCGAGTCCCGCCTTGGGCATGGGTGTTATATGTTTGTGTATATGTGTGTGTTGTAAAAGTAAGAAAACAGTAATAATACAGCAAAACAAGGTAAAAAAAAAAGAAAAAGTTAAATGAAAGTAGGGTATACAGTGCCGGAGTCCTGATCAGACTCCGGTACTGTATTTTTTTAAAAAAAATAAAAAAAAAAGTTTAGATATTGTTGGATACAAATGAGGTTTATTTCAAGACGCTAGTTTATATCTAATATAAAATATAAAGTTACACAAACATATACCACAGAAATGTCATTGTAAGAGTGTAACGTAGCAAAGATGAACTTAAGCTCTAAACACAAAATGTTCAGTTAGCACAGACAATAACAATACGAACATGTGTGTTATTGACAATAGATAACGGATGCAAAATATTCCTTTGCTCTGAATGCTTTAAGGAATGTGTGCTTCCACAATAAGTACAATGCAAACATAACCTACCTGTGTAGAGTGTGTGTTTGCGTGCGTACGTTACGGGGACTATTCCACACTTCGGCCGTTGACTTATTGTATGTCAGACCCCTTGAGGAAGGATGAGATGGTGTAATTTCAGAGGGCGGCCGACACCCGGACATGGAGAGAGCCGTCATGGAGGGTCCCTAACGGTTCACAAGCCGCTGTTCGCCTCGACGGGGGAGCGCCAGGAGTGTGGGTGAGTCCCGGATAGACCATCTGAATCCGCAGACAACTACTAACGCCATCCCGCCGCCGAGAGCTGTATTTCCAGAGCTCAGTCACCTCCAAAATGGCGCTCTGTCGTAGTGCTCATCGACACTCACAACCCTGAAAGAGACCGGTAGGGATGAAATGAAGATGAAATGAAAGGACAGGAAGTTCGGAGGAAATAAAAAACCCTCTCCAGCATTCGCCAAGTGACCCGAAAAACCCATGGGTCAGAGAGGTCGGCCGCGGACAATCAATCCCACAACCTCCCGATTGCCAGTCCCAGACGAAACGCCTAAGCCACCTGGCTCGGTTGCCTGTGCAATAAATCTGAATTAATGTTTCCCACAATCTTTCCTTAGGACTTTATCAGTCTTAAAAAGCAAATCTCGGAGTCGAGCGTTGTAGACTGACTTCTGCTTGCAAACTTCTAAATATATTCAGCAGTGTGCATGCAGCAAAATCTGTAACTGCCTAAACTGCGGGATGCCACAGATATGGGAGTTTGGTTGTAACTGAGTTCTGAAAGAAAAAGCAAACAACTTATGTTTATACCGGCACCGAGTTATGCTAAATGACACAAGCTATATGTATTTTAAATCGTCAATAGCTAAAATCCAAATTCAAAACACGCGTAGCGCCAATTATGATATATCCTCATAGCATATTGTGATATTCCCCGTAAATAAAAGAACCTTTCACATTAAGAATGACATTGATAACTGTGATTATTATACAGGTTAATAATACTTAAATAAGTCGGGGAATACTGAGGTTGCATCTTCTATATTCCAAGTTTACATAAAAATAAGTTACTAACTCCCCCCTCAGAATAAGAAACATCGTATTCCAGTATGTGTTCTGAATATACTCAAGGCATTTCATGGAAAGAGTGTGAATATCCATATTGGACCAAACATTTCAAGATATATTTCCAGAGCTTCCTGAAGCGAACAGTTTGGCTTCCTTCCTCTTCTAGTGATAACCAAGAGTTAGTGAGATTTTTATATATCTGTATATATTTTTTTCTGAAAACCATACTGTGGTTGTATTACTATTATGTTAATAGGAATAAAAGTTTTCATTCAAATTTGATAAATACTATGCAAGATATAAATCAATTCATACATGGTATTATATAAATATATTGTATAATCAAAATTATCCATACACTTTAAAATTTTAAAAAAAAACAAAAAAGAACATTTTTTAGAATTTTCTGAATTGGAGCTTTGAACCGTATAAAAAAACTTTAAACTCCGCTATTTGATTAACCTTGGTTATTGAATTATAATTTTTTTAAAAGGTTTGAAATTTTAATCTCTAAAATTAATCATTTTACGTAAAAATATATTTTTAAAAATCACTATTGCTATTAGGACAGTTTTGTCATTTTTATTGTTACAATAAATACTTGTCCACATTTGGGGAAAATTTGGTTGTATTTAAAGAAACCTGAGACGCGTGGAACATTTTAACGGCGCGTAAATGTAGTTTTGAGAAAAGCACGGACACATAAAATAGTATGCTAGAAAATATGTACATTTTAAGTTACGTTACGGAGTCGGCTTCCTTCCCGTATGTAAGACTGACATTCCCCTAGGACTTACAAGCGCGTGCCTAGGCAGGTATTTCCTTACTCACTGCTCCTGAATGATTAGCAAAGGGTTTATAAACAATTACTAATGTTTCTGTAATTGTAATTCTACGTCTGTATATGTAATTTATGTTATTTTCATGTATTTAGTTTATAATTTTTAGTTGAAACTATGTTAACATTTCCAAGCCAGAGTTGCAAGGTACTGAGTAGTAAAATCTAACAAAGAATTCTTGACTTTCTTTTATATTATGCGTGCATTAGGGTAACAAGAGCTTGCGGGTAGAAGTCCCGAAAATTTCGTATGCAGGGTATTTTTGATTGTGTTTAGTTATTACCTGACCAGAACACAATGAAACTGCATGACATAGTGACGCTAAAAGTAAATTTTGTAGTGACATTTCAGTGAAAACTTAGAAAGCAGCCATCTTGACTCTTTTAAAGTACAAAGAAAGCAAAGTTCAGAGAAACCAGAGTTGCTTCTGTCAGCCACCCTTACTCCACGACACTCCGTGGAAAGATCTCGTGCAAAAGTACCAAGTGTTAGCTAATTCCGCTCAAAGAGTATCAAGCGACGCAAGCGCGATGTTTATAAGAGTTCAAATGTGAAAATATTATTCACGTGTAAACTACCAATATTTCAGGTGTCTACTTAAGTCTACAAAATGCTAAAGAGTTTAGTCGAGGTGACTTCACCTAAAGTTTTAGATGTTTCATCAACTAATAGAAAGCTGAGTAAAACAGGATCCTACTACAGTAATCAAGTATCCGTACCAAAATCTTTCCTGTAGCCGCCCTGAGGAACTCAACTGCTCTACTCAGACGACGAATCCAGAGTTAGCGACGCAGAGGCAGAAAACAGATCTTCATCTTCAGTAAAAAGATACCTTAATTATTCAGGTCCTGGCATCGAGCACAGTGAACTGCGCCTCAATTCTGTATGCAGTCAATCACTCAACTGACATATCTAAGTTAGCACATGGAAGGTTTCTTCCCACTTCATAATTAATAATAAACAATACAATGTAGGCAATTTAAGTATAAACATAAAAAAAAGACACGTACAACTCGACAAATGACTATAAAGCCCGAAGCTAAATGTTGAATCTGTGGATGCCCAAAGGTTATTACAAACATTTGTAATAAAAAAAAAGAAAAAAGGAATATTTAGACTTCTTTGCCGATTGCAGTCAGCATTTCACCCCCAGTGTCCCTTAACTTCACTATGCACAACCAGTCTATGATGATGATGATGATGATTATGATTATTATTATTATTTTTATTATTATTTTATTATTAACTACTATTATTATTCCTATTATTATTACTACTACTACTATTATTACTATTACTATTATTACTATTACTACTATTACTATTGCTATTATTACTATTACTATATTTACTATTATTATTATTTAGATTATTATTTATATTATTATTATTTAGATTATTATTTATATTATTATTATTATTATTATTATTAGAATCAGTATTACTATACCTAAGTATTATTAGTATTAGTCTTATTATTATTATTATTATTATTATTATTATTAGTAGTAGTAGTAGTAGTAGTAGTAGTAGTAGTAGTAGTAGTATTAGTAGTAGCAGTAGTAGTAATATTAGCATTATTAGTATTTTAATATTATTATTAGTATTATTATTAGTATTGTTATTGTTCATTATTACTATTACTACTATTACTATTATTATTTGTATTATTGTTAATTTAGTGTTATTATTATTACTACTATTATAATTACTATTATTATATTATTATAATATTGTTATTATTATTATTACTACTATTATAATTACTATCATTATCATTATATTATTATTATTATTATAATATTGTTATTGATATTATTACTACTACTAATATTATTATCATCATTAATATTATTGTTATTATTATTAACATCATCTTCATTGTTATTATTATTATTATTATTATTATATTTCTGCGGACAGCTCTATTACTTTTTATTATTATTATTATTATTATTATTACTACTAATATTATAATTATTATTATTATTACTACTACCATTATTACTAATATTATAATTACTATTATTACTACTATTATTATATTATTGTTATTGCTATTATTATTACTATTACTAATATTATTATCATTATCATTGTTATTAACATTATTGTTATTATTACCACCATCTTCGTCATCATTATTATTGTTATTATTATTGTTATTATTATTATTATTATTATTATTATTATTATTATTATTATTATTATACTTCTGCTGACAGCTCTAAAAGATCGTATTATGTGCTACATTCATATGGATTTTTCTGCGAAGTATTATTTATATGCACCTATATATAGCTTGTACAAACTAGTTCCACTAAAACTTATTTTTCTATATACTTGTTCTTAACCGACATAAAGCTTTTCAGAAATAATTTCGTTGCAGGTGCAAGCGAGGGGTACGGGCAACCGTATCCATAGTCAGTATTTAAAAGCGGTTCACCATATTTTTACCATCAGATTGAATTCTCTTTCAATGGCATCCGGAGAAATAACTGAATAGCAATAACACTAAAGAAATTAAATGCTGAAAATTAAGCGTAATAGTAACGCATATCTCAGGAATGCCTGACACAACAAGGAATCTATTTGAAGCAAATTGTGTGTTTTTTTTTTTAATTTATCTATATTTCTTAAACAGTAAATATTTCTCCATCTTTTATGGTTTAGCCGTTAAGAGAGATAGATAGACAGACAGACTAATAGGCACACAGGCACAAATATGGACCTTTTTCTAAAAATCATATTTTTAGTCAGGGACGCCTCAACACACCTATTTCCAGTGAAATCTCGGTATCTAATATGTGGATGTAATGCAACACTCCATTCACCTACTGTCCTACACGAGTAGTAGGCGGCTGAGAAGAATGTGCTGCATAAACTTTTCTTGCCGGGCGATAAAGTTCTTGCACGCTCACACTGATAGCTTTAGTGTACTATGCTAACGATTTATATGCGGCGTATCAAAGCTGGGTGAGAAGATGGAGCTGCAAAAAGCAGCATAGTCACGTTTTCTTCAAATAAGCAGTCGCACTACATGCGTGACATTCACTCTTAAAAGAAGAATGAGATAGAAAACAGAGTAGATGTTGCAACGCCGTATTTCACTAAACGTGGAGTTAACACTATATCATTTATAATGTACTTGATTTCATTGGCTGAAGCGACACGTTCATTGGTACATTGTGAAACATCAGTGACTTCCGAGAACAAACAATGCATGCGGCGTGTGTTAGAGTTCTGAGCAGCAGGAAGATGCATGTTAGCACTTGCGCACTTGTCAACAGTCCAGTGTATACTTGCCCTCCACTTCTGCTGTTCCACCAGAAGAAGATGTCAGCACATGTCTGCAAACGTTTCTTGGCTGCAGTTGTGTTGTATGCCGACTTTGCGGAATTCTTTGCTATAAATAGGCACTTTGTGAAATATGGATGGTATTAAACCCAGTCTTCTCTTCAAGGTGCTAAAATGTCAGATCCGTGCCACAGTTGTAAACATGATGGAGTTCATGGAAAGAGAAGTGCAAGATGAGAGATTCATCATCGATTGCAAAAGAGAAAAAAAAAAGGGGGGGCAGCAAAGAAGAGCTATAGCTGATGCAATATTAGAAAATTCAGTGTCCGGATGAAGATAGAGATAAAAGGGATATTGAACAAAAGATGGTAAGGTAGAGATAGACTGCAAAATTCAATGCCATAACCAGATTTGAACCACGGATCTCCTGGTCTCCGTCTAGTTGGTCTGACTACTAAGCTACCATGGTAATATGCCGATACAGTATTAAATTCTCCAACATTTTCTTCCCGTAAACTGCACAAGAAAATTTCAAATTATTTGGAATTATTTCAAATTATTTTGAAAGAAACCCCAATGGCGACTTACATATTGGTAAGTCCAGGGCTTCGTAGATTTCAAACAACTAATAGGTCAATCATTGTGAATTAATTGTTATTCCATATTGGCCGATATGTAGGATGAGAGTTGGAAATATAGAGTCAGACTGAAAATCTCAATGAATTTGAACCACGGATCTTCATCCAGTTGCTCTAACAAATGAGCTACCATGGCTGCATGCCGATACGGCATTAAGTTCTCCAACTTACTCGCGTTTTCCCCGTAAAGCACACAGGAAGATGTAAATTTATTTTCAGATTATATACACCTATAGTGACTTACATATCGTAAGTCTCTAACTCCCGTTTATAATCAAAAACCTTACAGCCATTTTTCAGTAAATCGAAAATTTCGAAAAATGTTCCATGTAAAGGGTGGCTTCTGGTGGGGGAGATTAATCTGAAAATCTTCCTTGGAAGATACTGAGCATAAATACCAAATTTGGTATTTGACCCAGCTTTCATTTTTAAGTTATGTTGTCTAAGCCAAAGTAACTCACACACATACACGCCCACGCTCAGACACACACAGACAGACCGATGCACTAAAAGAACTTTTTTTAAAAAAAGATCATTATCTTTTATTTCCGGTAAAATCTCCATATAGAATTTTTAGGTGGAATACAATATCTTCTAGTATGTACATTACCTACACAGTTCATGAATTAGTGTAAATATTTGTATCAGCGTTTGACGACTATGTGATGGTCGAGTATTTGCAGTTTTTTCGCTATTTTCTAAAGCTATGTTCAGGTGTAAATTTTCACGAAGTTTTTAGGTTGGCTATTATTACTTCTCTAAAACGTTTGGTTGTATACATAACAGGTCACACATTTGACCCTTCTCTGCCCCCTGACCTTTGCAATACCCAACTATATATATTTATTTATTCATTTTGTTAATTACAAAAGGTATAAGTTATTATTATAAATACAGTATATCAGTTCACAATTTTTTATATATGGTTATGAACAATGTTGTCTGTGCGTTTAAATTAAACAGGTGCAGTAAGATGGTAACAAAATGAGAAGGTTTTGTAATCGCTATAGAATGAGCAAGGCAAAAGTTGTTGCCGATTGCAGTGAAAGACGCCTATGTTTTTGCAGATCTTCTCTTGCTGCTCTAAGATGACAACGTAAACAGTCGACGCTGGGATGCGTTTCAGACAGCATATAATGCTGAAAGCCAAGTGCGAGCCACACCTGTGCGAAGCGGTCGGTAGTACTTCGAGTCTCTAGTTGTAGTAATGTGCGAGCATAATCGTTGGGATTTTGCGAAGGAGCAAGACGGTGCAATTGAGAAACAACCCAGTGCCAGATCTGTCGTGCTGTTGTGCAGGTAACAAAACAATGGCGTAGAGTATCCCGCTCACCGCAAATGTTGCATTTGGGGCTCCTCACCATGTTGTATAGGAATTTTTTATCCTCTGTAGCCACAACATCATTGATGACCAAATATGCGCATGTAGTCCACTCCGTAGATATGTTGCGCAAATGGATGTTCCGCCATACTTGGCACCAGGGTCTGTTGGGCATCCTATCCACCACATGAATTGGTGCAAGCAGCCGCTGTAGGAAAAGCTTGTAGAGCTCAGTGGATAGTCCTCTAGGTTGCTGAGGTAGGACATCGACATCAATGCCATCCAAAACATGGAGTGCTCTCTTAAAACCCGCAGGAGCAGCCCGAACTGGAGTTGCAAGAGAATTCTTGAAGGGTTCCCAAAATGCTATGTTTGTTCCTCTCCATATCCCCTAGTGGCAAGTATAATAGATTTAACAAGAAGCGCTTTACTCTTAGGTCCCACTGCAATTAAACCTAAGCCGTCTTCGTTACGTTTTCGCCACAATTGGGTTTTAGCTACACGAAAGGGTCGTGCTCTCCATAAATAGTATCCAATAAGTCGTTCAATGCGGGAGACGTGTTTTTCAGGCATTGGTAGTATCTGCGCCATATACCATAATTTTGCCAAAACAAACTGATTGATGTGCCACACTTTCTGTAGAAGATTCAAGTTCCGGCCAAGATGTGCAGTGGTATTCAGCCTAATCAAATTTATTTTGTGATCCCAGTTGCGAGCAATCATCGATGTAAACGGCTTGGAGAAGATGATGCCGAGAATCTTGACACTATATTGTATCGGGATATCGAGAAATGTGTGGTCAGTTGGCCACGATCCAAGAGGGAGCAGTTGCGACTTCGCGGTGTTCATTTTGGAATTAAAAGCTTCCTCATAAAGTGTGATGGTGGTATGTACCAAGGGTAAGGCCTCACGCCTACGGATGAGCAGCGTGACGTCATCAGCATAAGCTCTGGCACAAAATAATCGAGCTGGAGTGACAGTCCCAGTCAACTTAGCCTGAAGGTAGCGAAGAAAGGGTTCTAAAGAAAGGGAGAAGAGAATCATTGATAGTGGACAACCCTGGCGTACAGAGTTAGTAAGCTTTATAGGCTTACTGATGTATCCATTGACTTGCACCTTCGAAGACATCCCACTGTAGACGGCTCTGATTGCAGACATTAGCAACGGTGGAAGTTTGAATTTCTGAAGCACTTTAAACATATAAGCATGGCCAACTCTATCAAAGGTTTTATCAAAATCCAGACTGACCAACGCAGCAGCCTCCGACGGATTCCGTTCATAATGGAGAATTGTATCTCGGAGGACCAGAAGGTTGTCAATTATGGTCCTGCCCGGGAAGCCACATGTTTGTCCGGAGGTTATAATTGTAGGTAGAATAGTCCTTAATCTGGATGCAAGTACTTTCATCACAAGTTTGTAGTCGCTGTTTAAAAGTGTTATGGGTCTATAGTCCCAGACACTCATTGGAGACCTTTTCTTTGGGATTAAGATGACGATGTGAATCCAGAGCAACAGTTCGATCCAATAAGGATCTCATTTACCAATTCTACAACTTCTGCTTTGATTATACTCCAAAAGATCTTGTAAAATGAATATGTCAGGCCATCTTCTCCTGGGCAGGAATGGAGGCTAGCGGAATTAATGGTTTGCAGAATCTCGGTGGCAGAATATCGCTGCTCCAAGGAACACTGTTCCTCGACAGTTATACCGGTATCAACATACTGGAAGAGCTCCTCCATGGCGTCATTGCGTAGGTCAGTGGTGTCAAACATGGTGCTATAAGATGTATGGATAGTCTGTAGGATTTGAGGCACAGAGGTGACCTTGGCGCCTACCGGTATTAGAAGAGCATGGATGTAACGACCACTACCAGCACACTTCTCCTTAATGGTATGAAACAATGAAGCTTTCTCCTGTGCCACGACGGAGTCATGAGTTCGCGAACGGGTCATAGTTCCCGCCAAAATATGTTGCTGTATTTCCACGAGCTTTCGCTTCACAGCTTGAAGGCGATGGGATACGTCTTGACCACTCTGTTGTCTAGAGAGAAGACCCATTAATGTTTCTTGGTAAAAGTCGAAAGTGTGACGTCGTTCAATTGCCCTCTCACGACCTTTGATCTTGAAGAAGGTCGTAATACCAGGCTTAAATATATGTCGCCATTTCTCCACCACCGACAGCGGGGAGCGTCGAGCTTTACCCTGAAGACTTTGCCACAACTTGGCAAAATCAGCAGCAATAATGTTGTCATGTAATAAAGCTTCGTTTAATTTCCAATAACCGCTGCCATATAGCGGAATGCGACTCTCAGCGATTAATTTCAGTTTGACAGCATGGTGGTCAGTAAAGGCAACAGGTAAAACTCGCACTGTGTGAATCAGAGAGTTCAACTGAGCGCTTAAATAGAAACGATCTATTCTTGAGGCACAGTTCGCTCGACAGTAAGTAAATTCTACAGACGTAGCGTTCATATGTTCCCAAACATCACAAAGACGTAGCCCTTACCAGCTGATCCAATGCCAAAGACTTGTTATAACCAGGACGCTGATCCTTAGCATGTAGCACGCAATTGAAGTCGCCTCCTACTAAAAGCAGAGCATAATTCCATCTCAAATAATAGGGTAGAATGCTTGCTATAAATTCTTCTCGCTCATGGCGCCTATCACTCCCTAAAGGCAGGTATAGGTTAAGTAGCAGCATGTTGTCCATTCTAGCACTTATAACACGACCACTAGGATGCATGTCTATCTCGGTAAACGTCAAACCTGCTCTGTACAAAATAGCAGTACCACGCATATGTTCTCCAACATTCACCACACAACTGTACTGTGGACCCATAAAGCCAAAGTCGGTTATGTTAACTTCTTGGAGGAAAACTATATCTAAATCATGAGTCCGCACAAAATCACGCAAAAGAGCCTGTTTGGCAGTGCAGCGTAGGGAGTTGATGTTAACAGTGGCAAAGGTACATAAGACAACCATTAAAACAAGGCCAGAAGTAAACCAGACCAGGTCACCGTCCAAGATGTATCTAGTCATTTTCAACGGCATGAATATGTGTTCGGGATACCCGTGGAAACCTTTTCGGTAGGCTTCCAGACCGAGAAGGCAAGTGCTTCCTGAGTCGAGGGTCTCTCACGGTCTCCCACGCGATGTTAGACTCCGTTTCTTCGGTGCCCTCCTCCTCACTAACAGACAGCGGGCGTTCTCTCCTAACCGGCACAGGTTCGTCGGAATCCATCTCACTCCATTTCTGGTGTTCAATTATTACAGTGTCTGGTGAATCGCAGCGGCCAACCATGTTCTGGTCACCACTATTAGGCACCACAACAACAGAAGATCGTGTAGGGGATGAGACATCCATTTCTGCTACTTCTGAGGGAGTATTGACAGCTACCGATGCAGACACAGATGTCTCCTGCACCGCCACATCGTCACGCATACTGCTGGTAGTCGGGTAGACTTCCTCTGTAGGTTTGACATTACAAATAGGCTCTATTTCACTAGCTTCAGTAGCGGGCCCATTTGACGCACCTACTGTTTGTTTACATTCCTCTTCCGCCCGAGCGCTAACTTGACCTCTCACTACATCGCTGAGTAACACAGCCCTGCGCGAGACAGAGACAGGCAGTACAGACTTTTTGTATGGACAGTGTGAGCGAAAATGACAAGCTTTCCCACACACATAGCAAGTTTGCGGTTGTCCTAGATAGGTCACACCGACAGGAAACCCACGCACTACTACTCCAGATGGAATTTCCTTTTTTAATTCCATTCTTACAGAACGAACACCAGACTTGACGGGGTACTTATAACCTGCGTTCCATTGTTCTTCTTGAACCTCTAGTATTTTCCCATATTGTGAAAGTTTCTGTTCCAGAAACGTGTGAGTGACTTCAGGCACTAAATTGAAAACCCGGACATTTACAATGCGGCAGTCAGCGCGCCCAATATTTACCGTTAGTATTTCACCATTTTCATAACTAAACTTTGCCGCCCCTTGAAATTGCAGTAAATATCTTTCATTGTGTGTTACAGATATAAATTTTATAAAAACTGATTTTTCTCTAGAATGAAACTGTAGTGTATCTACCTGATCAGGTGGTATTTTCATGTAGTCGTGAATCCAGTCATGCACTTCCATCGCGCTGGGTCGACGTTCAGCTCCTCGAAATGAGATTTGCAAAGTATTTTGCCGGCGTATTGCCTCCATCATTAGAAATTCTTGCCTTGTAGAACTAGACTCACACAGAACAATCTATTTGACGTTCCTTAACGCCGCTCGATTAGGCGCAACACAGCGGACAAACAACCTCTCGGTCCGCTAGCTGCAGCCAGACTGTCTATAGGTAGGGTGATGTGTATAAGCACAGAAGAGATATAGCTCGGGACCGTTCAAAAGACATTAGACCTTGAAAGGTGGGCTTCATTTATGACAATGCTGTTAGTAAGCAGACCAAATGAGATACACTATATTATATTCATTGTTCTCTACTAAGTATGAAATTAGTTGCACTTATACTCCTCCCATCCTGCACACACACACATATACACACACACATACACACATTAGCTCTACTGAATCTTACTTGTTTTTTGGAAAAAGTGTTGCATATCAGTTCCCTACTGACGTGCGTGAGCAAGGTCGTTAAGTCAAGGACAGATTTTACTCAATCCTCATAATTAGCAAATGCCAGGGAGGTATCCTATACTTAATCCTGGAACGTGTCTTTAACAAGTATAGTTTAATTTCTTGTACACTTGATTTCATTTATGTCGTCACGCAGGTATGGGAGGCATTCTACTGATCTTCATAGTGCGAGTATGTATAGCAAGGAGGAGGTGTGTTTATCTGTTTACGTTTTCACGCATGCAGCGGCGTTCTTCTTTACGTGCACAGTTCTGGACTATTCACATATGCATATATGTATAACTGTGAGTAATATCTTTATTCGTCATCGCTTATGATAAACATGTTTAAATGTATAACCAACTAATACACTGTTTTGCAACTTTTCTCGACAAAAAATGTTTTTAATGCGACCATGATACAAAACTGATGTAAGCTATACCTTTCACTTTCAAAGAAAGCACAGTTTTAAGCATTATTTTAATAATATGTCCAATATGCATAATTAACTAAATAAAACCCCGTTTTCCACAATGTCTCCACAAAATAATGTTTTAAATGACAACTTAATGTAAAACTGAAGTAAATTATACATTTTACTCTCATGAAGACACATTTACTAAATATTACATAATAATCTGTCCAATATAAATGCATAACTATTCGTCTTTGCTTATGATAAATATGTTTAAATATATCAGCAACTAAAACACTGTTTTGAAAATTTTCTCCACAAAGGAATGGTATTAATGCGAACATGATGTAAAACTGATATAAACTATACCTTTCACTTTCAAAGAGGACACCTGATTTTAATAGTCTGTCCAATCTCCATTTCTGTCCAATAGCTGATTTAGTCGCCTAGGCACTGAGTCACTTAAGTGGAGGAAGAACTCTGGCTCTAAACGCAAATGTTTCAACAGTGTTCCCAGAGGGCGACTCTGGTTCTTCTTTGTAGAAGTTGCCAATCTCGAAGCATTCTGGCAAACACATTCTCGATGATGTTGAGATCTAGGGACTTAGGTGGCCAGTCAAGAACGAACATATCGGGTTGGTGGCAAAGAAGTTCTATACCACGTGGGAGTTGTGTACTGAACTATTATCATGGACTATGCGAATAATAGGCGCTTCATTTGCAGAATAAATTGCCCTCACTTTTGGAATAACAACATCCCCAAGGATAGTCACATACTCCTGAGCGTTCATGTTGGCTGTAGTCTCCACGAGCTCACCAGGACCAGCAGCGCTAATCCAACTCAAGAGTGAGCATGTGATGCGTCCGGATTTTCTTAGTCACCTGCCGAAATTCTGGAGGCATTCGAGAGCCATCAGGCCTTATTTGGGGATTAGGTTCAAAACAAAAAAAAAAACTTTTCGTCCATCCATATGGTGGTTTCCTATGCTTCTCGAGGTGTCGTAAGCATCTGCAGAGCGAATCCTACACGCAGTTCTCGATGGTAGGTGGTGAGGAACTCATTCCGTGCAGCAATTCGGGAATGAATGTGTGCCAAGTGAAGTCTTCAGGATGCTGTTGGACCACTAATTGGCAGTCCTAATTGTACCACGGTATCTTTCAGGGTCTGAAAAGGTTGTTCTCTTACTGCTGCTACAAAGGCGCTATCTTCTTCGGGCGTAGTTTTATTTGGCCGTTGGTTTCTTTTTCTGTGATCCTTAAGACCCAAAGCCACTTCTGCTTGCACAGGCGTTTATCCACCTTCGCACTGTGCGCATGCTGGATGGAATTGCCCTAAAAATTTCCTCAACTGGCAAATTGGCTTCCCACATACCCACAATTCTTCCCCGATGTACCTCTGAAATGTTGGCATGCATCGCGTGAGTAGCTACCAACATACACCACTGCTTGGTCGAACAATAAGAACAGAACCTTCCATACCCCCCACTCCATTGTTATGCACGCGCCGCTGAGCAGGTTGGTAAAAGGCCCCTTGGAGGAGTAGGGACGGCGTATATGAATCCGAGGTTACCATCAGTGACTACCATCTCTGACGTCGTCCTATTAAGTTCATTTTTGCGTAAAAGCTCCTCTGCCGCTAAATCTAAAGTCATGGCTTCTTCCGAAGACAATGGATGACAGCAACAGCATTTAGACAAAGAACACAAAGAATTTCAATTCATGGCCACAGAAATGACAAAAGTAATATAAAAAGGCTGCTGCTACTCGGGCATGAGGATAGTCACGAATTTAAAAAAGGATGAATGTGACTTCCGTATGCATCACCATTAGTTTGAAACTTATCACAGATATTAAAGCCGCAAAATAGTTTTAATAATACTTAAGAAATGAAACTGCCGATTTGCCAACAAAAGAACAATCGAATATTTGTGAGCTCCGATTCTCACCTGATGTAAACAGAAAACTAGGTTATGTCATCATTAGTTTTTGTTTATTTTATTTATGGGCGCTGTGGTTCTCCGAAGTTCCATTCTATATTGTACTTGAAAGACCGTTTAAATTTGCTCAGAGGACTCACCATTGTTTCTGTTTAGTAGCTGAACCCTGCATTTGAAATAAAGTAATTCTTTGCAAATCAATTAGGTCTATTCACAGAGCCCATTTTGTTTTGTAGAGATCTTGTAATTTTGCTGGTGCCAGGTCCCTTCGGTATAATCATTACAGAACGATGTTCCTATCTTTGTAAGTTAGGGGAGCAGAAAGAGACTTGCCCCACTAACTCTGCACCTATAAACACTACTGTGTAATGTGAATGCTTCAATCATCTATTCTGGATAACCGAACACAAAAATACTTCTTCATTCAGTATTTACCCTCCTTATATGGAGGATTTACACCCCAGAACTTACAAACCACCGCCTGGGGTCAGATGGCTGTTGAAGAGCAGACAGACTATGGATCAAACAGAATAACTAGGATGAGTGATGACCCCGATATCTGGTATGAGAATGAGGTAGTAGATGATATGAAATGGCGATGAAATGAATGAAAGGAATGGTGATTATGAAGCAGGTGGTGGAATAAATGGTAGGAGAAACCAAAGATTCCGAAAAGACCCGCCCAGATGCTGCTTTGTATATCACCACATGTGGCGAGTCCTTAGAATCGAACCCAGGCCACCTTAGTGAGAGACGAGCGGATACAGAGGTACATGGCTGTATAAATATGAACATATGCAATCGCTTCTTAAATTCAGTTTTAAAAACTGCTCTGTATATTCTCAATTATCAGTGCGCCATTTATCCTCTTAGTGGATTACATGTGTATGACTTACGCTCGAAGAATATTAATGTGTAGTGACAAAAAGTCATGGCAATATTTTGTTATACTGCAATTTAAAAAAAAAACAACTCTAGGTTGTGAGCTAAATGTATTGTGCACGTGTTGATGGTTTCCTGTTGATGGGGTGGGAAAATTTACCTTAGTGAGATAAGAATGGAAGGAAGCCTGTATCGTAGCTATACTTGCTTCAGATGGTTGGTCTATTTTATACACTTGCTGCATAATGGTTGTTCTCACTGTATTCCTAGATTAAAATAGTGTATTGCATTGAGCGTTAGTGAGGAAAAAGGATTACGCTAACTGTGAAAGATACATTTGGAAAAAACATTTTAAAAATCTTAAGCTTGCTGATCTACTGATGAACATTTCAGTGATAAGTTCAAAAGTGAGAATGTGTGCCAAGCTTTTAACAACTAATTGACAAGGATAATGTTGATACCGTCACTAAAATGGTTGAGAAGAATACAGAGACAAGCGAAAGTGAAGTGGAAGGAGGTACAAAAGGATTATGAATATATTTCTTATACTGAAACTTTGCGCTGTGTCGATCAGGGGCAGTGCTTCCGTGCCATCCCTTAATAGCGTTAAAGAATAGTATATGACTGGCACGCCAAATGAAGGTAGTGAAGGCATCCTTCACTAAAAGTTGAAAGTGGATTGCAAATTATAATAAAACAAATACTCTTCTTTTTATCTAATGCGAAATTGCCTTACACTTTCTAAGAGCATTTTATTTAATGAGACTGCTGTCTGCAGAGGCACGGTCACAGTGTGAAGATTTTCCTTTTGTTTTGGGCGGGAGCAGAGTAAGTTTTAGAGGATGACAAATATGTAATAACTACCAGGGAAGCAAGAGGAGAGGAAGGTTATACTGTGGTGACTCTTTACTGAGACAATTTCGGTGGTATAGAGTACCCGGTACCGCAGAAGCAAATCAGGTGTTCGCGGGTTGATGGTTTGTTTTGTGAGCTGGTCCACCTCTCGGGCTTGTGACCTATGCCTTGGCATAATGCCCAGGCGTGTCCCTACTCGTTGTGCACTTTTCCGTGACGGGATTCCATCAGGGTGATGTATTTCCTGCATGTCGGAATGAGGCGTCCCGGTTAAAGTAATGCTAGCCCCTTGGGGATCTGGAAACAGAAGTTCTTCCAGATGGGGAGGCCTTATAATTGTTGTATGGGTGTGAAGTTGAAGTATTTCGTCTCTTTGTTTGTGCACCATGTAGATGTTAGAGGTGTTGATATATTTAATTACCTTGTCGAGCTGTTTGTTGAAGTGGTCTGGTAAGGAGTTGTTTACCTAGTGTATTGCAGCTGCTGCTGCTGCTGCTGCTGCTGGCAGAGTTATCTGTAGGCTGTGAGCAGCTTCCTGGTAGTCCGAGAGAGTGTGATTCTGCGCTTCCTCCCAAGTGGTAAAGTAGTCACTGAAAGTTTGAATAGCCCCTCGAAGTTGCTGAAGTACGTCGGTGTTGGCTGTAATGTCTGTGTAGATTGTGAAGTGAGGAGATGCGGAATGATTCTGCGCCGTGATTCTGCGTTGGCAGTGGCTTTGAGAATGTGCCGTCGTGTAATTGTATCTGTGATACTGGATGTTGGCACTAGGTTCGCTGCAGGTGAGCTGCTGGTGTCTATCTACGTGGGATCCTGGGCATTTCGAATGGCCCGTGTAGTGATCTGCACTGTTGTAAGTGACACGGTACATAGAGTGGCATGTCAGGTGCAGTCGGCTATAAGGCATCCGGCGGCACAGTAGTGGCATCGAGTAGCGGCTATGCATGTCTGGAAGCGTGCCAGTACTGCCACACCATTGGCACGGGGAGGGGCAGGTGCCCCGGCTAGGATAGACCACGAGTTACTGCCCAAGAGTAGGCAACCCGTCCACCCCGTCCCAGAACTCCAGTCTCACCAGTGGTGACGATCCCTTGGCTGTGTATTCGCATGGCCTTCGTGATGGAAGGCGAGTGTTGTCGGCCGGTGCCGGAAGCTGGCGATGAACTCCGCGCACTTCTGCGCTGAAACGTGACAGCGATGACAGGTCAGATAGAGGGGCGGCGGTGGCAACTAGGACCTCGGTGATGTAGCAGCTGAGGTGAGTTGCTGGCGAGGCAGATTCAGGATTTTCAATTGCTAAGGTATACGGCGAGGGTATTAATAGCACTATGTACATAATATTAGAGAGACAATTTTTTCTCGATGGAGGGATGAAGAAAAAAAAGAGAGATCTTGAAGACTGGATGACCTAACACGCCACTAGATATTAACATGTGGAAAGGGGAAAAATGTCTAGTCAGGTATCTTGGTTATCCCAATTTTCATGGCTGTGTAGCGGTACCTATTACAAAAACTATTTTGCTGATGTTGTTTGCTATCTAGTAACAATCGAAATGCATGGAACAAGGAGGGATTCTCATATTTTAGGAATATAACGCGAAATTTGAATGCGAGGGCCACAATTTATATTTTGGGCCTTAGGACACTAATTGCTGTTGATCTTAACCTACCTCGGATATTTTGTCAATGGAGCGTTATATGTGTTGTCTGCAGTGACTTTAAAATTGTGTCTCAGCGAAAATATGGAATTAACTGGAAAAAACTTTCGTGCGATAATTTATTATGATTTTCCTCATGGATTGTCAAAGTAAGAGTGCATTGATCAACTTAACACTACATCTGACAATGAAGCTCTATCCTTTGCCACGTGAAACGCTGGTATAATATGCTACGAGTTTAGTCAAGGCCGCCGTTGGCACACGGACGAAATTCGTGAAGGTAGTCCAGAATCAGTTGTGCCAGAAGGCATTGATGCTGTGCAAAAAGTAATAGTGCAACACCGTCATGTCGCATACTGTAAGATAAAGGTAACCATAAACATTAGTTTCACAAGCATATATAAAAAATTTGCATGATCATTTAGCCGTGAAAAATGCTCTCGTTGGATCCCATACAATTTGACATAACCCAAAAGGATGCTCGTGTCGATTAGTGCACACAAATACTCGAGAAATAGAATGGTGTGGTTTCAAAAGATATTGCGGGTTTAGGTTCAACCTTTTCATAGCAATAAGATTTCGTGATCTTCATATATGTTTGTAACAGATGCCGAATCATAGATCTATGCATATAAGCCGGAATGTCAACACCTGTCGACATTATGGGTATTTCAAGGTGAACCAAACCCAACAAAAGTTCTTCGCACTCGAAGCACTTCGAAAAAAGAATTGTTGCCGGTTTTTTTTTTCCCAGAAAAACAGGTCATATGGCAACGTGCCTTTAGAGGAACATAAAAAGGTAAATTCTGAATGGTATAAAACCATATGTTTACCGAAAGTCTTCGTTGAAATAAGGAAAAACAAACAAGTGTCGTCGGAATGTTCTTAATCAAGACAATGCGAGCGCTAAGACATTTCGCCTAACAACTGACTATTTGAACACTCAAATAATCGAATTGATAGCTTACCTGCTGTACAGTCGTGATTTCTCACCCAAAGGTCTTTTTCTTGTTCCCGAACATCAAGAATAAATGCGTGGGCAACGATTTTCGTAGACAGAAAAAGCCGTTGATGCGTTCAAAAACCATGTTTTGGGGGTGTCAGGCAGATTGGAAAAAATGTTATGACAAATGTTTAAAACGCATACAAAAGTATATTGATCACAAAGGAGAAAATTTCTAGAAACAGTAAAGCCATTTTCAATGGCAAATAACTTTTTTATTATTAGTCTCAAAAGATAAACAGTGCCCTTCGTAAACATATACTTGAAATACCAATTATAGTTAAAGTTTCAACACATTTCTAAAGATTAAAAATGCATGTTTAGATGTAAGATTAGAAATGCATTAGATGTTTATTCGGTACATAAGAATATTTGTTTGAATTGGTTGTTTTTCGAACTTTCCGCAGTAAGCAGAAAAGTTGTTGAGTTTTCTAATTATTACACAAACGTATTTACCCAATCTGCATTTTATTATTTTTATTACATCTAAACCAAAAGTATATTGCTGTCTGTGGGATGTTTATGTTAATCTGAAGTAGATCGGTTTCCTTTACCTTTAAGTTCCATTCATAAAATGAAACTACAGGATGTGTTATGTCTTGCTGTATTTACTGGAGTACTTTTGATTTTGCTGAAGTAGCATTTGAATTATTTTCAGGGTTTAATGTTGAATGTGGTAGAGAGGGATTTTTACTTATTTTTAAAGTGAATATCTTAGAAGTTTATTTATAGGAATATTAATATATGTAACTTTTCTTGGTTCTGATATAAATTCTTTTATATTTTATTTAAAATTAATCTTTATTTATTTTTTGTATATTTGAGCACGGGAGACATTACTTCGATGATGCAGTTATGTTGGTTTTAATGTATTTATCGCTAAAATTGTTGGATTATCTGCTTTAAGAACTCAGGTAAGAATATAGTTAATTTTGCGAATTATATGCGAATCAAATGCAATATAAATAAAATCTAAATATCATAACTTCTTTTGAAATTTCCCTCCTGCAACGGCAACAGCATTCAATAGCATGAACAGTTGCATGGATTTCAGACGATATAACCTTGCATTGCAGATTCCACTTAAGAGCTTGTAACCCCAATGAAAAATAGTTTAGGCGTTATCATATATCCCAAAAGCTGAGATAGATGTTTCATATTGCTTTATTCATATTGCCTATCCCCTTGATTTTTCGCCCATGAGCCGCCACTGGTATACGATTGTGTATAATCGTGGACGATTATATCAAGTATGCAGTTATGCTTATTGTTCTTTAAGGCGCAATGAAACGGCTTGCCTGACAATCGAAAATTATGGAAGCTGAAGGAGTTGAAAGTTTGCACAATTATGATACTGTTCTGTGGATCCGTGCCAATGCCGGCCGGGCACGGATTTACAGCATTCTGTTTTCAATCTAGACTCTAGAGTGGAATGGAGCAGAAGCTACGTTTGTGCTAGTCACGGTTTATCATTAGCAGCACAAGCAATCATTTGTACCAACATTATTGTACACTTGTAATCCAAAGTATGCTACTCTGAGAACGAAGAAATGAGGTACTAATCAATAATTTGCGGTGTAAAAGCGGAAACCGTATTCTATTATTTTAAATTCGTCATTAATTTTTCATTTTTCATACTGAAAATTAAATTCATCATTGTTTTCTTATAATGTTGCCTGCACTGCCAGGAATCCAATGACGATTGAAAGAAAGATGTGAGATGTATTGCTCTCTTTGTTCAAGTAACCTGAATAAAGTATGTTATTTACAAAGAGGTCCATTTGAGAATAAAATGAAAGATCTACTCCTGATATGCACATAAATGTACCACTTTAGAAAATTCCATGGGGACATTTTCACGAAATACAAAATGGTCCCTTAGTTCAGTTGGTAGAGTGCCTGCCTGCTGTCTGAGGGAACCCGGGTTCAATTCTCTGCTGGGAGTTGAAAAATGTTCTTAAGACAAGACTATTCCCCACCCTTCCCAGAATCTGGAAGTATGAATGAGAGTGCAAATGTGCGTGTGTGTTAACCCAAGAAAACGAAATCCAATAACACCATTGGCGATGGACAATATGTTTCACAGGTAATAGGCCGCTGATAGTACCAATGCAGTTAACCCATAACCTACCAATGTCCTTTTTTTGGTACCCGTATTATATTTTTATTATATATTATATATTCTGTATATATTCGGTTACGCTCCCCTTATGTACGACTTACAAGCGAGTGCCTAGGGGTCACAAGCCTGGAGAGGAGCCAACGACACCTAACCACAGATTTAAGAGCCTGAAACCAGTAGTCGGCCTGTAACCAGGCATGAGAATGAGGAAGTGGATGATATGAAATGCATACGATTTGGATTTTTTTGGTAGTGTTTAACGTCCGCTTTTACTGCTTGTGGCACCACAGGCGATGACACTGGTGACACATGGAATAAAGATGGAGCACCCTTGGAATGCGATGGCGGGGGAAACCAGAGAATCCGGAGAAAATCGGCCCACTGCGGGTCGCTTGGTATCGAATCCGGGCCGTCTAGGTGAGAGGCGAGTGGTCTAACCTTCTGGTCACGGCGCGGCCGTAGCGAGATGAATGATAGGAAAGGTGATGATGGAGCAATTGGTGGAATGAGTGGCGGGGAAAACCGGAGGACCAGTATAAAACCCGCCCAGACGTCGTTTCGTCCACCACAAATCCCACGTGCAGGCACTTGGGATCGAAAACCCGGGCCGCCTAGGTGGGAGGCGAACGGTCTAACCTCCCAGCCACGGCGCCGCTTCGTGTATTTTATATTCCTAAAATTAAAATTAAAGAATTAAGTACCTTTTTGTGCTATTATGGGTATAACTAGTAACTGTGGAATTAAGAAAACCATAATTATTGTCATGTAAGTTGCATACTTTGCCACCAGCCGTTTAATGCAGACATGTGTTTCCTGGGTTTTGCTTCATTGATGTTTAAAATGCAACAATGTGCAGTAAACTCACATTTCCGTTGCTGTAACAAAATTATCAGTATTGTTGGTGTTTCTAATAAGTTAGGATTTATGTTTAGTTGCCAGCGTGGGTATCATTATACGTTTTAGCTGCCATACCATGTCGGGACATTGCTGTAATGCCATAGCTCTTCAAAGTGTGCTCCATTGAGTTAGAAATATTTTATTCAGGCTGTAATTTTAAGT